>OX346246.1:13480810-14864041 GCA_947049315.1 Epistrophella euchroma | reverse complement strand
TGGTTCGTTCTACGATTTTTTTTTTCGGAAGAATACTCGTATTTGGCTTTGAATGAGAAAAAAAAAGAGACTTGACTTTTGGTCACCAATAACTCAGCAATAGGACACAGAAAATTAAAGGGCAACATGATTTGAACTTTAAAACGGTTATTTTACTTCATTACGGGTATTTTTTTAACCTTATACTTATTAATTTAAGCCCAATTCTTAATGAAAATTCCCGAGGATATGTTTGCCTAATAGGAAGAATTTTTGTTTCAAATCTGCTAGGGGCTACAAGAAAGTCGGCCCATGAAAAATGGCCCCAAAAATTTATATGAAAGCAACAAAAAAAAAAAATTAATAAATTTTGTGAATTGGGGTCATTTTTCATTATTTTGGGTCCTCTTTTCATTTTTAATTTTGGGATTGAATTTCATTATGAAAAATGGCTCCACTTTTCGCCAATTTTCGCTTTTGGTTTAAGTTTTTTTTCTTTTTTGGGGCTATTTTTCATTAAGTTTGGGGTCATTTTTCCACTTTTAAAATTGGGTAATTTTTCATTATAAAAAAAGGGTCCAGCTTTGGGGCTATTTTCCATTATTTTTTTAGGGCCCTTTTTTCATTGGGGCCAAATTGCGTGTAGCCTCTGCTAGATAATAGTTAAAAATCACTTTGTGACAAACGTCAATTTTTATGCACTGAAGGCCGTTCAAATCTATTTTGGAGCAATAACTCAACAAGTCCAATGAAATAGTGCTGAAGAATTTGTATTAAAATAAAAAAGTCTTCGTATATAAAAATTGCCACACCATGGGTAGAGAAAAAAATTTCAGCTTTAATTATTAGGAATTATAATCTTGTTATATGTATATATATGTTTCCCCGGGAATAAATTATTTTTCTACATTTTGATTTATGTGTCAAATACTGCAAAAAAGCTTTTTAGAACATTCAGAAGTCTCATTCCTGATATCGAATGTAAAAATATTCTAGTTCTAGTCAAGTGAGATCGCCGGGACGAAACGCCAATTTTTGTTGAATAAAGACCGTTAAAAGCTATTTTGACTCCTTGCCAAGTTTAATAATAATCGACGGTAGAGTTAACGGATTTATACAGAATTTAAAGAAGAAAATTAGAAATTCCGCGATTAAAAAAGCGTGCAAATTATCAGCCCTATTCTGCTATTCGATTGGATCGAAACTTTTTGAGTGCAAATCCTGTTTTTATCGAAATTTATACAAAATTTAGACCAATTATTTCCAAACTTTCACGTGAATGTTTAGCAGAATAGGGCTGTATGTTGAAACAAATTACCTCATGACTCATGTAATGGCATGACCTCGAACACAGCAAAAAATTATTTTTTGATTTTCAAACCGGAATATCGCAAAAATGTGACGTGAACATTTCCGCCTACATCCTAGCTTGATACAACCGAGTTCACTCGATACAATCAAGGTTGTTTTCGAGTCGATTGGACCCATTTTTGAACCTTATATTGTATCGTCTACATTCGGTCGTATCAAGTTACGCATGCTCGCGCACCCCAGGATGACCACTCACGAAATCTATTGGTTAAACATAAATTGTCATGCCGGAGGTATAGGTTCGATTCCCAGCCTCGCCACCTAATAATTTTTAAGAATAAAACGGCTACTGCCTTTTCATAGAAAATTGCCACTCACATTAGCCGTTCGGAATCGGCAATAAACTGTAGGTCCCCTTCATTCCTACAGACACGCACACAGGAATGGGTGAGAGTTGTAAGTCACTAGGCCCTAGTTCTTCATGAGCTGTGTGCCATCAAATTTATTTATTATTTTTTACATATGTTTATTTTCTATCGAGTGACATACTTAACTACCTTAACTACATATCTGAAAGAAAGCCAATGCTAAACTCAAACCATTCTTTTCAAATTCGAACGAAAAATTATTTTTATTTTACATAATTATTATTTTATATTGAGAACTTACATAAGTACATCCATATTTACTTAATTGAAAATTTTTGTTTCATCTACATCATTAGTTGATACATATATTATTCAGAATCATCATTCGATTTAGCGGGTAAACTTAAAGTAAAACGAATTCTTTCAAAAAGAAAATATACGAAACCTTTTGATTCTTCCAAACGTTTATGGGATTCTATATCTACAGCGAAACACCCTCTGAAGTGATTGGCATCTCTTGGCCCTCTAAATTTGTGACGCATAATCCAGTTTTCAACAGCATAACCATTTTGTTTCTTGATTATTTTGAAAAATTCCTCCGATGTCAGATTGTAATAGTATAAATTAACATTATATTTGTATTGTCTGTAGATTTCCGTATTCATTGTAATAAATAGGTCTGCTTCTCGCCACAAACGATTGTAGAAGGGAACTTTACTTTGCAAACAATTAACAGTATCAATATTCTTACAATTGACGTATAATCGTTTTTGCTTGAACTGCGCTGGACCCATTTTAATCCAATGTGCTCCTTGGACACGTTCGTCTTGTATTGTTGTTTCTAAAGCATCTAACAATATAAAATGGTTTTCGTAATGGATTTGTCCTCCATAATTCGATTTATCTGTGATTTGAACTTTAATTGGGTATTTATCTGTTATCTTGTATAAAGCTTTCCTAGCAAGCTTCTTTTCTGCTTTAGTTTTCTGATGCTTATTTATAGGGCTGTATGGAGCATCTTGGAATCTTGCCGGGGAATCAGGACACCTATTCCTTTGGTGCCGACCACTTAGTCCCATTCTTCGTCGGGCTTCTGCGAAATCCTTCTTTCTCACTAATGCCATTTGTTTCATTCGTATAGCTTCTCTTTTTCTAAATTCGGTAGAGTACGGGCTGTCATCTTCTATGGCCCCTGCACGAATTGCAGGACTGGTAAATACCTGATCCTCTAGAGAAGTTATGGACCTTTTAATCTGTAATTTTTCACAGTGATCTAAGCTCTCAGATTCATAGAATTCGGTACTTGAGAAATGTTCGATTGTTCCTTGAGAAGAAATTTCTTTGTCCCGATCATTATCCCCGTCTCTGTTCCTATAATTGTCCATGTGTCTGTCCGTTTCCGTGTCCTTAGCCGTATCCCTTTGGAGTTTTCTTTCAGCTGCTTTCTTTGCACCCTTTTTCGATCTAAACCTGTTTAGCTCGCGTTCTTTGCGTTCCAACCACATTTTCCTTCTGCTTCCAGAATCCAAATTGGTTTCTTCGCTGTAACGTATCATTGTCTTTTGATTATGTCTGGACTTCCGCTCGTGCTCTAGCGCTACTTGCATTGAAAGGATTTCCTGATTCGAAAATCCTAATTTTAAAAATTCAACCTTCATTTGCTGGTGTTGTTGTATTTTGAATCTATGATTTCGTTCCGATTTCCCATCGGTTGTATCTAATTTACTTCCATCTCCACCAGTCGAACTCAATTGACTTGTACTTCTCTCAAAATGACTCCTATTTTCCTCTTGGTCTTTTGTATCCTTTAAATGACTTCTATTTATTGTCTTATTGTGTTGTTGTGCCACTGGCGACTTGTCTCCGTGTGGACCCAAGCCATCGCCGGCAGTCGTGACATCTGCCGACTCTTGAACGTATATCCCCGTTCGATTTTCATTGTTTCTTGTTGTCATTGTCATAATTTTATCATTATTTTGGGTTTACTTTGTTTTCCACTATGGAATTTCAGTTTTTGTCTTTTTACTGCTAGTGTACTTAAGCCCCTCCACCACTGCAAGGTGAAACCCGTGGAGGGGATTTCTGTTGATATTTTTGAGTAAAATAAAATTGGCCAAGATGAAAGGCTGGCTGAAAGAAAATAATAATTAACATTTAATTTACAAAACTATGAACAAAAGCCTTACCTGTTAGTCATATAAGTCTTGTTTAGCAAATTGAACGAACATCCAAAACTCCTGGTGCATCAGCAACCACACTAAAATTTCTTATATTTATTTCAAAGGCCAACAGTTATCAAATATTTTCCTTGACATATTTGGTTATATTTAATAAAGCAGAGAAAGCAAATTGTCCTCGAATTCATTCAGAAATTTATAAATACAAACATTTTGTTTTTTCAATCACAATCAATGATTCATATTTAGAATTTCAATTGTTAATTCATTTTTATTATTATTTTTTTTTATAAATGCATTTGTCAAATTACTTTTCATCTAATTCAAACAATATTCTATCAAAAAAGAAAAATACGAAGCCATTTAATTCTTCCAAACGCTCATAAGATGCTTTATCCACACCAAATAATGCGAAAAATCCTTTAGAGTCCATCTTATGCATTAAGGACCAGTATTCGGTGGGGAAACCATTTTGCTTTCCGATAATTTTGAAGAACTCCTCGGAGGTTAGATCGTAATTTGATAAACGAACCCAGACTTTATATCGTTTTTGAGTAATTTTTTCTCTTGATAAAAACAAATCTGCTTCTGGCCACAGACGATTGTACAAAGGAATTTTATCTTCTAAAAATCTCACCGTCTCTTCAGTATGACAGCGAGCGGTAAGGATTTTTCTTTTAAAATCGCATGGACCTAATTTTATCAAATGCCCTCCTATGGCACGCTCATCTTGTACCGTTGTCTCCAAAGCATCCAATAACAAGGAGTGGTATTCTACAGAAATTTCCCCAAAAGGGTTGGATCTATTCGTGATTTGAACTTCAAATGGGTATATTTTTGGTTTCCCTCTGACAGGTGGTGGAGAATCTGATGAGGAATATCTTCGCTTTATGTGGCGACCTCGTAGACCCATTCTACGACGGGCATCATCAAACCCGTCAACTTTTCGTAGTTCATTGATCTGTCTCAAATGATCTGTTTTTCTTCGTCTTGCTTCTTGAGTATATGAACTATCGGCTTCTGTGGCCCCAGCCTTAATTGCTGGACTTATGAAAAGTTGTGGAGTAGTATGCATTTGGTAGAAATATTTCCTGACCCTATACCGACGACGCGGCCGTTTCTTACCCGCTGTTATCTGTCCAGCCGCCACGACGGGTTTTTTTTGGTCGCTTGTATATTCTTCTTTTATAATGGATGTTCGACTCTGGCCACTGCAATGTGGATAATCTTTTGTGTCTTCTAATCGATTTATTTTAAATTTAGTTTCTTTGATAAATGCCACTGGCGACTTATCTCTTTTCAGAGCCAAGCCATCGCCGGCAGTCGTGACACCTGCCGACTCTCGAACGTATATCCCCGTTCTGTTTTCATTTTTTATTGTTGTCATTGTCATAGATTTTATCATTGTTTTGGGTTTGCTTAGTTTTACACTTCTCTTTTAAGTTTTTTTGCCCGATTTTCCAAGAGTGTTTTTAAGCCCCCCCACCACGTCAAGGTGAAACCCGCGGAGGGGTTTTATGTTATGATTAGAAACTCCGAATATTTGCTTGGGTTGTGAGCTTGATGGAAGCTAAAAACAAATGTTTTTAGATTAGAAAGGTATAAATAAGAATTTCGTTACAAAATTACATACCAAAATGATGTACATATTCTCTTAATCTTCTGGACCAATTGAACGAAATCAATCTCTTTCTTGTTCAACAGCTCATTTTCTTTTTTTGTTTTTCACGAACAAAATTCGGAACCTCTTTCGAAGTAGTGACTTTTTTTTATTCTGTTTCGCTTTCATACATGTTTGACGTTGGCCACTGCAATGTGGATAGTTATGTGTTGTGTATTTGTTTTTTTTACGTTCATTAGTTTTTTTTTTTTTTCATTTTTTGATTTTGGGTTTACTTAGTTTTTCCAACCCCTTCTTGCTGGATTGTTATTGGCTTTTCAATGTTTAGGGGTGTACTTAAGCCCCTCCACCACGACAAGGTGAAACCCTCGGAGGGGGTTTTTGGTTTATTTTATTTTTATTCTTTTCATATAAATTATTCATGATACAAATTAAAATATTCATAATAGATGGATTATAGTTATTAAACCAAATTCGGTGTTTAGCATTTTTGACTGGTTGCAATACAGTTTTTCCGCATCTTATAAAACCTGTAAAATATGCTATATTAATTAAAAGATACATAGACAAATCACTATTATTCTACTGTTGCGATACAAATAAAATTAAATTAAACCGATATTATAAAAAAAAAAAAATTATTTTAAAAAATTATTAGCATATACTTAGGTTATGTTAGGTTATCGGGCTGATAGAGAATCTTGTTTCTATCACACTTAGATCAATGCAGATCCCTTCTGAGGATCCCTGGAGGATTGGACACTCCAAATAGTTTAACCTATAAATTTTCATGGATTATCTAGCCATCTAGAGGCATTAATAAATTTCGACAATTGCACACCAGAAAAGTTGGAGAGCTCTTCCAAGTTATTGAAGAAGTAGGGCTGAGTTCCAAAATGTAGAATATGTTTTGATGCGGAAGTAATGCCTTCATTTTTCATACGCATCAGCAACGAAAACTTGATGCTTTGTAGAAATATTACATTACATAAGTCTGACGTTTCGGAAAGTAAAAAAAAAAAATTTAAATCGAAGCAGCTAGAAAGTTTATGGATGTGCAAACTGCGCAGTAAATGCGCATCTGATGAATTTTGGAACTCAGCCTAGTTTCCTAGGTGCTTATTTTTTAGTTGCGAGAGTGCTGGGCAGTGACATAGGAAGTGGGTAGAGTCTTCTTGTGCTTCTTCATCGCCACAACCTCTGCACAGATCATCCGTGCTGAGCCTCAGTTTTTTTCATGTGGTACTTCAGCAGATTGTGTCCAGTTAATGTACCTATGAGAGAGTACAATGATTTCTTATTTAGCGTGAGGATCCTATCTGTCTTCCCCTTGTCGAAACACGGCCAAAGTTTTTTGGTATTTGTGCAGGAGTCGAGTAGGGTCCACCTTACATTAGTTTTCTCAAGAATTTTCTTTGCCACAGTCTGTTTGAAGGTGCAGATTGGTGCATATACGTTTAGTTCTGCTCGGTTTGGATCAATTGATGATCCAATTCGTGCCAGCTCGTCTGCTTTCTCGTTACCTGGAATTCCTATATGGCCAGGAACCCAACAGAGCCTTACTTTGTGCTGCGAGCCAAGAACCTTGAGCTCTTCACTGCAGCAGGAAACGAGTTTTGATTTTATTTCGATGGCAGAGAGTGCTCTCGGCTGGCGGAACCTCAGCTTGGAAATCACTACTCTCGTCTGGGAGTCTAAAGGAGCTGGCTAAGTTTAGGGTTTCCGAATAAAATCCCGCTCCGACTCCACATTCCATTTTAGACCCATCGGTATAGACTGCTACCGTTGAGCCATGTGGTTGAGTGACTTCCCATTGCTGTCTATCAGGGATGTCGGAAATTAACAGTCTAAAGAAATCTAGTTGGGGAGTAATATAGTCTATATATTTAGTTAAAATCTGAGCGTGGCCAACTTGACTGTGTTTCCAGACATTTGTCTGGCTTAGTCGCAGTGCACTATTTGCTGCAGATTCTTGTACAAATAAGTCAAGAGGCTTGAGATTAAGAATGGCTTCAAGCCCTGCTGTCGGGGTGGTTCTCATTACTCCTGTGACCCCAATACATGCCGCTTTGTACTTTGGTTAAAGTTTTAAGACTAGTAGCTTTTTCTACTCCATTCCACCAAACTATACAACCATAAGTTAGTATCAGTCTCACTATTGCCGTATACATCCATAAAATGATTTTTGGATTAGGTCCCCAAGTTTTCCCGAAAATTCTGTTACAGGAGTAGAGGGCAAACATTGCCTTCTGAGCTCTTTCTTTGATATTCATATTCCAGTTAAGCTTTTTGTCAAGGATTACTCCCAGATACTTTGCACTATCTGAAATCTTAAGTTGAATGCCGTCAATTGATGGAATCTTAAAGACGGGTAACTTCCTCTTATTTGTACAGAGGACTAGTTCTGTTTTTGACGGGTAAACTTCTTTGTCCATGTGGAAACTATGGACAAGGCAAATTCTATTTGTTCACTAATAGTGGATAGGAATTTACGTTGCTAGTAGTGATAAGTCATCCGCTTAAGCTACCGCTTGACTCCACTGTAAGACGTTCATTACGAGAAGCCAGAGAAGTGGCGAGAGGACTCCCCCTTGAGGTGTCCCCCTAGATGTTACCACCTTTATTTTGCTTCCTCCTAGTTCTGAGTAAATACGTCTGTTTTTCAGCATACACTACACATTATGCAATCCCTGATGGCAATGTCAACGCCAAATTCTAGAAGAGCACTCTCAACCGCCACATTCTGTACATTATTGAAGGCTCCTTTAATAGCTAGAAAAGCAGCTAGAGTGTATTCCTTGCTAACCAAGGATTTTTCTATTGTCGAAACGACACTGTGAAGAGCTGTTTCTGAACTTTTCCCTTTAGTGTAAGCATGTTGCGCTGGAGATAAAACATCCTGCGGCAGCGTGCCTCGAATATAGATATCCATATCTCAAATGTTTTTAAAATAAAAGAAGCATAGTATACTTAAAAAAAAACAACTAACTCAAGACTAACTTGAATTTTTGGGCCCCGTATGATACGTACAACTAAGAACAACGACCTATAGACCTGATAACCTTAAAATCTCTGTCTTTCTCTGTTAAGAGAGTTACAACAACCTATACGACCTGATAACCTTAAAACCTCGCTCTCTGTTAAGAGGTTTACTTAAATTTTATTTGTATGCTACGTACTACTACTAGGACATATGACTGTCCTTGGTGTCTTAAAAGTACACCATTAAACAAATAATTGTAAGAAGTAACAGACAACTTTCTTGTTAAACTGATAGATAGTTTTACGTTTATCGATGTTAAGAATCAAACAATTTTACACAGGTCTTCAAAATTAAGGTACAGGTATAGAATAGATCGAAGATTTTAGGTGGATTTGGAATGATTTTTTGGAGGGCTAGACGACCGATATATCCGGCTAAAAGCTAATTGGTGAAAACAAAATCAGCCATACGACGGCGTTGTTCAAGGGATTGCATGAAGGTTGCATGGAGGTTAATGCATCATAACAGAGAAGACCGCGGAGAGCAAATGAAAAAATCTTCGTTGAACAACTTTAGAGTAGAAAAGAACCGGAAGGGGATGATATAAACCTATAGAATTTTATATCACCGAAGTAGACTGGTATAAAAGAATTTTTAATGATATAGTAGATATCGTTGATTGTCAAAATAAGAACATGCACCACTGAATGGCACGAACTTCCTCTTGCAACTATACAAAGAAAAAACTAGAAAGTAGCTCCATATAAAAGATGTATGTATGTTAATGGTCTAATATTATTAAATATTTCTTTAACGAAACCCAGCCTCGCCACCTATTTATTTAAAAGAAAAAAAACGGCTACTGCCTCTTGCGAGGAATTGAAAAATCCTCCAAGTGTATCTCCTGTCACAGAAAAGTGACGCTCGTTAGCCGTTCGGATTCGGCAATAAACTGTAGGTCCCCTCTATTCCTGCAGACACGCACACAGGAATGGTTGAGAGTTGTAAGTCACTAGGCCCTAGTTCTTCATGAGCTATTGTGCCATCAAATTTATTTTATTTATTTTTTTTTTCTTTAACGAAACAAATTTTAAAAAAGTCAAAAATACAAAAAAATAATTTTTTGTTTGATTTTATATGTTTAAAAAAATTAAATTATTTCTTTTCAATAAAAAATTTGATTTATTTCAAAATTTTTAACTGCTTATTGTTTCAACGACACATTAGAACCAGTGAATTGCTCGAAAATAAGGCAATTTTCTCAAAAAATATTAAAAATTCTGGTAAATACCTGAAACGTTGACCACCAACCACTTCGAAGTTTAATCATAATCGTAAGAGAAAATTTGAAAAAAAAACCCACAATACCAAAATATTTGTATGGCAGCTACTTGCTTTACATAGATGACCTAAATCAAAAAGCCAAATTTCTCATCTAGAGAATCACATAAAAATGCCGTATACCAAATTTAAGGAAGTCGGGCAAATTATAGTGAACGCAGACTTACGGACAGTATAGTGAAAACCACTTTCTTCTCCATCATAGAAGTCTCAATTTTATCTACAACCTCGAATTTTGTTTGTTGCCCTATAGATCAATTAAAAACTAGTGAACTATGGTCGCTAGAATAGGATATCTGATTCAAAGGATCTACAGGGTGTTTGGCATAAAATGCGAAAAAAAAAAAAGAAAATCGTATGGGTGATGGGGGGGGGGGGGGGGGGTATGTTTCCCCCTCTTTAGGCGGGAGGGACATTTTTCTAAAAAATCATTACACCCGTATGTTACTTAAACGAAAATGATTGTGATAAATTTACATAAGTTAATTAATTTGTACCTATTTTTGTATTATCCGGCATTTGGTCTTTTTGTTGTCAGTCTGTAAATACAAAATAAAAAAATTTATTAATATCTCCTTTCAAATTGAAAAGCATACTTTTAAACTGACTCTGTATCGTCGTAGTCCTTTTCATGAAAAAAATATCATCTTAAACTTGAATTTACTACATCAATTTGCGTATCTAGACCTACTCCATTGGTACTTCCGAAAGCCTTAAACATTTTTGTACAGGTGTTGTAAAATTGGCCGGCAAACAAGCTACCATGAGTTTTCTCAAATCGAAAGAACATGTACAACACGTTATTTTTCTTCTGAAATAAAAAATGTAAATTTCTGATCTCTCTTCTTGAAATGACAAAAAAATCACTCACATGGTGCTGCTCGTTGTTTATTCCTTCGCGTGCAGAAAAAAGGCGTATAGTGGCGTCAAAGTCTGCTCGAAATGAATGTTACCAAAATGAAAAAAACTTCTCCGACATTATAGCTTATTAGTACCATAACTCAACTTCTTTTTATATACAGCAACTTCTGGATTCTACAACTTCTGGATTCAACAACTAGCTCAGTCCAATTAAGTAGCTTTCGAAAATATAACTAGTTTTAAACTAAAAACATAATTTTAAAATAAAAGCAAAGAAATTCAAATTGGAAATTATTTTTATCGCCATCATGTATGTTAATTTTTAATATTTCTTTCGTCTAAAACAAATTGAATTTTTTCAAAGAAGAAATATACAAAGCCACCTGAATCTTCCAAATACCGAGCGGTTTCCGGATCCACACTGAAAAATGCCTTGAATCTAGTATTTACTCTTTTCTTGTGATATAAAGTCCAATATTCAGTGGGAAAACCATTTTGTTTTTTGATTATTTTAAAAAACTCTTCCGACGTCAGATGATAATTTTGAATACTAACTTTGTATTTGAATCGCTCGTATCTCACATCTTCCGGGGCTACAAGCAGATCGGCTCCTTGCCATAAGCGATTCAATAAGTGAACTTTGCTTTCTAAAAACCTCACAGTTTCCATATTCTTACAGTCAACGTGCAAACGCCTATGCTTGTACCGACCTGATCTTATTTTAATCCAATGTGCTCCCGTGGCACGTTCATCTTGTATTATTGTCTCCAAAGCATCTAAAATAAGAAACCGGATTTCTTCGGGAACTTCTCCAAAGGGATTTGATTTGTTTATGATTTGAACTAAAATTGGGTACTTAGCTCTTATTTCACATTCTGGGATGTCTGGGTTTTCCGGTAGGGAATCTGATGAATGTCTACGTATTTTGTGCTGACCACCTAGACCCATTCTTTGACGGACTTCTTCAAATTCTTTAGCTCTTCCAAATTCCATTTGTTTTGCTTGGTGAGCTGCTTCTCTTTTCTTTTCGACGGAAGTTGCACAGTCTTCTTCTCTAACACCTGCCAGAATTGCTGGACTGGTAAATATCTGTTTGCTACCGAAAGGGTTTTGATTTTCAATCTTCAATATTGTACTTTGGTTCATGATTTGAGGTATATTGAATTCTCTACTAAGATTACCACTTAATCCTTGGTTAGGTCTGATCTTGTCCCGCTTACATTTTCTTTCACGAAAAGGTATCGGATTAAAAGTGCCAGCTGCTATCTTTGCAGCCTTTTCAGCTCTAAACTTGGCTAGTTCGCGTTCTTTCCGTTCTAACCACATTTGCCTGCTGGTTTCAGGATCCAAATTTGTTTCTTCACAGTAACGTATCATTTTGTTTTGATTATGTCTGGACTTTCGCTCGTTCACTAGTCCTACTTGCATTGCACGGATTTCCTGATTCGAAAATCCTAATTTTAAAAACTCAACCTTCATTTCCTGGAATTGTTGTATTCTGAATCTATGATTTCGTTCCGGCTTCCCATCAGTTGTATCTGATTCACTCCCTTCTCCACCAATCGAACTCAGCCGACTTGAACTTCTCCTCTTGAAAGGATTTCTTGGATGGCTTGTATTTTTTTCTTGGTTTTGTGTATCATCTAAATGAGGTCTATTTAATGTATCATCGTAGTGTGCCACTGGCGACTTGTCTCCTCGTAGAGCCAAGCCATCGCCGGCAGTCGTGACATCTGCCGACTCTTGAACGTATATCCCCGTTCGGTTTTCATTGTTTTTGGTTGTCATTGTCATAATTTGTATCATTTTTTTTAGGGTTTTCTTTGTTTTTCCACTATGGTATTTTAGTATTTGTCCTTGTACGGCAATTGTGTACTTAAGCCCCCCCACCACAGCAAGGTGAAACCCGTGGAGGGGATTTTTTGTTTTTGAATGAGATAACATCAAGGTGATATGCTGGTTATTCTCCAGGTGAAGTTGAAAGAAAACTATAACTGAAAAATATAACTGTAATATAAATAACCATAACAAGCACATCTTAATTTCGTGTATTCAATGCGCAAAGCCAAGATGTTTGCTAATACATATTTTATTTTGCATATTTTTCTAAATGCAAGCAGATAAGAAGGCAAAGCAGACATTACTGCTATCCGAGACATGCGATGGGATAGGCTGGGAAATAAAGTTGATGCAGTTATACTACGGCGACTGTTACCGAACAATAGAATCGGCTTCTTTTTGTGTGTGCATTTGCTGAAATATCCATGATCCAGTTGGAGAATGTACTGAGGTTATATCTTCGTCTTATCTGGCAAATTATCTTTTTTTTTTGGAGCCAAACCATCGCTGTCGTGACACCTGCCGACTCTTGAGCGTACATACTACATATATACTGATTCCATTTTCATTTTGTATTGTGTTTTTTGTTACTCTTTTCTTAAATTATAAATTCTTTTTCAACAATCGAATGTTCATTGGTCACAGCTAGATATCTGTTAAGCTATGGAGTGTATTCGATGTATTTTCTGTCATCAATTTATTTTGGGTTTACTTAGTTTTTTCCAGCCCCTCTTTCTCATTAGTCATTCGATATTTAGGGGTGTACTTAAGCCCTTCCACCACGACAAGGTGAAACCCGCGGAGGGAATTTTTTGTTTTTAATTTTTTGTTTTTAATTTTTTATTTCTCTTTTTTATTGTTTTCATATTATCATATTAAAAACTAAAAAATACTTCGAATATTATTATTTATGTAATTATTAAAATAAAATTACTTAAAACAAATACATATTTGCGGTGATCCAGATATGGGTCCTTCATTTGTTTTTTTTACTGGTTATACAACACGATTTCCAACTGATCTGAAAAATAGGCTGTTATTTTTATATTTTCTATTTACGAGATTGCTGTAAGTAAGTAAGTAAGTAAGTAAGTAATCCATTTATTGAGATACAATTTTCATTACATAACATAGTATTAGTTACAAATTATGAATTTTTAGCGCTTTGGCTAGGCCGTCAGCTCGAGTGGCAAAATATTTATTTTATACAAAATTAATTTACAAATACTCAGTAATAATAAGATTTCTGAAGTTTTGGATGGATTTTACATAACAACAGAAGGATTTCCAATTTGTTTCATTTAAAATATCGATGGTTTCGGTCATTGTAAGTGTTTTTTTCCCAAGATATGATAGCCTTTGGAATTTTAAAACTGGACAAATGCTTATAAAGTGAAATACGTCTTCCTTTGCGTTCATATTACAGAGAGTGCAGAATTGATTGAAACTGCCGTTGTATGGGATGCCATTTAAGTGGAGTAGCTCACATCTTGTTTTGAACAGGATCGAGATTTCCTGATAGCTTAAATCATCACGAAAGTAATTTCTACTCAAAAGGTTATGGTTGAGCTGTGAGTAGATTATTCTGCTTTGAGATTTACGGGCTTCAACAACTAGGTTATTTCGAGCTGTATCCTCTTGTAGTTGTATCACGGTATATAGATTTGCTTTAAGTTGTTCGACGTTCTGAAAATTCCATTGCAGGTTTACTCCGTAGGATATGGCAAGGTTCTGCCATTTCATCATCATCCAATCTCGGTTTCTTTCTTCATACAGCAGCATTTTTTTCGTCAGGCGATCATTTGAATGTGAGGCGATTTTTAATATAAAATCAGCTTGTAGCTTTAGGGTGTACGTGTGAATTTTTGATAAACCAGTTTCCAGATAGATAGCGTAGTTTGGCGTATTTCTTGGTAAATTGAAAAGTTTCTTGAGAAAGTTTCGTTGAAGTTTCTCTACTTCTTCAAATTCATCTATTCCCCATATTTGGGCAGCATAGCACAAAGTTGACCTCACGACGCTATCAAAAATTTTGTATTTGGTTGATAGTAATACATTTTTATTGGTAAAAATCTTGCGCCACGTCATGTTTATCAAGCTCTGTGAAGTGTTGGCTTTTTCTTCGGTGTGTTTCTTGAAGTCGCAGGTTGGATTTATTTTAACTCCCAAATACTTAAATTCCTTAACAACATCAATTCTGCTTCTATTAAAGAACCAATTGTTTCCCGCTACACTTCGTGAATTTTGGTTAAAAACCATAATTTTTGATTTCTCTACGTTAACAGTAAGTCCCCATGTTTCGCAATAGTCATTAAGTCGGTTTATCATCAGTTGTAAACTTTCAGGTGATTCGGCTAGAAGAACTATATCGTCTGCGTACAACAAGATATTAACATTTGTATCGGCGATTCGCATACCACCTGGTATACAAGAAACTATGTCATTTATAAACAATGAAAATAGCAGCGCACTTAACGGGCAACCTTGCTTCACTCCAGAGTCGGTGTTAAACCATTTCGAGTATCCTAAACCATTCCATATCACCGCTTTCGTGTCCGTATACATTTCTTTCAGAAGTTTAATTAATCTGGATGACAGGCCCATTCGAGAAAGCTTATACATTAGCGTATTGCGGTTGATTAAATCAAACGCAGCTTTGAAATCAACAAAGAAGGAGTATACCTTTCTTTTTCTAGCATGAAAAGCCTTTATTATCGATGTTAGGCAAAAGATTTGGTCGACTGTTGAAAAGTTCCTTCTAAAACCTGCTTGAAAATCTGTTAGGATTCTTTTCTCATTCACCCATGTTTCTATTCTGGTTGCAAGAATGCCACAAAATATTTTTGCTATCGTGTTCATAAAAGATATTCCGCGGTAATTTTCGGGATTATTTGCGTCACCTTTTTTGTGAATTGGGAATATAACTGATTTTTTGAACGAAGGAGGAACTGAAGCTGTTATAAGTATGTTATCAAAAAGCTTTTTTAGTTGGTTTATTAGAGTTTGTGAGGCATTTTTAAAGAACTCATATGGTATGCCATCTTCGCCAGGTGCTTTTCCATTTTTTGCTTTATTGATTACATCCTGGATTTCCTGAAGATTTATTTCGGCGTCTAAAGTTGTGTCAATAAACAGTGGTTCGGCATATGCAAATAACAGGCTTGATTTGTTACAAAGTAACCTTTGGAAGTGTATAGATAGATCATCTGCAGAGATGTTTGTACCTATTATAAATTTGGACCCATTCAATTCGGCAGCTATTTTCCAAAAATCTTTTGAGTTTTTGGTAAGTCCTAAAGAGCGAGCTTGATTGTTCTGAAACTCAACTTTCTTACGGAGGCATATTTTTTTATATTCAGAGTTTGACTCTAAGTACCATCGTTTTAATACATCGGAATAGTTTCTGCGGAGTGCAAGTAGCAGTGAAAAGGATTTTTTTCGCGCCTTGAGACATTCATGATCAAACCATTTCTGTTTAAAAGGTTTTGATATTTTTGAAGTTCGGATGTTTGTAGAGTATCTAATGCACGAAACAATTTGATTTGAAAGTATTTCTGTTGAATATGTGTTTGCTGGTAAATGTGATAAGTTTTCTTCTAATCGGATTTGATAAATGTGTGGATTTTCACCTTTCCATTTTAGTTTTGGTAGAAGTTCGAGATTTCTTACTTCATCTGTTGCGATTTTACTACTCGTAAACTTAACTACTAACGGCATATGATCGGAATAAGTTTTATATTGAATTTCAAACGAAGATATTGAATTCAACCAATCGCCATTTACTGCACAGTAATCTATCACGGATTTCCCTTGTCCTCCGATGAAAGTATAATGACCCTCATGATCTCCAGTAGTTGCCCCGTTTAAAATGAAACAATCGTATAGTTGAAAAAGCTCTAACAGATTTTTTCCGTTCGTGTTGCATACATCGTCTTTGGATTTCCTTGGGGTTGAAAGAAAAGGCAAGTTGTTTGGTTTATTTACTATTGTTGTTTGTAGGTTGTTAGTCCTGGCATTAAGATCTCCAATAATAAGAACACTTTTACTGGACAGATGATGCATGACTTCATACAATTTTTCAAGATCTTCAGCCCATTTATTGCAATTTATGTATACAGGGATAATGAACATGTTTTTTTGCAGAAGCTTGACCACCGTTAATCCTTGACTTTGAACGAATTCGTAGTTTTTTAGCAATGTCGATTTAATTCCGTAGAGACTTCCCCCACTTGCACGCCCTTTAACTGATGTTTTAACTGCATCTTGCCAGTAAAGTTTAAATCCATTAAAATATTTTGTAAATTTACTAATATCATTTGTTATATGCGTTTCGAATAGGAAAAATATATCAAAAGATTTAATATAATCGAAAAAATTTGGGTACAAAAGTTTATTATTAAGACCTGATACATTAAAAGATAGAAGATTTGAACAAAAATTATTAATTGAGCTGACGGCTACTACTTCTCAACTACTAAAACTACTAGGTCGACGTGCATTAGTACTTGTTGACATCCCTGGTGAAAAAAAAAAAAAATCGGGTACTCTAGTACAATTATTGTTTTGACGTCTAGGTGTCGGAGATATCATCGGTCTGACAGCATCAAAATTAATATCCTTTGTAAACAATCTTTTAAGTTCTTCTTCTCCATCTTTTTGATTAAATTTAAGATTAAAATTATTGTCTAAATAAAATGTTTGTTTTTTAACCAATAGACTATGATTGTTGTTTTTGATTTGCACGGGTTCGTTTAAAGAATGTGAACGTATAATTTTCCTGTAGGCTAAGAGGACTCGTCGTTTAGTTTGCATAAGTTTGGTTAGGTCGCGCTGAATATATATTCCTGTGCCTTTTAGCTTTGTCGAGTTTTTGAGCATATCAGAAACAACTTTTTCAGAACCAGTGTTGATTTTGAGTTTGGTGAAGGTGTTATTTTCACTTATTTTCATTGCTTGTGGCAAACTTTGTGACACTTCATCTCCAAGTAGCAGCGATGTCGTACTTCGGGCTTTTTCGAGTGGGTCTCCTTGATCATTCGGAACTGTTATGATCACGTTCTTGGCTTTCCTTTCTCGACTTTGAAACTCAAGTTCTTTTTCAATAGCATCACATCGATTTTCAAAGTGTATGACTTGCTTTTCCAGCTCATTATTTTTTTGTCGTAGAGCGTTGATTTCGTTGTTTAATTTATTGACGTCCTCCTTTGTGGCTAACGCAGCGACTGCTTTTGTCAGTTGTGTTTGGAGTGAATCGTCAATAATTGATTTAATTTTTGCAAGATCAGCAGGTGAAATCGCCATATCACGGTAATTGGTCTTAAATATTTTCGGTGTTCTTGAATTAGATTCTAAATTCTGCGGTTCTTCAGGTGAAGTTTGATAGATATTCCGCTTATATTTAGTCATGTGACAAGACGTGACAGTGGTAGCAAAATTTTATTTTGTGTTTTTATCTTTAAGATTACCTGATTTGCCGGAATTTTATTTGTTAATCTTACTATAAAGTGAGTTAAAAGTGGAAGTACTATTGAAATTGCAATATACGTGAATTAAACTGCCTTTTTTTCAAAAAATTTGAAGAGCGATTTTGTAATACTTTTATTCACTTGCAAAACAGAGTTGCCACCCCACGAGATTGCTGTATATTTTATAATTACAATTTTAAATATTTATTTACAGACAAAATATTTTATAATTTGTATCCTGCCTACAACATAACAAGTTGGAATACAAAAATAAAATGTTAACTCAATGAAATTATAATGCACGACTGGATCTCACGTACTCATCTGACACAGACAATACTTTCATGAATAAAATAAATAATATTAGAAAGTATCACTTTTAAGAGTTTTAGCTTTTAAAAGGTTGCGTCTAACCGCCATATTATTCCCTCGATACATGCAGATTTAAACTTAAATCCAGATGAATTTACATTGAATTTGTATGATTTACATCCAGATTTAAGTTTTAATCTGGATGTATTGCGTGAACAATATGGCTGTAAGTATTTATTTGACAACCATGATACACTATTCTATTTGAAAAGTCTTAACCCCCCTGATACGAAAGCCGAAGATTGGCTCTGTATTGGGTTGAAATTTGTTTTGCATTTTAAACTGGGCTTTATGAACTGTGGAAACGAACACCGCTGTGATTGGACACATGTTTCAAATCAACTAAATGAAGAACGTTGGAAATAGAAGAGGAAACACACTTCCTTTAGAAAATTAGATGAAAATCCATGCGTAAATTCGTGAAGGTGTGACAATAATAAATGACAGTCAATTGCTTTACCTTTTTTTAGTAAAATTTTACTTTCAAATTATTCTTTGGAACAGTTTGGAGCTAAGGGAGAATTCACATAGAAATTAACTTTACAAACCACATTTCTGCCTTAAGCCGGAATCACACTTACCTCGTGTGGTGTGTTGTGGAGTCGTGTGTCGCTATCGCTCCACTGTATTCCATAAGCGTAGATCCATAATTTGTCTTGTGTGATGTGTTTTGGAGCGGTGTGATGTGTAGAAATCTATATTGTAACGATTGCGCCATACCACGCTATGGCGCAGACATTTTTTTTTAGTGTGGGGGAAAGAGAAGAAAATGCTCTTGAAAACGGAATAATCAAACATACAAAATGTCAGTTTGTAAGACCGTACACTTGATTAATAGGCATGATCAGAACATGAGATTTCAGAGATCTTAGCAATCTCAGTTACATGAACATGATTTCTCAGCAAAATTTGTCAGTTTTACTGTCAAAACTCTGGATTTTGCTCACTTTTTGATGTTGGGAAATATCTGAAATCTCTTTTTCCTGAACACTCAGTCCACAACACTCCGCAACACACCACACGAGATATAAATGTATGTGTGGATCCGGCTTTAACCACGTATCTAAAAAACGAATGTTTTTTAAGGCTTCGACAAAACTCAAGATATCTCTTAATTGATGTCAATTTTTTTTAATACATATATCAATTTTGAATTACAAAAAATAAAGGTTCAATATTGTGTTTTATTGTGGAAAATCATTTTTTTTCCAGGGGCCCATTTCAATCCGGGATATCAATCCTATAAAAGGGCTATTCGTTCCGCTTTTTATTTGGTACTTTCGAAAAGTAATTAGTACATACATATTTATTTAATTTATTACTTCCTTTAAATATGTACCACCTTCAGAATTTTAAAACTAAAAATAACTGATTTAATTTCAAAGCTTTACAAATAGAGTGAACGAAATATTCTTTTTCGGAAAATTTCACTTTCGGAACGAAATAAGTCATGTATAGAGTCATTGATTCATAATCTTGGATTCATCCCTTCACACCTAAGATAAAGATCTATGAGAAGATACTGCGGGAAGCTATGCAATGCAGGAATCGAGGCAAGAAGCGTTTTCGTGCGTAGAAAGCAGACGAGAACTTGAAAGCTTAAAAATTCAAGAAAAACTGTAGAAACCAATGAACACAATATAGGACAGAGACAAGACAATAGCAACTTATGCTCTTCGTTTTTTAATCAAAGCTAGCTAAGAGCGTGATCGTCTAGCTCAGGCGTTAAGAGAATGTTATACACTATGTAGACGATTTTTGTTTAGTAAAAGAAACGCATCAATGGCTCAGAGCGCTCAACTTGTGTTTCTTTTTTTAATCAAAGCTAGCTAAAAGCGTGTTCATTCCTGTGTGCGTGGCTGCAGGAATGGAAGAGACCTACAGTTTATTGCCGAATCCGGACGGCTAATGTGAGCGGTACTTTTCTATGACAAGAGATAATCTTGGAGGTTTTGTCAATTCCTCGCAAGAGGCAGTAGCCGTTTTATTTTTGAAAATTATTAGGTGGCGAGTCTGAGGATCGAACCTAGACCTCCGGCATGACAGTGCATCGCACTAAGCATCACGCCACGGCTACTACAGGTACCAGGTACTTGTGTGATTAAAATTAAGAAAAACTTTAAATTCTAAATATTTACAGCACTATAAGATAAAATTTAAATGCCTTCTTAACTTTAAAACAGCACTAAATAGCTCTTAAGTGCGAAATCGGTATATACAGGGTGCACAGTAAATAATGGATAACCTTGCTACCGCTTGGATCAAGCGACTTATTTTACCACTTTTTATTTGCAAATACTACTTTTATTAGTTAAATAATTAACTATAAACTGTAATTTAATTTACATTACAGAAAATGTGGAAAAGCTCTTTTAGTTGATTAACAGATTTTATTAGTTATTGGCCGTTGATGTTTTTATAAATTTTTATTTTTCAAAGATGTAGTAGCCCGTGGCGTAATGGTTAGTGCGTTGGACTGTCATGCCAGAGGTCTGGGGTTCAATACCAGCCGCTTCCACCTTAAGTTTTTTTCGGAGCTACTACCTCTTGCGAGGAAGTGACAAATCCTCCAAGAGTATCTCTTGTCATAGAAAAGTGCCGCTCACTTTAGCCGTTCGAATTAATTATAAAAAATGCAACAAGTGTTAAATTTTAGTATCTGCCTATTAGAGTAGTTATTCAAGAAAATTATAAAAATAAAAAAAACAACAAAAATCATTCATTGGTGATCCTAGATTTAAGGTATTCGAGGAGAGTCGTAATTTTTTAATTTTCTTTGAAAAAATGTTATACCATGGAGACCACTTGGGAAACATTTTTTTGAGGCCTGCTATGTCTGGTTGCAAGGTTATCAATTTTTTACAGGTCACCCTGTATAATCAATTTTTACATTTTAGAAACCTTACTTAAAGGCATTTTAACTTAAACTCCATAATCGGCTGTTATATTTTTTTTTTCTTAAAACTAGATACACATATGTATGTATGTACATACATCAGTTTTAGTGGTCAGGCAAAAACAGAAAATATTTATAAATTTTTTCGCTTACGATAAATGGCGGTTAAAATTCGATATGATTAAATTTTAAATTACCTCTTTTTGTATTATTAAACATCTTGGTTTTTTTTTTGTCCTAGGTTGGTCTTTTCGACTCATCTATAAATAATAAAAATAAATAGTTGTCAATATTTTTGTTTTTTTTTTCATGTATAAGTAGAAACATTTTTACCTTTTCCAGGCAACTTAATCGTAGCCTTTTTCATCAAAAAGAATATATCATCTTGGTCTTGCATAAGCCTTAAGTAAGTTGCACCATCCACTTCCACATCAAGACATATTCCATCTTCCCATTTCTCACTGTTGTTAACCTTCCATTTTTCCACAGGCAATCTATTTTGTTTTTTGATAATTTCTAATACATCTGCCACAACCGAATATGAATAAGGAATATAAATTCTAATGTTTTTCCTTTCAGATGATCTTGGTATCATCACAAAATCAGCTCCCGGCCAGAGACGTTTATCAAGCCGACAAATCTTTTTATCTATTTGTTCTAATATTTGCGCATTTCTGCATTCGATCATGAGAGTTTGGTTAACAAAGTAACTAGAAACAACCGGATCGTCTTGAAAACATTCTTCTTGACGCAAGAATTTGCAGAATTCGAGATAAAACTTGGTTCTATTTTCAGGCAAAATATGGAAATTTGGATGGCTGGCATCACCAATGTTTGCTCTTAAATCAAATGTTGAGTACTTTTCTTTTAGTAAAATTCCAGATATTACTCCAGACTGAGCCTTCTCTTTTTCTTTTGAGCCATCATCTAAACGGGCCTTTTTCTTTATATCTTCTTGGGGTGTTTCTTTTTCTATTGATTTTCGTTTCGGATCTGTTTTCGGAAATTTATCGAGTGCTGTGAACATGGTGTTAATTTCCCAACTTACGTATCCAAGTTTTTGCAGTACTTGTAGTGCTTTATTCCAGCGTTCCTTGCCATAATATTCTTCACAACGTGGAAACTCTTGTAATTTGGTTGCTTTATTTAACTTATCGCGTTCAGCTCCACGAACATAAAATGTTTGAGAACTCTGATTTGGTTTAATATCTTCGATGTTGCTTGCACTAGGCAAAATTTGTCCTTGTTCTTGTTGATCGTCTTGATTTTCTTGTTTTGGTTGTTTTTGTTCAACGTTTTCTTGTATAATTTGTAGTGTATTAGCTTTTATTTTAATGTCTTTCTCACTAATATTGTTTTCTTTACAATCAATTGGTTCTTCTGTTGTTAAATCCATGGTTTCTGTCACTGGCGACTTAACCTCTTCCGAGGCTAAGCCATCGCCGACAGCCGTGACTTCTGCCGACTTTTGAGCGGATATCCCCACTCGATTTTCATTTTCTAATTCGTTCATATTCATAGTTTTCATTTAAGTTTGGGTTTTCTTGGTTGCTTAAATATACAGCTGGATTGCTGGATATTTAAACTTAAGCCTCCCCACCACGACAAGGTGAAACCCTTCGGAGAGGTAAAAAAGACATTTAATTAGTTTAGTTATTTATATATATTTTTGATGAGAATAAAAATGTTGTTATTATTACTTAAACAAAAAACAATAAACTAATAGTTTTCGCAGCTTTATACGCACAACGATGCATTCAATGCAAAAGGCTAACACTTACATATAGGTATTTATCAATAAAATAAAAAAAATACGGACATTAATTACTAAGGCTTATCTTCTGCCATCCACTGTGTTACTTGATTTATTTTGCAAACTGCAATATCGTTACCGTCCGGATGTTTCTCCACGACTTCATTAATTTTCAGTTGACTTCCTGGTTGTAGTTTGTTTTTTAGGTATTCTACTTGCTTCTCGGTTAGCTCATTCGGAAGACCTGTAGAAGAAAATTTCAAGAAATTTGTTAAAAGCTAATAATTTCGTATTAATTTTTTTTTTTTAAGAGTTTTGAGTTATAATTTATAGATCTCATTTGAACTGGCTAAAACATGGTTTTTGACTATGATATGTGTGTGTGTGTGTGAGTGAATTGATATTAAATTTGATCCCAAAATTAAATTTTGACACTATTGAGGTGAATATAAGACGTCAAAATTTAACATGGTCCGGGGGCACGTTAAATTTCCGCTGCTAGATTAAATTTTGACGTTTACCAGCACCCACGAAACATTTTGTTTATTTCCATGTGCTTGGTGGTGATGAATAATATACTGCTGGCATAATTTGGAAAGAGTACAACATACATTTTAACTTGACTAGCTGCTGCCATTAAAGCATGCAATACAGTATTTGAAAATTATGAATTTGGTAGAATAAAAAGTGCATGTTATAGGTTATGATTGTTAAATTTTTGTGATGTGTACCTAGAGTGCTTGAAACGAATATTCCAAAACGGAACATGACCAGAAAGCATCGGCACGCAAAGCTCAGCATGAACTTTTTTCATTCCAGATTCTTGGGACGATCTTTTAGTCCGGGAGCCGGTGCAAAGTCCCGTCATCGCGGAATGGGGCAATATATATATCATTTTAAAGGTAATTTTACGCTCTTTCAGAAAAACTAAGGTCCTAGCCTGACTTATATATGTATATGAAACCTGTTTAAAGGGTTTTGGGTAGGTAATAATAAAAAGCTTTAAGCGTAAAATCTTATTGTTTAACTCGAGGAAATTTATTAAAAAAAAATGTGTTCCAATTTTTTCCAAAACTCGCGGACAGAAGAAAAATATGAGAATTAAAAAAATCCCATTTAATTGAATTCACACAGCAAAAAGATGAAATTGTATTCACCACTGAAGAAACGTTAATGTGGGATCAAATTTAATCGAAATTTTAAACGAATTCGCACACGGCCTTAAAATAAAAAAGCTAAAGACTACTACTTAGTGATTAAAATAGTCACAAACATTAAAATGGAAACACCATTAACTAGAACTAAAAATATATATTTTTTAGTATGTTCCTTTTCATTTATTTCAGTTTCAAGTTTTTTTTGCGTTCGGTTGTATTACCAGGGATTGATTTGCAAATTGTCATAAATATTGTGAGTTCCAGCCAAACAATATTTCTCTTTAAAATTTCTTGTCCGCCCGAACAATTTTACTTTTTTCTCCTTATTACCCTCTCGTTTGCCTACTTAAAATAAGTAAAATTTTAAGCTATCAATAACATTATATTGTGCCTAAATTTTTAAAACTTGAAATATTTTTCGGGTGAAAATAGGGCCAATTTTGTTCAAGTGATTTTTCGAGTTTTTATCAGACGAAACACACAAATTAAGTCCAGTTCAATACAAAATTTCAACATTTTCCAAAAAAAAACTAGTAGGTGCGGGTCCTAGGCACCTCCGGTAAGAACGAAGTTCCCAAATACATATGTACATTGTACATGCGAGTCAGCCGCCACCTGATGGGGTTACAATATTGAACAAACGATATTATAACCATTTCAGTGTGATCCGATACACCAATTTTATTTTTGACAGACGAGTTCGTTTTAAAACCCGATTTGTTCACGTTTTGACTTTCGATAAATACTTTAGATAACGATTAGAAAATATGAAAATCACATAAAAAACTACAGGATTATTAATTTCTACTTACATACACACAATTTGTTTTATTGTGAGTTTTAACCGAACAACATCCCACCCGGAAAATTTTTTCGCCTAGTTTCGAGTTTCACCCGACAAATATTGCATGTTCCGGGAATTCCCCTAATTGTTAACATTCATTTCGGGTAGAATATAATCGGCTCTATCGAGGTAACCGTCGGAGCGGAATTCTCTCCGATTTCCAGCAAAATGTCTCCGATTCGTAGGAAATCGGAGAGAGTTCCGCTCCGACGGTTACCTCGATAGGGCCGAATGCCATTGACAGCTTAAATTTTCACCTATACATATTTAGTAGGCGAATGAGAGAGCAATAAGGCGGGAATTTCTTTATTTATTATTTAATTTTTTTTTATCTAAATAAAAATAGCCTTAAATTAATTTTGTGGTACAATTTTCTCAAAAAGCATTTGACCGATTTCGATAAATTTTATATGCTTGGAAAGCCACAATTGAGGAGATGTGCAGAATGGGCCATCTCACACTGGGTCAAATGCTGCTTTAGTCGCACACGAGATAAACAAAGCTGACTGAAAAGTAAGTATACATGAACCGGGTTTCATTGTAGTAGTGTTTTTCAATTTGACTTTTTCTTTTAAATTTGTGTTTATATTTATTATTTTTTTTTTTTAATATGAAACAGACGTTAGTACGACACGGCTTCCAAAATATAATGAAAAATGCGAATGGCAACCGTTTGTTTTGCCTAGAAACAAACAACTTGTGTTTGTATTAGTAGTTCAACTTTGTTATTCCGCTCACAACAAGAATTAATATTTTGCCCTTTTTTTCCGTACTCTTCACCTCCCTCGCCTACATGCTTCAATTTCCCCAGGTTGAATTGCTCTCGTGTGTGATAGCCCAATAAACTTGAGACACTCTGGGTCAATTAAAAAAAAAAAAAAAAGTTTAAAAAAAATGTTTTTTTCCTTCAATATTTTCAAACAAATTGTTTGTTGTTTAAAAACAACAACAAATATCGAAATTTGACATGTAAATGGGCACTGGATCCACCATTTTTGTAGATGCGCAGAACAGAAAAAAAATGAAAACGCTAATGATATTACCTTTACTATATATACCGTAGTTTTATTCTATATCGCGATTTAGTCCCTAGCGGAAGCATAGAAGAATAGAAAGAAGAAATTGTCGTCAGCAGGATTCGAACGCCGAACCTTTCGGTTAAGAAGCAAACAACTATCCCATTGCGCGACGATGGGTCGAAAACGATCTGTCGTTTTTTGGATTTAACACCCAACCCTGGACTAAAGAACTTCATTATAAAAAAATGCTGTTTACTTTGTTAGCTATTCATAACTTAACTGGACATTCCACTATAATATCTGTTAAGACTTAGTAAAACTATTTTAAAAAGACAATCAAACCTTGAATCATGCATAAAGAAGTTTTGCACGGTAAATCCAAGTCCATTGGATAACGTCGTATGTCCTTGATAAACACTTCCGATTCATTCAGGAAATCAATGAACACCACTTCTACAACTTCCGCTGATAATAGATCTAGAACTTTAGCACGATACCAGCCGTCTTGAAATTTAGCCAAACAATATTCTTCGATCCTATTTTAAAAACAAAATATTAATTTAAATTTTGTATAAATTTATTCATAATAATAAAAAAAAAAAAAAACTTACTTCGGCTTATATTCACGTCCCGTGTCTTCATAATCAACCAAATAGTTTTGAATTTCTTGTAAATTAGCTTTATCTTCCACCAACACACATCCGAAACAATTATAATGAAGCAATGAATTGTCAACAATCATTACATCAATATTTGTTGCTTTAATTGGCAAAACGATTTGCTCAAAGGGCTGTAAAAATATTTCATAATAAATATTTCAAAATAAATTTAATCAATTTAACTTACAGGAACCATTACAGGCTTGGCAAACTGCGACGGCCGGCTTTTAACCTGTTGTTTAGATGCCGCCGTTGAGGTTGAGGTTGAAGTAGAAGGTTTTACTTCTGGTTTTTCTTCTAGGTTTACTTCTGTTTTCTTTTCTTTCTCTTCTTTCTTTGCTGCTTGCGGGTTACTTTGCTCTACTACCTTCGGCTTTGGCTTTTCTTGGCTCTCCGGTTCATTTTTTATTTTTTGAATATAAATGTTAATTTTTTTATTCAAACTATCTTCCACTCCATCGATAATTAAATCACACGATGGCTTTTCTCGCTCATTATATACTATTTTCGCTTCTATATCTTCAAATGATTTTATATATTCAATTAATTTTGGATTGTCCCTTATGTAAGGGACATTTTTCAATACGGCCATGACGACATACTGCTTAAGGGCTGCACACTCCATTGAAATATCTTTTAATTCACTTAGTTTCTTTGTGCCTTCGTTGCCAAAATCAAAATAAATAACTTGAATATTGTTTTCGTCTTTGGCAGAAACAACCTGAACACGATAGAAGAGGCCGTCATTATTGAAATCAGTTATGGCGAATGCATTTTTACTGGGCATAACTTTCAAGGGGGTCGCATTTTTACCATATTCGTTAATAGTCTTTATTACGGCGCAATAAGCATCGTTTTCAGCCTTTTCAATAGAACGTAAAAATATGCGATTTGAGCTTCGAATTGCTGTTACTAGCACATTGCTATTATTCTTGGGAAAAGCAACTTGTTCAACTTTTCCAATATTGGTAGCCTTATTCATGTCATTGCGATCAGATTCCGGACCATTGGCAGTCGATTTTGGTGGAGTTTGACGGTTTTGTCTTTGATCGTTTTGCTGTTGTCTTTGTGGTCGCTGGTTCGACTGATTTTGATTTTGTTGTTGTTGTTGGTTTGGTTGTTGTTGTTGTTGATTCCTCTGGTGTTGATTTGGATATTGTTGTTGTTGCTGCTGATTTGGTTGATTGTATTGCTGCCGTTGGGGTTGATTGTTTTGAACAGAGGGTGTAGGTGAATTACTACTAACCCATTTCCTGTTTTGGGATTGAATGTTTGGAGACGTTGATACAGTTTCAGGTAATTCCCTGTTCTGGTACCCATTAAGAGCTGGTATATTTTGATAAATATCAATTGAACTAGAAACGAGTTTCCTGGAAAATTATATTTTTTTTTTTTTTTAATTTGTTTGTGAATTAAAAGTTAAGATATTGTCTTACGGCATAAGAAAACAAATAAATCGATGAGTTTGCCAATCGTTCTTTTGACATGTTGGTGAACAATAAAAGTCACCACATCGTGAACAAATCAAAACAGTGGCAGATTTACAGAGAACACATGGTCCAGAGCGAGGTGTTGCTTGTGGCGGAGATGGTGTTGAATTGTGAACAGCTGGTCCATTAAATGATCTATTGTGGGAATTAGGCGAGTGCTGAGGTTCTTGTTGAAAATCATTATGCTAAAATATAATATTTACTTAAATTTGTCTTCGTTTATTTTAATAATGCTCACCTGGAAGTTGCGGTTACCATGGTTAAATGAGTTGTTAGATGGCCCATTGAATGTTCTATTGTGGGATTGACCTGAATTTCTTGGATCTTGTTGGAAATCATTTTGCTGCTGGCTCCCTTGATTAGATGGTCCATTTCTAAAAGGATTATGACTAAAAGCAAAATATTATGGTTAGCAAATATAAATAACTAAAAATTAGTGTATAAGTGTAATAAAGCCAATATTTTATTGCTAACCGATGCCACAATTACTTGAACCATAAACAATGGAGTGACACTTCGTCAGCTGAGAATAACAAGGTCGGATTTCGATTATTATTAAATTTCATATTTACATTTATATGTAATTTCATATAAGAAACATTTTATACTCTTGATAAATTAACCAAAGAAGCATTTAAACAAAAGCGCCATAAAATCAAGTTCGTACATGGAAATTTTACCCATTCTAAGCGGAAATCTGGCCTTGGTTTGTGTGTTCGGACTAATTACAAAATCCCCATGTACGATTTCAAATTCTTTTTTGTGTTTCAAAACTTGTTCACAGAAGATAGCCTTAGTGGAACCTTTTCATTATTTTGCTATTTAAAATAAAAAAATATGCATGACTGGATCCCACGAACTTGCTTTTGTTGTTAACAACTACATTTATAAAAAGATATTCTTCAATAATGTAAAAATATTTTAATAGCAAATAACATCAAATCCATATTTCCACAATGCGAATTTTTTTTTTTGCAGAAACTTGAAATGTAGTTTTTTATTTTACAAAAACTATGGTTTCACAGGTACGAAGTTTAATCAAAATCTTTTGGGCCATTTTTGAGAAAATTTGAAGAAAAAAAAAACCGAAACATTTAGCGTGGTCTGTTCTAGATGAGGTAAATCAAAAATGCAAATTTCTCCTTTAGGGAAGCACATTAAAATGCGCTATACCAAATTTGAAGCTATATCAATTATATAGCTAAAATTATACAATACATACTTGCCCTTTAGAGCAAGTAAAAAAAGTAGCCGCACTTAGCATTTACAAAAGTGAAAATGAAAGGCTGAGTTCCAAAATTCATCAGATGCGCATTTACTGCGTAAACTGCGCATGCAAAATCTTTTTAGCTGCTTCGATTTAATTTTTTTTTTTTGCATTCCGAATTGTCAGACTTATGCAATGTAATATTTCTACAAAGCATCAAGTATGCGTTGCTGATGCGTATGAAAAATGTAGGCATTACTTCCGCATCATACTTTTTAGCATCATAACAGTCTATAACTGAATTTAGTTTTATTTTCTCTCCAATCCACATCCTTATTACTGTCGATTCATTGCCATGTCAAGTAGATAACATAAGCACATCTCGATTATAACTCCATTTAAGTACACAAATGCTTCCATCCTTTTGTCGAACAATGCTTTCAATTTTTTTCAATTTAGCTTTAGTGACGCATATTTAGCTTTAGTAAGCATGTATCAAAAATGAACACAAAACTGAAACCTTTTTTTTAACAACAGTGACCAAATTTTAATGCAACCAACCCCTTCTATGTTGAATCTTACTAAATAATAATGTTTTTTTTTTTTAGAAACAAAAAGCACCGGGCGTATGGACTTTTTAAAACAATTTTGTATGCCGTCAGTAAAGCCGAATTCCGTTCATGTATCAAAAATGATACATGGACGTATGTGGCACGAGAAAAAACTAATTTTGTATATGAAATATGATACATGAGACTTATTGCTGATGTCTTGAAATAATAATGGACGTATGTGTAGTTTAAAATCAAATTGTATGGGGACAGTTAAGGTGCTAAGGGTATAATTGGTCAGTTCAAATAATGAAATCTAACAAACATTGTTCCGCAAAAATTGACCATTCTTTTGTGAATTATCTACGCACTTTACAAAATTCTTCCCATCTTACCCATACTTTCGAACTCCACCCGAGATTCTCATCTTCATCTCTAATTCAATCAAATATTAACGGTCACCATTCCTTTTCTATTGACAAATATTGAATCCACTTTAATATCCTCAAATCCAAATAATTAACCCTAAGATTAATATAACCGTTTCGTAACCGCATGTTTTATCTCTCCAAATAAACATTTATGTTCGATATTTCAAAAGCAAACCATATCAAGTAGTTTATGCTGTTTGTTTTTATTGCTTTGAATGGAATTTCCATTCTGTCAGACACGCATATAGGAATAGTTGAGAGTTGTAATTCACTAGGCCCTAGTTCTTCATAAGACGTTGTGCCTTAAATTTTTTTTTTTTTTTTATGAATGGAATTTTTCGTCAACCGTTCTCGGTACGCTTGTACGTTTTTTATAAAATTTTACTCTGGGAAGCAACTTTTCATTGAATCAACGAGAAAAATTTACCCATCAAACATGTTGATTAGATTTAAGATTATGGTATAGCTTCTTATACATATCCGCTAGGTCAGAGCACCTTTTTCCGATTTTTGAGAATTAAATACCTAAATATTAACTTCTTATTAAGACGTTTCTTTTGATTTTAAACGAATCTTTATCACTTTGATGCGTATTATAGGCGTTTTTCTTTTAGTTTAGAGTTGGTTCAGAGCAGAGCACTGATTAGACCCTGAGCGAACGGATTAAACTCTGATCAGAGTATGTTCAGAGCACTCCGATTTAATTATGAAACACACCCGAGCACTCAATTGTCTTATCTGTCAAATTACATGGAAACTGTATGAAGTTGGCCGCGCTCAGTTTTTTATTCCGTTTGCTCGGTTATTTTATTTTGGAGCTCATGGAGCACACTCTGAACGAAAAAAGAAACAAATTTTAAGCTCTGAGCGCTCTGAACTAAAAAAGAAACACAACCATTTTATTTGACAGTTCGGGCTCAGCTTGAACAGCTCTAAACTAAAAAAGAAAAACGCCTTATGCTTTGCATGAGTCTGGGGCTCACTCTGTTAAAAAAAAAAAATGCATCCAATGAAAACGGAACCTCCACCAGTTTGCAAGCTTGTCATTAAAATTTGATCTTAAAGCATGTTCTACTATCTAGACGGCACTTCACAAAAAATATCCCACCCACTTAACACAGCACTACCTATCCAGATTCCTAAATTTGTATTGTTTTTATTTATTCTCAAAAATTTACTATTTAAAACCAGCCATGCCGCCCGAAAAGAAATTAACGTGCTATATATTCAGAAAAAAACCTTTCGTGTCATATGGAAAAAACCGCAAATTATTAGTAATTATCGTGTCAAAAGAGCACGATCGTGTCACTTCGGCAACGTTTAAAAGTAAATACATACATATAAATATTGTTGAGCCGTGTGGGCTCAGTACCCCGGCACATGAATTCCCGACGAAACAAATTAATTTGTATTGTAACAACCTGTGATACAAATAAAAAAATAAACTTTGAGAATGTTGTTTATCCATTTGCGAGTAAATAACAACACAAAGTAGTTAAAAATAATATTTACCAAAGTCGTAAACCCACCACATCCGTACCGAGAGTTAAAGAAGATATTTATATACCCAGTGTTGCCATAATATATATATTTTTGGAAACCAAGGGAATACAGAACTGGAAATCCGTGTTAATCGCGGAATAATTTTTTTCAAAAAGTTAAGAAAAAAAAATTCTTCTAGGCTTTAAAACCTTACCTTTTTTTCAGTAATAATAACAAAGATTTTTTTAATTTTTTATGTAAATTCATTTTAACTTTTAAAAATAGATGTTTCACAGCAGCTTGAGTTGTTACATCAGCTGTTATTTTAGAAAGAATTACAACAACAAAAACCTTTCCGGATAGCGGCCACTGACAACGAGAATGACCGAAACAAAAATTGCAAAGGATAGTTTTATATACTGCAGTTGAAAAGATTCCATGATAATTGCGATGGGAAATTAAAAATGGGATATTTTAAGTTAAACAACGCTCTTTATGTGAATTCAAGAATGGAAAATGTATAAAGGTATGTAGGTACCTTTAAAATAAAATTCTGGAGAAAGTGACTAATTTACATAAAAAATTGGTGTATCGGAAATAGCTCAAAAAATCGGGAGAAATAAAATAAATCAGCATTTCTGGCAACACTCTGCCTATTTAGAATTTTGAGCACTGCTCAGCATCAATGGGACCAATGTGCAACGTCAGGCTCAAACAAGGTAAACAAAAATCTCAGCTTATCTTGCTCGAGAAAAACGAACACTTTCAAAGTCGCGAATAGTAAATTTCATATTATAAATTGGGAATATAAATTAACCTATACCAAATAAAAATTATACCCATAGTTAAAGTAGTAGCCCTTGGGGTAGGTATTGGTTAGTGCGTTGGACTGTCGAGCATGTTTTAAAAATATAAACACAAAATTAAAAACCATCGTTTTCAATTAAATGGAGTCAATGAACATTGGGCATTTCCAGATGAAAAAAGAAACAAAACGAAAATAAACAAAAATCTCCCACAATCCTACAAAGTTATATGGAAGAGACTAATTACAAAATCAAATTCACTTAATTGAAAATAGGTAGTAGGAATACAAATAATTTAGTTAAAGGATCTAGCTACAGGTAGTTTTTTAAAACTAACTTCAACCTGTATGTTACAAATTGCAAAAAAAAAAAAAAAAAAAAAAGTATTTTGGACAATATAAAATGCATGTACATAGCTAGGCGTTCACTGATAAAATGAATATTGTATGAATCTCTTTTGTGGCCTTTTCAGGGACACTGAAATTATTTGTGAGTGGCATTTTCAGCGACACTTTGGTGACTTTTTCAAGACAAAAAAATGGATAATGTTTAGATTTTTTATAGAGAATGCTTACTTTAATCGAATCACAACTCACAATTTTCAGATGACTACTTGTTTGTATTTTTGTTTTAGTGAATTTGAATTTGTTTTGAAAAATATAAGTGATGCAACTTGCTATTGTTTAATGATTTTGTATTTGTAGCAGCTTCGACAATCAGCTTTCCTTCCTGGAAACTTCCAGAGTGGATAAACTATGAGTAAAACATTTTGTTAACTTTTTTTACGAGTTATACAATTTTAAAGTGTGGGATTTCAAAGTATGTACTTGATATATCAAACTTTCAATATAATGTATGAAAATCCTAGCTTTAAAAAAAAAAAATTACTCCAGCCGATTTGACTGAAAATCCTAGCTTTTTTATACTCCAGCCGGTTTGACTGAAAATGGTTTCAGGTACAACAAAAGAGATTATTAATGTTGATTGTTATTCGCCGACTATAAAGTTTGTGCAAAGTTAACAAATAAAAAGTTCGTACAATCCTGTCAGTAATTTAACAAAAAATTGAACTAAATAAAGAGAAAACACAAAAATTAAAATTGTAGCCATTTGCATTTTTGTTTAACAAAAAAACATATTAAAAAGGAAGTGCGAAATAAGCCAAGTTATCTTACCGGTTTGATGCTCTTCTATTCATTGCAATACTATTACTAACTATACTTTAGTTTACTATATAATTGAAACACAAATTTAACAATTCACGTGGTATTAAAATAAAAACTGTATTTAATATCCTGCACGTATTTATTTTGCATAAAAGCAAAAAAAAATGTTAGCGAAGACGAATTGCGAAAAGACACCTTCGAAAACCACATGAAAAATTGAAAAGAAAAAAGTTGAAAAGAAGAAGAGACGCCTAGTCGGTGCAACGTGCAATGATGCCAAATTATTGTATATATTATTCCGCTATTCAGCAGAAAATTGAAATTTAATTAGACGACTTTGTCCCCTTTCACACGAAGAAACAAGTTGTACGGAAGAGTTGCTGTATTTTATTTTCAAAATATCTTGTTTGAACGCACACAAACGTAGTGTAAAAAGGAACGTCAAGAAAATCTACTGAATTTGTTGACCGGGGAGATCTCGTTCACCCCTATTTCTTCCTGCCCTTCTCACCAATGAACTAATTTACTACGTTTCCATGTGGTATTTAAGCGAGCTTGAAGCTCACTTTAGACCCTTTGTATACCTGCATCGAGTTGAAATGAGCTTGAACCGACTCGATTCCACTTCACGAGCGGAGTCGAGTCAAAATTTGTGCTAAAAAACCTGGGTTGAGGAGTTAACTTGAGAAACACCATATGTCATCTCAACACCATTTCAATTCAACTCAATTTCGAGCTCTCAAATCTGTGAACGAAAAACCTGGGTCGAAAATCCGACACAAATCCAGCTCGAGCTCTCGGTCCTGAATATAAACGTAGTAATTGTTGCCGGCACCTCAGTCTCCTCGTGTGAAAGGGTACAAAAATCCATGTCCATGACCCTGTTTAGATTGTGAGTTTTCACTACGTAGTGACGACAGTTTGTGGGCGAAATCGGTGAGGTAGAAAGGGGGGCGATAGTCAGGAGAAAAACATAAAGATTGTAGTGAGCAGTCACGTTTCATATCCGAAATGTTCCGCTTCTTCATTTTTGGCTTGTTCGTTGAAGGGTAAGATGGTAACAATAAAAATAAAAGAAATTAGACGAGGGTAGAAGTAGAAAATGGTTATGCAATTGTTGATTTGACAATTGCAAACATTCTGGAGCAGATTTAATTGCTCTTCCTTTCTTGTATTGACGCTATTTATTTATTAATAGTTCAAACTCAACCCTTCTAAAGCACTGCAATATTTTATAATAATTAACTTAGTGCGAGTGAAAAAGTTTCATCTATCTGCACTCTTTATCCCAATTGATTAAGCGAAGTTCAGAGAATAGAAGACGAATTAAAATTAAACTATCCTCGAAAAATAAAGAAAAACACAAAGGCGCAAAATTTTAAACATTTAAAACCTACTCTAAATCACTTTTAGAAAGGGAGTCGACTCTAAAATCTATTTTTATAGCGAGAGCCGACTCTTTGGTAATTTTAAACGACATAAAGTATACTTTAACGTTAAAGATCTTGTCTAACTTTAAAAGCAGGAAAACACTTGTTTATCTCTCAAAAGTATACTTTATCTGGTTGGCAATTTCCATTTCACAACAAACAAATTGAACCGAAATATTTTCCCAAGCTATTTTTTGAAGATTTTTAGGTTTAAAAAAAGGTAACAACATTGTAAAATACTGCCTAAACTATTTAAAGTGCTCAGGTAACTTGAACTTTGCAATACATTGCGGTGGCGAAGAACAGAACACACAAAACTACAAATCCAAGGAAGTGCAATAGTTTTTTTTTTTTATTTTTCAAAATAGAATTTTTTCTCCATTCATATGAAGCATACAATAATTATTACACCAATCACTATCTACTATATACACATATTTGTACCTATTTTATAAATCTTTGAAAAAAAAAATATTTTGCTTTAGTTAATTTTAATTTTTGTATGGCTGTGTGAGTATTATATCCTCAAAATGTCAGATTCGGGGGTTGTTCAATCTAAATTTGCTTACGTTACGTAGCGGAGTCCACTTTAGCTAGAAGAGTTGTTTAACTTGTTTAAAATTAAGAAATAGTTAGACAAGTGATCTAAACTAAACGACTATTTTAACTAGAGCCGGTTTTATTCCTTAAACGAGCAGTGTTTAAAATTTTGCGCCAAAGAAGAAAAGGACGATAATTTTGCAATTTGCTTAACCTCAACGTTTTTTGTCTACTCAGGCCACAATATACGTCCCTCGCCAACGTGAATAAACATTGACTTATAATTTATATAATAGGTCAATGTTCTTAAAAATCGCAAACATATATTGCAGTGTTGAAAAGATCATAGATCATTCCAAAGACTGCTTTTAAGCGCTTAATACACGATACAATTATCGTAATCGCATGTAATGATTGTATCTCGTGTGTAGATTTTTTTTCGTTGAAGAACTGTATACTAACTAGGCTTTACACACAGAAAAATACTCTTGCGATTTCTAACGGCCATATTATTCACTCAATAGTTTAAAGGCTTAACTACATCAAAGACTTTTTGCAAAAAGTAGGGCAAAAAGTGAAAATGTGATGAGCAAAAATATGCCTAGAGATGCCTGTGTGCGAAAAAATTATGTTTTATCTGTAGTATCAGTCTGAAATGATATATCAAACACTATTTTCGCCGGCTTTTTCGCACATAGACATTTCTAGCGCATGTTTTAGTTTTTCACTTTTGTACTTTTTGCAAAAAGTCTTGAATGTAGTTAAGCCTTAAATCTGGATGTATCGAGTGAATAATATGGTGGTAAGCATGTTGGCGTATGTGGTGGCCGGGGTAGTCGAAATTGCTGAGGTTGAACAAATTGCAGAGTTATCTCCCTTTCTTTTTTGTGTTTTTAGTTAGTGTTGGAGTATGTTTTATTTCAATTCGTCTATTACTCTGTGAACTTCACTTAATCAAGTGGAGCAGATAGATGAAACCTGTTCACATACGCAAAGTTAATTTTCTTAAAAAATTACAGTGTCTGCACTCCAGAAAGAAATCAAAAGGGAAGAAATGATTAAAAATCGGTGTTGTGTAAAAGCAGGTAAATAGTTTCCTCGTGTGAAAGGAGACTTTAACAGCCCTGGATTATCATCTTGTCATTTGACATCTTAAAAAATTTCATTTGTCAAACAAAACAAAACAAGAATACAAATTTTGGTCTTCTTGGAAGACGCATATAAATTTACAAAAGAATAAAATTATTTCGTGTTTGGTTTGTCAAAACAAAAACGAATAAATATAATCAGCTTGGTAACGTGCAAATTCCGGCGCGGCATTTATAGATGTTTTATTAGGATTTCACTTCGCATTAAAGCTTATACCCGGCTTAATATACTAAAACTAAAATTACCAAACGATCTCACTAGTGAACTAAAATTACGTGCATCAATGCTTTCTGACTATGAATTTTCCGGAGTTCTCGGATACTGGAATTCTATAGGCAAATCAAAATATAACTTAGAAGAAACTCATCAACGGCAACAACAACAAAAAGCACAGTATGAACGAGGAAAGGACCCTTATCTAGTGTTCAAGAATGTGCCACCTAGCATAAACGTTGAAATTCTAATTAATCTTTGTTCAGCATACGGAAAAGTCCTTCGTGGAAGACAACATGAACAATTTAATATGTTCTTTGTTAATTTTGCGACACTAAAGTGAGTTCTATTGCTCTAATATCCCATAATAAAATTGAAATAAACTTATTTTCTTTGATTTTAATTTTATATAGTGACTTGTTTAATGTACTCGAGGGATTGAAAGTAAATCCATTGGGAATAACAATTGAACTAGGTAAAACGGTACAGCAAGTTAAGCCGAATACAGCTGTTGAGAATCAACGAGACAATGGAAGGTAAGAGTTTTAAAGTTGATTTTGAATTACGCACATAAGTTTCTTATGGCGTTTTCGATTGGTTACCAGACGCATTTAGAACTCTGAAGAATGACTATTCTTATTTCGGAAAGGAGAAATAAGATGATGCAGAAGTATCATTTGTTGTAAAAAGTTATTCTGCTTTCAGTTCTGAAATCAAACCAAGTATCATTCTCTGCTTATTCATAGAACTGTCAATTTGAACTCTTAAAAAGGTGTCACATAAATTCCGAACTCTATTGGATCACCAATCGAAGAGCCTGATAATTGGACACAGATTCTTTTTAGATGACCAATCAAAAACGCCATCTGTAGTAAAAGTTATCTGTTCAAACTTGCCGTATCCCCAGGTACATATGTATGTACTGTACATACCTAATTATTTTACAGGATGCCGCAAAGGACAGTCCTTTTAAACGATAACCAACAAAACTCCAAGGACAAACTCCAAACTTATGTAAGTTTAATTTTTGTTTATTTACATTACACTTTTAGTAAATCATTCGATCTCTAATCAATACATAATGAGATCGAATTTAACATCTTAATGTGCTCCATTAAAATCATTCCTTCTTTTTAAGGCATTTAGAATAGTGACCATGGGTCTATCATTGAGAGTTTTGATATCTAAATAGATCTTACAAGCAAACGTTTGATTTAATACATAGAGAAATCTCTAAAGTCAGACACAAACAGGGAAGCAGCATATTTCAAAGAGTAAGTACCTAGATATTACGCTGACATATCAACGCGTTATACACTGGTGGTCCTTTGAACCAGCAAAAAAAAAATAGAAAAAAGGATATATTTTACATAAATATATGGAGGCGAACAAAAAAAAACATATCTGAATTCAAAAGACCTAAAGTTGAAGAAATTAAAAAAAAAAAAAACATAAAAACTTCAAAAAACGAAATGTGAATAATAATAAAAGTTATAGGGGAATTAACATTGTAAGCACAACCAAAAGAATGGACGATGTGAAGAAAAATTTCTGAGGTCAAAGAATGCGCTCGCCTAGAATTGAACTTAAAACGTTATATAAAAAAATACGTAAAATACCTAATATTATATTTATGTGTACTAGCGGAGCCCAGCGAACTTTGTATCGTCCTCAAAATATAGTTGTTGGCGTATTTGTTCCAGGTACTATTCATGCTAGCATGGCGTTCTTCGTCTACCCATTACCTTATAAATAACTAACTTTTAAAAACTATGTATCTTTAAGGCCATCCTCTAACTAAAACATTTCAAAGAATAAAGAATTTTCAAAATCAGCCAACGGTTTCTGAGATAAGTCCGAAAATGCTTATGCACTCCTGCAACTTATTGACAAACTGTAAGACCTTTTTTGAACAAACAAGGCATAGGAACATTCTTGGACTACATTGTTGGAAAACTGCTAGACCAATTTTGACCAAACACGTATATGTACAGGAACACTTTTCTTAGTTCCACCTAAAATTTTGTACAGTTTTGAAAAAAAAAAAAAAATCGTAGCTTGTTTTCTGAAATTATTCCGAAAATGTATGCGCTGCATCTTGTTGAATAACTGCTACAGCGACATTTACCAAACACGGAAGTATCCGATCGGGTCTAGTCGTTTTCAAGTTTTATGCATCCGAACAAACCACCATCAATTTTTATATACGCAGATTGAAAATTAAAAAAAATGAAATTCATAAAATAACTTAATTTTGAGCACACCGAATGAAACCGAATGAAACTGTCTGAAACCAGCCTTAACATTTATTACAAAAATAAAGTCTTCACAGTTTGAACTGAAAAATCAACAAAGTTAGAAATTAATTTATTTAAGTTGTTTAAATAAAATGAAATTGTTTTTGGCACCAAAGCTACGTAAATCAAGTCATTTCCGAAAACGTCATCATCTTAAATGTCATATTTTGATCAATTTTTAAAGTTCGACAACTTGCCATTTCACAAAAAAAAAAAAAACAAAATCAAATAATTTAAAATAAATAAATTGAATGTATAGTCAAGTAACCATGTCGTCTCATAGGAGGGTGTGTTTGCGTTAGCTCCGGTTTTCGAATTTAAGCGCCGAACGCATCATGGTCAAATTGGGAGGGGCAATTTTTCAAAAAATTGACTTGAAATAGAAAAAGTCAGGAATCCATTCTTCAATTTTTTTTCTTCAATTGATAGTTTTTGAAAAATCCATTTCAAAACTCAAAATTTTGACAAATATAACTGTTTTTTTTTTTTTACGCTATTGAGCACTTATTTTGTTTTCAAAATTCAATGCTTTTATCAATTCTAGGTCAAATACCAAGAACAATATGCCCAAATGACCAATACGTTAGTTGCTTCAAAGATCTTATTTTCATTTAAAAAGTAGTAAAATTTTTTAGGTTATTTTCAATTTTGTTTGACTAATTGTTAGAATTGATAATACCATTGACTTTTGAAAACAAAACAAGTGCTCAATAACGGAAAATTTTAATAAAAAAAAAAGTTAAAAAAAAATATGTTTTTTTTTTTTTTTAATTTTGAGTTTCGAAACGAATTTTTTAAAAACTATCAATTGAAAAAACCTTATTTAAAAAGAAAATTGAAGAATAGATTTGTGGTTTTGATTTTATTCCAAATATTGTCGTTGGATTTTTATGATTCTTTTTCTATTTCAAGTCAATTTTTTGAAAAATTTTTCCTGCTTGCTACTTGTTGTTATAAATTCATTATTGCTAAATTTTGAATATCTGTATTTTCAAAACTGTTGCTGATGTGTACTGAGCAAGTATTATTGAGTATCTTGGAGGATTTGTCAATTCCTCGCAAGAGGCAGTAGCCGTTTTTTTTCTTTTAAATAAATAGGTGGCGAGGCTGGGGATCGAACCTTAGACCTCCGGCATGACAGTTCATCGCACTAAGTCCCCTTTCACACGAAGATACTAGTTGCTGGTGATTTTTTTTGACGTTTTCTTTAAATCTCCTTAACAATCTCTTGAACCTTTCACACGCAAGCAACAAAAACCTGGAGATTTTCTTTATTTTCCTTTTAAACTACCTTGGTTGAACGCACACAAACGTAGTGTGAAGAGAAACGTTAAAAAAATCTCCTGAATTTGTTGACCGGGGAGATTTCATTTCCCCCTCTTTCTTCCTGCCCTTCTCGCCTATGAACTAATTGTTGCCGGCAACTCAGTTGCCCTGTGTGAAAGGGGACTAACCATCACGCCACGGCTACTACAAAATTTGATTTAAAGCAGATGTTAGATTATTCTATTGGAAGTACTTCATATTGTTTTATACCCAATGGTGGACCTTGTCTATTTCAGCACGCCCGATTTTTTTAAAATCAAAATCGTTAGAGCCATCTTTGAGAAAAATAACTCATAAAGGTTAGGTGTGGTAACTTAAACAAAAATTGTTAATTTAGTTTTTGAGCGGCTAAGATGAGAGATACTCTTCGAGGATTTGTAAATTCCTCGCGAGAAGTAGTTCCAGTTAGTAGAAGAATTATTTTTTGAAAGCCAATGGATTAAGTTTTGTGCTTTAGCTATGTATGCTAGAAAAATTTGTTTCAAAATTACTCAATAGAGCGAACATAAAAAAATTGCATTAAAATTTCAATTTGCGACTAAAGTCTAGTATGCTGTTGATGCAAAATGAAAAATCCCATACAAAAATGACACATCGAAATAACAAACGACAAATTTCGTTTTGCTTTTCGTTCTGCGGTACGCTGTTCGATGAGCGAAATTGATAATTGTAGCAGATTATGTATTTTGAAAGATCTCCCCTCTTTTTTCGTACAGAATTAATTGCCTGTACCAATAATTGTGTGCGGAAAAGTGACATTTGGTCTCTATTTATGTTTGTATTTGTTGTTTCTTTAATCACAACATGGATTACTGTGATTTTTATGCGTTTGTGTTTGTTTTTTGTTTTTGCAAACAATGACACTTTCAAGGTGTAACTTTTCGTTATGGTTTTCGTAAGCATTTCGTTGTCATGTTGGAGGCCATTTGAAAATTTCGTTTTGTATCAGTAGCGTACTAGCAAAGATAATATAACAAGTAAAGATGTCGCACGTAGAACAAAATTTTGTGCCAGAAAATTTCCAGAGCCATGGGTCCACCAACATGTATACAAAACCTTACAAATGAAAAGCAACATCAGAAAGTTGCTAATTATGTTTTCTCACCTTTTCTTGCCATTCTCTAGCTCCTTTGTTGTGTTGCTGGACCTATTATATGTACCTACTAAAGAAATACATTGCATTTGTAAGGTATGCAAGAGATGCGTAAATGTGTGTATTTTTTTGCAGATCGAAATGAAAAGGTGACGACCGCGACGACGAGAAAAAAACTGCCTGGTTTTGTTTTTGTTTGTGTTTTTTTTTTAGGGATTTAATTTTTTTCTTGGTTTTGCGTCCTTGAGCATTATAATTGTGTCTTGTGCTGGCAAGTGCATTAAAAAAAAAAAAGGGGGGTTTTATAGAAATATATCTTAGTTGAAAAAAGTACTTAGATTTTATTTATTAGGTAGGTACATATTTTATTTTTTGTCTATCAGAATCAAAACAAATTTGAGGTTTAAAAAAATTAAATTAAAGATATGCATTTCAACTTTTTGTTCCTTTGTGAGAACCATAATTTATTAAGGTAGGGATGGATTTCGTTTTTTTATCAAAATTATTATTATCTATAGGTAGGTATGTATGTATGTAAAATAATCTTTAATTAGTTTTCGTTTAGATATCGTCCATCAGTTTGTGTGCTAGTTGTATCGTGCGTTGATGTATAAAATACCAAAGCACATATAGCCCAAATTGATCGATGGATGTGCTTTTAATTTGGTGTGATATCTATGTACATTTAATAATTATGTACCTAGGTACAAGCGTTGAATAAATATTGTTATTTATTAAATAAATATTGTAATTTATTCAATGGTACAAGGTATACTTAGGTAGGTTTTGCATTAGATAAGAGATTTGTTTCTGATTTGTACCTAATTTAAAAATATAAGGAGTAAGGATAATTTTAAATTTAGAAATAAATCGATATACCTAATGTAGGTAGGACTAAGGGAGCTTTAACAGAATTAAGATTTTAATATGTGGGTATGGTTGACTACAAAAATAATAATTAAATAATTAATTTGTCTATAAAATGTAGGTAGGAAGTTAGGTATTTTGAAGCAAATCGGTCACCCGTTTAAATTATCTAGATTGCGAAATGGACGTAGGGGTGATAAAATTAAATTGGTAAGGAAGCGGATATCTGATAGTTAGGTAGTTACCTAGGTAAATACAAGGTGCGTTTTTTTTTTTTTTAGTTTTATTGAAAACGGCTAAATTTACCTTCGTGTGATTTAGTAGTTATAGAGGTAGTGTAGTTTATAGGTACATATGTATACTGCCGTGTTACCTGAAAATGACATATCTACATTTTTTTACAATCAGGAGTTTTTTTTTGACAATTTTTTCTTATGTAGTTATAAAACTATTTTTAATAACCAAATGATGTGTTTTGAATTGGTTAACTGCTCAAAAAGCGATATACGGCTTTAGTTGTCAATAAATACCATCCCAAGCATTTAAAACTTGGGCTGAACTGAAAAAATAGACATATGTCAGATACGTCAATTTCAGTTAACTCGGCATCAGTATACCTACCTATTGCAATACATATAACTTCTGATTAGGTTTTTTGAGTAAAAATTCACAAACAATTGGATTTAGGTAGGTATACATACCTACAAATATACCTACACACATATGTAAATAACGTATGGTGTTGATGGTTATTTTCATAAAAAAAAGGGTACGTATGTCTGGTCTACGATCAGTTTTTTCAATTTTATTTTAATTTGGTTACCTTGATATTTTTGAACAAAAAACGATTGAGGGAGATGATTTTTAAAGGAAAATCTTATTTTCGTGGAAACACGCATAATTCCTGTATACCTCCATAAATTTTGGAAGTATACCTAACCTATACTACATACCTACCAGTAAGGTAAGATTGGAGATACCTCTTACAGTAACTTTTTTTCTTTAAAGAACCGTTGCTCATGGTATGTATTTTTTATACAAGAATTAATTTTTGTTTAATAATTAATTCAAAAATATATTACATTTGATTTTAATTATTCTAAGTGACAAAAACTCCAGTTGTAAATGAAAGGTTGGTTAAAATTAAATGAATGACCACTATATATATTCCAGATGAAAAGTTTGAAGAAAACAATCTAAACGAGTTAAACTCGTTTTTTTTTTTTAAATAGATAGTATCACATGAAATTAAATTTCTCTTCGCTAAAATAATGATTTATGATTAAAAAGTGCAAATAAAAAAAAGAGCTCTTTACATACAATAAATATTTCTTTTTCTGAACAGTGGCCTATTTCACCAACTTACAAATTGTAATTTACAAGTGATTTCTTACAATATTTGTTATAAAATCGATTTATTCTGTTTCACAAAATCTTTGTATTACAAAATTGTAGTTGTAATTTACAAAAGGAAATTTGTGGGAATTTATTTATTTTCGTTTCACCAAGAGTAATTTTTGTTTGTAGTTTACAAGTACAAATCTGTGAAAATTCATAAAATTTTGTAAGTCTCTGTTTACCCAAATAAATTAATTTTACAAATTTGTAAAACTGTTGCTAAATTCTTACAGGAGAAATTTCGTATGTAATTTTATTTACAAATTGTACTTTTTCAATTTTTAATTATGTATTAACGGCAAAGAAATTCTACCACCAACAGTGATACAAGTGACCATTTTACAAAATAATACAGGCTAAAGTAAAATATTTTCATTGACTCCGAGGCAGCAGTTCCTAACATTTTTAATTTTTTCTGTAGAAAAATAATTTTCCAAAATTAAAAAAAAAATACATTATGATCAAAAAACGAACTTACAGCAAAAATTTAGTTTTGTTTATTCATTATTAGGTACATAATTATGTTTTTACACGGCACATTCTCAAAAAAAATTGTGGAATACAACTGTTGTTTACAAAGTTTTGCAAATAAGCGGTGAAACGGATTTGTTTTTTATTTGTAAATTACAACTACAAATTTCCTCAATATTTTTCAATATGTTACAAATTTGTTGAAATTTTGTTTGTTTTTTGTGAAACAGAAATTCAGTTTTTAAATTTGTAATTGTTGTTTACAAGTACAAATTTGTGATTGTAATTGTAATTGGGTGAAATAGGCCACAGGTCAATCCATATCATTTTCTTTCTTAAAAAAAAAAATAACAATAAAAAAATTTAATAAATTTTAATTGAATTTATTTAACCTTTCAATATTTTTATTTTTTCTTTCCCGATGCTTTTGAATTTTGTCGTTACCCACGTGCAATGTTTTCTTAGCAAAACTAAAATTAAAAAATCAAGAGCTTTTACTCGGTTAGAGTAACATGAATTTTCTTGATTAAACCAAGATATATTTGCTAAGCTCTTTTCTTGTATACACTTAGCTACCATGACTTGTTTTATGTTTATTAAATTTTTTTCAGTTTCAAATATTTCACGAAAAATAGAGACATGAGTCCTGCATACTTCGAAAAACTCATCGGATGGAGCAAATAGATTTCCGAAGTCAGAGTTTTTTAAATAATTTTTAGCGAAAATAAAAATTTCACTCTGGCAGGTTAAAATACATACCATGAGCAACGGTTCTTTAAAGAAAAAAAGTTACTGTAAGAGGTATCTCCAATCTTACCTTACTGGTAGGTATGTAGTATAGGTTAGGTATACTTCCAAAATTTATGGAGGTATACAGGAATTATGCGTGTTTCCACGAAAATAAGATTTTCCTTTAAAAATCATCTCCCTCAATCGTTTTTTGTTCAAAAATATCAAGGTAACCAAATTAAAATAAAATTGAAAAAACTGATCGTAGACCAGACATACGTACCCTTTTTTTTATGAAAATAACCATCAACACCATACGTTATTTACATATGTGTGTAGGTATATTTGTAGGTATGTATACCTACCTAAATCCAATTGTTTGTGAATTTTTACTCAAAAAACCTAATCAGAAGTTATATGTATTGCAATAGGTAGGTATACTGATGCCGAGTTAACTGAAATTGACGTATCTGACATATGTCTATTTTTTCAGTTCAGCCCAAGTTTTAAATGCTTGGGATGGTATTTATTGACAACTAAAGCCGTATATCGCTTTTTGAGCAGTTAACCAATTCAAAACACATCATTTGGTTATTAAAAATAGTTTTATAACTACATAAGAAAAAATTGTCAAAAAAAAACTCCTGATTGTAAAAAAATGTAGATATGTCATTTTCAGGTAACACGGCAGTATACATATGTACCTATAAACTACACTACCTCTATAACTACTAAATCACACGAAGGTAAATTTAGCCGTTTTCAATAAAACTAAAAAAAAAAAAAACGCACCTTGTATTTACCTAGGTAACTACCTAACTATCAGATATCCGCTTCCTTACCAATTTAATTTTATCACCCCTACGTCCATTTCGCAATCTAGATAATTTAAACGGGTGACCGATTTGCTTCAAAATACCTAACTTCCTACCTACATTTTATAGACAAATTAATTATTTAATTATTATTTTTGTAGTCAACCATACCCACATATTAAAATCTTAATTCTGTTAAAGCTCCCTTAGTCCTACCTACATTAGGTATATCGATTTATTTCTAAATTTAAAATTATCCTTACTCCTTATATTTTTAAATTAGGTACAAATCAGAAACAAATCTCTTATCTAATGCAAAACCTACCTAAGTATACCTTGTACCATTGAATAAATTACAATATTTATTTAATAAATAACAATATTTATTCAACGCTTGTACCTAGGTACATAATTATTAAATGTACATAGATATCACACCAAATTAAAAGCACATCCATCGATCAATTTGGGCTATATGTGCTTTGGTATTTTATACATCAACGCACGATACAACTAGCACACAAACTGATGGACGATATCTAAACGAAAACTAATTAAAGATTATTTTACATACATACATACCTACCTATAGATAATAATAATTTTGATAAAAAAACGAAATCCATCCCTACCTTAATAAATTATGGTTCTCACAAAGGAACAAAAAGTTGAAATGCATATCTTTAATTTAATTTTTTTAAACCTCAAATTTGTTTTGATTCTGATAGACAAAAAATAAAATATGTACCTACCTAATAAATAAAATCTAAGTACTTTTTTCAACTAAGATATATTTCTATAAAACCCCCCTTTTTTTTTTTTAATGCACTTGCCAGCACAAGACACAATTATAATGCTCAAGGACGCAAAACCAAGAAAAAAATTAAATCCCTAAAAAAAAAACACAAACAAAAACAAAACCAGGCAGTTTTTTTCTCGTCGTCGCGGTCGTCACCTTTTCATTTCGATCTGCAAAAAAATACACACATTTACGCATCTCTTGCATACCTTACAAATGCAATGTATTTCTTTAGTAGGTACATATAATAGGTCCAGCAACACAACAAAGGAGCTAGAGAATGGCAAGAAAAGGTGAGAAAACATAATTAGCAACTTTCTGATGTTGCTTTTCATTTGTAAGGTTTTGTATACATGTTGGTGGACCCATGGCTCTGGAAATTTTCTGGCACAAAATTTTGTTCTACGTGCGACATCTTTACTTGTTATATTATCTTTGGTACTAGGCTTAAGTGGAAATGGCAAGTATTGGTTCTCACCTACTCATATCTTTTATCCTTTGTGTGAGCGATTTGTTGTGAATGAGCTGAATGAACGAAGCTACAACGTTCGTTTGAACTATTTGACTCATTAGGATCGCCTTTTTCAAAGCGGGACATTTTTAAGGACAGCGCAGAAGGCGGTGCGTATGGCCACCAAATAAAAACACCATAACCGCGAGACAATAATGTGCTTCCGACTTAAGCTGCTGATAAAGAACAACACAACACACCACACATAAATTTTTCGTTGAACACACCCAAATATAACCAACGCCAAATACCGAAGAATAACATCCCTGTTGCATCTGTGTCAAAAAAGGAATACCGCGAAATTTCACAAAACAAAAAGAAATCGCACTAGGAAATCTTTATTGCAATTCAATTCTGAAATAAAGAAAAAAAAACTTGTTTTACAATTTATTGGATATTTTAAAATACAAGAATTTAGTTTACTTTAAATAAAAAGTTACATCACAATGTCTACAATCGACGAAGAATTATCAAAGCAGCTTAAAAACTGGAATCCGATGCGTGATGACTACAAAGACTCTAACTTCAATACCTATTCAAGTGGTCCGGGTGCTGAATTGGAAGACAGCCTACAGCCGGCCCAGTTGGCAAAACAATCAGGACCGAATCAAAGAAATAAAAGTCCATATTTGGTCTTCAAATTTGTCCCAAACACACTAACCCAAGATGGCTTGATGAACATTTGTTCGACATTCGGAAAATGTCTCCGTTCACGAAAGCATGGTCAAAACATGTACTTCATCGACTTTGCGTCAATTAAGTAGGTTTTCAGCTGAAATATGGAAAATAGTTTATTAATTTATTTGATTTTATCATCACTAAGTGATATGGAACGAGTCTTCACAGGACTGCAAGACAATTCGTATGGATTTAAAGTAGAATTGGGAAAGAACAGGGACCAACCAATCATTAAAACTAATGTTGAACAAACTGCCAGTGCTTTGCCAAGCCTGCCATCATTTTCATCACAGCAAATAGACTATGATCGGTATGGAGCTCTGTTATTTACATATAAATACATTCTCAATCAAATCCGTCTTTAGATCCTATCAAGTTTCATCTCGCAATCCTGCTCGGCCTCAGTTTACTAAAACGCCTCTAGTTCGGAAAGATGATTATGATGATTCGCGCAATAATCTTCAACGCAATGATCCACAAAGGCATTTCATGATTGAGGATGATGCTCACGAACTGGAACGAGTTCCTTATGCAAAGAAAACAGAACCAGAAGATGGCAAATACAATTATCACACTGGCCGAGCTTACTACACGTGGGTTTTGAACAATAATTGATTTGACTTGAATTACCACTATGCTATTATTTGTGTAGAAAGTTCTAGAATGTTTTTTTTTTGTTTTGTTATTCTGCAGACTTCCACAAAAGGGTAAACAATTTATTGAAAACAAACAAAAAACTACAGTTGGAAGTTTTGATAGCAACAAGGTGAGTTTATCCGATTATTCATACCGTTAGTACTTGCTAGTTTTTCAGCTTTTAGACTCGACGAATATAGTAATTGTACAACAAAATATAGAAAGACTAAAGCCAACGGTCCTTCTAGGGAAGTATTTGCAGGCATACTGAAACCTTTGAACTCTGTTGTCCATGTTTGCTTGGCAGACATTCCAAATTATTCACCCGCTACATTTGTATGTGTATGTTTGATTTGCGGAGTTTTGACTTCGTATCAGGTATTTTTTTTTTAAATTGTGTGGGTAATGTACTTTGGCGTGATCCAAAAATCCACACCAAAATATTTATCGTCATCCCTCAACAAGGTCATCTGTCACTGGCACCAAAATAAATAATTAACAAATCAAACAAAATCCTAACAATTTGATAATATTTTTTGTTTGTTTCTTTAACAATTTTTATCCATAGTGGTGTATTAAATCTACATAGACTTTCAAAAAAAACCAGTAATTCTAATTGTTAATTAATTTTTAATGAAAACAAAAGTATACCGTTGGGTCTATTTTTAAAATATAATAAGGTTGCGAACAAAATGTGTCCCACCCGTGACAGAAAAAAAAGATCCTGTTTTTTTTCAGAATAAGTTAAGGTATTGTTTTTTTTTTTAATTAATTATTAAATACAACTATGGGTTTAATAAAAGTCTTTGTATAATTGATAGAGATACAAATTATTAAAAAAAGAAACAAATATAAAAATTGTCCCACTCGTGGCGATTGAATTGCATTGATAGAAAAAAAATCACTAACAACGTGAAATGCCAGTTTATTGTAGATATCTACCTCGATTGATATACAAAAAAAAAGACATAAAAAGCCGTTTACGCCATGGCGATGGCATAAATACGATGCCAAAAAAGTTATGAATCCGAAGAAAAGAATTAATCAAAGTCAAATAAAAACTAAAGTGCAACAAAAGTTAAACTAAACTGTACCGCCTAAAAGCCTGTCAGTTCCAAAATGTAAAAAAAAAAATGTTTTGATGCGCTAATAATACATTTTTCATACGCATCCGCAATGCGAACTTGATGCTTAATAAACATTTAACTTTGCATAAGTTTGCGGTTTCAGAATGCATTAATCAATACAAATGTTTTGATGAATTCTCAAGCGATTTTGTTCTTTAAAAAAATATTTTAAAGCAAAGAAGCCAAACATTTTTTGATGCGCAGTTTGCGCAAGTAGCCGTGGGGTGATGGTTAGTGCGATCGACTGTCATGCAGGCGGTCTAGGTTCGTTCCCCAGCTCGTCACTAAATAATTTAAAAAAATAAAAACGGCTACTGCTCCTTGCGAGGAATTGACAAAACCTCCAAGAGTATCTCTTGTCATAGAAAAGTGCCGCTCACATTAGCCGTTCGGATTCGGTAATAAACTGTAGGTCCCCTCCATTCCTGCAGACATGCACACAGGAATGGTTGAGATTTGTAGGTCACGAGCTGTTGTGCAATAAAATGTATTTATTTATTTTTTAGCTTGCGCAATTATTGCGCATCAATACACTTTTCGGATGCATTTTTGATCTTGCTACATTGTCATAATTTTTTCGATTGAGTTTTGGAACTTACGACTTGCGATGGACTGTCATGCCGGAGGTCTAAGGTTCGATCCCCAGCCTCGCCACCTATTTATTTAAAAAGAAAAAACGGCTACTGCCTCTTGCGAGGAATTGACAAATCCTCCAAGAGTATCTCCTGTCACAGAAAAGTGCCGCTCGTTAGCCGTTCGGATTCGGCAATAAACTGTAGGTCCCACCAAAATATTTATCGTCATCCCTCAACAAGGTCATCTGTCACTGGCACCAAAATAAATAATTAACAAATCAAACAAAATCCTAACAATTTGATAATATTTTTTGTTTGTTTCTTTAACAATTTTTATCCATAGTGGTGTATTAAATCTACATAGACTTTCAAAAAAAACCAGTAATTCTAATTGTTAATTAATTTTTAATGAAAACAAAAGTATACCGTTGGGTCTATTTTCAAAATATAATAAGGTTGCGAACAAAATGTGTCCCACCCGTGACAGAAAAAAAAGATCCTGTTTTTTTTCAGAATAAGTTAAGGTATTGTTTTTTTTTTTAATTAATTATTAAATACAACTATGGGTTTAATAAAAGTCTTTGTATAATTGATAGAGATACAAATTATTAAAAAAAGAAACAAATATAAAAATTGTCCCACTCGTGGCGATTGAATTGCATTGATAGAAAAAAAATCACTAACAACGTGAAATGCCAGTTTATTGTAGATATCTACCTCGATTGATATACAAAAAAAAAGACATAAAAAGCCGTTTACGCCATGGCGATGGCATAAATACGATGCCAAAAAAGTTATGAATCCGAAGAAAAGAATTAATCAAAGTCAAATAAAAACTAAAGTGCAACAAAAGTTAAACTAAACTGTACCGCCTAAAAGCCTGTCAGTTCCAAAATGTAAAAAAAAAAAATGTTTTGATGCGCCAATAATACATTTTTCATACGCATCAGCAATGCGAACTTGATGCTTTATAAACATTTTACTTTGCATAAGTTTTCCGTTTCGGAACGCAAAATAATCAATACAAATGTTTTGATGACTTCTCAGGCGATTTTGTTCTTTAAAAAAATATTTTAAAACAAAGAAGCCAAACATTTTTTGATGCGCAGTTTGCGCAAGTAGCCGTGGGGTGATGGTTAGTGCGATCGACTGTCATGCCGGCGGTTTAGGTTCGTTCCCCAGCCCGTCACTAAATAATTTAAAAAAATAAAAACGAGGAATTGACAAATCCTCCAAGAGTATCTCCTGTCACAGAAAAGTGCCGCTCACATTAGCCGTTCGGATTCGGTAATAAACTGTAGGTCCCCTCCATTCCTGCAGACATGCACACAGGAATGGTTGAGATTTGTAGGTCACGAGCTGTTGTGCAATAAAATGTATTTATTTATTTTTTAGCTTGCGCAATTATTGCGCATCAATACACTTTTCGGATGCATTTTTGATCTTGCTACATTGTCATAATTTTTTCGATTGAGTTTTGGAACTTACGACTTGCGATGGACTGTCATGCCGGAGGTCTAAGGTTCGATCCCCAGCCTCGCCACCTATTTATTTAAAAAGAAAAAACGGCTACTGCCTCTTGCGAGGAATTGACAAATCCTCCAAGAGTATCTCCTGTCACAGAAAAGTGCCGCTCGTTAGCCGTTCGGATTCGGCAATAAACTGTAGGTCCCACCAAAATATTTATCGTCATCCCTCAACAAGGTCATCTGTCACTGGCACCAAAATAAATAATTAACAAATCAAACAAAATCCTAACAATTTGATAATATTTTTTGTTTGTTTCTTTAACAATTTTTATCCATAGTGGTGTATTAAATCTACATAGACTTTCAAAAAAAACCAGTAATTCTAATTGTTAATTAATTTTTAATGAAAACAAAAGTATACCGTTGGGTCTATTTTTAAAATATAATAAGGTTGCGAACAAAATGTGTCCCACCCGTGACAGAAAAAAAAGATCCTGTTTTTTTTCAGAATAAGTTAAGGTATTGTTTTTTTTTTTAATTAATTATTAAATACAACTATGGGTTTAATAAAAGTCTTTGTATAATTGATAGAGATACAAATTATTAAAAAAAGAAACAAATATAAAAATTGTCCCACTCGTGGCGATTGAATTGCATTGATAGAAAAAAAATCACTAACAACGTGAAATGCCAGTTTATTGTAGATATCTACCTCGATTGATATACAAAAAAAAAGACATAAAAAGCCGTTTACGCCATGGCGATGGCATAAATACGATGCCAAAAAAGTTATGAATCCGAAGAAAAGAATTAATCAAAGTCAAATAAAAACTAAAGTGCAACAAAAGTTAAACTAAACTGTACCGCCTAAAAGCCTGTCAGTTCCAAAATGTAAAAAAAAAAAATGTTTTGATGCGCCAATAATACATTTTTCATACGCATCAGCAATGCGAACTTGATGCTTTATAAACATTTTACTTTGCATAAGTTTTCCGTTTCGGAACGCAAAATAATCAATACAAATGTTTTGATGACTTCTCAGGCGATTTTGTTCTTTAAAAAAATATTTTAAAACAAAGAAGCCAAACATTTTTTGATGCGCAGTTTGCGCAAGTAGCCGTGGGGTGATGGTTAGTGCGATCGACTGTCATGCCGGCGGTTTAGGTTCGTTCCCCAGCCCGTCACTAAATAATTTAAAAAAATAAAAACGAGGAATTGACAAATCCTCCAAGAGTATCTCCTGTCACAGAAAAGTGCCGCTCACATTAGCCGTTCGGATTCGGTAATAAACTGTAGGTCCCCTCCATTCCTGCAGACATGCACACAGGAATGGTTGAGATTTGTAGGTCACGAGCTGTTGTGCAATAAAATGTATTTATTTATTTTTTTAGCTTGCGCAATTATTGCGCATCAATAGACTTTTCGGATGCATTTTTGGTCTTGCTACATTGTCATAATTTGTTCGATTGAGTTTTGGAACTTAAGACTTTGCAGCAGCCGTGGCGTGATGGTTAGTGCGATGGACTGTCATGCCGGAGGTCTAAGGTTTGATCCCCAGCCTCGCCACCTATTTATTTAAAAGAAAAAACGGCTACTGCCTCTTGCGAGGAATTGACAAATCCTCCAAGAGTATCTACTGTCACAGAAAAGTGCCGCTCGTTAGCCGTTCGGATTCGGCAATAAACTGTAGGTCCCCTCCATTCCTGCAGACACGCACACAGGAATGGTTGAGAGTTTTAAGTCACTAGGCCTAGTTCTTCATGAGCTGTTGTGCCATCAAATTTATTTTATTTTTTTGACTTTGCGCAAATGCGCATATTTATTTCTATCCTCTTTCGTTTTGTATGTTTCTTGATAGGCTTAAATTCTTTCTTAATCCGCGTAAAGAAATAACATCAAAAATACAATAATATATCTGTGTAATTTGCTGAGTTGTTTATAATGTTGACGCAATGAATAGTACAATTTTTGACAAAAAAAAACTAAAAAAAAAAAGTGATTAAACAGAAAAATGAAGAATGGATTTTTTGATTACGTTGTTTTTTGATAATTCTTCTTATATTTTGTCCATTTTTTAGAAAATCTTTCCTCCGCCTACACAACTTTTTTTTCCTTTAGATCGAACCTACTTTTTGTAACGTTATTGAAAATGTTGCCTTCGGCGCTCAATTGTTACCACATCTGTTTGTTTAATCGACCGCGGTACACAGTGGTATCCCAAATCTACCCAAAACGTTTTTCTTACTTTTTTTCTGGCACGAAAGTAGGTCCCCGAGCAAGAATTTACCCAAACATTTTAGCTACTGTAATTTCTTGCTTGTTAAACTAGAAATCAGCTGATAAAAAAAAAATTGAAATTTAATTTTTTCAAGAAGCGTACATAAAACGGTTTTTAAATGGCAAGTGCATATAAATGAAATATGTTCTCGTTTTCAACACTGCAATCTTCCTCTTCATTTATTAGAATTAGTATTTACTTGATTTTGGTTTTCTAAAAGGCTTGTTTTCAAAAAATTGTTTTCTTTTCATAGTGTTCATAAATGATCTTCCATCTAGAATTCGATATTCTAACGGCCAATTTCTTCACAAATCTCTAAAATCAGTTTAAAACTCGATCCAGTAACTCGGTTTATATATTTAGAACTTATAGTTTATGGTGGCAATCAAGAATTTGTGATATAGAATTAAGGTTCTCGTTCATTAATAGTGCTGTAATAGAGTTTTAATGTTATACTTATTTATTTATTTAATCATTTTAAAATTAATGTAAACCAAGTCAACTCAATAAATTAAAACCCCTGAAGAAGTTGAAAAAAACCAACGAAAAGTCGGGAGAAAGGATAAAATAAGAGTTTTATTTGCATTCACAACCAAAGGATCTGTAAGCCCAAATATTAAAATAATAAAAACTAAATTTAGAACTTAGTTTTAAAAACATTTAGAACTTGATCTTTTCTTCCCTCCTAATCATTTCCTTATGCCCGTAATATTCACGCCGTTTAAAATCGGTTTAGATTCAGAAGTCGGTTTAAATTTTTTAAACCGACTTATCGGTAATATTCACTCACTTAAACCGACGCTAACCAAAATTTTAAACCGAATGATCGGTTTAACTACGATAAACCGACTCCAACTTAAACGAGGCATTTTCGAGTCGTTTAGGTACGGTTTAAATGGTTTTAGCTAATATTCAACATTTTATTGGTTTATTCAGTCATTGCAAAATATTTAATCATGTGATTTTCGGCGATGCTGGCCATCCGAATACATCATATTTGTGCACGTTATTCACACATCGGAGTAGAGTTGGCCAATTAACCATCGATCTGGCAGCGATACCGTGGTGCTAACACCTATATAATTCACTTTTAAAATGCAACCAAAGAAATCAGAATATTTCGTGGTTACTGTCCACACTCAATTTCATTAACTTGACAGTAATACCTCATACCTAGCACCACTATAATGCACTTTCAAAATTCTAATACTCTATTTTTTTGTTAGGAAAGTGCATAATGGTAGTGTAATGTTCACGGTGTCGCTGCACGACCAATGAAAATCAGTTTGGACAGATATAAAATTTGGAGCGGTTAAAAAAACTATTGTTGCATTTTATATGTGCATTATAGAGGTGTTTGGGCTGCGGTATTGCTGTTAGGTTGATGTAATTTAGTTGCCATCTTGCTTAATCTAATATGGCAGATATTGGAACCGAATTAACGACCGACGCGGAACTGCAACCGGATCAAGAAGAATTCAACTCGCAACAAATCGTTTAAGGAATGTTTGGAAGACGCAATGCGGTGGACGGTATTGTTGACATTTTTTTCCAACGTAAAACACGATAAAGAGGAATGAAAGACATTTCTAATGCGTATTTGTGTTTGACACGAATTAATTAATTTATTTTATTTAAATATAAAAATGACAATTCGATAAATGAATGTCAAGAAAAGCCTTTTTAGTTTTTTCATACTTGCGATGCTATGCGACGTTCGGTTTAAATCACAAATTTAAACCGACGTAAACCAAATGGAATTATTTGCTTAAACGGAGTGAATATTACCGATTTAAACGAGATTTTGTCGTTTAAATTCTATCGGTTTAGTTCGGTTAAATGTAGTCGGTTTAAGTGCTTTTAAACAAAGTTTTAAACGGCTTGAATATTACGGCAGTAAAACTCGGTCTAATATCACTTTCGAGTTTTAAGTACTATAGATCTTGATTTAAGGATACGAAGTAATAGCGTATATTTTAATACTTTTGTAGCACCCAGTATTATTTTCGCACAGAAAATTCTTACAATCTCAATAAACATTCAAATATTGGCCGTAATTGTTTGCTTTTTGCTGATGACTTTTTAGCTCTATAAAATCTGAGTCGGACTGTCATCGACTTCAAATTGATTTGGATGGGGTCTCAGCTTGATGTACTGAAAATCGTTAATTCTTGAATATAGCATAACATTTACAAGATCACTTGGTGCTATTATTTATGTATACCTACCCACTGACTTACCACTTAAATCAGTGTATAGTCAAAAAAAATACGATTCAAAACTATGTTTTGAATTGCACCTAGATTACATAATATCAAAAGCTAATAAATTATTAGGTTTCATAATAAGGAACTCTATACAATTTTCGGACCCTTACACCTTTAAATCTTTGTATTTATCTCTTTTTAAAATTGTTATGTTTTATACTGCTAGTCTGATAGAGTTTTGTAACTCGATAAATAAATAAATATGCATTCTGTTGTGAAATGTGACATTTACACTGAAAATAATCCGAAACATCCCAAATGCGTTATTTTACTTTTCATTTCTTGTAAAAAATTTCAACAACAACATCAAAGCTAAAGCCGGAACTTTTTCCCAAACTTTACCTAAAAGGTAAAGAAACAGACCTTAACAACTCGCCAAAAAATCCAGATCTACCAGTTCTGACGCAAGGTCTCCCTCCTATGAGACGAAAATTTTACTGGACTATTCCACTAGTATTTTTTTTTTGTTTGTAATACAATCTATAATTTGTTTAATAATTAGTTAGAATAAATTGTATATAATTGATGATGTTTTTGACTAAATTGTTCGAGCGCACAAATGTTCAAGCTGCCGCGCGTAGAAACCCGGTATTCATATTGCGCGGCTGATGCGCATAACAATGTTCGTTGGTTTGCCGCGCATAATGATTACGAAGCTTAAGATGCACCGAAAAATATTTGCAATAATAATTTGTTTTGGATTTAAGTATGTACCTACAACTTTTTTATTTACATTTAGAAAAAAAATGCATGCTGCCCGTCGAGTCTATCCATCAGTGCGTCGAGTTGTAGGTAGTACATCGAGCTAAAATTTCAACGGATAGACCGATTTGCTTGAAATTTCTTACTTTTATGTGATCGTAAACAATGAGAAAACATATTTTCAACGGATAGGTAATCGAACGGGGATTTATTTTCATATTTTAATTTTCAATACTTACCGGAGTTTTTGATAATGAACCAACTCGACTGGTGGTGGTGGTCTGAAATTATTTTTTGAGATGATCCACATACTAATAGTTAAAACAAATAGATAACACCAATTGAAATATGTAACTTTTTTCTTTTTGTTTACAAAAACCAAATTTTTTTTTGATTATAATCAATGCAATTAGACAATTCTATTAAAAGGACTGAAAAATAGCTTGACAGTTTAAATTTGAAGAATTTCACCGCCTACTTCGAAAATCAGAGTAATTTTATTCAAAGCGTAGATAACTATTTGTTTGGATTTGGGAAGTTTCTCAGTAGGTATAAGTTTCTCATCTTATTTCAATTAAATGTCAAAATAGTGAAATTTTTTTCTTTTATCTTCAACGAAAACCGAAAACAAGTTTTTGTTTATCTGATCATAAAAAAAAAAATATTTTGAATCTTGTGGAGCTTTTCCTTCCTTCAAAAAAGTACATGAGATTTACTAAACATTTAGCGGTGAAATAGTATGATAGGCGGAAAACGAGAAAACTTATATTGGGTAAGTAAAGCATTTAAATATATGTAAGTAAGCAGTCGAGTGTTAATAATATATGCCTAAGTAGATACCTAACCACTTTTTCTTTTGTTTTTTTTGTAAACTTACTTAGCTTGGCAAGTCCATATTTCATCGGTATTACTTTTCAATAAAAATGTATATAAAGCGCATAACTACGGAGAGAGGTCTCATTTCATCTGAGAACAAATGTGATAGCAAAAATGATTATGGCCAAAATGAGGGTCCAAGACTTTTTCCATGGGACCATCTGTCTGCAAGACTCACTTAAAGAATGCAAAAAATGCAGTAGGTATAATTTTCCTTGAGTGAGTCTTGCAGACAGATGGTCCCATGGAAAAAGTCTTAGTCCCTCATTTTGGTGATGCGAAGAGACCACTCCAACAAGAACTATTTCGCTATCAAAATTTTTGTAAAATCGATTTTTTGCATTTTTTTAGTGCGTGTCGTCTTGCATACAAAAGGCCCCACTTAAGAGATCTTGGATTCCCATATTCATGTCAAGGGTACTCAGCTCTTTTATTAAATATAATTTTTTGAGTGCTATACCTTTTATCTGGTCTTTCAACAAAAAGGCTTTTTAATTCAGCATTAACTGCAAAGGCCCCAACCACGTCCGGCATGCAAGTTTTACACCAGTAAATTTTTGCTATCATTCACACCCAAAATTTGCTGTGGGCTTTTAGTCTACAATGGATAAACGAAGTTTGCTCTAAATTTGTGTGAGTTGTGAGAAGGGGAACAGGTGTAGAGAAAAGCATACTCTTTATGATGCAATTCTAAATTTTGCAAAAAAAAAACATCTGACTATAACTTCTAATTACCTTAACGGCAACATAATAACAAAAACTAAATTGTAGTATAGCGATCGTCTGTATGTCTGTATATTTCAGAAAAAAAAAAAAAAAATATGAAAATATATACATATGTATGTATGTAGGTATATCGCGTATAAACAATTTTCCAAAAGCAATTTGATGAGGTCATCTAAAAAATTACCAACAAAAAATGCAAGAAACATAAAAATTACTCATACACTGATCCAGTTTCTAATGGCTTATCGCAAAGTAGGTACCCTGAGTGCACTCAGTCACGTTCGATAAATAGTTTTGAATATGAAAGCTACAGAAACATATTATGTGAATTCCGTTAGTTTATATTTAGCCTTCAAACAAAACTATCGTTCCTAATATTTTGTCGAGCATTGCATTTTAAACTTGATATTCTTTTCCCCCATTTCAATAACTTTTGTATATTAATTCTTGTTTTTATATTATATCTTCTTTTTCCCTAATTTCAATTGTTGTCAATTAATAAAACATACTTTTGTATGAACTTCTAATGTGACCTTCGGTAGCGCAATGTGCAGCGTAGTCTATATGGCACTGAAGGAATTGGTCTATGGTTCAAGCCTCAGTGTCTAAACTAGAGGAGTGTAGTGATCGGCTTGGCAACCGTGAAAGAGTTAAAACTGCGTCCATGAAAACTTGGTGGTAGCTTAATCAAGTTGGGTTTTGTTTTATTCAAAAACCTTCCATACATGATATGTTCATATAAAACAAATAACATGGAAGCCTGTAGAGTAAAAATGAGATTCATAAAAGTTTTTCTTCCTTCAGCTTCATTCATACATTCAAATGGCATCCAAAAAATGTTTTCTATTTTGAACGAAGATTGCCAATCTACATTTTTTCATCCCAAAATTTTAAATTAACAATGCAGACACTTTTTTTTTAGCTCACAATAAGTACTAAAACGAAACAAATTTCGGAATTAAATAACTAAAAATAGAAATTCGCTATTCTCTTTAAATACAAGAAAATTTACGGAATAACTTGTCACACAAAACTCCGTTTTATACGAATTTAAATTGAGTGCTCATTAAGACGTGATTTTTGAATTAAAATTAAGTGCACTTTTTTGTTTTTTTATTTATATCAAACTGAAGTGACTATTAATTTCGGGAAAAAATACGATTTTTCAAACAAATTCTTAAAACTATGTTACAGCGTCTTCAAAGGATAAATTTGGAAAAACAAGCCTTATCAAATGCTGGTCAAATATTGCAAGATTTGAATAAAGCTCTAGCTAAAGGAAAGCATGCCAGCGAAGTGGAATCAATTAAAGGAAGCATAAGAACAACACTAGCGGTATCTATAATTTTAATATATTTACTTAATAAAATTATATCCGTAAAGTACAAAAACATGATATCTTCAGATAGAGATTTCGAATAAAGGAAAAATCATTAACTTCCGGATTATAATAAACGCATGTTTTATAAATACATTTTGGATCGTTGTTTTATATTATATATCCACATAAATTCAATATTCATACTGTAATACTATTGTTTTTTGCAACTGCCGGACTTAACAAAAAAAATAAAAACATTGTTTTTTCAACTTTCGAACTGAACCCAAAAAATAAGTAAGATAAGATTTGCTCGTTTTTGATATCAGCTAAAAGACAGGGCTCTCAAAATATTCGTCTGTTGCAAAAGACAAGTTACTGGAGATCTAGCAGTACAAAAGCATTTTTTTTTAAGTTGAAATACTAACGATAATAATTGTAGTTAGAAAACAAAGCTTGGTTAAAATTAAAAAAGGAAGTGAATCTAGACATGCTAATTTATAACAGTTTTTTTTTTTTTTTACAAAAGTAGTGTTAATGTGCCCCCGCAGGGCCAGCACCCCCGACTGTAGGCTTACTTCAGACAGCCAGTTTTTTTTTTTCAATTAAACTTTTAATGGCGAAAAACTATTATAACTGTTTTAAATTGCCATTTCTCTAGTCTCGTCCTTTAAGAAATGCTTACTATCTTATGATGCAAAAAAAAAAAAAAAAAAAACAGCGATACCAGACAACATTAATAGTAGTTGATGAAAACATGGGAGGAGGAATATCGGTTCCTGCTGATATCTGTCAACTATACTATACGCTATAACCTGGACGGTGACCAAAAGATGAGTTTACACGAGTGTGAAAAATAGAGTTATGATCTTCGATCTACTTTCCTATGAATGGAATCAAACAAACTGGGAGCTTTTCGAACCGATGTAAATAAATTGGAATAATCAGAAAATGACATAGCGTGATAGATTTTTGAATCCTGTCTGCTTGTCCATCTGTCCCCATAAACAATGGTATTCAAAACGAGTGAAGTAAGAAGCAAGAGCTCGAGGGATTATGACTACCCACCCCTTCAAAGGTTTTTGACATGAAAGAAACCTACTGCCTTAGGTTTCACTTTAAGAAGATAGTGATTTTGATGTGGCATAGTGATAATGATGACTGATGATACTTGACTAACAAAAAATGGGTGTTAAATAGGCATTAATAACAAAAACAAGTTATGTATATATCAAATTGTTTTTTTTTTTTTTTGTAAGTCGTCGAAAAGCAAATACTTTTGTATATATGTATGTACTGCACACAAAAGGAAAGCTTCAATAAATTTGATTAAAACCCAATTTGAAAAAGAAGCTTATCAACGGTTAATTTTTCTTGGCACTATTTGTATAAACTTTGTGAAAAAACGCTAATCTAAATTATCTCGAAAAACAACCTATCCAGTGGTATTCCGTTGGCTTGTTTAATTAATAATTATTAATATAAGAACTTGTACAAACATATTTATTATCTTCACACCCCTTCAAACCTCCAGTACCTTAAAAGGCTGTTTGGCTTTAATAATACCTACTTATAATTAAAAGAAAAATATTTTTATTTAAAGGGTATATTTTCCAAACCATCGCAAACTTATGAAAATGCTAAGATTGGCCCTTGTGAACACTGCAGCAAAAGTTGCGACACCGTTTGTCCACGATGCATGTCAAGTTTTTGCAGTGTCGAATGTCAAAAGGCTGAATGGAAAAGACATCGTTACATTTGTGGTAAACCTGCGTAAGTTTTTATGGTTTTGTTGACAAACAAAAAAGTAATAATATGATATTTTGTTCATTTACTTTCAGTTCGATGTGGCCAGCATGGGCTAAACAATTGGCAAAACAAAGAAATCCTACAGACCAAAAAGCCGATTCGCAAATAGAATCTCCACCCAATACGTCGTCGCAAAAAGATTCATCTACAAAAGCCGCATTAAAGGCACAACTTCCACCCTCAGGAAACAATGTCATTCTAACAGCAATCTCCAAGACAAATGTTGTCTTTGTTCGTTCAACTCTATACGATGATAATTTAATATTCTTCAATACGGTGTCGAGAATACAAAAGGAAGCCCGAAACCAAACACATATTCAACACACTCCCGAAAGGGGCGATATTGTATTGACAAAATTCAAAGATGATCAATATAACCGAGCTATGATATTGAATCCTGATAATTTGGATCAAATTAAATTGATTTACGTCGACTATGGCAACATCGATTCGAAGACACTCGATGAGCTTTACAATGCTCCTGAAGAATTCTGGAATCTGCCACGCATGGCTGTTCCTATAATCTTAAAAAATGTTCCGGAATTCTTTATGACTGACGAAGTAAGGAAGTACATGTATAGTTATCTGAATACAGACATGAAAATCGTTTACGACACTGAGGACTTGGATAACGGAATCAATCTAACCGAACTTTTTGATTTGACTAGTAATGAAAGTTTCAACGAAACAATTGCTTCATTTAGAGCTGGTGTTGTAGAACAGAAAAAAACACCCGTTGTTTATCGCGAGGTATGTATGATTGGTCTTCACTTGTTGGGTATTTGATAATTGAATTTAGTTGTTTTAATTTTCAGTTCTTGGAATATGCACCATTACCAACTGGAGAAAATGTTGAACTTATTGTAATAGACAGTTCTCTGTTACAGACGGGTTTTGTATCATGCACAACTGAAGAATACACTAATGAGATACAGAAGTTTCAGAAAGATATTCAGACATACGTAAAGTCTAATGCAACAACATCCACTTATACTCCAAGGTAAGGAAATAGTTTTCAACAATAAAAAATGAATTTTGTTTCATAACACATAACATCCGTTAACTAGTGCAAGTAACTAATTTCAATAAACGAACTCGATCAAGATTTTGAAATAAAATTAACTAAAATGAATTACAAGTCCCAAAATGTTCTCCAATATAAAATGTTTACACGAATCAATATAAAGCAGGATGAAAACAGAATAGTTTTAAAGATTTAATCATATCAAACAATATGTATTCAATATTTTATAAATATGTAAACAAACTCTGAAATAAAATTGTTTATTTGTAAATCTTCAATTTCATTAGTAAAATTGGCATGTCACGCCAGTTTTTCAGCGCTTGTGCCTCTTGCGAGGAAGTGACAAATCGTCTAGGAATATCGGTATAAAAATGTTGGCCCCCTCCAATCCTACCTAATAATTACATGTACACAAGAATAGTTGACAGTTTTAAGTCACTATAGGTCCTAGTTTTCCAAGAGCTGTCGTGCAACCAATTTTGATTTTAAACATTGAATTCGATAACATCAAAATGGTTTCCAATAAATTACCAGAAATATTGATACTTTTGTATTAAGAAGAAAAAGTTTTTTTATTTTTTCAAATTGAAATTTGGAAATGGAACCCTGGGTAGATCGCCCTTGTGGCACCTACCGAACATGGACTACATGTCTGTGCTATTAGGTTATCGGAAGAAAACAAACTAACGGTGGGTAATATGTAAAAGGGATACCCTTTTTTAAACCCTTTCGAATGAGATATCAATCACGTCAGTGGCACTTATGTATATATCCGAAGAAATGGAGTACTCCAAATTGAGCTGCAATTTACCCCAAACGCGATGACCACTACCTGAAACTATGAGGCGATAGCTATAAAACGGTACAATGTTTGCGCAAATTATCTATCGATCCAAGATCTAAACAGTCACTGAGCAGTGGGGCCAGAGCGGTACATATTTTCGTGACGGTCATATTTTCGCTACATACTACCAAAGAATATAAAGTTACCAAGAATGCGCATCTCATACAAATTTTTTCCTGCACAGTTTTATATGGCGGGGTCCAATATTGCGACCTGCTCCCAGAGCTTTTGATTTTTTGATAGGACAAAAAAGCAGACTGTTTCAATGTGTGTGGTATCTCATTTTAAAAGTGCTGAGGGAATTATTGAAAAGCCCATAAAAAAGCCAAAGTGCGGGTTCCAACATTGGAACCCGTCATTTTCAGTAGAAAATTTTTATGAGATGCGTCTTCTTGGTAACTTTAAATTCTTTGATACCACCCAACCCTCCGAGAAAGACATGTACTCCATGTTTTGTTGGGGGCACATACTTTAAAAAAAATTCGAAGCAGCAGTCCTTTAGAATCTTTAAATAGTGCCAAAAAAGAGCATTGATCTCACTATGTATATCCGCCAGAAAACCAACAGCCACACTCCAGCAACTTAACCTCAAATTATCAAAAGGCAATTTAGTGGTTTTCGATAGCACTCATATTGCACATATTAAAGGTTATTTTTCAGTTTGGGCCAAATTTCATGCAGCCCTTGTTTTCTATACGTTATTAGCACACAGAAATTTGCGTATAAGAAATTCGCAAGTTTATCCAATGGAGGGTAAATTATTTGCTCTCTGATTGTGCTCTCTCGTTACAACTTATGTCGAGTTAAAAAACAAGAATTTATGTCAATTTGTAACAATTTGTTCATATTCGCAGTAAATTTCACGTTATCAAAAACAGCTAGTATTCAGATATCAGACAGCAATTTTTTTAGAACCGAATGAGAGAATCAAACTCCGTATTTCTAAGAAAAAAAAATATTTCCCTCAATGAAGTTGCATTCCTCCTGGATTTAATGCTTCCAATAAGGGAAATTTTTCGAACATGAAAATTTTGTCGCTTAAACCCATAATATGGAGAAAAAAAAAGGACAGTGACAGTTCATACCACTTTTACATTTGTAATTTTGTAATACTAAATATACCACCGACATAAACATGGAGGTCCAAGACCTTTTAGGTAGGCCTTCTGTATGCAAGACGCACTTAAAAACTCGTTTTTATAGACCAAAGAGGTCTTGGACCCTCAACTATGGCAAAAAAAAGGTAAAGACCTATCTTATTGAATCATTTAATTTTTGGTCTTTTTGCATCATACATCATCTAAAATTTTGCGCCAATGTGTTTTGTATGATACTATTTAAAACTGTTTAAAAATAAGAAAATATTTTATTAAACACTTAAAAAAGTTACAAATTTTTTTTAGTGTTATGCATAAATTTTGCGCTAGGAATTTTTGATATTTTAAAAATAAATAAAAACGTTTTAAACCTAAAATTAACACCATTTATTCGAAACATGCGCAAACTTGAACGCAAATTAAAACGTTTAAGAAATTATTTTTATAATAGATGCGTTTTCTGCTTCAAATTCCCTTGTGGGGTACCTACATCTTTTAACAAATTAAGCTTGTAAAAATATTTTCCCCGTAAAGCCTAGTTTGCTTCTGATGCGAAACGAAATTTTTCGTTGGCCTCCAATATCACTTTGTCCTCAATTAATGGTCCAGGAAATTAATCTGGTGAAAAAATCTTAAAGATCTCTCCAAATAATGTGCTAGAATTATCAATTTCGCTTATCGAACAGCGTACCACCGAACGAAAAGCAGAACGAAATTTTTCGTTTGTGATTCCATGTCTGTCATTATTGTTTTGGGATTTTTCGTTTCGCATCAGCAGCGCACTAGGCATTAAGCTTAACAAGGAATTCTCGTAAGTATGTTAAACATTTTGGATTTCTTAAAAAAAAAAATAATGGTTTTGTTTTACTATTTTTCTATATTTTCAGAGTGAATGAATTGTGTATTGCAAAATATTCTGAAGACAATCTTTGGTATCGTGGAAGATGCATTGAAGTTGTTGGTGACGGTCATCCCACTATTTTATTCTTTGATTATGGTAACCTATCTATAGTCAGTGTGGACAATATACGAAAATATCCTGAAGAATTTACATTCCCCATTATGACAGCAGATTGTGAGATAAGTGGTAAGTGATTAATAATTTCATTTTATTTAACAAAATTTTATATAATTTTTTTTTTTTTTAAATAAGGTCTGCCAGCAAAAATAGAAGAAGATTTAAAAAATAAATTAGAAGAACTCCTAAATCCTGGAACTAAAATCATTTGTCAAAATGTCGAATATTTCGAAGAAGATAACATTTATTCAATCAATTTAGGGGATTTAATGAAAAAAATTCTGCCTTAAATTAATTTTTATATAAGTTTTGTTTTAATTAATTATAAAATCACTTTTCAATACCATTACATTACGCTAGTGGATACATTTCTTTATTTGTTCTTTAAAAATAGTCCGTATATGTATTTTATATCATTGTTCTTTTTTATTCAAAATATGTTCTAAAAAATTGTTTAACACTTAAGATTAATTTGTCATAAAACCAAAAAACACAAATAGAAAAAAATAATTAAAATACCACAAAAAGCAATAACTAAACGTATGTACTACACCATTCATTCGAATTTAGTTAAACGCTATAAAAAAAAAACCCTATAATATTAACCAACATAACAAACCAGTGCAAAATTGAGGTAATAGGTGATAGTTACTTTCACAATAAGCTGCTCAAGAGCATTATATACCAATAAATGGTCAGTTGTCGCTTGAACTTTTCCCTCAGGCGCTCTGTCGCTTATCGAACACTGCATGGTCGATCCCAAATGCGACCAATAGCTCCTGCCCAACAGCGAATCCAAACTTATTGATAAGTACTTACGATGTATTTGAAGATATCTTTCCGATCCGGCCTCCTCTTATTCTTACCATCTTTTTCAGTCCAATTTTAATTGAAAATTCCCGAGGAAATTTTTCCCCGGTAACAAATTATTTTTCTTCTACAATTTGATTTATATGACAAATACTGAAAAAAAATCTGTTCTGAGAATTCAGAACTCTCATTTCCGCTATCGAATGTAAAAATATTCTACCGGAGAATTCGGAATAGGAGTATTTTACTCCCAAAGGATCAAATCTCCCGGGGAATATTTAGAATAGGGTTCATTATAATAATTTAATTAAATGGGCGTTGTAGTGGAGCCAAGCAAATGTCATATAAATGCTATCATCTAAATCTAAAATTTCGGAAGTAAAAATTGAAATAGAAAATTCAACAAACCTGCCCATCTTTTTTAATAATTTCATTATCACTTTTTCTACATCAAAACTCCTGAATAAATTGTTCGCATAAAGCCGCATCCACACATGTCTCGTGTGGTGTGTTGTGGAATCATGTGTTGCTATCGCTCCAATGTATTTCATATGTGTAGATCCATATTTGTGTGATGTGTTGTGGAGTGGTGTGTTGTGTGGAAATCCTATTTTTTAACGATTGCGCCATACCACGCTATGGCGAAGACATTTTTTTTAGTGTGCGGGCCATATATAAAAACAAATATAAAATAAAAAATGCCAGTTTGAAAGACAGCACGCTTGACTCAGTCTCCAACACACGACCAGACGAGACATGTGTGGTTCCAGCTTAACTTGGTTCGATCCCCAGCTTTTTAGCTAAAAAAAAAACATATTTTTATCACGGTTACCGCCTCTTGAGAGGAAGCGACAAATCCTCCAAGAATAACTCTTATCATAAATAAGTGCTTCTCAACTTAAGCCGTTCGGATTCGGCAGAAAACTTTAGTAACACTCTCTCTGAAAACTCAGAGACCTCAGTAATCTCAAAAATCCTCAGTGAGTTTCCCCACTTTTATTGTCAAAAAGCTGAGACTAATGTCGTTTTCCGTTGGTCACTCCTAGCACTCTTTTTTTCACTCCATTCACACTGCCAAGACTCCAAAAGCCTTCCATTTGCTGTTCAGAGTGATGATTTAGGAGTGTTTTTCCACTCAGGATTTCATTAAGGAGTGCTAGGAGTGCACTCTGAACACACACACATACTTTTTAGGTCGTTCGTTGGATTAGTTGTCAAAATAGTAAATGCTTCTTGTTGGGATGTTCTGGAATTGAAATTATTGAAGAATTCATTATAGTTTTTACTTCCACATAGATACCTAAACATATTTCGGAAGAGAGCTTTTCATATTCCATTGGAATCAAAAAGGAGTGAAAAACTCTGAAAATCCAATCGAAAACGACATAACATTTTTTGGATTCGCTTGTTTAATTATTTTTTTGCCACAGTTAATTAATTAAAGAGAGATGGCAGTTGGTTTTGACCTCGTTATCGTTAAGTTGCGATTACATATTACGATAGTCGTTTTTTTTTTTTTTAAACGATACTCCTTTTCTTTTACGACTGCTTTTAGCGGTCGTGTTTTATAGTTTTGACATTTCTGACTTAGGATTATTAATATATCTCTGACATATTTATTTAAAAAAAATAGGTTTTTGATTTAATCTTGCAATTATGTTCATGCATCCTCTCGTTTCATTATTTGTAATACGGGCCCAGGTTTCTCCACCTGCTCAGTGGAGCAGGTATTGTGGTTGCCTCTAATCACCTGTATTTCAATAATTAACTAGCGCTTCTTAAAATAGAGAAATATTAGTTTGTAAGATATTGATTTGTAAGGTTTAAATCCAATTATTTTTAACATCCGGAGAATTTTAGATCTGCTTGTTAACTTAAAATTTCTTACAAATTTCAAAAATTCATATTTGTTAACTCAAAAAAGTAGCAACTTGCAAGTAAAAGCTGTATTTTATTTTCTCCCAGATCTGATCCTGATTGAATTTGCGTATGAAAATATAATATGTATTAAAAAAAACAACACAAGAACCAACTTGAATTTTCAAATCCATTTTTGAACGCACACCCTAACGGGCAAATTATTCAAATTGCATTTAAGTGAATTTTAAATCTGGATTACACCAGTGAATAATATGCCCGAAAGTATTTCCTTGCAAAAATTAAAAAAATAATGACAACGAATCCATTAACTAAAATAAATAAAAAAAGGAAAAAAAAGAGATGGTTATATAACAAAGTATTCACTGTGATCCTGTTTGTTTTATTATGATCTGATCCGAATCAGATCTTAAGAAAAATTGGGTGTTGTTACGAACAAAAATATTCCTCTTTCGAAAACTTAGAACGTGAATGATACTTGAACGTTTCTCTCGGAATTTATTGGTATCGAGAGTAAATTTTCAGATGAATTTTGTTATTTATTTCTGTTTTGTATTTCAAATATAAACATGAAAAACAGCTACGTTATATGGTTAAAGAAATGTATCCACTTTCATTAATAAAATATATTCAACATATTGGCTCTTATCTTATAAAGATTAAGTTATGCTGCTTCTATTATTAATCTTAAAGAAGACTGTTAAAAATTAAAGAAATACTCGATTATATCAAAACTAATTTCTATAACAAATAAAATTTCAATTAAAAAAAGAACTGAAGTGTACGGTGTACAATACATTTATCATGGGTGAAATTAGAAAATTTTGTGCCATTTTTTTTTTTTTTTTTTAAATTGATTTGAACGCTATTTGTTAGTTCAATATTCAGCCCAAATCTAAATGAAATTAATTTGATAATTTAATTTACATATGTCAAATACTGCATAAAATCTGTCTCGAACATTCAGGACTCTTATTTCAGCTATCCAAGGTAAAAATATTTTACCGGGGAGTTTGGAATAGGAGTATTTTACTCTCAAAGGAATACGTCTCCCTGGGAAGGGTAATATTTAGAATTGGGTTGATAACATCTCCGAATCAGCGAATTTCGACTTCCATTATACACATAAAAGGGATCATTCACGTTAAGGCGCTTGTAAGGGGGTTTGCAAGTTTCATATAGAGATTTTTCATGGAAAGTTTACAGGTTCTATGGTGATACCGAAAATCCGTTGCAAATCTCTACATACCCTGCGAACGTCCTTACGACCGTTTCAACGTTTTACTATTGCTGTTTTTGGAAAATTTGTTTTAAATATGTATATCAGGGCCCGTATTACAAATTATGATTATCGTCCAATATCCCGCGTCATCGTTAAGTTGCGATTACATTTTATAATAGTAGTTTTTTTTTAAACGATACTCGTTTTCATTATTATTTGTATTGTATTATTTATACTAGAATGTCAGTTTATTAGACTTGACCATTCTTTAGGTCGGCCGCACATTGGATGCGTCAACATACGAATTCATATCGTACTTAAACGTATGAATACTGGTCGCACGAATCAAGTGCGCACACTGAATACATTTTTCTCCGTCAAATACGCAGTGTCCTGGTGACTCATCGCTTTCGCGAAGTCCTCTTTCCATACATTTCAATGTTTCAACGTACGAACGTGTATAAAAATTCTAACAAGTTCGGATTCATTTCGTACGTCGGAAGTAAACGTACGTATACGTATGACTCACTCGCACCCAGTGTGCGCACTCCCATAGTATTTAGATAGAAGGTTGGGATTGTTCGTGCGTGTTTGTACGCATTCGCACGAGTGAAATCCGTACGATAACGCATCCAATGTGCGGCCGGCCTTATTCCGTCAATTTCATTGAATTTTGAACAACAACAACAACTTAAAGGTGCTACCACCAATTGCTTACGAATTAATTTTGGGTATTTTAATTCGTTTTATTTTTATTTGGCTAGAGATACAGCTATTTCAAGGGGTGCCAAGCCCTATCATCAGTCTCCTTTTATAGTGGTGCTGAGCTTTAATCCAATTTTATTTGAAAAACTTTCTACACATCATGCGGTATTTGAACCCGCGCATCAGATTTGCTCAGTCTTCGAAGCTGTGTACACTACGTACTCTGCCACCGTTGACCACTGACGTCACAGGTCTAGATGTATGCTGTGTTGTTCCGCCTCCATTTTTCTCCGAACCTTATTTGATAGACTACAATTCGCAGTACGTATCAAAGGGGGAGAGGTTGGAAGATCGGTAACAAACCAGACTATTAAGTTATTATTATTTGTATTGTATTATTTATACTAGAATGTCAGTTTATTAGACTTGACCATTCTTTATTCCGTCAATTTCATTGAATTTTGAACAACAACAACAACTTAAAGGTGCTACCACCAATAGCTATATCTATATCTCTAGCCAAACAAAAATAAAACGAATTAAAATACCCAAAATTAATTCGTAAGCAATTGGTGATTAAGATTAAGATACTCGTTTTCTTTTACGACTGCTTATGGCGGTCGTTTTTTAAAGTTTTGACATTTCTGACTTGGGTTTTTAATGTAGCTGTCGCATATTTATTAAAAAAAAAAACATTTTTGATTTTATCCGGAAATATGTTCATGCATCTATTTTCGTAAAACATGGCTATCGTTTTTATGAGTATCGTTTGTTAAGCCTTTCATAATTCGTAATACAGGCCTAGCTGACTAGTGAGGGCCTTCTAATTTTTTAAATCCAAAAAGTAGTAAATTTATATTACTTTCATATTTTCTAAATCTGCCTAGTTCTTATTTGCGGTAATAAAAAAAAGTACCTAAATGGTCGAAGTAAGCCGATTTGAAACAAAGTCTGAGTTCCAAAATGCATCAGATGCGCATTTACTGCGCAAACTGCGCATCAATTTAAAATATAGCATCAAGTTTGCGTTTCTAATGCGTATGAAAAATGTATTACTATCGCATCAAAACATATTTTTTACATTTCGGAACTCAGCCGAACTGATTACTTGAAACGTCAACTTCGGTTTAAAAATAAAATCGATATCCGATTCTGATTCCATGACTGAAGAGAGTTAGTTTACTTCATATAAATCGTATGTACAATGTACCTAATCACCACGTAGATTAATGTACATATGCCAAATTCCTTTTAACAAAAAATTCGATTTTTTTTTCTAAACAATCGATTTTTTTTCTGCAAATACAAGGAATTTGTCCAGAAAAATCGAACTTTTTGTTAAAAGGAATTCGACATTAGAAAGGCGAATGTTTCATTGTCGCTCCGAAGGTTTCGTGTTGGTTTGGGAGAGCTCAATTTCTCAAATTTTTTTAAGAACTGAAAAATTGAAGAAAGCTTGATGAAATATTTTTAAAATTCTGACTTAAGGATATCACCCGACGAGAAGACGCCTATCATTCAAGTAAGTGGATTGTAAAACTGGGCGCAGTTTCATTTACAGTAGTACGAGTTACAGTTAGTATTATGCATTTTATAAAAATGTAAACATTAAACAGCTGTTATTAAATCATCTAATGCACCGGTTGTTAGAAGCACAAACTGGCTTCCAAACATTTAGACAGGAAGTTGTTGAACAGCGACCATATTGAAGGACTTTTATTGTCTGAATCTTCACCACGTGCAGCAATCAAAAACTAAGCTGATGACCAAAAGTGCAGCGAAAAAGAATTTTAAAAAGTGCTTAAACAGAACTGATGATGATAAAGAATTGGAGCTTCTGCATTTATATACTTTTTTGTAGTGGATCAAACATTTATTTTTATCTGACTTCCTTTTTAAGCCAAACTTTTTTATTTTCCATCTTAAATTTATTTTTAGTTTAGGTGAGGCTATTAAATAAACCGTCATCCTTATTAGTTTCCTTTTTTTACGAGTAGATATAAAAGTACATAATTTAGTAAATATAAATTTGTAACGGAAAATTGTTTTTGTGCAACGATAAAAGTTTATTTTGAATAGTTGTTGCGTCAGAAATGCATACAGTCCGTAATATTTCAACAATTTATTACAGCTACAGTATTGTCTCGCTAACCCGAATTAATTATTCGATATTCGGATTATCAAATTATTTGGATTAATGGGTACAAGACGGAAAAAGTGTTAGTTATTTAACAAAAAAATCGTATTTACTGCTTTTTAAAAGCAAAAATTGGAAAATTTGCATTATAGGTGAATAGGTTTATACCTATTTCACTTTTATAAAAACTAAAAAAAACTTAAAACAAATTCATGTATGTAAATATGTATTCAGGTATTTCATTGTGTGTACATACATATGTACTGTTTTGATAGTGAAATCAGTTATGCAAGTTTGTCACAGGAGTAAAATAAACAAAATTACTGTAAAAACTAAACAGTAAAAACCCAGTCTTGTTTTCAACTAGGTATTCGGATTACAGTGTACACAAATTGGGGTAGTTTCGGACTGTAAAGAACATAATGGAACAAAATGAAGGTTCGGATTAGCGCGATATTCGGATCAAAGGTGGTTCGGATTAGCGAGACAATTGATTTTATTACGGCTGTCTTAGCATCTCATATACTTATGCGATTTTCGCAAAAAAAAGTATGTCATCTAAAAGGTCAGTAATTGGTCATAGGTGAGCTATTTTCAGAAATTGGTCAGGTTTAGAAATTTTTTTAATCCAGGGTCAAAGTTTTTTAAGGTACCTCATTTATGGGATGTTGGAAAAAATATTTGCCATCTAAAAGGTAAATCAGTGCTCATAAAAGGTCAGCTAGTTTCAGAAATTGGTCAGTCTTAGATTTTTTTTAAATTATTATAAAAGTTTCGTTCAAGGGCATTACAAGGTCATATAAACTTTTAGCACCTCATTTATAGGATATTCGAAAAAAATATATACCATCTGAAAGGTTACTTATTAATCCCCATAAAAGGTCAGCTAGTTTCAGAAATTGGTCAGGCATAAATTATTTTTTTTATTATTTGTATAAAAAAAAATCAAGGTCAATGACCTTTCAATTTTTTGTTAAATTCATAACTAAAAATCTTCAGCCGACCAATTTCTGAAACTGCCTGACCTTTTAGAAGGATTAAGTAACCTTTCAGATGGTGTATACTTTTTTAAATATCCCAAATGAGGTGCTAAAAGTTCATGTGACCTTGTTATGATCTTTAAAAAACTTTTAAAAAAATATTTAAAAAAATCTATGCCTGACCTATTACTGAAACTACCTGTCTTTTTATGACCAGTTACTGACCTTTAAGAATGCATACTTTTTTGCGAATATCCCATATATGGGGTGCTAAGATCTCACAGCCAAAGTGTTAAGAGAATAATTTGTCAGCGTGAGGATCAAACAATTTTCAGGAAGTAATAAAACGGCTATGTTTTGTTATTTCTTCATTTCAAACGTTTAAATAGTTAGACAAAATCCATAAAATGCTACAGAAATTGCAAAGTTGGAAGCCGATTCTAGCCTAGCTTAAGGAATTTCTAAACACCAGCCGTGTTTTTTTCCAAGCCCGAAGGAAATTTAATAAAAAAAAATACTTCTACGATTTTATGAAGTTTTGCCGTTTTTTAAGTAGTACCTAAATATTGGAACTAATAGTTAGCCAAGAGATAAGTTCTTTACCCGTGCTGCAACAAAAACATACTGAAAACAGTTTTAGTATATTTTTAGATAGATGTCGATTTTTCAACAAGATAATGCGCTGATTCTAACAACTTGTATAATTAAAACCCGTTTAGAAGGCCTTAACATAAAGCAATGATTATCCTGGCCATACTGTTCTCCAGCTTTGGACATCATTGAAAATGTTTAGGGTTTTCAAACACATAAATAAATAAAAAAAAAATTGGTGGTGCCCGCGAGACAACTCGTAGAACCAGGGCCTAGTGACTTACAATTCTCAACGATTCATGTGCGTCTGTTATTGGCAAGAATAGAGGGGACCTACAATTTTCTGTCGAACCCGAACTTATTCGTGACAAGACTTACTCTCACTTCCTCGCAAGAGGCAGTACTATTGACATTTTTTTTAGATGGAACAGCCTTGAAATCGAACTTAGACCTCCGACATGACAGTCCTACGCACTAACCATTATAACACGGGTATTAAAATTTTACTAATAAATACTGTAAAAAATTTAGATACTGCAATAGACGAATTTTGCAGGTATACCACCACTAATTAGCAAACAGAAATATCTATATGTTCATTGCTAGCCAGACCACAAAGTTTTAACTTGTCATTACGAGTTGAAATTACTCAGTGCAACAAAAACAGTAGTTATCCTCCGATGTGTGTGACATAATAAAATGGCAGATGAATTGGCCAAAAACGGTTCACTACTTGATCCGAGCCAAACTGAATCCTCAACTTGATCACTCCACCGGAGATGAGGCCTGCCTCTGCTTCTTGTTCCCTCAGGCTTGGCGTTGAGTACCTTACGGGCTGGAGCTTCGATGTTCATTCGCTCAACATACCCTAGCCATCTTAACCGTTGAACACGCATTTTTTTGACCAGTGGCAAGTCGCTGTACAGCTCGTATAGCTCATGGTTATATCGCCTCCGCCAGATGTTGTTTTGCCTGTACACAAACCGGACCATAGATCGTACTCAGAACCTTCCTCTCGAAGATACCAAGAGATCCTTCATCCGCCTGGGAGAGGGTCCATGCTTCTGCACCATACAGCAAGACTGGGATGATTAAGGTTTTGTACAGTGTCTCTTTGGTACTTCGCGATAGGGCCTTATTCCTCAACTGCTTGCTTAGGCCAAAAAAACAGCGATTAGCAAGGGTGATTCTACGTTTAATCTCAGCGCTGATGTCATTTGCAGAGTTAACAGCAGTGCCCAGGTAGATAAATTCGTTTACCACCTCGAAGTTATACCTATCAATTGTCACATTTTGACCAAGTCTGCGGTGTGGGTCGACTCTATTTGATGACAGTAAATACTTCGTTTTGTCCTCGTTAATGACAAGACCCATTTTGTTCGCCTCAGCTCGTTTGGTTCTTCCCATAATGTCGAAGTCATCTGCATATCCAAGATATTGTGTTGATTTTTGAAAGATGGTGCCATTTGTATTGGCGTTGGTGTTGCGCACCACTCTTTCAAGAACAATATTGAAGCAGCTACATGACAGCGCATCGCCTTGTTGAAGTCCTCTGGTGGTTTCGAAGGTTTCGGTCGAGTCTCTTCCAATTTTGACGCAGCAACGAGCATTCTCCAACGTCATCCTGATAAGTCGTATCAGTTTGGCAGGGATATCAAACTCGACATGGCACGGTACAATTCGTTCCTGTCTACACTGTCATAGGCTGCCTTAAAATCGATGAAAGATGGTGTGTGTCGATGTTGTATTCTTGGGTCTTCTCCAGGACTTGGCGTAGAGTGAAGATTTGGTCGATGGTAGATTTTCCAGGCCTGAAGCCACACTGGTAGGGGCCAATTAGTTCGTCAGTAAATGGCTTCAGGCGTTCACATAATACGCTTGACAGGATCTTGTAGGCGATATTTAAAAGGCTAATGCCTCTGTAGTTGGCGCAGAGAAGGCGGTCACCTTTTTTATGGATCGGGCAGATGGTGCTTAAGTTCTCTTCCGTCTGCAGACCGTCATCACCGGCCGCTTTGTTCGACTTCAGCCTGGTGATGGCTAATTTGATCTCACTCTGGTCGGGTGGGCGGACCTCCAGATCGTCAACCAAATGGACTTCACGTTGCTGCTCGTTGGCGGAATCGTTGACTTCATCGCCATTAAGCAGCTGGTTGAAATGATTTCTCCAGATTTTTAGCATTGACTGCGTCTCGACTACGGTGTTTCCCTCCTTATCTTTACAGGCTCCAGGGCGGCTAGTGAATCCCGTTGTTTTCTTTTTGACTCTTCTATAAAAGCTCCGCACCTGTTTTCTGTTAAAACATCCCTGGATCTCCTCGACTTCACGCTGCTCATAGGCCTTTTTCTTTCTTCTGAGCAAGCGGTTCTCCTCCCTTCTCTTGTCGACTTAGAGCTGACGGGAAAATCGTGTCCTCCTTTGCTGCCACAATCTGTATGCTTCCGTTTTAGCTTTGTTTGCCTGAGCACATTCGGAGTCAAACCAGGGGTTCCTCGGTGGCGGCTGTGAGAACCCGAGTACCTCTTCTGCAGCATTCCTGATGGATTGTTTGCAAAGCTGCCAGTGGGTCTCTGGACACATCTCATCCGTTGTAGGGTTTCTCGCAAGCTCTAGGGATACTCGGTCGGCAAAGGCATTGGCGGTATCTTCCTGCTGCAGTCTTCCAACGTTGAATCTTCTCCTCGTGGTTGTTGTTCGCCTAAGAGCTTCCATGGATATTCGCACGCGCAGTTTAGCACCAATTAGGTAGTGGTCGGAGTCGATGTTGGCTGATCTGTACGTACGAACTCCAAGTATGCTAGAGGAGTGTCTTCCGTCGATAGCAACATGATCGATTTGGTTGCAGATTCGATCATCGGGGACCGCCAAGTTCCTTTGTGGATATCCGGGCGAGGGAATCTAGTGCTACTCAACACCATGTTTTTCTCGGCTAGGAAGTCGATAAGCCTGAATCCGTTTCCAGAAGTGATGTCGTGCAGGCTATGTCTTCCGATTGACCTACCATCAATAACTATTGATGTATAGCTTTCTTTAATATTTTTTATACCGGATATCCGAAATTTGTATTCCTAAAAGTTAAGTTTATGTTCCAGAATGTATGTTCCTATGTATATGAGTGATCTTATGGTATAAATTACAACAGATCAATTGGAGGGTGAAGGGATTCTAAACAAAATTCAGAATGGGAACAAAGATTCTCGTTTCAAGAAAACCTTTTAACTCATACTCTTATTCTTTTGGAATGAGGTAAAGTAGAGTTACTACAATATGTATAGCAACTTACATACGACTGAACCCCATAAAACATAATAAAAATTTTATTTTTTATCTACACGTGCGCAAATTTCGAAGACAGCCATAATATTTATTTTGAGCTCATTAAAATTATACAGTTAAACAGCAAATGACCCAAAATAATTTTTAACTCCAAAATTTAAACACTCATCCACCAATTAATGATCAAAAAACAATTTGATTTTCCAAATAATCAAGTTCTTTGCTCCTTACAAAAGAAGAAAAGTTGAGTCATCATTGTTGGATATTATAAAACCGAAAGATATATAAATTCAACTGATTCTTCTCACTTCGCCATCAGTTCTATCTGAACCTTTCAAAACATCAAAAGTCAGAAATCTAAAAATGAAAATCATCCTTGTTGTCCTACTACTCGCAGGCATGTTCTTGATTCCTGCCAAAGCTGAACGGTTATCTGAAAATGATGAGCTAAGATATGGTCGGTGCTCAAGCGCTTGTCCAGCGGTTTGGCAGCCTGTTTGTGCATCTAATGGTCGTTGCATTAGAACATTTAATAACAGCTGCTTGATGCGCCTACAGAATTGCAGATCTGCACCTAACCGTAAGTACCAAATTTAATATTTTATATTTATATCTTCCTATATGTAAAATTTGTATTTATGCTGAAAACTTAATCGGTAAATATGTACATACATTTTTTTTTTGAAAAATTTTCTATAAATTGTTCAAAAAAAAAAAAACATTGCAGAAAATTTCAATTTAAAAATTTATTTTAAATTGAGCCAGTTAATTTGTTAAAATTTCTTTTCTTGTTTCTTCTGATGCTTCGAAAAAATGGAAGGAGAAATCCTTTAAATCCTAAACACAATTTATCAGAAGGAAATTGGTTCTCTTAAAATCTACGTTGTATTTTAAATTATTATGAAAAAAATATATTCTGCAATATCTTCAATAAATTTCTATATTTCATACAAAGTAGGGCTGCTAAAAGATATAACTTAATTTATTTTATTCTTTTATTCACAGAGCGGTACAGCACTATCCCCAGTCATTACTGCAAAAAAGCTAAGCCGTGTCAGTAAAAAAAAGTGTTTATCATAAGATTTAGGATATTAATAAAAATTGATTCGAAAAATTTACTGTTTCCATTTTTTGTTCTTCTTGAATAATTATTGTTGATGATGCAAACTAAGTTCTCAATGAACAAGCCCCCAAAAAGAATAATTGAACCAGTTTTTTTTTGGTTTTTGAACTTTTTTTCTTGAACGGAGTAAACAATAATAATTATTTGTTAATTTATTACATACTACGCTTTAATTGAGGTTGATTCCTAATATGTACAGTGCTGCCAAAAACATTCCGGATTTTTTCCCATTGTAATGATTTTCTTAATACCAAGTAGAAAACTAACAACTTTCCATAAGTTTTTTAATAATTTGTAAAGATAATGAGACAAGTTAATAATAACCTTAAACATTTAATGCTACGATGACAAGAACAATAAATAAAATTATTTTATAATGTTACTCAGTAACATGCCTGTGCAAAACTAACCGGATTTCAAGAAGATTGCGAGTCTCGATGTTAAAGTAACGGTTTTTTCGAGTCTTTTGACTCAAGCCGTAGATTAAAACGTTTTTACAAGAGAGCTGTGTAAGTTGAAATTATATAGTGCATAAAATGGCTAAAACACGTTATAGCAACGCGATTCGACACAAACAAAAAGTAATCGCTGAAATCTTAAAAATTCCAACGTCAACGGTTTGCGACATCATTAAAAAATTTAAAAAAGGAAAATCAGTAGAAGCAGATCATTTTGGTGGACGCCCTCGCAAAACAACAATTAAAACTGATAGGCGCATAAAGAATTTCGTGCTTAAATACCCTTTTGCGACTTCAAAGACAATTTGTGATGAACTTAATCTACCCATAGGGCCAAGTACGGTCAGAAAGCGTTTAAGAGATTTCGGTCTTTTTGCATTTCGACCAGCTTAAAAACCTCTTCTTACTGCTAAACATCGTAAAAAAAGGTAATCCGTAAAAAGTATTTGGGAAAGACTTAAAATTCCTAATCAAAACATTTAACCCAGGGTTAAATTTGCAAAAAATCATCTTAACCGATCTTTAAGCAAATGGAGGAGTGTGCTTTTCAGTGATGAAAGCAAATTCAACTTATTTTACTCCGATGGTGCAAGGACAGTGAGGCGCTCAAAAGGTACGCGATTAAAGCCTACAAATGTACTCCCTACAGTAAAGCACGGTGGAGCCTCGGTGATGGTTTAGGGCTATTTTTCAGGAGCAGGCTGCGGTCCTATACACCAAATCACAGGAATTATGGACCGTTTCCAATATAGGGACATTTTGGAGTCAGTAATGCTTCCATACGCAGAGGAAGAAATGCCTCTGCGTTGGGTTTTTCAGCAGGATAATGACCCCAAACATTCTTCAAAGCTTCTAAAAGAGTGGTTTGCAACTAAAAATATTCGTGTAATGTAATCATCTCAATCACCCGATTTAAAATCCAATAGAAAACTTGTGGGCCATTTTAATAAGGCGGGTTGAGAAAAAAAAGCACACGTCAACAACTTCTCTTTTTGCAGCTTTGAAAAATGAATGGGAGAATATTCCTGCTTCTGTTTTCGAGAATTTAATCCAGTCAATGCCTCGTCGATGCCGAGCTGTGATAAAAAACAGGGGTTACTGGACAAAATATTAAATAAATAATAAAAGTTAATTGCAAAAAAAAATCCGGTTAGTTTGTCACATTAAAATTTTGAATTAACTTTAATTTTTTGAATTTTTTTTTTTGTTTTGATGGATAAAGTTCCATAGTTTTTGTTTAGGGGGGTTCACATTCAACGACATGTCGACCGAACCGAGTCGTTTTGCTAGCGTTCACATTCTAAGACCGTTTCGCCGACTTCATTTGAAAACAAAATTTCAATGAGCAAACATTACGCGTATTTAATTTTTTACACCAATATAACCGCACTATTTTTGATTTTTCGCGTTTCTATTTATTGTTTAACTTCGATTTCAACGCGTGCTAATTAAATCTTACATACAAAAATAGAAAAAAGCTACAAAATTAAAATCATCGGTCGTTCAACTTGTGTTCACATTCACTACAACGGTCGACCGACCGAGCAAAATATTAAAAAATTTGAACTACACAACAAGTTGATCGACGGTCGTTCGACTGCTGTTCACATTACAAAAATCTGCCGACTAGATACATGTTGATCAACATGTCGTTGAATGTGAACCCCCCTTTTCAAATAATAAAATTGTTCAATAAAAATGGGAAAAAATTGCAAACAAAATTAAATAATATTTATAAAAAGTAGAAGTAGTTACAAAACGAAAGAGCAGAATATCACAGTTCACTAGGGCGTATGCGTATTTTTTTTTGAATTTTCAACTATGTAGGTATTTTTCAAATTATACATAATGCAGTCACCATGGAAGGAAAAAACGCGACGGGCAAATTTTGTTTGTAATTTTTTACAAAGACCGCCGGACCGCGTTCTGTGTGACAAGGCCTTAAGGGTGGTAAAAAAGTTAAGAACTCCCTTTAATGTCCTATTCTACCTCTGTCATGCATTATCATTACCATATCATATGTTTAAAAGTTTGCAATAATGATGAAAGTCGTAAGATTTTTTTTGTAGAAAATTCTTTGAGCTACAATATTTTCGAAAAAAGTTTTTGAAAAAGTGAGCTAAAAATTCATGAACAATTGTTTTGAAGGTCTTTGATCCCCTTAAATATTAAAAAAAATGATTGTAAGAATTACTCATGTTCAACGGCTACATGAATTTTGGCCCCAAAGAAAAATGGCCCCAAACAAAAAATGAAAAATGGCCCCAAAAATTTATATGAAAAGCAACAACAAGAAAAAATGGATTACATTTTGTGAATTGGGGTAATTTTTGATTTTGTTGGGGCCTCTTTTCATTTTTCATTTTGGGGTTGAATTTCTTTATGAAAAATTGCCCAATTTTTATCTGTTTTTGTTGTTTTATATATATATTTTTGGGCCCATTTTTCGCTTTTGGTTTAAGCTTTTCTTCCTTTTTTGGGGCTATTTTTCATTAAATTTGGGGTCATCTTTCCATTTTGAAAATGGGGTAATTTTTCATTATGAAAAAAAGCCCCAGCTTTGGGGCTATTTTTCATTATTTGCTTGGGGCCATTATTCATTGGGGCCAAATTTCATGTAGCCCACGTTCAACTCTATACTTGTCTCTCCACCCATACCTCTTTTGAGAACTTTTCTGAGAGGATGGGGTTGGGTACGAAATCCCGAATGCCAAAATGCCGAATGGCTCAGTACTTTTTTCGGTATTTTAAATCGCGCGTGCGATAAAATAGTACGTACTATACTTTTAGTACTAAAAAAGTATTTCAATCACGAATGCATTCGGGATTTTGGGCATTCGGAATTATTGGATTCGGGATTCTCATTTTCTGCCATTCGGCATTTCGGGATTCGGTAATATGTGCCCTTCCCGAGAGTATGTAATACCAATACCTATCAGGGTCGTTTAACTTCAAATAACTCTACAAATCACGTATAACTCCCGAATTCACATGAAAGAATAAAGTAAAAAAAAGGGATATCACTATTGCGTGTTATATAAAACTTGGCAATGCATTAATTAAGCCAGTACTACATTCAACCTACTAACGTCGTTTTCGATTGGCAGTCTGGATGAACTCTTCGGTACGCGTCATAGCTTCTAGCTCCGACCGATTCGGAAAATATTTCCAAAGACTCCTTTCAGAACGTTCTGCAAATAGATTATAGATATCGCGTCATATGCAAAAGCATGAGTTCAAGCTTTTTACTCACTTTTTTGAGATCTTTCTTTAAGTCGGAATCAAACTTATCTCGTGTGATGTGTATTGGAGTGTTGTGTTGTATCTAAATCTATTTTTTAACGATTGCGCCATACCCCGCTATGGCGAAGACATTTTTTTTAGTGTGCAGGCAAGCGAAAACAATATTCTTAAAAACAGAATAATATAAAAAATAAAATAAAATAAAGTGTATTCAGCCCACAACAAACCACACGACTCACGAGACATGTGTGGATCCGGCGTTAATATCGTACGCTGACTGAGAAAGATATCACATTGAAAGCTCTAGTTCAATATACAAAAAGATGAGAAAACGTTTCATGGCATAATGAGAACAATCTCAGTGCCTGTTTACATTGCATTTTTGATGAAGCATATTTTCGTTCAGCAAAATGTTCCTCGTGTTTACATTATAGAGAAAAATCCTTTCATTTCAATCTACCCATCCCTATCTCACATCCTTAACAACCATGTATCTCTCACACAAAAAAAAATCTTCACGCTCAATCCGAAAACATTTATTGAAACTGGCGCATCGGCGTAATTTGGGTGGAATTAACCCTTCGCTTTCTTACTCACACAAAATATACCCATCTGACTGGATGCGCCATTCGTCAAAAATACAATGTAAACAGGCACTCATAAATTGCTAAGCATGGTACATACGTACCTATACAGGGTGTTCGGTATAAGGTGCACTTAAGAGCTAGAGCGAGTAGGTTGGGTTAAGGCCAGAAAAAAATAGTATGGGAGGGGGGGTCTATTTCCCCCCCGCTTAGGTGGGAGGGAAAGTAGATATCGTTATTTTCAATTTTCTCAAAAACTAAAAAAAAATATTTAGGCATCCCGTTTTAAGTGTTTGACTGGAAGTTAATAGGAGCATCGAATATAAAAAACAAAAATGTTATTTAATTACGTAAAATTTTTGAAAAAAATTACTTTTCAAAATTTTGAGTTTGAAAATTAATTTTTCAAAAACTGTTCTCTCTAATAATTTGAATTAAAAAGAAAATAAAAGAACGAGCTTCTGGCTTTAAAAAAAAGTATAGCATGGCATTGTAAATGTTGCCGTTGTTTTTTAATATTTTTTTTTCTATTTAAAGTCGATTTGTTACAAAAGTGCCGCTTATGCCTAAACGGGGCAAAATAGACCCCTCCTTCCATACGATGTTTTTCTTGTCTTACCCCAACCTTTTCGCCTAGAGGGGAAAATAGACCCCCCTCGACTTAACGTATACGCTCTACCTTTTTTGTCACGCTTTCAGAAATAAATTATTCAATAAATCTGTCGGTCGCCTAACATCTGCATGAATTAAATATTCAAAGACTGACAAATTTCGAAATAAGCGCTAATGTTTTGTCAAGAAATGAAATTTTGTAAGCGTAAATGGAACTCTCTAGTTCCATAAGGGCATAAGCAAATACCATAGTTTTCGTATAGTTAATTGACGTTTCTTTAATAATGCTTTTAAAATTAACTTAAAATTAAGAAACCCAAATCTTGAAAAATTCTGGGGCTCTACTCAGTATTTCGTTCCGAAAGCCATTCCTATTCGAAAATGTTTTTCGTTCCGCTTTTGAATAGGTACTCTGCAAAATTTTCGAAATGCAAAACAATAGTAAGTATATGTACCTACTTAATACTATTCCCACTTACGGATTGTTTTTTTCGAGTCTCAAATTATTTCTTTTGAGATCTGTCAAATTAAGAAATCAAAGCGAATAACAAACAAGACGGAAAAGAACAAATTATAGTTTTTAAAGAAAGAATTAAATATAAAACAGAAAAAAATGGATTCTGTTGCACTTTGGATAGATGCAGAAAATAATGAAGAACGACTTTAGCGGAAAATTATACGTGACAAGTCAAATATCATGGAAATTTGTGATAAAAGGTAAAATTTCATGATGGGAAAGAATCATTTCACTGTTCTGTGGATCTCGCCTCGGTGGCCCTTCCGCATTAAATTCAGACGTAAACCTTTTCCACAAATCGTTCGATGTTGGCTTAGCGTCAGGGGTTTTTAAACGTCCCTTATACTACGTTTTCACCGCAAGTTAATCTTGTTTAGATTTAATAAATCCTGGATAGTGTTTTCACCAGCCGAAAAGATTAAAAAGTAGATTAACTTTGACAGAATCTTTCAAGATGCAGATGGTGGGTCATTTTTGTTATAAAGTGGAAGTGAGATGGCAAGTTTGCTTTGTTTAAAAAAAATCAATTCTCGCAGGTTGTTCTCTCGATTCTCAAATATCGGGGCAAATTCCTAAACGCAACGCAAAGCAAAACACATGCAAAGCAAATGAAAAAAGCAAGCTGAAACAAAAACAAATTGAAATGCAAGTGAAGTGCGCAAGATATTTTTGACATTTGCATTTGCGCATAAAAATAAAATCTTGTACGTTTATCGACAATCTGCTTAGCAGGGATGCTTACGTTTGCATTTTGTAACTGTTTGCTTAGCATAATTTGCGCAAGTTTTGCGTTTAGAAATTTGGCCTTGTATTGCGCTGAATAGGGGAATAGGTCTGTTTGGTATTGGTCCTATGGAGATTTAAATGAGATTTATTTTAAATCTTGATTTGAGGAGATTAAAATTTGTATTGTAAATCACGGGATTTATGAGATTTGTGGTAAATCTACCTAAATCTCGGTTTAATGGTCGATGAAAACGAAGTTATTAGCCAAATTGGGATATGCACACATGAATTCGACCAATTTTTCGAATTGTTTTTTGGTTTTGTAAGTAAATTTAATTTGCTTAAATTATTATTATCAGTAAACTTTCCTTAAAAACTTACTTTTAATACATTCCTTGTTCGTTCCGTTATCACATTTGTTGTAGAAAAAAATTTCTGTATTTCAATGATTTTGACTTTCGGAAACGTGTTGCCAGGTACGAAAATTCCACTTTCGGAATTGTCAATCCGAAAGTAGCATTTAATTCCGCTTTAGAAAAAGATAGACAGAGAAATAGAACGAATTACAGAGTATGGCCCCTGGAATGATGGTGGCATTAAATTTTACTTAAAGTGAAGAAAATGAGCCTCAACCTATTTTCTTTATAAACTCCAGCTAAGCATACTTTAAACAGTGGCAGTTCATGTCATTTTCATATTTGTAACTGTCAAAGTGACATTTGTAATTAGTATGATACTGAAAATTTAGAACAGGCATGTTGACGATTTTAATTTAGTAGGTAAAATGTTAAAAAACTCGTTTAAAATTTGTGGAGTTGTTTTTAACCTAGCGTCATTACTAAAAACGCTTTAACATCATACTTAGGGCCAACTTTTAAATTTTAGTCAGTTAAGCAGTCAGTTAGTACTTAATTTTCAGATAGAACAAAAACTAGTCTTTTATTAATCAGATATAATTTATTCCTGAGAATAAACTATCTGCTCATTTCAGGCCCATTTGCTGAAACGAAACTTAAATATTTATGTTCAACTTAAGCGCTTTATGTTCTAGTTTTTCTTCAGCGTAAACTATCACATAAGCGTTTAAGTTGAACATAAATATTTAAGTTTCGTTTCAGCAAATGGGCCTAAAAGACATACTGCCTTATTCATAAAAAAAAATTGGTTATTTCAGCTCTTGTGTTCAGGGAAACTACACCATGGAATAACAATTTTCCGGACTTAAAATAAAGGCAATTGCTTACTGCTCCATTTAAGTCCGGAAAATTGTTATTCCATGGTGTAGTTTCCCTGAACACAAGATCTGAAATAGCCATTTTTTGTTTATGAATAAGGCAGATAGAGTTTAATAGAACAGAAGGAAGATCATTAATAAATAACACAAACAATTAGGGACCAAGATGGCTACCCTGTGGTACACCAGAATTTACTACAAGTATTATATGTACTAAAAACTTAGAACAGGCATTTGACGGTGTTGCTTCAATAAAAGGTGCGTTCGCGTACAAGTCCGAAACCACCCAAAACTACCATTTTCTACCAGATTCAGTCCAAATCTGTTCGCGTAGTTTTGGGTAGAAGACAGCGCTCGCGAGAGACTAAAGTATTTCCCCTTCTTGCCAGATTTTACGCGAGAAATTTCTTCCGGCAGAAAATGGTAAGTTCGGTATTCTGTCAAAAAGCTAGTGGGAAGAAGAAAAACAACAACAAAAATACAAAATGGCTGCTCTTTGTTTAATTTCAATTTGAGTTTGTTTTTTATTAGAAGTGATTGTTTTTCTTTGTTTTCATCTTAAAATTTTTGATAAACCACGGGACAAAATTGAAAGAAAGTGTGTTAAGTTCAATGTGTGTGTTTACTTCAATTTTAATTAAGACATTCAGTAAATGTTATTCCAATGTTGCGGTTTTGTTTACTTTTTCTTTTGTTTACTTTTTGGTGACGTTTAAAATCTGGCAGACATTTTTGGTTCAAAGCGTTCGTTTACTTTTGGACTGTTTCCATTCTCTTTGAGAGAATTTCATCCCCACTTCTCAAAATGTGTTAATTTGCCAGTTTTAGTCCGGAAAGTACACGAACAAACATAAAATGTTGAAAAGATAAAACGATGCTAGCTCGTTTAAAATTTGGAAAGTCCTGTTTTTAATCATTACTAAAAATGCTTTAATATCATACTTAATTGTCTTTGTGCCATTGCATTATCGTAAAAGTCAAATGTTTATGTTTATTTATATTTGCTAATTTTTTTCTTTTTGCGAGACCTTAATTTGTCTACCCGTGAGAAGCTAATTTGGTAGTAAATTGTATTGATAGAAATTGTATTTCTCTCGATTCTCGAAAAACTCTAATGGACAATTTTTGAAGCTTGTCTATTTAAAAATAAATAAAAATAAAAGCTAGGTATTTGAAAAACTTTGAATATGCAATTAATTTATTAATGCAAACGACGCTCATACAATAAATACTTACTTTTTATAAAACTACTCCTTTGTTAGCTTGGTAAAACAATATGTTATGCAATTTAAAAAACTCTATTTTTCTTTTGAAACATTTCATTTTGTTGCCTTTATTTGTTTTTATTTTTTTTTTTTTTATCTAAGAGATATATCATTCCAAATTGAATTTTCAATTTCGTTTTTTTTTTATTTCGTTCATTTTGATGTTATATACAAGTTACATTATAGTGTGAATAATATTAACAACGTTCATAATATTACAATAATAATCAATTTTTATGTTTATTTGTTTTTGTTTTTATTAAATATAAATTCAAATCCTGAAAAACACACAATACTTCTTATATGATTCTTTTCTATTTTATTAAAACTTTTAATTTATTTACTTTTAGTTAAATGCAAGTTTTTTTCCTCCTCTTTAAAAATTAATTTTTATTCTATTGTAATCTGATTCTACTTAAAGCAAAGTTTTATGTATTTATATAATAAAATGTGGGTGTGATTTTATGTATTTTTGATTTTTAATTGTTTTGTTTTATTCTATTTTATTAATTTTTGTTAAAAAAAAAAAAACTGTTGATATTGTATGTACCATATAAAATATGATATGCAAATTAAAAAAAAAAAATGAGTTGTGTATTGTGTTTTATCACTATCAAAAAATAGAAAACATATTCTTTTAAAACTTACAAACTAGAATAAATAAATTATTAATTAAAATTAAAACAATATTAACTGTAAAACCTAAATATCGTGATTTGTTTTTTTTTTTTTTTTCTTTCATTTTGATACATTTTGTCTATATTACAATTTCCAGTTATAATTCTTTATTGTCTATTTGCTGAAATAAATTAACGGTTTATTGGTAACGAATAAAAACTATATATACAAACTATATATATTTTGTTGTTTAAATATAAAACAAAAAATAAAGAAAATAATAATAATAAAAAAAAAATTAAAAAAAAGTAAAACAATTTATTATTCTAGCTTTAGACTGCGCTCTCGCTGTTATCCTCTCCAAGACTGTTAATATCGGTGCCAGCGAATTGAAGCAGCAGTCTCTTTCTATGTAGTATGTGCTGCGTGGGTGTGTAATTGTGAAACTCCTTTAACTGTTAGTTATTGTGAATGACTAGAGTAACTGTTTGCATTGACCACGAGAGGGCGCTAGATTCGGGTCATTTCGAAGGCGTCTGGGATTGGTGATGATGATGTAGCTGCTGGCTGGTGACTTGGCTAATACTCGTTGACGGTGATTGTTGCTTGCTGCTTATGCTCGTGATGCTTGTAGTGGTAATTGTTGAACTAGCGGTGGCATTTGGCGGTGCTGGGGCTATCCGAATTGGCTTCGATCTTTGCTGAACTACAGTCTGTGATACAGCGGCTCGACCACGTCCTCGATTTTTTGTTGAATTCGGACTTCCAGATGATGTTGATGTGGGTTGGGAACAACTGCTGCTGCCTGGTGGTGTTGTAGCTGCTGAAATACGATCCAATTCAGTCATGGCTTCTTGAATGGCACGTTCGAGTTGGGAATTTAATTTTCTGCTCCTGGATTTTTTTTTTTTTTTTCATTTCATTTTTTTTTTAGGAGTTTGGATTTATTTTTATTTTTTTTTTGTTTGAAATGAAAATGTTGTTTGTGTCATGATGTGTATAAGTTGGAATAGGTGATGATTTAAAAAATAAATCGGACATGAAAGGAATGAAAAAAAAATAAAGAAATTTAAAGAAATGAAAAAAAAAATTAATTAATATTTTTTTGTAAAATAAATTAAAATTCAAATAATAACAAAATCAATTACTAATCATTCAATAGATTTCTAGCTAACTAATCTAATCTAATTTGAAAGAATTGGCCAATAAACTTGCTATTTCTCTAACAAGGTAAATATATGATAATTTCCTGTTAATTTTTTTTAAATAAAATTAAAAACAAAAAAAATTGAATTCTCACTTTCTTGTATCCTTTTGAGCTTTATGGTGGGCTTCCAGACCCTCGGATAGACTCTTCAGTGTATTAACAGGTACCAGCTCAGCGTGCGACCGACCACCGCCACCAAACCATTGCACCCAAGTGGTAGCACTTTGGTACTCACAAGGTGTTGACATCCCGTCGGGTTGGCGCACAATTTTACCTGGCCACGCTGGATGGCCACGAGCAGCACCCCAAATCAGTTCGCCAATTGTAAAGGATTTTTGCAAACCATTTTGGGCTAAGTCGATATGGATGGCTGATGATGGCGCATTGGACGATGTTGACATGGGGCTCCGGTGATTTGGATGATATTGTTTTTGGTGGTGGTTGTGGTGGTGGCTTGGGGCCAAATTGTTTTTATTAATTGTTGAGGTTATTGCCGACATTGATGAAGGTGGCGAATTTGTAGGTGATTCTAAAGAGTTTTTGTTTTTCAATTAAAACATTTTTTTTTTCGTTTGTTTTTTTCTTTATTGTTTGCAGTGGGATTTTAAGATGATTGTAAATGGGTATAAGGTTTAGAAGAAATGACGTAATGCATGAATGAATATTAGTATTTTTGGGGGACAAAACACAAACAATTAAGGGTTTGGACCTTGGACCGATTTGTTTTAGTAAACATTTAGTTAAGCCAACCAGTACCTTGAAAGTATTTTTTTTTTTTACATAAATGTGGTGCTTTTTTAGACAAGAGAATTGTGTATTGTAATAAGTATGTTGATTGGGCTAGCAAAATTTTAGTATAGGATGATGCAGCCATTGAAGGATAGGTTTTTCGATTCCAAATAGGTACGTAAGTTTAAATATATATATTTTTAAATTTTAATAATTCGAAATTTTTTTTTTTTTTAATTCCAAAGATTGACTATGTACAGAGCTAAAATACAAAACCATTCTCTTGAAACCCCATAAATCTCCATGAGTAAATAGAGTATAAACTTATGTCTTCCTGCCCAAAACTGTACTATACAGTGAAAGCTCCTATTGCGGCCAGCTCCCTTAAGCAGATAATCCCCTTAGGCGGACGACCGTGGATTTTGGATCTGAATTCCATACATTTTATGATCTCTTAAGCGGACACTCCCTTAGCCGGACGCGGACACGAATATTAGCCGTCATTTGTTAAATTTTATTCCCTTAGGCGGACAAAAACTTTCTTTTAGTATGCAAATTTCAACCCTTATTAAAAACATTGCCCCTGGTTCACAGCCACAGTACACATATTGAAGGTAATATACTGCGCATCTTCGAAAATTACAGTGACCTGCCTGTCAGAATTTACAAAAACAAAAACAACTGTATCCGAATGGCAGTGACCCTCGTCCACAATAATTTACAAAAACAAAATACAAAACATGCGCAGAACTGAACAAAATGAAAACTCGGAAGATATTACCTTTTATGTGTACTGTGGTTCACAGAGACAATAGATGCGATGTCACCAAATCACTGTCTGTGATCAAATGGATAACGGACTTTATTTCTTCAGCTGTCGTCTATTTTGAATTTCATGGCCTATAGGGGGCAAACATTTTTCATGATGCCACTATATCCTATACATTTCCTTACTATTTTTTATTTTTTCCCTTAGACGGTCAAAAGTGTTGCAACCGTCGCTGTCCGGCTAAGGGAGCGTTTACTGTAACTTATTTGCATATACAGGGTGATCGGTATAAGATGCACAAAAATGCTAGAGCGAGTAGGTTGGGTTAAGACAAGTAAACAATTTTAAGGGAGAGGGGGGGTCTATTTCCCCCCGTTTAGGCAGGAGGGGCAATTTTCTAAAAAATTGACTTAAAACAGCAAAAAAAAAAATATTTAAAAACAACGGCATTGAATTTTGAAAACAAAAATTATACTTAATTACATAATATTTTGAAAAAAAATAGTTTGAAACCTTTTTTTTTCATTTTTTTTCTTCAAAATTTCGGGTTTGGAAATTAATTTTTCAAAAACTATTAACTAACTTTATTTAAAATGAAAATCAAAGAAGAGATTTCTGGCTTTCCAAAAAGGTATAGCATGGCATTTTAAATTGTACCGTTGTTTTTAAATATTTTATTTTCTGTTTTAAGTCAATTTTTTAGAAAATTTCCCCTTCTGCCTAAATGGGGGGAAATAGACCCCCTCTCCCATACGATTTGTTTCTTGTCTTAACCCAACCTACTCGCTCCAGCAGTTTGGTGCATCTTATACCGATCACCCTGTATAAACATTAAATTTTCTCATTTCATTAAATTCAAAATTTTGAATGAAGGCAAATGATAAACATAATATGTCTTTGTTGTTTTATGTACGTTAAATTCCTTTAGAAATAAAAAAAAATACAAATCTTTAAATTACACCCAATAGTCAAAGTCATCTCTGTATATTTGAACAATACGATAATAAATTTATTATGTGATCCTTGTGTACACGTGGGCCACCCACTCTTAATTTTGCACTTTGTAACTACGTCAACGTCCAGGTTCGTTCGTTCGTTTGTTCATTAAGTTACTCCCACAATGGATGTTTTGTGGAATTCTCTGTGCTGCATGTTTTAAGTTTTTTTTCCCACTCAAATATGATAAAAAACAAAATGAACCGATAAATTTTGGTTCATGGGAGATTTTCCTTCGTCATATTGTTTTTGTGTTTTTTTTTTTTTTTTTTTTGGATTTTTCATTTATTGTCCCTTTGAGGATGGGTAGATACAACCAACATTTCTCACCGTAGCATTCATTACTGCGATGTGCGCCCAAAAATCCCAGTCAATTACTGAATTTTATTTTAAACGAAAAAGTAGATACAAAAATTTAAAAAAAGAAAAAAAAACAAAGCATCATCAAACTCAAAGCTTTGGGAGATTTTTCGTGGCACAGAAAAAATTCTACATTTAAATTCGTTTTTTTTTTTTTTTTTTTTTTTGTGAAAATGTAATTTGTTGTGCATCCATGAAAAATTAATACGTCACGTCTGTCTGCTGAATTCGTTTCTTTTTTTGTTTTTGTAACCAACAGACAACAAGAATTCTTCTGGCTATTACTTCCAGTTCACCTATGCTCAGCTCTATTTGCTGGCTCTGCTGTTGGAGATAGAAAAGGCAGGTATTTTGTATTAAATTCTATATTCAACATTTCTAAAAAATGCAGACAACAAAACGCCAAACATATGAAATGTCGAAATACATATGTAATAATAATCAGAAGGCCCTCTCTTATGTCGAGGAACTGAGAAAGTTTTTTTGTTTGGATTTTATTTATTTTTTGTTTTATATTTTTGTTGTTTGAGCTTTCGACATTCATCCGCCCATTGGGACCACCCACCCTTATGCTACTGAACGCAGATTACAATAAAAAAGATATAAATGAAAGAAAAAGAACTAAAATTTATTGCTTTATGTTGGTTAATATTGATTTATGACGGTCGAATACCTAAATTAAGAGGTAATCCCACCTCCCAACCTAAATATACGTACGAACAAAGTAGAAAATATCAAGATATATTTTATTATTTTTTTTTTAAAGGTCGTTCGTCCTCAGACTTGTTCAATGATGATGAAGTGCTTTTATGTATGTACAATGTACATACATACATATGTTCATATGGAAACGAAAAAAAAAGAATACAACAAATATTTGAAAAAAAAATCCTCGAAATATGGATTTTGATTTTATCGTTTTTTAAACAAATTCCAAAACAATCATCGGGTCTAAGTGGCTCTCATAAGGGTACTTGAGTGTAATAGTTTTTGAGTGAATTCCGATTTGAAATTTAGAAGCGAAATTACATATGTTCCCGGAATTTTCAAGAGTAGTTCTTTTTTGCGCCAATAGGGCCTTTTTTTTAAATAGAAAGTATTAAAAATATTATATCCCTGTCTTGTTTATTAACAAATGTCAAAACCTGACATTATTGTTCAAAAATTGAATGAAATTGACGAAATAAAGAATGTTCAAGTTGTGATGTTTTTTTTTGTTTATAGCTGAGGTAGTTCAGCGGATTCAGGGTCAGACCGAAGAAAGCAAAGAAAACTCGGTTTGGTTTTGAAGAGTTCGGAACTCCAGTCGATCGCTTATTTTATTTTACCTTTGTAATCTTACAAACTAACTTTACTTGAAATAATATAACAACGGTATTTCATATAATATTAAGAGGGTTATTTATATAGCTAACACGGTACTTTATATAATTGGGATGGAGTTCCCGGCCCTAGTCAAAACTAAAGGCACAAATAAATAGAATGGGATAGAGTCCCCGGCCTCAGTCGAAACTGTAGGCACAAATGCTACAATGGGATAGATTCCCAGGCAAAACTCCTATCTAGTGCACCAAGCACTCAGCAGTGTGTTTCTTGGTACTTCTCCTTTCGTACTCGAGAATTGTACGCACAACACTGGTAAAGGCAGAAGACGAATTCCCATAAAAATTGCACATTTACTTATCATATTCGTGGGAAGGAGTAAATGTGAATTTTAAAAGTGCAGAAAAACTCGTCCAACGTTTCGTATCATCATATTGATGTGTTCATAGATCTGGCTTATGATGACGGTGAACCGTATCCGGTGGCTGGCGGATGTTATTATTTCAATTTTAAAAATAATAATTGAAGTGACAGTTAAGTTGTCGTTGAGCGCCGATGTGTGTTAGTAGGTACAATGATGATTAAGAGACGAGGAAAAAAAACTGTGTAACTTCGTTACAAAGTCTGATAAACTGACATTCTAGTATGAATAATACAATAAATAATAATAATAAATGTCAAAACTGTCACTTTGATGGGTTTGAAATTAATTAAGCCATTTGTTTTATATTTTTAAAAGAATTTTGGAACTGGTATTTGTGTAAGATTATATTTTTGGGAAAAGAAATCATTTAATTAAAATATTAATTCTAAAACACATATGCAGCACATATTATTTTTGAATATTTTAAAAATCATTTCAACACTATTTAGTATGATGCTGAATCGAAACGAAAATCCCATACAAAAATGACACAACAAAATCACAAACAACGTTCTGCTTTTCGTTCTGCGGTACGCTATTCGATGAGCGAAATCGATAATTGTAGCAGATTATTTGTAGAGATCTGCCCTCTGTTTCGCATAGAATTAATTGCCTGTAGGTACCATTTGTCGTGTTCCTTTGGGGGTGGCAAACTACTCATTAGTTGATGAAAACTATAATCCAGTACTCTCATCTACTCAAGCTGTCATGCGCGAGTAGATCAGTAGAGTAGTTACGCACCTAAAATTCTCCAGAAGGCATCTAGCTAGGTTAAAAGATTTTTCATGTAGATGACATTTCATTTCAATTTGTTTACCATTTTTACTTTCAGCATTAATAACAAAAATAAACAAAATAAAACAATTAATAAGGAGGTGAGAGTCTCTACATGACAACTTTCCATACGTCGAAAAATCATATAAACTGGGAAGTGTGCGTGTACAATTTCGCAAACTTTTTGATGGTACGGATTCCACAGATTATAAAAAATGATCAATCACTTAAAATTGTAGTAGATTTCTACTAGGGAAGTGAATTTTGTGCGTTCCATTGAAAATTTCCAGCAAAGTACTTGCATGAGTAGTTCGCCACCCCCAAAGGAACACAACAATTAATAGTGTGCGGAAAAGTGACATTTGGTATCTATTCGTGTTTGTATTTGTTGTTTCTTTCATCACAACATGGCTTTCCGAATGCTTCTGAAATTGTTCGATTGGCGACAGATGACAATTCTTATCCCAAAAATAAGAGAAAATCGATTCTATATTTAAATCCAGAGTTGCTAAATTGATCTTTAGATCAATTGGAAGGCGAAAATTATTGTCGAAATCGCTGTTTTGACAGAGCTTGATCAAAAAAATTGTGTTTGTTATTTGGTTTTGCAAACAGTGTCACTCTCAAGGGGTAATTCTTCGTTGTGGTTTTCGTAAGCATTTCGTGGTCATGTTGGAGACAAACGAAAAATTTTGTTCCGCATCAGCAGCGTATTAGGCTTTAGGTAAAAAAATAACCATGACCAAAATTGAATTCCGTTAAATTCCATGTAAATACACAGTGAACTCTCTCATAACCAGACACAGTCTGGGTCCCAAAAAATATAAACGTTTATGACAGGTATCCGGTTATGAAAACAATTTCTTGAATTTTATTATTTTAGTCGAAGTTCTGTCCTGTTATAAGAAGTGCCTGTTTATTAGGAGGTGTTCGTAAGGAAGAACGTTTTCAATGCGAGTTAGCAAATATAGGTGTGTTTTACTGGCAACTGTATAGCAAGAAACAGTTAAATTTCTCTCAGTAAACCAAAAGTGCCGATAAATAAGCCAGTAAATTAGCGAAATTTAGCCTTACTGTCGGTAATGTAGGCATTTTATTAGAATTTATAATGCTCCACATCCACTAGCTATTAAGTACCAATAAAACACACCTAATAAATTTATTTGAGAATAATAATATAACAGTGTAAGGACGCCTATTTGGAACTTAAATTGTTCGCATACAATGCGTATTTTCAGATTTTGTAAAGCCTTCAGTCATGGAGAAATGAAGTGTTAATATTATAATGGACTAAGAGAAGTTCAAATTAAGACATAAAATTCCCTTAACTTAAATAAACAAAGAGTATTTACAATTTTTCTTATTGTATTCACAAAATATTTCCTTCAACCTTATAAATATATTTTTCTTAACAAAAAAAAAAATGTTAATAAAAAAAAACAAAACAAATTTTAACATATAACACAAAAAATTCAAATAAAAAAAAAAACAATTAACAAATTAATTAGCCAATTCCAATTAAATAAATTTGCAACATAACACAAAAAAAAAAAAAAAAAATTTTAAATTGACAAACAATAATACCAAAAAGGAAAATCAACATAACATGCTATGAGAATTATAATTAATAATTTAAAAAGAAACCTTTCCCAGAAATCATTTATATTTTTTACTTCGTTAGTATTAATTAATTTTTCAAATAAAAAAAAGTAAAAACAAAAAAGCAAAATTACATAAAAATTACAAAAACGAAAAACTAAAAGTATAAAATCAATCAACTCAACTTACATATTTAAATTTCAATAAATAATATAAAAACAAACGTTACAAAAAGGCTGCAGTGATTTATGCAGGATAAAAAATATAATAAATGGTATTAAAAAAAAAAAATGGATGTGGTTAATGAATCGTGTTGTATGGTAGTGAGTTTATGTTTATGATATTCACACTCTTTCTGTGATAATAATCTCGATTTAGGTATTATTAAAAAAAAAAAAAAAAAAAACATTTACAGGGATACGTACAATTAAACAAATAAAAAAGCAACAAGGATACAAAGATGAAAAACAGACATAGGACAAAGTAGAAGTAGTGTTGACAGAGAAAATTTAGAAATACAGGAAAGCAATTCAAAAACCATAAAAAAAAAAACGAAACGAAAAATCGCGCTTACCATGCGAATCGGGTTTCATCATATCCTGTGAACTGAATTGTTGTTGTGGCGGAGTTTTGACTCGTCGAACTTTCGCATCCGATGGTTTATAAATGTTTGTAGTTTGATATGACATCCCTGGATTTTTTATAGATTAAAAAAGAAAACAAAAATAAAAGTTATTATAGGAATAATAATTTTCTTGTCTTTTGAGATGTTCTCATCTAAAATTTTGAGTAATTTCATGTTGAAACATAGATAATTGAGAAATAGGACATCTCTGGCAAGAAATATTTGAGAAACAAGGCCTGATGAACGACACTAATTTGACACCGAGCTGAAATGATCGTTTTCGTTGCTAAAAACAAAAGAATTTATGTAGATACTAATAATATGGGCGCAAAATTTTGGCGATGCTAGGTTAAAAACAGACTTTTCCAAATTTAGACAAGTTAGGATCGTATTATCTTTTTAACATTTTACTAAAGTTATAATCGCCAAATGCCTTCTTTATCTTTTTAGTATCATACTAAATCCAAGTGTCACTTTGGCAGCTACAATTGCAAAAATTGGTTGAACTGTCACTGTTTTAGGCCTGTTCAGCTAAGTAAAGTTTTAAAGTTAGTAAAGAGTTTTAAAGTTAGAAAATTGTTAAGCTAATACCTTAACATCAGGCTATTTAAAATTTTGCGCCATGGTTTTTAACAAAAAAAAATCTGGCCCCTGAAGTTATCTCTAAATAATTAAAAAAAAAAAAATAGATTATTTTTTTAAATTTTAAATTCTTTCCCTTCCTGGTCCGGTTTTAATAAGAAATTCTGTTAACTTGCTTTTATTGCCTAATTTTTGTATCTCCCTGAGAGTTGAACGTGAACCTATTTAGTTTCAGTTATGCAAATACGTACTTCTAGGTCATGAATGAAAGAATACAAGATTGCGCCACTTGTTATCTCATTGGAGACAAATGATATGTAAACAAATATGGCTGCCAGTAGTTTGTTAATTTAATCGATTGTTCGGTTGTGTTTTTTTCTTTCGTGCGCGTTTAGTAGTTTGAAAAAACAAAGTTTTCGTTTAAAAATACACTTATAAACACCGAATTAATATTTTCCATTTGAAATAAAGGCTTTTTCATTTAAAATAAATCGCCAAAAAGCAAATGAAGCGGCCTTGTGTAAAGTATAATAGATAATTCAGAACTTGTGCACCTTTTTTACACTACACTTCACTTTTAATTAATTCAAATTAGAACAATGAAAAAAAAATTCAAGTTAAAAACTTTTCTCGGCTTAATATAATAGGAAGAAATCATTTTTTTGTCTGCGCCTACGAGCTGTCAAAAATTACAACAACAAAGCGAAAAAAATAAAATGGCGTATTCTTGCATTGGCCGCGTTCAACCTACATTTAAAATTTCAGATATCTGAATTTTTGGAGCTTCTGATTGGCCAGCTGTCATAAAAATTTAGATGACTTTTAGTGACTTTTAGTTACGTTTAGTTACGTTTATTCTGAAATTTCAGACAAGAAAATTTCATCTGAAAATTCAGATGACAGTTGATTGTGGTGGGGGGAAGTGTAAAAAGAGCTGAAGTGCTACACATCAAATTGAACTTATTTTCGGTGTGGTTAGTGGTTGATGTGTGCTTATAAGTTTTTATAATAAAATTGTAATATTTACTTATTTAATTAAAAGAACTTTTTGTTAATTGTTTAGTGACTCTTTGAATAAAAGGAATGATTTGTCTTCGAAAAGTATTCCCATAATTGTCAATCGGATTGTTGTGGAACAATTTTGCATTGAAGTTATAATAAATTTACTGCACAATAACAAACAAACCTGTTGCTAATCTTTTTACATAAAATTTCATCTACAAAGCTCATGCTAAATTAACAATTTACGAATATATAAAGTTCTCTTTTATTTCGATTCTATGCAAATTCAATAAGTGAATACGGGAATTTGACACAGTGGCTTTTGACTGAAATTTCAGATTTTTTTTGCGTTCAATAAAAAAATCTGAAATTTCAGATTTCTTTGCTTTGAACGTACCCATTCTTTCATTCATGCTTCTAGGTAGTCAAATAAGTATGGGATTTGAAAATATTGTGTAAATATACCTACATACGTATTAACAAACAAAAAAAAAATTGAATGAAATCAATTTTTCGAAATATCTTTAAATTCATTTCCGAGGGAAGTACCTATCCGAATGGAGTAGTATAGAAAGAAGGCTGCGGGACCAAGCTTCAGTTCTAAAAACCTTTTATTGCAAGATTCTAAAAATTACACAACTACAACGATTTATAAGTTTCGAAAAAGTATTATCATAGCTAGACGACCAAAAGCTCGCCGATGCAATTAATTTAATGGTACGAGTACATAATTTCTTCTTATGGAAATCTGAAGAAATCCTACATATACCTACTTAAGATTTTTAAACAGCGAGAGAATGAACATAAATGAACGCTTTTCAAAAACTAAGAAGAAGAAAAACGCAGATAAAAGAATTTTTAGTGTTTTTGAAAGAGTTTTTTGTGTGATAACACACGCGCAGTGTAGTCTGCAAAGCTTTTGCACCATCATATTAATATTGAAGGTTTGAATGAAAGAACAACAACTTGAGTGAGCTACCACCAAGTGGGGAAAATGATTTTTCGAACAAAATTGAACATAAATAGACTAAGCACCACTGAAGGAGTTTGATGGTCGGCCTGGCGACCTTGAAATAGCTATAACTCCAGCCTAAACTTGGTTGTAGCTCACTCAAGTTGTTGTTCTCTCATTCAAACCTTCAATATTTTTGTTTTTGTTTTAGTGGACTGTATTGAATGAAACTTAATTTCAAGATTTTTGTGACCTTTAGTCCAATGTCCTTTTCAAAAAAGATTATCAAACCGAATCATTAAGTAAATATTCCGATGTTAAATTTGTACAGGAAGCCAAGGAAAAGGAAAAGTGACTACGAAGACTACTCCTGCTCTTCCCATTTCTTCTTTTTTGACAACTGATATACCAAACTCTAAAGCCGGCCATTCACGATCGAGCCAAATGGCTTGGTGCGAATTGGACTGGTGGATTTATAACCTGCTGAAAGTCCAGATGGCTCGGCCGAACCCATTCGCATGGTGCAATTTGGCTCGGCCGAGCCATTTGGATCTATCGTGTATGGCCAGCTTAAGTTTAAGATTTAAGATAAAGCTTTAACATCATTTGATTTACCTCTTTCGCAATCAGTAGTCGATGGCGATTGTGCACTTTCTACACTATGCGGTGACACTACACCGTCTGGTTCCGAACTGGATACACATTGAACCTGCAAACAAAAAAAGAAACAAAAACATCGTTAGTGAATTAAACAATTCTATTACTTCACATTCATACCATATCACTTCCTCCGCTTCTTTGACTTGGGGGCCTTTCAGGACTCCTAGGGCTGTGCGTTGTCGTATCTGGTGGACTTGCAGCGGACGTCCTTTGGGTACTTGTTCCTGATGAATCTTCTAACATCCTTTTATTGATCACAGTTACTGTTTGATTATTCGTTTGTTGTTGAAGTTGTTGCTGTTGCTGAATTGATGTTGCATGTTGCTGCAGCACCTGCTGTTGTTGTTGCTGAATAGATTGTTGCTGTTGTTGCTGCTGATGCTGAACAATCGTTGCATTCTGCTGGACAAACGTAGTAGTTCCGCCATTGCCCTGCGATGGCATCATAATTCCCATTGGAGTGCTATAAAGTTGTCCAATTGGACTTAACTGGCCGTTATTGCCCATAATATACTGTTGACCGCCACCATTGGGCGACAAGAAGTTCTTATTCTGCGGACTAGCCGCTCGCAACATCATTCCTTGTGGTGTGATAATACTTCCGCAGGCAGCGCCAACATTTTGTATTTGCAACAAAGTTGTATCGGGTGAAGTCATAACCAGGCCAGCTGGTACCAACAACTGTTGCCCTAGCATATTGATTGGTTGGATAATCTGACCATTCTGGAAGAGTATCTGCTGCTGGGGCTGTGCCTGCTGAGTATTCTTATTGACAACAATTCCCTGTATGCTCGGACTAATTTGGAAGCCTTGAGTTGGATACTGAGGCCCAGCTGAGATCTGAACCATCTGCGTTTGTCCGTTATGCTGATGATTCTGCAGAACTGTCGCCGTTTGTTGTTGTTGCTGCTGTATCGTTGGTGACTGTTGGGGTGATAGACTCGATGGCGTTGTGGAAGGCGAGGAACTTGAACTATTTTTTCGCTTCTTTGCCTTTCGCTTAATGTCCGGTGAAGTAATAATAATTCGCTGTTGTTGTTGCTGTTGCTGCTGCTGCTGCGGATGTTGCTGCTGGACATAAGTGGTAGTTCCGTTTTCTTGATTCACAATCTGACTAACCATCTGTCCATCAACTGTGGCAAAGTTTGGTTGGATCACATAGCCATTGGGAAGCGTATTCAGCACAACAGTCTGCTGGCCAAGCATTCCGGAATTATTAGGAGAAATTAGGTTGCCGTTGATTATATTACCACCTTGGGTAAGAACCTTTGTTCCTGTCCCAAGGAGATTCTGTCCATTGTTGAGAATCACAGTTGTAGGTTGAATATTTCCACCTTGGATTTGGAAGTTGTTCGAACTGCCTGTATTTTGAATGATTATACCACCGTTGGAGTTTCCTCCATTGTTAGTCGAGGCATTCAAAAGCTGCTGCTGAACATCAATAGAGGAATTATTATCATTTCCATTACTCGAAATGATCATATGGTGATTTCCACTGATCTGTTGCTTAATACCACTGGAAGTTGGCATAACGATCAGCTGACCAGTTGAAGTCATAATAATCTGGCTGTTGTTTGTCTCCCGCATGATCGGTTGTAGCTGAAGATTGGCCACTGGAAGACTACTATTAGGTGATAGTTTCTGCGAGTGGTGTTGGATTTTATTCGCTGGTTCAACAGTGATGTTCGATGAAGTTGTTGTCGCAGTATGGGTCTTTCCAGCTGTCACCGAGGTGATAGTGTTTCTCGCTGAAGTCTGAGTATACATGGAGTGCTGAAGGTTCTTATGTTGTCTTGCGACCTTGTGCGATTCATTTTTCTTCGTGGAAACAGAAATAGAGTTCTGAACTAGACTTGGAGATGGTGCTGTTTTTATCGAAGCTCGGGAGCTTGTCGATTCTAAAGATTCTGCTGGTGAGGGAGGACATGGCCGTGGGCTTTCATGGCTTGTGGAAATAGCTCCGACCTGAGCTGGGCCTTTAGATGCATCAGATAAGATTTGCTGGGGTGTGTCAGGAGTCGCACGATTTGGGAAGGTTGTGCTCGACGAGACTGGTGACTCTTGTGCGGCCGGGACAACAAGTGGAGCCTTTTGTTGTTGTTGTTGTTGCGGCTTACTACTTCCAGTTGTTTGTTTTTGTATTTGCTGATTTTGCCGGAAGAGAAGATTATGTTGTTGGATTTGTTGTTGCAGCTGCAGCTGTTGCTGGGGCTTCATTGGCGTTGGCTGGGTCAGTTGGACAGTTTCGCAACTTTGTTCGATCTGAACCATGCCGTTGGGGAAATGTGTGACAGTTTGGCCACCAATTGTTGTCGTCAAATGTTGTTGCGCCTCAGGTCGCTGATTCACCTGGTTATATTGCCGTCTCTTTTCAGGCACCACTTCCGGTTTACTCTGATCACTTTGTTCATGATGGTACTGTTGTTGACTAGAAGAAGCATTAAGTTGATGATTGACAACTACTGCTGGGTTCGCTGAAGTTGCAGCCGGTGACGATGGAGCCGGCATGCGCTGCTGCGTCTGATATTGATTCGTTAAACTGACGCTTGAGCTTTGAGATAATTCCGCATTCGGATGCTGCTGTGGCGAAGGATGATGAGCTGGCCCATTATTATACACTCTTTCAGTGTAAAGTGGATTTTTCACATCCTCGATAGCAGCTAGGTTTTGCCTCTGTTGCGTTTGTTGTTGTATTTTTTGTTGATGAATCACAGTTTTGCTCGTTGGAGCCTCTTGCACTTCTTCCATGTGCTCGTCTTCTTCTTCCTCCTCATCTTCTTCTTCCTCTTCATCTTCCTCTTCGACGGTAGGTTCATCTGGTTTCTTATTATTTCGCACAAAATTCATCATCGAATTATGCAGCAAAGCAGTCTGCTGGCTAAGATAACCACTTGGATCGTCTTTGAAATTTGGAAATTTCTTAGTGACCCCTGTGAGGAGGCGATTTTTGGTGTAGAAACGCGGCACATACGACGGACCATTGCCCTTCTCCCAAGGCGGAGTGGCCGATAACCATTTCGAAGATTCTAAATGTGCAGTTGGAAGTGGTGGAACCCGTTCGTTACTATCGGAACTATAACCGGCTGACTGACTTTTACGCCATGGCGGAGTCTTCGAAAGTTTCACACCACCAATTTGTCGTTCGGGTTTTTCCGCAACAGTTTCTTCTTCAACTTCTTCTCCCTCCTCAGCTGTGGGAGAAGTAGCTGTAGTAGTAGTAGTTGTAGTAGCAGCATGCGGCACAATCGAGTGATTTTGTTGAACTTTTTGAACAACTTCAACTGCTGTTGGATTTTTGTGTGATGGCGATGGATGTGATTCAATTTGTTGTTGTTGCTGCATTTGTTGTTGTGATTTTGACGAAACCGAAGCCACTTGACTAGAATTGATTTGCACAGAACTATTTGCCGGGCCATATACATTTCCAGAATGATTAAGTTGTTGTTGTTGTTGTTGTTGGGCTGCCGCCAAAAGAATTTTGTTAGGATTTGTTGTTGGAACTGTGAATTTTCGTCGTTTTGCATCTAGAAAGAGAGACAAAGAGAAAAAAAATTTAGTTTTAGGAAACTCAAGATTCCAAATATATTTTTATCTTAATTTTAAATTTCCGTAATCTTTGCACTAAGGAATTAAGTTTTAAAATTACCCAAAGAATAGCTATCCAATTTGGCCCAACCAAAAATGACAAGAATGTTGTTAACACCTCTCGCAAGACCAACAAACCTATATTCAAACCAACAATAAAGTTTTATCCAAGGCTTGTTCGGTTGTGTCAACCTTTTTATCATCATGCCGAACAAAACCAATGTAATCGTAACCGTACTAAGCCTTCAAGAAGGTGAAATAATTCATTCTAATAAAATCAAATTATGAAATAATCATACCACCCAGGTCCATTAAGTCAAGACCCGTCGCGCCGTAACAGCATAACATAATTAAGGCAAAAAAAACCTCCGGTAAATTACACTAATCTATACAACTTAACGTCACCATACTATTGTTCTTATATATGTAGGTATATGGGAACAACTGGTGCGACATAGCACAGTATGGCGCGACGACCACGACCACCCCTGGACAAAAAGGGTCAGACACACCCCAAAATCGCCTGCTTTAGTTAATTTATTCTTCTCGCAAGTCAACAAAATAAAAGAAAGTAATAAACTTAGGAATATTATGAAATAGGTAGAAGAAAAAAACCTCCAAACAGTATGGCGAACAACAATAAAAAAATTGAATATCAAGTCCTGAAAAGTTCTTTGACATTTTAATCCGCATTTCTTATTGAATCCTATTTTTTTTTGTTTTTGTTTTTTTTTGTAAACTTCACCACAATGACCTTAGTTGGTATAGATGCTTTTTCGAAATATATAGGTAAGAACGAACGAAAGAACGAAGAAGTAAAGTCTATGAAAATATTATAACTACTTAACCTGGGGGCGCGGACTTTGTAAGAATACCCAGTTCAGTCGAATTGAATTAAACAAAAGAGGTTACTCTTTAAAAATTCATCTTATTTCGTTTAAATAGTTTTGAGCGATTTTTGTCTGGGTTATATTTTATACTAAGGTTCAATTTTAACCGTATACAGATACACCCTGATTTTTGTCGTGTACAAGTTTGTAAGCTACTAGAAGGAAATTTGTCAACTAAGTGTGACCAAAAGAATAATTTTTCTTTAAAACCAGTTTAAAAGCAGTTATGAAGTTTGTCATACAGACTCGCTTGTTTATGAGATGCCAGAGGGTTCCGGGAATCTCGTCATTGTCGCGACAAATATCGCTTCAATGTACACACTTGCACAGGTAATTAAGAAGAATATTTGAACACTTTTTTCACACTCGAAAGCTTCTCGGTTCTCGCATCAAATTACTTCTCGCCTTATTATGTGCAGTGCAGGCAGCCTTAGGCTAAGCACGCACTTGCGATTTAAAGTCGTTGCGATCGAAAAATCGCGATCGCAACAGGTTTTTGCTGTGCACGCACTTGCGATTTTTAGTCGCACGATTTTTAATTGCTATCGAATGCAACATATATCTTTTAATGGCTGTGCAAGCACTTGCGACTTAAAGTCCTTGCGACTGAAAAATCGCTCTTAAAATGGAACCCGTTTCATTTTTTTTAAGTGCCGCGATTTTTTAGTCGCATGTGCGTGCACTCACATTTAAAACCATGTGTCTCATTTCTTGCGACTAAAAAATCGCTCGACTGACTATCGCAAGTGCGTGCATGTTTATTTATTTTCGCGACTACGATTTTTAAATCGCAGAAATTTTAATCGCAGGTGCGGTCACAAACATGTAATTGCATTTGTTTCATTTATTTTGCGACAATCGCGTCGCTCGAAAAATAGAACAAATTTCAGTCGCGATTTCTCGCTCGCAAGGGCGGTCACTCACATTGAAACGTATTTGTTCTATTTCGTGCGACGAAATTGTCGCGCGATCAAAATCGCAAGTGCGTGCTTAGACTTAAAAAAAATCGTGCTATATTTTTTGTTTTTACTGTACAGTTCACAATCATACAAATCATTTTAGTGCTGAATGCAGTCATGTCGCTGAGAGTTTTTCAGTAACTTTGAACTTAAATAATCATACTTCTGACAGTTGTTCGGTAGTGCCATTTTCGTTTGAATTTTGGGATTGTTTTATTGCTATTAAATGTGGACATTTTTTTCACTCCATTTCCATATTCGATAGAAATGAAATGCTCTAAAAATCCAATCGAAAACGATAGTAATCATGTCACTGACAGTTTTATGTAAACTGTGTACCTACTTTTTTTTTTCAAACGTCAACGTCAATAAGTTTTTGATTTGCCCTTCCACACTATCCCATGTCGAAAGAGTGGAAAGAAAAAGTTCAGTTAAAATATGACACAACAGCAACAGCCATTAATTTACAACCAATGTTCAAAACAGATAAGAACAGCAACAGCAACGTCAACAGCACCGTTAGACCAAGCCCAAAACTTGTGCACTGTTTGCTGTTGACGACGCTGGTGCTGTTACGGCTTTAATCTGTTTCGCGCATAACTTGAAGGTTTTTGAACTAAATAAAGTTAGATGGTTGGTTATTTTTTGGAACTTGTGTGTATATCCCTCCCGAAATAAAAGATGGAAAACTTTCTAAGCTAAAACTATACGTCTGATGCTTTGGCAAAGGAACAAAAAATCATAGTCATCTAGTTTTATTTTTTTTTTTATTTTATTCGAAAAATTTTCAATTTAGTTACAACGGATAAGAGAAGGCACAAAAATTGAATTACCCAACCGAACACAATTCACAAAATGCTGCAGTAAAAGGGGTTGGACACAAAAATCCTACATAGGATGGTGGTTTTCCGTCGACGAAGAATATTTTTGTTTTTGAAGGGAAAAATCCAATCACTCTTCGCAAAAAGAAAAAAAAATTAAACAAGAACTGATTCGAAAAAATAACAAACAAAAATTTTGTAAAACTGAAGTATTGAATATGGTTGTACGAGTATGGTGGCGGCACACAAAGAGTTGCATGGAAAATAATATACAGAATTTATTAGTCGCATGAACTTGTTCTTGTGTTAGATACTTAAAGTTACTTCGGAATTTTATTTGTACTTTAAAATGGGAGGTATCGATGTTTAAAAAAAGGTTCAGAATTACAAGAAAGGTACATTTGTAATTTAGTTATTTGTTTCTATTTCTCTTGGAACTTCCACCATTTTAATAATTAACTGAAAAATGCTGGATCTTATCTTCACAATATAATAATAAAATACAATATTACATTTAGTCGAAAAATCTATTGAGCTTGTTTAGTGTGAAGACCATCGTTATACAGTTCTGGCTTTTTATTTTTTCTCCGATTTACAAAATATTAAGGTTCAAAAAGACACAGTTTTAAAAAGAAAAATACGTTATTATAATTACAAGACTGGCCTTGAATATTGTTGGAATGTCTTTGAATTCTACAATGCTCTTTCTTAACTGTTATAATTTGAAGGAAAAAGCCAAAACATTCACTTTACAAGCCTGATACTTTAAACTTTGAAACATTTGAAAAAATAGTGAAAAACTTTGACAATACAACTATGATATTTCCAAATCTGCATTTAACTGTGATATTTTGCACTGTCACACATGTTAAGAGAAAATCAAAAATTTTGGTCATACAACTGTCATTCATTTAAGGAGAGAGCCCAAAATTTAAATCATGACATTGTGATTTTTTAAGCACTGTTATATTATGAACTATGATAAACTGATGCAAAAGTCAAAAATTGGCCTAAGCACTTTGTTACTTTGAACTGTGATAACTTTGAACAACAACAATGGAATGGTATTACATTTAACTGTGATATTTTGCACTGTGATTAATTGGAAGAAAAAGCTAAACATTCTGGTATAATGCAACTGTGATACCCTAAACTACGATACATTCGGAGAGAGCCCAAAACTTTTATTATGACACTGTGGTTCTTTAGACTGTGATATTTCGAACTGTGATAAGTTTATGTATAAAGCTAAAAATTAACTTTGCTAATTTGGCACCTATGAAAAATTTGAAGAAACATCTAAAAATGTTGGCCATGTAAATGTGATACCTCAATCTGTGATAATACAAAACTGTTCCTAGGTTAGCGTGGCTGTCAGCATGAATGCTTGACACAATTAGACCATAAATTGGTTTATTGTGAACTGTGATACCTTAGTGTGTGATAAATTTAAAGAGAGAGTCCCAAACTTAAATCATGATACTGAATTTGATATTTCAAACTGTTATAAACTGATGTAAAGAGCTAAAAATTGGCCTGACGACTTTGATACCTTGAACTGTGATAAATTTGAAGAAAAAGTCAAAAATTTAATGCAATTTGATGCGAAACGTTCGGGGTTGGTACAAAATTGCATCCTGTTTAATTTCATTACTGGGCTAGGCCGAAAAAAACTATTAATTATGATTGGACTATCATATTTCGAACTGTGATAAATTGACATAAAAGATGCAACTATTGGCCTGTTCAACCTTAAACGGTTCTATTTCTGAATCTTAAAATTTGGCCTTTTGACAGCTTTTCCACTGAACATTTAAATCTCACTCGCTGCTCTTCAACAGATGAGCAAGAAATATAATTTGAATGATAATTTTGGAATTCAGCAACGTAGCCCATAAGGACCTTTAATCTTAATTTTATTCAATAACAACTTAGAATCTCTGCGTAGTAGCCCGTGGCGTACTGGTTAGTTAGTACGTTGGACTGTCACGCCAGAGGTCTGGGTTCAATTCCAAGCCTCTGCCACCTACGCACAAATGACAAATCCTCCTGTCATAGAAAAGTGCCACTCACATCAGCCGCTCGGATTCGGCAACAAACTGTAGGTCTCCTCCATTCCTGCAGACACGCATACGGAAATAGTTGAAAAGTCCCTGGTTCTTCATGAGCTGTTGCGCAGCTTAATTAAATTTTTTTTTTAATTTCTGCTGAAGGGTTAAAAAGTTGGAAAACAAATAAGCCAGATAATCCGCCTTGGGTTCCCAAGGCATTATTTTCCGACCTGAAATGCCTGTTCGAAATTTTGACAGACCAAAACAGCACCAACATTTTTTTCGATTTTTTTGTATTTTATTTATGAATCCATAACTAACCCTTACAGTGTGCACCAACTTACATCACTCATGTAAAACTTATTGAAATTATTAACCACCCATCGATAGCTATATAGTGAGGAAAAACTAAAGCACTTTGACGTTACCCTTAATAATGTTTGCTGTTTGATTCTCATACCAAATGTACCTTCTATCAATGCTAATAAATCCATAAAGTATGAGGCATGTGCCATTGTTTGAATGTGCGCATGCAAATTGAAGTACCACTGCTGTTTGCTGTGACAAAACGACAGTAAGTTTTTTTTTTTTTTTTTTTTGTAAAGTCCTTTTTTTTTTCATTTTTTCCAAGTCATATCCTTCGAAATCAATTATTAGAAATTGAATGCGTTATTGACAAAGGCTTAGGAACTATGAGCTAATTCCAATAACAGGAATAAAAATAAAAAAAAAACTTCCAACGACACGACGAGGACTTGAATCAATATTCAAATTTTAATTGAAAAGAAAGAAGATGGTGTACCAGAAGGTTCTTTGTTTGGAACTTTTCTTTTTAAGAATAGTTTTTTTGTTTTATATTTTGTCAAATTCTGTCTTGGCTAGTTCTTTACATTGATATTGAGCCCTATGAATTATAACGAAATTCATCTTAATTCCCTGGATTTCTACGCAACAAAATGACATAATTACAGTCATATTTTTGCGCGAAAGTTCGTGAAGAACAAGGGCCTAATGACTTACAGCTCTTAAATATTCCTGTATCTGTGCTAGTTGTTGACAGAAATGGAAGGACCTTTAATTGTATGTGGAATTCGAACGCCCAAAAGTGAGGGGAATACTCTAAAGCCTAGTTCAGTTTGAGATTTATTCAACAAAAACTTCTGGAGCTCTCTCCGAAGTACCTGTGAAAAGTAGGTTTTGATGATGACCCTCAAAGAGAAGAAATATATCCGAATCCGAAATATACCTTTAGACAAAGGTTTCAATTGAAACTAGAAATGACGATTCAGGCTTTTCATTTTCCGTTCTTTAAAAAAATGACTACCTACTTCGCAACCAAACCTACTTGAATTAATATGATCAAGAATTTAACTCTTCAACTCTGCGCCCAAGCTATCTTCAACTATAATTCTTCATCACTTATTTAAGCCCCATTGCAGCCTTGGAACGTCATAAATTTATGAGATGTTTCTCCAGATACATTACGGTGGCATGGCGTAAACGATATTCCCATCAACATGTGCTCATAATGACTTTTTGAAGAGCATCCATGTTGTAAACCTACTCTCGAAAGACACTTCAAATGCACTAAAACAATGTTAAACATTATTACCAGACATCAACAATTACCTCGTCAATTTGCATTAAACTCCTTCGTCTGCTGTCAACGTGAGAAGAACAAGCATAAATACATATGCATCGGTAATAGCAGAGCTCTATCATCATCATCAGCAAGTAAGAATGTTTCGTGTTTTACGATGACAGTGTGTCATAATTTCCACTATTCATTTCCATTCCTAAAATGCATTATTCACCGTCATTTCGTTTACAGTGGCAGCAAGGTTTCACCTGATCGCAATCTCGCAAGTATTACCATCAGCTAAAGAAATCTACAATACATATACAAAACATTCGAGTCCACTATTCTCATACAACAAATATAACTTCTGACATCTACTCAAAAGTTCGATGCATAATTCAAGAGAACACCCGTCAGTCTATTGTCTTCTATTCAAATTATCATCTGTCTTGAAAGAATAGCGGCCCCCGACCACCTTCCTTCGTTCTGTTCGTTCTCAAGACAGTTCAGTCTGACGTCTGTGTTTTGAGGGTTGATTGTTCATTATAGAAAGGACGTATTGTGCATACTTTGAAATTAATCGTCAGTTGACCTTTACAACAATTTATTTCGAAATAAAAATAAAAAATGTAAAACAAAAAAGAAACGAAAATTGGCGCAGCACGCGAAAAAAGTGTCTGGGCACTTGCTGTGTCAGCGGACTTAATTGATTCATATTTGTGTTTTTTTTTTTTTTTTTACGTTCTCATGTTTTTTTGTTTGTCCACTGTTGTGTTTCCACCCTAAGGTTCTTGTCAAAAAAAAAAAAAAAAACAAACTCAGCCAACCGAGGTTCAATTATATTTAAATTTCTTTTTTACCACCCTGGAACTTGCACTTCTCTAACTCGCAGATAGGTGTAGGTACATTTAAAGCAAGCAATATTTCTGTTCCACGGAATGTCTGGGGCCGTTTGAGGAAATCATGCAGTGTGACACTTAAGAAAAGTGCACAGAAGCGTGCTGTAATAACTTTTAGATAATCTCCTGCCTAGAATTACCCCCACAGTCTCATTATCCTGTTTCGAAAGGCATATTTCATTTAAAATGTCTTTATTTAGCAAAAAAAAAAATAAAACACATGTGCGTCATTTTTTAAATGGTTACATTGGTGCAGCGTGTAGGGTTGAAAAGCGCTTCGTTTTCAAAAAAGCACGAACCGATGGCCGCGTTCGCATAACTAATAAAGTGTTGTTGTAATTCCTTGTGGAAAACGGCTGAAGCAAGAACAACTCAAGATATATATCTGAAAATTTTTGGATAGGTTAATATACTTTTGGAATAGTTCTTGAATGCATAGAATGACAGCATCAGACCACAACGCCAATAAACAGTCACTTTTTGCGGATGCAATGCTTTGGTGAGCTTTTAGAACCCCAGAAACGTTTGCGTACTCATGTATCCACTTACCGAGAAATTTAACTGATCGCTGAAAAGGATTTTGATTAAAAAAAACCAACTGTACTGTACAACATTCCATGGTCGGTATAGTCTTCAATAATTATTGCGTTAAATCACCATAATTTGAGGATGAAGATGTAAGTCCAAGTGAAAAATACGCGGTCTCAGAATCCTTAAATTTGGGGCTTCAGATATATTCGCACGTATTACGGTGCGTGTCCATTTGAAAGTACTTTCCCTAGAAAACTGTCAGCTTGCTTGTAACCCAGCATGAGCTAGGTCTCTAGGCTTCTTTTAGCTCTATATCCTTCTCTCTCTTATTCATAAACTTAAAAATCATCACTTTGTGGCAACTGACAGCTGTTTATCTTTTTTTTTGAAAGTAAATACTGGCATTGTGTGCGATACATAAATAAAAATAGAATTGAGCAGCACAAACTTCTTAAAAGAAACAAAAAACGGCTTATTTTTCTTTTGCAATTTGGCATCTGTCAGTTGCCACAAAATGATGGTTGTCAATACCCTTTCTTCGTTAACCTCCAAAAACTGTCCATTTTAGTTCAAAGTTCTGTCAAAGTTCATATAATAAAATAAAATTCGACCAAATCTGACTGTTTTTGGGAAGAAAACGAACAGAACCAATATTGACTTTTACATATATTTAATAATTTCCCTATTGGGTTCATTTCCTTGTTTGGCTTTCGAGGGATGGTCACAATGCTTTAATTCTCAAATGAAAACGCGCCTTAAGGTCTGGTTGTGTAGGCATATTTTGTGTAATTTTGGGCAGAAGAGATCAACCATAAATTTCTTTGGGTAGAAATTTGTAACTTCTGTATTTCTTGTTCTTGTTGTAGTAGTCCATGGCGTAACAGTTAGTGCGTTGGACTGTCACGCCAGAGGTCTGGGTTCGATTCCCAGCCACTGCCGCCTAAACACAAAAGTGTTTTTCAGGGCTACTGCCTCCTGCCAGGAAGTGAAAAAACCTCCCAGAGTATCTCCTGTCACAGAAAATTACCGCTCAACGTTACCGTTCGGATTCGGCAATAAACTGCCCCATCTCCATCTCGACAAAATTTTAAAGAACCAAGCACACCCTGTATTATTTTCTTTAAGCTTTACTTTTCCCATTCATCAAACAAAGCGCGCCACTGTGTTTGAAAAATGCCGTTTTTATCTTATGACAGTTTGTACAATGTATATGAGTACCATTTAACATCCCTGGCAATTGAGAAGCACCCATTTAACGTTGACAAACGTGACAGTGTTTAATTTAAACAGGAAATTATAATCAACATTGTTTTCAACATTACAAAAAAAAAACACCTGGGAATTCATTAATCCATTTGTGTTTGTAAAAGGAAAGTAAAACCTTTTGAAGTTTTTCCATTTTGCGAAATAACTCGTATTTGATATTATTGTGTTTTTCCTTGTCGTTTATTTTTTTTTTTTTTTTTCATTTAACGTTCGTTCAAGATATTCGTTTTGATTTTTTTTTTTTTTTTTTTTTGTTTGGTGTGTTTGTGGTTTACCGAAATTAAGTCAGAACCTTATACCTTTCAGTCTTTCACTTTAACAAAAGAAAAGTGGGAAAACATTATGTTTTTTTTTTCTCATTCTTTTTATTTCTTTATGCTCTCTTTAGTCGATTTGATGATGGAAATGCCTCCTCGATAAAGTGCTGAAAAGTTTGTGAACGGAAATCCTTTGGGTGTGTGCGCACAGCATGCACTCTAATAAAAATCAGGAAAGACTTATAAAAGCGATATGTACCTATGTACGTTTTGAGGAAAACAGGCGATGCACTCTGTTTAGTTTGTTTTTGCTGTATTTTTGAATAGGAGTCCATTTAAGTGACTAATCTTGTTATGTTTTCGTTTTAGATGACTTGTTAAATATACATACATATATTTCAGGATAATATACAAATAGTTATATGGATATAGGTTAAGTTAAAGGATATCCTGGAAAATTTTGAATTGAAGCCAACTGAAAAAATTCAATCAATTTTTTTAATTTTAAAGTTATGTAGCCAAGAATTGGCAGTGATATTACGCTGTTATCAGCAAAATTCGTCATTATCATCTTAATTGTATTCAGACGAAAATCCCATAACTTTTGACTCCATCGAGTACAATATTTATAAAATATGGCGGTTTGCTATATTCAGTTTTTATTTAAAATGCGAGAAAGTACCTAAATAATCTCTGCACGCGCAAACAAAGACAAATTAAAGTAAATAACGATTGTGGCGCTAAGCGCGATTGAAAAAAAAAAAAACATTTTTTTTTTTTTTAAATTGAAATTATATTTTTCATTTCTGATTCTTAGTCCAGTCAACGAAGGAAAAAATATGCCTTCTCCTAAAAAATAAATCCAACAGTTTTAAAACTTGGCACACGGCCTGTTGGTGAAGTGTATAAAAGTCCTCGTGAATCCGAGGCGAGCTCTAGCGGCAGGAAAGTGTAAAATGTCGTCTTTTTTTGGTTTTTCGAGTTTAACTTAGAAACAGTCTGAGACGAAAAATATCTCATGAAATTCTTTACAAAATAGATTATGACCAAATTTTTCATATCTGTCATATTTATAAAGTTATTTGGCGCCTAAAATTGGTATTTTTTAAATTTCCTAAAATCAGTTACATTTCATATAGTCTAAACCCAGTAGCAAATTTTGGGAGTCGAGGCATAACCAAAACTCATGTACTTATGTATGTATATGTAAATGCGTTATTATACCAAATTCAACCGTCTGGCAGTTTTTTTTTTTCAGCCGGGGGTGGGGTGGACGTTAGAAAACGTCTGGGAACTCAGTACTTTTAATCAGTGCACACTCCTTTATTTTTTATATACAGGGTGATTCGCATAAGGTGTGACAAAAAACTAGAGCTTCGATAAAGGTTGGATCAAGACAAAAAAAAAATCGTATGAGAGGGGGTCTATTCCCCCTTGTTTACCCAGGAGGGGAAAGTTTTTTAAAAAATTAATAGTCCATTGAAATGTTACAAAATTTTGGCCGAACCTTGCATTTTCTACAGGACATAACTATTTTATTTTCAATTTTAGGATAAAAAGTGTGTTAACATAAATTGTAGAGAATTTAATTCTCTACACAAACATGGTAAAGTTTTGTTTGTGCGATGTATGGTTCTAAAGATATTGCGAATACCTTTTTACGCCCCCTTTTCCAAAATGGCGGCCAAATGGGGGGAGTTAAACCCCGAAAACTCGTTTTTACACTCACACTGATCCCTCCTACAGATCCATCAAAAAAATTTTGTCCTGTATGAAATGCAAGGTTAATGGAACATTTCAATGGACTATAACTAAAAACAGAAAAAAAATATAAAAAAACAACGGTATAACTCTTTCAATGCCATGCTATACCTTTTTGTAGAGCCCACAATTTCTTCTTTTAGATTGTTTGTAAATAAAGTTGTTTTAGTGGAGCTAGGCTCTTTGGAGCACCAAATTAAGGGTTTGAAGTCGAGTTTTAGGAAAACTTACATATTGTTATCTTCAGTTTTTTCAAAAACTAGAAGACATTTTGACATCTGGTTTTTAGTATTTGCTTAAAAATATATAGGAGCATTGAATATTAAACACAAAAATACATCTTAATTACGTAAGATTTTGAACAAAATCAGTTTGAACACAATTAAAGCCTTTTAAATGCCAAATGGTGTCTAGGGACAAAAATTTATTTTATGTAGTCAACGCATTTTAATTAATTTTTTTATTTTACAAATCACCATGATGTAGGTAGGTACAACAATATGTATATTACCATGGAAACAGTCCATGTCAATAAAAGGAATCAGTACCAGAGAATTCAATAAATTTTAACTTTTTTTTTAGTGCGATGGGCACGAGAAGGCATGCATGGACTGACTATATCTACGTCAAAGATATAAATACATATGTTTGATATCAAAAAATTAAAAGCTTTGAAAAAATCGTTTAAACCAAAATTTTCTATGGAAATTCGATTACAGATTGAAAAGTGACTACCCTCTTTCCAATAAAAAGAAACATTTAATAAATTTCGCATACATAGTCGTGTAGGTACCTATATGGAAGTAAAAATGACTCCAATGAATGGATGCATTTAAACAAAAGAAAAAATACACTACGCATCAATTGATTGAGATTGTTTTTTTATGCAATTCTTTTTTCACAATTATAAGACTTTTTAAACAGGAACATTTACGGCCATATTATTCACTCAATACATCTAGATTAAAACCTAAATCTGGATGTAAATCATACAAATTCAATGTAAATTCATCTGGATTTGAGTTTAAATCTGGATGTATCGAGTGAATAATATGGCGGTTACTATTCTAAAAAAAAAAGGTTGAGAACAAAAAAACGTTTTTGGGAAAACGATAGCTCTGAACGCTTTGTTCTGAATGATTTGGAATCGAAATATCTGAGAAATAAGAAAAATTAAAAAAAAAAAGTTTTCCTATAAAAAGAGTCATCAATCAATTGTTGTGCAGTGTAATTTTTTGACACTTGGCTATTAATACAAAAAACGCACCATTCTGCGCTTCGATCGCGATTTACACTGCGGCAGCCTTTGTCTGCTTCATTATTATTTTTTTTTTTGCCATTTTAATTGACATTGAAGTTTCGTGTGTACACAACAGCACAGCACATACCGCTTCGACCTGCGATGACGACGACAATGATGACAACATCAGAAGACAGACGCAACGCTGCGTTGCAACAACACCAGTATCCCCTTCCTGATCCTGATACTGGATGTCTGATATGTATGCATTTATGAGGTGCTATAAGTATATCAAAGGATTTCTTTCATTGACGTTTCGTGGCAACGGCAGTGTTGCGGAAACAAGGTTCACTCAATATGCCTGTTTTATTTTTTCCTGCCAACATATTAATATGTATATATCTAGAGTGAGTGTAGAGAAGAGGTCCTCGAAATTAAGGACCTTCCCTTGATTGGGCTGGTGTGTTAGTGATGATGGTGGTTTATGCCACGTTATATAAACGTAACGAAAAAAAAATTGCATTTAATCCAGTGCACCAGGAATGCAGTGTTTCACTGTCGTTGCTGATTCTGCTCCTATAGTGTGGAATTTAACCGGCCGGGAGCGGCGATGGTGCTATTGTTCACTGTGCTTCTGATTATTCCTGAATTACTGAAACAATAACAGCACCCTGGCACAATGGCGCTTTGGTGTTGGTAACCTACCAATAGTGGCCTTTCACTTCATCATTCTCCACCTCATCGACGCTCACGTCGTCGTTGTCGACAACGACAAGGTGACGACGACGTTTAATGCCTGGCCATTGTTATTGCACAGCAGAGCACAAGGTTCATTTATGTATTTGGTCTTGCCCTGACGACAGGGCACAAAAGCCTTGGTGGTTCTGATGATGATGATGGCAGCAGTGGAGTGGTGCGGTGAAAGCAGGCGCAGCGGCCGGCGCCCCACCCCATACTAAAGTGGAGTTAGCAGTGCGCTTATAGTGTTTCATTTCTATGCTTGAGAAGTTTCAATAAGCCGACATCCTATGGGAACTGCACACTGCATCCGGTATTGTCGAGCAGGTATACTTATACACCTTGCTCAAAAAAAAAAATATAAAAAATCACCCACCTTTACGGTTTCCAGGTCCTTTAATTTTTTTTTACATAGGCCGATATAAGTATATGAGCAGAAAAAATGCATTAAACATTATATAGGCCCTTTTTTATTTTTATAGCAAACATGCAAAAAGCACGGCTAATTGGAGAAAGAAATTCAAATTGTTGCAGGAATAATGACATCCTTAAAAAAAAAAAAAAACAAATACTAAATGAATCATCACGAAAGGACCTTTTGACATGACTTTCTTTAAAGAAAGAACAACAGGGCGGAAACGGAATAAAGAGAAAAATTGTTTGTTTGGTAAATTGAAAAATGCATTATTCATGTATTCCATCTAACGCAGTAAATTCTTCAAAAGACCAACAAGGAAATTTGAGGTTTTAAGCATTTAAGAGCATCCAAGGGTATCGTATAATGCGATTGTTTATGAATGATGATTTATATTTTTGGAATAGGATACTGGATACTTGACATGAAGGTGTACTTGAGAAGCTTTTATTTTCAGAGCGCTGAAAAAGATCAAATATTACTTTGGGAAAAACGGTTTTTAAGATTATTATTGGTAACTTTAACGCAAAAATCAATAGAAGCGATTTGGTTCGATAGCCGGCACGAAAACACTTTCGGTATAGGACTTCATCTGATTCACTTTGCGGCGGCCATCGGCGCGTGGCAAAATGTCATTATAACCAGCACTCAATTCATACACCTCAATCAATATACACAAGGGGACTTTGCGATCTCCGAATCAACGAACTGTCAACCAGATTGATCATGTTGCGAAAGTCGCCAGACAGGTTACATGTATCCTGGATATCTGAACGTTCCGAGGGGCCAATATAGACTCCAATCACTACGTTTCAGTGGATATCCATGACGCCACAGCGCTCAACGAATTCTCTGAAAAGATTTGATATCGCTAGGTTAAAATTGCAATAGATCGCCTGGAATTTTGTTGACCGACTCTATTTTAGACTTTCAGCAAGCTCGTCAATACCATCAACTGCAGACGACCAGTGGAAACATTGCCAAATATCCGTCAGAAGTGCCGGTATTGATTGCTTGGTTACACTAAACAACCGAAATGAATCCCTTGATTCGATGAACAATGCCGGTTGGCGAATTCAGCCAAGAACGTGGTCTACTAATCAATGCTGCAGACTTAAATTATTAAAGCTGCTGAGAGACCAGCAAAAAATAAGGAGAAAACGCCGACTTCTCAAGAAGAAAAAGAGGGAGCTCGCGAAGCGGGCTATCAAATCTACTGTAGGCTGAAGATGTTCGAAACTTCTTCCGAAGCGATCCAACCAAGGATGCATGGACCGAACAGAAGCCGAGATGAGAGTGAGAATACGATGAAAGGTACACAATTAATATAGAATATGGAAAGAATATGGCGAAGATGGCAAAAATTTTATGCTGCTAGACAGAACACTCTATTCAACTTTAACGATGATGGTCAAAATTTCCATTCAACCGACCTACATGAAGTGCGGTTACCGATGTTCAAGCTTTAAACGCATACAAGGCTGATGTTGAAAGTACTGATCATACTTTGGTACTTAGTTACCTGATACTTGGTACTTGCAACTACGAACCTAAAAAATACTGACTTGGCATTTTGAACAACTTGTGTCAGAGTACTGATGCACAAGTACAAGTCCCGGTACTGAAACTTCTACCTAAAACAGTGGTAAAATTTTCCAAAAGTCCGTTCAACTATTGAAATCATTGTGGGAGAACGAAGCGAGCTGTTAAGGTCACGTCTGCAAGTATTGAAGCGGAGGCGGAGAAAATTGGTTTTCTATGAGGGCAAGACGAAGTATAGGTGATGTCGTCGAGAAAGGTAATTCAACATCGGTTACATCCGCCACAACTTCGAAATCCTCAAGGACTTTGTTTACCTGAGCTTCAATATGACCTCGAAAAATGACATCAGTCTAAAAATCACAAATGAAGAATCACTCTTGCCAATCGTTGTTTCTTCGAGCTTAGAAGGCATTTTAGTAATATATCTCTTTCTCAAAGAACCTAGAGACCTTATACAAGACCTTCATTATCCCGCGTTCATGATGTATGGGGCAGAAGTATTTGGATTCTGTAAAGAACGATTATTTCCCTAATTTTTTTTTCTCAGTGTAGGAGAGTTTTTATCGATACAAATTGAGAGTATATTTATCAAAACACAAAAAATAAAAAACCTATTTTCGCCCCCACAAATCTATGAGTTTAAACCAGTTTATTAAGCCTTCGATTGGCGAACATAATATTGATACCACAATAATAATTTATTTTTGCTGCAGATAATAGTTTTAACACATTTTAAGTGTTTTTTATGTTTGCACCTACGATAACTTCGTTGCTTTTAATTTTATGATCTGTTAATCGAAGTTTTTAACACCACCCGCCTGTTTATTTGCATACATTATATATTTTCCATACATTAACGCATTTTTGATAATATAATTATAATAATTGTAACTTTTCGATTAATAAATTCACATTATGTTCATTTTTTTTCACCGCAGAATATTTTTTTGTGGCTAAATTAAGGTTAAATATTTTCCATTAAAATAAAATTACCAATTTGTAGATATGAAATAAATAAAAATACAAAAAAACAAATTGGAATAACTAATTAATCCATTTCATTATATTACATTGAATACAAATAAAGAATTCAATTTAATTTAATAAAAATTCATTCATAGTTAACATAGTCTATCAATTAAGCAAATTAAAAAATGTATATTTACAAAAATAATTTGTAGGTAGGTACGACATATAAATATGTATGGAGTTATAATGTCATTGGATTCACAATTAATTTAATCGGTCTTATTACTAAATGAAGAGAGCTGTCAACTGAGCATAATTGAGGATGGAGGGACACAGCCATATATTATTATATGCTCAACGTTCAATGGATTGCTGCCTGATTGCTTATTGACTCGTATAAATTAATTTTACAAATTAACTTCGGCAGCGGCTCTCTTTACATTCATACGTTAAGTTGTAATAAAACTGCATTATGCATTTAGTGTGTGTGAATAAATAATTAATTTAAACCAAAATTGGATATCTATTTGGATCAGCAAACATATCGTGGCGGATGGGTTGAATTTAAGTTTTAATAATAATCTATTGCATTCAAGGGAAAACAAATTTATGAAAAAGATGGAATTTAGATAATGCTTTTAGAGTTTTTATTGGAATTTTTTTTGTAAATATTTAAGTGGCGCCCTGAATTGTTATGGTGGAGAGAAGAACTTTGTTAATAAATATGGCATGGTATAGTGAAATTGCGCTTACGGTCCAAGGTCGACTGACTCCACCAATAAGTCCCATCAGGTAAGTTGGGTTGAGTAGATTAATTTTTCAAAGAGTTTTCGTTAAGAAAATGAAAACATCAGAAAGTTGCTATGAATTCTGTTCAATGCAAGTTCACAGAGCTGTCATCCGTTAGAAGGCAGTAAAGTAAAGTAGGTTTATATAAATTTCATTGTCATGGCTCATTTACTATCAACAAGACAGAAGTTGCTCTATGGAGAGACTATAACAGTAGAATGGCAATGATGTGAACACTTAACGTAGAAATTAACACATTACGCTTCAACGCGAAAACTGACGTTGATGTTAACACTTAAAATACATTATACTCATTTCCCCGATAGTTTAGTTGATTTATGTAGACAAATTTTCACTGACTGCTTATTAACTCTTTTTTTTGTGTTCTTTTAGACTCGTTTAAATTTATTTCTACTTTTGAATAATTCTCTCTTTCAACACGTGTTGTTATGTGTAAACATCTATATGTCGGCGTTAGGGTAAACATGGGCCTTTCGGGTAGCACGTTACGTGTCACACAAAACGTGTCATCCGAACACGATACGAAAGGTTGCAATTTAACCTGATTCTAAGGGTAGGCGCATATTGAGACGCAAACGACGCGTTTGACATAACACAGCACGGCGCGAATTTTTGTAATCAATATGCGCCTAGCCTAAATGAAATTTTCCGGGGAAAAGTTATTCCTGGAAATAAATTATTTTGTCTCTACAATTTGATTTATCCGTCAAACAGGGCTACCTTTATAGATTTTAGAAAAGGGGCAATAAAAAGAGGATTTCAAGAAAAGAAAAAGCCACAAATGAAAATGTCCCCAAAATGAAAATAAAAAGCCAAAAACGACCGGATGCCAATAATAATAAGAGAGTTTGGATCTCTCTTAAGCAGACAAAGTAATATTTTTCAAGTTTAGTCTACTCCGGTATTTTTTGTATCAACAACTTGTCGAATTTCAAAAGGAAAAAAATGGTATTAAAAATTCGACAGCACTGACTTTATAATCCTTAAACTTTTTATAAATCCTTAATTAATTTTAATTGCTTGCAGTTGAAAAATTAATTTTTATACTAAAAATACAGCGAGATTTCTTCATCGTCATCCTGCACAAGCGGACGAGTTTGGCAGGGATGCCGAGATGCGACATGGCTCTGTATAGCTCGTCTCTGTCTACGCTATCATATATGCGACTTTGAAATCGATAAAGAGGTGGTGTGTATCGATTTGAAACTCCTGGGTTTTTTCCAAAATCTGTCGGAGTGTGAACATTTGATCGACGGTTGATTTGCCGGGCCTAAAACCACACTGATAGGGGCCGATCAGATCGTTGACAAACGGTTTTAAGCGATCACACAGTACAGATGACAAGATTTTGTATGCGACGTTGAGGAGACTTATACCTCTGTAGTTGGAACAGGTCAGAGCATCTCCTTTCTTGTGGATGGGGCACACTATACCGAGGTTCCATTCATCGGGCATACTTTCCTCCGACCAAATTTTGGAGATAAGCTGGTGTATACTCCCTACCAAGTCATCTCCACCTGCTTTGAATAGCTCGGCTGGCAGGCCATCTGCACCAGCAGCTTTGTAAGTTTCAAGCTTGGCTATCGCTAACCGCACTTCATTTAGGTCCGGTGGACGGAAATTTTGAACCCATCATCGTCCAGGTTGAATGGAGTGTTCTGTCTAACAGCGCGATTTCGGTCATCTTCGCCGTAAATTCAGCCTTGCTTATTAAGCCCGAGATACAGTTCATAAATAGTTCGATATTATCTACCTACATGTAAGGCAAACCAAGAACAGTTCTCCAGATACATGCAGTTGAAAGATCATTAACATGAAAATAAGAAGGGGCCAAGAATGAACCCATGAGGTACACCGGAGAAAAAATAAAATAAATTTGATGGCACAACAGCTCATGAAGAACTAGTGCCTAGTGACAACCATTCCTGTGTGCGTGTCTGCAGGAATGGAGGGGACCTACAGTTTATTGCCGAATCCGAACGGCTAACGAGCGGCACTTTTCTGTGACAGGAGATACTCTTGGAGGATTTGTCAATTCCTCGCAAGAGGCAGTAGCCGTTTTTTCTTTTAAATAAATAGGTGGCGAGGCTGGGGATCGAACCTTAGACCTCCGGCATGACAGTCCATCGCACTAACCATCACGCCACGGCTACTACAGGTACACCGGAGAAACACTTGGTTAAAGATTTAATGACTGTTACAAACTAGAACTACTCTTTTTTTGTTGAGAACAAGAGCCTTTTGGCTAACTGCATGTTTAGTTTTAGGAATGTAAGGGACCTTCAATTTCCAACCGAATCCAAACAACGCTACTTAGATAAGAGACACTTTTTCATAATAAAAGCTTCTCTTTCCTACAAGAGATAGTTTTTGTGTAAAAAGGGAAAAAGACATTTTTCTTAGGTGACAGTGGGAACATATAGGCCAAAATTCAATCCCAGATACCTCCGACATGACAGTCACTAACCTTTATTCCATGTTAACGTTCCCTTTTTCATTTCTTTAAAGCTTATTTAGAAGCTCTGTGAAAGGTAGGTAAATGATTTATTTCCTAATTAAATGCTGAAGTGCAACCAAAAAAGTAGTTTATAACAAAAAAAAAATAAATATGATAATATCTTTTGAAGCGAAAAAAATGTATCTAATTGTTCTTAATGAGTCAAGGGTTTTTGTTTCATTCTCTATTAACTATTTTAAAAATAAACAATAAAAAGCCTATAGAACTTCCCCTAATGAATTAAGCCTTTTTTTTAGACAGAGAACCAAAAGGAAGAATGGAGTGGTGATGGAGGAGGTATGTACCTAAGTACAATATCCCCAAAAACCAAAAAACCGGAAATAAGGACAATTAAACGAAGCGAGAGAAAACTTAACACTTGGATGGAACGGAAATTAATTTACAACAAACAGAGTAAAGCATTGCAAGGATAATTCGGAAGTGAAAAATATCCTCGTCCTTCTTTTCGTCCACCAACGTCATAAACTTTTAATAAAAAGGAATCAGAGACATGGCGATGGTGATGGCGATGGCGTGGCGCTGTGCTGTGTGTTCTGTATACTGATAGCTGTTTCAATTAAATTCGTCGAAAAATCTAGAGAGAAAGTTTTCAATTGGCAACACAAACGTGTTAGTTTTATCCGTGCATAACATCTCAGCAGGTAGGTTTATATAGACGGAATGCTTTCCTTAATATCCCTACCAGGAGGCAGGACAACACTAATCAACCACTCCACCTTATTCAGGTGTATGTTCGTATGTATGTTTACACTCACTCGTTTTATGCCACCCGCCAATGCTACCGCTGCTGGCTGCCATACAGCCATTGCCGCCACCAAACAAAACTCTATACACGCTCTAAATTAATTCGCCACTTTATTTGTACCTGTGTGTAAAGCTCAATAAAGTGCAATCAATTAAACCGTACCCGATAAGGATCTTCGACAGGATTGCGTGTTGGCACACAAAGTATGGAATTGCTTTGCAAAATGGACTTGCAATATTTAAGAAGCGAAGGGGGCCAACTAAACATCTGCCATTTGTACCGTTCGTTAGTTTGTTGCATCAATAACCGTGTAATTCTGCAGCCGCACAGTGGGGTCAAATTACATAAAGTGTGGAAAAAAAAAATTTAATTTTTATATTTGTGTGGAGAATTCTTATTGTATACACAATTAAATTGAATTTGAAAATTAAATTCTGTTTTAAAATTATAATATGCAGTTTTGCAAGATTGATTTTTGATTTTAAACTTTTACTCAAAATTCGTTTTTTTTTATTTTCCTTTCCAATCATTTTTGGAGGAATAGAAAAAGTCTGATTATAAAAATTAAATCTTTGCCTTTTTTCTTCGGAAAACTTTTCCGAAACCTAATTTGAATATTTGGGCGCCACTGTGCGTTCGCGTCGTTGGTCGTATATAGAAAGTAAACAAAAGGTGATTTGAAAATTGCGTTTAAGAGTTGTATATTTTTTTTTTTTTTGTTCTCTCTTTTCAATTTATATTACTGTGTTTGCCGCTGAACGACGGTGCTACTACTATGCGATTTTAATCGACACGTATGATCGTAATTAACCACGTATGCAAATTTTCCCTATGAAATGTGGATGTTTAACGAGATGTGAGAGTGTTGATATGGCCGGAAAATTGGAGACCGGCACGTTGGATATTGTAAGTACATAGGTTTATCAGGTATTAATGTGCTAGCCATCACAGGTAGACGAATGGTAGCGAATTATTATTTTTTTTGTTTTTTTTTTTTAATTTTTGTAAAACACTGCTGCTGTGGGTGCGTTCTAATTTTGGCGACAGAATTTCTTGCAAATGCGAATAAAACAGACGGGTGGGTGATTATGTTGATTTAATGCGACAGCGAGTAGGTTTCTTTGAACTCTTTGATGGCTTCAAATGTATATATAATTCAAAAATGCAGTGAAAACAATTTTGTGGTAAATTTTATAACAGAAATTTAATTTTAATCAGTTATGTCAGTTTATGTCATAAACAATAGTTTTCTTTTTGTTATCACATTACTATTATTTGTTATTAATTGCAGTGTGGTTAGTTCAAATAAACACCATTTTTAATGGAACACATTTCTTTTTTTTTAAATGGCTGACAAGTGTCGAAACGTTTGTGGGTTTTAGGTGTCAATTTAGTTGTTTTGCTTGCAGCCAGAACGACATTTTAACAGGGCAATAACGTAAGCTTACACACAAATGTACAAAATCTGTAAAGTTCATATATGTATAAAAAAAAAATAAACAATTAGCAGTTTTTGACAGTAACTACGTCAAAAGACATATACACTCACAGGCACAATTATCCGCCCACCAGCATTTTTCGTCACCCTAACTCTTTAAGTTCACTATAATTTATCTGCTGATTGGTTTTTTGTTAAGCGGATATTTTCGCAAGAAACAAAAAACTAAAACCCTTATTTCGCCCGATAAAAATGTCATCGACGCATTTTTTGCAATTTAAACGATTTTTAATATTGTTTCAGTTACTTAGACAACATCCCTTTGCATCGCTACTGAAGCTCGTACACGTCTTTTTGAGGTGAGGAATGTTGGTGTGAGTGATCGTGCCATCAGAAAAAGGTTGGCTGAATTAAATTTTAGAGCTTTGCGACCAGCGCGCGCCCCAAATTTCTCCCACAGCACCGTACAGCAAGACTTCGTTTTGCGCGAGAATGTGTTAACTGGACTGCAGACGAAGGAAGGGACGTCTTAACCTCAGACGAAAGCAGAATAGGTCTACGAGGTCCAGATGGACGTCAGCGTCGACGTCAGGCGAAAAAACGAAAGGTTTGCTCCATGCACGATAACCGAAACAGTGGGTTATGAAGCTCGCACGGACCTTGTCGTGTTCGATAGAGGCAGTGTGAACGCTCAGATATACGTTGAAAACGTTTTGAAAGAGCATGTGATACCTTTTGCGCCAATTTTTGGTAAACACTTTCGGTTAATGCATGACAGCGCCCTCTGCCACACCACAAATTCTGTAACTAACGACCTAAATGAGGTCGGGATTCCAGTTTTGCCATGTCCATCTTGCGGTCCAGATCTCAAACCTATCGATCATCTTTAGGACAACATTAAAAGACGTGTCCGAGCGAGAACACATGTCCCTACCACCCTAGGAGAGGCTTAAGATAGCTGTAGTGGCACAAAATCCCCTCAGTCGGATGTTCAGGACATCATTGACGGATTGTCAAACCAACTCCACGAAGTAATTAGAGCCTACGTCGCAAACACCCATTATTAAAAATTTAGTTTTAAAATAATGTTACCACTTTTTTAACAACAAAAGATAACATCTTTTTCAGTACCTATTTTGTGTTTTTGTTTGTTTTTTGTGTTAATTCTTTAATAAACGTGGTTTTTTCTCAGAATTTTTGTTTTATTTTTTATTTCTCAAACTTTGCTTTCAACATTACTTACACCCAATGTGGTCTAAACTTGACGGTTTCTTTAAATTTACAGAAATACAAGGTGGGCGGTTAAATGTGCCTGTGAGTGTATTTTGTTAACAACATAAAAGCAGTGTGATATAGCTCCTGATCGAATTCAATCAAACACACCTAGCTAAGCAATGTCAAACAGCTGTCAAAATCTTATCGATATGGATTTCATTCAATTTTTCAAAAATTAAATCTCTCGATTTTGACATAAAATAAACTCTCAGTTATAGAAGCCAACTAAGTTAAGTTCCATAATAGGCACATTAATCAAATTACTATCTTGGGAAATTTCCTTTTTTGCATTTGAAATTTGATGGTCCTTCGAGCCGGATTACTGGTATATAAAAAAAATGATGCTAGGCATGAATAGATCAAATATGAAGTATTTAACTAGAATAACGACTGCCGAATACAGTTGTTAACAATTTATAAGGTACAGCCTTGGACGTGACACGACCATAAGTTTATCTAACCATGTTTATCTACAAACATCAGGTAAAATCCAAGTTTACTTTGGAGTTAATGTGGTTATTTCAAGGGATTCCAGGAACCACAAAGTAAGTCAAACAAACTGCTATAAATTGGTATGTACATACATATATAGTCACTTATAACAGTTTGTTTGGGACCCTACACACCCACTTTAATTGGCAAAAAAACTACTAGAATCATTCGTCTATTTTTAATTAAAATTTATTTGTTTTCAATTTTACGACTAAAAGTGCCATAACATAAATTGTAGAGAATTTAATTTTCTACAAAAGTTTGTATGTAAGACTTATGGTCAAAATTACAAATTTAATCCCCATTGACATGATTTCAACAACTAAACTACTGACTACTGCACTCCTACTCTGGACCTCAGTACGGATTTTAAAGTTATTTTTCCCTTTCAGGAAGGATTGGACACTGTTGTGCTTTGGTTCAGGTTTTTTTCCCAAATTTCTGAATATTTCCAAATCTTATCTGGGTAGCCGGGCTAGTGTTTTCCAACCGGAATTGCTGGCAATTAGGGAAGCATGCAAGATACTCAAACTAGACCCAATCCAAAATCGTAATACTGCAATCCTGACAGACAGTCAGGCAGCCGTTAAAGTAATTGTTTCGCCACTATCGTCTTCCAGATTTGTTCGACAATGTCGTGATGAGCTCGCAAGCCTAAATGGGTACCTCAGGGTCTCTCTTATCTGTGTTCCACTTCATTGAGGAATTGAGAGAAATGAGCGGGCAGACTAACTGGTTAGGCAAGGATTAGCCCTTGCTGATCTTGTGGAAAGAGTCAACATTCTTCTTGAGGTTATAAAGGGCAATATATTCTCAATTTTTCTTAATGAATCCAACCGTATAGGTGGCGCAGTTAAGCTAACTGTGTCATATCTAGAAAGACTTGGCCCACCTATAGCAAAACCCGTACAACCGACCTGATATGCAGACCCAGGCGAGATATAGCCAGGGTCGATGCGACCTTCTCTGGACACTGGCCGATCGGAGAACATGCGTCGGGGCTGGACATCCCTCACAATACTCACTGTCGTAGCTGTGGGGGGACCAACAGAAAAAGGCAAAACTGTCTTGCATTTCCTCTGTAAATGTCCCGCTCTAGCCAGAATGAGAACACAGTCATTTCGAAGGCCTTTTTCAACAATCTCAATGATCTCTCCGAACTGAAGATCAAAGACTTGGTCTCTTTCCTCAACGTGACGAAATGGCTCTTAGATGAACTTGGTGGATACTGCACCATGTATCCCGTCAGACTTCCTAGACCACAAGCATGTGGAAAACGAATTTCTGGAGCCACTCTCATACTACCGGTTTAAATAAATAGGTTAAACGAGTAATGGTATCAAAACGAAGCTCTTCAGCGATAATTGAGTCACCGAGCTTAGGTTGCTCGGGGCCGCCATTTTTACCTACCTATGGTCAAAATATGGCGAAAAACTTTGTACATACCCCTTTCCAAAATGGCAGCCAAATGTGGGGGGGGGGGTTAGATGCTTTCAATCCCGAAAACTCGTATTAAATGCAAAGTTCGGCCAAACTGTTGTTACATTTCAATAGACTATTAACCCCGAGACAAAGGATTGAACACTTCGTCTGTACCTACTCAGGAGACAGACCTGCAAAGCTGCAATGGGTATCATAAGATTAAAAGAAATGACATTTAAACGTGCTTATTTAAACAAATGATAAATTAATATTGAAGTTCAAGATTAAAAACTCAGTTCTCCTTTGTGATCGTCTGTAAAGTCTAGATTCCTTTTATTTGAATTTCTTTAAATAAAGTATCTAATTTATAATAAAATCACGCTTAAAATAAATATATCAACTTTCCTGTTAAAAACAATTCCCGGCTGTCACACTTTTGCGACTAAAGATCATTCCATTTGTTATTGAATTTATATCTCATCTTCAATAAAAACATATAAATCAAATAAAATAATAATTATTGTGAATCACTCTTCAAGACTACACTACGAGCAGAAAATTATGCAAATTGTTTATAATTTATTTTACAGAAAAAAAAAAAAAACATTACATTCAACCTTTGGTTTTACTTTTTTTCAAGTGTATTTATGCATGCAATTAGTCGTTTTCAATAAAAATGTCAGATGTACGTGATCTCGGTCGTTTGCTTGCACAGTCAAACCTAAAAGTACCCAAAGAGAGTAAGAAAAATAAAAGAGACGCGGGCTCGGTCTGGGGCAGTTCATTCCAAATGGAACGAAACGAAACGAAGCGGATGGGAGTTAAAAGTCGTACGTTATAAATATAATGTCGCCAGTCAATGCCGCCAGCCATATTCCCATTCCAGTCCAGTCGACCGAACGACGCGTGCGATTATCAACAAATTACTGGACATGCAAAGCTGCATTTTAATATTTATTTTGTCGTATTATGGTGTGGCTTAAATGGGTGGCGATAGCGTAAAGAGCTGTGGCATGAGGACGCTTTGCCTTGTAGGTTTTCCCAGTGCCTACTAAGTTACGTTCGGTTGTTTTCCAACGAGACTGTTATTAGGGTCGGGGTATTTTGCAAAGAATTAAAAAAAAAAAAAAAAAAAACCAACAGGGGTAATATGTATGTGTTTTTCTCTTAATATTTCACCCTGTGGGCAGCTTACGGTGAAGACTAAACCATTGCCTACTTCCGTATTTAAATATACAAAAATTGTTTTGTTTCATTTTGTGTCATACTGTCCTTTCATGTCGGCTACACAGTTGACGATGATTGATATCATTCACAATGATGATGATGATGTTTTATTTTTCATTCATTTTCTCATTAAAAATAAAAATAAAATAACATACATGATGCATATAAATAAATCAAATATAGCAACGCATAAAGCGTTGTTTGCATTGCACTTGCACACCTACGTTGTATGTAGTAGAGTATAGTAGGTACATTGTTTGCTTCGATTGTTATTAATAATCGCATTAAGCAAAGTATCGCGCGGTTGACTTTGCATTTAGCACGAGTTTTATATCTGTCTGCAGTTTGAATAACGGCTTTTGTGATTTATATTATTTTCATATTTATAAATGATGTTGGAGTTTTTTTTTTTTTTGTTTTTATGTTTCATAGTTTTATGTATAGTTTTGTTTTATTTGTTTAACACTGTATAATGTAACAGGTACACTCGATGAATCACGAAATGCGATACTGTACAAAAGAATTAGGCGAACGATGAAAAACATTTTGTAAGCCGATTTGCCAAGGATTTATTTACATATTTTTTTTTTTTATTGTTTTATTTAATTGCAGGAAACAAAACGTACATTTTTGGAGGAGAGGTGGCATACCTTACAAAAATTGAGATTTTAATCAAATTTAACAATGGTTTCCTATTACCTTTCGGTGCGTTTATACGTCTGTGCGTCTAACGCCGTGTCCAGCCCAAGCACGGGCACGATTTTTCTGGTATTGCGGTTCTCGCGCAAACCGCATTTATTTGCGTTCAATGCGGAAAGTGTCCAGTACAATATACCGCATGCGTTTATGCGGGTTGTGTAAAAAACTTTTTTTAATACAATAAATTCAATGAGAAATGGTTCCGGCCGTTAAATTTCCGTACGATAATGCGGCCAAAATCAAACCAGTTTGATTTTCAAAACAATGCGTGCGATGCGGAGACGCCGCACCAAACGCATTGATCGCAATATCGTGTCTACAGTGGACATCTGCATTTACCAATAAGGGTTTCATTTTATATTCAACGCAAAAAGCAAAAAAAAACAGTATTTTAGACTTTTGACCAATATTTTTAAATGATGATATTTTTATTCTATAATGTCAAATAGTTAACAAAATTTCTTGAAATATGCTTTCGAAACAGCACACCATTTAGAAGTTATGAGTGAAAAACCAACATTTTTGTCATTTTCCGTTTTTTGAAATAGCCATATCTTCTAAACGGTAAGTCGGAAGAAAAAAAGTGTCATAACTTATTTTGTAGAAAATTGTATGGTCTACAATCTTTTCATGAAATACTTTTTTCTATCGTTTTATGATAAAAAGTTATATGTAAAAAACCTTGTTTTTTCGACATAAAACCTTGTTTTTTCGACATAAAACCTTGTTTTTTCGACATAAAACCTTGTTTTTTCGACATAAAACCTTAATTACTTTGTATGCGAAAAACAGTTTCGACAATGGACTTTTAAGGCAATATTCCTTATCCTAAAATAAAGATAACAATCTTCACTTGCATTTTTTCCGCAGTAAAAATTACATTTTTCTTGAGCTAACAATGCACTTTTCAAACCGGTCTGCCGCGGTGTTAGCCTCTCGTCTGCCATTTTGGATTTTGCCTTCTAGATACATAAGTATTAAAATAAAAAAACGGTATCCATGTACCTTATGATTTTTTTTTTTTTCACTATTTTTTTTGCAACTTTAGCGTCGTCTGCCGGCTACTTGGCCTCACGCAAACCGTCTGCCAGTTTTGTTTACACTTATTTACGACGGAATGAAGACGATATTTGCGTAATCAGAATCCATGTACCTTATAACTTTTTTTTGTCACCAAAATTTTGTAACTTTGGGGGCGGGGGCCCTCTTTAAGCCTCTGAATCGCGCTGGCAGACGTGCAAATCCGTGCTCAGCTACTCTGAATGATACTTTCCAGTAAAAATTAATCGTGTGCCGATGACTCACTTTTTTTGTTGCACCTCTTAGACTATGAGTATTTTTTTTGTAAATTTTTTAACGTTTCTCGACTGATTTTTTCGTTGTGGGAGTAACAAAACGTAGAAACTGTTTTCAGATTTGTCATTTCCCTTCAAAATTTAAATTTTTTTGTTCTTTCAAAAAATTTTAACTAAAGAACAAATTTGAATTCAGAGTTGTTGAACTAAACAAACACACCTTTCGAAACATTCAACGCTCAATTAAACGTCAAAAACAAAATATGGTTGGATGCTCTCAAAAAAAAAATTAAATTCACGCGTGCTTTTTCCACAATGGCCGCATTAGGTTGGCAATCCAATAGGCTATCTGAGATAGGTTAGTATCTGATATATTTTTGAACGAAAAAGCCGGATAGGTAACATTTTCTGTCAAAAGTCAAAACAGCTGACAAAAGAAGAATTAAAGTTTAATCTAGTATACGCGAATATTTGAAACGTATTTTTAGGCATTTTTATAATATTTTATACCTTAACAAACAATGAAAAGCCAACAACAAACAACGCGACACAGGCAAACCAAAAGTCAAATGCAAACGCAATCAGCTGTTTCTCAAAATTTACTTAAGATTCAATAAAATAAAATATTGCGTATACGCACGAGTGAACCAAATTTGAATGAATTTCATCTTTTTATGAAGCATCTTGTTTTTAATATATAAATCTAGAGGTTTGGGGTTCAATACCAGCCGTTTCCACCTTAAGTTTTTTTGCGAGGAAGTAACAAATCCTCCAAGAGTATCTCTTGTCATGGAAAAGTGCCGCTCACCTTAGCCGTTCGGATTCGGCAATAAACTGTAGGTCCCCTCCATTCCTGCAGACACGCACACAGAAATGGCTGAGAGTTGTAAGTCACTAGGCCCATGTTCTTCATGAGCCGTTTGTGCCACCAAATTTATTTTATTTATTTTATTTATTTTTGTAGTTATACATTCGCATTTATTTTTTTTTTAGGACTGCAGAAGTCTAGAAGGTGAAGGCTCTTCCTTCGAATTACTTTTTATTTTATAATTTAATTTTTTTTTGTTTAGGCTTTCGAAAAATTTCTAGAAAATATTTAAATAGACTTAAGAAGTTGAGTTTTTTTCATTATGCATAAAAAGCATTAAGGCCCATCGCCCACTACGCAACTTTTAGTTGCGCAACTAAAAGTTGCTAGGAGTTGCTTGCCATCGCTCACTAGGCAATTTCCGAGCAACTTTTGGGTTCAGTATTTTTAATTTAAATGTTAAATTGACCTTGTATTTTGTATCAGTGACGATACAAAAGTCGTTCAGTGTGAAAATAAAACTTGTTTTTCGGGTTAAAAGCCCTCATTTCGCAAAAATTTTGGAAAATTCCCAAAATTTGCTGGAAGTTGCTCAAAAAGTTGCCGGGAAAAAAGTTCCGCGAGCAACTCCGAGCAACAAAAAGTTGCCTAGTGGGCGCTCTCCCATATAAGCTAATGTAATTGGATTGGGAGCAACAAAAAGTTGCTGGGGCTAGCAACAAAAAGTTGCCTAGTGGGTGATGGGCCTTAGAGTTAGGACTGTGTGTTCCATTGAGAAATAGATCCCCCTCCTATACGATTTTTCTCTTGTATATCGACTTAACCTACAAACTCTAGCTTTTTGTGACACCGTATGCGAATCACCCAATATTATCTCATTTTATTTGGCACAAAAACTTTTCAACAATATATAATTTCCGATTTCTGTAGCCCGCAGAAATTTTAACACAAATTTTGTGTTTCCTGTTACATTATCCTATGATTTCCCCTAAACGCAATCTGCTTTTTAAAAGGAATTTAGTGTCTATTATTTAATTATTTCTAAATTAAAATTAACAAAGGTAGGTAAAAAATATATATTTAATTAAACTTAACACCTACTACTCCGATGCGAACCAATTAGCTTAAGTAAAACATTTAATTGTAACTTAAATATTCTCAACAAATATTTTATGCACTTAATTTTTTATGCACAAATATTTTATGCACTTAATATTTTAAAACACTATTATTTCAAATCGATTTGAAGGGTTTATTTTTTTTTTATTTTCAATTTATCAGAATTGATTTTCCAACACTGCATCCATCATTGCCGAGACAAAAAAAAAATACACAACAAATAATATTTCTATGGTCAACCTCGATGCAATATATTTAATTGCAGGTGCAATAAACACTCAAAACGATGGTTATTTGTTAATTAATTGCTCTACCTTCACATAAATATGATGCTCTGCCACAATATTCTGGAAAATACGAATGAGGTTCGATTTTGATGAATTTACCAAATGCTGATTGTGTGTAGTTCGCGTCTCTCCTTCGGTTTTCTATTTTCTGGCAAAATCAAATAGAAAAAAAAAAAAAAAAAAAAAAAAACAGAAATAATCTATGTCCAATTGTACATGTATATTTGATACAGCATCGAATTTGAGGATTGCAAATTAATGAAGCGGAGTTTTTTAGAGGGATTTTTTTTCTAATTCCTCTAACAATTGGTTATATTTTATATTTGAAGAAGGAAAAAAAATTAATTTTTTTTTGTAACTCGAGAAATATTTTTGGTTGAATGAATACAATTTAGTTTAATTAAATACAGTGCAATGCTGCATCGATAATTTCATCTATAGGTACCAATTAATAATTGAAAATAAATGAATATTTGAAATTTTATGTGTGAAAAATTTTAATAGATGGAAATTGTTTTTAAGGAACTTTGAGTGCTGAAAATATGAAAAAAAAATAAGCTATGTATTGTGATGCTTTTTTTTACTAAGGCTGAGGTAAGCTCGTCGGTGTTCAGGGTATTCCCGAAGAAAGCAAGTAAAACTCGGGTTAAGAAAGTAGAACTCTGACCAGTTACCAGTTTAGAATCTAACAATTTGTTTTAAACTTAAACTAGATAACATAGTACTTCATATACGGCAAAGCTTTTATAAAGAGCTACAGGAGTAGATTTGGCCTACAATATACACTTAGAAGAAATGTATCAGGGAATAAACGGTAGGAATCTGATTCCAGCCCAGGGCTAATCCGAGGGAAAATATACTACGGAGATTTTAATACCAAAAAGATTATCTCTAAATGATACACGAATATATCAAGTAAAGTAACCTGAGGCGACCAAGAGTTGCTACAACCTTATATTCGCCGGAATCTTATGCCCCAGTATTTCCATTTTCCTATTCGCAAATTAAGAACTACAACGAGTCAAAAAAGCTTCGAATTATTCGGTTTTTCATACGTCCTCTTGTCATATTTCGTGGCAAGAGGAAGTGTGAATTTTAAAACTCACAAACGAAATATTTTTCTTCTGCATGATGACGTTATACTTTTCTTTATTCATGAGCAGTGGTGTGCACGATGCTCTGCTGTTGATGATGATGATTCAGTGGGTGGTCGGTGGATGGTGTTTGTTGTTGCGGTATTGATGAGTGCTTGATTTAAATGATCGGTCGGTATTTTGTAGGTTGGATGGTAGTAGGGTTCTGGTGGTTGGTGTTTTTTGCTGACTAGGGTGCTGGTTCACTATGAATAAATTTCGGTTGTCGGTGAGTTGCTTTATAATATTCTGGTAGGTGAGGGCAAAAGTGTAACGCTTCGTTACAGTATTATAAAACTTGCATGATTGGGTGTGAAATTTATAAATATTAAGGATGGGGGAAAAGTGCTTTGATCCGCTTTCCTTGCTTCATTGATGACATTCACTGCTGATGACACATGTATTGCTGAATGTTTGAAGAGTTTTTGGTACTTCAACGGCAGCCCTTACCAAAGTCCAACAACTGAACACATTTGTATTCAAAATAGCTTTTAACGCCTCTAATCCACAAAAAAATGGGTTTCTCACTTTGACTTGTCAGTTGACTAGTTGGGGCCCTGTCAATACACAATTCAATTCATCACGAGTTAAAAAAAACAACATTCGCCGATCAAAAAAACTACTAGGTGGATAATTAGCCGTTAATTAGTTGTTGTAATTGAATTTGTCATTCGATGTTTTCTATGTTTTTATTTTTTTGTAAAATTGTCAAATTGGTATCAAGTTAGCGAGAAACCCCTGGAAAAGAGGTAAACCCTTCTTATTTGCCATTAGTTGTCGTGGAATGTTTTCTGTTCTTTTTTTTTTAACATAGAAAACATCGCACGAACATATAGAAATCGTCACACATAATTCTGAATTGACGAACGGGAAATTATTTAGCAATAGAGTTCAATAAAAGAATTTTTTACCAAAAAACATAGAAAACATCGCACGAAAAAATTTAAATCGTCACATATAATTCAGAATTGCCGAACGGGAAATTCTTTAACAATAAAGCATTCAATATAAAAGTTTTTACCCCTTTTCCAAGGGGTTCGTTGCTAACTTGATACCAATTTGACAATTTTGCAAAAGAAAAAACATAGAAAACATTGCACGAAAAAATTAAAATTGCGACAACTAATTCAGAAATGACAAACAGCAAATTATTAAGCAACAATAAACCATTTATCATAAGAAATGTTTACCCCTTTTCTAGGGTTTGCTTTGCTAACTTGATACCAATTCGACAAAAAAAAAACATAGAAAAAATCGAGTGACAAATTCAAAATTATCAGAACTAATTCACAACTAATTAACGGCTTATTAAAGAGCAGTAAAACATTCAAAATACGAAGTTTGTATAACTTTTCCAGCGGCTGATTCGCTGAGCTGACACAAAGTTAGCAAAGCAGCAAAAAAAAAAGAAGAAAACATCGACATCGACAACATTTGAAACTATCCCAGCTAATTCACGACTAAGATAGGTAATTATCCACTTAATAATTTTTCGATCGGCAAATGTTGTTTCGCTAGCTTGACACTCATCAATTCATCTTACATAGATTTTATGAAGAATATCAATAAGGAAGCTAAAGTAAATTTTTACCAATAAATTAATCAGCAAGTGGGAACTTTGGTAACCGGAATTTATCACGTGACCCGTGCTACTTTTGTTTTTTAGAGATACCTTAAGAGACTAAGGTTTCAAAGACAAAATCACTGAAAAATTCAACCCTTAAGGAATATATTCGCCATGCAATAATTGTTGCCAATTTTTCGCTGTCGACTTTTGACTGAAAGAAGACCACGGTAGGTAATATTTCAATGTTTCTCGTATTTTTTTAGTTTGTAAATTTTTCAATTCTGTGTACGTGTTTCTCTTATTGCGAAGTTCAAATGTGAAAAAAATAAGGAAGGACTTGAGATTTACGTCCTACCCGTAATTCAGTCATTTGAAATAAAAATAAACAGAAAAAAAAAAACAACACCAGCCCCATTATGGACCCTTGTCGTCGTTGACTCTGTCGTTTTCGTCTCTGTCAATGATAAGGGATGTTTATTTCAGACAAATCGAACATTTTCATCCGTTTGCATCCACCAAAAAAAAACCTTATTAACATTTATTTCCTCTGGTTGATGAACGAGCGACGGACGACGCCGACACGACGAGATAAGTGTGGACATTAAGTATTCCCCATAGGGGAATAACTCCAGTATGCGATTGTGTTATTATGTCTCTTGTTTTTGTATCTTTTATCGTTTGCGGATACAATAAAACAATTAAATTCCATTCAATTGCTGATGATGAGATCGATAATAATATTTATGTTGTTTTGTTTTTCTCTGAAATTTTCATTTGAATCGAATCGATTCGAATGTTTTTCCATCACATAATTAAAAGCAGCATTGTGTAAGTATTGTGAATGATATGTAAGCTTTTTTCTTCTCAATTAATTGGGTAGGTAGGTATGTATAATCTTAATCGATCTTATAATTAGCGGAGAGAAAATTGTTCCTATATAAAAAAAAGTGAGATCATTGATTTATTTGTAATTTAGCTTCAGACACATCAAATAGGGTTATGGATGATTTTCGTTGTTATTATTGTGTGCTGGTTAGCTTGAATGATATTTTGGGTAATAAAATTGCGAGAAAACATTGAATTGATGGCGTCATTTTCTTAGTTTATTTTTAGAAAGATTTTTTTTTTGTTTTATATTATTGGCGGCATTAACTTCGATGAAGGCATTTATTTCGCACTTTTTTTTTTTTTTAATTTAAATACTGATGTGAGTAGTGTGTGCAATTTTAATATAAATAATTTATTTTATTTATTTTTTTGTTTGCAGTAGAATATATTTTTGTTTTGAAACATTCAACAAAATTACATCGATGATTAGAAGAACAGGTTTGATGTGCTTTTATTTAATTTTCATTTAAAATCAATAAATTATAAAAATCGACGTCGACCTGGTCAATAAGCTGAAAATACAGCGGCTGAGATGGCTGGGACACGTGGAGCGTATGAACACCGAAGCACCAGCCCGACGAGTCTTCGAATCTACCCCTGACGGTCTGCCCAGCAGAGGAAGACCAAACCTTAGGTGGCGCACACAAGTGGAGCACGACCTCAACCAACTTGAAGTGAACTGGAGGCAGCTAGCTAGGGACCGAGCTGGCTGGAGGGGCTTGTTGGTTGAGGCCGTAGTCCATCCTGGGCTGTGAGCGCCATCTAAAGTAAGTAAGTAAGTAAGTAAGTAAATTATAATACATTGTGATGCAAGTAGCTTTTAAAATGGAAACGGCCAAAACCTTATATGCCTGCTACGCAATGCAAAATCATATATGTAAGTGCGTGGGTTTTAAGTTGAAGACTATACCTAACCCAATTCTAAATGTTCCCCGGGAGACGTATTCTTCCGCGAGTAGAATATTCCTATTCCAAACTCCTCGGTAAAATATTTTTAACTCCGATAGCGGCAATTAAAGTTCTGAATATTAAAAAACATACGAAGCATACGAATAAAATTGTTGAAGAAAAATAATTTATTCTCGGGTAAACATTTCCTTGGGAATGTTCATTCAAAATTGGTCTGAAAATGTATGTAGTAGGTATCCGTTTTATGGTTTTAAAACTATCGTAAAAAAATTGGAAAAAAAGCAAAATTATGTGTTTAATAACACCTTAAGAAATGCGGTTAATACTAAAAACTGCTTCCGAAAGTCAAGGCTCCCTATCACCAATATCATGCGAGTAGAATAGAATTAAATCCAGTAATCCCAAAATCCCGAAAACCCAATATCCCGAAAAACAATTAAACAATACCCCAAAATTTAACTAACCAAAAATCGAGAGATAATAGCTAAATTTCCGAAAACCCAAGCACCAAAAATTCTTTTTTTTTTTGGGATTTCGATTTTAGGAAAAATATTTCCGGATAATTATGGGATTTTGGGTTTTGTGGACTGTGGGTTTCGGGATTTTGAAATTTTCAAAATTTTTGGATAAAATTCTGCATGGTTTTCGGAATTCCAGAATTTTAGATTTTCTGTTTTTTTTTTTTTGTTTTCGGGATTTCGTATGTTCGGGATTTAGGATTTTTGGGATTTTTAATATTATTGATTTTGGGTTTAATTAGTATTGGGCTTTCTGGATTCTGTGTTAATGGTTTTGTTGGAATGAAATTCTGAATGGTGTTCCGAATTTTGTGTATTCTAGTTATTGGGTTTTTTGGATATTGGGTTTACTGTATTTAAGGTTTTCGGGCTTGGCGAATTTTTAGATTTTCTGGATTCTGTGATTTCGAGTTTTTGGGATTTTTGAATTTCGGAAATTTGCGATTTTGGGTTTTCATATGGGAGGGGGGTCTATTTTCCCCCATTTAGGAAGGAGGGGCAATTTTCTAAAAAATCGACATGAGATAAAAAAAAATTATTAAAAAACAACGGCAACACTTACAATGTCATGCTATACTTTTTTTTAAAGCCAGAAGCTCGTTCTTTTATTTTCTTTCCAATTCAAATTGTTTGAGAGAACAGTTTTTGAAAAATTTATTTTTAAACTCAAAATTTTGAAAAAAAAATTGTGTTCAAACTAATTTTTTTCAAAAATTTTACAAAATAAACGGAGGGAAATAGACCCCCCCTCCCATACGATTTTTTCTTGTTCTAACCCAACCTAATCGCTCTAGCTTTTTGGTGCACCTTATACCGAACACCCTGTATAATGCGACAAAATACAAGTTTCTCGTTGTTGTTTGTTTTGAATTTTTAGAAAGGAAAATCTTTTCTTTCATTTTCCCCTCTCTTTTCGCACGCGATTTTGCGCGAAACCACATGTTGGCGATCATTTCAACACTACTTCAAAACTTTGGGAAAAAATACTATGACGTCATCATCACAGCTTTAAATCTATTAAACCTAAGATACTTCAAATTACTTAGTCAGTCTCCTTTACGTGGATGCTGAAACGAAGAAATAGGTTTTTGATCACAAGTGATCTTTTGTGAACGATCACAATTTTAAAAGAACAAGCACACAACCCAGAACACCCTCGTGATTCTCTAAAAAAAAAAAATAGTTAAAATCGTAAGATTTTGTTTTACTACCAACACAATCACAAATTTTATATAAAAGATTTTAACATGCGTAACTTCAAAAACTACTCACACATTTTTAAAATTCATCAAGAGAATTAAATAAACAAGAATACTAATTCAAAAATTTAATTAAATTAATGATTAAAAAAATCCTTTCGTGTCATATTATTTTAATTTCAAATCCAGAAGCTCAAAAATAACATTACAATGACAAATTACTAGATTTGCTTGCTCAATTTATAATTCATTCAAACATTCTATGAATTAAAAAAAAAAAAAAACATAAAAACTCCCACTCTATTTAAAATGACGCAGTAAGAAATTCAGTACTCCCTTAGGTATTCCAATAAAAATAATGACAAATAGCATTTTTGTTCGCGTTACGCTTGTGATTGTTTTAAATGTAGAAGCAATTGAATTTAATTAAATATCGTTCCTTCAAACCCCCTTCCTGCTCCCCTCTAAACACCACTAAAGGGGTACTCAATTAATTGACTATAAACTGTGCAAAAAATAAAATAAAATATTACTTAGCTAATGACTTTTAAATACAAAAAAAAAAAATATTTATGACTTGCGACACTCCCACCGGTAAATATACACTGAAAGAAAAAAAATGGGTAAGGGTAAACTGTTCAATATTTAAATTAACAGAATGATTTTGCTGTTAAATTAACACCAATAGTTCAGTAGAAAATCTAAAAACCAGCATTGGAAGCCCGAACGATTTTTGAGGGGCTTTAAACACCCTTATAAAGGGTTTTCGATTTCAAAATTGAATAAGTTGTATATGAGATATCAATAAGGTTTTATCTTTATTTGAGAGCCCTATCAATGGCATTATGTGTGAAAATATAAAATCGTTTAAATGGCCGCCGCGGTTTCGCTGGGTGGCGCGCATTCTAAGGGCCCAGTTTTCAATGACTTTGGTGCATAAATCAGCCTGAATTTGACCGATAGCATCGATTATGTTGTCTTTAAGGGCCGCGGTAGTTTGCGGCTTATTCGCATAGACCTGCGACTTAAGAAAGCACCACAAAAAAAGTCTAACGGGGTCAAATCACACGATCTTCGTGGCCAATTCACGCCGCCTCGGCGCGAGATAACCATGCCATGAAACCGCTCGTGCAGAATATCGATTGTGTCTTGAGCTGTGTGGCACGTGGCGCCATCCTGTTGAAACGATACGTCTTCGGTGTCCATATCATCCAATTCAGACCACAAGAAGTTGGTGATCATCGACCGTCGTTGACGGTGATGGCCTGGTCAGCATCATTTCCGAAGAAGTACGGACCGAGTAACTTTATTTGGATGCATTGGCACCTCGTTAATCTCGCGTGGATTGGTGTCGTCCCAAATTCGGCAATTTTGCTTATTCACGTACCCATTCATCCAAAAATGGGCATCATCGCTAAATATGATTTTTCGACCAAAATTGGGATCAACTTCCAACTGCTCCAAAACCCAATTAGCGTGTTGTTCGACGCTGTAACTTGCCATGATGATTTGTCTTTAGTGACTAATTAAAAAACGATATTTCAACAGAAAGTAAAAGAAACAATATGGCCGCCACGAGCTGTCAAAATCAAACCGTCCCTATTGGAAAACCCTTTAATTGTAAGCGGAACGAAGAGCAAATTTTGGGGTCTTTTTCAAATGGGGACTAACTATCTTTTAAAATTGAAAATATCAAAGGTATTAGCGAATGATTTTCGGTGGACTATATTGTTCGAAACAAGAACAATGGGAACTTTGTCAAATGGGAAAATAAACTCTATTATAAAAATAAAGATAACCAAGGTATTCCTTTGGGGGGCTTTAACTCCCTTTATAATGGGAAGTGGGACTAAGAACATTGGGATATTTGTCTAATGGGGGTTTTAACCGTAATAAAAGTAACAACGACCAAGGTATTCCCTATATGATTTTTGGGGGGACTTAAACCCCTATCAATTATTAAGTGAAAACTTTGTCTAAAACCACAATACCAACTTCTATAAGCTATTCAAAGTCTTATTTTCTGATGAAAGGGTTGAAAAAATAACAGGCAGTGTAGGCTGCAAAGCTTTCGCAATAATTTCCTTGTTAAACTATAAAAATATATAAATTGTTCATTTCATAGATTATTTTTTTCTCAGTGTAACAAAATAGTGAGAAAAGAGAAAGCACCTTGCCAAGATACACAATTTTTCTAATTAATCACAGTCATAACTTTGCGCCAAACTGAAAATAAAGTCCGCCGAAGGGAAAGGTGTACGGCTAGTAAAAACATTCGAATAACAAAAATGAAAAAAAAAGACAAAATGGCAGAGTGAAAATTATAAATTTTTTGCACCCACAAAATACATCAATTAAAACCAACTATCGAAGTATACGAATCGAATGAAAGATAGGGATCACAATAAATTTGATTTGCATTTCGCAGGAGTAGCTATGGACTTGCTGTTCGGCGTTGTACACACACAGCATTGACGACGACTACGATTAAGCCCCGAGCATTTTAATATACACACACTTTGTGTGCTGGTCGCTGTGCTAGTTCCCGGCGGCCGGCGGCGGCGGCAGGATTGCAGAAAATACAAAATCGCCACTGATCCTATATTGAGTTGGATATTCTCATGCGACAACAAATCACCTTTCAAATACATCTATGTGCGAGACATAGACGCGGACACGGACAGAGAACACTGGACACTGGACACACGGATCCAAACCCGAATCCGAATTCGAACCCGGACCTGGAGTATGAATATGTTCGTTCGTTCGTCCTCGCCTCATCGACATATCTTTATGGGGTAAGGGTAATAAACCTGCGCGATATTCCAGCTATATATGGATGCATATTCACAAATTGACGACTGGGGATTTTGTGGTTCGCCAAAGCAGAAGCACCAGCAGCGGCAACAGCAGTAAAATCATCCAGTACCAGTAGTTCAAACGCCCGCCGGCCACCGGGCAAAACTGAACAAAATGCGGAGTTAGAGGTGCATACGAGACACCTACTCGCTCTTTTTTAGTGCGAGCATTTGGAAAATGCATTTTCCCGAACAACTGCCACACCACATGGATTTGTATCGATTTCAGCAAACAAAATTTATGAGAATGTCGTCTGGCTACCAGTGTTCCACATGTACATAATACTGGAACTGGACACATAAATCTCGTTCAGAAATAGGTAGCGTATCTCTCTATACACATACATACCTGCATTATACGATTGGCATTAAGCATTAAAGAGTGGTGGGAGCAAGAAACATTACAGAAACGATTAAGGGGGATTGCTTCCAATTGAGTGGTTTCAACGGCGATTAAAGGTGCTTAATATTGCATTTTAACAAAAAGCGATGATGATGCGAGATGTATGTATGTATGTGGTTTGGATTCATATTTCGAAATTGAAGACTGAAATGCTATTTTTTCTGAAAAATATGCACATAAACGGAAAAATCCAATTAACTGCTAGAGATAGGCAAATTCATAATTGTTTGCTTTTATTTTTAATAAAAAATGTCATTTCCGATTTCCGAAATTAAAAAAAAAAAAAAAAAAAATATGTGCTGACAATTTGTCATACCTATAAAAAGTTCACAAACCCGTAAATTTCCGGTCAAGAGAAATCCGTACGTATGTAGTTTGGGCTCAGGAACACAACGCGTCATTTTTGACAATCATTAGGATTATAAAACTCGCAAACTGAATCTGTGCGTGATTTTTCCACGAAAAATTGGTGAAGAGAGCTACACTACACTCCGATTGAGGATTGCGAAATGCAGAATCGACATGAGTATTGAGATGACCGGTTGAAAACTACGTAAATAACTGGCTGAACAGAATGGTGACGGAGACGGAACTGGAGCCGGAGCTAAAATAGCTGTCAAAATATTGAATACACGCAATTCAATGTTGCGAACACAACGAAACGTAGCCGCATACGGAGCTGCAGCCGCAGACGGAAGAGTTCACCAACTTTTAACTTTTCACGTACGACACTTTTGACGTTTCAAATTGTATGAAGAAAAAAAAAACAACTTTTTGGGTAGGAAAAAAATATTGTAAAAAAATATTTATTGAAAGGAAAATTATTGGAAACAAAAAGTCTGAATTCTGAGCTTGCACACAAGAATATTGTTTTGTTTTTCTTCAAAATACTTTCAAAGCTGTACAGTTGCATTGTGGGCACGTAAAAAGAATAACGTACGAAACTTTTTGACAGCTCTTCCAGTTCCGTCTGCGGCTCGAGTTCCAGCATTCTATTCAGTTCAGGCAGTAAAACGAAAGTAAGTATCCTGTGCACTCATAACGTAATTTCTAAGACGTCTGTACTGTCGTTCAATCGATTTCTAAAGGCCCAGACAAATCACACAAATTTCCCCAGTTTAGCTGACAAATACTGAGCAATAAAATATTGGATTTTCTTGCTTAGTTAAAACGCTATGAAATATTAACTGAACGAATGTATTAAGAAGATTGCTTCGTTTAAACTCACAATCGCATCGTTTATTCTGTGTTGTTTATCGTCCACACTTTGAGAACAACTGAAAACAACAAATGACATCGAAAATGTCATCAAAAAGTGTAAGCAAAGAGAAGCGAATGCTGTGACGTCATTTCATGATATGCTGCAAACAAGCTTACATTAAGGTAAGGCAGGTGTTTGTTCAGTCGTTTATGTCGTCATCGTGAACATGTATTAACGAAATCATGTCATAAAAACAGCAAATAGGTTTACGGAGAAAATTAATCATGAAGTTCCACCAAACGTCACAACTAAACAGACAAAATAGCAAAAAAAAAAGAACTCTAAATAAAGGGAAATCAAACACACTATTAAAGGCGCGAACAGTATCGGTGTGTATTTTTGATTGTTTGTATTGCTGTTTTCTCCCTATCTAGTGCTTCTTCTTGATTAACGAACTGTCAAAATTAGAAAGAGAAAAAACAGAGGTAGATTCTGGAAAAGCCCAATCATGTGAGATGATTGTAAAATAGCCATTGTTCAATAAGGAACGAATTTCTCAACGACGAAATTGACAGTCATCATTTTGTGGCAACTGACAAATGCAAAATTGTAAAGCGAAAATAAAAGGCGGTTTATTTTCTTGCAAATATTTTCTGCTATTTGGGTATAGAGTAATTTTATTAACAATAATCTTAATAATAATACAAATACGTAATGCTATGATTTGCTTTGAAAAATAGATGAATAAATGTCATTTGCCACAAAATGATTATTTTGAAGTTTGTGGATAAAAGAGAGAGGGATATATCTAACCTATTGATATTTGGTAAAGAGCTCTTTTGCAATTGGGCTTTTCCAGAATCTGACTCTGTCTTTTCTCTTTCTAATTTTGACAGTTCTTTAATCGAAAAGAAGCTCTAGATGGGGGGAAAACAACAATACAAACAAATAGAAATACACACCGATACTGTTCGCGCCTTTAATAGTGTGTTTGTTTTCCCCCCATCTAGAGTTTTTGACGTTTGGTGGAAGTTCTCAATGGTCCAGCCGACGCTAATTGACAGTTCAATAGATTACAGATATCTTAACGATGACTGATTTGCGTCGATCAGACAACTAATGTTTTACATTTTACCCCCCATTCACATGAGGAAACATGTTGCTGGAGATTTTTTGAATTATCTTTTTATGTCTTCTAAAATCTCTTTTAACCTTCACACAAGGAAAAATTGATTTTATGTAGTTTTCTATAAAAGTCACTAGGTTGAACACAAACTACGCGAACAACTACGCTTTTTAAATTTATAACCATCACCATTTTGTATTTTGTAAAAAAAAAACAAACTGAAAATATCTGGCAACTCAGCTTCCTCGTGTGAAAGGGGACTTACGTGGACTTAAAGCCGTGTGCGAGATTAAATTTTGACGTTTCTACATACAAATTCACCTCATTACTGTCAAAAATTAATCTTCGGATAAAGTTTAACGAGATCTTAACCCTTTTCGCAATGAAAAGATGTTGTCCGAGGATTATTGTCTTATACATGATGATGACTTTAAGTTCAAGACCTAAAAAAACATTGTTTCAATCAAATTTGAACGAAATTCAGTAAAAGATTATGTTCAAAGCTTACGAACACACCCAAATAGATTTTTTTTTTTCTGAGTGAAACAAATGTAATTCTACTGAAACTGTCAAAATTTGACGCATAAGAAGCAGAAAGAGAAAAAAAAAACAAAATATAGTGACTAGCGGACTAATAATTTTAAAATTAAACTAGCCGATTTGCCCGTGTCAGTTGCTTCGCAAACTGATTCTACAGATGTAATAGAATTCTACTTATATGTAAAATTCTACATATGTAATAAAAATTTTATATATATATAAAAATATAATTCTATATTTATATATACATAACATAAATATATATTGTAATAATAAATATATATATATTTTTATTATAATTATTATAATAAACATATATACGAAAAATTTATACATATAAAAAAATTAGAGAAAGAGAATTAAAAATTTAGATTAGTAGTGCTAGTCCCCCTCACCCTACCCCTCCTTGTGTGCACGTTCTTGTTTTGAATTACATTTAATTTTCATTTTAAAATTTTGAAACTTAAAAATCCAACCATTTTGTATATCTCTATATTGTATACTTCTATATCTCTATGTCTCTGTCTCTGTCTCTATATCTCTATATTTCTATATCTCTATATCTTTATATCTCTATATCTCTATATTTCTATATCTCTATATCTCCATATCTCTATATCTATATCTCTATATCTATATATCTCTATATCTCTATTATCTCTATAAATATCTATATCTGTATACTTCTTTTTCTCTATATATCTTTATCACTATATCTCTATATCTCTTTTTATCTATATCTATATATCTCTATTTCTCTATATCTCTATAATTCTTTATCTCTATATCTCCTTATCTCTATATCTCTATATCTCTTTATCTCTTTATCTCTGTATCTCTATATCTCTATATCTCTATATCTCTATAGCTCTATATCTCTATATCTCTATATCTCTTTATCTCTATATCTCTATATCTCTATATCTCTATATTTCTATATTTCTATATCTCTATATCTCTATATCTCTATATTTCTATATCTCTAAATCTTTATCTCTATATCTCTATATCTCTATATCTACATATATATCTATATATCTCTATATCTGTATATCTGTATATCTCTATATCTTTATCTCTATATCTCTATATCTTTATATCTCTATATCTCTATATCTCTATATCTCTATATCTCTATATCTCTATATCTCTATATCTCTATATCTTTATCTCTATATCTCTATATCACTATATCTCTATATCTCTATGTCTCTTTATCTCTTTTTCTCTATATCTCTATAATTCTTTATCTCTATATCTCTATTTCTCTATATCTCTATATCTCTATAATTCTTTATCTTTATATCTCTTTATCTCTATATCTCTATATCTCTATATCTCTATATCTCTATATCTCTATATCTCTATGTCTCTATATTTCTCCATCTCAATATATCTCTATAATTTTGTTTCTCAATATCTCTATATGTCTACATCTCTTCATCTCTATATCTCTATATGTATCTCTATTTCTCTATATAAGTTATAAATTAAGACGATTTACATAAAATAAACATCCCCTATCACCTTTACATACGCCCTTGACTCTTTAATACTTAAAAAAAAAAAATAGAAAAATAATTTTAATTTGGGGTGCAAATGCCCCTTTACCCCTTCTTGCGCACGCCCTTGCATTGCATTTGATTTAATCTTCATTTAAAAACTATAACCTTTAATATCCGGCCGTTAGAATTAAAGTTATAAATTAATTAAATTTGCATGTAATAAGCACCCCCCTACCAATTTTGCGTAGCCCTTGATTGTCCAAAAAAAAAAATTATAAAAAAAAAAATTAATAAGGAATGCAAATTTTGAAAATAAAAAAAAAGATTTACCGAAGTTATAAGCAATTCCGGCCATCTTTTCTAAATACCGAATTTTAACGACCAAATCCATTGGATTTTTGCTGGATTTGTCGTTTAAATATCTTCAAAAATTCGTATCTCAGCTTGTGGTTTATGTAGAAAAATAAATTGTATACCAAAGTAAATGCTGATTAGCCAAGAAAATAAATAAATTATAATGTTGAAAGTCGTATGAAAAATCAGTGTTTAATTGTCAATTAAGTTGAAAACGTTCCTTTTTTTCATTTGGAACCTCTAATTTATTTAAAATTTATAATCATGTATATTTTTTTATTATTTCTATATTTGTGACAAATTTACCTATCTATTGACATCTTAACTTTAAAAATCGAAGTATTATTTCTCGACTTATAGCCGATTTTCTACAGCTGAATCGTTAATTTTGCAATTTTCCATGCATTTGCCTTTGAAATATCACGAAATTTCAATTGCATAAAATTTGAAATTTTCGATTTTTTAAATATATTTTATTTCATTTAAAATGTTATTTTGGAAGATTTAAAAACAATAACTGAAGTTATAGATCATTTTCGATAACTCTTTCAGACATATTGCAAGAAAATTATTAAAAATATTTTATCGAATTTTTTTTTAAAAGAATATTTATTGTAAATATTAAGTCATGTATGGGTATGTTTTATACATGGAAATAAGCGCTTATTTATGCTTAATATAAAAAAAGTTATTTAAATAAAATCAGTCAACTTACTAAAAAGTTATGATAGATTTAATCGGCCAAGCACTGTGCCGAAAACAGCAAGTTTTAAAAAAATTTAATTCAAAAAATAATTAATATCAGCTCTCCTGTTCAATAAATGGCTTCATTATGTTCTACATATATTTAAAAAAAATATCAGGCAATAATATTTTGGTAGCATTTTTTTTCTGCGACCAAGTTTATATAGCGTTTTTAATTTTTTAATCAGTAAAGTGGGTGAGAAAAAAAAGTAAGCTCAATTTGTTTTTACATTTTTTTCAAAGTTATTATGCAATTTTATGAAATTTTTTTCCATACCTTTAATGTCCGTTTTAATGACAATATTTTAAGACTTTAACTTTTAAAATCCGTTAAGTATTTTGGATGTAAAAAAATAATATATAAAGCCGTGTCTCTTGCATTTTTTAATGAAAATCCTTAAAATCGCGTTAAATTAATTTTAGTGCCTCCGCTGTTGAACTAATATTAAAACATTGTTCAGCATTATTGTAGACCAAGATTTTTTCAATTAAAACATTAAAAGAGTTTTTCAAAATTCTGAAATTTTTCATCAACTTTTGAATTTAAAATGATAAGAATCGTATTGATTTCAGACTAAATCAGCTTTTTGGTATGACTTTTTTTACGATTTTGAAATAATTTTTATACATAAATCTAGCTTGACATTTCATCTTTTCATATTTGTTTACTTCAAGAAGATCCGATAATTATTAGCGAAGTTATTAGCCTAATAAGATGGCCTAATCGATAATTTTATATAATTTTTATAATTTAAAATACTTTTTTGGTCATTAAACCAATTAAAGGGCTCCTACAGCCTCTACTGTTAAATTTACTCCTATACAACCACTGACATTTTTGTAGATGAGGGTTGGGGCTATAACTTTGTAGTATATTGTTTTTCGATATTTTGAAATTTTTCATCATGTTTTGCATTTTGAAAAATAAAAATCGATTTGATGACGGCTTTCCGACCTCTTTTCGTATAGAATGCTTCCCCTCCCCGAAATAATTTTTACACACAATTAAAGCCTGACATTTCGTGATTCTTTTAAGACCTTAATCTAATCGATCGGACGTATAGTATAGAAGTTATGAATTTTTTAATCGAACAATATCAATTGATTTTTGTGATTTTGATAAAATAACTGTCATCTCCCACTGGTCGATGGTGGTTGACAATGAACGAAACAGGCAATTTTAATGCAATTTAATTGATTTCTTGATTGGATTTTTATTAAGATGGTGAAGCTTCTAGAGGTCGTACAGATTCAAATGAGGTATCAAAATTTTTGTCGTTAAACGGACATGCGATTTAAAGAAAAACTAAAATAATCGGTGCACTCAGCGATAAGTAATAAACGAATTTATTCAAGAAGTCAATATTTACCGCTATTTATGTCTAACGGTATTAAAAATATCAAATTTAAATGCAATTCAATTTGTAACAATAAATTCTATAATATGTAAAAATTTCAACTTCCTACTGCTACTGTGTAAAGAGAAAATCGAAAAAAACCGTAAAAAATTGATTTGCCCATTTTTTCAAACTCAAATATCTCTGCTTAACGGTATAATAAAAATTTGAAATTTTCCAAGAATATCAAAATCCATAAGTTCTATAAGACCTAAAAATTTTAGCTCCCTAGGTACATTTGTAAAAAAGATAAAAAATAAAAACCGTCAAAAAATGAGCCGAAAAAATTGCGTCTTTTCAAAAATTCCCCACGCCCACAATACCACGCCCACAAAAAATCCCCGACACATGGATAACCTTTTTTTTTATCTTCTTTCGATCGACGTAATCCCCAAATCAATCAAATAATCTCCTGATTTATTAGAATTATTTTGTCAAACATCAATTTTTGCATTTTTGAGTTTCAAACAACTTTATTTCGGAAAATAATTTTTTTAAAATTTTTTCCCAAAATATGTCAATCTAATTTTTAAAAAATCTGTCAAACACAAAAATAATGAATTTCCTATCTCATCCCGTTTAGAAAATAGAAAACCGACTTTACTCTACATTTACCCCTGTTTACCCTATTAAAAATTAGAATTTCAAAAAATCCCTTCTTAGTGGAGCTCTACATATATAAGGCTATTCAAAAAAAATTTCTATATATATATATCTATAACACAGTAAGCTGTAGAATGATTAGTAAAAATAATGAATGAGTGAGTGAGTGAGTGTATAACTTTTCTCTTTATAATATAGTAATAATGAGCTATCAAATAAAATTCGTAATTTTGAGATGAAAACTTTTTTCTTAATGATTTGAGAAATTACCACACTTCAAGGGTCTAATAAAAACGTAGTAGATAATGAATTTCCCAATCGTTTATTGTTTTTTGTTTGTTATTTTCTCAAGCATCGTTTTTTGATATTTTCAATGGGAGTGTTAGTGAGGGTTTAATACTTCGATTTGATTAGAGAAAATGAAGTAATTTATTTGAAAATTTCCAAATTCGATTCGAAATCATATAGTTTCCCATTCAAATTCACATTTCCAAATGAGGTGTTTTCAATCAAAATTTGAACGAAATTCGGTAAGAAATTAGGTAAAAACCTTATGAACACACCCAAATGGAATCAATTAAAAGTGGAACCCATTTGAAATGAAAAAATTCAATGTATAAGACAAGAAAAACAAGACAGAAATTAGGAAGTTTGAGATGTGAACACTTTTTCTGTAATTTGCCAGAGTATTTCATTTCACTTTTAATGAAAACGTAGTATCATTAAATTACCAAACCTGATTTCGTTAAATTTCGGTCGCAATTTGTATTACATGATATGATTTGGCGTAGTACTATAGAATTGTTCGTAAGCTGAAAGAATTTTCGGAAATATTTGCCTTCTTAGATATCATTTTTGACATGTGGGTGAGTGTTCGGTACGGTATTATTGGCAACCTCAAATTGATATATAGAAACTTCACCACCGCTGAGTGCTGCCATTTAATGGAATAAGTTATCTATTGGAAAAAAAAAATCAATCTTTTTTAATCCAGATCTGGCAAAACACCGATTTTGATAATTGTCGCCTTCCGAGCAAACATTTTTTTCCGAAAAAATAAAATCGTTTAGCTGATCCGGGTTTTTCGGCAGATTTTCAACTTTGTTTTACTAAGACCACGCATTACAATTGAAAACTATAAAATAGATAGGTACAATGACAAAAAAAAATTTACTGAAATCGTAATCAATTCACCTCGAGAAAAAATCAACTCAGCGGCAGATTCGCTGTAACGAATTTTTCAAGCACTAAAAGGCTGGTGGACAAAAGTTGCTGTTTAAGTGTCCAACGGTGAAAGTTCGGCACTGAAAAGAAAATTCCTGTTTCGTGTGGGGTTTGTTTGGATAAATGTCACTGGTTTCAAATAAGTTTCGTTAAGTTTCCTGCCAGCTGTCGAAAAAGGGATATAATTCTCATTTTGGCCTCAGTTTGACACGGGTTTGTAATTATACATTACATATTGACAGTTGCTTCCGTTAAAATAATTCTATGCGAATGGCGATCTACCCAAAAACTCAAGAAACTAACACCGAAACTTAACGAAGAAATTAGATTCTTTTTGTTTTCATGTCGTTTTAATGTATGAATGTATTCCAATTGAACGATTCTAAATGGACTCCAAAATGATTAAAAAGTTCTGTCTTAGGTCATTCGAAAAGAACACATTTATGTACTTACGAATTGAGTTTTCTTGCCAACCACACTGTTCTCGACCTGTCACTTGTCTAACGCACTGACATGAATCAATGTAAGGATACACAAATGGTCAAATGCGCGTTACCAGTTGGCAAATTGATTAGAAAGTCTCTGTCACTATTGTCAGCCATCCAGTGAATATTTATAGTGATATATATGTATTTTCGCAACGGCAAGTGAGTAATTTACTGCACCAACTGTCTGTTGCCGTCATCGTTGTATAACTTTTGCACCCCTCTCCGAGTGTTCGGGCTCAAAATGAGACACACAAGCCCAAAATGAGATCAGGTTTTATGTATAATCGTAAGTTATGGCTCCAGCATGATGGTGCGGTTCAAAAAAACATTTCCCACCAAAGTGTGAAATGTGTGCAGCACACTAGGAATAGGAACGCGTGCACCACCACCAAAACTAACTAAAATAATTTTCACATGAAAATACTTATTTGTTTTGTGTGTTTTTATTTTCCACTGTTTGACCATAAATGGACTTTGGGGACATATTGACGATCAACGACCAACAACTGAACTCAACCGACTAACAACCGTCATGTTGTTGGTTTGAACAATATGCGGGGTGAGGGGGAGTTTGGTGTCACTTTGGCGGATTTTCAATTTTCAAATTCAAACTTTGCAATTTAATTTGAATTTATTGACGCTCAGCCCTGTGTGTAAATATAAAAAAAAATAAAAAACAAACATTTCATAGATATTCACTATGCCGGCCGTGAGTTTGTGACGTGACTATATAAGCTGTCCTCACCGTAAATGCGCCGACTAATTTTGAATGAGCGCCAAGTGAATTTATGGTGCAGCCAGAGAACTTGTGGTGTCCTAGATTGAATAGTATAGGTATAGGCAGTGTCATTTAGAATTGCATGGTTTATGGTTTTCGGTTACCTTTGTATCTTTTTTGCACAATCCATCACCACGGTGCGAGTTTAATGGTGAAGCTAAACTCGGTTGCAGATTCTATTTAAGATAGGTAAACAAAATTTGCTGCGGCTGGTTTGTTCGATGCATAAAAAGATTACAAGTTGCAAAGTCATTTGGATAATTGGAAGAAATATAAATTTATTTTTCATTATCAGTTTGGATTTTTAGATTGAGTGCAATACAATGAATCGAACTGAAAACGAACAAACATTCAAATGGGTGTGGACAGCTCAGCTAAAGTTGAATATGAATTCAAAAAAAAAAAAAAAAAAAAAAAAAAAAAAAATGCAATGCATTTTGAATAAATACAAATTGGTTGTGTTGCATAATATGTCGAACAACAAGTTATGATTGAGACATGGATTTGTGAACGTTTTGACGACGACATACATGCACGTTCTGTATTCTTTGTTGGAATGAATGAAGGCAGGCGGCTTGGTGCCAAGAAATTTAATAATTATATTAGTGGGTTACCTTTGGAATGTGCAATCGAAATGGCCTTCAAATTACCTGAAATGAGATAAAAATGCAATAATTATAAATAAAATGTCAATCAAACTCAGAGATATGTTAATATTTTATGTAAATTTGAAAAAAATTATATGATTGATGAGAAGTTGATTTGGATTGGATGTATAAGTTAAAGGTGAACGTTTATCTTTCACTAACGGTTCACATAATTAACTGAGACTATTTTTTTTTTTCATAGAATAAACAACGATATAAATAAATACTAACTGTTTGAGACAAACAAGTGTGGATTTGATTACGCCAGTCAATCGACGCCGCTATTTTATTGAGGAAAACGATAGGTAAACCGATTTTTACCGATCCGCTGATTGGTATAAACTAATCTTAAGTGCCTTGCACATTAGTCCCCTTTCACATGAAGAAACAAGTTGCTGGAGATTTTTTTCGAAGTAGCTGGAAACTCAGTTTCCTCGTGAGAAAGGGGACTTTGACCCGCGACCAGCAAACTGCAAATTTCGAATGGTTGACAATTTTGATATTCCATTCTCATTAGTGGTTGGTGGCTAACTGAACTGCGAACTGTCAAAAAACCTTAAAAAGGAAAACGAGAATTTTCTATTTGCAGGTTTGTCGAACGCATCCTGATGTTGGGTCTGTTTGTTTACTTCCCAAAACAGCCATATTTATGGTCAAACTTTTGGCAGCAAGCGAAGAGAGGTGATGTTGTGGATGGATTGCGAAGTTAAATTTGACAGTTTGCAGAAGATAAGTTGTTTTTCGCTCATAGTCCATTGAAATGTTACAAAATTTTGGCCGAACCTTGCATTTTGTACAGGACAAAATTTTTTTTGATGGATCTGTAGAAGGGATCAGTGTGAGTGTAAAACCGAGTTTTCGGTGTTGAACTCCCCCCTCCCATTTGACTGCCATTTTGGAAAAGGGGGCGTAAAAAGGTCTTCGCAATGTCTTGAGAACCATACATCCCGAGAGAATTAAATTCTCTACTAGTTATGTTAACACACTTTTTATCGTAAAATTGAAAACAAAAAAGTTATAATCAAAAAAAGATGACCATTGTCAAGAAAAGTATCATTATGTTCTTTTATTTATTTTATATCCTCTTTAAGATAAATTTCTTAGAACAGTCATGTTTTTTCGGTTATAACTTTTTTGTTTTCAATTTTACGATTAAAAGAGCGTTAACATAAATTGTAGAGAATTTAATTCGCTACACAAATGTGGTAAAGTTTTGTTTGTGCGATGTGGGGTTCTCCAGATATCACGAAGACCTTTTTACATCCCCTTTTCCAAAATGGCGGCCAAATGGGGGGGGGGGGGGTTCAACCCCGAAAACTCGTTTCTACATTCACACTGATCCCTTCTATAGATTCATCAAAAAATTTGTCCTGTCAGAAATTTTTTATATACAAAATGTTCCCATTTTTTCACTAGATTTTTTTTTTGCCTAGGTAGTATATTTTTTATATAAATTTGGTGATGGGATCATTTATTTACGCTTTCGAAAAATTAATTAAGTTTAATTTAGACACAAATTTAGGCTAAATTTTTGAATACAAAGTTACTGTGAGAGGTAGAAACAAAATCAATGCTAGAGGGGAGTGTTTTCAAAATTCAAATTTTGTTGACAAATTTCAGAAAAAGCTAAGTTCTACAAAGTTGTTGCCATATCTTTTTTCTACAAAAACGTAAGCACTCGTTTAGCAATCAATGCAACAAGCGGAACGGTGGGGAACTAGCGGCCCTAACCCTATTAAGTCTTTTAACCCAGGGCTTAGGCTAATGTCACACGAGGGTCTTTTTCTGCGCGTCCATTTGAAAGTACGTCCTGAGAACCAAGAAAACTTATAGGAATGGACACACGTGCGTCCACTTATTGGTGCTCGTCCGCGCGTCCAACTTTGTCGATTGTTTGAATCTCATACCGCGCAGATTGTTAAACGGCATGAGGGGTACTGTCGTAAATTAATATGGTCACACGAGCGTCCAAATGGACGCGCTTCCAGATAATTTTCAGATGACTTTTTTTTGTGTTTTCTATTTTTATCTTTTTAGTGGGTCAATAAATATTGCTGAAATTTTCACAGATAATATAAATAATGTATCCAAAATTAAATTAAAAAAATTGAGCTCCTAAAGTACCGGTGAGCTGAGATAACAGCAATATTAGAACCCTTTTTCTATGACCTCATATCTTTTTAAATGCATGCATGGCTTAATTTGGTTTTATCCAATTCCGAATGTCAGGAATAAAACGATTATTTTTATACTTCATTTGATATTTAACGTGCACCATAAGCCTCACAATTTAAATTTTATCGAGAAATCGGAAAAATTGCATAGACAAAATGTGTGTTTGGTTCATTGCTCTCGGTAGTCTACCAGTGGAGAAAGGTCCGTTAATTGCAAAATTGTGGCAATTTTCAAAGTTAAGCTTTTTTTTTTTTTAAATTATACCTTGCGTTGTTTTGATCCGAGTTTCAAGGTTAAGGCTACAATTTTATTTAAAAAAATTGAGGAAAAGTACCCCCTTCTACCCTAAAATCGTAATGGGAGAGCAATTGAATTTGATTCCTGGAATTTTAAATTGAAAAATTGATGTAAAAATTCAGAAATTTGAGAAACTAATTATGCAAAGTTATTCTCTGAACCCTTGCCTAAAATAATGCTGTTATTTTATAGGCCTAAACCTAACAAGAGAGGCAATGGAGGTTATTTAATCAGTTTATACATAAGCAAAAAAGTATTCTAAATTCAAAATTTGATGAAAACTTTCAAAATTTTGAAAAACAATATTCCACATTGTTACTACACCAACTCCTCTCTACAAAATGTTATGCATTTAATAGGGCTCATTACAACAGGGAAGGCGGTAGGTGCCGTTTTTTGAATTTTCACCCACTAATTCTATATTTATTTGATTTATCAGCCAAAAAAAAAAGGAACTAACTTAGTAAAATATTCCGTCCGCGCGTTCAAAAAGAAGTGCGTGTGACATCAAGAGAGTTTTATAATGGACGCGCTTCCAAATGGAAGTTTGTCCATTTGGACGCTCGTGTGGCATTGGCCTTAAGGGATTACGACATGGCTTCTGTGGCACAAATTTTGAGACACAATTGTAAAGTCAAACTATAGTATACACGCTTGAATGCTTATAATTTTGAAATTTAAATTGAGTCTCGAAAATTATTTCAGTCGCGTGATAAATATTCATATTCATAAGTTTTATTACCACAAACATACATACATGGAAATACTGATTTTCTTCAAATTTTACATCACAATTGATGAATATCGATAAATATACTTACTTAATCCTACCCGATTTTATTTTCATATTCCACTTGTAAAAATTTTTAAGCTTTTTATAGGTACAACTGCATATCGAATGGGAAATTGTAGCATTTTACAAAATCTGTATTGATAAACGGATTAAAATGGAGTCCCCCCCAACACATTATCAAGGAAGGTATTCCTTCACAAGAGTCCATACATTCGACTGAATGTTGAGAGAAGCATGAGAGAATTTTCTATTCTGTATACAGTTCACTTTCTCAGCTTCTATGCAAACCCCTGTAAGCCACTTAAATGATTTCCTCATTTTTTGTGCTTCAATACATTTTCATTCTTCTAAAACACTCAGTATACAATCCGATAGATTGTAATAGAGGATGACTCCCTCCATCTCGTGTTCTATCGAAATGACTCTGATTTATTAGCAAAAAAAAAAAAAAAAAAAAATACGAAAAAAATATTCCACACGCACCAGTGTACCGGGGAATAACTACGTCTAAAGCAAGGGATGCGACGAAATTGGCCAACGACGACGACGACGACGCATGGATAAAACAGTTCGTGTACCTACCTACTCCATCAGTGTGTTTTTGTGTTGATTCGTGCAAAAATTCGAAAATCGAACACAAATACTAAATGACAGGCCAATTCCATTCTGTTGATAGCCAAAAACCAGCGGAGAGCAGAGTTTCGGTCAACAACATCACAAAAACACGGTAAAAGGGGGGGAGATAAAATGTATTGGAATGGTGAATCTGAATCTGAATTCGTGTGTGGAAAAATGGGACCCCAAGGACTTTCGCGCTCTCTCCCCCATCTCTCCAGCCATCCATTCAACCAACCATCCATCCATCCATGTGTGGAGGATTATTGCGGTCTGCGTGAAATGAAGGACCATAATATATAGGAGAGAGAGAAGAAAGGACAATTATTGACGGTAATCCCTTGTGCGATGAGTGGACGACGTTAAATTGGGAAACAGTGTACTTTCTGTGCCTCATTGTTGGTTGGGTCTTTGTGTTTTGTTGTTGTTGTTATTATTATTGGTATAAATGTATTTGGTTTAGTGTCCTTTATACCGTTAAAGGCAAAGCTGATGATGGTATTTATCGAACGTCATTTCTTTCGATTAGACTTTTATGTGGTTGAGGGTATAGAGATAGGGAGGCATATACCCACATGGATTTATTTGTGTGGATATTTGTGGGTATTAAGAAATTATTTTATTTATTTTTTTTGTTTGTTTGTTTGTTGAATCATAGGATGTGGAAAGGAACACCAGATTTAGTGTTATTATTTTTTTTTTTTTTTAAGACTATTGGGAATAGAGATATCCTATATTGCTTGGTTTATGTCCTTGGGCAGGTATAAATTTAAGAATCGATTAATGTCAAAAATATTAATATCACTCGTGTATAAAATACAAATTAAAATGTAATCAGGTAAAAAAAAAAGAGAAAATGACTAAAGAAACAGTTTTTGGGAAGTCATCGTGTGGAAAATTTGTTTGAAATCTTTACTAATAGAATATTTCGTCACAGTTTGCTTGATGATTGACTCTCTTATGGCACAACCTAACAAACTTTAACTCTGGACTTCTTGTAACTGGCTACAATATGATATGTATGGAATTTAGAAGTTGTATCATATCGGTAGTAGCCCGTGGCGTAATGGTTAGTGCATTGGAGGTCTGGGGTTCAATACCAGCCGCTTTTACCTTAAGTTTTTTTCGCAGCTACTAACTCTTGCGAGGAAGTGACAAATCCTTCAAGAGTATCTCCTGCCACAGAAAAGTGCCAATCACATTAGCCGTTCGGATTCGGCAATAAACAGTAGGTCCCCTCCATTCCTCCAGACACGCACACAGGAATGGTTGAGAGTTGTAAGTCGATAGGCCCTTCATGAGCCGTTTGTGCCACCAAATTTATTTATTTATTTTTATTTATCATATCGGAATGAGGATCTGTCAAACCTCAGGAGGTTGACTAGAAAAAATTTCAATATCTGCCACAAACATAAGTTTTACCAACCCTATAAAGATTGTCTCAGAGTCTACAAGCGAGCGCTCGCATCCACCAAAACAACAAGGCTGAGATGGAGAGAATACTGTCAGTCCATCGAAAACATAAAAGATTCGGCAAGGCTAAGCAAGGTGCTATCTAAGGAGCTATCTAATCCTTCGTTCTTAAAAAGACCAGATGGATCTTGGACTGTTTCTCCAGCTGAGTCCCTGGAACTACTGATGGCGACTCATTTTCCGGGCTGCGAAGACAGCACTCCCGAACCGCTAAGAACTCGTGACATGTCGTTACCGTTAGTAGCTCGTGTAGAGCGTATCAATACCGTTATAACCAGAGAAAATATTGCCTGGGCAATTAATACTTTCTCACCATCTCCGGGCCTAGACGGCATTCTGCCAATTATGCTAAAAAAGCTAGAAACCGTGGCTGGAGATGATCTTTAGGTAATGTCTCCAATTTAATCATGTACCCGAGTCATTGGAGACATGTAAGGGTGGTTTTAATACCGAAAGTTGGTAGGCGAGGACATGAATCTGCGAAGGATTTTCGTCCGATTAGTCTTACCTCTTTTGTGCTTAAAACTTTGGAGAGAATCCTCGACAACCACATCAGGGACATCCTAGTTGAATGTCCTCTTGTAAACTCTCAACACGCATACCTCACGGGTAAGTCTACGGAGACGGCTCTCCACGATGTAGTGCGCTCAATTGAGAAAACAATACATTTTAAAGAATACACTTTTGCTACCTTCCTAGATGTCGAAGGTGCTTTCAACAACGTCCTAACCGAATCCATCTGGGAATCACTCGTTGTTTTTGGTGTGGAAGACTACATCAGGGAGTGGATTATATCCATGCTCAACGAAAGAAGGATTCAAGCTTCGTTAGGTAATTTAAAATCGACCAAATATATTAGTAAAGGAACACCCCAGGGCGGTGTTCTATCCCCTATCTTATGGCTTTTAGTCATGAACAAAATTCTCGCTAAGTTGGAAAACTGTGGGGTGAAGGCAGTTACGTATGCGCACGATTTGGTACTATTGGTGTCAGGAAAGTTCCCGTCCGTGATCAGTGAGATCACAGAGATGGCATTGAATAAGGTTAGTAACTGGGCTACAAGTTGTGGACTAGGAGTTAACCAAAGTAAAACTGAACTGATGCTTTTCACTACCAAAACTAAAATACCACCCTTCACTCTACCCCGACTCAATGACCAAACTCTTTCATTGTCCTCCAGTGCGAAATACCTGGGCGTAGTTGTCGACCCTAAATTAAACTGGAAACTAATTATTGAAGAACGGGTAAAGAAAGCCTGCATAGCCATTTATGCCTGCAGTAAAACATTTGGTAAAAGGTGGGGTCTCCAGCCAAAGATAATACTGTGGACGTACACAGCCGTGGTATGACCAATCCTCACGTATGGTTCGATTGTATGGTGGCCCGCTCTTAATAAAGCATATAACATCGATAAGCTTAGGAAAGTACAAAAGAACAGCTAGCGTTGGCACCACAGGGGCCTTAAGAACATGCCCAACGGATACCTTAAACGTTTTTCTACACCTTTTACCACCTGACTTACATATAATGCCAGACCATATGGTCATAGCAATATTACAAATTTAATCCCTATGGACATGTTTTCAGTAGATACTGACTACTGCACTCCTACTCTGGACCTCAGTACGGATTTTAAAGTTATTTCTCCTACCAGGGAGCAATGGAAAGATGACCTCCTGACGAGAGACTTCGACACAACTCTCTTCACTGATGGGTCAAAGATGGAGTGTGGAGTTGGTTCGGGTGTCTTTTCCGAATCTCGGAATATTTCAAGATCTTTGTGGCTTCCCCAACTACGCTAGTGTTTTCCAGGCGGAATTATTAGCAATTAGGGAAACATGCAGGATACTCAAACAAGACCCTAACCAGAACCGTTATACTTCCATCCTGACAGATAGTCAGACAGCCGTTAAAGCAATTGTCTCGGCATTATCGTCTTCCAAATTGGTTCGACAATGTCGTGATGAGCTCGCAAGCCTAAATGGGAACCTCAGGGTCTCTCTCTCCCGCTCTGGCCAGAATCAGTGCACAATCATTTGGAAATGCTTTTTTCAACGACCTCAATGAACTCTACGAACTGAGGCTCAAAGACGTCAAAGTGGCTCTAAGATGAACTTAGTAGCTACTGCACCATTTCTCCGTCAGAATCCTTAGACCAGGTGGAAAACGGACTTCTGAAACCAACAATCTGCCTAGCCTGGCATTTTGACCCGCCAATCCCTCATAACACTGTTTCATAAATAGGTCACACGAGTCATGGTATCAAAACGGCGCTCAGCGCTAATTGGGTCAACGAGCTTGGGTTGTAGGGGCCGCCATTTCTACCTACCTACCTTTAGTTTTTTCACTTTTGTACTTTTTGCAAAAAGTTTTGAATGTAGTTAAGCCTTAACTATCGAATTTTAGGGCCAGTTGCACAATCGTGGGTTAAATGTTGACCCGTGGTTTATGATTTTTCGAAGTTCTTAAATGATTGAAAAATAGAGACCCATCTTGGGTCTTAAAGTTATTAAAGTGCAATAACCAGCTATACTGCAGCTAATAAAGTCCGTCATTGCTTTGTGAGGCTTTATTGATTAAATAAACAATGAGATTTTGTATATAGAAGGAACAAAAATATCACCCCAGGTCGGAATTACAACCGAGTTCATCAATAAAACAATAACAAAAATAACTACTCGATCAACACCTCTACAGCCGCGCTCAATGACACTTTGCCATATACACAAATCCTACTAATGCAATTATTCCTGCAAAATGTTGAAATGTGCCTAATATAATTCCAGCGACGACACGACGAGAGCAGATTGTGTGTCAAAAACAACAGCAAAAGCGAACGTTTATTGTTGAGAAAAACGTTTTTAGCACTTGCACCTCAAAGTCGAATTCGGATTAACAGCAAATAAGCAGACAAGTTAATGGGGGTTTGCTGTCCGCGTCATTCAAGTGGCATACAATGCGATTTCAAAGCCTATATACCAGCAGTACTAATACACTATACACCTGGCACCACTTCTTTCATCATCATATTCAACCTGGGTTAAAGGGGGTCTCATATTACACATTTTCCATATCCATGCAAAAAAAATAAGTGACGAAAGTCCAAAAGAGAGACGCACATAGTGTGATGGCTAAGCTCGTAGGTATATATGAAATTTCTGTTTCTGCAACAAAAAAAAAAAAAAAAAAGAAAAAAAAAAAGATTAAATTACAAAAGTTCGTCTGAAAATGAGTGAGGAAATTCGTCATGAAAAATCTGAAAAATTACACAATACAATGACAGACAGTCAGTTATTCTGACAAACAGACAACATGTTACTGACGAAACAGACAAAAAATAATACAAAAAAAAAAAAAAAAAACACAAACGACGAAGCCTTTTTTTAAACTTTTTTCTGGCTATTTATTTCGCATAAAATTTGTTCGTCAGTCTTACATTGGGGTTGTTGGCATTAAATTAAAACGTACTAGAGAGCTAGAAAGTTGCAAATATTGCTAAGATATTGTGATGCTTTTTTCTCTAGGCTGAGGTAAGCTCGTCGAAGTCCAGGGTATTCCCGAAAAGAAAAAAGTAAAACTCGGGTTAAGAAAATAAGAACTCTAACCATTTACCAGATTTAACATGTAACTTTATTTCAACAAATTATTTGTTTACAATCTTACAATTTCAGTAAAAACTTATTCTAAACAACAGCGTATTTCATATAATACAAAGCTGGTTTGATTTGAGCTACAGGAGTAAACTCAGCCCACAAGATTCGTTTAGAAGAAGTGAACCTGGCGAAAAACGGTAGGAATCTGATTCCAGCACTGGCTAACCCAAAGGAATAACAAGTGGCCCGCTACTCACTCGAAAGCAAGAGGGGAATATCTGTAGGAATCTGATTCCAGCCTCCGGCTAACCCAAAGGAATAACAAGTGGCCCGCTGCTCACTCGAAAGCAAGATGGGAATATCGGTAGGAATTTGATTCCAGCCCACTACTCACTAAAACGAGAGGGGAATAACCACGAGATATTTTTAGGATCAAAAAGGTTAGCCTTACGTAGGCACGAATGCACCATGAAAGGAACCTTAAGCTATCGCAGTTGCTACAAACCGCAATGAGCCGGAAACTTAGACTCTGCTCTTCTAATTCGCAAACCAGAAAATCTCAAGTCAATAAGCTTTGAATTGTTGACATTTCACACGTCCACTTGTTACATTTGCGGTAACGACATACTGTGAATTGTAACGATGATGAAGTGAAAATCATAAACTCCAGTGATGGCGTTGATCTTGTTGATTTGATACTCTGTTGGTGTGTGGTTAGAGGTTTGGTAATTGTGGTTTTAATTTTTGGGTGCTGGTGGATAGCTTTTCTGCACAATGCATGACGATGTCGGTTGCTGATGGCTGTTCGGCCGGCGGTGATTATTTATATTAAATTCGGGGATTGGGTTCGAGAGTGTAACGCTTCGTTACAATATACGAATTAAGCTTATTTAGGTCTATAAACATTGGAAGTTTTTAATTTTAATTTTTTGCGAAAAAAAAGCATTAATTTCCATTTCAAGGGGCTGCAATATTCAAAAGAATTCTGGATAAATTATGATGGGGTAATTTTTAAATTTTAGAATTCTGCTGAAATTTAGAAGTACATTTAGGTCCAGTTTCACATTGGTAAATTAAACTAGAATTCTTTTACTCTGTCAGTAGGGAGTTCATGCAGATCGACCTAACAAACTCGGAAGATATAACATCATCTGTTCAGTTAATTCAGAGTTAACTCTCAAAATTTGATGAGTTAAGTCGGGCGTTTAACTTTAATCTCCCACTAAAAAAACGGGAGATTAAAGTTAACGAATTTTTTGAACACATAGGTACAAGGACGAAACTTTTGTCGCAGCTCGCAGATAGACTTAATTGATAGACTTATCTCATCAGTATTGTAACTAACGCAAAACTGTGGAAAAGTGGGCAGAAATTGTTCTTTTCGTTTCCATTTTGATGACAATTTCACAATGTTTATGAACGACCCAATTAAATCCTTTAATTGGTTTTTACGACTTTGTTCATTCTGTACGGGAAAATGGTTGAACAGATCGATTTGAAATTTCACAGAAATATTTTGTGGTCTATAGCTCTTTAAAGCGTTTTTCCAAATTGAGTCCTGCAGTCAATATTTGAAAAGCAGTAAGAGATTTACAAAAAGTCTTTAAACAATCGTTTTTTTTTTTGACGTTTTCTGAATGTAACGGTGAGTCAAAGTCAAAAGTCTGCTTTTTCATTCAAAGCCAAATATTCTTCTGAAAAAAAAAATTGTAGAATGACGAAAAAAGACGACCTTAAAGCTGAATAAACAAATTATCGAAACAAAACATTAAATTGGCTCAAAAATATAAAACTTCAGAATGCTTTTTGTTTCATCTCAATACGACCACTTTTCACGGAGATACAGCTATCCAAAGAACACTAAAAAAAAGTGATTTTTTTTGTTCCCTTAATTGTTTTGACAATTGTATAATAAACAAGCTGACCCGGCGAGCTTCGTTCCACCTATAATATTGATTAAATTATTAATGTTTCTTTCGAAAGTCGAGCAAGTTCTAATTGTTACCACGACTTTCCTGACTAATTTTTCAATTTTTATCTCCGTAGTGTGTTTATCTGATTCAATACAAATCCAACCAAAAAATGTTCATCCAATTTGGATGTTTTTCAGCCGAGTTATGGGCGTACGAACAAAAAAGTTTGTTTGAAATTTCAAAATTTTTTCATGATTTTCTTACTTTGTTGGTCGAATTTTCTAATTTTCGTTCAATTTTTTCAAATTTTCGGCTCCGTTGTGTGTTAATTTGGTTCATTACAAATCTAACAAAAAAAATCTATAACCGAATCGGATGATGTTTAGCCGAGTTATGCGCGTACGAACACAAAAAGGGATTAATTTGTATATCTATAATTTTTTTTTTCTAAATTTAAGCATTTCAATTTGTTAAACACAAATCCGCTGATGCTTTGACACTTCTCCAGGTGGAGAAAATGATGTATTTTTGTGTTTTGAACAACGTCATGGAATAGAAAGTCACAAGGCTGTTTCACAATGCGACGAGAAAACGAGACGTCAGCGTGATGAGATCTCTTCGCAGTTTCTCTCTCTTAAAAAAGAATTTTAAACAGTGAAATAATACATAATCAAGCAATTCGCGTCGTCTCGTCACGTCGTAAAGTTCGAAAAATTGAAAAAAAGACGCAACGTGACGACGAGAAATACTTTATTATGTATTATTTCGTTGTTTTAAATTCGTTTTAAAGAGAGAACAACTGCGAAGAGATCTCGTCACGCTGACGTTTCGTTTTCTCGTCGCATTGTGAAACAGCCTACAGAATGTAGAACAGTTTTAAGGCAAGGTTTTTACTAATGGAACACACAATCTTGTCGTTTTTGGATCTTTTAATGTTCTTTTCTGTGAAGAAAAGGTTCATCAAATGACCAGTATTATGTATGGGACAGATATGTAATGCTTTTACAATATCGATTTTGAGCAGGATTAGAAAGTTAAAAGAGTTTATTTGCACAGAAATTTCAGGTTAAAAAGGAAAGTAACTGACAGAAACTGAACAAAATGATTTTTTAACCAATCGCCTAGGAATTGCCCTTCAAAAACAAAAATTTTTGTAATTCATTTTTTTACCCAATTTCAGCCCATAAATAGAAAACTTTTGAGAAAAAAAATGTCTGAAAACCGTCATCAAGACAAAAAGAATTTTTGAAATCGGGCAAGTGGTTTCTGAGATTTTCCCGGACAAACAAACAAAAAATTCAACTTTTCCGCTTTATTAATAAACGCTCTTCAATATAAGATTGCCTTTAACAAAAAGTCTGCCAAACTGAATTTTTATGTGGCAAGCTTAATTGTTATGCGTTAAGAATTTTTTTTTAAAGGGCGTATCTTAAATTTTGACAATGGCTTTTGCTTGTGCATGTTGAAGGGGTTAAACGTATTTTTTCTAATTTCTCGAAAAATTTTGTTGCGAGCAAGAGGAGGAGGAAGAAGTGGACGATGGTAGGGCAGGATAAAGGAAATGTTAGGAATTGGGAAAGGAAGAGGTTGGAAAGAGGACTTGAATGTCAAGTTTCGGGGGCGCGGCCTGCTTGCTTCGCGCGGCAGTTATCTCGTCGGAATGGGGGGGATCTTGCCCCCGAAACTTAACCTCACCTGCAACAAAAACACAAATCAGGTCAGAGAAAATAATCAAAAAAGACGACGGACGGACAATCACCAGCAGCGTGGCCTTAACCCTCCCAACCTGGAAATCTGCGGCCATATTTAGATTTCCCCCAAAACGACGGTGGATGATGATGAACGTTTACATTTATTAAAACAAAAAACTGGTAACGTTACGCACCTTTTTCACAAAATCAAGTGCTCTTGCTGATCCCGTTTCGTATAAATACAATTCTACAACAACAAACTCCTTCATGAAAAGAAGGCGGCCAAGGCTATTCGCATACCTAAAACCGACTTCATACCTGTAGTAGTTCATTTCTTTATTTTTCGTTTCCATATTTTCCATAATTTTTGTTTTTCTATTGAAATATAATTTTAAAAATATCTTAAGTGATAGAACGCTTTTTGCTTCATTGTTGAGCAAGTGCTCATCTCAAAGGAGAACGTGCTGCGGTTAATTCATATTTAACAATAGAGTAGGAACTTGCCTTGAGAAGGTCCTCATCAAACATTTGTATGCTCAATAGTTGAGCACCTCCTGAAGTATTTTATTCATACCAAGTGGAGCACCTGCTCTGAAAAGTTGAGGTTTGAGCAAGTGCTCCTTATTTATCATTAAAATATAAGCTCTTTATTGCCATATATTTATAAATTATATTATTCATATACCGCTCCATAAACTGTAATGTAACCATAAATTGTAGAGAAATGTATAAACATTGCAATGTATGATGCAAACAACGGAAACCCTGTTAAGATCCAATCCATTCATATTGAGAAGCAAATGTTTTATCTTCCCTTCCCTGTACTTTAAATTTTTGTTCAACAGACAACAACAAAGTATAATAGTTTTAAATTAATTGCCAATTTTAATTCCATTCTGTCCCAGTGTTCTTCCCTGAAACTCTGTGATAAAATTGCAACTTGCCTGTAAGTACAACTAGTACCTTATTTGTGGTTTAAAATTTCTTCTTTTTTTTCATTTAATATTTAATTAAATCTGATAAGTAATGATTCCAATGATTGTTACCTTGTCAACACAGTCACATTTATGTAATCAAAAAATGTCTGACTCTTACAAAAAAAAAAAAAAAAAAAAAAATGTCAAACAATATTTGCAAAATTTCGTCATCAAACAAAACGAAGAGTTTTTTATTACAACAATCGCCCGTTCGTAGTCCTTTCAATAAGCGGAACACCACACAAAGGCCAATTAAAGGACTTTTTGAGTTTTTAATCGCATTTTGTGTTCTCGCACTCATAAAAGGCATCAGCAGCCAAGGACTTTTTCCTTTGATATTTCCATTTAGCCCAGTAGTCCTTGTATAACATTTGTAGATATAGGGATTTAAATCGGGTTTTATGTTTTTATTGAAAGGAATGCTCCAAGTGGATCCTTGAACAGGGGACACAAAGTTCTTTTGCCAATTGAAAAACACTATTTTTCCTTTGCTTCCTCCTTATAGGTATACAAACTAGGATATACAGATGAAGATACAGATGGAGATTTGTGCAAAGATAGAAAGGTATAACGAATATATTGAATCTTGTGTATGTGTGTGTGTGTGTGTGTGGTGGAGAGAAAGGGGGAGCGTTATAATTTAATAAAAGCAATATCCTCTTGAAACTATATTGCTCAAGGGTGTTAGCCTTTTTGACTTGAATCAAAAAGGACGAATGATGGGGTTGCATGTCAAGGACATGTACCTACATGAATTTCATTTGACCTTCTTCAATCACAATTGAATTGTAGGGATATGAAAGGACTCGATTTGAATATAATATCGAAAATGAAAGAAATTGAATTTCAAAGATACAACTAAGTGAAGCGTACACAAATATGACATAGGCTTAGAAGGTGATGCATAAGGAATCTGAAATGACATGCAATTTATTTACCAAAAAAAAAAAGGGAAATAGGAGACTTCTGAAATCTTTTACAGAATCCTGACGAGAAAGCAAATTTCAAACAGAATATTGGAAAAATCTTGGATGTCGAATGTTGGAATTAGGCAGCAGTGCAAAAAAAAAAACGTAAAATTACCAATAAAAGTTTAGGGAGAGACCACTTTTTTTTTCGATGTTTGGGACTTTGGAGAGAAGCACTATACAAAAGGTTTTTGGAACCTGGACCCATGTTCTGTAACTCTCACATCGAAAAAATCAGTCGAGAAACTCTGAAAAATGGAAGAAAACTCATGTATTTTTTTTCAGTTTCCATCGTTTCTCGACTGATTTTTTCGATGTGAGAGTTACAGAACATGGGTCCTGGTCTCCTTCAGTTGCAAGAGATTTCTTTTGTTAATAGAAGCATGACAAAAAGAGATATTGAAGATTAAATGAACTTCTGACTTTGCAGCTTTAGCCTAAAGCTTTACCGAAATTGAAATATTCTCCTCGTAAAGTTTACAAAAGACTTCAATATTGACTCACACATCCCCTTCGGGTTAATCATTCTGGTCTAAATTGATTAAGCATCATAACTTAATTAGAAACCCGTTAATGATCAAAAGATTTATTACGTTTCGAGGAATGCTATCTCTTTCACATCTTATAGGGATACATAGAGACAGAAATCATCAAAATCTTTTACTTAATTTCGCAGGAAACAAAAGATGTATTCAAAGAACATTTCTAGCAACTGCTAAATGGGCATCATATAGGGCGAGAGCAAAAAGACAACTCACCTCCAATCAATGAAGAGGAAGACCGATTTTCAAAATCCAATATATGTAGAAGAAGTAGGGTAGATGTTAGCTACAAAAAAAAACGTAAGAGCAACAAGGTCTCTGGTTCTGAAGTGAAACAATAAATGAAACAATGAAACTCTTCAAAAACGGGGAGATGGATTTGTTATTAGGGCGCATGCATCAATTAGCATCGAAGCATAGCCCTGCTAAACGGTCGGTGAATAAAGGTTTTTAAACAACTTGCTGTGTAGGAGCCAGTTCGACCGTAAACCAATCTCCAGCATTCGCCATAGTGTGAAGACCAACGAATTTTAAAACGACATCAACCAACTTTTCATCGAATTCAAAATCACATTATTATAGAATTCATCGTCATTGAGTTGTTTATGGCGAAATGGATGAACTCGGGATCTCTGGCAAGTTGATTCAGTTTTTTCGAGTGACATTACAAAGCACACGGTGTAATATGCCCTACCAAACTTTTTCAAACATGTAGAAAGCTTCGGTAATAGGTTAGATTAACACGTATGGATTTGTGACTAAAATCTCAATGGATCCATCTCATCTCACTACCCAGGAAGCAAGTAAGCTAGGAAGTAAGGGGAGAAAACGGAAGGGGAGGAAGAGGAAAATTAGATATCTTTAATAAGATGCGATTTCTTTAATCTCTTTCCGAAATAGATAGTTTGTAGGGCAGGCATTAATATGGAAGGAAAAACATTTTATTTCAGAATGATTCCACGAATTATCCCCCAAAATATTCTGCGCACGAATTAGGGTATACCTTTTATATGAGTGCTGGGTTCTTTCATGACAAAAATTCTTCCACGGATATTTGTATTTATGTTTTAAGAGGGCGAATCGCAGGAGAAGAAACAATCACGAACTATATGAAGTGTTACCAGGATGTGTTATCCAAAAATTCAAAGCATTTCGATTAAAAATAAATAAAAAAATAAATTTGGTGGCACAAACGTCTCATGAAGAACCAGCGCCTAGCGACTTACAACTCTCAACCATTCCTGTGTGCGTGTCTGCAGGAATGGAGGGGACCTATATAGTTCATTGCCGAGTCCGAACGGCTAAAGGTGAGCGGCACTTTTCTATGACAAAAGATACTCTTGGAGGATTTGTCACTTCCTCGCAAGAGGTAATAGCTCGGAAAAAAAGGTGGAAGCGGCTGGTATTGAATCCCCAGACCTCTGGCATGACAGTCCAACGCACTAACCATCACGCCACGGGCTACTACAAGCATTTCGACCTATAGAAAACAATGCTCGGGCTATCCAAATCCTAGCCCTTCTATAAATGCGACAAATGACAACAAACATTTGGTTTAGAGACCAATACACCATCGGGAATACCAGCAGGACTCTTGATCTGAATGACTGGAACCGGCCTGCTCAGAATATTAGAGGATCGAAATTCATTTAGTCGAAAATTATAACCCATACTTTACGACCATAGCTTACCCCTGAAATCTTTACGGTAATAAACCAACGAAATCTAGCTTATTGTAAATGCAAACGTTTTAAACTTGAAGAACACCGAAATCTATTCCGTGTCCTTCGTAATAAAGTTATTCGTAAAATACGTTCAAGAGCAAGTAGTCGACTCGATCCCTCTAACGGTGGTGGTAAAAAACTTTGGAATAATCTTCACAGTCTGCGAATAATAAGCAAGCAAAAGTTTACCTGTGAATCCGACCAAGATCTTAATTGATTAAACCAAAGCTTTATAAAATTACCTGACAGGTCATCTGGTGTCAACCTGACCCTCTGCATCTTATGTGGTTTTCGATTTAACTAAAAAAAAAAGTAGACTTTTATTGGGTTAAAGTTGATCTTTTTCAGATTTCGCCTTCGATTCAACCAAAAAAGTTCACTTTTGGGGGTGTCTATATTTTATTTCGATTGATTTTTTAAATGTCGATTTTATGGTAGATTTGCACAGATTTTCACACGTATTTGCACACACACCAAATAAATGACGTAACTAAACGTCAGTTTGAATGTAGGTATTCAATTTTGCATACGCAAGAATTTATTTGAAGTCACTGTTATTAATAAAATAAAACCAAAATAAAAAATAAAACAAAATGGAGTCGATTAATTAGTAAAGTTTTTTCATCGTTATTACATAAAAAAGTGTTTTGGCTACCTTCCAATACCACACGAAGCACTCAAAGTTCAAAAAAAAAAACCAAACAAAAAAAAAAACACTCTAGATTCGTTCGATTTACCACAATTGACCTCTGTTTTGACCCTCATATCTGAAATGGTTGAACCGAAAACAACATTAATGAAAACCCTCTACCAATGGTAACAGTTTTGAATTCTTTCATGTTGAAAATACATCAGACGTAGTAGAGTGTTTTATGTTAGTAAAGTCCAAAAGCCATAGGCCTCGATGGCGTGTATTACTATTTTGCCATTAATTTTTTCATTCCTTACGAGTGTTTCCTAAGGTTTGGAAGATTGCTAAGGTTATTCGGCGTAATTAAGTTCTAGTAGAACGGAATTCAGACCAATATCTAAAATCCAGTAAGGATTCAGCAGTTGCATGACTGTCCTTATAAATGTCGTTGAAAATGTAAGCACTTGATGTAGATGGTGTTTAATTTTTGATTCTTTTAGGTTCCTCTAAAGTCTAAAGTCTAAGGCATTCGACACTATTAGCCATTATATTCTATTAAAAAAGCTTCTTACATTTTATAAATTTCTTTTTTGCCATTACAATATTTCATTTATACTTGAATGATAGAACACAAACTATATTTTTCAATTATAAGTATTCTGATTTTAATCCACTATTTTGTGGTGTCCTACAAGGATCTATTATTGGTCCAATGCTATTTGCACTTTACATCAATGATATTCCATTTTCTCTGGACTGGACTATTGTAGTGGAGACCTGTATGCTGATGATTTGCGTTTGCTCTTGGGCTCATTAAAAACTGCGTTCACTGCTTAAACTTGGACCTTCAGCTTATTTCAAACCTGGTGAAAACATAACGAATTATGTATCAATCCTGCAAATAGGGCTGGCAGGTTTAGGTTTAGGTCTAGGTCTAGGTCTAGGTCTAGGTCTAGGTCTAGGTCTAGGTCTAGGTCTAGGCCTAGGTCTAGGTCTAGGTCTAGGTCTAGGTCTAGGTCTAGGTCTAGGTCTAGGTCTAGGTCTAGGTCTAGGTCTAGGTCTAGGTCTAGGTCTAGGTCTAGGTCTAGGTCTAGGTCTAGGTCTAGGTCTAGGTCTAGGTCTAGGTCTAGGTCTAGGTCTAGGTCTAGGTCTAGGTCTAGGTCTAGGTCTAGGTCTAGGTCTAGGTCTAGGTCTAGGTCTAGGTCTAGGTCTAGGTCTAGGTCTAGGTCTAGGTCTAGGTCTAGGTCTAGGTCTAGGTCTAGGTCTAGGTCTAGGTCTAGGTCTAGGTCTAGGTCTAGGTCTAGGTCTAGGTCTCGGTCTCATCCTTAGCTATGGTTTCTTTCGTGTTTGTAAAAAGTGGTGGTAAAAAGATGTTAGATAGATTTTGAAGTTAATGGCTTGACAGGTAGGCGATGAACTATTGAAGTTTTCTTATCATTGTTTGCGTAAGGGTGATAGTCAGATAGGCTACCCACCTATCCCAAAAATGTTCACATAGCTTGAGTTGTTGTTGCGTCAGCTGACATCAGAAGTTTTTTAACAAGGGATTACAAAAAACACAAACCTCTCCGAATAGCTTTGGATAGTTAGGCGAATGCACCCATTGTATTTATGAAACAACACAGGCAGCCGCCAAAAGTAAAATGTTTTAAATGGCGGAGACCAACATGGAGAAATTAATATTAAACTCGTATCTTCAATATCTTCGATTTTTACTTTATTGGCACATTAAATGTCACCCAAAAGGTCTAAAAACAACTTTTTCCGGAACAAAAAATAAAATCGGAAAACCTTTTTCCGGCGGGGAAAACAAAGTCTAAAAAATGAGCGATTTCTATTCCAACGACATGCATACGTTTTTTTTCTCTGGATTTTCGCAGTGCACCCGAAACCGAGACCGAGACTAGCCTCGGTCGCGTTGCCAGACCTCTACAAAGTCGAAGTGTATCGTATTTCTGGCTTATTTCCCTACATTTATGCTCAAAAATATCTCCATAGACTACATTGACAAAGCGAAGAACCTAGGTGAAACTTTCAACAGAACTTTGACCTAGAATGACCATATACATAGATTACAATATTGGAAAAGTTTATGGTGCTCTTAGAATGTTATACATTTGACTACTTTAATCATACAAAAACCTAATTGAAATTTTTAGCAATTAAGTTACAACGCCATCAATAAATTTGTTTATTTGAAGTACCACCTCTCTCCGTTGTATAGCTTCTTGTAATATAAACGCTACTCAATTTTTAATATAAACACTTGAATACAAATTTGCACTAAATACATAACCACTTACCGTTAAGCCCATTATATTCAAAAAGCTTACCTGAAACGAAAAATAAAAACAAACGTATTAATTTGTGAAAAAGGTCAAAAACAAACAAATCACAAAAAACAATTTGGAAAAAAAAAAAACCAAACAAAACAGATGCTCCCCAATAAACAGTTACATTTTCTCTTTACCTCTATTTATTTAAAATAGTAATATCACTTAAAACACACAAAAATACAAAAATCTTAAAAGGTCATCAAAGTTTTAAAAAGATTTACTGCAAGGACAATGAATGAAATTTAAGGCCCCATTTGGATTTAAAAATAAAAAACACTAACACACACACACAGCTACCCCAAAGTTATATCCTTTCAAATCCATTAGAAACAATATAACGGCCATAACTGAACTCAAATCACCCTTATAGATCAAATATCACAAATCTCTTGGGGCTTTTTAAGGACTCAAATCACGTAAAGCACCCTTTTTTTTATAGTCGTAGTTCCTTTTGCAACCATAACCTCTCTCAGTATCTATATATTTACAAAAGCCCATAAAACTGGAACGAACACAAAAAGGCTAAGCACTAAATTAGTTTATTACCTCTGCACGATATGAAAAGGAGTTCAAATAAATTTTTTTCTTTTATATATTTTCCAAAATTTTATCTAGGTAACAGAAAATAAAAAGCTTTTAATAGAAAAACGTATAAAAAAAAAACAAAATACTGTAAAAAAAAACAAAAACAAAAACCAACCCCTCGCCCCCCGCTGTGCCCAGCCCATCGTTGGCCAAAAGACAAATGACGTATAAATAAAAGAAAGTTTCACTTAAAACAGCGCAAAGAAGATAAAGGTAAATATCCGGCTATTATTTTCAATTGTTGTCTATGCACAAAAATTTTCCTATCGAGTCAAAATCCAATTTAAACTTTTCGACGGGCGGACACAATCAAAAAGAATAACTTGAACACACCCCTGCACCGCAATTGAAAAATCTCCCCCTCAGAACAAAAAAAAAAAAAAAAAAGGATGAACATTTTGGTCGTTTTATTATTTTCTTTTTTTTTTTTTTTTTTGGGATCAGTCCGAAGGGAGGAGAAGTAAAAAATTGAGCAGTCCCGGTCGGGAAAGTTTCGACTAGAGTTTTGAAAAAGAACAAATCAGTTAAAAAAGGGTTAAAAATACAAGAACGGACAACTTTTCTAGACACACCATATGGCCGTTTGGAGCGGGGGGAGGGGATGGGGGCCAATGGCACACCATCGACAGCAACGGCTGTACACTCGGGCGTATGTGGACCATAAAATGGTACCGCAGAAAAATAGATAGAAAGTTAAGCAAAGTTTACACGTATATATAGCTTCATAGCTTTGAATGCCCTGTGGGATAGGTATAAGTTTTTTTTTTTTGTCTCATACACATATGAATTTTTTTTTTTTGGTTTTGATATCCAGGACACACACTTTTCGGGTATTTACCTACAGCAGCAGCAGCAGCAGCAGAAACTTCATCCCAAAATCCAATAGTTGTATCTGCAAAGCCATTCTAAATGGCAGCTTGGGCTTTGCTCTTTTATGTGTGTATGAAATTTTTTTTTAGATATTACACCTTGATCCTTAGAAGCTTATGGGAATGGGAACGGCCGACCGACACGGAGATGGCGACGTTCGAATCGAATTTTCCTAACCGCTACAAGGGTTGTACTTTGGTTTCGGTCGCGCATAAACTTCTTGCTTGTGGTCATATATAGGCGAATAGGATGAGTGTATGAGAGGGAGAGAGAATATGATTTTATGCGGTAGAAGCAATTTTTGTTAATTTAATTTCACTTGAACCCGGGAACTCCTGAGAACTCCAACAACGTTGACTACGACGACCATCACCATCACCACCACCACCACCATCACCAGCAATCCTTAAATCCAATGGAATCATGATGTGCAATGCAGTCGAATGTCGTAAAAGAAGTCAACTATATGGATATTGTACATGTACCGTACCGTTTTGTGGGCGGCAGCGAGCGATTGGCTTGTCTTTATGCTCCAAAAAAAAAAAAAAAAAAAAATATGAACCTGAATGAGCACAAAGAAAGTTTTATGCGGTTGTAACTTTTTTTTATTTTAATTATTTTTTACGACATCGTTTATTAAGAATGCGGATTAAGTTAGGGTTTTTAAGTACGAAATACGCAGGTAAAATTTGTTGAGCAAATCAGAAAGTCCTTCACGTTAGAGGAGTTTTTAAAATGAATGTAGCAGATTAAAGTATAATGAGAGTTAATTTGCTTGATGTTTGTTTATTTTTTTTTTAATGCAGAATATTAGTGAATGATGGGGGGAGAGAAGCACTCGTTTGGAAATGAGTTAAAAATGTTGTTTCTTTTTTAATAAAATATACTTGTACTAAAAATTATAGGAATATAGCTAAATACCGCATTAATCAAACAAAAAAAAAAAAAACAAAGATCGGTAGATGCTCTTGGAGTCATTCGGTCTTCTGTTTCTGTTTAGTCCAGTCAATAAAGGTTTTCATCTGGAAAAAAATCCAACAGTTTTGCAATTGGCACACTTATTAAGAAAGGCCTAATGATGAAGTGTATATACAAAAGTCCCCATGAATCCGAGGCGAGCTCTAGCGGCATGAAAGTGTAACACGTTGTCTTTTGCGGTTTTTCGTCTTTAACTTAGAAACTGTTTGTCCTTTCAAAAAATAAAAAGAGACAAAAAAAAAAAGATTTAAAAATTGATTATATTAAAATTTTTCATGTCTCTCATGAAAAAAATGAAAAAAATGTGTTCAAACTGATTTTGTTCAAAATTTTACGCAATTAAGTTGCATTTTTGTGTTTAATATTCAATGCTCCCATAAATTTTCAGTCAAATACTAAAAACCAGATGTCAAAATGTCTTCTAATTTTTGAGAAAATTAAAAATTCCTTAAATTCGACTTCAATTCCTTATTTTGTTGCTCCAAAGATCCTATTTCCACTAAAACAACCATATTTGCAAACAATTTCGCTCTAGAAAAAAAGTATAGCATGACATTGTAAGAGTTACCGTTATTTTTTAATCATTTTTTTTTTTCTGTTTTGAGTCAATTTTTTTTTTTAATTGCCCTTCATGGGTAAACGGGGGGAATAGACCCCCCCATACGTTTTTGTTTGTCTCGAGCCAACATACATACTTATGTATATTTACGCTGTAGTTTTTTGTCACACCTTATGCGAACCACCCTCTATATAAAAAAAAAGGTTTGTGCTGTGCACTGATAAAAAATGCTTAGGTCCCAGATTATTTTCGAATACCCACCCCCACCCCTGGCTGAAAAAAATTGTCAGACGGTTGAATTTGGTATAATAGCGCGTTTACCTAAACACACAAGTAAGTACCTATATGAATTTTGGTTATACCTCCACTCCGTAGCTGTTGAAATTTAAAAAATACCAATTTTAGGCGTCAAATAACTTTATAAATATGACAGATATGAAAAATTTGGGCATAATCAATCTTGTAAAGAATTTAAAAAGCTATTTTTTCGTCTCAGATTATTTTTTGAAAGGACAAACTGTTTCTAAGTTAAACACGAAAAAACGAAAAAAACGACATGTTACACATTTCTGCCGCTAGAGCTCGCCTCGGATAACTCGGATTAACGGGGATCGTAATATCAAGAATTCGACATTTGAAAATATATTTTTACTTTTTTGCCTCTTTTGTTTCAATCCTTGTTTAACTTTTTTAACTGCTTCCTGGAAGTCTGTTTAAATTAAATCTAATTAAACTTGACAAGGTTTAAAAAAAGGTTTATTTCCGGGTATAACGAGTGAATAATATGAACTAAGATTTATAAATAAAAATAAATGTTTTGCTAAATAAAAAAAGGTTTGTCCACTTTTTAATAAAGAACAAAAAATTGAAAATCGGTTATAACCAAACACCGGATATAACGAACAAATTAGCCAGTCCCATCGAGTTCGTTATAACCAATTTGACTGTAGTTAGTTTTTTTTGGAATTTTTTTTTAATTTCAATTTTTTCGTGATGTTTTTTATTAAAAAAAAAAAAAAAAAAAAAAAAAATTGAACGACAAAATGGAAATTTTTACGTTTAATATAAAACTAGTTAGATTAAAATCTAATTTTAAATTAATTTTGTAAAAAAAAAACAACAAAAAAAAAAACATAGAAAATATTGGAGGAAAAAATTTGAATTATCATAACTAATTCACGGATAATGCAAAATTTGTAAGCAGTAAACCATTCGGTATAAGAAGTCCTTAACCCTATTTTCGTGATGGTCTACTTCGCTTTCTAGATATTAACTTGGCAAAGCAGCAAAAAAAAAAAAAAAACAAATAAAACATTGAACGAAAAACCCAAAATTATTATAATTCGAAATAATTACAAGCAAATTATCCGCCTTATACTGCGTTTTTATAAAAGAGGAAATGAGGTAATTTCGTTCAAAATTTCCAAATGAGGTAAATTTGCACAAAGTTCGGTAGGAAATAACGTAAAACTTTTATGAACACACCCAAATGGAATCCAAAGCAGAAGTGAAAGCAAAAAATGACAGAATTCAATGTAAAAACAACAAAAACAAGCGATTGACAATCTGAACCGTCAAACAAAATTAGGAAATTTGAAATGTGAACAGTTTTTTTGTAATTTGTCAAATTACCTCATTTCAGCTCTAATGGAAACGCAGTATGTATTACATTGGCATTTATGAATCATGAATTTCTATTTAGGACCTTAATCTTGAGTTTTCTGCACATTACACCACAAGGAAGCCATTCGATGATATTATCAAAGAAAGAAAGCAAAAATTAATGGTCTTAGACTGCAACCCTGTGTTACCCTTCGAGATTAATTTCTAGATAATGAAAGAAGTTCGGCATCAATTTGTATTTTATTTTTTAAAACGCTCTTTTAAAATAAAATGATATCCTAAGGGCTAGTTTAACAGCCCAAACTTTTCCAAATCAGTAGCACTTAAGTTTTCCATATTGGGACTTTAGACTCCGTGAGCGCTGAAATATTGAACCTTTTTACTTACAGCCATATTATTCAGTCACTTAAATCTGGATTTGTCCGATTAAAACCAAATCTTAGTTCATATTATTCACTCGTTATACCCGGAAATAAACCTTTTTTTAAACCTTGTCAAGTTGTTCGAAAATGGTAGAAGTTGTTGAAGCCGATACAGAAAATTCTGTTGCCAAACTTTTATTGGAACAACCAGCTTCGAGTCTTGAAATTATTACAGATTTTTATTCAATCGTAAGAACTCTACGTTTTGAACTCATTTTGAAAAAACTAACACATTTAACCTTTCTTTAAATAAAATATGACTATTCCAGTTCCTCTCAGAACAGAATGCGAAATTCGAGTATAAAAACAAAAAAAAAAAAAAAAAAAAAAAACAGAAAAACAGAAAAAGAGAAAAGAGAAATCCCCATAATTTATCATTTTAAATGCACGAAATTTCCAATGCCTACTTATTTTTTTTTTTAATCTTCGTTATAAGCGATAATTCGTTATAGGCAATGTCGTTAAAACCGATATTTAGTTAGTACAATTTCAATTTGTATGAACCTCGGCCGGGACTTCGAGAACAGTTCGCAATAACCGATATTTCGTTATAACCTATTTTGACTGTATTTAGAAATATTAACATAACCTTTAATTTAAATACCTACAAAATTGTATTATGGACGCTGTTCGTTGAAACAGTTCACAGAGATATTTTTAAAATTTACTCATTCCCCATTAAATTGTGAATCGCCATTAAAAATAGAAAATTCACAATTTGTGTATTTAATTCAAAAAAAAAAAATTAATAGAAAATTAATAAACTGCGGCTAAAAAGTTTAAAATTAAAAAACAAAATTGGTAGTGCAACAGCTCGGAGATAACTAACAACCCTCAACCATTGTGTGCTTGTTATTAACAGAAAATAAGTTTTTTTCCGAATCTGAAAGTACCTACAAGGTTAGAAGCAAGTTTTTCATGACAAGAGATAGATAGCCTTGGAAGATATCAGTTCCTCTGTTTTCTAGGGAGCTTAGGCCGGATTCCCGAGGGCTTCGGCTTGACACTCGATTTTCAGCTTAATAATTAAGAATTTTATTGTTGTTAGATATAGTTCACATTAGGTTTTAGTCAAAAAAATCTATTTGAGTTGAAATGAAATTGACAAAAATTCCTTATTGACAAGGTTCTCCCGTATCAAGTGTTGAGGCTAAAAGCGATCGCCAAGACGAAACACCAGATTTTGTGGATTCATGATTGGGTGGGTTGGCAACACTGCACCAACACCAGCAGTGCCCTTGAAGTGGTGATCGTCCGTCTGACGTTACTTTTGGTTTATTTTACTCTGGCCTGATGTGTGGTTTGTTGCAGGTGAGGCCTAGTTTGGGGGGCAAGATCCCCCCCCCCCCCCATTCTGGCAAGCAGGCCGCGTCCTCCGGAACTTAGCATTCCATCCCATTTCTGACCTCGTTCTTTCCCATATTTCTACCTACTCCAACAAATGGCCATTAATAGTTACTTTACCCCTATTTATATAGATATCAAATCATTTTTTATTTTTTGATTATTCCCTATATAATGTCAATATTACTGGCGAAGGACATCAGTGACTTTCAAAGGGTATTGTATCGTTAATTGATATCATATCTCCACACAATTGTTTTTTAAATGATTTTTAAGCAATCGTAGGACAACCTACCCCCCCCCCCCCCCCCAAAATCAGCTCCAATCTCTGAAAAAATACAAACTCATACCATTAAGCTTTTCATATCTACGTTAAGCATTTCTCCTTCTTCGTTTGTATCTGCTCGAATATATATTTTTTAAGAGTCCATACTCTTACTCATTGAATTGACCACAAAAAAAAATCAATTCCCTAACAATGAACTTCACATTGTCAATATCCAAAGAATCCACAATGAAACCATAATCCAAGTAAATCCTTGGTAAATCTTCAACTGTCATTTTACATCCGCAAATGTCCTTCAAATGAACCTACACACATTCAAAAAAAAAAAATATCTTCTTTCCCTTAATTGAAAAAACATCACACACAAATTGCAAATTGAATTTTCCAAAATAAAAAAAAAAAAAAAATGAAAAGAAAAAGAAAAATACACAAAACTGCGCCGCAAAGTTTTTAAATTAAAACTTAATTTTTCCGCTGCGAGTGTTTTGTCGCTTGTGCTCGTATAAAATGTAATGTTGATCGAAACTCATTGTCGTTTTCGTTTATTGTTGTCTGGTTTTGGTGACTCCTTTTTTTTTTTTTTGTTAATTTTTTCCTATGGTCTTGTGCCTTGCGGAGGGATTTTTTTTTTAACTGTATTTTATTTTCATAAAAAGGAGCAAAAAAAAAAAATATAATAAAATTAAACCGAGAACCCCCCATGGAGCCTCTGTTGTTGACCACAACCCAAGGTGACATTAAACAGCCATTGAACGCGCAGCAAATTTCACTTTTCATAAAGCGAACACTCAGCAATGATGACCTTCTTCCTATGCCCACCTTCTTCGTCTCTGTGTTGCTCGCTCTGTCTAAACGAGCATGAGTTGAACGTGTAAACACAACAAACAAAAAAATAATAATGGACAAAGGTAGTTAGTGCTGGGTACCTTGGCATGGTCCTCGATGATGACAGTAGTCCTCGCCCACTTGACAATGGGTGTTCTTGTTTGTGTGTCATGGCGGGCGGGAAGGCGGGTTGGTGTCCGTTCGTCCGTATATTCATGTTGTAGAGTAGTTATCATCCCGGGGTATTGCTATTATTAACTAGAATATGTTACCCGGAGCTTTGTTTTATATTTTGTTGGTAGATTTTTCGAAGCCACAGCATGACCGCCATTGGGGTTTCATAATTATTATGGAGCAATCCTAATGGTGGCTTTTTTTTTTATATAAAACAAGGAATGTAACTAAGTCGTACAAAGTTGCGATGTCATGTCGTGAAACGAAAGACTTGTGAAGGAGCTTATGCTACATACATATTTATATGGATTTAATTGGACTCTTTAAGTAAAACAATATATTCTCTTTGAAAAATAATAGAAGGGTTTTTTTCCCCTCTTCTCCAATTTTTAGAGGTTTTGTTGTTCTCAGATATTTTGCAACGAATCTCGAAGTTAATGTTGTTTCAAGAATTGTCTTAAAGTATTTGCAACTACATCAAAGTGAAAACTACACCTATGGACCCACAACAACAACAAAAATTAAATTACAAATTTTTAAAAGGGTTTGGAGCTAAAATTTTTTTTTTCTATCTCAACTTCTTCATATTTTGTCGCACTCAAATGGTTTTTTTTTTTTTTATCTCGAACAGTCATCCTGCCGGAGTTACACTTCAGTGATTCCAATCTGACCAGGAAAACCAAGGGATTACTGGTTGGTTACGTGGCAGCAGTTAGATTGGTTTTTGTGCTATCATATAACGTTGTTCACATGTTGCGAGACTGTAAGTAAGTGCTCTCTATAGTACACTCTCGGATATGTATGATGCAGGAAGGAAATGTTTTTCCTTTATTTTCTAGCCATTTTTATGTTTTTTTTTTTTTTTATTTAGTTCATTGTTCTACTATAAGCCTTCAGGGTCGTTTTTGAAAGTAAAAAAAAAAATCAACTCAACTCAACGTTGATGTCAAATTGAATTTCAATTTAATTGTGTTTATGTCATGCTCTCTAATCACTTTCGACTCAATTCGAGTGACAGAGTCATTTCTGGACAAACATAGAAAAAAAAAGAAAGAGATATAAAGGTGTTTTTTTATACCTACGTTCGTTGTTGTCTTCGTCGGGAGTTTTCGATTTTGCTGTGAGTGAAGGATAAGGGATTATAGTAGCTTTCAGTAGGATTAAGTTATTGTGAGATTAGTTGTTATGGCTTTTGATAAAAGGGGTTAAGGTCAAATACCATTATTTGAGTAATATGCATGTAGGTAGGCATATAAAAGTAAAATCATTTTCGTTAGGTGTGTTTTGTTTAACTCCTTAATGCGCACATTTGATCTTCAGTAACTCTATGGCTTAATGTGGAACATTGCAGAATCATCACAGTAACTAGCTCAACACAGTACTAGCTCAACAAAATACAACTATTCTCACTATATCATTACTATTTATTTAAAGACGAAACAAAAATTTTGTTTGTCCGAGGTAATCTCAGAAAGTATTCAAAAGATTTACTTGAAACAAATTTTATATTCTTCCTTATTCTTTTAAGAATGTTATAGGATATTTTTTGTTTTTTAAATAGGTTTGTTGAATTGGATTATTACCGTTAAAAAATTTTTCGTACTTACACTTTGTCGAGGTTGACAAACATATTCAATTATGCTTTTAAACCGGCTTGATATTTAAGAAAAATGATATTTTTTGTATAAATTCAATAGTTTTATGCAAATTTTAAGCCGTAAATCATTTCTTAACTGTACTTACAAGCTGATAAATAAATGTAGGTATGTATGAGTTATAAATTTATCAACTTTTTGTATTTTTTTCATATCTAGATTTAGATTTATTTAGATTTATTTTAGATTTATATAAAAAAAATAATTCTATAACAATTTAATAAATCATACGACGCATGGCTTTGCTGTCTGCCGATTGACAATTAATAAAGTTTTAACATTTAATTATTAACCAACAAAAATAATATAAAAAGTTTAAGTTGTACCTTTTTTTTAAAATTTTGATTTATGATTCTTTCACGATAAGCTAGTGCTACTTTACAATAGTTATAGAGTTTAGTCACATTCATTCTATTTAACATTTCCTTTATGTTTTCTTCTGATACGAATTCGTTCCCTAGGTAATATCTCCTGGTTTCTCTTAGGATTGGGCACTTACCCAGAAAATGAATAATGTCTTCTCTCTCTCTCTCAGGTTACAGATGTTGCATTTGATGGTAAGGTCATCCTGGTGCGGTATATAATTTAGCTGTAACAATTCAACTCGAAGTTTAAACATCATCGAAATCATGTTGGATGCTATTTTCATCGCGAAAGTAGTTAGCTTCCTGTAGATTATGCTCTAGTATGCTATATGTTGCTCTATGTACGGAGCTGGATGCTTCCTCAAGAAACTTTTCTCTACAATGTAAATCGACATTTCTTATTAGGTCGTACAAAATTGGCTTCCAGAGATGGTGATGTTCCAGTTCCAGGTTCAACTCAATTCCACACATGCCAGCTAGTTCCATCTATTCTGCATACCAACCAGATTTGCTTCTAAATTAATTGTGAGCAGCTTGTTTAGGCAGCCTTTCATTCGGCAGGTTCATGACTTTCAAAATATAGTCCACTTGAAGTTTGAGAGTCTTTACAACAAGCGGTGGCAGTCCCGTTTCCAGCATAACTTCTCTACTGTTTCATACTGTCTGGCACCCCAAACTTGCGCTGCATAGAACAAAACTGACTCCGATACAGCTTCAAATACTTGGAACTTGCTGCTGTGTGCAACAAGCTTATTTGCAAAGAATCTTCTCCACGTTGTGCTTAGAGCAGAGTTGGCGCTTGACAGTTTCTTTTTAAGGTGTCTCTCCATATTAAGGGTATTTGTAATCCTTAACCACTTCTATTGACTGTCCTTTTTACGTCCACCGTTCATTCATGTTCATCCTTTTCCCGTGTTTCTTTTGAAAACCATAGCTTTAGACTTATCAAGATTTACAGTCAGGTTCCATAAAGTGCAGTATAGTCTTCAAGGCGGTTTATCATTCGTTGTAGGGTTTCAGGAGAATTAGCAAGTAAAATAATGTAATCCGCAAACAGAAGGGCTTTAATGCATTGGTTTCCAAATACAACTCCTCCTGATATGTAGTCTGTGAAATCGTCGATAAATAGGTCGAAAAGTAAGGGGCTCAAAGAACATCCTTGTCTCACCCCAAACTTAGTTTCAAATTTTTCAGAAGGTGTTTCGCCGTTCCAGACCGCTGACCAAGTATCTTTGTACATCTTTTCCAAAAAGTTGCAAAATTTTGTTGACAAACCTTTGTTATAGCTTGAAAACTAGTGCTCTGCGATCCACCGCACCGTATCAAAGGCAGCCATAAAATCCACCAAAAAAGTAAAGAGTTTGAGCCCTCTTGCAAAGAATGATTCCACTATACTTCTTAAAACAAAAATGTGGTCAACTGTTGAATATCCGGGTCATCTATGAATTCGATTAAATCGCAATGACTGTATTGCTGCTTTGTTCCATTTCATTAGCGTTCCAGTGTTTGTGCATTTTCTTTTGTTTATTTGCTTCTGAATATCTGTCCACTCAATTGTTCGCTCACCTATATTTTCTCGTAACGTTTCGTCGGATTTTCAAGCGTTCATAACTTCGGTCTGGATAGAGCTAGAGGGCTTAAATTTTCAGGATTAGATGTAGTCCGCAGACTTATAAAACACACCAAATTTTATATTTCTAACTTTTATACTTTGGGCGTAATTCATACCCAAAAAACGTTAATTTTATAACTGACCACTCACTCATCAAAAGCTAAAGGGTACTTCCTGAAGTTCTAGAAAGCTGAAATTTGGAATGTAAGCTAGGATTTGTACGCAAACAACAAAAATTAAGAAACCTTTAACTTTCACCCTCCAACACCCAAAAAGTGGGAGTGCAAAAAAATCACTAAAACAAAAACAAACCCTACTTCATAGTCCAAAAGTATGGCTTGGCCGTTTCGCAGTCGTTACACAGGCTCCCATTGACTTATCGTAAAATGAAGTCCGCCATACAGAACTTCTATCTAACGGCCAAGCCATACTTTTTTACCAGATGTAGGGTTTGTAGAGTAGGGGCTTGGAGTTAGGCCTGGTACAGTAAGTGGCCCTGGTCTTCATGAGATCTCATAACTTTTTCACATCGAAAGCGTTATGTACATGTGAGTCTTAGCGACCTTTTTTACATGAAATGTTTTTGGTGAAATTTACTCTTCCAGTTCCCTTAATTTGCTTAACTTGCTGACTCTATTGTTTACTCAGTTTATTTCATAAACTTTGCTAAAATTTTCAAAGCAACGCGAGCGCGATTCTGCTAGTAGGTACATATTTATGTTTTGAAGAACAACCACTATTTTGTAGGAGATTTTTTTTTAAATTCAAAGAATGTCTTGTAGTCGAGAGTTTCTTTGGTAAACGCATCCAGGAAATTTTTCTTTTGAATAATTTAATTTTTTATCATACGATTCTGAACTGACTGTAAGATAGGCCATATCCTATGATGGCCATAAATCTGTCTTGGAACAAAGTTTCATCCACGTACCAATTAGGTCAAAAATTGCGTTGCTAGCTCTATCCATTACCTACTGGATTGGTATGAATCTTTATTAACTTCAATTTAGTATCATCAATTAATTTGATTATTTTCCATTCTGTACCTGACACCATTTCGATTAGATGAATTTGCCGCAGGCTCTTCCAATTCTTAGCCTCTAAAAAAACACATTATTAAATTATCATCCTTTTGTCCGAAAGTTCTTTGGGGCATATTTATTAATTTAAGTCCACTTAGCATGGCGCATTTTTGTCGATACCATCAGATACAACACAGGTTACGTTCGGAGATTGTTATTATTGGATTTGGTTTGGTTCGTTTCTTCTAATATTTCTTCATTATGGTAGGTACTCGATGAGCGCCAGCAATGTGCCATTATTACATTCCGTTATAGGTCGAATCATAATCATTGACATCATTATGGGTCTCAATCCCAATATCATTAAAGGTACATCCCTTCTTCGATACGGACACAAGGAAACAAGGTTATTTCACTCCGTTTAATAGCCATTTAAGAAGCTTGTACGTGTGAAACTGTAATTTCATTTCGTGCCGGATTACCGTGAGTTAAGTTCAGTTGTGTAATATTAAGGTTGTATATTATAACGAACTTTGTGTACCCTGGTATCCCTTCATAGTGCCAAAACATATACCAAAGGACCACAGATGTGTTTTTTTTTCCCCTGGCATAAATATGCCCAAGGAATAACGTACGTGTCATATTTTTCATCATGAAATAGAAAATTGCCACTTCGAAGGAGAATGTGCAAAAGAAAAAGGAAAAACCAGGCATATAAAAACATAAAAACCAAGCGCCATTGCGCCCCACATCGGAATAGTATAGTCGTAAAACTCAATTTAGATAAAATGGCTGAGGTTCATCGAAAAGTTTTCTCTGCGAACAATATCGATGCTGCTCTGGCTGGGCTAGCTATAGGGCTAAGGGTATTTGTATGAAATGATTGAGACCTGCTCTCAATTTAATAATATTATGGTCATTTGAAGGGATTTTCCAACTAAGCACTCAATGGCTTGTTGGTTGTACGAACGTGATGATTTAAATTGAGTTTTTTTTTGTTGTTGTTGTTGTTGTTGCTGCTGTTTTGAGTTAAAGAAAACAAAAAAGACCCCAGATTATGGCATCTATTTGTTTTAACAGCTTCTTAGTTTGGTTTTCAATATGGAACTTTATAGAAAAGCCATAATCGTTCTATATGGATAAGATAAGACGTGATGGTTATAATTTTTTTTTGCAGAAAATGTAAACGTATTTTAAGACGAATGATATATGGTAATTGATTTTTCAGAATCAGTGTTCAAAAATATCCAATACTTTACCCGTTTGCCCGAAAGAGTCATAGATTTTGTTGACTATTTAAAAATCTTAGGGGAATTTCGGGCATTGGAATTATGTGTATTTTATGTTGGATCTTGATCTTAATAAACATTGATGACTTTTTGTTTAAGGCCTTATTTCAATAAGCTTCTAATTGTTTTAATTTTCCACGAAAATATCAGGAGGTGATTGGGATATTAATTTCTATGGTGAAAAACTGAAATCCAATTGAGCCACCTATCGGACAGTTTTATATTTAATTTATTGTTCAATTTATTTTTTTCGTAGAATTTTTAGGAAAATAATTAATTTTTTTTATACTAGCTGACCCGCCCGGCTTCCCGCAGGTAGACAAATCTAAACTTTGCTTACATATTTATTATGCGTTTTTATTTGTTCAGTCATTACAATGTGTAAAGCTTTATTTTTTATTAGCTGACCCGGTAGACTTCGTACTGCCTTAATCGATAAATAAAAGACCTAAACTTTTGTATAAAATAAACTTAAAACAAAAAAAAAGGAATCCATAATTAATAAAACAAAATGCTCGGTATGAGTGAAGTTTTATTATTATTTTCGATTAATTACACATGATGTTGCTTACTTACAAAACAGAGTTTTCCTGAAATACTGGCAATTTATATTTATGGTGCGTAAATAAACAAAGATGACGATTTTCCGACGCGCGAACATGTGACGTATACTTGTCCATGCGCGAAACAGAGAAACTCCAAGTTGATTCCGCAAACTTCCAACGACTTGCCTTGTGATTTATTTATGGTCATCGCAAAGGCCAGACGTACTGTCAAATGTCAATATTATGGTTGCGTTTAGAAATTTAATTTGCAATAAATTGGATTTACCATTCGATTTTAAACGTTTACAATTTCCAGTACGTCTGGCCTTTGCGATGATCATAAATAATTGAAACCTTACAACTTTCATATTTATTCACCTTTTAAACCTTCTCTGGACTTCCACAAATAATTCAAGACCAAAATTAGCCAAATCGGTCCAGCCGTTCTCGAGTTTTAGCGAGACTAACGAACAGCAATTAATTTTTATATACATATATAGATTATTATTATTGAAAAATCTCAGTTGTATAGTATTTAATTTGACATCTATTATATGATTAAGAAAATAATTGCTTCGTTTCGTTAATACTTTTCGAAATTGAAAATTTTATAATTTATCGGTAAAACTTAGACTCTTTCAGGAAATGTGCAACAATTTTTTTTTCTATTGAGCACAATCATATTCGAAGGTTGCCTTTTTTTATGGATAGAATATATCGAGCGCTTTCGACCAAATTGTCGTAAGCGACATGTTGATTTTTGTTTACTCAGCAACGAAAGCAATTAGGCCGAATTTCAGCATTAAGAAATTAGTAACAATTCTTTTACTGTCAGATGACAAAAGTTTCGATTGCTTTGAATGCACAAGAAAAAATTAAATAATTAGCTTTAGATATGTGACAATATGCAAATGTCGGTTACGATAATTTGGCGGAAAGGGGTCGATATCGTTACTTTATTACTATTATATAAAGACGAAACAAATATTTTGTTTGTCCGCGTTTTTCTCAGAAAGTGTTCAACCGATTTACTTGAAACAAATTTTATAATTTTCCTTATTCTTTGAAGCATGTTAATAGATATTTTTTATTTATTAAATATATTTGTTGAATTAGATTATTAACTTTTAAGAAAATTTCGTACACTTTTTTGTCGAAGTTGACCAACATATTCAATTATGCTTTTAAACCTGCTTGATATTTTACAAAAATGGGATATTTTGTATAAATTCAATAGTTTTATGCAAATTTTAAGTCCTAAATCATTTCTTAACTGTACTTACAAGCTGAGAAATAAATTTATTTACAAATTATAAATTTATCAACTTTTTGTATTTTTGCATCTATGAATTCGATTCAATGGCAATGACTGGGTTGCTGCGTTGTTCCATTTTATTATCGTTCCGTGTTTTGTGCATTTTCTTTTGTGTATTTGCTTCTGAATCTCTGTCCACTCAATTGTTCGCTCATCCACTCATTTACATTTTTATTCCTCCTTTCATTCCACTTAATTGTTGACTTTTTGTAACGACGACGGCCAATGCGTAGTGTGTTTGTTTTTTCCTTCTTCTTAAGCGAACTAAAATGTTACATACATACCTACATATTTTAAGTATGGGCTGGGCACCACTGCCGTGCGCAATGTGTTTATTGTTTGCTTCTTCTGCAGTGAACCGAAGTGTTACATAAATGTACATATTTTGAGAGGAAATTGGGCAGGGCATTCAGTAGAAAGCAGCATGAAAAAAAAGGTTTACTGAAACCTGCTAAAGATTATGAAAATGAAACATTACTGATTTGGAGTAAGGAATAAAATACAGTGCAAGCTCCCTTAGCCGGACAGTGACGGTCGCAACACTGTTGTCCGTCTAAGGGAGTTTCCGTCCAAGGGAAAAAATAAAAAATAGTTATAAAAGGAAATGTATAGTTGGCATCATGAAACTGTTTCAGTGAGAGAAAATAAAACTCTTTATTTGGTTACGAAAAGCATATGAAAGTATGTATATAAATTTTTTGTTAATAATATAGTAGAAATTGCGGTTAGTCTCATGAAGCATTTTATATACTTTTACCTACTTATATAAATAGGTATATTTAAAGCTTGCGAAGCAACGCGAGCACGGGTCGGCTAGTTATTGATAAATATACAAACAAAGCATATAATAAAGTAATATACAAAATTCATGAATTTCCTTCCACACAATTTAACACTTCGTAATTTCTCAATTCACAAATTTCTTTAAGCGAAACAAATTTAAAAATTTAAAACCTCTAACACAATTGCCATATTTCCAGTAGAGAAGAACTGGGGTGGAATTGGCTCTATACGATGATAATTGATTATCATATTAATCATAGACACATGTGATTGTCGCTGAATTTTCCTTTTGCTTAGGGTGATTCAACTTGATTCAATTCGATGGAACGCTTCCCAATGAAATTTTTTTAAAATTAGGGTTGCCATAGTAAAATCGATAAATATTTTGAATGAGTTATCGAAATTATAAAACCAAAATGACGTCTTTGTGATGTACCTAATTCTTATTTGTTCTTGTTCTTCTGGAAAGTACCTAGACATCTATTTTTTGTCACAAGAATGTTTGTTTTTGTTTGTTTGAATGAAAAGCTCCTTAGGGCCACTTGCACAAAACAAACGGATAAATACAAAAAACTGAGGATAACTATCCAAGTTTAGATAAATAAATAAACTTTTCTCGTTTTTTGATTGCACGAACAGAAAATGCTTCTGTGACGGGAGATACTGTTGGAGGATTTGTCACTTCCTCGAGGCAGTAGCCCGGAAAAAAACGTAAGATAGAAGCGGCTGGTATTGAACCCAGACCTCTGGCGTGACAGTCCATGCACTAACCATTACGCCACGGGCTACTACAACAACCGGATAAGAATATTTTTTTTCAGAATCACCAACACAACAAACACAAAACGCTTCGAATTGCTTTCACGTGAGAAATTCTATAATTTGACGTGAGAGCTATTCAGAGTTTAAATATTTATCCAGAGAACGAAAAGAAGATAGCTTTTTAAACTTAAATAGAGGAACCAGAGGTTACTGCTGTCAGAAAACTTTTGTGCAAGTGGCCCTTAAAAGTATACAGGGACAAGAAAGTTCAAATTTTGTACTAATTTACAAAAAAAAAAATATATTTTGTTTCTATTTAGAAATAACCATAGTAATGAGCAACGACGCAGGACTAAAATTAATATTAATTTTCTAATGTTTTGCTTTTTTTTACCAGCATATTTAAAGAAATGTTTAGGTAAATAACTTTTTATTTTACCCAAAGGTTAACTAAAGATTTTAACCCAGCCATCGCCTTGAATATTGCAAATGGAGACGCGTTGCTAATGGCAATGACAATATTGCCCGAAAGATGAAAGGCAATAATTATTGATTTCCATCAACGAACGAGGCAATATAATTTGACGTTTCGTATTTCACAAAATGGTTTCTCCATAATTTTGAATGATTTATCTTTCGTTTTGAAATAAAAATTGAAAATATGAATAAAAATGACCACAAATTAGTGAATTCAAATTTTACAAAAAAAAAACAGTATATTTAAGTAGTTGCTGTTGTCATTTCTTTACTGATATTGTTTGACAACTGGAATTGCTTGGCCAAGTAATAAATTTCCAGTGAGCGTAATCTAAGACTCATACAAATTAAGGCTTAGGGCGGTATTCAACAAACGCTAATAAAAGGCTTTTAAATTTCCAAGGCTCATGGCCTAAAAATTACTTATTTTGAACTCCCAAGTTATTTTCCGAAATCCGAAAATGAGCACCATTATGTCTTTTTCTTCTTCTATCACTTTCTTTTTTTCTTTCTATCTCCCTCTCTCTCACTCTCTCTTTTGTGATAAATTGTCAATATCACTGATCTCTATAATACACTGGATAGCGCATCCATACAAGAAAGTTGATGCCATTTGAGAATTGTTATAATGTTGAGTTGCCTATTTTTTTGTATAACTGTATAACATAATGAAATGCAAAATTTTTTACAAAATTGCAACTAAAATATTTTAAATTCACTTTTACAATTATTTTAAACTACAAAAAGTCAAATTTACAAACAAGTGATGGTTATTTTGCTTTTTTTTCTTAGAAATTCGACTTTGGTTTTTGCCCTTCTTCGGTTGTAGTAGAATTTTTGAGATCTCAGCAACTTGAACTGGCATTTTCAGCCTCACTGAACATACCTAAAGTGTTGAGTTGCCTACGTACCTGTCATCTTCAATTGGAAGTAGAAAAACTGTTATAATTTGTAGGGAATCCACTATCCAGTGGATAACTTTGAAACTCTGTGATTTTCTGTGCATTTTACTGCCATTTTATTTATTTTACATGAACTTTGACAGAACGTTAGACTGAAAATCACACAAATGCAAAAAAATTCACAGAGTTTCAAAGTAAAGGAACTAGGCTTTTATTTATTTCAAAGATGTTTTTATTCACTAAATTTCGAATCTGAAAATAAAATTTCGAAAAAAAAAACTCAAGCAATGTGACAGAGTTGACAGATGTAAGTTTATTTCAAAACAAGTTTTCGATGAGAGCGCTATTTCATATAAGAGCGACCACTTAAATAAGTCTTAAAAGTAGGTACTTATAAGTATTTACTTTTATTGCTTGGTGAAGAGGTTAATGAGCCTAATAAGTTACAAGCCTTGGATGAATACCACCCTTAAATTTCAAAATTTCTTTTTCCACTTTAGTGATTGTTTTTATGTGAGCTTTAGTTATACAAACTCATAAAAGGTAAACTATTTTTAGTAATTGGTCAGCCATAAGTAACTACGTTATTTTATTGCAAGTAAATCTATTGAAATTCTATTTATTTACAATTTTCATATGACAAAGACTGACAACACTATAACCAAAAGCTTAAATAAGCAGCAAGACGAATTCTTATTAATAGCCCGCCACACAAAAGAACAAATTTCATATCAAATAGCAAAAATAGCTGTGTCTGAACCACAATTCCACTTAGGAATTCATCACAAAACAAAAGTTCAAAGGGAATTATTAATATCGAAATGAAATCCAATCAGAACCTTATTCGTAGATATGCATACATTTCTGTATGTTTATTGTTTATGTATTATGCAACAAACAACCCTTTCAATTGAATGGAAATTCCAATAAAATTTTATTATTTGACTTTCTTTCCGTGTAGGTATGCATTACGCTGCGCACCATTATACACCAACCTCCACAACCCTATAATTATTGTTGTGAATATCAAATAAAGCAAATAAATTAAGGATTTATAAGGATAAATAAATTTAGCTCATGCATATTTTCGTCCTATAAAGACATATGCTATGCAGTATGCGCTATTCTCTCTCTCACAGCAGGACAATAATCATATACTCGTACGACAAATAATAATCCTGGCAAATGTTTATGCCGGCATTCGCTTCGCACACAGATAGCAATTATTTTGATATCCAAAATGCGATGCGAATGTGAAAAGTCGACAACACCACTTAACCGCAAAATAAGCTAAATCAAAGTGAATGAAGATCTAACGAAATAGAACGAATATACACAATTGTATATGTATATGAGGATATTGCTGAACTGAAGGGAGTCTCTTTGGAATAGTATCCTTGGCCAGGAAATCTGTTGTATTTGTATAAAATATCGTTCAATATGGTTAACCTAGTCCTATAGAGATAGATTTACTCCTTTTCCATGGGATAGCAGCAAACAGGCCTAATAATATTCAATTGCGTTGCTTAGAGGAAAAAGGCCAAGGATGAAAGTTAAATAGTATTTTATTAACAACATATATATATATATGTATAATAGAGTGTTCCAGGAAAGGGCGAAATATTAAAAAAAAAAAAAACTTAAATAAATGCAGATACATACATTTTTTTTTTGTCTCAAGGATGTTTGTCCTTAATGTTCTTAAAATCCTCTGATTGGATTTCAGGTGGGAAAATATATTACATAACTTAAAGGATTGACAAGGCTTTAAAAAAAGTTTTATGTTTTGGGCTCAATTGAAAGCTGAGATTTTAAAAGAATTAAGCTAAAAACCATTTCTTATTATTTCTGACTTACAACTTCTTATCTGCCTATAGATCTTTACATATTTCTTTGTAGTACATAGATCACAATATCTACCAGCAGTGGAAATGTCAATGAAAATAATACTTGTTTTATCTAAAGTATATTTGTCCTCAATGTTTAGAAAATTCTCTTAACAGATTTTTACCGGGAAATCATATAGCATAGCTAAAGGCTTTGTGATGGTTTGAAAAAGAGATTGATGTTTATAGCTTACTTGAAAGCTGAGATTTTGAAGTAACCAAGCTAACCAATCTCTATATCTTTAATACTCTATATCTTTAATACTTCCTTGCTAGCAGTATAAAAAAAAATGGCGTCAGGTCCGTAAAAGCTAATATCGTGACCTCTTCATCGACAATCCGATTAAGTTAAGAACTGATTGTTTGTTCAAAAAAATTCTCTAAATGGATTTTTAGCTGAATTCACTGACAACTTCTACACAAATCTGGGAAACACCCTTTAGCCTCATTGAAGGCCAAACGAGATGGACTGGATTGTTTGTTGTTCTACTTGTTTTTGGGTCTTGTCGACGACGACGATAACAACGACGGACGTACAGACAAAACGATGAGAAATTCAGTTCCAAGGGCAACCATCACATTTCTGGGTAACTTTCAGTCTGGATTGCAGGAAAAAGTCTCTCGTCATTATAATCGACGAAGACAACCACCACGACTACTACGAGACTTTGAGATGAACGACAACCATCTCACAGAAGATGATACAAAACGCATCGTATCTCATCATCCATTCGAGAAACAAAACGAAAAAAAAAAAAAAAAAAAAAAACAGATTATACAGCCTGCAATTTGCGATACAATTAATTGCAATTATGGTCAATTAAATTCCGGTTGCTATACACACCACGCACAAACTAACACAAACATAATAAATTTAGCATCCAGTTTTTAGGCATATTTCTTCGAGTTTATAGTTGGTTTTGATTTATTTTGGGATGCGTATCGCTACTTGGCGCGCCAACGTAATAAATAAATAATTAAACAAAAAAAACCCTTTGCCCTTTAACCCCATCAACTAGAGTCCTATAACTGCAGCCAGAGAGAGGAATTGTATAATTGCAAATCAATTATCTCGTTGTGATCGTTAATGCAGATTGTTTTGGGTACCCGTCTTTTGTGGACGTTCGTTCCCGTTCCCGTTCCTGTGTCGTTCGTCGTCGTCGTCGTCGGGCAAGGATAATTCAATTATCGTTGAAAATGGATTTGCATGTGAAAGGCTTACAAAAGGGCCTATCTATCTCTGCCTCATGAGGCCCTTCTACACTACACCGCCCCCATTCCTGCTATCACACAGACAACCTGTTTTGTAGGTTATGTTGTTGCTGTCATTGCTGTAGTCCCTGTTACCTGCTGTGCCTGTTTATGTATCTCTGGTTTATGTCCATGGGGAGCAATGATAGTGCGGGATCTGGGAAAATTATTATTATAAGCGGATAAAGCTTTTGTGCAAATTATTTTACTGGCTTGATGGTCCTGTCCTCGCTTGGGTTTGCCATGTGGTTTAGACAGAGGATTTTCTGGTTTAATTGTGTTGTTTGTTTGCATGGATGGTTGAATTTAATAGTAGAGACCAGAGAGAGGAAGAGAGAGAGAGTGATGGGGAAACTCACACACATAGGCACACAATTTAAGCCTAATGACAGAAATAGAGAGCAAGGTTAGGTGGTCCTTAAATGGGGTTTTAATTAACTGTTTGATGAAAATTAGAGCTAAAGTTTGGATAGAGCTTCATAACATAGACACACAACACACACACACAAAAGAATAAAATAAAATAAAACAAAACAAAATAACATAACAACCTATGGTTTTTAGCGGTTAAACCACAGGTCCTTTGAAATGATATACACGTTCGAAGGACTTGTAACAGATTTACTAATTGAATTGCTGTGGTTTAGCATTCATTTGTTTTGTAATTTGTGAATTTAATCATTTTGCTTTGTAATTGTTTAAAATTTTGGTTACAATTGAAAATTTGGAAAGAGTATTATTATGGTAATGGGAAAAATTATCATGGCATAATTTTGTTGCATCATGTACTTGCAATTGGAGAAAGATTGGTTTTTGATCTACTTCAATGAAACCTCTAGAGCTATGCGCGGGTTAATGTATTCAGACTGATACGTGGGGGCGAGACGTTGTGGTAGCTAGTACGTAGTTTCCGCAATTCAGCATTCAGGAGGGGATATGGAGATCGTCAAACAACCATTAGGCACTCCCCCAAATCACGACTGTCCAAATGTGCCGAGGGGCCAACATTTAGTCAGAACCACTACCCCCTTGAAGCCAAGGTAGATTGCAGGTATATTGAGAACCAGTGGCTACATTGCCAAGAAACCAGCAGAGACGCCACTTCTGATATGTCGGGTTTATTTAACACGACCAGCAAAGCGAACCCTCCTTTGTTTAACGATGAGTGCTAGCAAGTACAGACAGCTACACAAGAAGTATGCAAAGTCAAGTTGCATAGAAGGATCAAGACTCTTCGCGAGCTCTAAGAACCGAGAAGGATAGGGGGAGCACAGTCTCTTTAGAAGTAAGAAGTAGGTGTATAAGGAGGGCACGATCGAGGAAACTGAAGGGCACCATTACAAGTTCAGAAGTATTACCAAAAGGCTAAAGGAACATTTGGAGATTGCAGCGCCTATACCAAAACTATGAAGGAAACATCGTAGTAGAATCACGGTCGATGCTGAAAATATGAAAAATTCATTTCTCCATTCTGTCAGGAAGATTGTATAAGCACCAATCAACTTATAAACGAGTAAGTAAATTAATTTGGGGGAGCTTGAACTCGTTTAGAACCTGGGTCTAGTGACTTACAATTCTTAATCAGTCCTGTGTGCCAGTTATCTGTACTTTTCATGACAAGAGCTAGTCCTGAAGGATTTGTCAGTTCCTAAAAAGAGGCAGTACCTATCCGTGAAAAAAAAACATTAAATTTTTTTTTTTTTGGGATTGAATTCCAGCAAATTTGGTGGCACAACAGCTCATGAACAACTTGGGCTTTGTAACTTACAACTTTCAAATATTATTCCTGTGTGCGTGTCTGCAGGAATAGAGAGGACCTACGGTTACGAGACTTTGAGATGAACGACAACCATCTCACAGAAGATGATACAAAAGGCATCGAATCTCATCACAAACTTTTCATCGATTTCAAGGCCATGCATGGTAGCATCCACAGAAATGAATGTCAAAGGTGAATAAGAACACTTTAGGCAGTCTTGAAAGGAATTATTTTTTTTTTTTTAATCTAACAATCCGTTCCGGTAACACACAAGCTCTGGTACGCACAATATTTCATTGAGGAAATTAAATTATTATTCTTTCGGAATACATTATCCTCTCGAAGAACATTGAGTCCAAAAGAAAGTGTAGGCGAAGTCGCACACAAACGGACTTCAACCAATTTGACGTGTGAACTAGAGCCAGCTTTCTACGGACCAAGCTGTCTGAAAATTCTTGTTGAGTTACCAGCGGATGCTGAATCCTTTCCTAAGAGACCGAGAGTAAGGTTTTGTTGTGATTCGACAAAGGAGGTTATCGACGCATGCAGCTTTCCAGGAAGCCGTGGTCCCATGAATGATGATCCCGAAAACAATTGACTGGTTAAAATGAAAGTGTGAGTTACTGTAATGGCTGAGACAGAGATAAGTTTAAGCTGGATCAATCTTGACAGAGCTATCCAAGAAAAAATTAATTTTTCGAGGAAGTTTTGAGAAAAATTGGAAAATAATGAAAAATCGAGAAGGATGAATTTTGTCTAAAGTCGAGGAAGAAGAAAGTTTCAATGAAATTGAATAGAAAAGAAGAATTGAATCGAGGTGTTGCAAAAATCGAAGTAATAGAGGAAAAAGGCGGAGAAAATTCTGGGATAAAGAATATAAGAAAGATTTTTTCATCCCATTTAATTGTCAGACACGGGATTTCTTTTCCAAATTTTTAATGGCCTTCTCCAAAAAACAAATTGGGTTTTACCCTGGGCTTTGACCCAAAGATTTCACAAAAAAACATCTTTTTGAAGTCCCATTTGGAAATACATTATTCCCCGTTTAATTGCACCTCGGTTAAATAATGTTCTCGCTTAATTGACCGAAAAAAATGCGTTCGAAAATTTTCTGCGGGTAAACCTAAGTTGAACAGCTTTTAATAGGTTAATTGAACCACCCGGATAATTGACCGAAAAATATCTGACTGACCATTTTCAGTGCAATTAACCCTTAACCACCTACGTGCGGTCCTGGAGACCGCTCACAGATTACTATCTTAAATTCAAGATTTACAGTTTTAACTAAATATAAAAGTGAATAAATGTTTGCTAAGACTTTTAACTTTTATTTTAGAGACTCCAATAACGTTGCCTATAGTAAAATTTCGTAATATTCTTGAAATCTTCGAAAATTAACACTTTTAGCACAAAAAATGACTATGCTCAAAAAATGAGACCCAGTCAATAGGAACTTAAGGGATCAAACAATAGAACTCTAGGTCACATCAGGTTCCACGTCACTGCAATCCTCTTCTGGCAAACAGGGATGCACTCTGTCGCAGGACACGCAAACATTGACATATTTTTATTTGAAAATTCTTTGCGGTCTCTGAGACCGGCGGTAGGTGGTTAAGGTTTAAGCGGAGAATACTGGTTTATAAAATTTGTATTTCTATTTTGGTAATTTGTATGCCATTAAAGTTTGTTGCGAGGTAAGAGGAGAGGAAGATGTCGGGAAAGCGAAAGGGTAGGAAAAGGAAGAGGAAGGAAAGAGAGAAAGGAAGTGTTTGGAAAGAAAGGTGGAATGTCAAGTCCCGGGACGCGGCCTGCTTGTGATTGCACGGCGTCAGCTCGCCGGACGGGAGGGGATCTTGCCCCCGGAAAACTAACCTCGCCCGCAAACAAAAACACTTATCAGGCCTGAGGAAACTGGGGAAAAAAAGGTAACGGACTAGTAGACACGGACCGACTATTGCCACATCAGGGCACTGCATCAGATGTTGTTGCAGTGGGGCCTTAGGAATACGAGGCCATTTTTGAATTCCCCCAAGTGAAAGAACAAGCAAAGGACCCGGCTCCTGGCAACCCAAGCGCTTTCGATCCGATTTGCCGGATGAGTAGGATTCCTACTTTTTGTTCCCTCGTCGATTCTAGGGGATCCCAAGGTCAATGACACGCCGGATCTGGAATTTCAACAACGCATCTTATCCGTTGGATGAATCATATACCTATGGGTATACCTCAAGCTTAGATGTATCTCATAACCGTACGTGCCTATCTTATACTGATATAAGAACATCTTAACCCATTCTATTTTTTTTTGGATTTTCTTTATTTTGTTAGTTTAGCAATTCCACTTAACATGTCATACTAGGTGCAGAATTTCCTATTCCGCCTATTAGTGACCACAACAAGTTTTTAAATATTAAAATCTTTTTGTAAAAATCTCATCTGTTAAATTTCTTATTTCTTTAAAATTCGAATGATAGTTTCTGAAAGAGTACCAAAGTTGAATTATTTAAAATGATATCAACCTTTTAAGTAAATAAAAAGCTATCAAAACACATCCGCTGTAGAGTATTCCCAAAGACGATTACACCTTCGACCGACCGGACTCAAAACTTGTCACTTTTAACTTCGATATAAAATTCAATTAACACTTTATAAAGTTGAAGCAAAAAAAAAAATAAAAGTCAAAAACTTAAAAAAAAAAAAAAAAAAAAAACTCATCCTTAGTGTAACTTAAATATAAATCGTATCTCGATATCCTTTCCGCCAAGGACAAAAGACCATTCAACCATGTCACTCTGTATAATTTCCATCGTAAGTAAATTGACCATTTTCAAAAACCCAGCAGGGTATCGTGTAAAAGTTTTACCCCACCTCTACTTACCTACTACCTGCATAGAAAACATTCTGTATAATTTTGTTCACTTGTTGTAGAAGGATGCGTTGTCCTTATAGTCCTTGTCGTTGTCGTCGGCATCGTCTTCGTCGGTGTAGTTGCATCTTTTCTCTCCACAGGGATTCTAGTTTTTTCCTTAAACCCTCCAAGACAAATAACTTTCCTAAGGAGTATGGTTGAAGAAACTATCTTAAATTGAAATCGCGTTCAAGCTAAATTGAACTATCCTGTGCAAAAAGCACATGATTTCGAAGATGGGTTTACACATGAAACTCCCTGGAACAGCCATTCACTGGAAAGTTTCAATAAAAAAAAAAATTCAAAAAAAAATAAGAAAGTCCTTTTTCTATTATAGTGCGGCAACTATTTTTAGTCATTTAAGGAATTTTTCTTGTCCCCAAACTCCTTGACGTCATTTGCTTGTAGTTTTCTTTAGCAAACAAGGAATATGCAGAGGTTATCCGCATACTGTGCTTCTTTGGTTGCCAACGCGCCGCAGGTAGCTAGTATATCTACTCCTAGAAACTTATACGAAGGACGAAAGAGCATTCAACTTTGGAGGATGCCATATCCTCCTTTTAGTTATACATTTATAGAACATATAGGTACGACATAAACAGAGATGGGTGGGTGAATGCAACGTGCAAGTATACTTGTTGTTGTTGTTGCACAAATATTGTGACGGAGTCTGAAAGAAGAAGGATTTCTTAGCAAAACATACGGACGGATACGGATGTGGATGAATTGAAATGGATTAAATGGAAGGCGGTTTTGCATTTGGAGTACACTACTCTGGGTATACAGATGATGATGATGACGATGGGGTTGAATTTGGTATTTTTTTTTTATTCATTTTTTTTTTTGTCGTTGTATATGTTGTTCTGTAGGATTATCCTTTTGGGGTCGTATTTGATGAGCTGTCAGGATAGAAGATTGAAAAGAAATAGAACAAACAAGGAGAGTTTACGTGTGACGAAAAAAAGGATTTTTATTTTTTTTTGAACGGGACAAGAATTAATTACTTCTCTGGAAAGTTGAGTGTTAAAAAGTATTTTTTATTTAAGAAAAACATGAAGATTAAATTAATGAGATAAAGAGTTTATTTGGACGAATGAAATTAATATTAAGTTTGTTTTTGTCTGAGCAAAGCCGGAATGAGGAGCATGGATGAATTAGTTGACAAAAAAAAAAAAATCAAGATGCTTTGATTCGTTAAATGATATAATTTTTTTTTTAAAGTCATCATTTAAAAAGATGAATTGTTTGTAAACTTGTAAAACTTGCATTAGCATAAAAAAGGGGTCGTAGAAGTGCGACATGTTGGATGTTATCCTTTGCACTGGTATTTTATTGAGAACTACTCAACTGCTAATTAGTTACGCAAAAAAAAACATTATTGCTCTGTTGGTTTGCGAGAAAATGGGTGTCCTGCTAAGTTGACGTCAACTTTCTCAAAAATAGAGATAAACGATCCGGGATCGGATATATATTGATAACTACTTAACTGCTAATTAGTTACGTAAAACAATTAATTGCTCTGTTGGTTTGCGAGAAAATGGGTATCCTTATATGAAGACGTCATCCCTATTTATTCGAAAACGAAAAAAGTGATTCAAATTTTTTTTGCGTAACTAATTAACAATTAAGTACTTCTCAATATATATCCACTCCGGGATCGTTTATCTCTATTTTTAAGAAAGTTGACCTGCGTAAACTTAGCAGGACACCCATTTTCTCGCAAACCAACAGGGCAATAATTTTTTTTTGCGTAACTAATTAACAATTAAGTAGTTCTCAATATATATGCACTCCCGGATCGTTTCTCTCTATTTTTAAGAAAGTTGACCTGCTAAGTTGACGTCAACTCAACGGAAAAAGTTACGTGCTAAGTTGATACAAAATAAAAGAAGGATACATTCAGGGTGATTCACCTTAGATGTGACAAATAGCTTAAGTGTGTAGGTTGAGTCGAGACAAGGAAAAAATCGTATGGGAGGGGGATCTATTTCCCCCCGTTTAGGCGGGAGGGGTAATTTTCTATAAAAATCGACTTGAAATAGAAAAACAATCATTAAAAAACAACGGAAACAATGCTTAGCTACAATGCTATACTTTCTTTTAAAGCCAGAAGTTCCTTTTTTTTTAATTCGACTTATTTAAGAGAACAGTGTTTGAAAAATTAATTTTCAAACTCAAAATTTTGAAAAAAAAAAAATAATGAAAAAAATTGTGTTCAAATTAATTTGAACACAATTTATACCCTTTATAATTATTTTTAACTATCAGTCGTAAAACTGGGTACTGAGAACTCCACTCCATTATTAAGAGAAAATTCGAACGATCCAATATCGATGTATGGAAGTTACCCGTTTCTCCTCTGGGGAATTGGTCTTCCTTCTTTCTTTCTTTATTAATGAATATCCTTTCAAAGTTGCTTTTGTGCAAGATTCAAATCACTGTATCAATAGAATGACAGAAATTTACAAAATCATTCTACTCTCAAGTAATCGAAAGAAAGAAGAAAAATAAATAGAGAATACCTCCCACTCGAAAAAAAAAAAAAACACAGACAACCAAAGGACCTCCCGACAAAATGTTCTAATTTGCAATGCACATTAATTAACATTTCGCACGTAATTGCATTTGGCGGTTGAGTAGGTAAATTTAAAATGACACATTTTATAGGTGCCTACATACATACAGTATAAAATCGTGTCTTCCGACTTGGTTGCTCTTTGTTAATCTAGTTAAAAGGAATTAAGAAAAGCTATGACTGCAACATTTTAGTTATTTTACACTCTCAGCAATGTGTCCACCCACGGAAGTAGGAGAGAACATGTCAAATGGTCAACTGAACAAGTTTTCTGCTTCCTTCATCTGCCATCAGCATACATAGGTATGGTATCTGTTCAGTTGGGACTTGCACTCTTACCTATCCTGGATTTGTCTTCTTTCCTTTTTTTTTTTTCGTTGCTCGTATGTAGACAGCAGCAACATCCCATGTTGATCTAAATCGCCAATGTTAGTTGTCTACTCAAAAACGCTTCTTATACGGAATCAACCAACATACCTAGTATATTATACTCACATATAAGAATATATCGGACAAGAGGCACCTACATTTAATTTATGTCCTGAGCAACTCAATTTCTTCGCATGAACTTCAACGTTTGATAATGGTTTCTCTACCGACATGAAGACAGGGTGTTTCGATTTGAAATTTAAAGATGAAAATGATTTTTGAAAAAATAATAGGATTGTTTAAATAGGTTTGAGACTTTTACTTGTGATATACGGTTTAAAGTCTGGAACTCGTTAGACAAAATTAAATTCGAACAATCGCTAAGAAAGGTAAAAGGCAATGTTCAAGAACATTTTTTAAGCTTTCGATAAGCTCTTCCACGGTGGTTGGGGTTTAAATTACGTGACGTTTTTGAGGAACAAATACGTAAGAATGAGGTATGAATTTTTTTTTAAATTGAAGCATTCTAAATTAAACAAGAATGGATTATTCGAGATTTACTGCCTGAACGGAATTGTGACGGAACCGGAGCTGGTATAGATGTCAAAATATTGAATACACACAAATTCAATGTTTCAAACACAACGGAACGTAGCCGCGCCGCATACGGAGCTGCAGCTGCAGACGGAAGAGTTCACCAACTTTTAACTTTTTACGTTAAGCACTTTTGACGTTTTGAAGAAAAAAAAAATAAACAACTTTTTGGGTCGGAAAAAAATATTGTGGAAGGAAGGAAAAGTATTGGAAACAAAAAATGTGAATTCTGAGCTTGTATACAAAAGAATATTGTTTTGTTTTTCTTCAAAATACTTTCAAAGCTGTACAGCTGCATTGTATTCTGTTCAAACAATTAAGGTATGATGGTGTTCCTCAGGGAAGCATTTTTAGTCCGATACTCTTCGTTCTTTACAATCGCCACTTATCTACCGCCGCCGCAAGATATTATTAAGCATTGCTGTTTCCTACTCACAATTAGTTGGAACACCAACCACAAAGCTGTAACAAGTCTTTAATGCAATGTCAGATTTGACTAAGAGATGGCGCATGATTCTTAATGAGTCAAAAATCAAATGACAATTTCCCCAATTTGTAATAACTCTAACGGTCTAACCTACGTTGAAAAGAACCAAGATAAGATCGAAAAACATTAACGAAAAATGAATAAGCTCATTGAAAGGAATGACAGACTAAGTACTAAGCTAAGGGCCAGTACTTACCGTAATAAGTGGCACTTAAGATTTCCATATTGTGACTTTAGGCTCAGGCGCATTTTAAAAGTCTAAGATAAAGGCTAAATATCTCAGTGCACACTAACCCTAATGAGCGTGCATTTAAGTCTCCATGTTAGTTACTTAATTTCTACTTACTCAGACCATATAATTGAGACTTAAATTCCAATATGGAAAACTTATGTGCCACTATTTTAAAAATACACTGTGAAACTGACCCTCATTTTTAGACGCTGAGTAAGTGGTACCTTAGTGACCAATATCAGAGACTTAAGTGCCACTCATTCGGATTAACGTGCACTGAAATATTGGCCACTGTCTTCAAGTGTGATACTAGGGCTTTAACTAACCTTAAGGTGTTTGGGCACAGTGTGAAGGGTTTTTTTTTTTTTTTTTTAATCAAGTGCTTAAATCAGTAGATATGGACATACGGTGGGAATAACAGGTAAACATTACTATCAGAGTTCTATGAGTGAATCGAACACCCTGTTCTTTTAAAATTCATCATCTATCCTAGAAACTTTAGGCGCTGCCAAATCTGGTTATTCATAGTTCTAAATCCCATTCTACTAGGTATAGTATATACGAGAATCTACTAATGATGATTGGAGGCAATGTCTGCTGTCTTGTCCATTTCGTTTCGTTTCGTTTTGAGTTCATGTTCCTTCTTCCTACTCCTTATTTGTATCTGGACCTGTCCATCTGCTTAGTTATTCATTTTGAACTATGGTGTTATCCTGACATACATACATACCTAACCTTCCTACTCTATACTCTCCTATAGCCTTTTGCTTATAGTTTGTATAAATAAAGTTGGATCAACCCAAACCAAACGAAGCGATGATGATGATTTTATAGATTTTCTGCTAACGTTTGCTGTTTTGCCAAAATAAAAACATGACTACCAATCACATGGTCGTAGACATAAAGTCCTAAAGGAAAATCAGAAGCTTAGTATTATTTCTAATTTAGGAAGCAAAGAAAGGTATGTAAGCGAACCAATTTTGGTTATGGTTTTCAATTTTAATTCCCTTAGTAAAACTAAGGAGGTACACTGAGAAAAATTTATAATTTTTTTTTATTTTACTGTCAATATTTAATCGATGTTTTTGTTGGCTATTTTGGATGTATTTATTTATTTATAAAATTATTAAAAACACGGCAACACTTACATTGTACTAGAACCAGATCTACTGAGAGAGCAGCCCGTGAGCTCTATGGGCAAAAACGAAGGGGGGAACGCCGAATTCTCAGGAGAAAAAGAGAGAGCATGCGAAGCAGGCGGTCGAGTCTATTGAGGACTATAGCGGCAGGGGGGATGTTTGAAAGTTCTACCGAAGGGTGAGGCAATCTACCCAGGGCTACAAGGCTAGAACGGAAGCATGCCGAGATGAGAATAGGAATATGGTGGTAGACACACAATCGGTGCTGAGGATCTAGAAACAACACTTTTTTAGACTGCTAAACGGCGAAAATGGCCAAAATTCCGCTGTTAGACAGAACACTCCATTCAACCTGGACGATAATGGTCAAAATTTCCGTCCACCCGACCTAAATGAAGTTCGGTTAGCGAAAGCCAAACTTAAAGCGTACAAAGCTGCTGGTGCAGATGGCCTGCCAGCCGAGCTATTCAAAGCAGGGGGAGATGACTTGGTAGGGAGTATACGCCAGCTTATCTCCAAAATTTGGACGGAGGAAAGTATGCCCGATGAATGGAACCTCGGTATAGTGTGCCCCATCCACAAGAAAGGAGATGCTCTAACCTGGACCAACTACAAAGGTATAAGCCTCGCTGTGTGATCGCTTAAAACCGTTTGTCAACGATCAGATCGGCCCCTATCAGTGTGGTCTTAGACCCGGCAAATCAACCGTCGATCAAATGTTTACACTCCGGCAGATTTAGGGAAAAACCCAGGAGTTTCAAATCGATACACACCACCTCTTTATCGATTTCAAAGTCGCATATATGATAGCGTATAGACAGACAAGCTATACAGAGCCATGTCGCATCTCGGCATCCCTGCCAAACTCGTCTGCTTGTGCAGAATGACGATGAAGAAATCTCGCTGCTCCGTCAAAGTCGGCAAGAACACCACCGAACCCTTTGATGTCGAGAAAGGTTTGAGGCAAGGCGACGCGTTACAAAAGTTAAATTAGGTGGCAAAAACGGCTCATGAAGAACCAGGGCCTATAGTGACTTACAACCCTCAACCATTCCTGTGTGCGTGTCTGCAGGAATGATGGGGACCTACAGTTTATTGCCGAATCCGAACGGCTAAGGTGAGCGGCATTTTTCTATGACAATAGATACTCTTGGAGGATTTGTTACTTCCTCGCAAGAGGTAGTAGCTCCGAAAAAAACTTAAGGTTGAAGCGGCTGGTATTGAACCCCAGACCTTTGGCATGACAGTCCAACGCACTAACTATTACGCCACGGGCTACTACTGTTCAACTACTTTTTTTTTTTATAAATTTTTTAAATTTTGATGGCACAACAGCTACTTGCTTACCGCAAAATGACATCAGTGCAGAGATCAAAAGAAGGATTACTCTTGTCAATCGCTGTTTCTTCGGGCTAAGAAGGCATTTGAGCAATAAAGACATCTCTCAAAGGTTTTTTGAGACCTTATATAGGACCCTAATCATCCCGGTCCTGCGGATACCACGCCCCCTATATAAAAAGCCTTAAATTTTGGATTTTTTTCATTGTTAGCATTACAAGCCTTTCCGCACTTCCAAATTTCATCATTCTACAACAAGCTGGAGTATTTTATAGCCATTCTAGGTAAGTGGGTGGATTCCACGCCCCCTATATGATAAATCTTAAATTTTCAATTTTTTCTTCTGCATGCATTGCGAGACCTATCGCTATAACAAATATCAGCATGTAATTAATAAAAATTATAAGAAAGTGTGCGGATACCACGCCGCCTACATGGAAAACCACCAGGCCTACAGCTGTTTGAAATTACCAGATTCTAAGGTCGGGAAGGGTTGTTCCATAGTTTTGATGATCTGTCAGTCAGTACGTGAGTCAAGGAGTAAGCCAGTACGGTTTTCGTGATTTTTGGCGTCCTATATCTCAGGAACCCCTTATGCTAAAAAGTTGAAATTTGTCGAGTCGCCTGTGCTGGCCCAGCTTAGCAAATATGGCGAATTTGAAGCTTCTGATATTTTTGGTTCCAAAGTTAGAGGGGGTGTCGAAAATCGCTTGAGTTTGTTCTTGTAAAAAGGAGTAGTGCCGAGAACTTGGCTGGGTACTACAGTCCCCTTTGATAGAAATTATGTATATTGTAGCGACACCTACCGGATGGTTCAAATATATCTTAAATATCATATTATGTCGCTCTGAAAGCAAACTGAAATCAAAAAACCTGTTTTTCAGGACCGACAAGAAATTAAAATTTAATCTCTTCAATATAAACATTGATATTTGTACATTTAAATAAGACAACCACAAATGTGCTCTCTATGCGCCAAGTATCGAACCAGACACAGTACTTGAAACAGTCAAAAACGAGTCTCAAATCTCATACAATAATTATATGTTAACGGCGGCGGCGATGAGAAGTAGGCGTGGAAGACGTCCTTCAGTCGAGTCACACAAAACGAAATATTAAATTCTATCTTATTTACTTTTGTTTTCAATTTATTGTAGGTAAAATAATTTTCTACATCAGAAAAGTTTACCTTCTGGTTATAATTTATGAGAGCATCCTTTGAATCTTGCAAGTGCAGACACGAGCCAGAAGAAACTTGGGTGTATCATATCCTTTGTATGTGCGAAAGTGGCTTTCTATCACTTGGACACCAAAAACATCCTTTGAATTATAATTCGTAGACATACTATAGATAAAACTATATCTAAAGTTGTCCTTTCCAGTGTCCACATTTGAATTCTCCTTTTTCTAAATTTACTTATATAAAAGGACACTTCATATTTGTTTTGTAAATTAAATTCCATCATCTCGGATCATAGTCAACCAGAGAGCCACAAAACTTTTGCATTATTATTAATTTAAATAAATCTATTTGTTACATGAATAAGATGAAAGTTTTATAAACTCACTTAAAGAAAAAAACAAAAAAAAAGATACCATTACACTCAAAGCAAGCAAATTGGCTCTAATGCAAAGGATATCATCTTTGCACAAATCCCCAGAGTCAAATCCTTTTTTTTGATATAAAGAAATTGAGTGTAAAAATATAAGATACAAAACCAAAATACAAACACATTATTTCTATATCTGTTTTAGCTGTATATGTGTGCAAGAAGATGTATTCATGATGTAGACTGAAGTGTATTCAAAGTGATATTCAAATTTGGACAAAGGACTTCAAGTTGAGATGTATACAATATAACGCAACAACAACAACAACAACAAAAAAGGGTTAAAAAGGATTAACCTGAAGCCGAAATGGCGCACCAACAGAAGAAAAATAAACATGAAAATCCAGATACAAGCGCATATCGGACAAATCGCCTTCATTTTACAGCTACTGTATCTATACCTACTGCGGAATGCCTTTTGACTGAAATCCAGAGGGATATAAGAAATGAGAATAAAGCTAAACTATAGCTGCATATAGAATCAGGATGAAACAGCATAAAAGGTTCAAAAGTTAAACTTCAAATATAGTTTCAAAGCGAAGCTGGCTTTGTTGTTTGTTTGTTTGTTTTGTTAGAAGGAAGCTCTCTCTATTATTCAGTTGCGGATTAAAATGTATGGCAATTTTTGGTGGGGCTCGAGATAGTATGGGGCTCCAAATCTCCAATCACAAGGCAGCAGCTCAAATTTACCGATAGTCTCGATGGATTGTTGAAGTGAAACTTTCCTATCGCAAGATACCTTTTTACGCAATTAAGGGCAAATATTGTAGTAGCCCGTGGCGTAATGGTTAGTGCGTTGGACTGTCATGCTAGAGGTCTGGGTTCAATACCAGCCGCTTCCACCTTAAGTTTTTTGCAGGGCTACTGCCTCTTGTGAGGAAGTGACAAATCCTCCAATAGTATGTCCTGTCAGCCGTTCGGATTCGGCATTAAACTGTAGGTCCCCTCCATTCCTGCAGACACGCACACAGGAATGGTTGAGAGTTGTAAGTCACTAAGCCCTGGTTCTACATGAACCGTTGTGCCACCAAATTTATTTTTTTTTTAAGAGGAAATACTGTTACAGAAAAAGGAAAACGCTTTTGTTTACATTTTTCTGTGACGTATGTAAAGCCGCCATGAATAGCGAGATAATTAAAAAGGGAGTATTGAACTGCAAACAAAATAAGTGTTCGGAAAACAGAAGTCACTTTATCAGGAAGTGTGTTTAGAATGGATTTATTGGTTTACATTGTGCAGATGTGTTATGTTTACACTGCGCGGCTGCTCTTATTTTCCAGAGTTTTTCACATAGACTTTCTTGCTACTCGCGTAACTTCGAAGTTTCGAAAAATGAAGCGTTCGAAACTTCTAAAACGCCTGTATCTGATCAATATAGGATCCTTTCCAGTGAAAATCTTCAAGAATTTTGTGCCTAAAGGTCTTTGGAAGAGAGTAGGGCGTGTGCAGGCAAAAAAGTATGAAGCCTGCAATAACGAACATTTCTGATCTTGGGTTGACTCGCTGTAGCTATTATCTACCTAGAAAGATAGCGGAAAATGTTCCCAATATTAATGTCTTCATGTTTTGTCCTGAGTTAATTACATTTGGAAACTTTCCCAACGATCTAACGACATTCTATACACTTAGAATTAAATTGAATTAAAAATAAATGGGGGCCAAAAAAGGGGAAATCGTTCGAAGGGGGAATACGCCAAAACTGTATTTTATGTATATGAGTTATGGACTCCAAAATGAGTTATGGACTCCGAAAACTCGTAATCGATTGTTCTCAAAATTTCAGTAAATTTTTAGTATCAGTTCGAGTGTTCCTGTAAAGTTTGGTCAAAATATAGGTCCAGCAGTTAGGTAGTATGTCCGGAATAATCTCAGGAACCGTAGATCCGATTTAAAAAATTCTTTTTGGATTTTAAGGCCTATAATCAGAGGATAGTTTTAAAACTGAATAATTATCAAAATTTTGCTATCTTTAGGGTGAAATGGGGTCAAATAAATAAATGGACTGCGATTTCTTTTAATTTCAATAGCTTTTCAAAATACTTCAATTTCTAAAGAAAACAAAATATATAACAATACACGATCACCGAGGTATTAAGATAAAAATCTTATCGTTTAGCGATCCTCAATTTGAGGCCTTGTTTCGAAACATTCCAGATAACACCAAAGATTTCGTAGCTTATTATATATGAAGTTAAGTTTTGATGTGTATTTTTTCATGTTGACTATTGACTTTGATTTTCTGAAATTCTGCGATTCCACCTAAATAAAGGAAATAACTGATCCAACCTACACCCTGTAAGCTGCATTTTCTATAAAATATCGCATGTTACGGTGGACTTTAGCCCATAACTTAAACCATCTTTACAAACATCATGCACGGGCAAATCCAACCCTGGCTCTATTCATTGACTGCTTCTTCCAAACGGATTTTAAGAGTAAATCTAACGCGAACGCGTTATAGTGGCAACTTTGCTAAAACTGTTTTTCCTGTCAGCTAAACAGAGCGCGTCAAAAGGAAGCCATTTTGGTGTAGATGGAGTGCTCCTGGAATTGGCTCTTTTTAGATGTGTGGAGGGGGGAAGTGAGATTGCGAGCGAATTTCTAAAAGCCGTTTTAGTGCAGATTATTTGCAGACGATTTTTGTTTTGATATTTTTTTTTTTCAAAGAATTTTTTTCTATCGTCAATTTCTTGCTTACAGAAAAGTGCTGTTATTGTGTCGGGTTTTACTTCCTTGTCCCCGTTAATTCTCCGATCCTATATCCCCGAAAGGGATCAAAGTAGCTGAAAGAGGATTTTGTGTTCCATGAATGGAAGTATTGTAGAATAAAAGGATATAATGTTCGCAGGATACTTGGTTAGAGGTGATAGCAGGATTTTCTAGACCTACACACACCCTCTTCGTTCCCTAAGTACAATTGTAGAACTTTTCTTTAATGGGAATATAGAATGGGGCGCAGGGAGGGGCTAGGGGTTAGGGGAAGAGGATTATGGGAGCAAGAGAAAAGTTGCGCTAATAGGATGCGTTGGCGTCTGCCTCAAATCGAGGGCATTGTTTAGTATACTTGCATCATCATCATCATCGTTGTTGTTGTTCTCAGAAGCAGGAGCAGCAAACTATAATCTAGAAAACTAGTATTGCGACAACAATGGGCTGACAGAATTCTATAGAAACACTGAATCTTGCTGTGTGTATGTGTGTATATTTTATCCTTCCTGTTTCTTCTCATATAGTCCCCCTCTATGTTTTTTTTTGTTTTTTTATTGCACAATACAAGGATGCATTTGTGCGCAATTGCATGCAAAATGTCCACATTATCCTTTTGCATTTTTTAAGCCCCCTCCCATATCATGGCTATATAATGGAGAACAGGAAGAAAATCCATAACAAGGATAAACGTTGACAACGACAACGACGTCAGGATGTATTGTTAACCGATTTTTGTGTCTGCAAATTTGGGGGATGATATGTCAGTGGGGAATTGCGTCAAGGAGCAACCAGGCTATAGAGCACAAATCTAGATCGACAAAGTCTTGGAAGATTTAAGATATTCGAAGGATATCAAATATTTTTTGTTGTCGGCGCGAATTCTTTGTATTTTTTTTTTTTGGCAGAATTTTTTTTTTGGAATCAATACCTGTATTTTTATTTCATTTGTGTGTCTAAGATATATACATATCCTGAATCCTTGGTTAAAAAAAAATATACATAAATGAAAGGATGAAAAATTAAGGACTTACCTTTTAATCCTGGTTGCTCAGGCTGTTGCTGCTGCTGCTGTTGGTGTTGGTGGTGGTGGTGGTGATGTTGTTGCTGCTGATGTGACTGGTGCTCCTGCTGATGTTGTTGCTGGAGATTGTGATGGTCCTGACTCTCATTTTGCAACTGCTGATGATGTTGGTGTTGTTGCTGCTGCTCCTCCTCCTCCTCCTCCTCCTGAAGAAGATCCAACTCATCGTGCTGCTGCTGCTGGAGCTGTTCATGTTGTTGCTGCTGATGTGGTGATTCTAGGAATCGCCTCTGATGCAGACATGCTAACGAACGTGCAGGTAATCCATTTTCTAGAGGTACTTTCAATGGTATATTAGGAACCTGCAATCGAGAAAAAAGAGAACAAAAAAATTGAAGAAAATTGGAAAATTTGCAATGAAAAGCCTCAGCAACGAGACTCAAACTATAGACGCTACTTCTTTCGGTTTTTAAATTAGTCGAAGAATATAAGATATATATATAAATTGCATAAAGGAAGAAAATTTTCCTTCGGAAAAATCGACGAAAATATATCTATTCTAAAAACCTGTGAAACGACTACAATGGCACAGCTTAGAGACAGTCTTGATGGGAAAATGTGAAGGGAGGGAGAGGGACCAAAAAAAAACGTAATAAACTGCGGTGGTGTTGCAGTATTATAGAAATGGAGTGCTTTACGAAGAATAATGCTTTATTTCGACAAAGAAAAGCAGTCTACGATGGAGAAAGGGATTTCTTAACAATTTGATTATAAGAAACCACTATCCAGAGACAATTTGAAAAGAATATTTTTGCTCGTTCAAGGCTTTTGTAGATGAATGTAAAATATAATGGACCAAGTAGTGTGATATGCCAGATGGAAATGGGCATCCAGACACATCATAATTTAAAATTGTAGTTCCGAATAATCCTTACAATGGAAAGGGGTGTAGGAAAAGAGGCATTCATTTTAACAGCGAACAAAAACTAAATGAGATTATAGTAATTTTGTGCCAACAACTAAACTCCCTTATCTCAGTGTCTGCAGTAGTATTGGAATGTAAAGGGTGTCTAGCGGGAATTTTTCAACTTTAAATTGCGATTATCGAAATACTAAATTGCGATTATCGAAATACTAGCGGGTTGAGCTAAGCAGGAGGGGTATCATTCAAAGCGCAGGATTTGCGGAATTGTTAGTCGCCATGAGTCACTGGTCGGGAGCGCACCACGCGTTTGCGGTGGAGCAATATTTGAAGTGCGGTGAATCATTGGTACGCGCGCGTCGCGCTTTTTGTACTCCAAACTGTCGTTTTTAAACAATGTAAACGTTTTTGATGGCGTTCTCTAGGATTGTTGGGGTACCAGTATTGCATATTTTGTTTGTTAACATATCCATCAATAAAATGTTTCCAAGCGTAAGTGCTGTCCGAAAACGTTCCAGCATTGTTCTTGCGAAGGATTCTCGCAAAGGATAGTCACTTTCGTTGAGATACTGAAAAAATTTCAAAATAACATGTGCTGTTGATTATTTTTTATTCCTGTGGAGACCGCAATATTTCTTATCGATTTACGTAGATTTCGAATAATTTCATTTCGAACTTGAGACACATGTTCTGACGTTGTTGCTGACGTTGATGGTCCATTGAAATTGGTCTATTGACCATTGTGCCTTCTTGCCTGAATCTTTGTACCCACGATCAGATAAGTTGCGTAGTGATGGGAACTATCGAACGATTTCAACTATCGATAGTTAGTAACTGAATGATTTGAACTATCGAATGAATGAATTCATTCATTCGTTTGATTCAAGTAAAGTCTTTATTCAAATGTTATTTTTTTTTATAAAAGAATAATTAATTCATTCCAAACGATAAAAAAACTCCAAGGCCTGTGCGAGCACTTAATGCGCTTTGCGCCGAAGCATAAAATATCTACATAATGCATATAGATTTATTTTTTAATGTGCCAAAATTTTGGTACGGTGGATCAACAAATGGAGTACACCAATCGATTTAGGAGGAGGATATTACCTAATGTCACGGGCGACGCTCTGGAACCACTGGAACACGATTATTTTGATAGGTGTCAAATGTGTCAAAATTTTTGTACGGTAGTGGGTGGAATCACGTTCTTAATTTTTACCTGATAAACACTGAAAATTTTATCGAAATCGTTGCAGCCGTTACTGAGATAGCAAGAAATAATAAAAGTGGGCGTGGCAGTAGGCGGATTTTCCAAAACCGCTTTCTTATTTTCTTTTCGCTTATAGGAACAAACACTGAAAATTTCATCCATATAGTTTGAGCCGTTACCGAGAAACCAATAAATTGAAAAAGTGGGAGTGGCAGTGGGCGGATTTTACCAACACCGCTTTCTTAATTTTTTTATGATATACTGAAAATTTCATCCATATAGTTTGAGCCGTTACCGAGAAACAATTAAATTGAAAAAGTGGGCGTGGCAGTGGGCGGATTTTACTAACACCGCTTTCTTAATTTTTATACTTGACAAACGCTGAAAATTTTATCCAAAACGTTGCAGCCGTTACCGAGATAGCAGTCGGTCAACGTCAACGACCTAATGTATGAGCTCGTTCGGTATCGTTGAACATTGTATTGAGCAATTTCATAATAATTTGCTTTTCAACTCGACTCAACTTCTTGAATATTTTATTTGCTAGAATTGTGTGTGGAAAAAATTTGTGTGCCATTGCAAGTTCACATTGATCAATTATTGTGACCAATCATATTCTACAAGTTTTCCTACGAATACCAGCACGCGGTTTTCTAGTAAAAAATTTAGATAGTATCAACGTTTTGTCCCTCAGGTTTTAAGGGCAAATCGATTGACAAAAAGCAGCAAAATGGCGTCTAGTATTTGAGTGGCACTTGCATCGAAGAAACTAAACAGCTTGCGATCCTTGGGATGTGTATCACAAACCACCTTTTCATGTGGGGAATGAGCACATACTCGACGTCGACGTTGCCAAAAATTCCGCAAGATATCTAGGTTTTCTTCGAAGATACAGAAAATTGTTTTCACCTTCTTATCTGGCTATTATCTATAAAAGTTATATACGTCCAAAGCTTGAGTATAACTCCCATCTCTGGGCCGGCGCTCCAGCAACTTACTAAAGCCTATTGAACAGTACTCAAAGACGAGCCTTCAAAATGATTGGAGAAAAGAACATTATAGATGCATTAACGTCCCTCAAACACCGTCGTAACGTTTCATGTCTCTCTCTCTCTCTCTCTCTCTCTTTTATCGTTATTTCTACGGTACGTGCTCTAGTGAAATAGCCAGTTGCACTCCCCCCTTAAATAGTTCAACCGTAACACTCGCGCTTCGAGGAGTGCGCATCAGTTTACCCTTGATCCCAATTTCGGTCGTACTGTCAAATACCGGGATTAGTTTTTTAGCCGTACTATACGAATGTGGAATGCTCTTCCAAGCTCTGTCTTTTCTTCTCATTGTGATATTCAGAAATTCAAGAGCAATGTACACCGACATCTCCTTTTAAATCCCCTCCTCCTTACCTAATGCTCGCACTGTGTCTCTGACATAAAGGGTCCCAAAACCGCTTGAGTGCGCGTAAATTATCAAAAAAAAAAAAAAAACCAGTCAAATTGTTTCTAGAAACTTTTTTGGCCAGTATCTGATCAACTGGCTGAACGGGACTCGCAACACGCTCATAGCCACTAACATGTTTAATTTGAATTCTGCGAATGGTATTACAACAATTTGGTATCCTTTCTAGTAAAATAAATTTCCTCCAAAATTTCAAACTCTTTCTTGTCATATTTATTCTCTCCTAAGTACACATTAATAAAATTAGATTGCACCAAAAAGTGATTTAAACAGTTTGTACCACCTCATTTAAATTCTCCTATCTCTAAATCTCTAGACTACCGGTAGGTACGAACGAGCAGGTCTATATAGTTGCTCAAACAAAAATGTGATAAATAAAAATCACTTGCTTGTTTTGACCGAAGCAAGTTTGGTTATGGCTACCAACCATCATCTGTCCTTGTCGAGGACCCCCTCCCGGTCTCCTATCGGCCTCTAAATCACATTAAATGCTCACAGCCAACCAAAAAAAAAAAAAAAAAAAAAAACGGTTAAATATCTACGTCATGTAGCTAAATCCTGGTGATAACGTTGGCAATTTAAATAATTAGAAACAGCATAAATATATCAGTAATACAAGCATCCGTGCGTCGCCGTCTTTCCCGTCGTCGTCGTCGTCAGCGAGACGAAACAAGTTGCCAACTCAGGCCGCGTGCTCCTTAAGCACGTTTAAGTGCGCGAAAATCGGACTCCCGACAAGGCGAAGTGTTGGGCCAAGTGACTGCGAGCAAGTGGTTGGTGTAGTGTTTGTTCGTTGTAGCGTTGTATCCAGCAGCACTCGACACAACGTGTAATTATTGCATAAACGTTGTATCTAAGAATTATTAGCCTCGTATCCGAATCCGTCCCGGGGTCGGTCGGTAGGTCGGTCGGTCGTAGCTTGGTGTGCACAGACTTGTTATAATAGTGTGTTTGGGGTGTTTGCGCGCTCTCTACTGTAACTGTGCAGTGGGTAGGTGGACTCATTTGCTTTAATAATACCTGCGAAGGCTGTCTTGTAAATTTTAGATTTATATCCTGCGCTAGCTGTTTTTGTTTTGTTCTTCTTTGCATGAGATATTTTTGTCAGTGGTGCTCTTTTTTAGTGCGCCCTGCTGTTAGTATTTAAATTATTTTTCTCTCCTGTCTCGAGCGATAAAATTGTATAATTAAACAAAATCAAAAGGAACACACCTTTCTTTCTCTATATACCAACAGATACTGATATACATACCATGCCATGAGTTAAGTCAATTGAAAAGGAAGTATCTTATGATAGTGGCTTAGTAAGTATTGCGAAAGCCGTTGAAGTTAAACAACATAGGTACCTCTTCATTCTTGGAATGGAAATAAATTAAAAAGGTCTTATATAAAGAGAGTACTTTGGCATACTTGTTGATGATGTGATTAATTTTGAAGTTAGCTTAAACTTGTTACAAAAGCATCAGGCAATGTAATTGATACACCATCAGCATAGCGGTAGGAGGAAATAATTGTTAGAAGATCAATGAAGAAGATAAGAGTAGGGCAACAAGAGGCGGAATCGGATGATATAATTGGAGGAGTTATCCTATATACACAGATAAGAGAATTCAGTGGGGAAGTGCTGTAATTAATTTATTTAATTTTTAATCTTTTCCGATAATTTCTACAAAGGCTTTATTTATCGCTGTATTATGATGAAGAAATCGTACTATATTGGACCCAGATAGGTTTTCTTTTAAGTTTAAAAAAAAAACACTGATATTTTTGAAAAAAAATTCTCGTCATTCCAAAAATATAAAAAACATACTGTCTAATATTTTTTTTAATCAATATCTTCTAAGTGCCTGAATCTTCCGTTCTGTTCTGATTGTTTGCACAGCATCGATCTTAATTAAATTCTGCATCAAATTGCAGTTCCGTAGCGGCAAAGTACCATAACCAAGACGACTGATATACAATTATTGAACTTAGTGTGTTTAAATTTAATCGACTTGTATGGCAAGTAGTCCCATATTTTATTGGAGCCCCGAAACGCCCTAACTTAATTTTTCAATTTCTGACTACAAATTGACTGTAACCTTTCATTCATCGTCGTCGGAAGAAAAACGGGTCCATAGTGCCTCCATTCCAAAAAAAACACACTAAACAGTCAAACGTTCAGGAGGATGCATTCTCTTTGATCTTCTATGCCTGCAGTAAAACATTCGGTAAAAAGTGAGGTTTCCAGTCGAAGATGATACTGTGGACGTGTACACAGCCGTGGTACAACCAATTCTCACGTATGATTCGATTGTATGGTGGCCCGCTCTCAATAAAGCCCATAACATCGATAAGCTTAAGAGAGTACAAAGAACAGCTAGCGTTGGCACCACAGAGGCCTTAAAAATATGCCCAACGGATGCCTTAAACATTTTTCTACACCTTTTACCACCTGACTTACATATTAAATATCTTGTATCCTGCAGCGCGATAAGACTAAAAGAGTCGAATTGTTGGTTTTCCAGGCTATATGGCCATAGCAATATTACAAAATTAATCCCCACGGACATGTTTTCAACAACAACTGACTACTACACTCCTGTTTTGGGAGGGGTGGGAAGATGACGTCTTGACGAGAGGCTTCGAACAACTATCTTTATTGATGGTTCAAAGATGGAGGGTGGAGTTGGTTCGGGTGTCTTTTCCGAATCTCGGAATATTTCAAGATCTTTTCGGCTTCCCAACTTCGCTAGTGTTTTCCAGGCGGAATTAATGGCAATTAGGGAAGCATGCAGGATACTCAAACAAGACCCTAACCAGAACCGTAATACTGCCATCCTGACAGAAAGTCAGGAAGCCGTTAAATCAATTGTCTCGCCTTTATCGTCTTCCACACTGGTTCGTCAATGTCGTGATGAGCTCGCAAGCCTAAATGGGAACCTCAGGGTCTCTCTTATCTGGGTTTCAGTTCATTGTGGCATTGAAAAAAATGAGCGGGCAGACTAACTGGCCAGGCAGCCCTTCATAATTCTCTTGCGGAAAGAGTCAATATTCCTTTTGGGGTTATGAAGGGCAATATATTCTCAATCTTTCTTAATGAATCCAACCGTAGGTGGAGCAGTTTAGCTAACTGCATCATATCTAGAAAGACTTGGCCCATCTTTAGCAAAACCCGTACAACCGACCTGCTATGCAGACCCAGGCGAGATATAGCCAGGGTCGTCGCGACGTTTTCTGAAAACTGGCCGATAGGAGAACATGCGTCGAGGCTGGACATCCCTCACAATACTCACTGTCGTATAGCTGTGGGGACCAGCAGGAAAGGGAAAATGTCTTTCATTTCCTCTGTAAATGTCCCGCTCTGGCCAGAATGAGAACACAATCATTTGGAAAGGCCCTCTTCGACGATCTGAATGAACTCTCCGAACTGAAGATCAAAGTTTTGATCTCTTTCCTCAACGAGACGAAATGGCTCTTAGGTAAACTTGGTAGCTACCGCACCATGTCTCCCGTCAGACTCCATAGACCCCTAGCAGGTGGTTAACGGATTCTGAAATCAACAATCTGCCCAGCCTGGCATTTTGACCCGCAAATCTCTTTTCAATACCGTTTCAAATAAATAGGTCACACGAGTTATAGTATCAAAACTGCGTTCTTCAGCGCTAATTGGGTCACCGAGCTTAGGTTGTTCGGGACCGCCATTTCAACCTACCTACCTATGTATGGATGTTTGTTTACGTTTGATGGAAATGTTTCAGCAACACAGCATTCCACTTTGGAAGTAATTTCGCAATACTTATTCCAACGTTGATCAAGCGTAAGTCCATCAATTTAGTACCGCGGGAATATGATACTCAGCTTCTGTCAATATTTTTAGCCCATAAGAGCTGCCCAAAAGAGTATCAAAATAACATATGACCCAAAAAAAAATCCAAGCCGATTTATAAAAGGTTTCCCAATAGTCGACATAGATAGTCAGTGGCGGCCATTTTTTTTTTTATTTTTTTTTGTGATGTCTGTAAAATTTGTTGTGTATTGTTCAGTCAGTGATGCCAAATCACAATGTCAATAGAATTGAGTAGAGCAGGACGCCTAAATAGGTTCTTTCCTTTAGTTTGAAACTGAGTTTCTGTGCATTTTAGTAATTTTATTTTTATTTATAAAAATTTTGACAGAACTTTGGATTCAAATTCCCACAATTGCACAGAAAATTACAGAGTTTCAAAGTAAAAAAAACTAGGCTTATATTTTAAAAATGATCTACCTCATTTTTATAATAAAGTTTTGTCATTTGGGAGTGATGTAGTGCTGCGCCGTAATGGCACTTCAAAGTCGGCATTCCAATGTTTGGCGGTCAAATATGAGACGACTGGGCATAAGCATTCAGCTTATAATCATATGTAAAAGGATTATCCGTGAAAGTGGGCAGGAGAACTGGAGGTAGTCGATTCCTCGCGTTGCACAAGAATAACTACGATATGGACGCCGCGCCGACGAAATGTGGTTTTAGCATCAGGACAGGCCGCCGCGGCGGCGCTTTGTGCATCCTGGCACTCATCGAACGCCCCATTATGGCGAAAAAACCAACACAAACTTTCTTAACAACTCAAGGTCTGCTCTGAACTAAAAAATAAAAACGCACAAATAAAAACTACGAAAATTTTGCATTTTCCATTTAGGGGGCCCATTTCCACTGAACTCGTATTTAAAATATAAAATTTGGCGGAACAGTACAGCTCGTAATGCATCCAGGGGGATATTTGTGATTTTAAAGTGACATTTAAAAAATTTTGATACACAAGAGTTCAAAGTCTTTTTTTTAGAACTTCTGAGTTGCATTAACTTACTTTATAGATAGCATTTTTTTGTCAAGCTCAATTGAAAACCAAAGATTGTTGAATGCCACCAATCAAATAGAAATAAAAGTTTTTATTACGTCTTCGTCTACGGGGACCTACAGTTTATTGCCGAATCTTGCCCAAGGGCCAGATGCGCGGCACTTTTTTTTTGACAGGAGATACTCTTGGATGCTTTGCCACTTACTCGCAAGAGGCAGTAGCCCTGAAAAACACTTTTGTGTTTAGCTGGGAATCAAACCCAGACATCTGGCGCGACGCACGTTCAACGCACTAACCACAACGCATCGGGCTACTACTTCATTACGTTAAAAATTAAATTTTGTGGCACAACGGCTCATGAAGAACCAGGGCCTAGTGACGTACAACTCTCAACCATTCCTGTGTGCGTGTTTGCAGGAATGGAGCGGACCTACAGTTTATTGCTGAATCCGAAGGGCTAAGATGAGCGGCACTTTTCTTTGACAGGAGATACTCTTGGATGCTTTGTCACTTTCTCGCAAGAGACTGTAGCCCTGAAAAACACTTTTGTGTTTAGCTGGGAATCGAACCCAGACCTCTGGCACGACGCACGTCCAACGCATTAACCACAACGCATCGGGCTATTACTTCATTACGTACAAAACAAAAAATAAATAAAATTGTCACCCCCTTCTTTAACACAACGCACGCTTTAATTCGTTGCTTCAACATACAAATTTAATTCTTTTCTTTCGGGACACACTGTATACCTAGTTTTGTTGTTAATGAAAAACATTCCAAACTACATAAATGTCTCGCTGTTATTTTACTCGAGCATAAAAAAGTGATAAATTATCATTTTCTTTTTATTATTCTCTTTTTTTTTTTTTTTGCAAAATATATCTCCCAGTTAGCAAAACACTGCTTGGAGAGTAACTCGCAGTGTCGTCGTCGTAGTGTTTTTCACCAAAAATAAAAACAAAAACAAACAATTATTGTTTGTATTCATCCAAGTGGAGCTTAAATGGTTGCCATTCGCGTGCTCCAGAGCCCAGAAGTATGGAAGTGGAGCCCGCCTCCCATTTGCTTGATGATTTCTCACAAAAACTTCTTGCTATCTATCTGAGCTCTCCTACGATTATACACCTCGAGGCACATACTACATAGCTGTGTATCGCTATTGCAAGCCAAAAAGTCAACTCACTGGAAGTAGATTCCTGGTAAACTTGACAGAAATTTACTTAAGAGTTGATTTAATGGTTCGCTAATCTAATAGAGTAATTTATTGCTGGGTGTATAGAACACCCAGTTTGATGGTGGTAGTGCTGTTGCAGTCTTCTCATAACACAAGTGTTCGCTCGACCCAGTCTTGAGATTGGGATCACGAGGACACCCTTTTGTTTCTTTGTGCGGAGTTTTCAACGAGGAGTTTTGCTTTTAGGCGATTAGCGAAAGTTTAATTAAATGCGGCTACGTGCTAAGATGTTCTCTTATAAAATACCTACTACTCTTAATATAAGAGGTGCCGAGTGGTGAAATTATGATGATTTACTATATAAATAGGTAGGATAGGCCGCCTTCTCTGCTTTTGGAAGGAAATAAAATTTTCAATAGGGTGGTTTCACTAAAAATACAAAGAAGGAATTAAATTTACTTTACCTGTCAGTATAATGATATAGAGAAGAGACTCTCTAAGTTAGTTTGTATAGGCATAACTATCTACTTGAAAGAAGCTTTGATGGAAGTGAAATGAACTTATGAAAATATATCGGTTACAGTGCCTTAAGGCTGCTATGCAAATACTTCAACAGTTTCAGAAAAAAAAAATGTTTATCTTGATTTTTGAAGTGAATTGAGAAAGATAAATAAAAAGGATTTTATTTTAAAAAAGGTTTTGCAACTTGTTGAGATTTTATTTAAAAGTTGTGCTTTATGAATGATTTATTCATCCTAATTACTTGAAATTGTTTGCAAATGATGCTCCCAAAACAGAATTCACAAAAGCTATTTTTGAGCACCAAAACTTTTTACAAAAACATTTAAGCTCGAGACAGTTCAAAGGCACAAAAACTTTTTTTTTAAAAGGATTTATTTTAATCGTGTTGAATAAGTAGCTCTTACAATGTGACTTTCCCTTTTCTTTAATCCTACCAATTAAAAACTAAAATATAACTTTTCTGAATATCAAACAAAATTGCTCAATCAACTTTCGCCAACACATAACAATATTCAATTTACTCTCGAATAAAAATTTTCAAAGGTACTTCAACAGCAAAATCTACTTGTTGTCTTTTTTTTTTTATAATCAAAAGATTTATTAATCAATTATCTCTCAACTTCAGCAATTATTATTGTTTTTCATGATATATTTCAATAAAAGGTCAATGCAATCAATACACTTATCTTCTCAAGACTAATTGCCGCTATTATCTCTCGATTTTTATTTTCAATGTTTTAACTTGGCGATGATAAAGGTTCTTTAGGGAAAGTATTGGTTTTATAAAAATAATAATAATATAAGATTTTAATAAAATTCAATTTAAAACAAAGTGGAAAAAATGTGTTTATTTTAAATTTGGTTCAGCTTTATAATTTTAGTGGAAATTGACTGTCTAAACTTGTAACGAAGTTACACACTTTTTTCCCTCTACCACCAAACATCGCGCTCAACGACGATTTAACTGTCACCTCAATTATTATTTTAAAAATTCAAATAATAACATCCGCCAGCCACCCGATACGGTTCACCGTCATCAGCCAGATATAAACACATCAACATGATGTGACGTTGGACGAGTTTTTCTGCACTTTTAAAAATTCACATTTACTCCTTCCCACGAATATGATAAGTAAATGTGCAATTTGTATTGGAATTCGTTTCTGCCTTTACCAGTGTTGTGCGTACCATTCTTGAGTACGAAAGGAGAAGTACCAAGAAACACACTGCTGAGTGCGTGGTGCACTAGATAGGAGTTTCACCTGTTTTTGGCTTTCGAGCTGTAAAATTTAATTTGTGCCTACAGTTTCGACTGAGGCCGGGGACTCTATCCCATTGCAATATTTGTGCCTGCAGTTTCGACTGAGGCCGGGGACTCTATCCCATTGTAGTATTTGTGCCTGTAGTTTCGACTTAGGCCGGGGACTCTATCCCGTTCTACTCATTTGTGCCTTCAGGCCGGGGACTCTATCCCGATCTACGTATTTGTGCCTACAGGCCGGGGACTCCATCCCAAATATATGAAGTATATCATATGAAATACCGTGTTATATTATTTTAAGTAAAGTTAGTTTGTAAGTTTGTAAAGGTCGAATAAAATTACGATCAACAGGAGTTCCGAACTCTTCAAAATCAAACCGAGTTTTCTTGCTTTCTTCGGTCTGACCCTGGACCCGCTGAACTACCTCAGCTATAGACAAAAAAAGCATCACAAACTGAACGAATTTCCTTATTACATTATATATACTTTGGATATTATTTTCAAATTTCGATCATCATTTAATTCAGTAGTCCAGGGAGAAGTTTCTGCATCTGACAATTTTGACTTGACCATAAAAGTGGACCGTCAGGCCGAATTAAAAGCTTGTTTTTTTTTTTTTTTTTTTGGTAAAAAAAGACATAACGGTTGATGACCCTCTGATTCGTAAACATCTTCGATCCCTTGAAACTTAATTCAAAAATTCATATTCCGCTATTTCGAAGCCAATGAGTTTGTTAACAAATGAATAACATCCAGAGTTACACTTGATCAGAAGTGAGATACTATACCAAACAGAACTGAGTTATAGAGGTGTACGGTACCTGTACGGCATAACTGACTCATAAATTAGTTCCTTTTTCTCCAATACTATAGTATTGTAGCCTACTTGATTTATAAGATTTTAGAGAAACTAGATGAGATTGATTACCTAATAGTTCTTCTTCCATTTTTTTTTTCTTTGAGAAATGTAGTATTTTATTTGAAATACTTTCAGAGAGTGTAGTTTTAATTTGTTCTTATTTATCTGATGATGTCTCAAAGCGTCTTTGATGCATGAATGCATAACATCTAGTAAATTAAGTGGTTCGGTGATTCCTCATGAAAATAACAGAATCTGCATCTGAAACTTGAGGTTAGGTTTAGGTTAGGAGGGGTGATGATACGGCAAACCGCACCATCTCACTCGGATCTCAATAATGGATCTATTGCGCTTTAACCAAACCAGTGAGGTTATTCGTACCGTACTGGTTAGTTTATATTTGATCTTTTGGCCTCCCCTTCTGCTTTGAGTTAAGAGTGTCTTTGCTTCTATGTTTTGCCTAAATGTCTGCCTCTTCATCTTTTTCCTAGACACCTACGCCTAAGTGACCTGGTACCCCAAATGAAGTGAAAAACTGATGGCTTAGGAGTTACATGTTTTGATCGCGGTCCGAAATGATGAAAATTTCGAATTTGCGTTAAAAATCTAATCTTACATTCCGAACAGGTCAGTTTGTTACCCTGAAGATCCGCTAGCCATAAATCATATCCAGCGTTTAGCTGCGGAATAGGAACTCGTAAAAAATAGAACTCAAAGACATTTTGAAACAAATTGGTAGATATGGCCAACACCAAACAATAACATAGCGAAGCAATATGCAGGAAATAATTACACGGGAAATAACTTGAAATCGCCTTAACTTTTTCCAGGTGAATTTATTTCCCACTAAATATGAGAAATATCTTTTTTGTGGGAAAACTTTTTCACTTTTTAAGTGAAATTATTTCGCATTTGCAACGGGGGAAATAATTTCTCTTTCCTTTTCCTTTTTTTATTTAAAGAAAAATTGCATTCTGAATCATATATATTTCTCATTTTATTATTTTGCATAATATTATGTATAAAAACTAAAAATAGGTTTTCCTTTCGAAGACCAATTTCGTCCGAAATTACGGAAATTTTTTTTTGTTATTTGGATTTATTTTGTTTGAGGTTATTTCACGTCACCAAACAACTACAACAATTTCTTCCTCCGTTTTAACAGGGAAAATAGCTTCATGAAATGTCAGGTAATATTATTAGCTGCATTCAATGGGAAATATCTTCACTTCTATAAAATTAAATTGGTTCAGTAATTTCTTTAGTTCGAAGGAAAATTCACTAAATTGAAAATAATTTCACTTTTTAAAAGAGAGAAGGATTGAAAATATTTCTGTTGCAATTTTGGTCATTTGTTTTCTTAGGTCCAACTCTCTGTAATTTGAAAATTTATCGGTAAAACGGAAGCACGAGTTAAGCACACAAATAGCGGTGCCAAAGTTAAGACACTTCGTAAAATTTATTTTCGGCCGTAAAAGTTTCAAAACGCTTACGAAAACCACAACGAAAAATTACCCCTTGAAAGTGAAACCGTTTGCAAAAACAAAAAACGCATAAAAATGGCAGAAAGCCATGTTGTGATGAAAGAAACAACAAATACAAACAAGAATAGAGAGCAAATGTCACTTTTCCGCATACAATTAATGGTACAGGCAATTGATTATGTGCGAAAAAAATTGGGGAGGTCTCTCCAACGATCATCATTTTCGCTCATCGAACAGCGTACCGCAGAACGAAATATTTCGTTTGTGATTTCGTTCTGTCATTTTTGTATGGGATTTTTCGTTTCACATCAGCAGCATACTAGGCTTTAGCAACATAAACTGAGAACAAAACCACATAACTTTAATTATTAAGAAAATCGTAACAAAAAAATCGTCGGTAAAATTTGCAATTTTTTTTAAAATATTAACGGCACATGGGAGCAAAAGCTCGGCATATTGCAGCACAACATTTTTTTTTTTAAGGAAATCAAAAATGGTGATAGTGCGTTTCGACTGTCAAGACCGCCAGTGCCGCTGGTCTGGTTCGATCCCATCGTATTACGCCTAGAAACAAAAAATATTATTTTCAGGGGTACCTACAATTGCATGGAAGCACAATCGTCCAAGAGCTTATATTGAAAAAGTACGGATTCGGCAGCAAATTGTAGGCCCCTAATCCCTTCCAATCCTGCCAACTATTAACATACGCTCGGCAGGAATAGTTGAGAGTTGTTGAACATGGTTCTTTAATGCCGAAAACAGATGTGCAGCTTTTTCCAATGCACCGAAAATAAGTTTACACAGGTTCTTATGAGGGCTGACATATTCCAGGCTCTGCATGCAGCCTTTGCTGCACGATATCTCTATTTCTAAATTCGCTGCATGGGAAAAAGATGCACATCTGCTTTCAGCATAAGAGCTGTTGCGCCAACAAATTATTAATATATTAATTTTTAATAAGAACTGAAACATTTGCTATACGAGCAAGTACGCGCGACTCAGTCATACATTTAATAATATTTTTGTATTTCTCTTAAATGCCTCACCCGATTCGCATCGATAATAACAAAAAAAAATAAAATAAACAAAAACAAATTATGTATAAAGATGAAGATGAACCTTTTTAAACACAAAAACAGAGAAAATGTTGTGAAAAACTATTCAAAGTATAGGTATCCAATTATAAAATTTCCTTAAATTGATACGGCAATTTATTATTTACAATTGAATAAATCGAACGGTATTATAAAGTGGTTAAGGAATGAATGAAAAAAAAAAAAAAAAAACAATCCAATAGAGGGATACCGTATAATGCAAAATAGGTGTGGCGTTTTGCTGCCATCTTCAGACTTCCATCAGTTTTAACTTAGCGGAAGCCTTTAAACATAGTATAATCCCTCTTCTTTGAAACTTTGTGTGTATGTGTGTGGCAGAAAACTTTTAATTCTTCCCAGGCAGAGTTTTCCTTTATCTTGCCATTTATAATCTTCTGCACTTTACCTATTATGTATATTGATCGATAGGGGTAAACCTCCTCAGAAAAGAGAGTATATCTTTGAAGTTGTTGGTTTTTTTTTTTTCAGGTGAAATATTTTTAATTGATTCAATTGACCGCAAGAAGGCAATTAAAATTTTAATTCAATTTTCTTTAAGCTGCAAACAAAAGCAAATAATGGAAATTAGGAGAGAGAAAAAAATGGATAAAGTGGATTGGATGGCAGTTTGATGTCCTGTCCCTCTAACAAAGGTGAGTGATTAGTCTGAACATTATCCGATTAGTTTTCGATAGAAAGAAAGATGTTACGATGTTCGTGTTTAGTTCCTGAATGATGATGGTGGTGTTTTAGTTTTAAGTTAATTTATTTAATTTCAAAAAGGGTTCGTTACACAACATCATCAAGAAGCACCTGCTGGCTTGTTTTCTTTTTAACTTGATTTAAACTCAACATATTTGTCTTCCTTTTGTGAAGTGAGGAATTTGTGTTTGAATAAACATGAAGAACTTGTTGTTTTTTTTAATTTTTTTTTTTTAGTTTTTGTTTCGGGAATATTCTGCGTTTTTATGTGGAACTAATTAATGCTTGAAACTCTTTTTTTTTCATATTTTATTTTGTATAGAAAGGTGGAATTTAATTTGTAGCCTGTGGAGTTTTCACGCATTGAAAAGGAAGAGCAGGTGTTTTTGTGTGGTCTTTTTTTGTTAGTTTTTTTTTTTTTTTTTTTTTTTTAAGAATGCGTGTTCTTTATAAATCAATGATATGAATGGGAATTAAAGAAGTTAAGATGTCTTGTAAGTTTATTTTTACACGTCAGATTCAACTTGTTTCTCGTGCGAAGGAAGTCTGGATTAATGCAGCAAGAGCAAATGATGGTAGCGTTGCATTTAGATTAGTCATTTTTTCATTGACCAGTTTGGACCCACAACTACTTACTCGAAAGATTATATAGGTGCAGTCTAAAGAGCAGGACCCATGTTCTGTAACTCTCACATCGAAAAAATCAGTCGAGAAACGCTGAAAAATTAAACAGAACTCATGTATTTTGTTTCAGTTTCCATCGTTTCTCCACCGATTTTATGCATGCGAGAAGTTACAGAATATGGGTCCCAGGTGACTAGCAAGACTAGCTTCATAGCAAAAATAGGAGAAAGATCTACTGGGTTCATTGGGAAGAAGAATTCTTATTGGACAGATATTTTGGCCTTTGTGAGAGATGGGAAAACAAATGGAGAAGAAAAATTAACTGTAAACCTTATGAGATGTCCCTGTGAAGTGTTCAAAAAAGTCAGAACGCAACATCAACAACATTGCTTTTCCATCAAAACGAGTGAATTGGACGGACTGCAATACTTCAGGCAAGAGATTTTTTGGAATTGCAGCTCTCGGGTTCAAGAAAGATCGCGCGTTTATTTGAAAAACCAAAATTGTAGATCTGTATAACTAGAAGCAGTGTGTTCGGGACTATAGGGGTTGTAGAGCTGCCGTATCTCAGGCAGATACCTTTCACTAGTAACCCCTATTTTTTCTATTAATGAATTGATTCAATTAAATTGTCGAAAATCTATGCATTTATGCAGGGATTATTTTCTTATCTCATATTTTTCACAGAGCTGCGAAAATGAGCTGAAATGAACTTGCGTAAGCGGACGTTCTCTTCCTAACTTAAGTTTGTAAAATCACCCATAAATTCTCAATTTTAATCAAATTAATCAGAATCAGTTCACCTTCGGATAAAAGTAAACATTTCAGATTTTTTTTTTAAATTTTATTTATCAAAAATCTGTGAGTTAATTTTTGATAGAAATAAGATTTTACTTAACATAATGTTGCGTGTCCATTTGATAGTAAAATATTGACAGTAACCAGCCTTGCAGGGCGTAAGAAAATTGACGTGCCATATTTTCCAAAAAAAAAACGTGCCATTTTTCGTGCCATATGAAAAAACCACAAATTCTCCTATTTTGTTAAAAAAAAAAAAATGTAACTAATTTGATCACGGGGTGTAGTATCATCATCAAAATCAAAGGAAATCATTTGCTCTATTCATGCATTGTCAAACAACATGAGTTTCTGTCAACTTTTTACGGATTTTTGACCAATTTTCATTAAATTTTGTTAAAATTTGCTTAATTTTAAGTAAAATTGTGAAAATAAAAAATCGTGTCATATTGAACTTTTTCGTGCCACCGTGCTTCGAGGAAATTTTCGTGTCAAAAAAGCACGATCGTGGCACTTCGACAACGCTGACAGTAACTCTCAGGCCACTATTGAGAGTACACTCGCAAGTGGACACAGCTCTGAGAGTAGCTCGATGAGAGCATTAGTTCACAGAATTACAACACAGTTTATATTTTGCAAGTACATGTCGGGAGTTAACCAGCGAAAGAACTCTCAAATGAACATGTACATTAAAGCTACCGTTATGTTTCGTCCTACAAAAAAATAAAAAATGTAGGTATCAGAGAAAAGGCCGAGAGACGGAACGTATAAAGTTAGAAGAAATTCGACCCCTCCAAATTAGCCTTCCTTCAACAGAAAGATAGACAGGCGGATAGAATTGCGAGACACACTTTTTTCGTCTGCGTATACCCTGCAACCATTTATCAAGTTTGACAAAATTCTCGAGTAAATTTTTTTTTTACAACTAATTTACAAGGTGATTCACCTAAGCCTAAGGTGTGACAAAAAGCTAGAAGGTGTTGATTGGATCAAGATAAGAAAAAAATCGTATGGGGGGGGGTTATTTCCCCCCGTTTAGCCAGGAGGGGTAATTTTCTAAAAAAAACTACTTAAAACAGAAATAAAAAAAACAACGGTTTCACTTACAATGCTATGTGTATACTTTTTTGTAAAGCTTGTTTTTAAATAAAGCTGTTTTATAGGGAATAGTTTTTGAAATATTAATTTTCAAACTTAAAATTTTGAAAAAATAAACCAATATTTTTCAAAATTTTACATAGTAAAGGCCTTATTTTGTTTTCAAAATTCAATGCTCTTATTAGTTTTTAGTCAAAAATATGTTAAAACGCTAAAATGTGAGGGGCAATTTTCTAAAAGAATTGACTAAAAACAAAAAAAAAATTATTAAAAAAACAACTGTAACCGTCACAAAGGAATGCTATACTTCTTTGTAAAGCCAGAAATCTCTTCTTTTATGTACAAGTAATTCAGGAAGAATTGACCTAATTTCAACTTCCCAACAATTATGTGTTTGCAGATAATCAGTTTTCCCAACGAATCTCAAAGTAAAAAGCACGATTACACTGAAGAAAATCCATTCGCTTTTACATACAAGAACTGAAATACAAAAAAAATTCCAATTTCAACTCAAATCTTAAAGATTAACAAAAAAAAAAAAAACCATGGGATCAATCGTGTGCTTAGAGTGTTTGTTTCCGAAACCATAAATTCAATGATCTAACGATATGGTATAATGGTTTGACTTACATATTGTTTTCAGAGAAAGTTAGCGAAACGCCTTCTTTAACAACTATAAATTTTGAATCTGTAGGAAGTGAAAAAAAAACTATTGATCTTACGATCGTAAATTTTAAAAATCCCATAAAATCGTTATTTGTGGATATAGAACAAGACATGAAGAAGACGAAGGAATATAGGTAAAACAATCATTAAAAAAAACACACACACATCAGGGCATATGAGAAAATTTATGACAACTAAAAAAATCAGAAGTCATAAATTGTTGACTTTAAAAGATACAACTGTCGCCTTAAGCATAAATTTCCATGTTGGTCATAATCAAAACAACATTTACTTCCGCCCACTTTTAAATCTTCTTTGATCTTAAGAGAGAGAGAGAAAAAGAGAAAAAAAAAACAATCATGACAGGCAAATTGTTGCCAACATATCCAATAGAGTTATAAAAAACCCTTTTTTAACACCTCTTAAAATACCCACCACAACCATCAGCTTAAGTACCTACACTTATACATATATGTATACAAAATTGGGTTTTATGATTCGAATGTTGCTTTGACAAAGTGAGAAGGTTTAGGCCATAATAATTTCCCTTGCAAAATACGACGAGACCATTATGACGACCACGGACTAAGCCCATACGACGATGTTGATGTTGAGAATATGATCTGCATCTTTTTCTCGTCACCAACGATCACATTGAGGTTAGTTTAATTTAATGTTTAGTTGGTTGTAAAATCAAATTTCACCATAACGATCACAACACAACGATATAAAGATGAGAAAATAAATGCATATCAATTTCCTGAACATATTTGCAAAACCCATTAGCCGCTTCATATTACTTTTTGTTTTTTAAGGAAATAATATCATTTGGTAGTATACCAGTGCTGTCGTTATTCAAATGATTACAAAAAGGAGTACATTTCGTTGCTTTTGGTTAAGGTGAATTTAAGAAGACGAAAATGTGATCTTCAACTACAGGATATGCAAGGAGCTTTTGTCAAAGATAAGTTCAGAGACATTATGTAACTAACAGAGTTTAATTAAAATAAAAACTCGACCTAGACACGCACCTTAAAGGACTATTCACGTGAGAGCGACCAACGAATGAACGAATTCGTCTATTTTGACATTTCTTTCACATGGATTTTTTTTTATTCGTCGCTAATGACCATCCAAGAAAAGAAAAATAAAAGTGATTTTAAGGTTAATTCGCGCGAACAATTCGTTCGTTGATGTGTGGATCGTATGTGAAACGCGAATAGAAGAGTTTGACAATTAGCAACAAGAAAACAAATTGGATTTTCTCAAATTTATCTTATTTTAGCAATTAAAAGTCAGATTTTAGTATCTAAACATCGAATTATCATTTAAACTTTTCGATTTGGTTGTTAATCTTGCTAACAACCGTCTGATTATTTTTGTGTTAGCCCAAAAAAAATGTACAAAAAGGTCAATCTGCGAAATAAATGCAAGCGCAGATTTTTAAATGCAATAATTTTTATTTTAGCATTAAGAATAGATAAATTTTCGAAACTAATTTACATAAAAAGTTATTCAAGGTGGTGTGTCGAAAAAATGGGTTTTTTACATATAACTTTTTAACGGTAAGCGCTAGAGAAAAGTATTTCATGTAAAACTTGTAGATCATGAAATTTTCTATAAAATATATTCGAAAATTTTTCTCCTCCGACTTACCGTTTAGAAGATACGTTTTGCTTTTCCAAAAAATGTAAAATGACGAAAATACTGTTTTTTTTTGTCATATAACTTCTAAACGCTGTGTGTTTTCATATGATATGATGCTCTGGAAGAAGTCAATTAAATTTGTTCCTAATATTAATTGTTTTAAAGATGTCAATATCTAAACAAAGAAATGATTAAAAGTCAAAAATACTGGTTTTTCTTAAATTACTAACTTTTTGAAAATTAACTTCTGCTCATTTAATAGAATAAAACATTTCCTACAAAATATGTTATGGTATTTTCATCCATATGAGCGATCAGTTACAAGATATTGCTTACCCAAAGAGTCAAAAAAACAGGGTCTTAAACGCTAAATTATATTTTTTTGTTTTAATACGTCACATTTTATAAAAAAAAAGCGTCAACACATATTTCCTTCTGGATGTTATTATTAAAAACATTGGTAAAAAGTCAAAAATACCGTTTTTTTTTTTTTTGCTCAAGTTTTTTTTGGCAAAGTTTTTGAAAAATTATGATAATTTTTTCAACACGAGCTGTTCGTGTATTACTACCTTGAAAATGTCTAATTTCGGAATGGTATCCAAGTGAAGATGTAGTAGCCCGTGGCGTAATGGTTAGTGTGTTGGACTGTCATGCCAGATGTTTGGGGTTCAATACCAGCCGCTTCCACCTTAAGTTTTTTTTCGGAGCTACTACCTCTTGCGAGGAAGTGACAAATCCTCCAAGAGTATCTCTTGTCATAGAAAAGTGCAGCTCACCTTAGCCATTCGGATTCGGCAATAAACTGTAGGTCCCCTTCATTCCTGCAAACACGCACACAGGAATGGTTGAGAGTTGTTAGTCGCTAGGCCCTGGTTCTTCATGAGCCGTTTGTGCCACCAAATTTATTTTATTTATTTATTTTTTTTATCTAAGTGAAGATTTTGAAACGCAATTATCCTCGTTTTGACATATACGAAATACTGGAAACTGGATAAAAAGTCTATATTCAAATCTTGTTTGCATACATTTTATTCAAGGTTAAGCCGGACCAAAATAAATCGTGCGTTGGGGAAACTCAGATGGCTCGATGTGGCACGATAAGTCCGCATCTGGATTTTCAGTAAGTCAAAAATCCACGTGTGTGTGGAACCGGCGAGCCAAGTACTTCTGTTTGTTTTCACAAATACAATCGCGCCACCTCCACTAAATGACAATGCACCGCTTTCTCACTCTCGCACATTACATTGCGAATTACGTTTTTTGCATTACTTTATCGCTTTCACTTTCTGAATGTTTTATTTGCCGTCTTATCCATTTTATTCGTATTTATCATAGTTAAATTTGTTTAATATTGGTCAGCTATCATAAAAAGTTGACATTTGCTTATGAAACGAATAAAACTGTCAAAATAGGCTCTTCTAGATCGATCGTGTATGGCACCCAAAATTGGGCTTGGGTCCAAATGGACTTGGTTCAAATGGCTCCTCATCAAATGAATTTATCGTGTATGGCCAGCTTTAGATGTCGAAAATATTGCGAAAAATCAATATGTAAGCCAGTTCCGACAATGGACTGTTAAGGAAATATTCTGCATGCCAAAAATTAGTATAATTGCGTTTAAAAATCTTCATTTGCATTACACAGTAAAATTACGTTTGTCTGGGTTCAATGTGTACCAGCGCCATCTGTCAATCTGATTTAAGACCCAAACGAATAATGTCAACCATCTGAGAAAAATTATAAGTGAGAGTGGCGCAGGATTTTAGAGTGAGAGGTCTTTAGAAATTTGTAAAATAAAAATTAAGAAAAAAGAAAACACAAATAGAATAATTATTTTTGTTTTAGTGGACTGTATTGAATGAAATTCAATTAAAAGATTCATGTGAACTTTAGTTCAATGCGTTTTGCCTAATTTGTAAAATATGCAATACTATTTGTAAAAGTACTTTCGACATCTGTGTTTCTATCCAACATGAAAACTAGCATTTAAGCCAGGCCAAAGGAAATGATCTTCACAAATCACCCCGTAGATCTGAAGCACGATCAATTTTTCATTTGTTAATTATTATGAAGCCCCAATACTACAGCGTGACTTACATCTGTTTTCCATAAACTATACACAGTATGGAAGTGCAATGGAACATTAGAAGTGGAGTACAGCACTTAAGAAATCAGAAATCAGAAATCAAGTAGCGGAAACATTCTCTGATCTCTTGGAACCATATCGATTTCTTCGATCGATCGTTTCTCTGCAGGCTGCTGCACAAAGTACCTACTCTAAAAGCAATGGGGTATCTGTTAAGCTTGAGTCCCGTTTTCATTCTGATGTTGTCGTTAAACGTTAATCGCATTTATGACATATGGGTGTGTTTGGAACTAACTGCACCTTAACAAGATCAGCCGCAGCAGCAGCAGCAAACAACATCAGTATATAGAGGCAGGAAAAGTAGCCGTGCACGATCCTCTATTGATCTTAAGAATCAGTATTCGAATGTTTCCGAGACGCCGCCGCCATCGTCGCCGAATGAGACCGACGCAACACAACGAGAATGACGATGACGAACTGGTACCGGTATTTGGCTTTGCCTGGATCATGTCGTTTTGTAAAGAATTGTGTGTGATGTTCGTTTTAAGCCCCAACAAAAGTAGGATTGGCATTTTGGGCAAGGAATTGACGTTTTCTCTTTTAAATACCTATATGGCCTGTATATGCGCCGCCGCGCCGGCCGCTCACCACCGACACCGGCCACCCGCCCTGACGAGCATTTAACATTAGGAGGCTTAGAGGTTTTACAAACCCGGGATCTCAAATCTCACGATGCGTGCTTTGCGTCGTATCTATCTTTATCGTAATGCGAAGATCAATGGCCTCAATTTGATCATCATGGGGTTCCGAACTTGTCGGATATACTATAGTCATGATTCGTTTGGATTGTGTGCGGTTGTTGGGTTAAAGTATTGTGACATCATGTTTTGACATTTTAGGGAACAATCATGCTCGTGTTTTTTAGGTTTTTTTTTTTTGTCTTTTTTTATGTTGGTTTCTTCTGTCGGCATTGTCAATTGAGAATTATTTGTTGTTCTGTTTTGTTTTCTTGAGGGTAATTTGTCAGTTGGGATGAATTGTTGATTGATCACGAAATTACAAAAGATTTTGGCTGATAAATGTCGACAAGACAAATTAAAATTTGTAAATGATATGTCAAAGCGAAGAATTCAACAAGGAAATATTTTAATAAGTGATCAATTCATCTGTCAATCTTGATAGTTTTGAAGGGGAAAAGGTGTCTGAATGACCTACTTGAAATGTGCCCTTTTAAAAATTTGTGAGTTTACAACAAGCGCCCTATAGTGTCAGAAATTTAATAGAGAGGAAATTTTGACAGAAGCTGTAATAGATATTACCCATATCTCCAAAACCAAAGAAATTTAAAGCGTGCCCGGCGACCGACAGGTTGAATTTGGGTACAAAATTTTGTTTCTTCAAAATGTTTACCTGATTTTATAGAAGATGATCAATAACTACAGTCAAACATGAATTCATATTGACGACGTAAGGTGAAAATTATTTACCTATTTTCTTCTAATTTATGTCAGAAATTCATTAGATTTCCGGAAATTTCCATAAATTGATATTTTTGATACCGCAACCAAAATATAGAAGAAATGCAGCCTTATACCTGAGTTCAGAAAATTGCCACGAGAAGTTTTGCGATAAAAAATTGATAACGTTTTTTGTATATAAACATTTTGGAAAACAACAAAACAAGATGTGACATAAAAATTCCACCAAATTCGTCATAGTTTTAACATGGAAATGTTATCATCTGATTTTCTGAACAATACAGAAATTTGAGCTTTATCTGAAAAATAAAATTACTAATTCAAATTTCCAATGATAAGTTTCAATGAAAACTTAAATCTTTTCCATGGAAAACAATAACAAAAATCGGATCTGAACAATGGGAGAATTCTTATTCCTATAGACTTCTGGCCCCACCACTTTGGTGTGGTGTTAAGATCCATTTACGTCGGTAAGAATTAGTCAGTGACTTAGAGCTCTCTTACACTCCGGTTCGACGGATTAGGTCATCGTTTTTAGTTTTTAACAACTAAGATTGAAGTTGAATTGTAGATCTTATTCACCAATCAGGGTTGTCGATTACAACCAGTTGTTTGTCAATGTCTGTGAAGTTGGCAGGGAAACTTTCACTTAGAGTTATGGGACCAAGACAGGAATTTGCAGTTTTTTTTTGCATTTTGTTTGCATTTCTATTCCGGATTTTGCAGTTCAACAAATAGTGGGTGTAATCGCGTGACCTGCTAACTTCACTGTCATGCCCTTTTCTCATAACCGATGAAGCTATCACATACAAATTAGGCTCCAAATTTGCAGTTCTTTTTGCAGTTCAAGAAAATTCTAAAACATAATTTTGAAGTCTTTAATTAAAAAAAAAAAAAAATCATACTGTGGAAGCTACATTTCAAAATAACTAACTTTTTGTCGAATTACAAAAAATATGGTGATTGCAAAAATAAATTAAATAAATGGTGCATTCAACAAAAATACAACTTTAATTTATATTATTCATAAATATCTCCTAACAGAAATTTCGAATTCATAAGTGACGAAGTGCCCCACCCACGGCAATATTTTGACGAACAGAATTGTCAACGACCTGTCGGAACTCGAACTGTTGTTAATCGCCCGAGCCAATTTTAACGATGAAGGGTCAACAATGAAGATGTTTACTAAATTCAAATGCATATATGCGACCACAAAGTTATGACGAAAAATCGCCAGAAAGGCATTTTGTCCTCTGTGTTCTAATAAAAAAGATAAACGGTGTAGCCCAATGTGCTAAGCAAAATCATCTCTAACATCATCGTCGCTCTACTGTGACCTTTCTTATGGAGTTAACCGAAATTTGCATTGATGCATTTAAGAAAAAGAAGGAAGTATTAGACTGCGTCTTTACAGACTTTAGTAAAACGTTTGATAAACTTTCGCATAAGATTTTACTAAAAAAGCTAAGAACTCCTGGTATAAGCGAACATTTTTTTTGTCGCTTTAGTCTCATTTGTTAAATAGGTCATATTCAGAGTTGTTTAATGAATGCAAATCGTAATATTTTACAGTTAGTTCTAGAATTCCACAGGGGAGCCATTTGGGTCCTATTTTATTTATCTTATTTATTAATGATCTTCCATTTGTGATAAAGCATTCTGATTGTCTCATTTACGCGGACGATGTTACAATTTTTAAAAGTATTTCTACTATTCGTGATTGTGAAATGTTACAATGTGACCTTAATTCATTTTTTGACGCAACTGTTTGTTTCTTAATATCAGTAAATATAATTTTATTAGGTTAACAGGAAAACTTTCAGTCATTCCCTTTAATTACTCGTTAAATAGAGTTTCCTTGTCATCTGTGCAAAATTTATCCGTACTTGATGTCTTATTTGATCGTAAGTTTGAATTCATTCAACACAATCAACTCCATTTCAAATAGGGCCAAATTCACTTCTAGGATGGATTAAGAGAGAGTCACGTTAATTTTCAGATCCCTATGTTACAAAACAGCTTTTCATAACATTTGTCCGACCTGTTCTTAAATATGCTTGTCAGGTTTGGTCACCCCACTATGCAAGCTTGGAAGGTGTTCATAAAAGATTTTTGGGGTTTGCCTTAAGAGGCTTAGGCTGGGAAAATCCCTACGACCTCCCCGCATACATCAATTTATCATGATTTTAAAGTTTATGACTCTTGGCAGGCTTACGATTCACGCAAAAAAATATAGGGTAGAAGTCGACCTTAAAGTTCTTACTTTTTCTGACCATTTCTCATGGTCCCTCGACAATATAAGGGCTTACCGGATCTTTAACCTATGATGGTTTTGTCTGTCATATTGCTGCCAAGAATTTAAGACGCCGTTACGTGGTTGAGGTGAGACCAGAACAAGGAAGTTGTGAAAATTCTACTTCAACCCCAGGCTCAACAATTTTTTCAAAATGGAGAACCCTATTTTGTTATGTGTGAATCGTTATCTTTTCGCAAAGCCAAGAGTGTAACTCAATTCCTGAAGGAAAAAGACATTCAAATTTTATCTTAAACTCTTGAATTCACTTAAAATTCAAAACCATGAAAAATAATTATGTCCCTATTAATTATGGCAACCCACTGTATTTGACCAATCAGTAAATTTTTTTTAACTAAGTTCATATCAAACTTTTACTCCCTATACCATACGGGATTTTTAGACTTTAATGGTCTTATTAATTAGATTTTTGGCTGTTTAAACTATGTCTAAGTATTTTGAAACAGTCGGAAATATGCTTTTTTTAATAAAAAAAATATTGCATTTCTCTAGGTTTAGACAATAAATTACGTTGTCTAAAGCAAGATAAAAAGATAGATTACTTTAGCAAAAATTAGAAAGGTTTTTTAAAAACTTGGACGGCTGTCTAAAGTTAGACAATGTTTATTAATAAGACTGTAAGGCTCTAGGCCACCTACGACATAATAGTTATGTATGTTCTTCAACCCAAATAATTTGTCGAAACTATGTGGTTGCCCATGACCATTCACCAATATCTCCTGTCTTCTTTGAACATTTTTAAGGGACTGCCTCCTATTTATCGTTCCATTCAAGAAAGGTGTTCTTGACTCTGGCTTGCAGAAATAGAGATTATTTTGTCACACTTGGCATGAACGATACACAAATATTTGATGGGTATCACTTCTTCCCCCAAATCGAGCAAAAAAACTGAGGCTGGCATATCGATGAATCAAATACAAAACAACATGTTAGAAGAGAATGAATTTTAAATATGTACTTTAATCTTTAGATAAACATAGGATAAGAAGTTGGCGTCGATAAAAAAACAAAAAAAAAAAAATATTGAAGAACAATTTGAGAGCGGCTGGGCTGCTTAAATCCATCAAACCTACGTAGCTACTAAATCCATAATTCAACTTAAAATAAAATTCTCAGCTAAAGGCAAAGGGCTACCTTGAATTGACATATTTCTGTCGGGCATTTGAATTTTATCAAATTAAAAATATGGCAAAAAAAAAAACAATTTCGTTTAAGAAATCGATAATCATTTAAAAAATTTTACAAGCCAGCTTCTTCAAGAGGTATTTACTAAGTGAATATGAACTAATAAAAATTATCAACAAGACACATCTTAAAATGCCTTAAGTAAACATTTACGACCATATTATATTTGACTTTGATGTCTCTTATAGAAACCGCTTTCTTCATACCAACACGCATTTTATGAAAAAAAAAAAAAAAAAAGTAAATATCATATGGCTACGCGCCTGGAGACTTGTACATTCTTCAATCAACAACTATTTGAACATGTTGCTAAATTACAACCCTATCCATAGTAAAAAAAACCAGATCAACTTGGCAACACTTTTTTTTCCATTTCAAAAGTTAGAAAAACCGTCATCATCATCATCATCAGCATGTGCATCCATAAAGCAAAAGCAGTGATGTGGAACTCATCGAATACAAACTGCAGGCTTGTTACATTACAAATATAATAAAAGCAAAAACAAGAAGAAAATTCCAATAAATTCCCTCTTGTAAGACTATTACAAATATTTTATAATCTACTAGATGCCAATAAGCCAAGTCCTTTTTCGATAAACTAAGTCTTGACTTGATAGTTTAGCAAGTTAACTTGAAAGTTCGGTTCGGAACATTACAAAGGCACACAGCACTACATACAGCTTCTTGTCGACGCACGGCCGTTCGTCGTCATCGTCATCGTCGTCTTCGAAGAGTCCTCCTGCTGGAATATCTTCTTCTTCTTTTTCAATATAAATACATTAATAGACATGAAAACTTAATTGCTTGATTATCTCGTTCATCGCGCGCGCACACACAAGTTTCAAGCTTCCTCCTCGTCCTCGCCGCAACAACCGTGGCAAGAATAACAATTTCCAAGGCACTCTTCTGGTTGGTCTTCTCGAACTTGGTGATCCGGTGTTTATAAACTTTCAGAAAAATAACTTAAACAAAATTTCAAATGTCTTGGATCAGAAGTGGGAATCCATGAAATAAATTTTTCCTCCTGCCTCCGATGGAAAATATTTAACAACATGAAGTGGAAAGGTAATCCAGTAGGCTTCCTGCCAAGCTCCAAGCATAAGTTAAATACCTTCCTTTCGTTTTTATTATACCCACAATCGCTCTGTGTATGTAGATATATTCCCGGTCTAGGAGTAGCCTATTGTTTTATAAGGCTCATGGGTTTTTATTGACTTTTCTTCTGGTCGTCCCTTGCCATATTCAAGGAGCAAAGATATCACGATAAACTAACGCTCCACGAAACAAAAGACTTCCTTGGCTGATGGCTGGGATGGTATATCTACTCTGAAGCTCTCTCTGAAGAAGGCGGGAAGGAGGCTAACTCTCTTGACTGAAATAACCGCCCGTCGTCGTCATTGTCGTTGTCGTAGTCGTCCATATAAGGGATGCTGGATTCGCGATGGTGATGGTGTGGGTTTTCTCCTTTTTATACAAACAGCTCTCGCTTCGGTTCAATTATTTTATCTTGCCACGATCAAATGTAGTTAATATGAGAAGCAATATAATGCTGATTTTACAAATTGGGGTGACCAATCGCTTGGAATAAAATCACATACTAAACTCGTAAGAGAATAAACTTTCTAGTCTATAATTTTCTAAACAACTCTTGTTACTTCTCAAGGAGCTCCTTGGGGATACACACAAGAAGCCAATCTTATCTTGTTTGTTTTATCATAACTCATGTGACTTATGTTCTTTGTTGAACCAAGTGGAATAGTTTAATGAAGATGAGTCTGCGAAAACATGACCTTTCTATCGCTTTTTTTTTTCACTTTTGTTTTTATATCCAAATGTGAAGTTTGTCTAGCGCACACAAAAAAGAATATTCTTCACACTTTTTTTAAACCTTTCGGTTTCTTTGGTTTGGAGGATGACCAAGGGAACCATGGTGTTTTTTTTTCGCTTTTTTCCTCCATTACGATTGGTCCCTAGGGCTTTATCTATCTCCAAGGAGCTCAGACCAGGCCCAAAGTTAAAAAAAAAAAATTGCGGACGTAATGTTGCATTTGCAAAATATTGTTGATGGTTCGTTGATTGGACAAAGAATGGTTCTTCCTTGCTTGATGTGGGTCCTTCAATCAATGTTTACCCCAAATTCACTTAATAAAGGCAAGAAACTATAAGAGTTGTTTCACCCTTTTTTCCGTGCAGCCTTATTAAATTTCAATTCAATTCTTCGAAACCTTAATTTGTGAGAAGCCTTTGAAAAATAAAATACACGAGTCGAAAGTCCTAACTCTTATTAGTCGTCCAGCAAGAATATAGACAACAAATGCCAAAGAAAGGAAAAAATTAGTTAGAGGCTGAAATTTGGCATGAATATTGGCAATGGGACTCTTTACAAACTGAGTGCCAGTTGTATAATCGTGGGTTAAATGTTGATCCGTGGTTCAGGATTTTTAATTCACCGATTTCGGCGGATTAACTGAGCTTTAGCGCTGGTTCCGGCATTTACTTGGCTATTATCACATACTTCAACCTTACCCCATCGTTGAACTTCAGTTAAACCGCCGAAATCGGTAAATAAAAATGCCTGAACTATGGATCAAAATTTGAACCACGATTGTACAACTGACCCTGAGGGAGTTCAACACCGCTCCAATGATGGCTAGATAAGTTAGAAGGGGTCAAAGGTCATGAAAATGAGGTTTTTGCAAATATCTCAAAAACGATTTATTTTAGAGACAAAATGGTTTGTACGATTTTTTGTAGCATTAGGATCAACGACGAAAACAATAACAAAACGTGTTTTTCAAAGAAAACAACACGTTGTTATTATTGTTTTCGTCGTCGCGTTGGTTTGGGAGAGCCTTTAATCGTAAAAAAGTTACAGCAATTCAAAAATTCAAAAAAACTTTAACAAGGCCCCCAAAGGTCATGAAAATATGTTTAAGTTATGAAAATATTTGTATGGCAAATTATTTCAGCTAAGTTTGTAGAAAAACATTATTCCTTAAAACTTTTTAAATTGCTGTATCTTTTTAACCATAAATGGTACAAACAAAATTTTTGGGATCTTTTCGTTTTCGGTGGACAATTTCCGCAGCTACAAGGTTCCAGAACAAATGATTGCTCTAAAATAAACCGTTTGTGAGATATTTTGCAAAAAAAAAACTCAAATTTTCATGACATTTGGCCCCTTTTAACAGAATTTTTGAATTATAAAATTGCTGTAACTTTTTAATGAAAAAACCGCAAAGACCATATTTGTGGAAAATTGCCTCAGCTACAAGATTGCGGAAAAAATTTCTCTAAAAGAAACCGTTTTCGATATATTTACTAAAACCCTATCATCATGACCTTCGACCCCTTAAAACTTATCTAGCGGTCATGGGATCGGTGAGGAAATCTTTTAGTTTATAGATTCTAATTACCAATACCAATACTCTTGCCAAATTTCAGCCTCTTCTAAAGAAAAATTGGTTATGCTAGTGAATAATGTCATTTGCCAAGAGGCAGTATTGTGTGGTCTATCTATCGATCTATTATACAATCGGAAAGGGAATTTATTCAATAGTAGATTTTAGAGTCATCCATCAGCCAACAAATGTTTAGTATACAACCAAGTAGAAAGAAGCATATTATGATTGATAAGAATTAAAAACATAAAGAGGGACCCAAGTGGGTCCCTTGTGGAACGCCAAAGGAAACATTGATTTAGCATTTGCACAGTGATTTAATAAATAATGCAAAAGCGGATCACACGAGCTTGCTCTTGTGGTTCAAAATCAGAGCCATTTTCAAGAAAATTTGCACAAAAAAAAAAAGCTATTTTTGGAAGCTACCCGGTCGAGACGAGCGAAGACCAAAATTCGGAAATAACATACAAATTCTTTGTGTGAAAATTCGAAAGAAATAAACAAATCGATCCCTCCTTTTAGGCGGGAATTTGTTCCCTATTGGAATTTTATCAACTCTAAGTGGGAATCTGTTCCACTTTTATTGGCAATCTGTTTAATTTTTTCAAAGTGCATGAAAGGAATTTATTTTTGTGCTTCATTTAGAAAAGACGATTTCATAAAACCCTTTTAAATATTTAACAGGCTTTTAAATCTTTAAAGGACGTTCGTTCCATACAAAATACGTCTACAAATTAAAAAAAAATTGTGAAACCGATTAATTTTTGAGAGTAAATTTGATTAAAAAGTCAAAATTTTTCTCTAAGAATTTTCTCCATGTGGAGCAGATTCCCGAAGAATAAATTCCCTTCACCTGATGAAAAACCCATTTTTTCGGACTTCTCTATCATCGTAGTGTCAGTTTCAACATCTAAATAGTTTGACACGAAATCAATACTTGCCCTTTATAGCAATTAAAAAAACACTGCTTATTTTAAAATGCAGTTTGGTTGCAAGCTTGAAGGGTTAGTTGTGAGGAACTTCCTACTTAACGGAAAACTAATTTTGGAAAATACACAAAAATACGAAACAGACTTGAATTTTACTCAAATCGTATGGAATTTTAGTTCGAATTAAAGGGGGCGGGCTTGAAATATTTAATATAATCTATTTACCATTTGATTTTTTTTTTGTAACAAAAGAATGAAGTAAAATGACCTTAAAAATTAGTCACAGAAAGTCCTAAAATATTTTATTTTTTTTTTTTTTTTTTATAGTAAAAGTAATCTTTTTAAACTAAATGTTAGGAACGGTCACACTAATATTGCTGACTACAACATATGACTACAACAGTGCGCCGCTTACGCTATGCAACTATAGTTTATAGAATTCCTTATTCTTCAAGAGTCAAAGATTACCAACCTACCAGTCCCTTGACTCGAGAGCTCAAAATAATGGAGAGATAAACTCCAAGACGACTATCCATTTATTGACATAGTACACATAATATACCAAGAGGTGCAAGGGGCGAGACAATTATTTGTGGTCTTGTCTCCATAAAAACCAATCAATGTACGCAACATGGTTAACTCGGATTGGAATTCATCGCCGCGATGATCAACTGTATTAACAGCAAACAACAGATTAAATCCGTCGAACTATAATACGCGCAATGTATACCTACCTACCCAACATTATATATAGAAACCTTCGCATATCAAGAAGACTGACCGCATACTACCTGATGATTGTACTGCGATGTCAACAGAATCACGACATAATGGCTTACAATGTTGAAGATCATTTTCCTTGGTAGCAACTGATGGGTCTATACAGCAAACGCCATTGATTCCAATTGGAGCCATGACGCTGCGCTGGATGATGGCTGCATGCATGACTCGATATGTATACTTGTGGAAAAAAGTGCGTTGGATTCAATTGGATTATGCGCATGTTTGGCTTTTTATGTATTTTCGTTTTTCTTCTTCTTCTTCTATAAAGACGCAGATAAACTGGAATTAACTGATTCTATAGCTTGTTGTGCGTAAATGGTGTGGATTCTTTTGATCAATATCCGATCTACTATATGCGTACACTTTCAATGGTTATGCGCATGATTAGCATAAGTGATGGGGCCTAATTTGGTCGAATCGGTAGAGTTGTTTTGCCTTTTGGTTCGGTTAAACGCTGTACGGCGGCGATCGATCAAACTGTCCACAAACTTATATCGTTTATAAGATATTTATTTGAAACACATGACAATTATTTATCATATTTAAAGCGATTTCATTCAATAAAACGGTGAATATCTTTTTTTGGATTTACCCAACTTGTGTTTATAGCACATAAGACCTCAAATATTCAATAAAATTTGACGCCTAATTTATTTTAATAATTAATTCAAGGACTCGGGGCAGAAACACGTTATTTTTTTCTCAAATAAAGCAGAATCAAGTCCCAGTAGCATAATGAAGTAGCATAATAACCTAAGATCTTCCACAACGTATTTTCTACTCGATGGAACTTTCTTACTCAGCCCTATCATGAATTCCTGATAGGGCTGATTAATTTAAACTGCTACATACCCAAAGTTCGTTAAATTCAATATTTAATTAGTTTTCCAAAAAAATTTTAAGGTCATAATCTACACTGGCCAAAAAGAAAAAGGAACTGAAAAGATGCGGAAATGTTTAACATTTGTCTACCAGGGTTTTAGTTACTGAAATGGCGCCCAGCATACTTCACTTAAGGTATAAAAGGCATCCCGAATTGTTATTGGCAAAAAACATCTTTTGGATCGGATGTTATAGAAAATAATCAGGTAGAAAGAGCTTCAAATCTTCGACTGGGTTTGGAGATATTTGAAGATGTAATCAGCATTTTTTTTGGAAATAATTTAAGATGATCTATGAAAATATCACTTAATAAAAGGAAGGAAAAAACACCAAAGAGAGAGAGAGAGAGAGAGAGAGAGAGAGAGAGAGAGAGAGAGAGAGAGAGAGAGAGAGAGAGAGGGAGAGAGACAGGGAGAGAGAGAGAGAGAGAGAGAGAGAGAGGGAGAGAGACAGGGAGAGAGAGAGAGAGAGAGAGAGAGAGATAGGGGGAGAGAGAGGGAGAGAGAGAGATAGGGGGAGAGAGAGGGAGAGAGATAGATAGAGGAGAGAGAGATAGAGGAGAGAGAGAGAGATAGAGGAAAGAGAGATAGAGGAAAGAGAGATAGAGGAGAGAGAGAGAGAAAGAGAAACTTACATGGTAGGAAGTAGTGTTGCCGCTGAAAAAAGGGTCACGAGGAAAAAAGTCACATTCAGAAAATTTCGTAAAATATAGCTAAAAAATCCATTTTTTTTATATATATTTTTAATCAGTTGACATAAGTTGCGAGAAACTTAAGTTAATTTCTTAATTTTATTTTTATTGATAAATAATTATATGTCTACTTAATTGTGTGTTTTTTTTTTTTAATTTGGGCTTTTTTAAAGTAAATTTATACACTGTCAGACAAAAAAAAGTGCAAAAATTATTTTCAATAATATTTTATTTAATATGATATGTTCTGATTTATTTTTCTTAAAAAAAATAATTTATTCATATTTTTCAGATTATCTTACGTCAACAGAAGTAATCGTTTAAAGTTATATACAAAATGTAGGTTAGAAATTAAATAAAATAGCAATATTCAAAGAAAATAGAAGAGACAAAATAAAGTGCAAATTCGAAAGATCATCACGTAAAATAGGAATTCAGTTTCAGAAAAGAAAAATGTTAATAGGTAGTGGCTCCTCCTTTATTTTGAATAACTGCAGCAAGACGTTTGGGCATGCTGCTAACCAGGTTCTTCAAGATTTGATCTGGAATTCTCTCCCATTCATTTTGGAGGCTTTCCCAAAAAGATTGTAAATTGCGACGTTGATCTAAGGGAATCCTTTCATCCAAAATGGACCAAAGGTGCTCAATAGGGTTTAAGTCGGGAGATTGGGTTGGCCATTCTAGTACGTCAACATTATTTTCGGTAAAAAAAAACTGCTTAGCTACTCTGCTTGTATGCTTTGGATCGTTATCTTGTTGAAAAATATAACTTTCCAAAGACATTCTAGAAGCAGAAGAAGCTAAATTTTCCCTAACAATGTTCACGTAACTAGAACCCGTCATTTTGGTTCCAATTTTGACAATATTTCCAACGCCACTAAAAGAAAAACATCCCCAAACTATAAGTGACCCACCTCCATGCTTCACCGTTTTTTGTAAACACCTATGGCTGAGTCTTTCGGATTGCTTGCACCAAACTCGCTTTCTTCCCTTACAGTTTTTTAATTCAAATTTGGATTCGTCAGACCAAATAATGTTTTCCCAGAACGACTGTGGCTTCACTAAAAACTTTTTAGCGAAAGCTAACCGTTTTTGAATATTAACTGAACGGAGTAACGGCTTTTTCTTTGCAAAAAAGTTTTTTAAACCGCTTTCATGAAGTCGCCTTTGTACTGTCCTTGCTGTTATATTTAACTGCAATTCTTCTTTAATATTTCTGGCGGAAGATAAAGGGTTCTTTCAAGCCTGAATTTTAATTCTGCGGTCATCAACTGCAGTTGTCTTCCGCTTCCTTCCGTAAGAACTTTTAAAACTAGCAACAGTTCCTCGTTCAAAGAAATTGAGGCAGATTTTTCTTACAATAGAAATGGATAATCCATATTTTTCTGCCAGTTTATGGAATATAAAGCCCCGTTGACGGTCCAAAACAAGCAATTCCTTCACTTCAGATGTTAACGGTTTCATACTTAAGATTTAAGTAATAAAAATAAAATTTAACACGGAAATTATTATAAATTGGGATCTTTTGCTTCTACCTTTTTATATTTTATCAATTGTAAATATTTTTCTTTAAAACTTAAAACTTTTTGGCAGGGAATAATAAAAATGCACTTTATTTTGTCGCGAGTTAAATTGTATATGCTCCAAAAACACCGCAACGAATAGTAATTAGACATAACAATGGATTGTTTTTTTTTTTAAGAGTAAGCAACTGATAATATGTGACGTCAGAACATGAAATGGAATGATAAACACTCTTTGCTTTTAAATAGCGGTAGTTTGAAAATTAATCTAATACTTTTGCACTTTATTTTGTCTGTCAGTGTATATATGTAGATGTAAAGGAAAATAAAAACGTCTGTCCTTTATGAGTACATAGATATAATAAATCAACCCTGTATTGAAATCTAGAAAAAAACTATTACAGAATCTAGCTCATTGAAAAAATCATACGAATAACTATAGCTATGTTTTACTGTCCAATGATAAGGCCTGCAATTCCGTATTTCGGTTAGAGAGTTGTTTTTTCGCCGAAAATTCATTACATTTAGACAAAATACTAATTTATTTTTTTTGCGACAAATATCAAAGTAAAAACAAAAAATGTTTTTTTTTTTTTTTTGTTACAAAAAGAAAAAAATAAATATAGTCCAAGCTATTTTCTAGAAATAGGTTCAAAGAAAGTCACAAGATTTTTAAAAAGGTTTACAAAAAAAAGCCAGTTTTTTTAAAAGTCGTCTCATGTTCACATGAGGCTCAAAAAGGGGTCAAAATGTCGCACAGTGGCAACATTGGTGCGAAGGAAAAACAATAAATAAGTTAATATAGCTGTCCTCTTTAGGTATACATAATTGTTTCTTCACTTGTATTACTCTATTACAATTCATAGCATACATACAACTCCCTCGTAACCTCTTGGTATGGTAATGTTTTAAATGTTAGATTGATATTCACCTGCAAATAAAAAAGAAATATATGTTAAATAAGTTTTGTACAAATAAATTTTATTAAATATAATAATTTTTGCATTATTTGAAAACATATAAATCTTCTCTCATTTTCACTCTAATTTTTTTTTTGCCTTTTGACTTTAATCAATCAACATAAATAGGTATCAAAGAGAGGACTATTTTGAAAACTTAGTACATTTCCTAGAAATGTTTTAAAATTTTAAAACGATTATTTATTTATTGGACTAATGTTGACATGTTGAAATTTAAAAATTGTAATGTTGTTCCTTTAAAGATGACTGAAAAGTTAAGTTAAGAAGTTGGTCTCTAAAACCAAGATAATAATTCCCCGGAAAAATTATATTTCATAATTCACATAAGACTATGGACAGTATTCATAGTCATTTTAAAACTGTTATTAAGTTAAAAGTGGGTTTAAATAAATTTTAAGACATTTATAGTAATTTTTACGGTTTAGTATTCTAGTATTTGAAGTAGAATAATTTAATAATATCCTATTTTGACAGTTACAAAATAAAATTTGATTATAGCTAGGACCTGCATTCATGGATCTAATAGGTCTTAAACTGTAGTTTAGTAAAACCTGAGTTTAACAAGCGCCTATAAGTTTTAATATTTTATTTGTCAATATATGTAGTTCCAATTTTGAATTCTTTTATAGTCCTTTTAAAAGGCAAAGGGTATCTAAACGCAATCAACATCCCATAATCCCCTTCGCTATCAATTACAACCGCACAATGTTAGTATGTTGCACCTTTCACCTGTTCCCCTTAAAAGGCAAAAAACGATAGATTTATCATGCTAACATTAAAAACCTTACCAAATAATCGTGCACAAAAGTCATAATCTGCAGCCATAATTTTAGCACAATTTAGTCATTCACACCTTCATATCAACTGCAAACAAGGCAAACGAATAAAAAAAAAAAAAGAAAAAAGAGTACCCAATACCCCCATAAGATTTAGTCTCTTAATATAAAGATCAGAAAATAGAAAACCACTTACCTATCAATGAAAACAAAGAGGAAAAGTAAATAAGGGGGGTGGATAGGTGGGGGGGGGGACATATTAAAAAGTTCGTATAGAGGGCTGCCAGTTCAAAAGAGTTCACCGAACGCCATCATAAATCAAATCGAAAAAGCATTTTCCAATTCGCAGATCACGATTTTCTTATTTCCCGCATTTGGCACACAACACATACTCCGAACGTAATTTACAGTTTCAGAGTTTTGGTGACGCGGTGTATGGTGGTGTAGGTAGGTACTGGTCGTGGTGTCCAATTGCATTATGAAAACATTTTCCAAGTGCTTCGACAAACAAAAGGCAAAGCCAACACACACAAATGATGGCAAACAAACATATAGCGCGCGACTTAACCATCAGAGCCAGCACTGACCCCGTTGAACCTCATTTTGAGATAGATTTACCCTCCCCCCCCGAGACGGCCCATTCTAGCACAACCATTATAATGATGGAGGAAAATCTTCACACATTCATTTCACAGTTTAACCTCAAAAGGTATAGAAAAACTGTTGTCGTCTTTTATAGTCAAGCCAAACCATAACCAAGTCAAGCTCCATCGGCCATGCATCTCGCATATAGTCGCAGAGGAAAGTCGTGCTCTACCATCATTGGGGAATTTTGCGCGCCAAAGTGAAAGGTTTCCTTCCAACTTGGAATTTAAAATTCCTCCCTCAGATTTCACACCTAATCAAGTCGCTAACACGTTACAAAGTATATAAATACCTACAACACAGAGGCATACAACAGTTTTACACAATAGCTACTCGATTTGGGGGCGCATAAGAAGCTGCCCCGCTCGCTGCAATGCTTGATATGGTGGGAAAGAAGAAAAAACCTAATCAGCGGTAATTCTGTTGTAAGTGTGTTGTAGCAATCCATGGATCAATTAATCAGCAGTGCTGTTGAAAGACACTCTCTTCTTTAAGGGGCCAGCCGGCAACAACAAGGCACAGAGCAGCGCTGGCTAACTGCGAAGCAGAGAGAGAATGGTTAATCGTTCCATTTAATCGTCCCGCCGCCACCCGCCACACCGTTCGGCAGCGTTCGGATGGACAGTATGTTCGGTAGATTGTATAACAAACCGCGGAGTCATTTTGTTGCCGCTATCTCTGCTGTCGTTGTATTATTGCTGCCATTGCAATTGCAGCAGTAGCAACTTTCTAAATTGGAAATTAAGCGTATACCTCTCTCTCTTTGTGTTATACATTTTCCTTGTTTCGATTTGAGAAAACTTTCTACATTACGTCCAGCACTGACTTTGGTAATTCGACTCACCGGGTGTGCGGGTTTCATTATAACCATAAAACCAAACCAATTGCAACCTATCTAATCACGTTGTCAACTTTTTCTAGTGGATATAATTCAATTTACAAATGCTGCTTCGTCGCGCTCACCATAATTCGCTTACTATGTACACTTAAGTGCCAAAAAAACTATCCAACCATCTACTATATTTGCTTTTTGAAAAATATGAAATGGCGGATATACTTAAAAACAAAGAAGACAAAACAGCGAGTTTTCTTAACAGCTGTCGATTGAAGTAGATTATTTAAGTTGTTTCACCGTTTAGAGGGCAAAAACTGATTTGATGACGTCATCATGCCATTAAGCTGGGTCCACCATAACGGAAATTTAAAAACCTAATGATGCAGCTTGACGTCAAGCTGAGTCCACCATAAGTTTTGGGGTTAAGGGAATTTGGGTCTCTTTCGGGATTGGAGAACTAAATTAGTACTAAATTAGCCACAAATTAGCCCCTAATTCCTGCATCATTAGATTTTGAAATACTGTATTGGGAGGTTGTGGTGGACCCAGCTTGCTGACATGATGACGTCATCAAATCGGTTTTTGCTCTCTATACGGTGAAGGGAATTTGGGGCTCCTTCGGGATTGGGGTACTAAGTTAGCCCCAAATTAGTCCCTAATTCCAGCATAATTAGATTTTTGAAATTGTGTATTGGGAGGTGTGGTGGACCCAGCTTGATGTAAAGCTGCTTCCACCACATGTTTTAGGGTTAAGGGAATTTGGGGCTCTTTCGGAATTGGAGTACTAAAGTAGCCCTAAATTAGCCCCTAATTCCTGCAGTTAGATTTTTGAAATTTCCGTTGTGGTGGACCAAGCTTGACAAGCCTCACCGAATTAGAAAACCAAAACCCTTTTTCCGTTAGCAAATTTTTGGGCAAAAACCTGAACCGCAGTTTTCGTAAAAAAAAAAACTTTGGTCAGTGTAGGAACGCAATTTAAAAAAAAAAAAAAAAAAAAAAAAACAGAAAGCGTTTGTACCTTTTAGATGAGTTATCAAAAATTTCGAATTTCTTCCAAGGGAATCATATAAAACTGCTCTGTACCAAATTTGCAGCAAGTCGGTCAACCCATATACTTTTTCGAATTTCTCCATAATCTTAGTTTTAATTTTTATTAAGACCTCGGAAGATTTCTTTTTTTTTTTAACACGAAACTTATGAAGCAAGTGTAAATCGAAGAAGGTATGTGCAGTTAATTTCGCATTTAAGTATAGAAAATGTTTGCGCCTCAATTTCGCTTGAATAATGCGTTCGACTTTCACGTATCTTTTCGATTTGTGGTACTTAAACTGCCGCTCTGTTATACTGGCTGCTGCAAAAGTTGAGTGCATCAGAGTGAATGGCAGTGCATAGTTTTTTTTTTATGTTTAGTTGTATGTTTAATCAGGAGGGGCGCGTGAGTTTACAAGAGATATAACCAGCATTTCATGGACTTGGATGGACATTTGGGTCAATCAAGTTGAGTTTGGACTTTATACATACACATGAACATAAGTAATACGGTTTTGTGGCGACAAGCAACTTTAATGAACATCAGTTTGGATTGTCTAATGTTATGAGATATAGTTAATTAATTTAGCCATAAATGCAGCTTTGGAGTATTATAGGCCAGGAAGTTTAATGACTGTACACACAGCAATTTAGATATAATATACAAGTTGAAAACATATTTCGATTTAGATAACAATTCACCGTTGTGAACGACACGAATGAAAAAAATGTTATGAAAAATAATTTTATATTTTTTTTTGGAATATATGTAGGTATGTAGGTAGATAAGTTGGAGAAGAAGAAAGTGTTAAATCATTTAAGAGAGTTGGAATTGTGATTTTTTGTATCGTTTTAGGAATTTTCGATTGAATAATCGTGGAGCTGTCGCGCCACAAAAATTATTTTTTTTTATGTTTTTTTTTTTTTTAATATAGACATTCATAAGCTACAATTTTTAGCTTTAACATTTCTTCGATGATAGCGTTCTCAGATATGTATAAGCAACTGTGTAACTCCTCACAAAATAAAATAAAAACACAGTAGTTAAAATTAAGGCTGCTTTTTGGGGATAAGCTTAAGAAATCAGAACAAAGCTCTACACCAAAATTCTAATTTGACAGAGTTTGTTTTTTTTTATGTAGGTACTATATGGAAAGTTTTGGATTCGTAAAAAAAAATTGAACTTGAGATTTTGATAAAACTTGACATAATGATGGGAACGAAAAAAGTTGGTTTCGCAATTCCTTCCGTCCGTCTGTCTGTGGAATCGCCTACAGCCTAAACCCATGGGCCGATTTTAATTAATTTTGGTATAAAGTGTTTTTGGAACATTCCCCGGACACGTTTTTTTTAATTTTTTTTTTAGGACCAAAAATAACGGTACCTGCCATATACTTTTTTTAGCAGTTATGGAAAATCTTATTTTTCTCAAAAATGGCTCGACAGATTTTTAAAAAAAAAACTCAATAAATGTATGTGCTACATTTATGTGAAAATTAAATATCCAAAAAGTGGTGTTAAATGGTACCTCCCATAGAACCATTTTTTTGCTTTCGTTTTTCTCGATTTTTTTTTTGGATTTAAAAAAAAAAAAAATTTCAAATTTTTTTTTGAAAACCAAATATTTCGAAAACGACTTGGTTGATTTTCATGAAACTTGGTAACAAGCGGTTTTTTAACATTATCTAAAATATTTTGAACAAACATTTTTCTTATAGTCAAAATTAACGATACCTTTCATATAAATGTTAAAAAACCGTTACAGAAAACATAAATTTTCTCGAAAACGACTCCTATGATTTTGATTAAAATTTTTCCTAATACTAATATTAGTATGGTCTACGATCTTTCAAAAACAAAATTTACAGTAAGCCAGTATGAAGAGTACCTCTCATAGAACCATTTTCTTTATTTTAGACTACCTCATTATGTGTGTAACCGATTTAAATAAAAATTTTCGTACAAAAGCTTCTCAAAAATTGACATAATACAGCATATCAAAATTTTCAAAAAAAAAAACAAATTTTGGATTTTAAAAAAAAAATTCAAAATTTTTTTGAAAATTCGATATTTTTTTCGAAATTGAATTAATAAATTAATACTAAAAAATTGTGTACCAATTTTTTTTTTTCTTAAAAATTTTAACAAAATTTAATAGGTATATAAAAAATTAATTTAAAAAAAACCGCTCCTCCGATTTTTTTTTTCCAAAACTAAAATTAGTTAAAGAAATCAGATAGTGTACTTTTTTTCTAGCTCTTAAAACAATTTAAAAAGAAATTTTTAATTAATTTATTTCGAGTTATGTTGATTTTTAATAATTTTTCAATTTAAGTTTAAACTTAAGGCTCCCATAAAAAAAATTATTTACTTATAATACACGCAATCTTTAAAATTCGAAAAAACTTTTACTACAAGAGCAAGTTTGTGCGATCCAGTCGTGCGTTTTATTTTGTCTAATTGTTCTCCTGGGGTTAAAAAAAAAAAAATCTTAAGCTCTCGATTGCTAAAGTTGGTAAAATTTAATAACTAACAAACGTTCCGAATTATTGTTCTGGTATGAAGTTTACAACACTCAGAGCATCAACGTCCGAAAAATTACAAAATTTAGGAAAATTCCAATCCACACAGAGTAATTAAATTGCGCATCTAAAGCCCGCCAGAGGGCAACTAGACGACATTTTTCAAGAATATAACATTTTTGTTTACAAATGAAAATAAACTTTAAAAAAAACTAATCGACTATTTTTAAAGAAACTAATCGACTGTCTATGACTTTTATTTTTAACTATCCAAAAAAAATTTACCCATTAATTTGTTCATATAAATTTAAAAAAAAAAACTATAGGTGCTCTTTAAAGAATTGATTAATTGTCCAAGAATGGATTGTGCAAGATAGGCCAACAAGACCTGTAAAAAAAAATTCTACACAAACTTTCTCATTTGATTGGAGTTTTGGTACAAATATGTGGAAAAAAATCCAATAATGTGAATATTATTTCTCCATTTTGTTGTGAGTGTAGATTCCGCTGAATATCAACAAACCACATAAAACTGAAGTTGATTTGATTTCTACAAGCATTTCATTGAAAATTTCTAGCAAAAGCACTAAATATTACCTACTTTGCTTCCTTCAAATGAACTCGTATATTATACCTTAACATATTTTGTTTAAGTTTTCAACAGATTGATAATAATTATTGTCAGACTAACCATAAGAAATTTGCATTTTATTTGATGATCCAAATGATTCACAAAATCAAATTAAAAATAAACCAGTTTTTTTTTTTTTTTGTAATTCAACCTGAAGTTAAACATTTTGTATACCTACACGAAAAAACTTATAATGACATGAACAAAATTTGATAAATATTATATCCCACTTTAAACAACAACCAATTTCAAAATAATAATCAAAATTAACTCATCAATAAAATAAACATCATCAATTTTATAACATATCACAAATTATCTCAATTAATTTTAAACCAATTTGCGACGAATTTTTATAACGTAAAAATAAAAATCAATCTGGTTTAATAACCAGTTTGATGAGAGAAAGATAAAAAAAGGTAAAAAATGAATATTTTTGTTAAGCGATGATTATAAAATTATTTTTATTGCAATTATTCAAAAAAAAAAAAAAAAAAAAAAAAAAAAACTTATTCATTTAACAGCATGCACAACTTTTAATAATTCTATACACTCCAAGTCATTTGGTTGAAGTCGTATTTATCTGATATTTAGAGCTAGAAGAATTGGTTTGTTAAAAAAAAAATTATAACGATATTTTTTATCTCATTGTAAAAGAGAGATTAAATTTGACTGTTCATAGATGGTTCTGGTCAGTATATTTTTTTCTATTTTACAATGACAAAACCCGACGTAATTGCTGGTATGAACTGTTACATTATATGGTCGAAAATTATGGATTTCCCAGTCGGCTCTACATTCGAGCCATACTAAAGCAAGGTGCTGACATGCTATAAATCATTAAGGCTATTTGGTAACTTGAAATTCTCATAAAGTTCTGTAAGACTGGTTATTTTTCTTATGAGACTTCTGACCAAAAATTGTGAAATTTTGTTACAATTTTTACAAATTTCACGTTAGCCTCAAAGCTCTCTCATTTTTAAAACCTATAATCAGTTTTATTTTTATCAATAAAGCCAATACCAACTGTATTTGTCTTTTATTATTTTAAAGTAAAGTATAATTACGGTGACCATATTTCTTAGAGCAAAACCCGGGACAAAAGTAACAAAATTTAAATGTATGAAAAAATATTAGTTTTTTCATTAATTTTAGATATTAAATGTGGTAAAAATAATAGCAGAAAAAACAAACAAAAAAAAATTTAAAAAAAAAAAAAAAGATTAAGCTAAATTTACAACGTAAATTTTTTTTTTCTTTTTCTTTAATTTTGTCGCTTTTGGTTCACAAAATCTTCGTTAAGAAGAATTACCCAACTAAAAATTTCAAATTCTTTATGCACCGCGCTGATTTTAATATCGTATCTTCAAATTTCCTTATTTGTTTTATTAATTTTTTTTTTCGACTCATCTAATCACAAATTGTTCGTTTATCATATTTTTTAATTTTAATTCAAGATCTTTTAATAATCCGAAATGCAAACTCATTGCAATTGAAACCTCCTGAGTAAATGAAAAATAGCAAGACTTCAGAAGAAGGATTGTTAAAAATCTTTCAAGAAAAATAGGAGACTTGTCTTGCGATTTAAAAAAAAAAAAAAAAAAACAGTTTCAAACACTTATAAATTTGTATTATTATTTAGTATTCTAGTTTTGCTGTAAGTTGTTTAGGGGACATTTGCACTTTCAAACCTAAGTTAAGGTTTATCAAACATTTTGTTTTAGAAAATATATAAAACATTAAATAAAAAATACATGAGAAAATGTGCAAATACGGGACAAATACGGGACAGATAACTAAATACGGGACATTTGTACGTCCCGGGTTTCTTAAAAACGAACCAGGGACAGGCTATAGAAATACGGGACAATCCCGGAAAACCCGGGACGGTTGGTCACCGTAAGTATAATACCCTTTAATACTCCAGTCGTCTATAAATATATTGTGCTCAACTTGTGCTGCCAAGTACCGAAGAGTAAAAAAAAATCGCACATCTGCAGCTTTAAGACCCCAAATTTTATTTTTCGAAATCTGAAAAATGTGCTCAACGTGTGCTTTGTTCTGTCGTAAATATTTTTGAAAAAAACCGCACTTTTATGGATGATTTTTTTTAAATTAAGTGTTTCTAAAAACATAAAGTTGATCAGCTTTGTCCTCAAAATAAAAAAAACTATACTAAGAACGAAAATTGATACGACAGAACACAAATGTTGCGAAGTTCCTTAGACTAAAGTTTGCACCGCAATTTCGATTCTCAAAAAAATCCTGTGCTTACAAATTCGCAAATTTGCAAATTTGATTTTTTTTTTTACAAAGTTTCGATTTTTAAACTTGTGCTGCCAGTGCCGAAGACGTAAAAAAAATCGCATATTTGCCAAAAATTAATTTTGCAAAGCGTAAAGTAAGGTCCGCCAACATTTTCAATTTTCAATAAAAGAGTTTTACTGCAATGTGCTCAGCGCAACGTTGTGTCGTAAATATTTTTTTTTTTTAATTCGCAAATTTGCAAATTGAATGGATGAATTTTTGTTTTAATTAAGTTCTAAAAAATTTAAGTTGTGCTCAAAAAATGATTCTGAGAACCACAGAATTTAGAAAAAAAATTAACATATTTGCAACTTTTTAGACAGAAACCAAATGTTGCGAAGCGACTTGGCTTGAAGTTAACATAGTTGTGCTCAACTTTTGCTGTTTTATGCCGTAATTATTTTTTAAATTCACATTTGAAATTTTTTTCAAAATTACGATTTCCAAAAAACATATAACTTGTCGTAAATTTAAAAAAATCGGTTTTTGCTTGTTGATCCGTTTATGGTTGGGTCACCCTCGGGTAAAACACATTAAAAGTCCCCGCCCAGGGCCACGAGGTTTATAAAGGGGGTGATGGGAAGGAGGAGGGGGGAGAGGAGTAATTTTCGTAATTAGTATGATTTTGAATCAAAAGCTTTAATAGAAACGATTTCTAAATTATTGTACATAGACATCTTTATAAAAATAAATCATTAAATCATTTAATGAAATTAATTGGAAGTGTAAAATTACATTTGAAGGACATCTATGATAAAAACCTTTATTTAACCGTAAAAACAAACAACCAAAAATAAAATAAAAGGAAATACGAATCTAATCAAGCAACTTAGAGTGTAACAATTCGGACTCAGCTCATTAACACTTTCGTTTCGGCAGCCTCGAAAAGTGAATTAATTAGCAATGAACTTTCGTCAACTATATGGAGCATATAAAATTAAATTAAATCAAATAAAAAAAAAAAAAACAGTTCAAATTAGTTTAAATTATTTCGAGGGCTGTGTAAGACTTAGTCAATTAGCAAAAAAACTAAGTTATTAAACTTCATACTAAAAAAAAAACTTGACTATCAATTATTGTCGGTTGTACAATCCTATATACATTTTCCACTGACTGAACGATGAAAATAGTAGATATAGTTTTATAATTGAATTGTGAAGTCTGCATTAGTATTCAATACACAAAACAAATGCTGCAACGTCGAGGCGCCACATTTGAATGTGAACTGCCTATCATAATATAGACAGTGGCAGTTGGCAGTTGCAGTAATCAGCGCATGTAGCAACCAATATATAGTTACTCGTTGCTGCTCGTAGATAATATACGCGGCAAGCAATAGATAATAATCGGAATCAAAATTCAACATTAAAACCCTATATACTCTGCAAAGAACTGAGGCAGAAAGGGGTTGCGCCATCACCATCAGCAAACCGCAAATTTACGTTCGTAATTTTGTATTCCTGTCTGATAGTTGCTCCCATGAATCTCTCACCCCGAACCCGAATAGAACTGAACAGAACAGGCAGCTAGCTGAGTGCTTGGTTTAGAGCGAAGTCGAACTATAAGCCACCACAACTAAACTACTGACACCACACATCCATATATCGAGGAAGACACATTGCGCTAATATTGTGTTGCAACGATTTGCATTTTAATAATTCAACACGTTGTGGTAATTAAAAATCGCATCGCATATCGTAATAAAGTGCGAACAAATTAATATTTTTCAATTTTTTTTTTCTGAGTCCTATTTCGTATACCTATTCTGGGGGTTTCCAGGAATCGAGTTGCCGTCACACACTAATTGATAGGTTCTGCACGTTACATTTCCATAGGGATTTCCCAGTGCGGCGGCTGGCGCGAATTGAACGTAAATATTACAAGAACGATTCTATTGTTGTTGTCATTGACAGTCGAGTACTATATTGGGGGATGATTAAGTTGAGTCATTTAAGACCCATAAATATAGATTATAGTTTCATTTAGCGATTTATGTAAACGTGATTAATTTAAAACCATAAACGATTGTTTTAAAATAGTGAAAAATTGATTTTATTGAAAGTTATAGAAAACAGATCTGGACAGATCTGTGCACAATGTTTTCTAACTAAAAAAATAAGAGTAGTAAGGAGTTTTAGCGCCCTTGGCTGAAAAATTTAATATTTAAGTTTAACATAAGCGCTTATGTGACACTTTAGGAGTAATGATCAAGCGTTAAAGTAGAACTTAAAAACTATGTTTCGTATCAGTAAAAGGGTATAGAGGGTTCTAAACTAGCAACTGAAGAAATATGGCCTTAAAGGTACCTAAAGTGTAAAAGTTTCGTTGCCACACAGTTTGATCGATCGCAAACTTAACTTAACTCTTGGGACTTGAATGTAGTTTGTTTGTGCCAGAAGTTAAAATTTCAAATATATATCCAAACTCAATTTAACTCTCAGCACAACGACTTACGAAAAATTCGAACAACAACTAGTCTTATTTATTGAGCGAAATCTGTTGAATTCTCCTACTCTCCCCTCCAAGTGGTGAACATTGGGTGCCTAGTAACTTGAACTGAAGATGGGGTTCCAATCCCTGTGGACGGTTTTGGGCGGCAGCAAACGAGAGAGAGGGGGGGGGGGGGGGGGGAGAGAGGAGTGTTCTCACTAAGGCACTTCTCCTTTATCCAGGCGGCAGCGGAAGAATTCCCCAGATGGAATCATCGGTGGCGTCTACAGTTCCAGTTAGGTTGAACTACTTAGTGAACACCTTATATGGGCTACTACGACGTATTCGTAGCTTAGGCTTATAAGGAGCGGTTTATCCGGCTCCCCGTCTGTGGAGTTATAATAAGGATCTGGTCCTCTAGGCTAGGGGGTTGTGCGTCGGGGTAACTTCCCTACCACGGAAAAAATGTTGGTTCCGAAACGACAACAAGCCTCGGATATGGATGATTTTAATGTTGACGACCCTAGCCAACAAGGACAATGAATTTCGGATCTGCACGTGGAATGTCTGGACCCTGAACAGGCCACGTGCAGGCGAACAATTAGTAGAGAACCTGGATAGGCTAAGGGCTGATGTAACAGCCATCCAGGGAGTGCGATGGGATAGAGAAGGCATCGAAGAATGAAATCGTGTGACATCTACGAGTGCTGCAAGGAGCAGGGTCAGCGGCTCTTTGGTTGTGGTTTTGTGGTAAGGGAAAGACTTAGGCAAGAAGTCTTAGGCTTCAGAAATGTAAGCGAGCCCCTGGTCACAATCCGCATCAAAGCATAGTTCAAAAACATCACGTTCATCTGTGCCCATGCCCCAACGGAAGAAAAAGATGACTCAACCAAGGAAGAATACGTATGATAGGTGCCCCAAGTATGAGGTCAAGATTATTCTTGGTGACTTTAACGCCAAAATCGGAAAGGAGGGCATTTTTGGTTCGATAGTCGGAGGACACAGCCTGTACGACAACACTTCCGGTAACGGACTCAGGCTGATTGACTTTGCGGCGGGGCGAAATACCATCATAGCAAGCACTCGATTCACACACCTCAATATACCTGTATATTAATTGCATTATTTTAAAGAAAAAGTAGTTTAAAAAAAATTATTTGATATATCCACTCCCGGATCCTTTATCTCTATTTTTGAGAAAGTTGACCTGCTAAGTTGACGCCAAGGAGGACAGCCATTTTTTTTTTTTTTCAAACTAAAACAGCGTAACTAGCAATTAAGTAGTTCTCAGTATATATCCACTTCCGGGTTGTTTATCTCTATTTTTAAGAAAGTTGACCTGCTAAGTTGACGAAAACTTAGCAGGACACCCATTTTCTCGCAAACCAACAGAACAATAAATTTGTTTTTGCGTAGCTAATTAGCAATTAAGTAGCAACTAATTACTATATACTTTTTAGTCTGCAACGGAAAAAGTGACATGCTAAGTTGATGCACATAAATAAAGATGTAGAATTAAAGTTTGGACGCCAAAATGTAACTTGCTAGAATCGTCTCCATACTCTCCTAAATACGATTGAGAATGCATGGAGACTGCTTTGAGGCAAGGTACAAGTCAGGCAGACAAGTGTTATTTACTTTTTTACGGCTACTACCTTTTTGTAGGAGTATTTTTTGTTGTCGCCCCCTCTATCTTTCTCTTTCTCTCCCTCTTTGAGATTATATATTATATTTATGTAAATATTTGGATTACAACTCGCGTCAAAATTTAGGTTGTTGCCTATCTGTCAAAATAAAAACTGTCAAATTCCATTGAAAGATGGCTAAGAGATCTATAGATTATAAAACCTTTAAAAAAATATGAAACTTTTGAGATTGAGATGAAGGTCAACGTAAGGTACGTTGCCGCAGCAAAAACGCAATCAACGTATTTTCAGTCTGTCAATGTGATCTAAATGCGTTGCCAGAGTAATTACACTGTCACACAAAACTAATCAACGCCTTACCGCTAAAATTACTGTCAAAGCGTTTGTCAACGCATTCACATTATTCCTCGTTGACGATCATGACTGTTTTCACATTGGACTAACTCAACCGAGTTATTTTTGACCTGAATTCAAATTCTATTGTTCAGACACAAACTAATGTGAATACAACCGACTCACTTTGACGTTCAGCAGTTGTTGTTAAAACAAAACACAAATCTTTGCTCTTCGGCGAATTAATTAGGACTTTTTCAATCACAAAATTGATATTTCACTAAATAAATAGTTATCCAATTGAAATAAATTGGATTCCGTTGTATTTATGTAAATGCCAAACAAGAACACAAATGTCACAAAAGAAAACGTCAAAAAAAAAACCGACAAATTTTTAAATCATTATGAAAAACTACATGCCTGACATGGCCGTCTCTTTCTATCTATGAAGTGGGGGTAAGATAAAGAACAGATGTCAAAAAAAAAATCGGAGCAGCAGTCCAATGTAAACACCGTCCATAGCACTTGACAACTTTGGGACATAATTTAAAGTCATTTTGACACAAGAGAGTTAACGCATTGGCTGTTTGCGTTGATTATGGAGCTGTATATGTACTTAAAACAATAATTTATCAATGCTGCCTCTCAAAATATTGCTTAATATTTTTTGTAAAACATGTGTGTACAGCATTTTCATAATTTATTGTTGAAAATATTTATGAATATATATGAAATTTTATCTGATCTCGCATTCAAATAAAAAAAGGGGTTTTCATTCATTTTGATAAATTAATTTAAATAGTGTCCATTTTCCTTTGAGTACAATTAATCCAAGAGAAACTTAAAAGCCATAAAAATAAAAAAAAAATCATTATGTGTAATTATTGGAGCTCAATTCGACGACCGTGTGGCGTGTACGCATCAGCTGAAGCCCTTTTCAAAGGTGTCAGGTGTCGAAAGCGAAACGCCATTCACCATAATATGTAATAGTGTCCTGTGTTGAAGTGAGATTATTATTTTAATTTCATCAAATTAAGGGGATACGCAAAATATGTACAATATAATAGGTAAATCAGAACGCATTATAATGCCGTGTCATTTTATGCAAATCCTTAATTATAACCAGCCATGTAGTATCTGGTTGGCATCGGATATGAGCTTGTCGGGGCATCCGTATTTTGTAATTTCTCAAAATGCAGTCACTAGACACCCGAACCAAAAAAAAACTATGATTTGGTGGTGGGGGGTTTGATGGGGGAACGAGGAAACCGAGTGAGGGTGTATTTTAACCAGTGATGCAGAAATAAGGGTAAATGATTGCTACCGAAGCCAATGCACTGCATTTAGTCACATTCAATACTCGGACTCAGACATGCCTGCTAACCATTCACTCATCGCAATGGGACTATCTGGCGTATATCTACCTGATGCCAGGCTAGGCCAGGCCAGGCCATACAACTCTATCCCAGACAGACAGACAGACAAAGCTGCAACATTTTTCAGTATTATTACAATCGATTACATTGCTGCCTCTGGCAGTATAGCAATAGTTATGGCGGCGAGTGGGGAGCGATGGCAGCGGCTTTCGGTGGCAGAATGCAGTGCTCTATGGCATTCTCTGCATTCGAAGACCTAGGGGGATAATGTGATTATTTAACGGTCGCGCTCACGGATTATGAAACAACAGCGATGAAAAAAGTGGAGGAGGGGCAACCGACGTAACTAATATAAGGGGGCGGAAGGAATGGGAAGTCACACCACACATAACATAACAAAAAAGCTCTCGCAATACACAATAGGAGCGCAGATATACCGCGAGTTGGTAGTTTGTTGCAGGTGTTAATCGATGAGAATTTTGTGACAGTGAGTTGTGCCCATAAATCACGAATAACAATAATTTAGTGGGCTATAGTGCCACAGTTATATGGATACACATTTTATACTTATAGATACATTTTGTTTTCTGCCCACACATTTTGAAATATTTTATTGGGAGATCTCCCTCCTTCGTTTGGAATTTATAAGAATTTTCGAATAATTGTGGTGAATGTGTTGTGTATACGTAGAATACCAATACCTATATGAAAACTGAAGATTAGGTCATTCTTTTGTAGAACTCCAGGAATGCTTGACAGCTTTGATACATTAATTATTTTTTAAGAGAGGGCTTACGTTTGGAAATTGAGTTTCGATGACAGCTTGAAAGTTAATTTGTGTGTTGATTCCCAAATAAGATGATGATGCTATAATGTTGTAATTTTTTTCAGCCTTGATAAGATTAGGCAGTATGAATATGATTTATTTTTTGCACATAATTGGTCATGTGATAAAAACAAGCATTAGGTATTTATTACTCAGATATCTTCTTCTATATCTTTCTATATATAAAAAAATATATATAAAAATGAAGGTGACGTGAAATAACGCCCGACAAAATTACACAACATTCAAAATGTGGCCTTATTTCCATGAAAAATCTGAAATAACGCCCGGTGGGTCTTATTACCAACGAATCATAGAAATAAGACCGCATTCAAGTATGGAAATATGAGTCGAGTTCGTAAAAGTAAAACTTCGGCATTTCTGAAGGCAAATGAAGTCCGTTTCAAATTGTGTTCACTGTTTTAGAAGCGCTGATGTTTGGTCTCAGCATTAAAATCAAATTTTGCCCAAAATGTACATAACTACTACCATTTTTTTTGCAATTGTTTTTAGCAGTGATTGAGCATGTTTACTTTTACGAACTCGGGGATGCCCACATTTATGAAAAGAAAACTCATGCGATATGGAGAACAAAATATGTATATGGAGAAAATAAAGTGCCCATTATTTTAATTTTTTGCAGTGTTTTACTATCAGATTTCCAAAAATCTGAATTTTTAAAAGAGGAGGTACAAATTTAAAACAGATTTTTGAAAAATCTGCTTTTGAAACTAAACGCAGATCGGGAAAAGACAAATTTTATCTCTACAATTCTAATTTCTACAAAAACATTGGAAAAATCGCGCAAAATTAATGTTTTTTTTTTTTTTTGTAAAATTATCGATAAATAAAAGTTGATAAGTGTTTATCGTGCAAAATTATTGACCTGTCAAAATTTTTCCCGCAAAATAATGCTTCGAACATTATTTTTCCTGGCAAAATTTAGTGCAGAATTCACCCTACAGCGGGTACAAACGTCACAATTTTGCGCGTGAACTGCGTACTGTCTGGAAAAAAACTGAAGACAAAATTTGTCCTGGGAAACAGGCCTTAGTCGTCACTAATGTGAAAAGCTGTAGCCCTATACAAAAAAGCTCTGGCTTCCTTCGAAATGAGGTTAAAATTTCTTCTTTAGTTCACATTAAGTCAACAATAATCCGTTCCTACTTAACCCTCCGGTCTTTATACACTTGTATGAACTACGTGGGATCCAAAAGGGGTTAATTGAACTTTTGTTTTGGGCGTTTCATTTAGCAGAATTTCTTATATTTTCCTTCATCATGTGTGAAAATTTCATTTGAATCAAATAGATGATTCAGATTTTATCAAACTAGGACTGCACTTAAAAAAAGCCTGGCAAAAAAATTGAAATCGTTGTAGGTATGGCATTACGGATGAAATAGAGTTTGACGTTTTTTTGAGAAAATTGCTCTATTTTGGAGTTATTCACGTATAGCTTCTTTATGGGTCGACCGACTTCTTTTTAAAGTTTTTCAATCATTTCATTGAGAATTAAAAAATTAACTAGATACATATTTATTTTAAACAAATTTTTTTTAGTAATTTAAACTATTATTACGTTTGTTTGTTCAGTTGTTAATGTGGTTTTGCTACCCACCTGGAAAAATGGCAGGTTTTTGGCAAGTTTAGGCAAGGCCCTGGAAAGTTTTTGGTAAGGAAAACCTAGACGAGGTAAACATGACAGGCCCCTATAAGTGCCTCGCTGAGATTGCCCGTGTTTTATAATAAAATAAAAATAAAAAATTAAATAAAATGGATTCGCGGTTAAGTAGTGAATATAGTGAACTTTTGCTACATTTTTATAAAGAAAGAATTTGTTTTGAATACCTCCCAATCTCCCAATAAGCAACAGAAAGTGCACCCCTGCAGAAACACAAACCATGATACTATCGGGCGCTGAACGCGTTTAAACTGACGCGACGTAAATGCACACAAACGGCACGAATATTGGGACTATGAGAACTAGGTAGTAGCCGTGGCGTGATGGTTAGTGCGATGGACTGTCACGCCGGAGGTCTAAGGTTCGATCCCCAGCCTCGCCACCTATTTATTTAAAAGAAAAAAAACGGCTAGTGCCTCTTGCGAGGAATTGACAAATCCTCCAAGAGTATCTCCTGTCACAGAAAAGTGCCGCTCGTTAGCCGTTCGGATTCCGCAATAAACTGTAGGTCCCCTGCATTCCTGCAGACACGCACAAAGGAATGGTTGAGAGTTGTAAGTCACTAGGCCCTAGTTCTTCATGAGCTGTTGTGCCATCAAATTTATTTTTATTTTTTGAGAACTATGTAGTGGACAGGACCAACCAGGACGACCATCAATTTATCGGCAAACTGGAACGTGGTAAGTACACTCAAGTCTTCGAAGTAATCAACATAAGAAACAACGTGAAGAGCCTCTTGAACCATGGAGAATTTTCCTGGAATTTTCTTGCTGGCCGTCTGCCGTTAAGGAATAGTCTTCCGTAAACAATGCAGACTGCAAGCAACTGTAGATACCAGACACTGACTGAAATATGTGGAATAAATCTAGTTTTTCTAGTCAGGGCAGAATTCAACTGACGAGGCAAAAAAGTACCATAACTGACAAGGGCCTAGCGAATGCCTATAGTAACCCTTGCTAGACCCTTGTTAGTAGGTAACTACGAAAAATTTGCCAGTGCCTCATTGAAGACTAGATTCTTTTCCCAGGCGGGTTGCTAACAACAAACTAGAGAAATTTCGTGCGATCCAGTCGAACGATTTTTGTGCATTTTTATTTTAAGCCCATAAACGTTCATGTATCTATTATTAATAAGCAGTCTATCAAACAGACATTTTCTGCATTAACATTATCAGTTAGCTTAGAAAAATCCGACAAAAAACCCTTTTAAATCAAAAGCAATCGCTTTGTTTAACTGAGCCAACTGATACACCATAAAAATAAAAGATTTATTACAAAGGGATTTTTGTATTACTTTTCGGTATTTGTTCCGCACAGATTTAGAAAAAGGATACATCCCCTTCTTCAATATCCACAAAACAATGAGTTAAATAAAAACATCTCTATATAATCATAACAAAGAATCTAAAATTGTATTTTAAATTCAAATCGAATAAAATTGGTTCTTATTACAAAAGGCTCTTTACATAAATGCCCAATCATTCTTTTGAACCTTTTCCTTAGCAAAGCTTTGCACATCAGCAAGTTTTATTTCTAAATCCAGATGGATATCTTTTGTCATGACTTCTCTGATATGTCAATTTGATTTATTGCTAAACAAAGTAAAACAAAACTCAAAGCCTTTAACATCCAGTACATACTTCAACAACAACAACAACACACACACCGGTGTGGTGGTTGGTTCTTTTGCACTTTTTCCATTTTGCCAACTATTAAAACTTTGGCGTTGATAAGCAAATTGCTTTGTCAAGCTTCATTGTAAGCATTTACCAAATAAAACCAATGAAATAAATAAAAAAAAAAAAAAAAATGGAAAATTCTGTGTTCGTTTTTTTTTTTTTGCAATGTTCTGTTGAACTTCCCAAAAGATACAGTATCTTTCTCACCTTACAATTTTCATCTCAATCGCCACACAACATACAACATAACACACAAGAACACCATCACCGCGCCGATACGATACGATAGTAGCACATAGCAGATGATTGCAAAGTGCCTTTGGCAATTTTTATGCTCGTTTGTCCTTTTCCTTCAGTGCACACTTCACAACCCGTACGCTGTTATTTAAGTAAAAATATTAAACAAGTGTTGGTGGTGGTGTTTTTAATACCAGTGACATGTCTTGACGATGATTTATCGCTTGTAATTTTTTTTTTTTTTTTTTTTTCTCATCAACCAGCTTGTGTCTTTGTGGCATATGAGGTACAGAAAAGGTACACATTCCATATAAATACATATAAACCATTACTATACGACGACGACGTCTATCACACATTTTTCTACGTCTTGCGCTTCCTTAAGTGACAGCTAAGCTGGTTGAAGGTAATTTGTATATTTAGTTTTTTTTTTTTTTTTGTATTTGCAATAACTCTTTTATATATACATCATAAATGAAAGTTAAGAGTCTCTCAAGCTCAAAACGAAATATGATCTCTGTGTTAGAATAAAGAAGAAAACAGTATTGAATAAAGGTGCTTGCCCTGCGGCACTCCATTGATTAAAGATTTATTAAGAACTTAACAAAAAAAAAAAATGTAATTTGATAGATTGTTTTCGTTTTGGTGTTTCTTTTTTATTTTGTGAATAGAAAAGTTTCTTCAAGAGCTGATCATAAAGAATTGTTTACAGTTTTTTTAGTTTCATCTACAGGCGCGGATACGGAAGAAGTGGAGAGTGGGTGCATTATTTGGTTGAAAGAGCAGAATTTTTAACTTTATAAATCTAATTTAATGACAAACAAAATTTAACAAGAAGCAAAAAAAAAATAATAAAATCAAACAAGTTTGATTGATTTGTTTTGGCCTTGATTCATTGTCATTCGTGGGGCAGGGACATAATGGGCCTTATGTCTCTCATGAGTGGGACATAAAGCCCAAATTTAATTTGGTCGTTAAGTCCCACTCAAGGTGCGAGGTTGGGTGTATGCAGTTTCTTTTGCTTGATATAAACAGTGAGGTTTGTATGGGGTGGCATGCTGTCCCCCCCTCCCCGCAACCCCCCTGCTAACCAACTATAGGATTTGGGGTAGGTGCGAGGTTGGATGTATGCAAAGTTTCTTTTGCTTCGTGCTAGACGCCCCCCCCCCCCCCCCCTCCCATAGTAAAAAATGATTGCATTAAACCCCTCTACAAAAACCGTTAATATTTTGCGGCGCCCGAGTTTTCGTAATCGTGCCTTTTGTTTTTCCTAATTTTCGTTCAAATAAAACACCAAAAAGTTATTGTTTATTGGTATAAAAATGCGAAATCTTTTTACTCTGCTATGCTTCTTAAAAATTTTGGGATTCATGCCCCATTTTTAACAAAAAATATTTGGGGCTTGGGTCTCACTTGAGTGGGACTTAACGCCCAAATTCAATTTCTGCTTTTTGTCCCACTCAAGTGAGACATAGGCCCCAAAAAGAAAATTTGTGGCTTTATGTCCCTGGGCCTTATGTCCCTGCATCGTTATTCTTCCACCCAACTAGGCTTATTATTTTCCAATTTTGTTCTTTTAAACACAAAAATTTTAAAAAAAATTAAAATCGGCCTTGAAAATCTAAATCTCAATCCTCTCCCCCTTCTAGGACTGACCCTTGCTCCGCACCTGTCTACACAAGCATTGTTGTAACCAAACAAAAAAAAAACAAAATAGCCAGACAAAGGGAAATAATTTGGATTTAATTTTGTAATTAATAAAACAACAAGTAGACAACTCCAAGAAGACAAGGGTTCCTATACATTTAAACAATAAAACATAACCACAATCCCAAGACGAATGATTCTTCGGTTATTCGGACTTTTTTTTGTCCAAGTATGAAGTTTTCTTGAGTTGGGTGCTTTTTTCCAACCGACTTGTGGAATTACCCAGTAGGGTGGGGGCATTTTAAACTTTACAAAAACATTCTTTTGAACTTGTGTATCTCTGGAAGAAAAATATATTAAAAAAAATAACCTATCTAATACTTGGAGAACCATTACAATTGGCAATGAGTTCTACAGTCTATTCGAATGAAGTCATCTTGAATGGATAAGTTTTCGTATTTTTAATTCTTTTTTTTTTTTTGGTTCTTTAGTTTTTGGACAGGTTGTTTGCTTTGTATTTGCCAAAGGGAAGGCCAACAATGGCCTCTGGCGGAGACGTGATGATTGTTTTTCAAGGAGAAACGCCTTGGGGTTTACATAAGTTTGTTATGTAACAAGAAGTTTGTACACTGAAGTAATAGAAGGCATGTTGAATCAAAGCAAAACAATCAAACAACAATTTAATATTAAAAGATTTTTTTTTTTATTTTGATATTTTGTTAAGATTTTAAAAATAGTATTTTAAGAACTTAGTAACGATTTAAAGGATTAATTTCGAATGTGTATTGATAAATCTAAGGCCCAGTTTTTATACCAGTTTCGATGTTTTCTTTTTCCCTTTTTATTTTTTCTAAGTGTATAGTTGAAAAAGATGATAGTGAGGGACGACTGGCGTTCGATTGAATTAGGAAGAACAAAATTTAGAAATTGAAGATTGAAAAGTTTTCTCACCCAGTAGATAAAATTATGTATGTAGTTGTAGATGTAGATAGATGCAAAAGATGAAAGTTTAAAGTGGATTTTGGATGGACAGAACAGAATAACAATTCGATTGCATGTGGGAGTTTTTGAACGTCGTCGTCGTCAGTTCTTAATTTGTTTGACACCTTTTTTTTTGTATAAGTTGGTATTTTTTTTTTTTGTTTTTAAGGAAACGAAAAGTTTGACATACTTTTTGATGTGTTTTTGTAGATTTGAATCAAGTTTTACCTTCAAATCGGCTTAATTTGTTGGAAAGAAAATAACATTTTTAAAATAAAACACAAAACTTGAAGGAAACGTTTAAGTGTTTTGGTTTACAATTTTAAAAGAGAATTAGGAAAAGATCTTCTGACATGAGAGTGATTGAATAGGGTTGACGTTTTATTTTGGGATTGATTTCTAAGAGATACATAGGTATAAGTGTTTGAATTGATGAAGATCATTTAGAAGATAAATTAAATTAAGAAGTTTTAAATTTCTGTTTTTATATAATTGACAGTTGTGTTAAATTGTTTAATCAATAGAAAGGGATTTTTAAATCATAAAGGTTTTGGTTCAAACAAAAGTTCATATACCTTAATCTGATTCATAAAGTTTTTCAAATTGATTTTTGTATTACTTTTTTAAAAGGACTTTTCATTTAGAAATGATTAAGATTTGTTTTAAAAATAAATTATTTCATGCAAAATCATTCAAAAACAACGACAACCTTACAATGTCATGCTATACTTTTTACTAGCTGTAGGGCAAGTTTTGGATTCGTACAAAAAATCGAACTAGAGATAACAATCAAACTTGACATTACGATGATAGAGAACACGCAATGCCGTCATGTCTGTCTGTATGTCTGTTCACGGCCCACAGTGGTTCAGGTTGTATGGAGAGGCGGTCATAAATCTATAAAATTTGAACTAGCCAACCGATTTGAATGACACGGTTAAGGATAGCATGAGGTATTATAAGAGAAAATTTCCACCTACTGACACGCCTACTTAGAAAAACGTCTTCTAACAGTCATATAAATGAGGGATGTGTTCTTTGAAAAAGTTGTAGATAACGTAATTTCATATAATTCTTCAGTACAAATTGTTTGCCACGCCCACTTTTGGGGGCGTTTTTTTTTTCAAAATTTTTGGACCAATTTTTTAGAAAACAATTCAAATTGCTGTAAAACATGCCCAAAAAATAATAATGCGAAATATTTACCACGCCCACTTCTGAAGGCGTTTTTGACAAAAATCTTATTTATTAAATCTTTTCCTAAAAAAGTGAAAAAATAAACAACTGAATGTGTAGAAAATGCTTTCTTTTAACAAGCAGCCCTACAAAGTTTTTTGCCGCACCTACTTTTTGAATGTGTATCAAGAAAAAATCGTTGAGTATTTTTGAAGTGTTATTTTTGTATAACTAAAAACTACATTAAATTTATAACTTTAGTTTATTTATTTGCTTAATTGATTAAATTGTAAATAAATTACAAATAAATAACTAAAAACCAATGTTTAATATTAATAAAAAAAAAACAAGTAGTAGCCGTGGCGTGATGGTTAGTGCGATGGACTGTCATGCCAGAGGTCTAAGGTTCGATCCCCAGCCTCGCCACCTATTTATTTAAAAGAAAAAACGGCTACTGCCTCTTGCGAGGAATTGAAAAATCCTCCAAGAGTATCTCCTGTAACAGAAAAGTGCCGCTCGTTAGCCGTTCGGATTCGGCAATAAACTGTAGGTCCCCTCCATTCCTGCAAACACGCACACAGGAATGGTTGAGAGTTGTAAGTCACTAGGCCCTAGTTCTTCATGAGCTGTTGTGCCATCAAATTTATTTTATTTTTATTTAAAAAAAAAAAACAAAAAAAAAAAAATATAATCAATAGTCTAAATTTTCGTTTTTTTTCTGGTACTATAAGGTCCTTTACATCGTCTAACATTTAACTTGTTGGATTTTAAAAAAAAAAGTTCCGTTTAATTATTTTAAGTGTGCAATTTATTTATGTATTTTGTTTTTAATTCAAACTATTAGGGAAAATATGTAGTTTTTGAAAAATTAATTTTCAAACTTAAAATTTTGAAAAAGTAATGAAAAAAAAAATAAACAAGTGGAAATAGAAATGCAAAACTGGTTATTTTTTTCTGATTAACCCATTCTTAATCTAATACGTATTTTTTTAAGGGTCCGTATAGAAAGCATTCACCTTTGTTTGTATTTGGTACTTTATTTCAAGGACATATGGTGAAGTATTTTATTTTCAGTTCTTGAAAGTAGTATATTTAGTACCAAAATCGGAACTAAATTCCTTCACCATCAGTATTGAATTTTTGTGTTTGGATGCAAGCTGGGTCCGCCACAGGTTTGATTAAGGGGGAGGGGATTTAAGTTCCAGATCGGGATTGCGGTAGTAAATTTGCTCTTAATTGGAACAAAATTCCTGCGCATCAATAGAATTTTGAATTTCGTTTGTAGTAGACCCAGCTTGACGATTTTTGTCTATGTTCTAAGCTACTTGAACTTAAAGGCTGATTTCTAATGGCGCGTTGGGCGTCGCTTTGACAGATTTTTCTTTCAACGCGAAAGTTAACACATAGCAATGTATGCAGTGTTTTTTTTACAATGACGCTTAGGGCAGTAATGTTACGATTTGCCACCTATTAGCATGTACACAAACCAACGTAACAGAAGCTACGTCAACGTTAAGTTGAAAAAAATCAACTTCAGCGTGCGATTTGACAATCAAACTAATGCTCGAATTCCTTTCAACAACAAAATCGATTTGTTCAAAAAAAAAAAAATTGGTTTTTCTGGACAAATTCCTCCTATTGAAAAAAAAAAAAAAACGATTTTATTTAAAAAAAATCGAATTGTTTGTTGAAAGGAATTCGAGATTAAAGTTATGTAGATTCATTTTGATTTTCAGATTCTCTTCAAATCGTCTGTCATGTTGAAGAGTTCGTAAAGCTTGTAAACGTATACATAAGCGTCTCTAACGCGAACGCTCCATTGGAAATCAGCCTTAAGAGCAAGTACGTGTCAAAAATGTCAGAAAATTTAAAATAAATCCGTTCCTTACATACATAAATATTCTTGAATAAATTATTAACAATAATTCAAGAGCAAATACTCAAGTCAACATATTTCCAGCAATTTCTAGATCAACGACTTTTTCTTTGTAACAAACATAAATTGTAACTATATTTACCTAAAGCTAATACAAATTATTTATAACTTGTTTACGTTCGTAGTTCAGATAATATTATTTTTTTTTTTTTTTTTTATAAAATATATTCAAATGCCCGCAAAACCTTGGTGGTCAGCAATAGACATAGACAATGATCGAATATCAACAATCATTTATTGAAAGAAAACAATGTTTGCTTAGCCTTTAGGTAATAAATAATAATGTGATCAAAATGTTTGATTAATTATTATCACAGTGTAATACGACATTAAGATTTTTTTTATTGATTTAAGCAAATGTCTTAGTGTTTTGTTGTTAACATAAATTTGTATTGGCTCTATATGGGAACTTTGTACATATTATAGATATTTATGTTGTAAAGTGTGAAAGATTAATACTCAACGTCACTTCTTATAGGTAGGGGTTTTGAATATTAACAATTTATATCAAATATTTTTTTAGTTCTATAAATTTAAAGCTTTTGATAAAATCATTAATATTGATCCGAAAACGAACTGCCTTACAGCCATATTATTCAGTCACTTAAATCCGGTTTTCAATGTAAATCTGGGTTTAAAATAAGTAAAAAAAATTGAAAAAATTTAAACAGACTTCCAGGGAGCAGTTAAAGAAGTTAAACTCGGGTGTAAAATCAAAATATAAAATATAAAATACAAAAGCAAGCTGCAAAAAAGTAGAAACATAATTACAAATGTCAAATTATTGACATGAGTATATGAGTTTTCAATTAAGTTTAAACAATTTAACATAAGTTTTGCTAATTTTTATTTCACCGAATTTGATGTTTTTTTTTTATTTTTTTATAATTGTCGGGTTTAAGAAATGTGGCTTAAATGGAGGGTACAAAATTCATTTAAACCCAATTTATACCTGAAGTGAATAATATGGATGTAAATTTTCAAAATAAAATAAACTTTTGGATTTAAAAAATATATATATTTTTTTTTTTTTTGAAAAACTCAATATGTTTTTTCGAGGACGACTCAGTTGATTAACATTACCTAAGAGTTTTCTTTTAAATTATGTTCGATTCGAAATGGCGATGTTCATCATTTTCTGTGCGCTAGAGGCCATTAAAAGCTATTTTAAATTAGATTTAATACATCGTAGAGAGAAAGTGTGAAAATCAAAAGCATATACCTACAAAAACAAAATTGATTTTTTCTTTGATTTATGTTTGTTAAACAAAAATTATTTGTAATTTTAACGACCTCGTCAAGCATTTAATAAATTTAAAAAGTTTCAGTTTATTTGATTTTTTTTATTGTGACTTTTTTCATCAATAAAAAAAAAACTTAATCTATGTAGAGCAGTTAACCCAAAATAATAAAAACTAAATGATTTTTGGAATTCGAATAAATTTACATATCTTTAATAAATTTTGGGAAAGTTATAATAAAATTGAAGTCGACCCTTATTATTTAAATCATCATTAGAACATCTGATCTAAATAAGAAGCAAAGTAATTTGTATCAATAAAGCACATACAAGAACAAGAGAAGTGAAACTTGTACAAGAAATTAACATTGACGTTATAATAGATATAGGGTGAAAAAAACTAAAGGAAATTAGGCACATCTGTTTAAAGAATTTTCTATGAATAAATATCAAGGCCCTTTTGATTTTGTTTTTGTAGGACATAATGTGGAGCACACAAATTACTTAAGTGTATAGGTTTGTTGATACATAAGGCGTTTTTCTTTTTTACTTCAGAGCAGAGCCCGAACTGTCAAAAATGTTGTGTTTTTTTTTTTTGAGTTCAGAGCGCTCATAGCTTGAGATTTTGTGTTTCTTTTTTCGTTCAGAGTGCGTTTAGAGCGTGCTTCATGAGCTCAGAATAAAATAACCCAGCAGAGGGAGTAAAAAACTGAGCATGGCCGGCGAAGCAGCACCTCAAAGAGGAGTAAAACCGTCTAATAGAGAATAGTTTATTGCTTAATAATCAGCCGTTCAGCAGCCGAAGTTGTTGTGACAGTTTTAATTTTGTCGTGCAATGTTTTCCACGTTTTTTTTTTTGCTGCTTTGCTAACTTGGTGTCAATTTAGCGAAGCAGCATCTGAAAAACGTAAGTATAAAAACTTCTTAATGCTCTATAATTAACCGATAAGAAGTCGTGATTTAGTTGCGACAATTTTGAATTTGTTGCTCGATGTTTTCTGTTTTTTTTTTGCAAAATTTTGTGAAATAGGTGTCAGCTTAGCGAGGAACCCCTGGAAAAGGGGTACAAATTTCTTATGGTTTATTGCTTAATTAATTGCCATTCATTAGTCATGAATTAGTTGTAAAAATTTCATGCGATGTTTTCTATGTTTTTTTTTAATTTTGAAAAAAGCATATACAACTTTGCACGACAACGGACATAAAACATTTCAATTACACAAGTCTTAACCTCTTTTCAAAGATCGCTTTTCGAACTTTATATGAATTTTATAAAAAAAAAAAACATAGAAAACATCGCACCGAAAAATTGAAATTCTCACAACTTATACAAAACTGATGAATGGCAATAAACCATTCAATATTAAAAACTTCTTATATTGAATGGTTTATTGCCATTCATCGGTTTTGAATAAGTTGTGACAATTTCAATTTTTCGGTGCGAAGTTTTCTATGTTTTTTTTTATAAAGTTCATATAAAGTTCCAAAAGCGATCTTTCACAATTTTCACAATTTTGTAAAAAAAAAAAAACATAGAAAACATCGAGCGTCATATTCACAAATGTCACAACTAATTCACGAATAATTAACGGCAAATTATAGAGCAGTAAAACATTCACAATAAGAAGATTTTATACGTTTTTCAGATGCTGCTTCGCTAAGTTGACACCAAGTTAGCAAAGCAGCAAAAAAAACGTAGAAAACATTGCACGACAAAATTAAAACTGTCACAACTAGTTCAGAATCGCTGAACTCCTAATTATTAAGCAATGAACTATTCTCTATAAGATGATTGTACCCCTTTTTGAGGTGAGTCGATATCAACTTAGCGAAGCAGCAAAAAAAAACATAGAAAACATCGAATGACAAATTCGAAATTATCACAACTAATTCACGACTAACCCAATTCATAGCTCAAAATTCGTAAATACTAGTTTGTAATGTACATACATACATATACATATAAATTCTATAAGGTGTTAATTTTCATCTATTATGATCGTAAGTAATGTTTTCTCATACAAAGCTCCATTGTAAATTTTTGTATACGTTTTTCAATTCTTGAATCGATGAATATGTATCTACCTACAAATATTATGCACATTACATGTGTCTGTATGGAAGTGAAAAATTCCATTAACTTTTCAATCCATCAAAATTAGCAATTTGTGACTGCAAATTTATCCATGGAACCACTTCTATTGCGCCTTTTTTTATTTTTGTGAAAACTCGTAAAAGTCGCCCCTACTACACCGCCGCCGTTTCATTTGATAATGTATAAATGTCCCTTTGAATGAAAATTGTATGATGCAAGTACACTGGGACCTTTAAATCTATATTGTGACACCCATCTAGAGCTGGATGAAATTGCTCATTCTACAGCTCATCCTCCAAATTAGTTTCCTTTAGGAATTTGAGGATCTGGTGATGTCCAAAAAATCTATGCCTTTGGTGCATAAGTGCATCACATTTACATAATAAGTGGTCCGGCGGGTGTTTCCTCATGGACGTTGCAAAATCTGCAATTGGAACTTAAGACAAAAAAATTTAAAATTAATAATGGTGTGCCGAAAGGCTCCGTTTTGTCTCCGACTTTCTTCATCTTATAAATGAATCCCTTTTTGTGTTCGTACGCGCATAACTCGGCTAAACATCATTCGATTTGCATGGGGATTTTTTTGTTGGATTTGTATTAAACCAGATAAACATACTACGGGGATAAAAATTGGAAAATTAGGCCTGAAAAGTCGTGATAACAATTTGAGCTTGCTCGACTTTCGAAAGGAAGATAAATAATAATTTAATCAATTATAGGTGGAACGAAGTTCGCCGAGTCAGCTAGTTTTACATATTTATAAAAATTGATTTTTTGTCTTCTGATCCATAAAATTATTTTTCAATGTGGACAGTACCCTCAGCTTTGGCCAGACATGGGTTAAAAACTCAATGTTGCCACCTCACCTTAAAGTGATATATCAACCCGAATTCCAATATCGATGTAATGTCCGAAGTGATTGGAATAAAACTGTTTTAGTTTTTTGGCAAGCAATTTTTACATAACGGAGCTATACAGGTACAGAATTTTGACGATTTTTAAGTGTCCTGACGATGAAGTGCAATCTGTATCTGAAAGTCTAATTTCCGACTACTTTATGGAGCCGTGTATCTCAGTGCACACGAATATTGAACTTCCAAGTGGTCAAAAGTCTCTAAGAATCAGCATGTTTAATGGCAAAATAAACTGACCACAAATCATCTGTCAACAACACTGAAATTACTCTACTCGTACTAAGAAACAATGTTTCCATCAAAAAAAAAAACACACCCTTTATTTAAGAATTCTGGGTTAAATTTTGGTTGGAATATCCCGTACAAGAATTTTTCTTATATGAGTGCTTTTTATACCCGTTAAATGCTTGACTAAATCCAAAAATATGTATACGGAGATGATTATAGCTAACAATTCTTACCATTTTCTCGTTTAATCAAATTATCGTTTACAAATTATATACGAACCTGAAAGAAAAAGAAAAAAAAAAAGAAAATTTAATTTAATTTAAACATCTCAATAAAACTTAATTAAAATGCGATTTTATTGTGTTAATAATTTCTATATAAATTCTTAAGTGTAGATTTACAACAATAGAAAAAAAAATAGAATTCTTAGAAATTAATTAGGTACCAAAAGAATTATCCAGCAAAGAATCACAAAAATAATATTTGGTTACGATATAATTCCTCTCATCTCGTTGAATCTTTTTATTTAAAACCCAACATTAATTATTTTATACTCATTAAGGCTAAAACATAAAAATAAAAACAAAAAAAAATAAACTGTCGAATTTCTTTCTTGTTTATTTAAGCTTTTCCTTCCAGACAAAAAGGATTTTCCTCTCATTTTGTATACATTATTATAAAATAATGTCAGCCTTGGTTAGGCATTTTACGCTTCAATTATTTTGTTCATTTTCCTTTTGAAAAAGTCCACATCAGAGATAAAAATACCAAAAGTCAAGGCAAAAAAGGGTTTTGAAGGTTTTTTTGTTTTTTGTTTCTATCTAGACTCATAGCCTTACATAACCTGCACAGAAAAAAAAAAAAGAAGAAATAAAACGCGAAAACATTTCAACAAACTGACATATCGTCTCCATGATGCAATGCGTATATTCATGATGACAGCTCGTTTACAACATTTTGTCCCCGTTTTTTTCTTTTGCATACACGTCATCACACACATCCACTCACTGGCAATAGGTATCTTGTCAGTTTTGACAATATTTAATGCAAACAGAAAAGAAGACAAAAAAAGAACATTAGACCTAACAGCCTGTGACAAAAAGATTAGAAGTGACATTTTGCTAACATGCACCAGCTATACATTATAAGTCGACTTAAGTATGTCAACTTTGTTGGAAAATCTCAATTTTTTTTCAACATTCAACACACGTTTCTTACGCAGGCATACACATTTTCACCTCTTGTCCGGCTGGCGGTGGCGGCTTGCATTGAACAGTGGGAGTGAATAGATAGGAAATTGAAATAAAAAAAATTTAACGAGAGTTCTTTAAACTTCTTACAATTGTTCTGGAAGCTTTAGAACACTGAACCGATTGCCTTTGACTATCAAACATGGACTTAATACATACATTTATGTATTCATCATAAGAGTATCATAAGCATGAGATGCGTTGGTATTTTCTCTTTAATCTAAAGTAAGCTTCAAAATTCAAACCCAAAAATGTTGACAAAGTAGCGCCAGGGGTTAACTACATTTCTATCTACGCGACAAACCCACAAAATAACCAACTTTTAAGCTCTCTTATCGTTTATTTGCAGGATAGAATTAATTGCGATTGAAAGCCTGTCCCACTGTGTGTGCCCATCGTCGTCGTCGCCGTCATTGTTTGACTGCCGATCGATGGGATTTTCATTCAATTATAGTTTATGTTTGTGCCAAAGAGGACCTGACATGTACATCAGTAAAAATGCACACCACGACACAAATAAAATAGAGCCAGAGTCCTATATCTACACTTCACATGCTCCGGATAGGTCATTGACCAAAGTGCAATTTGCATCTTTTTTTTTCGCTTTTGGTTTTGATTTTTGTTTTCAGTGACCTAAATGGAATCAAAAGTTCGTTCAAAAAGGGATATTAATTGAAACCTATGTCATTCAATTTTCACGTTTTCCTCTTTTTTTCGGATTTTATAGGTAACTAACACAGCTACTGTTATTTTATTTGTATTTTTCTTCTTTTCGTAGTTTGAAAGTTTGGTTCAAAACAATTAAATTAAAAATCACGTTTCATTCAATAGAAACATTTGATGTTTTCCATTGAAATTGATTTTGATTGAATTTTTAGGGGATATATGAATGCTAACCGAATAATGAAAATAAATTTCCTTTATTTTGACTTCGATTATGAATGTCAAGTAGGTAAGCGAAGTAAAATTCGGTGAACATTTGGTGGACAATTTGTCGTTAATTAGTTGCGATAATTTCGAATTCGATGTTTTCTATGTTTTTTTTTTTTTGATGCTTTGCTTAGTTGATATAAACTTATCGAAGCAGCACCTCAAAAAGTATTAAAAACATATAATATCGAATAGTTTATTGCTTAATAATTTGCCATTCAATAGTTCTGAATATGCGATGACAATTTCAATTTTGTCGAGCAATGTTTTCTATGTTTTTTTTTTGCTGCTTTGTTTTGCCTCTGGAACGGGTGTGTTTATAATTTGCCGTTAATTAGTCTTCAATTAGTTGTGTCAATTTCAATTTTGTTATGCTTTCTATGTTTTTTTTTTTTTTTTTTTTGCAAAATGTCGACTTGGTATCAAGTTGGCTAAGCACCCCCCGGAAAAGGGGTAAAACTGCTTATATTGAAGGGTTTACTTCTTAACAAATTGCAGTTCGTGAGTTCTGAATTAGTTGTGATTTGTCGCTCGATGTTTTCTATGTTTTTTTTTTTTTTTTGCAAAATTGTCAAATTGGTATCAAGTTATTAATAATTTGCCCTTCGTGAGTCCTGAATTAAATGTGACAATTTCAATTTTGTCGAACAATTTGTTTATTCTATGTTTTTTTTTGCTAATTTCCTTAAATTATATGAAGGTTTTTTTTTATTTTTCAAAAGCTAAGAAAGATTTTTACATGTGTTTTTAGTATTTGACTAAGAATTGGTTAGAGCATTGAATATTAGAAAAAAAAAGTGACAATAGTTAACATTTGAAAAGAAAATCAACTTGATAAAAAAATTCACAATTGTTTTCAAGAATTTTGACTTTAAAATTTTATTTCCCAAAAACTATTTATTCGGAGCCAATGTGACATTTTACGCTTATATAAAGTAGAACATAAGGGTTTAAATCGAACTTAAATATTTAAGTCCATGGGCCTAAATAATACAAAATTCAATATACAGGGTGTCCCTTAATTCATTCAGGAGATGATTTCTGGGATCATTTTAAGAAAAAAAAAATTATGGGGGAAAAATTCTGTCTCCCCCCTGAGGCAGGGAGAGACAGAATTGGTTTAAAATGGAAAAAATATTAAAGCTCAACAAAAGCACATACAAAGATGTGCCCTAACTGGGAGGAAGCTAGAGTAGAATAGATAAGGGTTTGTTACCTCATATAAGGTTAAGAGTGGGAGTACAGCATCCAGAGGAATGGATATGGTTGTGTAGACGAATTCTCCCTTAATAACGGCAAGCTCAACACCCACACCTTTAAGTTAACACCACGCAAGCACTAAATCCTCTGAAACTTTGCTGTTCGCGATTTATTTTCCTTATTTAATTTACGACTAACATTTAGGATTATCAAGAATGAACTGTGTAGATACATTATGTAGTATTCTTTGTTAGAAACAAAAAAATCAGTGTTTATGTGAACCCAAGTTTGCATAGGATAATGAAATATCCACAAAGAACGTCTGGCGAATACGTGCTTTTTTTTGTTTGTTTCTTTTTCATATACAAACAACATACATTGTACAATTTTCAGTTCAAAAAATATTTTTTTTTTCTAACAAGCTAATTATTTTAAAAAAATCCAATTTTATTGATAGATAATGTTTTTTTTTATGGTAATTTTTTAAAGATATTTTCCTTGCTCTACTAATCTCATTTACGTACCTATATAAACATATCGAAAAATACCTAAAAATACCTCATCCATTGAATACAACCGTGCGTCGTGTCGGTCCTCGGTGTGTCGTTGCTCGAAATCATCGTTCAATAATAATAATCTATGACCATGTGGCATCAATAAAATGAAATCATTCTCTCATTGATGTAGTAGCATTTCAACGTTATACGACTTCGTAAAATACATTATAATGTACAATAAATTCAACAAACAAAAAACAAAAAAAAAAAAAAAAGATAAATAAAAACAAGTAAAAACGCATAAAACTATAAGGAGGGTAACGACTGTCCGTGACACCTTTGTGTCAGATTCTGCGTTTTTCTCTGTCATCATCAATTTGATGTTGCATGCATAAGACTTTGCGATAATTTGTAGTTTATTCTTTTCTCAGGATTTATAGTCAGGGAAGTAATGTTGTTGTTTTTTTTTCATTATTTATAAAGGCAATAAAATTTATTTATTTACTAGTTAGAGGTTATAAAAAGTTCATCATAAGGTGTATTTGGTGCACGTTTATCCACCAGCAACAATTCAGCTTAGTCTCAATAAACATTTCCGATTATGAAGTAAAACTGTTATACTGTATAATGCGGTACTCCTGCACTTTTATTTTTTAGACGAAAAGAAGTGCGTACAAAAAAACACACCTATTCGGTACGGTACCTTTGGCAACCGCAAATTGATAGACGAACACTTTACCACCGCCGATTGAACGCTGGATATTTGAGTGCTGCCATTTAAGTGCTGGATATTTCACTGCCGCAGTTTTAAGTGCCACATTTGTCATGTCTGCATATTTCGTTTTCGTGTTGGCAAGGTAGTATAAAGTTTGAAATGGTTGATTCACAATAAGAATTAATCAATGTTTTCAATAATAAAAATAACACATCTTGTTCTTTTTTAGCTTAATCATATGAATTTTATTTAAGAAATCGTGCAAAAAAGCAGCTTTTGTCAAAGAAAAACCACAAAAATGAATATTTACTATATAAATTAATAGAAGATCATTTAAAAACATAATTTGTTACTGGCGGAGAGCAATTTTTTCATGTTTTATTGTTAAAAAGCTTAAATAATAATAGCAAATTAAAATTCGCGTCAAAAATTGTAATACGCAAATTCACTTCTTTAGACGGGATGTACACCTTCAGTTTTCTAACGTACGAAAAAATCCGTATTCTATTGTGACCTACCATTGAATAATTAACACTGCATTACCTGTCAGGAGGCGGTGGCCAAAAGTCTGGTGGTGAAAGAACGGTAGCGAACTACTCAGTGGCAAAACCGCTGTGAGGAAATTTCCAGGCACTAAAAAGGCTGGTGGTCAGATGCTGGTGGTGAAATGTCTAATGGTGAAAGTTCGGCGCTGAAAGGTCTAAGGTTTTAAGACAAAAAGCCAAAATTTCCTTTAAACCTCATGTGCAAGAAGATTTTTTTTCTAGAGCCTTTTGAAACTCGATATGTGATGTTATTTATAAGAAAATAACCAATTCAAAATCTTTGAAAACCTTATCATTTGTGAAATCAAGGGAAGACCAAAGTTAGGCTGTTTGCCCTAAATATATGCGACATGAAAAATTTTTTTCAACTATTTTTAGCTGTTTCGTCTGTTGGATTGAAAAAACATCAGTTGAATTTTTTGTACAAACCTTATCAATCACGAATTACAGTGAAATCTCCCATAAGCGGACACACATGGTCCCCGATTTTTTGTCCGGTTGTGGGAGCTGTCCGGTTAAGAGAAAGTTCATTTTTTTTTTTTAATTTTCTAATGTTTATTATTACATAATCAAAAAATTAAAATAAGGAAATATGTACATATTTAAATAAACAGTAATCTACTTTTTGCAAAAATTCAAAATTGTTGACTGGCGTAGTTTGTGACATTACACTATGAATGACCGTGAAAGAAAATCTTACCGACATAATAATTAATAGGTACCTATATTTCAGCACATAGCAGGCTAAGAAAACTCAAAACCGGACGATAATCTTATTTCTAATTTTCTAAAGGCCTGGCCAAACAGAGTGCGATCCGGCGGTCTTTGTAAAAATTTTCAAACAAAATTTGACCCCCGCGTTCTTTCTTTTTCAGTAAAGTATTGACCGTCCAGTCGGCCCGCGCTCTGTTTGGCCAGGCCTTAATAAGCTAAGGAACTGGAGAATACCCTTCTAAGCTTACAAAAAAAAAAAATGTTCTGTCCGTTTATTAGAGCATCGCGTCCGGTTATTGGAGAATGGAGATTTTCCACGAATTTGCTTCTGCATTAATAGAAACGAAAATTTAAGTGTTTTAAATTTTTAATTTGTTTTGAATGTGTCCGTTTAAGAGAGGTTATAGATGAGAAAAAATGTAGGAAACAAATGTCCGTGTCCGTTTAAGAGAGTGTCCGTTTATAGTAATGCTTTTTGTATGGGGAATTTAAATAAAAGTTTGGTTCCCAAAAATGTGTCCGTTTAAGGGAATTGTCCGCTTATTGGAGCTGTCCGCAGGCGGAGCTTTCACTGTATGGCATTGTGTATACAGAATAAAATTAGTCCCAAGTTAATATCTTTGTGTGTTCCTAAGATATTCCAGCCGAAAGTAATTGTTTACCAATTTTTAGCAGTTTTTTCTTATTACAAAAAAAAACTGTCGGTTTTTTTTTAATTCTTTCCCATTTTTTACTACCAAGGTCATTATGTATCAAATAAAATTAGGCCAAAGTCGATAGCATAATTTATTCTCGAGATATTTAACAAATAAGCAATTTTTTTTAAATTACTGTAATAAGAAAACCGATAATTGAATTTTTCTGAAAACGATTTCCGCATGTTATGGCCTTATCTGTAAACAAAATTTATTTGAAAGCGATATTTCTTTTCGTTCTCGAGATAACGTCAGCGTAAATAAACTCACGAGCGTACGGACACACACTGTCCCACAGACATCTCTCTAAACACGATGGATTCGGGTTCCAGAGACTTCAAAATGTCGAGAAATGTTCAAATTTTCGATTCGATAAATCAGACTAATTAAAAAAAAAAAAACAAGGTTACAAACCCCTTCGGGTTCAAATGTATTCAAAACAAATTGAAGCAAAATCCAAATCAATAAACTAAAAATGCAACTTAAATTCGCAAACTATTAAATTTTCTAATGTCGATGAGAACTTTTTATTATAGTTTTTCTTTTCAAATAAAAGAATTAATTAAATCTATTGTTGTTATAATGGTATATATGCCTCATTTTGTTGCAAATAATGTTATATTGATTTAATCGTCATGCCATTTTTGCTCGACTGTAATTTTACACATAAATAAAAAAAGAAAACAAAAAATACAACCACACAAACAAGTCGTTGTCGTTCGTCGTGTAGTAAAGCAGTAAATGAATGCAAAGCGTTTACAGCTTAATTGAAATGAAAATGGTGGCAGAAATCATGTTAGGAGGCAACAAAGCCCGAGGAGCAATTAATTATAATAATGGATTGCGAAAAGTGTAGAAATGAGAGAAAACAAAAATAATACACCAACAAACAAGTTAGTATTCATACTTTTTTTCACTTGCAATATTGGTCTGTAGTAAGGCACACTTAAAGACTCGTTAAAAAAAAAAATCTGATTTTAGATACATGCACTTAAATAGAGTTAAGTTGAGTCAATTTTTACATCAAGTAAATTTTTCTTTGGACATTTATTTTACAATTTGTGAGGCTTCTTTCTCAGGAACCGCAGTAGTTAATAAGCTGAAATTTTGTGTGCTGTCTTAAATTAAACTTTTTAACCAATCTTTGCGTTTGAATTTGCCTTCTCTTTTGGTAGAAAACTTTTGATTTAAATAAACTATTTAGGAAAAGTACGAAATTTTACTTAGCAAATTTTCTGAAGACTTCTTTGGCAGCACATTGAATGCTCAAATCAAATCTCATTCATAACAATGTTCATCTTAAAAATTCTATCTTAGATCAGAAAGAAGTGGCATCTGCGAAAATAGCAGTGAAACTTTCACCTAAAATAATTCGACCATACACGATATTTATTTCCGACTTTTGAAATTTTTTTGAGAGCAACATAATTTACTTGTACACCATCTGATTTCTTAGGCCCATGGCCCACCAGGCAACTTTTAATTGCTCGGAGTTGCCGCCAAAAGAGAGCAATAAAAGCTGCTGTCATCGCCCACTAGGCAATTTCCGAGCAACTTTTTAGTTGAGTATTTTCAATTGAAATTTTAAATTGACCTTGTATTTTGGATCAGCGACAGTACAAAACCCGTTCAGTGTGAAAATAAAACTTTGATTTTCGGGTTAAAAGCCCCTCATTCCCAAAGTTGCTGGAAGTTGCTCGAAAATTGCCCAGTGGGGGGGGGGGTAAGCAACAAAAAAAGTTCCGCGCGCAACTCAGAGCAACAAAAAGTTGAGCCACTTAAAGTTGCCTAGTGGGCGCTCTTCCATATAAGCTAATGCAAATGGATCGGGAGCAGTAAAAAGTTGCTGGGGCGAGCAGGCGATTTGCCTTAGATAAATCTAACAATTAAAAAATTAAAATTATATCTTTTTGTTGCTGTGAAGCCTTTAGAAAAAAAAATATTATTTTTCAAAAATTCTCAAAATCAGTTGTCAGTTACCATCCTAAAAAAATTAAAAAAAAAAAAACTTGTCGAGGAAAATTTTACAACCACACATTAAGAGCAAATTCATGAGACCTAAAAAAATGCACACAGAGTTTTCTTTTAATTTTTTTTTTTCATGATGCATAATCCAATTAGATTTAATTGACTCTCTGTCCGCTATGGCGTTTTCAAGTGTAATTTGTTTTGTATCTCGTCGATTCAAACTAACAACACAAACAATCCGATAGACAGATAAATATTTTTTTTTTTTTTTTTATAATGGATACACAGATTGACATGCATGCTTTATGAATAAAATTTTTAATTTTTTTTCTATCTGTTATACATGTAAATATGTATGTACAATCATTGTAAAAGCAAATATTTAAAAGAAAAAATAGGGTTATTATTTAAAAGCATGAACACTTATACAATGTATAATTCGTTAAGTTGAAAATGAGAATTTAAAAGATATATGCTATGGCACTATTAAGACCGATAATTATTATAATTATAGTTTAAATATTGACAAACATATTATTTTTCAATTAAAAAAATGGTGCTATAGTGACATTTTATGTACATACACATGTCAAGATCATAAGGTAATTTAAAATAATAACAACAACAACTTGAGTGATCTACCACCAAGATTTATAGGCTGATGGAGTTATACAGGGTGATCGGTATAAGATGCACCAAACTGCTGGAGCGAGAAGGTTGGGTTAAGACAAGTAAAAAATCGTATGAGAGGGGGGGGGGGGTCAATTCCCCCCCCGTTTAGGCAGGAGGGGCAATTTTATAAAAAATTGTCTTAAAACAGAAAAAAAATATTTAAAAACAACGGTACAATTTAAAATGCCATGCTATACCTTTTTGGAAAGCCAGAAATCCCTTCTTTGATTTTCATTTTAAATTAAGTTGTGTTAGTTAATAGTTTTTGAAAAATTAATTTTCAAACTCGAAATTAAAAAATAAATTAAAAAAACTTTCAAATTAATTTTTTTCAAAATTTTTTGTAATTAAGTATAATATTTGTTTTCAATATTCAATGCTCTTATTAATTTTCAATTAAAAACAGAAAACCGGATGCTAAAATGTCTTTTAGTTTTTGAGAAAATTGAAAATAACGAAATCTACTTTACTACATATTTTGTAGAAATAGGATCTTTCGAACAACTTACTTTTGTTATTTTCAATTTTCTCAAAAACTAGACTACATTTTGACATCTGGTTTTCAGTGTTTGACTAAAAATTGATGGGAGTATTGAATAATAAAAATAAAAATACTACTAAATAACCTAAAATTTTGAACAAAATCAGTTTGAACACAATTTTTATTTTTTTTTTTCAAAAATTTAAATTTGAAAATTAAGTTTTAAAAAACTGTTCACTAAAAGAACTTAATTTATAAACAAAATGAAAGCACATATTTCTGGCTTAACAAAAAAGTATAGCAAGTCGTTTAAGCCATTACCGATGTTTTTTAATAATTTTTTTTTCTGTATTAAGTCAATTATTTTAGAAAATTGCTCCTCCTGTTATCTTCAATTTTCTCAAAAACTAAAAGACATTTTAGCATCCGGTTTTCTGTTTTTGACTGAAAGCTAATAAGAGCATTGAATTTTGAAAACAAAAATTATACTTAATAACATAAAATTTTGAAAAAAATTAATTTGAAACTATTTTTTTAATTTTTTTTTTTTTTCAAAATTTCGATTTTGGAAATTAATTTTTTAAAAACTATTCACTTACACAACTTAATTTAAAATGAAAATCAAAGAAGAGATGTCTGGCTTTCCAAAAATGTATAGCATGGCATTTTAAATTGTACCGTTGTTTTTAAATATTTTTTTTTTTCTGTTTTAAGTCAATTTTTTAGAAAATTGCCCCTCCTGCCCAAACGGGGGGAAATGGACCTCCCCTCTCTCACATTGCTATTCCACGAACATTTTGTTTTTATTAATGGAAAATTTTAATCTGTAGCTTAATTCTTATTCCATGGTGTAGTAAATTCGTGGAATAAGGGTGGAATTAGCTTTTTTTATATTTATTTGTCAAATGAGACCCCAAACGTTTCGACCTACCCTTCTAATTGAGGTCGAATAATTTCTTTGAAGCAAAAACGTGTAAAATAATTCTGTGATTTCTATAGAAAAGATATAACTGTGGTGTCTTTTAACAGCATTCATTTTAATGTGTAAATCTTCAATTATTGCAGGTGTTTAGACAAAACCTTTCTCGTACTTTGTTGGCTTCTTATATATTTCAACGTGCGACACCAGAAATAGACCAACTTGTTTGTAATCGATAATTTCTTTTATTCTCAGCAGGTTTGAAATTATTTTGTTCTTATTTATTATCTATTGAAACAAACGTGACCATAACACAAACACGCACTTTTCGTGTGTCGTCAATAAAGGGGCTTTTTCACATGCAGAACAAACATTCGTGTTCAAATATCTTATTAAAAAAAATATATAAAAATAGCTACCCTAGATAATATACAAACATACATTGTTTTCGAGATAATCTAATTTTCTAATAATAAATTGTAGTAACCCGTGGCGTTTTTGTAGGTGCATTAGAATGTCACGGGGGTGATCTGGGATTCCAGTCCCAACTTATTCCAGCTAAACGAAAACCTTTTTTTTGCAAGGGTTCTGTGGGAAGGTACTGTACTGTGATTGATTTACCAAAAGTTATTTATAGAAAGTAATTTATAGAATATTGACCTCCTCAATAATAAAAACATGACCTTGAACGAAGTGCTTGTTGTCGTCCTTAAAGTTCGCCTACATCTAATTTGTAAGTTCTAGGCCAGAAAAATTAGACTCACTTCGACAAAAATCCAATAAAGCTGATTTTATTTTTACACATACATACATACATACATACATACATAGTATGTACTAGTAAAGGGTGTTTTTTTTTTCTCAGAGGTATAAAACTATAAAATGAAATTAAACACATATAAATTGTATCAATTTCCATAAAATTGTCCTTATTTGAAAGATAATTCTTTGCCATTTGTATTTGAATATGATTTCTGGCATCCACCGCGACTGGCTCGAATGTAGTCCAATCTTGAGGTCCAATTTTCGATCACTCTTTGCAGCATTTATTTATTTTATTTTTATTTATTTATTTATTTATTTCGAGATTGCTTAATAACTGTATAAGATACAATATATTATAAGATAGTTACAAGCTAATTTTACAAAGTAGTGCAAAAAAAAAAGAGTTAAATTAGTAGAAATTGAAGCTAATCAAGCAAATATAAATCATTAATCAAATTATTTCAAGTTCATTTACATATTTAATGAAAAATGATTTTTTAAAGCCTTTTTAATCCTTGTTGCGTTTTGAATTTCTGAAATATTACGTGATAAGGAATTCCAAAGACGGACTGAATTTACAAAAAATTGACGCTCGGATGTCAGAAACGAAAATCGGGGAAGGGTCAGTTGACGAGTTCTATGCGAGGTAGCAAAACTAATTTTATCAAAATAGTATTGTGGTAGGCGTGAGAGCAGTATATCAGATAGCAAAATCAAGCACCGAAGTTCAAGATATTTTTCCAACGGCATATCCAGCAGTAGAGAAGAAAAATCAGATAATCTATCGTACCTTCGTAAGCCAAAGACATAACGTACAATACTATGAAAGGCAACATTGAGTTTACGTTTGCTTACAAAATTACAGTTGCAGTAAATTTCGCACCCATATATCAAAATCGGTATTAATAAAGTCTTTGCTAGATATAAACGTGTTTTTACTGGTGTAAAGGACTGGGTTACCCATAATGCACGTAGTGCACCATACACTTTTCCAACAAGTCCGTTTATATGGATGTCCCAAGTCAAGAAGCGGTTAAAAGTAACACCCAGATTTTTGGCAGTATCAACATATTCGATGGGAGCATTGCTCAACACAATCGACGGAAAGTAATCAAGAGCTAGACTTTTTGTGGAAATAACTATGCATTTAGATTTTTAGGGTTTAAAATAAGACCATTTAAATGGGACCAATTTGAGATTTTCACAAGGTCTTCACTAAAAGCTCCATGCTCAATTAGCCCAAGGGGACAGCTTAGGTACAGTTGAACGTCGTATGCATACAAATGACAAGAGCAGTTATCAATTATGGATGGAAGTTCGTTGACGTAAATAGAGAAAAGTAAGGGGCCAAGTATGGACCCCTGAGGAACACCAGTAACATTTGGGTCGTATATCGGAAATAACGCGGCGAATGTTGTTTTCTAAGTCGTCAATCGTCTCTGGCTTATCGGGTAGACTAGCAACTTCACATACCCTCATAGAAAATAGTCTATCGGTTTTAACTGCCCACAATGCAGCTATACAGCTTTGAATGTATTTTGAAGAAAACAAAAGAATATTCTTCTATACAAGCTCTGAATTCACATTTTTTTGTTTCCAATAATTTTCCTTTTAATAAATATTTTTTTTCGTGATACAAATAACCACAATATTTTTTTCAGACCCAAAAAGTTGATTTTTTTTTCTTCATACAAATTGAAACGTGTCGTACGGCGTGAAAAGTTAAAAGTTTGTGAACTCTTCCGTCTGCGGCTGCAGCTCCGTGTGATTCTACGTTCCGTTGTGTTCGCAACATTGAGTTTGCGTGTATTTAATATTTTGACAGCTATTCCAGCTCCGGCTCCAGTTCTGTGTCTCCGTCACCATTCTGTTCAGCCAGTAAATCGCACAATCTTGGAGGCCAACGCGAAATTATGCGCTCACCAAATGTTTCCAAATCAATTATGGAATGCGCTGTGACATGTTGAAAACACAGCTCCCCCACATCAAGGCGATTCAATTCAGGAACGAAAAAAGTAATTAATCATGGCTCTATAAAGGTCTCCATTGGATGTAGCCCTCTGGCCGGCATCGTTTTCAAAGAAGTAAGGACCAATGATTCAACCAGCCCATAAAGTACACCAAACTGTCAGTTTGTCTGGATGTAACGGCGCGACGCACGTCCCGACAGCAATGGCTTGACGATTATCTACACTCCAAATGCGGAAGTTTTGCTTATTGACGTAGCCATTCGGCCAAAAATGAGCTTCATCGCTGAACAAAATTTTCTTGTAAAAATCGGGATCAACAGCCATCTTTTTTCGAGCCCATTCACCGAATGTACGCGCGATTAGCATGCGTTGTTCAGACGTCAGTCGATTCATGATGAAATGGCAAATCAAATAAAGATAAATCATATGGCAGATGACAAAATGGCTGTCAATGAAAACAGTGCTGCCAACTTCAAGTTCTATAAAAATTAAATTTAAATTAAATTTGATGGCACAACAGCTCATGAAGAACTAGGGCCTATAGTGCCTTACAAACTCTCAACCATTCTTGTGTGCGTGTCTGCAGGAATGGAGGGGACCTACAGTTTATTGCCGAATCCGAACGGCTAACGAGCGGCACTTTTCTGTGAAAGGAGATATTCTTGGAGGATTTGTCAATTCCTCGCAAGAGGCAGTAGCTGTTTTTTTCTTTTAAATAAATAGGTGGCGAGGCTTTGGATCGACCCTTAGACCTCCGGCATGACAGCCCATCGCACTAACCATCACGCCACGGCTACTACAAGTTCTATACCTCTAAAAAAAAAAACACCCTTTATATCAGAAGTTGTGGAATTTATAAAAATGCTGATACTTAAATTTACCCTTCATGATTATCTTCAAATAAAATCATAAATAAACTAAATGACAAATGACAGTAATATCGAATGTTTTAATAATTCACTTAATAAAAAAAAAACAAAACATCTGGCAACACTTCTCACATATAATTCATCTTCACATCACGTATAAAAGATATAAAAAGAAATAGAAGAAAAATCGTCTAATCATATTGTGGCGTATTATATACTCCAGAAGAAAATAATGACGACATAATGCACTCAATTGAGAAATTTACAGTCTCGCACCATATCGTCCCACCAGAAATTCCACTTAATCTTTTTCACACTATTTCAGGCTGATTTTATATTTTCTTTGTTACGAATGGCTATGTTGCGTGAATAACGAATAATGACAGTTTGCTGCCGCCACTACTGTGTAGATTATTCTTCCAGATGTCTGTCGGGTGATGGTACCCATTTTTGGATATATATATACTGATGGGGTAATGGTGTTGAAATCGTTCCATACGAAATGACAATTCTTACAGAAAATGCTGTACGCCAGCAAAGAAAATAAAAAATACAATAATTCTTGTCCCCCCAACCAAAAAAAAAAAACAAAAATAAAGAAAAAAAGAAACATAAAGAAAGCTTAAGTGCAAAAAACATTGCCCTTACATGAACCCTAAACTTCTAAAGATCTAAAGTATCTCCAAATTGAAGTTAAGGGATACTTTCGAAAGAGCATGAAAAGACATAAACGGGATTTTCTTTTAATCAAACGAGATAAATTGTGATTTGAATCAAGTTTTGTCCATAAAAGACAAAGAAAAGGGTGGCTTAATACCCCAGACCCCTCCCTCCATCTATACTTTCAAACAAAACTCCAACTGAAAAGAAATACAGAAGATAGCACACATTTATTGTTTCTTTTCTCCTTTTTTTTTTTTGCAACTTTAAAGTGTGATTAAATGGATTCAAGGATTTAAATATACACACACACACACAGGCTCATAATAAAACATCATTGAGTCACTAGGATACCCTCGTTCGCTCCTACCTACGTACTTGTGTGTCGAGGGAATTTAATTTAAATTCTCCATGGGGGTTAGGTCGTGTTCTAGTTTATTCGAACTGCCCTAGTTTCTTATTATTTCTCTTCTTTTTTTTTTGTATTCTTAATTTATTTGCTGAAAATGTAGTCAGTGAGAGAGAAGCAAAGAGGTTAGGTCAGAGGTGCGATGCAAAGAGTATATACATATACAAAAAAGATATATGGATTAAGGACATCCGATGGAAGAGCTTTGTTTTATTTTTTGTTTTTTTGGAGACATATTTGAGTGGAATTAGAGAATCTCAACGGGAGGTGCTGTGAATAATAAAGAATAAAAGAGGACCTTTAAGTGCGAAGCTGTGGTAAGCAATTAAAAGACTACCTACCCAAATTGTTATTTGTATAAGGAACAATTAGAACAATACTTGTATCCCGCTGGGATACTTTTAGTCGGGTTAATTTTCTGAATGGCACACCTGTTTGTAAGAGATTTCTCAGAAATTATTCGAGCAAATTAGAGGTTTTGGTAACGAAAACTTTTCATTTTTTTTTATATATTTTAGATTTTTTTTACTTTACTTGTAATTTTATACTTTTTGGCATGGTTTCTGATAAAAATTATCGTACTATATTTGTTGAGACAGTTTTATTTTGATAAAAGTTTCATTTATATAAAAAGCACAGTTAGAATAATTTCAAATTAAATAATCAGCACTATATAGGGAAAGGTGCGCACCGAAGTGGCGATCGAGTGGAATGGTAGTGGCGTAATGACTAAGTGGCAGGTGGAGGTGGCCATTGCTAGAATGCTAGAACCTATGTATACAAATGAAAACGCGCTCATCAAAGTTAATAGAAGGTGGCGTGATATTTTGCAGGTGATGTGGTGTCAACGTGGCGCCACTTAGGTATCTCAAACATGTTTAGTTTTCAAGAGGCAAGTGAGTGGTGATGAAGTTATTATTATAAACTTAAGTAGGTCGTCTCTAATATTTTAAAATGTCAAAAGAAATTCACATTGATGAAAACTGATGAATCGGTGACACCATATGTAGAGTTTGCAACCGCAGTGGGCGTTAAATCACTTCCATAACACTTCAACGCCACTCAATTGCCAAGCCACTAGTTCACCACTCCGATGCCACTCGCTACTGCAATACCATCAGACTTCGTCACCACTTCAGTGCGCGCGCCTTGCCTAAGATAGAATACGATTTCAGATAAATGTTCTTTCTACTAGATAACTTCATCCTTACCCCTGCATAAAATAGAAGTACCTATCTGACAAAGCGAAACGCCTTTTATAAAATCATCAAATAGAAATCTTCTATATAGCCAACAGTCGGGTCAACGGACAGTTCGAACAAGCTGTTGATACATTAACTCTTAATCTAGAAAAGGAATACAAACTACAGGGTGGGAGCTTCTAGGACAAAGAGGATAGGTCATTCAATCAAGGCAAATTATTGGGGGTTAAGGTGTAACCATCATAAAAACTGAGTAAATCGGCCAAAATCGGAGAGTTAAAATTGCTGAACTACGAACCAAATATTTGAATCACGTTTGTACAACTTTTTTTTAACAAATATCAAATTAAAACAATGAAACATTCGCGCGAATGATATTTCTTTGGTAGGAAAATAATATTTTTGTAAAAAAAAAAAAAGGCCTATTTCTATTATTTTTTTTAATACGTGCTTGTTCAGGGTGTTGTCAAAACGGGAAATGATTCTTCAACAAGTTTTAAAAAAATTGTATCGAATGATAATACAGTGAAAGCTCCCTTAGCCGGGCAGCGAAGGTCGCAACACTTTTGTCCGTCTAAGGGTGTTGTCCGTCCAAGGGAAAAAATTAAAAATAGTTATATAAGGAAATGTATAGTATATAGTGGCATCAAGAAAAATTTGTGCACCTACAGGCCATGAAAGTCATTCAAACTAAAAATAAACATAAAGATACAAGAAACAAGATACAAAAAAAAAACAGACTAAAGCTGCAGAAACAAAATCCGTTATACATTTGATCACAGATAGTGTTTTGGTAACATCGCATCTACTGTCGCTGTGAACCAGGGGGAACGTTTTTAATGCAAAAAAGATATGTAAAATTTTTTGTGAAAATAAAGGTTGAAATTTATATAATTACTAAAAACAGGTTATTGCCCGCCTAAGTGCCAGTTGTACAATCGTGGTTTAAATTTTGATCCGTGGTTCAGGAATTTTAACTAGCCGATTTTGGCGGGTTAACTGAGGTTCAACGATGGTTTAAGGTTCTAATATGCACTAAAAGCCAATTACATGCCTAAACCATCGTTGAACCACAGTTAATCCGCTGAAATTGGTGAGTTAAAATTCCTGAACCACGGATCAAATATTTGTACAACTGGCCCTAAGGGAATTAAATTTAATAAATCACGGCTAATATTCTTGTCCGCGTCCGGGTAAGGGGGAGTGTCCGCTTAAGGGATCATGAAATGTATGAAATTTTGATCCTAAATTTACGGTCGTGAGAATTTGTCCGCCTAAGGGGATTGCCCGCTTAAGGGAGTTGTCCGCAATAGGAGCTTTCACTGTACTATTTCGTCCGATTTAAGAAGGAGCGATAGTTTTTCTTAAATATTCGACTTAAAAGGCATACAAAATACTAATTAAAAAACACCGGCTTTTTTAAAAAAAAAGGTTAATATTGAAAGTGTTGCTATTTTTTTTTGTCACTTTTGAATCCATTTTTTATAAAATTGTCCTCTTCCCTATAAAAATGGGGGAGGGGAATAAAGCTTTTCCTAAGATCAAAAAAAAAAGTTCAAAAAAGTAGCACGATTTTTTAACGGAATCACAATCTAAAACTTTTGAATGACTGATAAAATAAGACTCGGAAACTCAAGTAAACTTTTACAGCCATATTATTCAGTCACTTTAATCCAGTTCAAATTATAATTGTACACGTGGATTGAATGTAAGTTAAACCCAATTGTTAAACCTAGAAACAAAAATATTTTTTAATTCGATTTCTTTGTAACAGCTTTTCAGAGAGCTGTTAAAATAGTTAAAGTAGTTAAACCCGGGTGTTAATTTCAAATACAAAAAGACATTATGTAGCTTTTAAATTGGTTTAAAATTATATAGTCTAGTATTTTCATGACAATTGGGCCCCTTTCAAGAGATTTTTTTAACTTTTCATTTGCTGTTACTTTTTAACGGTGTCTACTGCTACGAAAAATCCTAACTGACCATTTTTATAGAAAATCGCCTCAAAAGATTGAAAAACTAAATTTTTCTCTAGCACAAACTGTTTTTGAGATATTTGCAAAAAATCGGATCGATGAGGAACTCTCTTAGTTTTTAAAGAGTCTCATTACCAACGTCCATGCCAAATTTCAGCCTCTAACTAATTTTTTCCTTGTAAAAGTCAATTTTTTCTGGACTAATATTTATACAGTTTAACATGTGTTTTTTTATCCCACTGAATTCGATGCGTTTTGTAGTTGTTGTGAATATTAGGAAAATATGTATAAGTTCAAATTGTCGGGTTAAAACAATGCAGATTAAATGGACGGAATCAAAATTCAATTAAACCCGTTTTACACTTGAAGGCTACTGTAGCACTCTTTACATGTAAAAAGGCCATAGGCTCAAAGTGGGGTTTTTCCCCAAAAATAACCCACTGGCTATATACCTCGGTAATCAGACCGATACTCACTTATGGAGTTGTCGTATGGTGGACCGCACTGGACAAAATGGTAAATTTGAATAAACTCATTAAAGTCCAGCGGTCAGCAGGTATGTGCATCACGGGAGCACTTCGCTCAACACCAACAGCAGCTTTAGAAGTACTTCTAAACCTAACACCTCTTGACATCTTCTCCAAAATGGTGGCAGCAAACTCATGCGTGAGGCTTAGAGCCACCTCTCAATGGATCAGTAACAACACTGGTCATACTACTATTTTAGACAATTTCAGATCTATCCCAGATCGCTTAGACTATACCACCCCAAAAATGGTATTCGACAATAACTTCCATATTTCTATCCCCTCAAGATCCTTTTGGGAAGAAGGAGGACCTCAAGAAGAAAACACGATACACTTCTATACAGACGGTTCAAAGACCGACGACGGCGTTGGAATTGGCATCTACTCGAAACAACTGAATCTCAGTCTATCATATAGACTTCCCAATCAATGTAGTGTGTTCCAAGCAGAAGTAATGGCAATAAAAGAGGCATTATCCTGGCTCAAAGAAAACGTTATATCTTGTAAGGATATACGTATCTTCTCAGACAGCCAAGCCGCTCTCAAATCTCTCGCGTCTGTCTCCACAAACTCTATCATAGTCCACGACTGTCGATCATCTCTGAATGAGATGACAGAACAGTTTAACATTCACCTCATCTGGGTGCCGGGCCACAGGGACATTCCGGGAAATTGTAAAGCTGATGAGCTCGCCAAAAACGGAACACTTCTGCCCACTGTTAGACAAAAACACAACATAGGAACACCACTTGCTACATGCAAACACCTCTTCAAACAATATGCTCTAGAATCAACAAGTGCTAGATGGTCACAGGGTACCACCTGCCTAGCAACTAAACAAATATGGCCATACATAGACCTGAAGCGGTCAAAAGGCTTGATTTCCCTGAGCAGACAAAGCTTAAGCTCCACAATTGGAGTCATAACAGGACACTGCCTCATAAGTAGACATGCTAAGAGGCTAGGGGTCTACACTAATGACTTCTGCAGAAGCTGCATGGACGAGGAAGAAGAGGAGTCAATCCAACATCTTCTATGTACATGTCCGGCACTCTCCAATAGAAGGAACACCTACCTAGGTAGCCCCTTCTTTGATAATACCAGTGAACTGGCAACGATCGACACAAAATGTCTCTCAAACTTCATTAAAAGTACAAAATGGTTTGATTAATTTCATACTCTCCCATGAGTAACTTTCCTTAGTGGTACCACAATGGACCCTTAGGGTCTAAGTGAGTCAACAACATCTAGACGGCCACTCTAACCTAACCTAACCTAACCCTACACTTGAAGTGAATAATATGCCTGTAAGTCAAGAATTAAGTCAAGAAATCTTTAAGAATAATGTGATTATTACTCCTTTTTTTTGATTTTACACATTTTAACATACCCGAACTAAAAGCCTGATCTATACACATGTCTCGTGTGGTGTGTTATGGAGTCATGTGTCGCTCTCGCTCCAATGTATTTCATATGCGTATAGATCCATATTTGTCTCGTGTGATGTGTTGTTGAGTGGTGTGTTGTGTCGAAATCTATTTTTTAACGATTGCGCAATACCACGCTATGGCGAAGACATTTTTTTAGTGTGCGGGAAAGAGAGAAAACAATGCTCTTGAAAACAGAACAATACAAAATAAAATCTGTCATCTTGTAAGACAGCACGCTTAATTAGCGTACTCAGTCCGCAATACTCTACAACACACCACACGAGACATATATGGATCAGGCTTAAGGCCCTCATACTAAGATTTTAAAACTTTTTGCAGATAAATAAAAAATAAAAATTCTGTTAGATACCAGAAATAAAAAACAAAACAAATTTTTTGTTTGATTCTCAAAATATCAAGCTAAAACTTAATTATCTTGCCTGCGAACTCAGAGAAGTCTATAAATAAATGTCGATATTACTTAATAGACAAATTTCAAATATAAATATTGTATATTTTATTTTTTGAATTATTGTCCTCTTTTAGGCCACTTTGCTTGCCCCATTGTGCGAAGATATATTAGCACAATAATAGCTAGAATATTAATTCTTTTATTTTCATCTTTCCGTTTTAAATCATAAATTTCTTCTTGTGTGTTGTGTCTGTGTATATATTTAGGTCCAAAACCAGACAAGCTTCATTGATTTTCTTTCCATCTCTTTGCCAACAACTCAATAGACCATTATTTATTTTAACTTCTCTTTTCTTCGAAAATTGTCAAATAAATAAAAATGAATCGAATAGAATATTACTGTCATCGCCAAGCTCACCTTGTTGAATAAAATATCAATTAAAATGTCATGTCCAAAAATGACGACGATGACGATGTTATTATTTCAAAAATATTTAAATTTAACAAATATTCAGAAGATGTTGTTATTCCCCAAAAAAAAAAAAGAGCAAGTCAAGTACAAGAGTCTTATTATGTATTGTAATTCAAAGTAGAATAATTGGTTCAAGAGTTTCTCCCTTCTTTCTTCTTTCTCCAGAATTTATTATAAACTAATATTTAGCAAGAAAACCATTTAATTTTATGTCAAATGAAGAATCACACAGAAAACTTTATAAAATTGATTTTATTTTTTCGTCAAACACAAAAATGTTCTTCTCTTCTCAAGACTTTTCAAGACGTGTGTGTGTGTGTGTGTTTTTCCCTTTGGAAAATTTGAAAGATACATTTTCTTTTGAACTTTACATTATCATAAAAAAAAAAAGACTTGTCTGTAAGAACTCTAAAAGACACATGCAAATGTCTGATGTTGATATACATAACGCTTGAGTGAGTTTTAGTCAAAAGGATACGAAAACAACAAGGCAGGGCAGGTTGCAGTCAAAGTATACGTAATGTGCTTGAGAGTGTGGACTTTTTTCCGTTGAAAGTTGCCAAAACAAAATTCTCCCATTCCTCGGGTGTTATTTTTTTTGGTCTTAAAATAGATGAAAAATCACGATAAGTCATTGCCAAATGAATGCAATACAAACTCTGTCTCTCTCAAGCCCCTCGAGTTTATTCCATCAGTTCTATATCTTACTTCACCTCATGTCCTTTGTACATATTTTCGAATAGAACATATGGTGTTTTTCGCTTGCATGCTCCTGACCCACTCTCAGAGTCCAGCGCAAAATAGTATATAACAAAAAGAGTCAAAGATATATCGCGCATCAAAGAACATAAGTTCGGGTCGTTCGGATCGTTGTGTCCAATTAGGCCGATGAAATTACATTACCTCTATACGTGGGTCAGAAGGGAACCCAACTAGCTCACTGCTGTAGCATATGCATATATAGGAATTTAAAATTCAAGATGCCACTTGATATGACTACTAGCCTATTCCGCACGACACGATAGGAGCTTCACTCATGAGGAACGCGATCTCGTAAGTGGAATTAGCATAATCACCCACTCGCAGTATTTTTTAACATTGTTTCTTGTGTTTTTTTTTTTTTTTTTTTTTGACAGTGCTACATCTGCCTTTCGACCTTCGCCTGTGAAGAGTTAATCATCAGTCAAACCGTCACATTTTTTTTTTTGTCTTCTTTTTTTTGTTTTCATTCAATGAGTGATAATTAAGCTTATGTTGTGCGATTCTGGGTCAGGAAACACGCTGATCTGTTCTCCATCTGGAGATACTCTCGATCGCATATCAAAGTGTGGGAATCACTACTTCTGATGTGATATGTGTGCTTGGCTTCTTCAAGTCGAGAAATGTAATTTATTCTTTTGGATTATTATTATTATTTTTTTTTTTTTGTAAAACGATGGGATATAAATCTTTGTTTGCGAGGAGATCTTTTCGGGTCGATTAGACTTGTCAGGGCGTAACTAACAACAAATGGTGCCTTCAGAGATGGATCACCTATGTCTATCCCACTTACAATATGATGCGAAAGAATGAAAGAAATCGAGTTGAATGAATGAAAGGGAAGTGCTAAGGTCAATGTGCCAAACATGATGCCACAACGACAGCAGCAACAAGAAAAAACAAAACATTAATATACATATTAATAAAGGAGGTCTTTAGTGTCAGACGTGGTGCTTGTTTAATGCGAGACATGTGTCGAAAAGTGTCGAGCTTAACCTTTTTGTGCACATGGCATGGAAAAAAAAAAAAAAAAAAAAAAAAAAAGTGAAGGAATGTTAAAAGGTCATTGTCTTGTGATGACAAAATCATTGTCATTTGTGATAAAAATTTATATGAGTAAGTAGTTTTCATCAAGATGGTTAGTCCGTAGGACTGTCATGCCGGAGGTCTGGGGGCCGATTCTGGTTGTCTGAAAAGTTGAATCGAATAAATTGTTATCACCATTCGCTATCATGCATTGCTTTCACTTTTTCGATTCACTTGGTACAAAAAAAGCGATTCTCGTTCTGTGAAACCGTCAGACGAACTGTATTAGGCCCAAAACAGATGTGCAGCTTTTTCAAATGCAGCGAAATTAGAAATAGAGATATCGTGCAGCAAAGGCTGCATGCAGAGCCTGGAATATGTCAGCTCTCATAAGAACCTGTGTAAATTTATTTTCGCTGCATTGGAAAAAGCTGCACATCTGTTTTCGGCATTATTAAACCATTTTACCATATCCCCAGAAGCGCATATGCAGTCAACAAAATTCTCTCAATTTTAAAGAGTACAGAGAAATGGTTGAGAGAGAAACATTTTCTTTCTATGGATTGGACAGAGATAGAAACATGGTTGGATTTCTCATTGTTTGTTTTGTACCTATTCACCCTTTCACATTAAAAATTCACGTTAATTTGACGGCGGCGTGAAAAGAAATTATTCATTATGAAAAATTTATATTTTTGGTTTAACATTTTCACAGAACCAGAATCGGCCCCCTGGGTTCGATTCTCAGCCAAGTCCATCTAAATAAAAAAAACCACCTATTTTGAAGAAGTGACAAATCCTCCAAAAGTATACCTAACTCTTAGGCCCGATTCACACAGAAGTGGCTCATGGTTTTGTTGTGTCATTGGCATGCTTCAGGAGTGGAGTGGGTGTGATGTACTCAATTTACACAGAAGTGACAATGAACCGACATTTGTCAAAATGAATTGAAAACGCAAAGTGAATTAATGAGAATTGATGCAAAGGAATGCTTTTTTTAGTATTTGTAAAATGTTCCTAATCGTTGTGATTTTTTAACACAAATAAAGTGATAAAAATACTTCAAAACAAATAAAGTAGTAGTCTCATGTTCAATCTTCAAGTGATTTCAATATGGCGTGCCGGTTCACGTAGGCCACGGGAGTTTTCAATATGGCGTGGCGATGACATGTCGCACCATACCCTCGCCTCGTCATCTGTGTGTGTATTGTCCCATAAGAGAACATGCAAATTCCACAACGTGGCATATGTATGCACCACGCCAGAACCATACCAAAGCCATAAGCCAGTTCTGTGTGAATTGGGCCTTATACTACGTTTTCATTAGAGCCGAAATGAGGTAATTTCGCAAATTACGTAGAAAGTGTTTTCATTATAAATTTGCTAATTTCGTTTGACAGTTCAGGATGTCAACCGCTTGTTATTGTTGTTTTATACAATGAATTCTGTCATTTTAAATGCGTTCCACTTTGAATGGATTCCATTTGGGTGTGTTCATAAAGTATTTACGTAATTTCCTACCTAATTTCGTGCAAATTTGGTTGAAATTACCTCATTTGGAAATGTGAATTTGTAGGGGAAATGAGATAATTTCGAATCGAATTTGGAAATTTTATACGAAATTACCTCATTTGCTCTAATGAAAACGTGGTATTAGTCATGAATAAGTGTTTCTCACCTTTGCCGTTCAGAATCGACAATAAACTGCAGATCACCTCCTCCATTTGTCACCCGAAGAACATTCCTACCAGAAAATTTGACATTTCGCTTTTGACCTATTGTGAGTTTCATATTTGAAAAATTTTCTTATATTGTGAGCATTTATTTCGGGTGGAATGTAATGCCATTTATAGCTTGAATTCTCACTTATTTTTAGTAGACAAACAGGAGAACAATAAGGCAGAAAATGTAAATTTCGCTGGCGTAAAATTAACAATATAGTTAGCCCAAAATTAATCTCTAAACAGAATTAAATTTAAGATATATCGTTTTTCGTAGAACGATTTGCGTATTCAATCGATTCTGGCAAAAAGAAAATATTATTTCGGAGTATAAGCTTCATTCTTTTTCATCTTCATCAATTTAACCAGTTTTGAGATGGTAGTAATTACTTTTTTGCAAAGCTCTGCAGCTGCAGAAAAGCAGTTTTCGGACCTTCAATTAATAAAAACAAACGCAAAACTGGCATCATCGCAACTCGTCATATCTAACTCATCATGCCGCAGCTGAACATGACCCAACTCATCACAACCCAACTCATCATAGGGTACAACTCATCATGGGACAACTCATCATGGGACAACTCATCATGGGACAACTCATCATGGGAATAAGTCATCATGGCAATAGGATCCATTTTCAGAATGAATTTTGTTTGAACGCATATTATATTTGCTTGTTTTCGTAGCGTGAGGCTGGTTGAGGGTTGGTACCTTTTAGTTTGGTACATTGATAACCGCTCACTATAAGGGGTCAAAAGTCATAAAAATGAGTTTTTTGCATATATCGCAGGAACGGTTTGTGCTAGAGAAAAATTTTATTCCACATTCTTGTAGCTGAGGCTAAGGGCCACAAAAAAAATTCTTATTATTTTTTCGTAGGATTAACCGCTAAAAAGTTACATCAAATCGAAAAGTCAAAAAATCTCTGAAAAGGGGCCAAATATTATGAAAATGTGCTGTAACTTTTTAACGGTTAATTCTACGAAAGAAATATTAAGTACCATTTTTGTGGGAAATTGCCTCAGCTACAAGATTGTAACATAAAATTTTTCTCTAGCACAAATACTTTCTGAGATATTTGCAAAAAACTCATTTTTATGACTTTTGACCCTTTATATTGGCGGTTATCAATGTAACAAACTACAAAGTACCAACCCTCAACCAGCCTCACGCTACGAAAAACATACCAATAATATGCCTTCAAACAAAATTCATTCCGAAAATGGATATTATTGCCATGATGACTTATTCCCATGATGAGTTGTCCCATGATGAGTTGTCCCATGATGAGTTATTCCATGATGAGTTGCCCCATGATGAGTTGTCCCATGACGAGTTGTCCAATGATGAGTTGTCCTATGATGAGTTGCGAATATGATGACTTGTTCTGTGTTGAGTTGGTTCATGATGAGTTCGACCATGATGAGTTATACCCAACCCCTCCCACAGCATCGTACAGAGCAAGACTTCGTTTTGCGCGAGAATATGTTAACTGGATTGTAGAGGAATGGATGGACGTCCTATTCTTAGACGAAAGTAGAATAGGTCTACGAGGTCCAGATGGAAGTCGAGGACGAGGTCCAGATGGAAGTCGAGGACGAGGTCCAGATGGACAGATTGGTTTACCAGGGAGGGTCTATACTGGTTTGGGGAGGCATCAGTTATAAAGCTCGCACGGACCTTGTTGTGTTCGATAGAGGCAGTATAAACGCTCAAATATACATACGTGGAAAACGTTTTGCAAGACCATGTGATGCCTTTACCCACGCTGCCATACCACAAATTCTGTAACTATAACTACCTATGATGTCGGGTTTCCAGTTTTACCATGGCCATCACGCAGTCCAGATCTCAGCCCTATCAAGCATATTTGGAACAACCTTAAAAGACGTGTCTGAGCGAGAACACATGCCCCTATACCACTCTAGGAGAGCTTAAGACACCTACAGTAGAGGAGTGCCACAATATCGCTCAGTCGGATATTCAGGACATCATTGACGGATTGTCAAACCGGCTCGATGAAAAAAAAAATAGTCCAGGACTAATTTGTAGCCTGGAAAATTTTCACAAGAATAGCATGTCGGTATCGGCACGATATTATAAGCATCTGGCCTAAGTTGTCCGAGCCTCACATCGATAGTCTAATTTTGGTCTCGTCTCCCCAACAAATGAACATGTTTTTAAGATCAAACAAGGCAGAAATCAGGATCGATGGATTTATTTAATTAGGGCACTAGGATGCAGCACATGAGCTGAGAACACTTTGAAATGATCATAAAATTTGTCATACAAAAAATAGATTTTTTTTTTTTTAAATATAAATTTAAGATTGGTCACAAGATCGAACACGTGCTACCACCAAGTTCTATAACATTAAATTACCCTACTCAAATGAGACCCTCTTGAAAACAAATAAACCTTTCATGGTCTCATCTGTTAAGAGGAAAAAAAAAACACCCTAACATTTATAAATATCGAGCTCAGTAATGACTGATGACTCAATCAGTTTATTTAACCTTTCTAGTTGAGACATCTTTCTAATTAACCCTCGATCTTTATTTTGAAAATAAAAAAAAAAATAAAAAAAAAATAAACAAATCTATAAACCTACATCATGTGAAGTATGTTTCTATCTAGCCACAAAAAAAAAAGTATACTTCCGCATAGCATCGACAAGTATCTATATCTTTGATGCTCAAAATTCTAAATTTAGAAAAAAACAATAAAAAACAAAAAAATCAAAAGAAAAAAAATCCTAAATCAACTTTAAACAGTTTATGGAAAAACAAAACTGAAGATACTTTGTCTGGAGAAAAGATACTCCTCCGCCGCACTGCAAACATCCATAAAGCCACGTCTATAAAGCTAGCACATACACATTAGCACAATCAATTTAAACCATATCTAGAATTTTGTGCTCTTTTTGTGCTATTTTTGTGTGGAAGTCAATATTTTTGTGCTAGCATAGTTTTCGTTTTATGCAAATCTATGCTACCTTAATATTAAGCTAGCAAAACTTCTAAACCGCTCAACATAATCAATTAAAATAAAAACTAGAATTTTGTGCTATTTTTGTGCTTTTATTCTGTGCAAGTCTCGATTTTTGTGCTAGCATAGTTTTTGATTTATGCATAATTATGCATTTGTATGCTACCATATAAAGCTAGCAAAACTTCTAAACCGCTCAGCATAATCAGTTGAAATAAAAACTAGAATTATGTGCTATTTTTGTGCTTTTATTCTGTGCAAGTCTCGATTTTTGTGCTAGCATAGTTTTTGATTTATGCATAATTATGCATATTTATGCTGCCATATAAAGCTAGCAAAACTTCTAAACCGCTCAGCATAATCAATTGAAATAAAAACTAGAATTATGTGCTATTTTTGTGCTTTTATTCTGTGCAAGTCTCGATTTTTGTGCTTGCATAGTTTTTGATTTATGCATAAATATGCATATTTATGCTGCCATATAAAGCTAGCAAAACTTCTAAACCGCTCAGCATAATCAATTGAAATAAAAACTAGAATTATGTGCTATTTTTGTGCTTTTATTCTGTGCAAGTCTCGATTTTTGTGCTAGCATAGTTTTTGATTTATGCATAATTATGCATATTTATGCTGCCATATAAAGCTAGCAAAACTTCTAAACCGCTCAGCATAATCAATTGAAATAAAAACTAGAATTATGTGCTATTTTTGTGCTTTTATTCTGTGCAAGTCTCGATTTTTGTGCTAGCATAGTTTTTGATTTATGCATAATTATGCATATGTATGCTACACACAACAAAAATATTCTCGTCGTTCACCCCCTTCTATACAATACAATGTGTTGGTTGATGTTGGCGCAATCATACTCACCCACACAAACTCACATTATTCTTTTTGCTTGTTTTGACTACTATATGTTGCATGCAACTCATAATAACATTCCTTGATTCTCCTCTCTCTTGAGTCTTGACCTTGACTATTTCATATAAATAGATCTTCGAAAAAAAAAACCATCTTATCGCGATTGGATAAACTAAGATTTCGAACTATTTGAAAATAACGACTTGTTATTGCAAGAAAAAAACTTTATAAAACGTTTTATTTTTTAATAAAAATTTTCTTTTTATGCTTGTTTTTTTTTATTGAATTAAATTATATATAATATACATATGGCACTTTGAAAAAGTTGTATGCTATTTATTTCATATTTAGTAATTAGTTAGGTACTTAAAGACACTATTAAAATTAGAAAATTTACTTTTTTTCAAAAGCTTATAATTCAAAAATCAGTTTCAAATGAATAGAAGCCCTGTTTACTACCTCTAAAAATATACATACCTATATGTAGATATTATATTATATGACAACATCCGTCCTGTTTTCAGGAAGTTGGGAACCCATTTGGCAGTTTAACGTAATTTTTCGAAACATATCATCGCAGTTTTGAAATATAACAACCAAAATAAAAAAAAAAAAAAAGCTCGAACGTTTGAAAGCCAAAAATGTCAGTCTTTCATACACAATTTAAATTTTGGCAATACGTGGTCCCAGGGCTAAGGTTTTTAGAAAGCCGTTTTGCCAATTTTCCATTTTTATCGAAAATATGGCTGGAAGCCTATTAAGCAAATTAAAAAAAGATCTTCGTAATGGAATCTTTTTGGTAGCTATTAAACTGTCTGAAGCTCAACTTAACGCCATAATATTATTCAGTTGAAGGGTAGTTTTCCACACTAATCAAACTATCCAAGAAAAAGCTAGGCAAAGTAGGTTTAGAGAACTTTTAATGCTTGTATGATAGGTAACATTGGGAAAAAATATTTGCAAGAGAGAATTGTTTTATATTATTTTTACTTACCTACCTATAGATAAATAGCATGATTTTAAACAAATCAAAGAAAATTGATTTAAAATACCTACTAATGTAACAGCATCAATCTCAACTTGAAATTAAAAAAAAAAAATAACCAATTAAACTGGGGTGTCATACCGTAATTTTAAAACGATAAACATGAAGTAGTGCACGGTTTGCTTGTAAATTCAAAAAATCGACAACTTTTAAATTTGATGGTGGCGCGGTGGAATAGTTATTTTTAACCGAGAGGTTCGGTGTTCGTTCCCTGCTGGCGCACTTTTTTTTTTTTTATTTTTCATATAATTTGTATTTTTCTCGAATTTTTGTTGTCACTTTGCAAAACAAATAAACTGTTTGTATCTAGGTATCGCCCAAAAGCCATCGTTTTAACGATAGCATTTTGATGATTATCGACTTACTACATCAAATACTTGATCGTCAAAACGTGATCGTCTAGACGATGGTCTTTTTTATGTTACGTGAGGCAGGACTTTCAACTGATTATGCTGGGCGGTTCAAAAGTTTTGCTAGTTTTATATGGGAAGCATAATTATGCATAAATCAAAAACTATTCTAGCACAAACATCGAGACTTGCACAGAATAATAGCGCAAAAATAGCACATAATTCTAGTTTTTATTTCAATTGATTATGCTGAGCGGTTTAGAAGTTTTGCTAGCTTTATATGGCAGCATAAATATGCATAATTATGCATAAATCAAAAACTATGCTAGCACAAAAATCGAGACTTGCACAGAATAAAAGCACAAAAATAGCACATAATTCTAGTTTTTATTTCAATTGATTATGCTGAGCGGTTTAGAAGTTTTGCTAGCTTTATATGGCAGCATAAATATGCATAATTATGCATAAATCAAAAACTATGCAAGCACAAAAATCGAGACTTGCACAGAATAAAAGCACAAAAATAGCACAAAATTCTAGTTTTTATTTCAATTGATTATGCTGGGCGGTTTAGAAGTTTTGCTAGCTTTATATGGGAAGCATAACTATGCATAAATCAAAAACTATGCTAGCACAAAAATCGAGACTTGCACAGAATAAAAGCACAAAAATAGCACATAATTCTAGTTTTTATTTCAATTGATTATGCTGAGCGGTTTAGAAGTTTTTCTAGCTTTATATGGCAGCATAAATATGCATAATTATGCATAAATCAAAAACTATGCAAGCACAAAAATCGAGACTTGCACAGAATAAAAGCACAAAAATAGCACATAATTCTAGTTTTTATTTCAATTGATTATGCTGAGCGGTTTAGAAGTTTTGCTAGCTTTATATGGGAAGCATAACTATGCATAAATCAAAAACTATGCTAGCACAAAAATCGAGACTTGCACAGAATAAAAGCACAAAAATAGCACATAATTCTAGTTTTTATTTCAACTGATTATGCTGAGCGGTTTAGAAGTTTTGCTAGCTTTATATGGTAGCATACAAATGCATAATTATGCATAAATCAAAAACTATGCTAGCACAAAAATCGAGACTTGCACAGAATAAAAGCACAAAAATAGCACAAAATTCTAGTTTTTATTTTAATTGATTATGTTGAGCGGTTTAGAAGTTTTGCTAGCTTAATATTAAGGTAGCATAGATTTGCATAAAACGAAAACTATGCTAGCACAAAAATATTGACTTCCACACAAAAATAGCACAAAAAGAGCACAAAATTCTAGTTATAGTTTAAATTGATTATGCTAATGTGTATGTGCTAGCTTTATAGACGTCATAAAGCCTCTGCTTGAATCTAATTTTAGAGGACACTATTAGTATCTCGTATATTCTTCAGTTTCTTTCGTCGGTCGGCGGCTGCGGTAGAGATGACGACGACGACGCGACGTAAGGCGGCAACGTCAGACTTAATATGCAGTCATCCGATGCAGTTATGAAATTTGATCGAACCAGAGCCAAATTGGCGCCGATAATTTTAAATGCAACATCCGACCAAACCCCATATAGAAGAGCATAGAATTATGAAACCCACTTGATGTAAAACGCCTCGCCTCACAGACCTAATAAAGTATCTAATTTATGAATATTAACGTAATCTGAGTGGTTAGTGGTTAAACTGAAAGAATCAAAAAGATACAAAAAAAAAAAAAAAACATCATACGAAACATCTTTTCAAATCTGTAGAACATCTTAGCAGAAAGATTTAATGTTGTAATTACACACGACCACCCGAAACGAATGAAATATCTTTGTTTTATTCTTTTCATATAAGTTTTGTTGGGTTTTCATTTTTATGATTTTATTTTATGCCTGGGCGCTACTGCGTGTGTGCGTCGCGTCGGTCGGTTATGTCGTCTTCTTAGTCTACTATGAGAGATGCGCATTGTGAAACTCTAAGTGCGCACATATAAAACAGATGAGTGAACGAAATTTAAATGCCGCAACGTAATTAAAGATCATCACGGTATCAAGGCAACGAGTAATAAATTCACACTGCACTGAAGACTTTATACATCACCCAGGGTTGGATTAAGGCATGAAAGAGCTCTAAGGAGGTGATTATATGAGATTAAATTAAATGCGAATAATAAGTCAACAAATCTAAAGCCCTGCGAACAGTCTCTTATGTTCCCAAATCACACTTTACACTCGCCTCTTTTGCACTTTTTTAAAATGCAGCACTGCCGTACCACATACTCCGCAAGACAAAACCGTATTCCCATCCAGTTCAGGGCAAATCGAATGTGACTGACTTTTGCAAAATACTAGTGTTTTGTTTTGCTGACAGCAGACGAGACTTCAAAAAAAAAAAAAAAAAAAAAAAAAAAAAAAAAAAAAAAAACGGCATCTCTGGAAATTGAGATGAGAACAAACCTCATCATCATCACGATCCAATGCCACCATACCTCTCTGTATAGTCGTATTTTATACACTCGCAGTTTATTCAACTAAATGAAAAGTGCGAAGCAGTGTAATTTTTTTTTTTTTTTTTTTTTTTTTTTTTGAAGTGAAAATTTGTAATTTTCTTTTTCGATTTGCTTCACTGAGACGTTTCGATGATTAAATTGGAGCATCACCCGAGCAATGTTAAAATGTTGAAATGAACTCGAAAACGTATTTATTTGCTCATTTGGCTTTTGTCTTTTATTTTTGTATTTTTTTTTTTTTTTTTTTTTTTTTTGGCAGAAACAAATTAAACCAAAAATAACTTTGTAAAATAAAAAAATGTAAATGTATTTATATTTAATTGGTGCTAGTATAATTTTCCGGGAAAATGTTTAACGAGAATTTATTTGCAATGTGAGATGGTGTTGAGAAAATGAGTACTGAGAGTACTGTTTTTATGACCGGAAACTGAAAGAGTACATGAATATTGCAAATATAGTGTGCATTTTTATGAGATTCAGGAAAGAATAAGAAAATTATTTTTTTTTTGTTTATTTTTTTAACAATAAAATTATGATTTTTTTATAGCAGAAGTCTACTGAGGTGAAGCACAAAAAATTATACTCAATTTAATGCTTTTTTATTTGTATTTCTGTTTGGGTTAAAGGCTTTTTTTCCACTGTTCTGACTAATTATTACAATCTTCCCGGAATAGCGCAAAAATATAAAAAAAAGGCTGGGGTTGACCCACACTGATAAGTTCCAATTTATGAAGGGAAGGCTGTTTCCTTTAAATATACGCGACACGAAAAATTCCAACGATTATTAGCAGTTTCTTTGGCAGTTTTTTTTTTTGACCTAGAAAAAAAAACCGTTAATTGATTTTTTTTACAAACTCTATCGATTATCAACTATAACTTTGTCTGTTAAATAAAATTAACCCGAAATCAATATCTTTCTGTGTTCTCAAGATATTCGATATTTTTTTTAACAATTTTTAATATTTTTTTAATTAAAAAAAAACTATGGGGTGTTTTTTTTTAAAGTATTACCAATTTTTCACTACATCATTATGCATAGATTGAAACCAGGCCGAAGTCGATAGCATTTATTGTTCTAGAAAATATTCGAGAAACAAGCCATTTTAGAACTTTTTTAAAAATTACTGTAATAAAAAAAACCGCTGATTAAATTTTTCTGAATATCCCTTCAGCACGTTATGGCATTATTATCTGTAAAATAAAATTTATTTGAAGTCGATATCTCAATGCTTTCTCGAGATATTGTGAACGAAAAAAAGCTTCCGAACGTACGTACGATGACCGCTAGGTCCGTTATAAGGGGTCCAAGAATCTAAAAATTAGTTTTTTGCAAATATCTCAAAAACAGTTAGTGTTAGAGAAAAATTTCATTCCCCAATCTTGTAGCTGATGTAATTATTTTTAACTAAACTGGCTTTTCACTTTTTTTGTAGCATTAACCGGTTAAAAGTTACAGCAAATAGAATAGAAAAATCTCTAAAAAAAAGGACAAAAAGTCATGAAAGTGAAAGTTTTTGGCAAATATCTCAAAAACTGTTTTTCATAGAAACATTTTATTCTCCCATCTTGTAGCTCATTAAATTTCCTACAAAAATGCATTTTAATTTTTTTCGTAGCATCAACCGTTAAAAAATTACGGTAAGTGGAAAATTCAAAAAATTTCTTAAAAAGGGGCCAAAAAGTCATGAAAACGGGAGTTTTAGGCAGATATCTCAAAAACGGTTTATGCTAGAGAAAAATGTTATTCCCCAATCTTGTAGCTCATGTAATTCTAAACAAAAATGGCTTACTTTGTTCGTAGCATTTAGCGTTAAAAATTAAATATTTTTAACTTCCAGTTAAAAAATAAACCCAGAATATCGAAAAAATATGTCTTAATCGACAACATGATCTGTAAGTATTTCAAGAATGCCATAAAAAAGTTGTTTTTTCGTTAGAGTATTTATCATACCTACATTTGCGTCATACCGTCACATGTATGTTTTTTTTTTTTTTTTTAATATTTTTTACCTTTTCCGAACTAATTAATATTGTAAAGGTCATAATATGAGAAGATTTTATCAGAAATACCAACTTTACAGTGCATTTTATTCTAAAACCACTTTATCATCCTGCCATTTGTGGGCTTTACCACATCCACCGCGGATGACGTTTTAATTTTACTTATATGTGCAACGATGACGAATTGACATCCATTATTTGGTGTAAATTCCATTCCCTTTTCATATCGCACATAACACATGTGCCCATGAGATATCAAAATAAATTACAAATTCAATCGAATGTAGGTATGAAGTGTATTGAAAGAAGAAACTCATAACTTGAACGTGCAAATTGGGTTTGTCCATATCTATGATGGATCTGAGAAAAAGATAATAAAGGTAAGGTTGCATGTCGTACACATTTGCTGTTGAGGCTAAGATTGACTTTAAGGCTAGGCACGCACTTGCGATTTAAAGTCGTTGCAACTGAAAAGTCGCTCTAAAAATGGAACCTGTTTCATTTTTTTTAAGCGCCGCGATTTTTCAGTCGCATGTGCATGCACTCACATTTAAAACCATGGGTTTCATTTCTTGCGATTGAAAAATCGTGCGACTGAAAATCGCAAGTGCGTGCATGTCTATTTCTTTCCGCGACTACGATTTTTTAATCGCGCAGAAATTTGAATCGCAAGTGCGGTCACAGACATGTAATTGTATTTGTTTCATTTTATTTTGCGACAATCGCGTCGTTCGAAAAATGGAACAAATTTCAGTCGTTATTTCTCGGTCGCAAGTTCGGTCACTCACACTGAAACTCATGTGTTCTATTTCTTGCAACTAAATAGTCGCGCGATCGAAATCGCAACTGCGTGCTTAGCCTTAGGGTAAAGATTGTAGGTGGGTATAACAACCGTTGGGATGGGTTCATTTTCTTTCTGAAGGGTTTGACATGAAATAAAAATGAAATGAATTTGAATTAATTAATTTATCAATCCTTACACCTGATATAAAATGCTATGTGAAATATTTTGACTTCTATAAATTTTCTATAAAGCTTCCAATAGTGGTGTTAATTCTAGATCTCTCTTTTATTTCTGCGGTCAGTGCTCTAGTGAAATAGCCATCAGTTGCATTCTTCCCCTTTAAAAAGTCAACCGTAAAACTCGGAATGCCCATTAGTTTATCCTTGATCCCAATTTCGGTCGTACTGTCAAGTTCAGCAATTCGTTTTTTAGCCGTACTACGCGAATGTGGAATGCCCTTCCAAGCTCTATCTTTCCTTCTCAGTGTGATAATCAGAAATTCAAGACCAATGTACACTGGCATTTCCTTTTAAATCCCCTACTTCTTAACTAATGCTCGCTCTGTGTCTCTGACATATTGAGGGTACCAAAAACCCATTAAGTGCTCGTAAATTATTACAAAAAAGATAAGTCTTTTAAATAAAGTAAAAAATTAGAAATAAAATTAGTTTACTTGTATAAGTTTTCGATAAAGCTTCGAATAGATCTTAATGTGAGATATACATAAGCCCAAACATTTCTACCTGTTTTTTCAGGTGAGTTTTAAATCCTTTATAACATACTCAACATTGCGAGCTGTTTTTTAGGGAATTCTAAAATGTAAAAATTAACCCCTCCATTCAAAAATTTGATGCAAAAATGGATATATAAATATTAAGTTCTATAGATTTTCTATAAAGCTTCCAATTGGTCTTAATTTTATATTTAAGCCAACTGCTTTTTTGTTTTTTTTAAATTAAATAAATAAAATGAATTTATCCATTCTTCCATAGGTTTTCCATAAAGCTTCCAATGAGTCTTAATCCTAGACAAAAGGCAAAACATTGGAAGCTGCTTTTTTTTAGGTTATTGTTAATAAAATAAATAAAATTTAAATGAAATAAATTCATCCATTTTAACATCTGATATAAAATACTTCTTTGAATATTTTGACTTTCTCTAGAGTTTTCATAAGGCTTCCATTTTAATCCTAGAGTGCTAGATGCTTTTTAATGATATTTTTAAATAAAATAACTCATCTATTCTTAAAACTGATAAAAAAATGCTATGTAGAATATTTTATATTCTATAGGTTTTCCATAAAGCTTGCAATAGGTCTTAATTCTAGACAAAAGACCCAACATTTTTTAAGGTAATTCTTAAATAAAATAAATAAAATGAAATGAATTCATCCATCCTTCTATACATTTTCTATAAAGCTTCCAGTTGATCATAGATAAAAGAACCCTATTTTAAGGTAATTTTAACATTAAAACTAAATAGTTTAAGAATAATTAAATCAAGGAAACTGGGAAGGATATTATTATTGAAAAGTATGCAATTTAAAACACAAACATATATTTGCCAGTAAGACCTAGGGTCTTATAAATTAGGCAATGTTAGAAGGAATAGAAGGATAGAACAGATTTTTGTTGGCACAGTGGTATGAAAAACTTGAGTTAATTAGTTTAGTTAGTGAAAGATTTTTTAATGTTTCAGTTAAATATCTTTAAAAAAAATCGTCAACTTAAAAAATCACGTTTTTTAGAGCTTGGCTTAAAAACATTTATGTACATCCAGTGTGAATTTTAAAGCACGCCTTATGGATGGTCTATCTAAGTCACTTGTATATATTCAAATAAGAAAATTGTTAAATTTTAATTTTTAAAAATTTCGATAAATTTAAAGACCCGAGTTTTTTTCCCCCGAAAGTATTTATATAATGGAAACCTGAAATTTTTAACCTAGTTTGATAATATTTTAAATATTAAATACAAAATATAAGCTTTCAGATTATTTTAAAGAAGTTGGACCTCTATAAAATTTCTATTTGGAAGGAATATTATAAATTTGTTTTCGAATAAACTGATACAATTTTTAGCCTAGAGGTCGAATGATTTTTAAGAAACAGACAAAATAAAAAAATAATTTGTACAGAATCACGTAAAAGAATCACGACCAAATTTTGCTAGATTTTCTATAAAAACTCTATAAAATATCCTTTAGTTTACTCAGACATTTTTAAAGAAGGTTATATATTATGAAAGTTCAAATAAATTTTTTTTGCCCGGGCCACCGATATCAACAAGAATCTCGGAAAATTTCAGTCACAAAAGTCTTCTATCGGATTTATTGAGGGTAACAATATTTTCCGTTTCTTGTTCAGAACTAATTGAAATGAATTAAAAGACTTTTTTAGCTTACAATTTCCAGATTTATATAGATTCACCTGTTTTAGCTAAAATTAATATTTTTAAGAAGAAATATTTTTCGAAGAAATATTTCTCATCTGATGTCTAAATTCAATTAAATTCATATCGCCAATGCAAAACTACATCAGTGCTGTCCTCATCCTCTTCACCATCATGATGGGCTATCCAATCCATAACTGTAGAATGTCCGTATCCTTCAAAGAGTCCTTCTTGTCCAGTCCATCTAATTCAATGCTCAACCCATTAAGAAAAACTGAGGCTGTCAATCTTTCGCTATTTTTTCTTTCATTTTTCTGTATATCTGATGTCCGCACGGTTGCATGAACCTTTTAGTTTTGTCCAATGCAATTACACTTACTTTACGCGCAGTCAGTTGTGTTGCTCGTCATATTTTTTCAGCCCGCTTCTCCACCTCAACGTCATTGGCAGTAAAGTTATGTCAACTTTATGCAACATCAACGATATTTCGTGTAACAAGAAACAGACAGACAGACACACGAACAAACGAACTCTTCAAGAGGAATAAATATATTAAAATTGTATTTTAATCCTATGGATGGCATCATATAGGTACGGGGAATATAGTTGAGCCTCTTGGGTTATAGATACTTAGTGGTAAAAGTATCTTCTATCGCTTACAACAAGCAGTGTCTGCGGTTAGAGGACTTATTTTCAAGTGATGCAACATATTCTTCGTTTATAAATGAGAAAGTATATCGAAACTATATAAACTTCATGTGGTGATGGTGGTGGTGGTGTAGGTAAGGAGAACCAGAAGAAGGTATTTTGCCTACAAAGTGTAATTTGTTACCATCAATCTATCGAACACGAATTTAACTCTTCCTTCCTCTCTCCATCTCTATTATTGATTTCTTGGTTCTTTTGTACCCTTTTCTGGTACGAGTACCTAAGTCTATGTTTGGAAAGGGAAACACACAATTTAAAATACTCGTGCTGTATTATGTTAGTGTTCTATGATTAGGGTTACCTTCAGATAATTTCTTCGATTAATTTAAAAACTCAAGATCAACTATAATTTTGTTGAGCTTTTTGACATAAAAAAAAACATGAAATTAGTACATATTTATATGTACATTTTTCTTTGTTTACCCTAATTTACCCCACTGAAATTCTGATTTTTAAAAACGACGTATTTTGCAATTTGTAAATTAAATTTCTTTTTATATAGTATTTTTTGTATGTCTTAAGACTTGTCATTTAAGATGTGTCCTGTGTCAGATGAATGAAAAAAAACCCCTATCGTTGCTCCAAAAGACGAGATTTACACCCCTATTACGGTTGTCAATTATCAATACGATATTTGACGTTTATCAACAAAATAAATTAATCGATATTATCGTTGTCAAAAATCAAATTTTTTGATGAACTGTGATCGCTCTTAGGTTTTTTGATCTATTGTGAATGGTTCTATTGACAAATTTGATATTATCGTTGCCAAAGTTATTGTTTGTCATTAAATTTTTAGTTAACTACAAATTCGACGTTGTCTGGGCTTCCTTCCATTATTTCGACCAATCTGCATAGCTGGGTTTTTATTACAATTTACAATTTTACTCCAAGGTAATGAAAACAGTTGTAGATATATTACATATTTTTTTAGCACAGATAACTTACATTTTTGATCCAAATTTTGAAAAATGTTTTTTAAAGAAAAAATTCTGCCGACAATAACAATAATGAATAAAATTGAAATGTCAAACGAAATAGACACAGTGGGTTAAACATTTATCAATTTTTGATCATAATACCAAATTTTCAATTGATTGACAAAATTTATCAATCGTCAAATAATTGATTTTTGACAACCGTAATAGGGGTATTTGATTTTTTACTTGCGATATACTAGGTTCTATAGGGCAAGTTATGCATTCGTGCAAAAAATCGAACTCAAGATAACAATCAAACTGGACATTACGATGATAGAGAACACGAAAAAAGTGGGTCCCACAATTCCGTCCGTCTGTATGTATGTCTGTCTGTCTGTACCTCGGCGTAAAGCCTAAACCCCTTAAGGGATTTTCTTTAAACTTTAAACAAAAACCGCTCTTACGATTTTTTTTTTAATTTGTGTGTACTAATGGTGGTATGGTCTACATTTTGAAAAAATTTACCAAAAACCTTTATTAACAGTACCTGCGGTTTTTTTTGTTTTCGATTTTCTCGTTAACCGCCTAACCGATTTTTATCAAAATTTTTACTTAGTAGGTCCTACCCAGTTAGAATAATACTGTATACATATATTTTCAAAAAAAAATATTTTTTGGATTTTTAAAAAAAAAGTTCAAATTTTTTTTTTTTTTTTTTTTTGAAAAATCATTTTTTTTTTAAACGGGTTGATGAATATTTTTGAAATTATGGTTTTAGCTGTATATTATTTTATTTTTAAAAAAAAGCTTACCAAATTTTTTTTTTCTAAAAATTTCCAGAAATTTTATATATAAAAAATTATTTTTAAAAAAACCGCTCCAAAACATTTTGAAATTTTTGTCTGCATAAATTCAAATTTTTTCAAGAATTGAGATGGCATTCTTCATTCTGAGATTAAAACATTTTAAGTAATTGTTTAATCAATTTAAAGAACGTGATTCATGCTTTTTTTCCATATTCAAATTTCCATTCTTCAATTTTTTAGATGGATAAATACATACATATAATAATTATTATAAATAAATTGTGTGTTGTATATGACACTCAATTTTTAAAATTCAAAGAAAACTTTTACTACAAGAGCAAGCTCGTGCGACCCAGTTGTGCATTTTTTTTTTTAAGTAGGAAGTTTAATTTTAATTTAATTATAGGAAAATATGCTTCGATTTTTAGTAAAACTTTTGAAACCACCATCAATTTTGATAGAACATCGAATTTACTGTAAAAAGTGTTAAATTCTCCAATTCGGTGTGGTTTAGAGTTACACAATATCAAAAAATGTCTGTCCAGTGTGACCACGCTCTGAGAAATTCATGCGTTAATTTAGTAGAATTTTGAATTTAAAGCATATTCAGGTTTCACACAAACAAATTTAATAATAATAAAAACCCCTCAACGCATTTTTTTTTTAAACTGCAGTTTAGTAAATAATGAGTTTAGCCTACATGTGTACATAATCATAAAAAACAGTTATCTGGCAACTTTGGTTAAATATTTTCTCAAACTCCAATAGAGAAAGAGTGTTAGGCAAAGGCAAGCGTTAAGTTAATCAATTTCATTTAAGTGAATGTACATTATGTAAGTATGTAGAGTTCTACTCATGTCATATCCTTTTTTTGCATGAATGTTGTATAGTTGCCCGCGCAATACCACCGCCTATACCTCTTGAGTTATTTCTATCAACTTAACTCTTTCCTCCCTTTCTGCCCACCACAGGACCGCGACCGCACCACCTTGATATAACAACGTTTCGAAGCAATATTTCATGTTTGCATTTAGTACCTACTCCAGCTCTTTCACAGCAGCAGCAGCAGAATCAACGTTTTGTGAAGGTGGTTTAATGTTGAATGCCTATACCTACCTCGGTATGTGCGACTCAATGTTTGGTATGGTATACTTCATATTATAAAAGATACTTTCTCACATTCTTTCCTTATGATTTATATGATCACGAATTTGTACTCAATCAAAATTGTTCCAAGAGTGCGCGCGATTAACCATTTTGAATTCATGTGCGGCTTTTTTGGTTTTGATAGGCTTGTTAGTTATATTATGTTAAATGTGTGTTGTTATTATGATTATGAAGATGATTGTTAGAATTTTATTCTTTTTTTTTTTTGTTTTTTGTTTGCTACTTTTTATGTTATTTTAACGGCCTTACGGAGAACACAAATTTCAAGAGTATTTCCCTTGGCACATTTGACTTTTTTATTTCACTCAAGTGGTTGTAACATATCCACTTAAGTGAAACTTAAAACTTCAAAAATAATATACAATAAATCTTAGCTTATGAGCTTCAAGAATTTGTCTTCCTTTTACAATATTTTTTGTTCCGTAGATTAATATCGAAGTAATATAGAAATTTCTTATTTAATGATTCTGTACTAAAATTTAGTCAGTTTACTGATCAAGTTTTCAAAACCTTTTGAATTGTGAGTAATCTGGTGGAAAAAAAAGTATTTTTTTTTTTAATAAAAAATCTTAAATTTTCAATTTTTGAAGGCACCTGAGCTCTAGTACTCTAACAAATCATTATTGTACAGCTAACAATAATAATTCAACGAAAGTGGGTGGATGCCACGCCCCCTGAATGATAAACCACAAATTTTTAATTTTTCCTCAGCATGCATTATAAACCCTACCGCTCTACCGAAATTCATAATTCTACAACAATCGAAAGTGCTTCATATAATTGACAACACTTTTGAGAAAATGAGTAGATGCCACGCCCCTAAATGATAAATTTCAAATTTAAATTTTGTTCCTTTACACACATTGCAAGCCTTACCTCTATATCAAATTTCATTATTCTACAACAATCAGAAAAGTGGGGGAAGTGGGCGGATACCACGCCCCCTACATGGAAAATCGCAATTTTTTTATTTTTTCCTTTGTACATACCACAAGGCCTACCGTTTTGTGCGAGATTACAAGATTCTATGGTGTCGAAAGTGCTCTATAATTTTGATGATCTGTCAGTCAGTGAGTCAGTAAAGTCAGTGAAGTCAGTGAATTCAGTGAAGTCAGTGGAAGTCAGTGGAAGTCAGTGGAAGTCAGTGGAAGTCAGTGGAAGTCAGTGGAAGTCAGTGGAAGTCAGTGGAAGTCAGTGGAAGTCAGTGGAAGTCAGTGGAAGTCAGTGGAAGTCAGTGGAAGTCAGTGGAAGTCAGTGGAAGTCAGTGGAAGTCAGTGGAAGTCAGTGGAAGTCAGTGGAAGTCAGTGGAAGTCAGTGGAAGTCAGTGGAAGTCAGTGGAAGTCAGTGGAAGTCAGTGAAGTCAGTGAAGTCAGTGAAGTCAGTAAAGTCAGTGAAGTCAGAGAAGTCAGTGAAGTCAGTGAAGTCAGTGAAGTCAGTGAAGTCAGTGAAGTCAGTGGAGTCAGTGAAGTCAGTGAAGTCAGTGAAGTCAGTGAAGTCAGTGAAGTCAATGAAGTCAGTGAAGTCTGGTGAAGTCAGTGAAGACAGTGAAGTCAGTCAGTCAGTTACGGTTTTCACGATTTTTGACGTTCTATATCTCAGGAACCACTAATAGTTGAACCACTAGGGAGTTGAAATTTGGTGAGTTTCTGACACTATTGGTTCCGAAATAAGAGGGTCGAAAAGCGCTTGAGTTTCTTCCTGCAAAAAGAAGTAGTGCCTAGAACTTGGCTGGGAATTGCCGTGCCCTTTGATTTCACTTTTTACTTAAACTTCTTACTTAGAATTCTAGTTAAAAAAGAAAAGGGTTCTGTAAAGCTAATGGAAGTAAGTTGAAAAAAACTGTTTTCAAGATTCAAAGGCGAAAAGTTGAAAGAGTGATGGAATTCTTATTCATATAATTTGGAAGTACATACATATATTAAAAAACACTTTCTATAAAGCTTATATAAGGAAGTTAGACTAGAACGATTGGAATAAACTTCTTTTAAGCCTTGATTTGATAGAATTTTAGTACGAAAACGAAAAAAATAAGCTTCTGGAAGTGTATTAAGAGAAGTTTCTTTTAAGTTTATATAAGGAACGTATTTTTTTAAAAGCAGCCATTTCACAATGTGAAGAAAGCAATAGCCCTAACTGTGGTGCATAACTTGAAGACAAAAGATGTGCCAAAATAAAGATTTATGATTTTAAACTTTAGCAAACCATTTATCTTACACTCAGATAAACCCGTAAATTCAAATTTATTCACACAATCTAATTAAAAAAAAAATTACAAAAAAAAAGTCTAAGCTTCGATAAGCCTTATAAGAGATAAAAAATCCTTTTCGACCAGTAACAAAAATTATGCATGATTTATTCGTTTCCTTTTTCAAATTTATTAAAAAAAAAAGAACTTACCATCATTTTATCGAAGAAAGCAACGACTAACCGTTGGAAGCTTACCGATTCTAATCAGAATCGCTACTTTAAACCTGCACGATTAAACAAAATTGTAAAGTATAACTCGAAATGACATATTAAATACAACAAATCTTACTTTTAATTATTCTCATAAACATAAATCTTAATTAAAACACTAAAATCACAAGCCCATAAAACTTACAAATTCATTTTAAACCATAAAACAATCGTTTTGTTATTGCCAACCCTTAAAAGAATACCTAAATTGCTCCTTCCTATAAGTGATGGTAATCATTGGCACTAAATCAGCTTAAAATCCAATAAAACTCAATCAAAAGTCAATTTCCAAGGAGCCAACAGTGCTGTTATTTTATGCATGAAAAAAACCCGCTACTGACATAATTATTATCATCATCACACTTACTCTCTGTAAAGCCGGTTGGTGGTGCCACCTTTGTGTTTCGACCACACTTTATAGTGTGTATATATGTATGAAGGGAAGGTACATACATATATATACGAAAACACTTTACAAACAATTAATCAAGATGACTCTCCATTGTATAATTAATTGTCGACGTTATTTTTCGCACTAAGTCTCGTGCGATTCAGGCGCGGGAGCTGTCGCGTAATACGCCCCCCGCATACAATTTAAAGCAATTTCTATTTAATTTAATGAGCTCTTAGTTCTACTCTACGAGCATTAATTATAGCTACCTATCTACAAAGCCTTAAGCAGCAAGCATCAGCAAGGGCCCCCAAATGGCTCCTACTGTGGCTTTGATGAATCAATTTCAAGGCTAAGCGCATTAAGGAAAAAGAGACGAAAAAAATACACCCACGAAATTTATTGCCATCATCGCCGAAATTGAAATAAAATCTAGAAAACAGTCGCGCGTGCTCTCGCATCACAAAACTGAGCTTGAATATAACACTGAAATAACAACAACAACAACAAAAACTAAAAATAACTCAAATTCATTGCCTCCCCCGCCGCCTTCATCGGCATCGTGAGTGTGTACTAATTGACGTCATGTCAACATTATCTTTTAAAAATCAAACAAAATTAACACCACAAACAGACAAAGCCAGACAAAAGATACAAAAGTATCTTAAAACAAACTTTTGGTACTTCTTATTCTCACTCACTGACCACACAATTCAGAAAATTTGCATCTTTTCGTCTTATTTTTTTTTTTGTTGATGCCGTTGGTCTCGTGATCATTAGAAACATTAATTTTATTGGAGCGACTTTTGAGACCGACACGACCACTTGACAATTTGTTTTTCGTTTGCAAAAACAACCAGAATCGTTTGGTTGTTTTCTTGATGATCGAAATTCTGAAGTGAAGTCAAGCAGCAGCAGCAGCAGCTTCAGCCAGCCAGGCAAAACCCTGACACCGACACCACATAGCCAGGCAGCCAGCCAGTCATGCAAAAGCTCATTAATCAGTGTCATTGAAGCGAAGTAAAAAGGATTCGTCGTTGTATAGCGGTAGAAGTTAATGACATCGATTGCACACGAGAAGAAAACGACCAAAATAACGATGTTCGACTTGAACCTCAGTGCAAGACATAAATTTCCCAGACACACATATACATTGTTGTACTGCATCGTTTCGTGTCGTCGTCGTTGGAAGCGTGTCATGCAAATTGACCAAGAACAATATCAACCATCCTCCCGTACTGCCGTCTTTTTCTATGAATACCTCTGTATTACCTCAATTCACAAGAGAGAAAGCATAAAGATACTTTTTATGTAGTTAGTTTGTTTTTGAAAACTTTTACCTAACTTGATCGTAAAATCTGTACTCCTGTTAAAGCATATCAGTGTACTTAAAGATACTTAAAAATTGACCGTAGATACTTTTCCCTTTATGCAAAGAGCTATATACTATAATCCCTTCTTTTGAAAGCAATAAATTTATATTAACGGTGCAAGGGATTTCGTTCTATGCGAATAATTAGACAGAAAAGACTATGTTGTTTCTCAGAAAACGGAAATCGTAAAACCGACTGCGCTTTCTCTGTATGTATATCACTCTTTGTCTTTACTTTTTATATAGATACTATCGATATCTTTGATATTTTACTACCAAATTTCCATATACTCTGAAGTTACACCATCACCCACCATGTGTAAAAATACACTGCGAAAAAATCTTCGAAATTACATTTAAAAAACTGTTTTGAGGGCACTTTTTCTGTTTGTAAGTTAACACTGACTTAAATTACATGTTTCATGACAGTAACAGTAACAGTAACAGTAACAGTAACAGTAACAGTAACAGTAACAGTAACAGTAACAGTAACAGTAACAGTAACAGTAACAGTAACAGTAACAGTAACAGTAACAGTAACAGTAACAGTAACAGTAACAGTAACAGTAACAGTAACAGTAACAGTAACAGTAACAGTAACAGTAACAGTAACAGTAACAGTAACAGTAACAGTAACAGTAACAGTAACAGTAACAGTAACAGTAACAGTAACAGTAACAGTAACAGTAACAGTAACAGTAACAGTAACAGTAACAGTAACAGTAACAGTAACAGTAACAGTAACAGTAACAGTAACATTAACAGTAACAGTAACAGTAACAGTAACAGTAACAGTAACAGTAACAGTAACAGTAACAGTAACAGTAACAGTAACAGTAACAGTAACAGTAACAGTAACAGTAACAGTAACAGTAACAGTAACAGTAACAGTAACAGTAACAGTAACAGTAACAGTAACAGTAACAGTAACAGTAACAGTAACAGTAACAGTAACAGTAACAGTAACAGTAACAGTAACAGTAACAGTAACAGTAACAGTAACAGTAACAGTAACAGTAACAGTAACAGTAACAGTAACAGTAACAGTAACAGTAACAGTAACATTTAAAAAAATTTCAGAAACGACAAAAGTGAACCTCCTCAAAACCTTTAACTTTTAACTTCCCGACACAAGTCATTGGTGTTTTACATCAGCTAACTCTTAAAAAAATGTAGTTTTATGATCTTTTGACAAAACATATCAAACTGTTAGCTTTGAATCTGCGTTGACAATTACGGATTTTAACTGTTTCTAAATAAAACACTCATTTCGATATTTAAATATTTTACACAAAACAAAATTTTCTCTCAGTGTATTGGGAAGAATTTCCTTTGTCCTTGCTGGAAAATTGTTTTCATTGGCATTTATGATTTGCAAAACAAGGGTGTATTCCCAATGTGTGGGGTCCCCATTCTGTCTGACTGAATCGATATAGACGAAGAAAAAAAATATATTCATACCCCCGATGCGATGCCCCAATAGAACCACCATATAGTAGACACAGCATTACAATTTACGTATCATTTGAATAACTTGACAGATGAAATATTATTGCAGAGGTCGACATCATTGTCGTCGTCGGTTTGGGTCTGTGGCTTTTCTGTTGATTTTTTTTTTTGAATTATTTTTCTATTATTTATTTTCTAAAAGACAAATAGAAAAACCAAGCACTGGCGATGGCGGTAGTCGAATGAGAGGGTGGTGTCGAATCCGCGAGTCAAAATACAATATTTATGGTTGTGAATGTCGTCTGTGAAAATAGATACGATAGATAAAATATCGAGAAAAAATTAGCTTTGAATTGTGAAATTGAAACAAATCAAAAGACAGATGAGGAGGAGGTTTTTATATGAGTGTTTCTATTCTTGTTGTTTATGTGGACATGGACAATATTACGTATTCATAAAGGCATTGACAGCCAGTCATTCTTTCAATAATCCAAACTATGATTGATGACGGTTGAGAATTGTGATACATCCAACAAAGAAATAATCGAATGAATGAACGATATAGAACGAAATGTTAAATCATCCGGGAAATTGCAAATATTTGATTGAAAACAGAAATTGCATGCATCATTAAGACAGAGCAGTAGCAGCTGGAGGCAGTCTATATACATATATGCACTTCACGCTTCTAATTTTCTGCAGCTTAATAACTTGATTATTGCTGTTTTCTTATGCGTAAGAATTCAGATTAAAACTGAGGGAAACATCGGGATAATTTTGTTGGAAATACAATTTTTTTAGATTTTAATTTAAAAAAAAATACATACTACGAAATCAGATGTATGTATTTAAAAAAAGCAGGTTTAAGATAGGTTTAGGGTAATCATAGTTGTTTTTTTTTATTTATTTAATCCATATTGTATTCTGAAATGATTCCTGTGAAACTGAAATTATTGTGAGTTTTTTAGACTAAATTCAAGTTTTTCCTAAAGTTTTAAATGAGGGTGGGGCGAAAGGTATGAACCGGTTTTGACCGGCTGGCGCTCGGCCTTTGGTTGTGGTGAGAAAATGGGAGGGGTCTCGTTGTGAGAGTTTTCAGTAGCAACCATGGTTTGTGCGGGAGAGAAATCGTGGGTTTGCTAACAGCAAACTATTTTTGAAAATGGCCGTTCTGATATCGCCACGCAGAGAGCCTTCCGACAGCGCTTCAATATCCCTGTTGGGGGAAACGTCCCTGGCGGTAGTGCAATTAGACTTTGGGCTTGGACATTGAAAAAGACTGGTTCAACAGCAACTCCTTCGGGATTATTGGACCTTACTTTTTAGATAATGGGCGAACCGTCACTGTCACCGCTGAGCGCTATGTGACAATGTTGGAAGAGTTTTTTTGAACCCGAGCTGGAAGAATTGAGTGAAGCAACTAATCTGGAATACATCTTCTGGTTCCAACAGGATAGGGCTAGGAATTCAATGGCGAGATTGAGGCAAGTGTTCCCCCTGCACCTCGTCTCTTTGAGAGGTGACGTGGAGTGGCCTGCGCGCTCACCAGATTTGAGCATTTGTGATTTTTTCCTTTGGCGGTACATAAATGAAAAAGTTTTTAAACTTCGTCCACATACCCTGGAAGAACTTAAGGACAGAGTCAGAGAGAAAGTTACTGCAATACCCATCGAAATGAGCAGAAGAGCGGTTGCGGTTTAAAACTTCAGAATTTGCCTTCAAGAGTGCATCGCGGCTGACGTGCGCCACCTACGTGATATCATCTTTAAAACTTACCGCCATATTATTCACTCGATACATCCAGATTTAAACTTAAATCCAGGTGAATTTACATTGAATTTGTATGATTTACATCCAGATTCAAGTTTTAATCTGGATGTATTTGAGTGAATAATATGGCCGTTAATTTAAAAAACTAGATTCTGTACTGAATTTAACAATATAAACATAATTTCTGTAAGTTGAATTGTTTCTGTTTTACATCTCTTTAAAACCGGTTCATATCTTTTGCCCCACCCTGTACTTACAATTTAAATTTTTTTAATTTTTAATTAAGGAAATGTTTTAAATTTTCTAATTAAGAATAAAAAGCTGTCAGACCCAACACAGCGTACATAAATAGTAGGGTTTAAGCTTTAAGCGACCTGTGTTCAATAATACAAAACAAGCATTAGCAGAGTCACTGTGGCGTATACGTACTTTTTTATCAGCATTATATTAGTTAGTTTTAAAAATCTTAACATCACAACTTTACAGTTTATTTTGAACAGCAAATCCCTCTTAAATCAAATTAAGTTTCTACACTTGTCAAAAAAAAAATTAAGGGAACAAAAAAAAATAACTTTTTTTAGTGTTTTTTGAAGAGCTGTATCTCAAAAAAGCATTCTGAAGCTTTTTTACCGTTATTGCGCCAATCATAAGAAGCAGCACGACCCAAAAATTTTAATTTTTTTTTGAACATTGTCATTTTCTTTGAACATTTTTTTGAGCTAATTTAATGTTTTGCTTCGATAACTTGTTCATTCAGCTCTAAGGTCATCTTTTTTGGTAATTCTAAATCTTTTTTTTTTCAGAAAAATATATGGCTTTGAATGAAATAACAGACTCTGGACTTTGACTTCCAATATGTTCACAAGGAATGACGACACGGAAAATTTAAGGGTAGTTTTAAAAACTGGAATTAATATTCTACAAGATTTTTTCAAAATTTTATAACAATTATTGTTTTTTTTTTTTTTTTTTTTTGCTCCTTACCGTTACATTCAGAAAAGGTAAAAAAAAAACACTTTTAAAAGACTTTTTATAAATCTTTTATTGATTTACAAATATTGACTGCAGGACTTCATTTGGTAAGAAATTTAAAAAAAACTATAGACCACCAATATTTCTGTAAAATTTCAAATTAATCCATTGAACCGTTTTCACGTACCGCCAAATTAAATACCGTACCAATTGAATAGATTACATAAGAAAATCAAGTCAAAATTTAGCTTCGGGCGCATTCCGGTCCAGTTAAAAAAAAAAACTCTACTTTGCAAGGTTCTACTTGGTTGTGATAGCCTATTTCACCAAACACTTTTCACTTTGCAAAAACAATAATTTCCTGCAAAGTAAAAGTGCGAAGTTTTACAAAATTTGCAAAGTGAAAAGACTTTTCACTTTCTAATTTTTCTTTAATCACTATTATTTACTTTTTCGTTCTCAAAACGGTTATTTTTTTTTTATTATTATTTTCCGACAACTTTTCAATTTTATAAAATAATTGATCGATCAACTGTCAAAAATGTGTCGATTTTTCTACTTCACTTAGGTTAGGTTAGGTTAGGTTTGAAGGGGTGATGATACGGCAAACCGCATCTTCTCACTCGGATCTCAGTGGATCCATTGTGCTCACCAAGAAAACGGTAGGGAGGGTATAAGGACGGGTGAGGAATGGAGTTAGTGGAGCCTGGGGGTCAGGTGTGGGGTGCCTTCCTGAACCATCTTGAATTCTGGATGAATTTTATGATGTTTTTCAGTGGCAAACACGAGATGTCGCCCAATTCTTCGAAGAAGTATTCTCCGAGGGTTATCTTCCTGGTTCTTGCTAAGCTGGGGCACTCACAAAGGAAGTGATAAGAGCCCAACGGTCCCTGGAAGGAATATCCGTTTGAGCAAACTGGTTTAAAATTAGTTTGCGGTATTGTCCGAATTGGCCCCTTTTCCAGTTGTTGCACTGTTTGAGTCGTAAAGCACTATTGGCCACCATTTCTTTCGTAAATAAATCGAGAGGGGCTAGTGAAAGGAAAGTTTCCAGGGCTGCGGTAGGTGTGGTGTTCATGGCACTAGCCGTACCAATACACGCAAGTCTTTGAATTTCAGTCATGGTTTTAAGATTGGTTGCCTTGTCTAAGGTTGGCCACCATACCAAACAGGCCTACGTCAAAATTGGCCTTATTATGGCTGTGTACATCCAATTAATGGTTTTGGGGCTAGGACCCCATCTTTTCCCAAAAATTCTACTGCAGGTATAGAATGCTATTGAAGCTTTCCTTTCCCTTTCTTTAATGTTTTCATTCCAGTTAAGTTTACGATCTATTACCAAACCAAGGTATTTTGCCGTACCCGTGATATGGAGCGGTGTCCCATTTATGGTGAGATGGTCTATGTTTGGGATATTACGTTTTCTTGTAAACAGAACCAGTTCTGTCTTGAGTAGGTTGACATTAAGTCCGCAGCTTCTGGCCCAGTCGCTGAGCTTGTCAAGGGATTTTTGTAGAAGCTCACACAGTGTGGGTATGAATTTTCCTGAGGCCATTATTACTATGTCGTCGGCGTAGGCCACGACTTTGACACCGTCAAGATTAAGTTTGACTAAGATCTTATTTACGACCAATAGCCACAGCAGGGGAGATAAGACCCCCACCTTGTGGAGTGCCTCTAAATGCCCTTACTTTGAGCTTGCTATGACCCATTTCTGCGTTTACTAGTCTCGTTTGAAGCATGGAGTCAATCCAATTTGATAGCGCCTGGTCAATATTTATAGACTCAAGGTCTTGTCGAATCGCTGTGTTTTCAACGTTATTGAAGGCCCCTTCTATGTCAAGGAATGCTCCTCGAGTGAATTCTTTGAACTGGATTGATTTTTCAATCGTGCCAACCACTTCATGAAGTGCCGTCTCAACATATTTGACCTTCATGTATGCATGTTGGGCCTACGATAGGACATTATCATTTAGTTTTAGGCGAATGTGCATTTCAATTAGTCTTTCTAATATCTTGAGAAAAATAATATCCACTAGAATTAGAACAATTATATTTTTACAGCTTTGGAGCATAATCGGAATTATTCCATCAGAGATCTGAGAAAGAGTCAATGGCCCAAGCAACCTTCCTGTTATCAACGATTTGGTTGCCTATGTTAGATATTGCTTCTACTTCACTTACCAAAGGATTTATTTAATAATAGCATCTAAGTGGCTCTTACCTGAAATAAATAAAAAAAAAAAAGTATTTATTAATAAAATTCATGTTTAACACTTAAGCCCATTCGAAATTAAAATTAAATAAATAGATACTAAAATTTAAAATAAGCCCTTATGTGACAGTATAAAAAAAAAATAAACAGTTTTTTTTTATATCCTTTAATTTATTTGTAAAATATTAAGGGCCTGTTTCTCAATGTCCAGGAATGTATATTGACACAAAGTCACAAAACCAAGAGAGAGAAAATCATAAAAATTACCCACCTGAATAGATTAAAAAACCGTTTCATGAATTGTGGTCTTATGACCCTGTGCGAAAATTTATCTAATTTTTAAATTATTTATCATAACTTTACTCAGACATTTTGAAACATGCCCTTAATATACAAAAAAAAAAAAAAAAGAAAAAAAAAATGCCAATCGATATCTTTGTGAAATTCTTCTTACAAAAATAAACTTCCCTTCCATAAAATTAATTTGATTTCATTTTGAATTTAGATTATTTCATTTATTTAAATGTCTGCCTCTTCTTCTGATGGCCAACTTAATCAGACATTTTGTAATTCATTTTGAATTGAAAACAAATACCTTTCGATGATAAATGGAATGCAAAATCAAGAAAATTAAAATAAAAAAAAAAAAAAAAAAACTTAAAACAATTATAAATTAGAAAGCATTGCCATTAGACAAAGACGTTTTTTATTTTATTTTTTTGCAAAAAGCCTGCTCTACCTTGTCATCGTTGTCTTTGTCATTGGCGTAGTCTCGAGGAAACTCAATTTACAACATTCCAATGACTTTTGCTTTATAGAAAGGATGTCATACAGTGCTGCCCCCTACCGTCGCCGTTGTCGCGTTGGTGTATCACCCAATCGATTCAATCTACTTATATCTGTAGATACAACATAGTTTACAATCGTCCCGTTTCGCGAATTCTATGATGGAGGTACAACAATGGCAAATCCCGTATTTCCTAATTGCATTAGAATGTATCTATAAGACAAAACGATTTCCTTTCACTCCCAGTTTCTGTCCCATTCCCAATATCTCAAGCTCCAGCTACCGTCGACGTTGTCGTCATTGTCTTCGTCGTCGTTGTCGTTGTAGTGTCGATGTCGTATAGAATGTGTTGTTTCTGTGACGGGCGAATTGATGAGGAAATCAAGCTGAAACAGAAGGAGGAGGTGAATGGAGATGGAGACACAAAATGAAAGTTTTCCACTAAACATTTAGCTGAAATTTTGTTGGAGTGAGTTAGATGGCAAAGTAAGAAGGAGGAAGAGGTCGAGTATTGTATACCTACTCCTGTTGTTCATGGCAAATCTCATTAATTCAAACAAATACTTCGAAGAGGGTCAGGGAGGGATATTTGCAGGGACAACAACAAAACAGAAGACCCTGCTACTCTGCTCTAAACTCAATTCTCATCGATGGAATGCAATTCTGTGTAATCCGTTCTGTTTTCTCGATTTGAGGCGAACACAACACACACTCAAGGTGTTTCCATTGCACGACAAAGCTGACGTGTTAAATACGAATTAACAAATTAAATCTCAAGTCATGAGGTATAGTATTATAGGGGGCGCACCAAGAGCGATTGGGTGTTCCGTCAGCCATGTTGGATTGGGTGGTATGGTATTGGTATTGAATGGGGTAAAGAAAAGGAAACCATGACAGTGATGGGTTCTGGGATTTTCAAACAACAGCTCGACAGGCTTTTGGGATTATATTTTACTTTCCATTTGAGAGAGTTCCAATGTGTGTGCGGTTGACCCAAAACTCTCTATCTATCTCTTCTCTACCTCTCACTTTTCCACTCTCCTATAGGTTGCATGCATAGCTACTTTTTCACGGACCATTTCAAAAGGTATACAAAATCTAAAATAGAATAAATTTCCTAGAGCCGGTAGTGATGGCGGCGGCGGGGGGTTGGTATTGTCTCAGCGGGTTGTTTGTTATTTGTTAAGAGAAAGGACACTTATCGACCGAACCACTTGTGTCCATTTTCTAATCTAAATGTATTTGGTCACTTTTATATATTCAATGTACCGAAAATGCTAGTCCATCCGACCATTCGATATAGACAACAGAGCACACACCATGATGCTACAACTATGTATACGATGGCTTGATGTGCGGTAGAAGGAAATTGGCCACATTCGCATATTCAATTTAATGGCAGTTGCTTTTTATTTGGTCAAAGAGTTTTAAATGTGATGTAATAAATTCGAGGATCATCGAATTCTATTATAGTTTTTTTTTTTTTTTTTGAATTTTATTTTTATTTTTTAGGTATAAATTTTATTTACATACTCGTATAAGTATGTTTGAAGGTCGAGAATAAAGGATGTGCTGTGCCTGTGTGGCAAGGAAAAGAGCAAGACTTGAATTTATATAGATAGATCGAAGTATCTTGGGATTAACCGTAAAATTTACAATCTATTTTTGGGACCATGGGTTTATTTATAAGAATTAGTATGTAGTCCCAAAAACAGTTTATTTTCATTATTTTATATGCTGATGTCTATGTCTATTTGATTGACTGTGTATAAATAAAGATTGGGAAGTGACATTTTGAATTTATTTATATAACCTTAATCTCTGAAGGATATAACATGGGTTTGGAATACCTAAGCTGCTGAAAACCAAAATTCAATTGAATAGGTAAATTAGTTCTTTTTAATAGATCAGTTAGCACGTACCTCAGGGTAAGTCAAATAAAATAAGTTATTCTTCTTCTTTTCAAGCCAGGAATTATGATTTGCCTGGAAGTTTAAGAAAATCGTCAAGGAATATTGCATCATTTATTGCTGAAATTTTGAGGTCCATCGTCATAATTGGTTGAGCCAAAAATGTATTCACAATTTTGAAGTTTTAAAAGTTGAACAAGTGCAGAGGTGCATCAAAAAATTTATAACATCCTGGATTTAGCATTTTTATTTTCCTTAAATTCCAAAAAATATACAAAACAGATTTAGTGTACCCCCTCCCTCAATATTTAAACCCCCCGTTTTGTTTCAATTGCGCAAAAAATATTTAAAATATTTTAAGTTTTTGTCACGGGTCTGGTCCTCTGGTGAGTAATTAGAAAAATGGGGGGGGGGGGTGGGCTACAATGTTTCCAAACATCTGTTGACTGAAATATTTTTTGAAAACCCTCCCGCCATCTGTCTTTAGGGGCACTACAACAACTGACAGAGACTCATAACAACCGGTTTAAGAAAATAAAAGGGAATGGTTGGGGTACGTTGGGGAGGGGAATACACCAAATTTAGTTTGTTTGCTTTAAAATTTGAGGAACAATTAAATGAAAGTCAAACCTGTTACAAAATTGTTTGATGTCAAAATCTTGGACAAATTTAATATTCTAACAAAAAATTTACTAATTTGTTTAGTTGTTAAAAGTAAAGTTGAAAAGATAAATCGGTGTTCTTTCAATATCAATAAATTTTTTAACAATTTTTTAACAAAGCCAAAATTAAAATTGTACATTTTAGAATAGTTTTTTTTTTTTTTTCGTAGATTTTCTTTTATTTTGATCTTTTGAGTTTCTCGCAAACAAATCATTTCGCAAAAGTTCTATTGCGGTTTTTTAAATAATGGGTGATTCACCTAAGGTGTGATAAAAATCTAGAGCGACTAGGCTGGGTTGAGATTAGAAAAAAATTGTATGGGGGGTCTATTTAGCCGGGAGGGTCAATTTTCTAAAAAATTGACTTAAAACAGAACAAAAATTATTAAAAAACAATGGTAACACCTACAATGCCATGATATACCTTTTTGTAAAGCCAGAAATCTTTTCTTTTCTTTTATTTTAAAATAAGTCTGTTTTAGGGAATAGTTTCTGAAATATTAATTTTTAAACTCAAAATTTTGAAAAAAAAAAATGAAAAAAAAAATGAAAGAAAAGAAATGAAAATTTAATTTAATGCCCTTATCAGTTTTAAGTCAAAACCAGAAAACCGGATGCTCAAATGTCTTTAGGTTTTTGATGTATTCGATTTCCTATTAATTTCTAGGCAAACACTAAAAACTGGATGCCTGTCTTTTAGTTTTTGAGAAAATTGAAAATAACAAAAGCAAGTTTTCCTTAAATTCGACTTCCATTCGTTATCTTGTTGTCCACAGATCCTATTTCTACTAATTAAGTAGTAAAGTAGATTTCGTTCACCGAAATTTGGTGAGTTTTTTTGGATTCACTGAACGGATGCTTTTGATGTTTTAATTTGCTAAGCCGAATGATGAATTTCAATGATAGCTATAAGTGGCGCCCAACTCTGCTTTAACTCGCCACTGAATATTCTTGATTTGTTCAAAATTTAGCAAAAAAAAAAAAAAACTAGTTGTCAAATTTTTGACGATCTTATGTGTACTTTTTCTTACAAAATTATGGCGGTATTAAAATATTCAGAGGATGTGGCCAAAAACTATGTATAGGTATTTTGTTCAATGAAAATTGAAACTAAACCAACAAAAAAAAAACAAAACCAACCCTTTATTTTCTTAAGAAATCATTTATGTCACCACAAATTTATCATGCCCTGGGCATGTTCATGTTCATTGATGCAACAACTTTTTTTTTTTTTTTTTTTTTTTTAAATAACTTAATAACCGAATGCACTTGCATCGAACACACACATCGTCCGAAAGGAATTCCATAATAATACAAAACCGATTATATGGTTTTTTGTGTTGAAAAACAAAAACAACAATAAAAAAAAAAAAGTGAAACCTTTTCTTGAAGGTAATAAGATAACATGTGCGGTCTTTTGTGAAAGGCTGCACAATTCTTCATCGATTTTCTCACCAAAGACACCAGCACAATTCACTCAAATGCACCCATCAGCGCAGTACCAGTTCAGCCCCAGCTCAGCACAAGGGAATAGGACGAACTATAAGGCTTAAGTTATCTTGTTTGCGTTTATTGTTTTTTTTTTTTTTTTTTTTTTTTAACTGCTCGTTGCAGCGCCACATAAACAAGTCAGATATTATGCATTTCAAAAAATAAAAAAATAAAAAGTATCTATATTTATTTTTTACCTCTTTTAAAGGTCAAAAGTCTTTTGGCTTCATATTACAAGATGTAAATTTATCCGTTGGCGCACACAAAGAGATTTTTGTATAGGTACGTTCCCTGTTTGTTTTTTTGCAATTTTTTTTTTTTTTTTTTTTTTTTTTCATTTTTAACATATCCAACAGATACCCCTCTTCGGTACTCTTGTTGTTTCTCCTTATCCGTTGGCCTGTCAATCACTTTGTAAACGACTGTCATCGTAAATATTCACCAATGAAAATAAAAATTAAAAAAAAAAAAATCTTTTCTCCGCTCTCGTGCACATAAAATGACCAAAGAAGAAACAAAATCCGACCAAAAACCAAGTACTAAGCAAACAGTGTTAACACTGCATACAAACTCATTGTGAAGCCCTCCAGAGAACGAGAAGTTTTCTCTCGGTCAGATGGTCTGTAGATACATGGAGATGGAGATGTGGACGAATAGCTGATGGAAAATAAAGACTGCAAGGATGGATGGATGAACGTCAGTGTGTTATGTTGGTAGAGCGATAAGTTACGAGCAACCGGGTCGGCGGCGGGTCGGACAGCGGCTAATTTCCTCATTGCCCATATCGAATTCATACACAAAAACAGAAACAAAACATTTAAAAACAAATTCTGGAAAAAACAAAAACAGTTTGTATATCTTTTACTCTGTAATTGCTAATGTTTGTTTTTGTTTTTTTTTTCTAAGAGGCAGTTCTGTCCAGAACACACAGTGGGGCAGAATTTCCAAGAAATTGAGATATTTTATTCTTTGAACCTGTATCGAAGAGATTTTGGAACCAAATCGAGAGGCTTTACTGCCTTCTAACACCTCACAGATTGCTTTAGAATCGAAAGAAACAGCCTTATGTGCCTTCTCGGTTATAGAGGAGGCCTTTGGTAACACCTAATCATATGAATGAGTTGTATGCTAGGCACAAGAAAGGCGAAAGCATACGCAGGATAAAGTGTCTAGAAGGTCATCGAAACAAGAGGCTGTCCACAGGGAGGGGTTCTACCACCCTTGCTGTTTAGAGTCCTCTAGTAGACGAATTACTACAAAATCTTATTTCTCAAGGCGTACGCTGCGCTGTAGCGGCCTTGCTGATAATATTGTAATAACAGCCTTGGGAAATTTCGAAGAAACTCTTTGTGAAATAATCCAAACAGGTTTATCAATAACAAGGAAATGATCGATATTAGTGCGATTAAATATAAAATTTAGCAAGAGAACGATAGTATCATTTACCAAAAAAAAGAAACTTATGCCACACATGAAACCATCACGTTTGCTAGAGAAGTAATCAAGACCCAGAGGAAGGTAAAATATCTACAAATTACACTACACAGTAAGCTCCACTGGAATAAATACGTCGAGATTACATTCGGAAAATCTACAAGAGCCCTTGTGATATGCAAGAAACTTGCAGCTAAAATATCGGGCTGCAAACAAAATATCATGGTTAATACCATGATGGTAAGACCCATAATTTCCAATTAAAAGAACCGAACTAGTCACAACTAGAAAAAGTACAAAGGCTCGCATGCTTATGAATTACTGGAGCAATGAGAACATGGTAAAGTTCGTAAAAGTAGAACATCGACAACACTGCCACATCCGAGTTTTATTTCTGCAGGCAAATCCAGTCCGTTTCAAATTTTTTTCACTGATTTGGAAGTGTTGGTGTTAGTTCTCAGCATTGAAATCAAATTCTACCCAAAATGTACATAACTATAGTACCATTTTTGGGAAATTGTTTTTAGCAGTGATTTAAATGGTTATGGAGAGTTAGCAGTGCTCTCTTGAGATTTGCGAAAAAGAGAACTGGGGCGGGTAAAATTGTTGGTCATAAGTAAAGAGACTCGATTTGCAGGTCTAGCAAGCAACAAACGTTCTTGACATTCCAAGAGAATTATCAGAAAGTATAACTTCGAAAAGAACTTTTCAATAGAGTGAATAAACAGATGCCAATCAATGATATTCTGATAGATCGAGAACTGAAGGGACTGGACTGGATTAGAAATTTTTGGGTCAGTCTACGAGCATCTTACAGGCCAAAGTAAATGCCATAAGTAAATGTAGTTTCTCGGAAGAAACTATAGAAATTAAAAAAAAAAAAACAAGATGCTCTCAAAGCCCTAAACTGGAAAAAAATCTTTAAGCTAAGACGAGCGAAGCTCCAAATTGGGAGCTACAAGCAGAAGCGTTTCTAATCCTGAATGAGCTTAAGTAGAAACAAACTCCGAAAAATAACGTTTCTTCTTACTGGCCACTGTAATAAGACACCTTAACATTATTAGACTAGTGGGCAGTCCCACTTGCATGTTCTGCAATGCTCATGAGGAGACGGCCGGCGGACCACTTACACTTATAGACCAAATGCATAGATATCTGGGATACCACCAGATAGATGAGAGCGGACTATCCTCTCTTAAAGTACTCCAAATACTTAAATTCTTTAAGGTTCAGTTGAACAAACCTGGTTCAATATTTGATTTTCATTGAACTCGCTTAATATCTATTATTTATTAACGCGGCTAATCCGAAAATCTTAAAATGTCAATTTTAACCAGTTTATTTCGGCGGGATAACTGAGTTTTTCACGATGATTTTAGGTTTAAATATGGATGTGATTATACCCATATTGAACCATCGTTGAATCGCCGCCGTTAATCCGCCGAAATTGTAGAGTTAAAACAGCTGAACCACGGTTCAATATTTGAACCACGTTTGTACAACTGGCCCTAAGGAAACCAATTTGGAATGTGAGCCTTAGAATGAGCAATCACATCCAGCTTTGGATGGGGGCTACAACGGATTTTAAGGTCGCAGTGTACTTACACCCAAAAAATTTTCATTCATTCATTTATCTGACTTCTAAGTGTACCAGCTTTTATTTACGGCTTATTTTTTAGCGGTATGCACACCTGCACCTACTTGGAACCAGGTTGATTCAAGCTAGTGAACACCTCAGTTAAATTTTGATTACCTTTATTATCATTGAATGGCTATATTTGAATGCTGTGTTACCGTTCACAACCAAAAGAATCAAAAATGTATTCTGGTAGAAGCTGGTTAAAGGTTGAAGATGGTTTAATATAGACGCCACAAATGATTTCTGGCTTGGTGGTTTAAATCAAAAGAGAAAAAGGTACCTTTAAGTCTTACAGGTTGCGTGGTTATTTAAGCATGATTATTATTTTTTGTTTTTTCTACGCCATTTATCGATTTTCTTTATATCACGACGGATATACAAACAACATAAACCCATATAAACATATTTCGGTTATTCATCTGTTCCAAAAATTAGCTGTCAGCTCTTGAGTTCGCATTTGAACTATTCCACTTTTTGACTTATTTTGGCATATAGCTTGTTCCACTGTTTGCCAGCGGCACTGAATTCAAACCTGGACCAGGACTAGAACACGAACACAGACACAGATCAAGCCAAGCGCATTAAGCACCAACCACACCACAAATATGTGTTAAATATTTATTTTGACGTTTATTGCGTAATATTTGAATGTTTACCTGTTTGGCATGAGTTATTTGTCATTGTTGGTTTTAGGATTTAAACTTAAAAGAACTTACAGAGTGTGGAAAAAGGAGGCGTTATTTTTTTCGGAAACGATCGATAAAGATGCGGGAGATGCAGATTAAATTTTGAAAGCAAAAAAGTGTGGGCGGTTCGAAAGATTGTTGTTGTTTATGTTTGTTTGTTTGTTTTTTTATTTTTGAAGAAATTTATGTGAATGGGTTAACAACTGCTAATAACCTTAAGGTCGTTTGCTTTCCATTTTATTGATTTAAGGAATGTAACTATCTTTATTTTCAAAACTGAAAAGTTTAAACTTTTTAACCTCTGAATAGAAAAAGGTTATTAACGTCAATAACAAAGTCAAATAAGCTCTGAGCCATTGATCTTAATTTCAGTCTGTAAGTTTAAATGAATTCCAATTTTTCGACACATTATTTTTTATTTTGGGATATTATAGAAATTATTTGTAGTAGCCCGTGGCGTACTGCTTAATGTTAAGGAATGTCACGTTGATGGACCTGGGATCAAACCCTAGCCTCTAACACCGAAAAAACGTTTTTTCACGGCCACTATACATCTTGCGAGGAGTTTATAAATCTTCCAAGAGTACGACCTGTCATGAAAAAGTGACTCTTATCTTAGCCATAGCCATTCTCTATCCTCTTTCGCCGATAACACGCATGATTGAGAGTTGTAAGTCACTATAGGACCTGGTTCTGGACTAGCCATTGAGATTAATATTCGAATAAAAAAAATTATTGGTTGATAAATCACTTTTACTGCGTTTGAAACAGTATTGCCGAAATGGCACGATCGTATTACTCGACAAAATGCTCGTAGCACAGTGCCACACTGGCCCGAAAAAAATCAATGTGACTACATTTCAACGAAGATGAAGAAATTTATAAAGAATTACTTCTGTTTAGGTGGAGTGATTGAATGAATTTCAATTAAAAAGATCAAGTGACCTCAACGCATGGAGTTGAAGTCACTTGAACTTTTTAATTTGCTATATAAATTCTTTTAATTTTCTGTCATTTCTTCAATATGTGACACCACGTAATAGATTTGAGCCAAATTCTTTTGGATATAGTTCTGTTTTTTTAATTCGAAGAAATTTTAGCTATAAAGCAAGGACGTGAGAGACATGCATAAATGGCCATAAAAATAAATTATTTATTAGTTTCCAATAATGTTCCAGTAAAAATTGTTTAGCCCGAAATGTACACATCATTATCAATACAGGGTGATCGGTATAAGATGCACCAAACTGCTGGAGCGAGTAGGTTGGGTTAAGACAAGAAAAAAATCGTATGGGAGGTGGGGGGGGTCTATTTTCCCCCGTTTAGGCAGGAGGGGCAATTTTCTAAAAAATTGAGTTAAAACAGAAAAAAAAATATTTTAAAATAACGGTATAATTCAAAATGAATTTTGAAAAAAAAAATTACACTTAATTACATAAAATTTTGAAAAAAATTAGCTTGAAACTTTTTTTTAATTTTTTTTTTTTCAAAATTTCGAGTTTGCAAATTAATTTTTTAAAAACTATTCACTAACACAACTTAATTTAAAATGAAAATCAAAGAAGAGATTTCTGGCTTTCCAAAAAGGTATAGCATGGCATTTTAAATTGTACCGTTGTTTTTAAATATTTTTTTTTTCTCTTTTAAGTCAGTTTTTTAGAAAATTGCCCCTCCTGCCTAAACGGGATTTTTTTTTTCTTGTCCTAACCCAATCTACTCGCTCCAGCAGTTTGGTGCATCTTATACCGATCACCCTGAATATAAAAAAAATATACACAACTGGATATCACGAACTTGTTCTTGTATTTTAAAACAAAAAAAACTCTGAAATGCAGTTTTCTTCAAACTATTTTGTTCAATACAAGTACGAAGTTTAATCAAAATCGTTAGAGTAATTTTTAAGAAAGAAAATTTGAAAAAAAAAAAAAAACCGAAATATTTGTATGGCAGCTACCTGTGGTTCTAACATGACTTAAATCAAAAATTCCAATTTTCTTTCTAGTTAATCACATAAAAATACTCTTTACTAAATTTGGAGCAAATTGGTATACCTGTTGAGGCTCAAGTTAAAGTAACAGTGGACGCCCAGACGCAAAGAACAACGGTCGGTATGGCGAAAACCACTTTTTCTGACTTCTCCAAAATCGTATAATGCCAATTTTGATTAGAATTACGAATTTTTTTTCCATACGAACTCAATACTTGCCCTATAGAGAATAGACCTAGTAAAAACTGCCTGGAAAATTGTAAAATTTGGGAAAAAGAATAGATCTATTTACACTGTTCTTAAAGTGGTTTGAATAACATCCACCTACTACCACGCCTACTTTTATTTAATATAAAATTCTTCTCATTTAATATCATGACATTTTTTAATTCAGCGCTCTTAAACCTAAAGCATAATATTTTAATTTTGTTGATAATCTGCCCTCAGACACTAGTCCAGTCAACGAAGACCCAAAATTATCAAATAAATGAAATAAATCGTCTGGATTATTTTTTTTAAGTGGTAGGGGTGACCCTCAGGTACAACAGACTAAAAGTCCCCAGCCCAGGCCCACGGGCTTTAGACAGAAGGGGGGGGGGGCTAAAGGTCCTCTTTTATACTATTTCGTAAAAATTTTGAAAACCAAGAGTATTAGCAGAAAAATTTACACTAAAATATGAAAGTAAATTAAATATTCTTCAAAAAAGGTTTAATTCATATTTTTGCTAGGAGCAATACTAAGAGAGATATGGGAGGTACAAAAGTCAGAGAATCTGAAAAACATAATGCGTTAAAAATTTAACGTTTTATGATGAATTAACACACTGATATTATAGAAAAGGTAAATACGTATCGATTCATCATAATTCCATTGACTTGATGGGAGAGTGGGTATCGGGTTAAAGAAGGTGGTGAGAGTTAAAATATCTTTTGTCATATGAAGAACACTGTATCTTCAAAGATAAGAAGTATGCAATGTATTTCCAAGTTATTGACCAATACTTCGTGAAATAGTTTAAAGAGATATATTAAAAAAAAACTTGCTAAGGAGGGGGGGGTCTAGTTGCCCCCACTTATACGGGAGGGATCATTTTCTAATAAAATGGGTTAAAGTGCATAAGTAATCATTTAAAAACAACGGAAATATCTTCAATGCTATACTATAGCTTTTTGAAAATACAAAAACCTATTCTATTATTTCACTGCTAAAACAAGTACTTTTAGTTAAAAGTTTTTGAAAAAATTGATTTTAAATCAAAAAAAAAAAACTTTTAATAATTTTTTTTTCAAAATTTTTTTGTCATAAAGTACTAGATTTTCGTTTAGTATTTGATACTATTTTTAATCCTTATGTGAACGCTAAAAACAAGATCTTTTAGTTTTAGAGAAAATTGAAAATTATGAAAGCTACTACATTTCTAGAAAATTATTTCTGTAGAGTAAGTAGTACATTCAAAGGTCAATGTTGAAACGAATAAAAAATAAGTTAAAAAAAATCATGTAGTCTGGATTATTTTTTTAAGTGGTAGGGGTGACCCCCAGGTACAACATATTAAAAGAGGGGGGATAAAGGTCCCCTTTTGTACAATTTCGTAAATATTTCGAAAACCACGCGTTTAAGAAGAAAAGTCCACGTTTACATTTGTAACCCCTATTCCCACCCCCCCCCTCGCCTTATTACTTTTTCTGTTATTTCTGGGTAAGTTGATGAATAAAAATTAAATTTGTAGAGTAATTACCGATTTATTTAGACTTTTTTGAATTTCTAAGCCCCGCATTTTCATTAGTATCTTCTAGCGAAAATATGAACAGAACCTATTCTGTAGCAAATTTAATTTAATTTCATTTCGTGTACTAGACTTTCCTTATTAAACGCTTGGTTTTCGAAATATTTACGAAATACTACAAAAGAGGACCTTTAACCCCCCCCCCCCCCCCTTCTGGCTAAAGCTCGCGGGCCTGGGCTGGGGACCCAGGGTCACCCCTACCACTTAAAAAAATTATCCAGACTACACGATTTTTTTCATTTATTTTTCCTGCGTTGCCTGCACAACATGCTTACTTTTCTAGTATAGTTCAATTTTTTTAACAACGTTAATTTTAACCTAAAATTATGTATAGTTGAGCGAGCCTTTTATAACGTAAGGGAATAATGTTCATTATTTTTCCGCCTACTACCATGCTATTCTATACATTTGAAAGGAAAATGTCTTTCGTTGAATCTATAATTCTGCAAATCTATTGACCAATTTTTATTAGGTTTTTGAATTTCCTTATTTTAATAGGTAGGGGGAAAGTTTAACTTTTAAAAAGTGATGGTTTTAATTCAATTGACCCAATGCCTCCATACATGTTTTCTCATTAAAAACATTCGTACACTATAAAAAATGCAAAAAAATTCTTAAACTTAAGACATGATATGCAGGCAGGATCAGCTAGTGGTAACTAAAAAATGAATACAAAAAAAAAAACAAAAACATTTCAAAAACATTTTTAAATTGAATTGAATCAAGAAATATAATGAGATATTTAGTGAATCAGTTTCTCGCAGATGTTTTTCAAACAGCTGGAAATTTATAAATAAAAAAAAAAAATTATTACAAACAAACAAAGGAATACGTAACCCTTCTAATTTACTTACTCTTTTCTACATTGACCTTGTTTTATATACATAAAATAAAATAAAAATTCATGCGTACAAAGTCTGTTATGAAATCATAAAACAAATATTTACTCAAATATCATTAAATAAATACCATTTCCTTAATCCTAAACAACAAATTACCATTTATACAAACAAAAAGTATTACCATACAATTATGTATGTATTATTTAAAAATAGTTTCGTTTGCAAAAGGAACAACAAAAGCGTGCACAGATCACGATCAGTTCACCCACTAGATCACAAGATAAAAAAAAAAACCTACAAAACTAAAAAACGTGCAATCTCTGTCAATATAAATTATTGTAAATGTGTGTGTGTAGCTCTACCTATTGTGAATAAATTATGTATTCACAATAAAAAAAAACTATCCAAACAAGACATATTTTTGTATATTATTCACAATTCTGTCAGTCAGTTGACTTGCTGTCATTCCTTCTCATTTCTTCACTCAAGTATCGATCAAAGCCCGCAATAAAAATAAATTTAAAAAAAAAAAAACAAAAACTAAACTTCAACATTGTCGTGTGATTAAAATTTCGTGACAACAATTTTTAATGGTCGAATCATTAACATTTCAACACAAATTGCAAGAATTACAATGACAATGTCTAAACTGAGCTAAACAAAAACAAAAAATTATAATTTGTTTTCCTTCAACAACAATGCGACGATGGCTGAGGTAGATTATGTATCTTTGCACAAACTCAAATAGATACAGAGTTGGATTAATGATTAAACGGGCCCAAAGTCAACTTTTGGGATTCAAATATGTTTGCATTGTTACTTGCTCTAAGGGAAAAAAAAATTGAGGTGGATGAAGTCCGAAAAGTGGGTTTCGTCGAACCGACGAAACCGACCCACGGTAAAGCCTATGAAAGGTAAAGTTTAACACGTAATGTGTGACATCTAATGTGTGGCATGTTGTGTGAAACATAACGTGCTACACCTGAAACACGCGTTTTTAGTTAACTTACATCAGTGAGCATAGATTCTTATACATAATATATTTTTATTTTTTTTTTGACAGAAAATTTCCCTATTGTTGAGCTATTTCCGTATATTTTTTCCAATTTCACTCGCATCGGGAGACAATCCCAATACCCACAATCTCGTTGTATAGACAAAATTTGCTCAAAAAGTTTTCTCTAGCAAGGGCCTTACAAGTATTTGACAAGTTTTTCTATTCTTGATTTTCCCTACTGAAAAATTTTCAGGGCATTGACCAAACTTGGCAAAATCTTGCCGAAAATTAGGCGGGTTATTATTATCCAAATTGAAGCGAAACGTAATTGATAACAGAATTGGCATTTAGCACTATAAACTTTGTTTTTGCTTTCCCCACAAGGTGAAATCGTTTTTGATGTGACATTTCGTACTTCGCCCTGACTGGAAATTTTGGATAACATATTCGATAACGAATTGGGGAATTTCAAATAACTGTCAGTAAAATCACGGAGCAATAAGATGGTCCGCGACTCAGGTGGCGCCTACACGCAAGTAAAAGAGGACCTTAACAACTTGACGTGCAAAACTGAAACTGGAAACAGCTAGCTAGGGGGACCGATTTGGCTAGAAGAAGCTTGTCAGTTGATATGGTTAATCCACTACGAACTGTAGCGCAATTTAAGCGAGTATAAGTTTAAATCCGGCACTGGGTTGTAGGAATTTCAAAGAAAAAAAAACTTAAATAAATGAAACCAAGAAAATAATAAAAATACCAGGCGCTACTACTAATAGTTGCCACATTAGAGTCAAGCGTGTGCTTTTCGCTTGAATGATGTGCCTAAGCATTTCCATTAAAATCAAGTTATTTATCATTGTTGTGGTTAGTTTTTCTTTATATCATTTTTTTTCCTGACACAAATTTGGCACCTTTTTTGTATGATGCTTCTGTGTATAGACAGACTCCCTTCCAATGGAATGCATTCAAATATTTATTTTATTGAACAAACTTTGGCCATTGACGTTTTATTGGTGTTTTATAATTAGTTTTATTATCTGTGCTATATGCAGACACTGTTGCTGCCATTTTATTTCAAACTAAGAGAAGCATTCATTTTTTCTATTGTGTAAGAGTTCACAATAGAGCTTATTATAAATTATGAGAAATTTTATCTGAAGAATCTTTTGTCTGTTCATATAACCATGCATGAGATGTTGGCCCAAATTTATTTATTTATTTTTTTTTTTTGTTTTGTTTGTTTGTTTAGTTAGAATTGAGTGGAATTTGTGTGTTGGAATGGTGTTGATGTTGACTCAGTGATAAGATAGAATTAATATATTTTTTTTGTATGGAAATAACAAAACAAAAGCATTTTTTTTGAGAGTATATAGATTTTGTTGTGGCGCTAGATCATATTTTTTGTTGGAATTTAGGATTTTCTTTGAAAATCTTAGCTCTTTGATTATGATGTGTTGAACATTAAGTGACAGCTATAAGCTTAGAGCTTTCCGTTTAAGAAAAATGTTCGGAATTTTTATTATTTATTTTTTTTTTTTGGTTATTTTAATAATATTTTGATTTATATTAATAAATTCATATAGATTAAAGATATATTTTTTATTTTTGTTTACATGGTAAGGTGATTTTAATTCTTTTTATCATTATGCATCTTTTTACTGAGATAACTCTGATTAAGATTTAAGTTATCGAAAAGACTTATCTTTTTATTATTTTTATAATTTTTGTACATAAAGATATTCAATCTTTTTGTATAAAGTCTTTTCTCAAAACGCATAGTGAACCATTTGACAAGTGTGGTTGCAAGCATTTTTTTTTTTTTTGGGTGGGACTTTATAATGAAAAACTTTTAAACTCACAGAATTAAGAAATGTTTGAATCTATTATAATCGAAAAAAAAAAATCATTTAATTTGGATCAATGGTTTAGCTTGTAGAACTAGTCAAAGTAGATTAATTTTTAAAGTCACAAAAAATCTTTTTTCTTAATTTTTTTCTTTAGTTTTTTTAGAGTAAAAAAACTAGGAGAAGTTTTTTTTTGAATATAGTTTCTTACTTTTGCTTCCAATGAAAAATTTTTTTTTAAATTTTTTGAAAAAAAAAATTGGTCGAAAAACAAAAAATTTAGTTTTAAAAAAATGCGATAGTTCCCAACCTAAACTTAAAGAAAAATTATTTCCAATAGGGAGATGATTGTAGAGCGACTACAAAGGTTTAGTTTGAGCACAAGCAGAATCCTGATTTTTTTTATGGATAAATATTTTAAAAGTTATGGGCCAAAACCAAAAAAAAAAGTCAAACATTTTAAGAAGAACAAGTCTTGCGAAGCTACAAAATTGGTTTTAGAAAACTCGTACCTATCCTAACAACTTCCCAAAAAATCAGAGTACCTTCCCTAGTTAAATTTTTTTGTTTTTTAGGGGCTGTCGGTAATTTTTTATTACTTTGAGAGTTTTTTAGGCTTGGATAAAGTTAGCTATTGTAAGCTTTTTGCTCTACTGTTTTGCTTAAAATATGTACATATGTAGGTTAATGGTCCGTTTAATTTAATTCACGATTCTTTTTCTCGGATGAGCTTTAAAAAAAGTCCAGTAGAACTTTTTGAAACACCCTGTACATGATTTTTTTTTCTAAAAATTATCTATTTTAAAGCATTGAAAACTTCCTTTAAGCAGAAAAAATGTCACGATATCTTAACTCGTTAAAAATAAAACTTTTGCTAACAAAAAAGTCAGTGCATTTTAGGTATTGTTGAAGAATTTTAAAAATTTTGTTTAAAATTTGGATTTTGATTCGCATTTAGAAGAAAAAAAAATCATTTCCGTTGAAAACTTGATTCCACGTTAACTAACTTCTATAATGCTTCTTTTGATTTGTTAAAGAAGCGCTACCGAAGCTACTTTTTTTTTGCAAATTTGTCTTAAAGGATATATTTACATAAGTACAAATTTAAAATAAAATCGAAGCTTAAGATTTTACTAAGAACATTAAAAGACAATTTGAAATTGAAAAACTATTTCCTCTACTTAAAAAAATAGAAAATATAAAACTTCTTAGTAATATTCTAAGTTCTGATCGTAAATTGCTGAAATTGATTTATCGAAACTCACTTGTATGAAAGGTTTTTGACATCGCTAATCTCTGATTTTAAAGTTCTTTAAAAAACGTTTAGTTTAGTGATTATTGTTGGCTAAAAAAAAAACGTTCGTGGAATCGGACTTTAAAAAAAAATTCCAAATAATCAAAGAACAAAGAAAAGTTGATGCATTGATTTATGGGAGTTAAATATTTTTAGGAAAATTTGTCTTCAAACCTTAAAAACGAACATGCACTTATCCAAAACTAAAACTAACTAAACTCACACTCAATTCCACATTTGCCAATCTCTCTTAATTTGTCATAACATTTAAATTTACATATTCTGTAATTAAGGTTATTAAGTTTATTTTAAACAAATTGCTTTTTAATTTATAAGTCATTAAAATAAACAAGACAGTCTGTCTATTAAAAGTCCTTAAAAAATTGACAATAAAAAACATTAAGCTCGTGTTATGAACTCTACAACTGTTTGCTTGAAGCTAATGAATGATGATTATCAAGTTAAATCAGAAATATAATTCAAAAAGCCCTCCACCCCTCCCCCATCACATTTTTTTTTCAAGACATCTAACATTCCAGACCAGGAAGACCAGAGGCAACTTGTTCAGGATATAAGCAGAGAACAAGAGAGCTCATAAAATATGAACAACAAAACAAGAGGAAAAAAAACAACAACACAAAACGGATTAGCAATCCTAATACCTTAAGTAATTTATCAAAACAAACTACACCTGCTTTATTGGCTCTGGCCTCATTTGGTCGACAGTTGGAAGTTGGACATTGGCCCGGCCCGTTTCTGTTTGTCTTTGCCAGCGCCATTCACTAAAAAGGTAGAGAGAGAGAGAGAGAGAGAGATATAGTAATTCAAAAGGGAAACATTCACACCCCTCTGGAATACACAAATAATACATATGTATGTATTTCGAGAACACTCCAACACCACCGCCGGCCGCCGCACCGGAGATACCAGAGACACCGGAGGAAGATAGAGAAGATCTACTAAATTGGCGACAGTATTAACAACCTTTAATCTGATGGAATCCCATGTCCGACAAGCTTGTTCGACTCCTTGTTTTGCCGTAACAACGACACGGACGACAACGACAACGACGACGACGACGACGACGACGACGAAATTCCAAGGAATACATATGGCCAAGCTTTTGAAGTAAGTAGGTTCCTATAAATGTGTAATGCAGGTACATTGAAGGGATTTGTTGATTCTCGAATTGCACCATCATCAGAGCGACCGACAATGTTTGTACCTACACATACAATTGAATAAGAAACCTTGATGTTATGTCGTTAAGGTAAAAGGATAGATAGTTATTTCCCTTCAACAAATCTTATTACTTAGTGGAAGAACTCTGATGGAGAAGATGATGAAGCTGAAAAATGATTTCCTGTGCCATTTTATGTAGGCCCTTATTACATTGCAGGATGCTGAATCAGTTTCATGGGGAGATATTTCATAAATATTGTTGTAATAAGAGCTCTACTTTACCTAAATTTATTGCTTTTGATTTAACTAAATGAGTTGCTGTTTGCGAGGGGAAAAAAACGAGCGACTTTGTGTCAGCCTCAAAGATGGAAATTCATTTAAATCGAATTTTGACTACTGGATTTTTGCTGGTTTTCATACTTTGCCAAGGTAGGTATAATTTTTACAGAAAGAGGGGACGGGGGGAGAGGGGGGGGGGGGGTGCTGCATTCGATAATATTTGTGTGTTTAAATTCCTGCAGAAAAATGTTAATACATAGTATCGATGCTTCTGTTGCAACAACTTTAATAAGATATTCAAGAAGGATATTCATTTTGTACTCCAAATGACAGTGTGTGTAGCAAGAAAATAATTATTTGTTAATCGAAAAATTACAAAAAAAAATTTTATTTTTTTTTTAGAAAAGTTGAAATAATGGATTTTTTTTTAAATATTTTATCTAAAACTGCAAAGAGTTATTAAAACAAGAAAATAGATGAGTTTTTTGTTGAAGAAGTTAAGATTTTTTTAACGCAACTACCTATTTTTAGTTTAACATGGGATATACTGTATAAAATGCCCATTGCTGAATCTTGTGCGCAAAAATCAGTTATTCAAGTTCAAAAGTCAAAAATATCGGTTTTTATATTACAACTCGAACCTTGGACTAACTTTTAAGTCGAATTAGCTTAAGAAAGTGATTTTTGTATTAAATACTAAAATCGATACATTCACCATTTAGGAGTCAAGGGCAAAAAACCAGTATTTTTTTTGTTACCAAGTTTTGGAAATAATGATGCATATATTTTAAATTATGGCTAATATAAAAAAAAACATTACATTTGTTGCTTTTTTATAAAAGAAAAAATATTCAACAAATTGTGTCAAAAAAAATAACCTTGGTAGATCGCCCTTGTGGAACATGGATTACATGTCTTATGTGCTCGAATAGTCCATTGAAATGTTACATTAACTTTGCATTTCACACAGGACAACATTTTGTTTAAAGTATCTGTTAGGAGGGATCAGTGTGAGTGTAAAAACGAGTTTTCGGGGGCCAAACGGGGAGGAGTTTAACCCCGAAAACTCGTTTTTACACTCACACTGATCCCTCCTACAGACCCATACAAAAATGTTCTCCTGTACAAAATGCAAGGTTCGGGATATGGGAAATACGCGGAAGGGATGCCCTTTTTCAAACCCTTTCGAATAAGATATCAATGACGTCAGTGGCACTTATATATCCGAAGAAATTAAGCTGAAAATAATTTGAGTACTCCTAATTTAGCTGCAATTTTGGGGTAAACGCGATGACTCATCACCTGAAACTATTAGGCGATAGCTATAAAATAATTCCTCTATAATCCTTGCGCAATATTTATCTATCGATTGGTATAATGTAGGATGTCTGTAGTGCAAACAGTCACTGAGCAGTATGGCGAGAGAAGTACATATTTTCGTGACTGTCCTCTTTTCGCTACATACCACCCAACCGTCCGAGAAAGACATGTAATCCATGTCAAAAATACCTACCCATTGAGTCGTATGCTAAAAGCATATACTTTCGACACTTCGGCTTTTTGAATTAACAATATCTTTTAACTGATCCCCGTATGAAAAAAAAAAATAATATAATATCTTCTGTTATACAGGGTGATTCACCTAAGTTGTGACAAAAAGCTGGAGCGTGTGGGTTGAGTCGAGACAAGAAAAAAATCGAACAGGAGGGGGGTCTAATTCCCCCTGTTAAAGTGGGAGGGGCAATTTTTGACATATATGTACATACAAGAAAAAAAAATCATTAAAAAATAACGGCAAAACTAACAATGTCAACAGGTTATCATTGAAATTATTTGAGAGAATAGTTTTTGAAAAATTAGTTTTCAAATTCAAAATATTGAAAAAAAAAAATAAAAAAAATTGTGTTCAAAATAATTTTGTTAAATATTTTACGAAAAAGTGTCTAACACCTTTTTTTTTTAACTGTTGGGTAATATTTACCGTTTGAAATTTATACGTGAAAAAACTGATTTTTTTTCACATTCTACCCCCAATAACTTTTTATGCGCATACAATTTGGCAATGGAATTTTTAGGCAATATTTCTTATACAAAAAAAAAAAAATAATTGCACTTAAACATCTTCACTTGGATTTATTCAACAGTTAATTTGAATTCATAAAAGCAAAAATAATAATCCTCTAAAGTCACGGACAAAAGATCATTATTTATTAAATTTTAATTTTGCGCTTGACATAAAGATGTAGGTAAATGTCGTTTAATGAATATAAAAAGTTTCAGACAACAGTTCTTTGATAAATATAAAAAGAGAGCAGGAGACAGAACGGAGCCTTGATGCACACCAGGATTAATTTTGTTAAATTCAAACTTAAAACAATAGCAATAAAGATTTGTATTAAGCAGTCCGAAAGATTATTTATAATTTTAACGAAGAAGAGATACCTTGATGCCAAAAAATGCATGCATTTTCGTTAAATAAGAGCGTGATGCAAAACTCTGTGAGACTGAATTAAATTTTTTTTTATCGGTAACAACTTAACTATTTTTATCTGGATTATAAATCTTCTTCGATCCATGCAAAAAAGAACAAATTTACATAAGTTGTTTTGCCCAGTAAAATTTGACTTTGTTACTTCAAAAAAAAAAAAAAATCCGACAAAGCTGAATTTGGGAGGAGATATTATTTATCTGTGTGTTTCATTTCCCAAATTTGGACCATGACTGTCGATTTAGTGAGGATTAGAAAAGGAGACATTCAGTCGTTTCTAAAGCTGTCAGTCTTTTGTATATGAAGTGTTAAGACAAAATTGTAACTAGTAAAATTATACACATACAATTTAATGCGACACGTTTTTTCCGTAATGACAGTAGATTTTGAGAAAAACTTTTGCAAGCAAACGTTCCCAGTATAATACCCCAGCAAGCTGTGGTCTGGAAAATAGTATTAACAAAAAATAATATTGTTGTATCTATAACATTTGCGCACGTATTTATCAAAAAATCTATTGCTTTAACGAAAAAAAAAAAACTGTTATAAATTAAACAAAAAATAAAAACTGTTATAATTCGTTTTTGTATAGAATTTTAGAAGATTTTATTTTAGCTTGTTTCTTCTTGATTTTCAGCTGCGAACCATAAGCAAAAGCTCAAACTAAGGATACCTACCTCTTAAAATGTGATTATAAAGACGTCAAAAACAAGCTTTCCATAAAAAAAATCAGCTTGTCAGATTTTTTGTTTAAGTATAAAACCTTTCCAGTCATATTTTCATGGGCTTTAAAGCTCCAAAGGTCCAAATGTTTTTAAAAAAAATGTATATGTTTATGTTTAAGGTATATTTTTAGGTTATTGCAGCAGTTAACAAGGTCCTAATTCCTGCATCATTATTGTATTTCCCCTGTGCACCACACTGTATCAAACCTCAAACATCCTGCTCTGCCAATGATATGCGCATACAAAATGAAACAAAAGTAAGACCAACAAAAAGCAATACAATGTAATTATCTCAAGCCCTTTATATGGAATCGTATTCGTCCTATATACCTGCACGTAGAACGTGCTTATAACTCGAACTTGTCGCCCATATTCTTCTCCTCCACTGTTCCTCCCCCTGATGATGAAATACTTCTGTCCATAGGGATAATTAAGTTTAACATTTTAATTGACAGCAGTGCAATTAGTACATACATACACGCTGCTGGTCGAATGAAAATCTGTCACGATGCATCTTCGTCTGGTTTGTCCGCAGGAGCACACCTTTGTGTATTATACCCTGATTTGTCCCTCTTCTTTTTTTTTTTTTTTTTTTTTTTTTTTTTTATTTATTTATTTATTTTGTTATTTTAATTGTAGTAGCCGTGGCGTGATGGTTAGTGCGATGGACTGTCATGCCGGAGGTCTAAGGTTCGATCCCCAGCCTCGTCATCTATTTATTTAAAAGAAAAACGGCTACTGCCTCTTGCGAGGAATTGACAAATCCTCCAAGAGTATCTCCTGTCACAGAAAAGTGCCGCTCGTTAGCCGTTCGGATTCGGCAATAAACTGTAGGTCCCCTCCATTCCTGCAGACACGCACACAGGAATGGTTGAGAGTTGTAAGTCACTAGGCCCTAGTTCTTCATGAGCTGTTGTGCCATCAAATTTAATTTATTTTTTTTTTTTTATTTTAATTAGTTTTTTTTTTTTTTTTTTTTTTTTTTTTTTTTTTTTTTTTGTACACCTAGGAACTGTTATACCCGTATACCAGTCCTTTCTTAACATAATTTCATTTGACAATTAAAGTGGAAAACGTATTTGCAAATTAATTTGCTCATTTCCTCCTCACATTTACTCGTACCAACCAACTTTTGTATTTGCCAATGTGCTCTTGTACCACTGCACTAGAACCTTTTCTCTTTTTAATTGAATTCACTTATAGATATCGACATGAACATAGGGTCATACAATTAAAAAAAAAAAAAAAAACAGAATAAAATAAAAATAAAAATAATTGTATATAAAAAAAACTCACCTGAGAATTAAAATCGAAAAAGAACTCCGGCCGCAATGGACATGGAAGACCACATTTGCAGGTGCCCGGTGACAATAAGTAATCCTGTATTTGCACCTGTGAACGTAATGTTGCTCCAGTGGGACTATAAAAAATAGAAAAAAAAAAAAAGAATTAATGAGGAAAAAAATCACTAAGAATGGCATTATAAATAGAGATGAAAATGGAAAAACAATTAATAAAACAACACGAGATGAGCCAAGAAAAAAAAAAGGAAAAAACAAGTCCTCCCTTGGCATTTGTGAGCATTTTAATTAATTCGTTTGAATGGTTCTTCTGCGATTTCATTTATTTAGAACACAAGAATCTTACACACTGAAATGATTATTATGAATGGGTAAATGAATGAATCGACAACGACTCCGTATACCGCTCACCACCTGCCGCCACACCGCCGCCGACCTCAGGCGAAACACATAAAATAGGACGTTCTAATTAAAAATATTTTTTTTTTTTTTGCATTCTTTCTATTTATAACTGGATAATGAGAGTTAATGCATGAAGTCGATTTAAGAGGGAATTATAATAATTATTGTCGGTAGCTTTATGAATTATGTATAACTGGTGAATTTGATTAATTTTTTTTTTCTGCTGAAATTGAAATTATATCAAGGATATTATTTTTTTTATTTTTTCGTATAAGTACGCCAGGAAAATAGGAACATCGGGGGATGTTATAAGAGTATCCACTTATCCTTGAGGAAATGTTTGTTTAAATCAGTTGGCTAATTCATTAAGCACAAAAGATAGCTAAGAGGAATGATAATATGTCATCTTATTTTGTCGTACAGGGTGTTTCTTTCTGATCGATGACTTGAAATTTTAAAACTAAGCGGGAAACTGGATGAAAACACAATTATTGTTAAACATTTTAAGTGCCAAGATCATCTTTTTCTGTCTGTCTACTTATTTGTTTGCTTCAAACTTTTAATCGTTCTTAAACGTTTTTAAAAGAAAAATGTGGGGCGCATAAGTGCCACTCTCTACATTCTTAACAATTATCTATTACATTGGCTTCACGTTTTTTGTTTTAACAGGAGAAATGATTTTACTTAAATTAAAAAATCTAAAAAATTTATTTCTGGTCCAAATTTTGGGTAGTAGCCCAGGAAAATTAGACAAAAACTGGCACAATTACGATCAAATTCCGAAAAAGCTGAATTGTGGTGGTGATGTTTTTTTTGTTGTTTCTTAAACATTTTCCAAAAAGTACCCTAAACCTCGACCGGGGCTAAAATTTGTGTACGGGGGTTGAAAGGGGCTGAATTTCAGTGTTTTGCAAATTTTACAAAAACTATCAGTGTTTTTAAAAAAATTTGAGGCAAAAGTTCTAGCTTATGTAATTTTACATTAAAAATGTTATGACACTTTTTTTCGTACAATCAATAGGTTTTGAGAAAAACGTTCACAAACTTTATAGTGTACTGGATTTAGTCGAAAAGTTGCATGTTTCGACTTGCAAATATCTTTTGTATCTTATGTGTTTAGGTACATCTCCACATTTAAAAAAAATAAAATTTCAGGGTCGTAGGCATTAGGAAAGAGCCGCCATATGCAGCTCATTTTGTTTACATTTAATAATTCGAAATTTTACTGTAATAATCCTATTTACGTAATGGCGTAAAAACAAAAAAATATTTGATTTAAAAAACTCATTTTCGTTAATTTTTCTTTTTTCAAAATTTAGGACACAGTTTTTTAAATTTACGGCGCATTTGAAACAAAATGATTAGATACCTATTTTTTTCCCATCTTGAAAATATTTTGTGTATTTTTTTTTTTTTGCGAAACTTAGTTGTGTATATACCTGTGCGAAACGGGGGCGGGCCATCTATTGTGAATCATTTTCAAAACAAAAAAAAAACCCTGCTACTGAGAATCAGGGCCAAAACGCAAGGGAAAATAAGCTGAAAAAATTTCTATACCTACTAAGTTAAGAAAATGTTCAAACCAACCCGCTTTAAAAAGAACGCTCAAATCGATTGATTGATGCTCCCAAAAACTATAAATTTGAATTTTCGAATTAATTTAAGATAACGTTGGCAGCAAGAACATCTTCAATAAGACCATTGAAGAAGACGCGTGCCGTACATTAGCCAATAAGAAGCTACCACCGCATGACAACCCTAATTTTCATGAAAAATAATTGTATAATGATTGTGCTTATGAGGCTGATTTCCATTTAAATGGATAGATACACGTTAATAAACGGGATAGTAGATAATCCTTTAATTATAGTAAATCAGTAATTCTTGCATCATTAATAATTATTTCATAACAGTACAGTAGGGTGTGCTATGATATTGCCTGAGGGAATTGAATTGGCCCTCACATTTTTTAACAATAAACGTGTTTTCAGTTACTATCCGTAATATTTTGTAAGCCAAAAAAAAAATTTTTTTTTTTTTTTTTTTTTTTAATTTGAAAATAAATTTTCCAAAAACTATTCGCTTCAACAACATGATTTAATTAAATAGTTAAGAACGGATTTCTGCACCAATAAGTTTTTTTTTTTTTTTTTTGAATTTATTTTTGTTTTAAGCAATTTAAAAAAAAATTGCTCCTCCCTGTGGGGAACAGTAACCCCCCCAAACAGGTTTTTTCCATGTTTCGACCTAAATTACATGTTCTAGTCGCTTGTCGTTTCTTCTACCAAACACCATGTGTATTCAATTTTAATATCCTGAAAAAAAAAATTTAAAGTGATCTTCAATGATACTGCATATTTTTTTTTCATTATTGGAATACTAACCAAGAAATATGTTAATAAAATTAATATATTTTTCGTGAGAAATTTTTTTAGCACTATCGTAAGCAGTTATTTTATTACTCGTCAAATGCGCCAAATATGAAAAAAAAATCTCATAATTATACAAGTTTGTAGAAATAATTCTTCTATAGTTCATCCAACTATTCTTGTCAGTACAGAAGTTTTTTTTTTTTTGCAAAACTGCAAAAACGCGTTGCAACCAATATCTTGAGAATGGCTCATGGTACACAAAATTTGTAAGCACATTTTTATCTAGGTATTCATGTATTAAATATTTTTTTATTTTATACTGTTAAAATGATTCTGCTTTTTAATTGCTCAATGTACTATTTATGTATTTTCTGTTATTTGTTTTTTCTTTATTTTTAAAGGAATTAGGCTTACTAGGGATACCCTTACAAAAACGCACCTATTTTCCTACTTCATATATTTTTTTTTGTTTTTCAAAATTATTGTAATTGTGCAATTTTACCTACTACTTGGTAACGCTGGTCAATTTCAATTAAACTTGAAATTATTTATTTTGCATACTACGGCATCGCGATAAGAGCTTTTACATGCAATAGACTTATGCAATACGCTGCAACCAAACTGAGATGCAATCGTCCTATCTTCCCTATACTGACAAGAATTATTGGACGAACTATAGTCAAAAATGGTTAAGGCTGACTTATCGAAAAAATAAAAAAAAAAAATTATAATTATTCGGAAAACATGTACTTAACTTTATTTGAAGCTAGTGGCAACTCTGCAAGAGATGACGGCCAAAAATTAACGAAAAAAAAAAATATTCTTCCACAATGAAATATTTAAAAACAAAAAAAAAACCCAAGTGTACTGATTTATGTGTCAAAACCCAGGGTGAGGGATAAAACTGAGAAGGCTTTTCTCATAGTACGAGTATCTACGAATATGTTCTTTCTGTTCATCGGAAATTATAGCAAAATTGATGGATTGATAAAAATAATATAAGAAACGAACGAATGTCTCAGAAACAGGAATATTGTTGGTCAACCTTGTTGCTTTTCTCCGTCCTTTTTGATTACTTAATTGTAGCCATTCTGATTTCCTTAATATGTAAGTTTAATTTATGCTCTTTATAAGAAAAAGAAACAGTGATTAAAAAAAAAAATATAATAATATAAAATTACACAAACACACCATTAATCATGCTTTACATAGGTATTTGGTATTTTAATTACCACGCTAAGCTCTTAAATTAAAATTTATTGGTGTGAAATTCGTTTGCACAAAATTAAGCTTGTAACTTAGTTTTACATTAAAAAGCAATAAACTTCAAGACGTCGGTCGTCGTCGCTCGCGTCGTTTCGGTCCTCGTCATGTTGCCACGCCATTTTACTCAAATAATGCTAATAGAAAAATATATATCTCAATTATTTGCTAATTAAAAAGAGTAAAGTAGATTTATGTGCGTACATAAAAATTTTTTAATTTCGCCAAATTCGTGATTATAAATCACTGGGATATGACACAAAGCGTGCACCAACACATTTTTAAAGGAATATGGTATCCCCAGAATGCATAAAACTATATTTTATGAGAGATATTTCATTGTTTTCAATTAAAGCAAATAAAGTGAAATTTAAGCATAATAAAAATATGACTCTTGTGTGATTTAAAGACGAAGTCTATCTCCAGAAACGTATAATGCACTTGTGCCGTTTAAGACCTGGAATTCTTTTTACTTCGGTTCATGGTTGCTTCTTTGGACTGTATACTTGTTGAAGTGTTAAGATAATTGTGCTGGGTAATTTCTTTAATCGAAGATGCACCTGATTGCATTTTGACAATCTTCATTTTAAATAGTTATATAAAAACTAATGACAAATGACTTGCGACAGTAATTTGAGAAAAGTTTTCGAACCACGTGAATGGGTGTTGTATGAAATTTGAATACAAATTTATGGTTTAAACAAAAACGTGATAAATGTATCAAAATGTTTTGCGTTGAAAAGACGCAGAATAATTGGTGAAATACCCAACCAATTCCATGGAAAACTCAGTTGTGCACAATTATATTTCTGAACATGTAAGAACATTTCATTTTTTTAATTTTTTTTTTATATTCCAGATAAAAATGAGCTTCGTTTTACTGCGGCTGCCATCGTAAGCATAATATCTCAACTACATACGTATGTATGGCCTCATCAGAAAAATATTGAAAATGTCAATTCTATAGAAAATCTCATAACCAGACAATTTTATAACAAAAACGCTTTTGCGTCATTTGCAGTTGACATTTACTTAAGACAACAGAATAAAGGTTAAAGAAGAGTTATAGAGAATTTGTATCTCTGTTAAAAAAACTAAACACCAAAAGTTTTTAAATAGGTAAAGCCAATTTGTATAAAATATTAAAGCGAATGAATTTTAAAAATATACTGAGTGCCAGTTGTACAAATGTGGTTCAATATTTAACTCGTGGTTCAGAAATTTTAACTCATCGATTTCGGCGGATTAACTACGGTTCAACGATGGTTCAAGGTTCAAGAACATGCTTATTAGCCAATTACATGCCTGAACAAGCGTTGAACCTCAGTTAATCCGACAAAATCGACGAATTAAAATTCCTGAACCATGGATCAATATTTGAACCTCGATTGTACAACTGGCCCTCAGAAATAAAGAAATGACTCTAAGGCAAGGCGCTCACTAAAGTATTGACGGAGAGGAGTGGCGAAGTAGTAGCGAGTGGCAGTGGAGTGGTGAACCAGTGGATTGGCGATGGAGTGGCTGCGAAGTGATATGAAGATGATTTAACGCACACTGCGGTGGTAAACTACGTTCATCAGCTCTCAGTCTATTAGTCAATAATCAGAATCATACGTATACAGTACAAAAATCCATTTGTGTTTGTTTTAATTACTTTTTCCCAAATCGCCTATGCTCTCTATTGCTATTAAGAAAACAAGTTTTGTGTAAATTTTGACATAAAAAATCTGATTATTTTTGAGTAATTTACAAAAAAAAAAATGCTTAACAATTAAAAATAAACCCATCTACAAAAAACTTAGATTAGTCGAAATTTGTCAGGTTTACCAATGCTCTGGCAATGAGCTGCCAAAATCTAACTACTTTACAGTGTATAATTCAAACCGTTGTTGTTGGTAGATACTGTTCTAAGATCTGACAATTCTACTTTAGATATAGTTGGCCCAACAACCCTTTTCTCGATAACTTTGTCAGGTTTAAGACTGCTAAGTAAAAAATTCACACGGTTGACAGAGATATTAAATTAAAAATTTTTATATTTTTATACATATATCAGGCGACATATTAGGACAATTTCAAATGCATCATAAAATATCCTAATCGTGCAAATTGTGTGATCAGACAATTATTGTGAAGTACCTCACAATTTTATTATAGGTTGGGGCCGTCTTATAATAGCCTGTAAAGGCCTTTGCTGAAAATATTGTCAAAATGAATTTTAAATTCATACTATTGTAAATTTGAAATATATGTTTTTTTTTTACAGATTCAATAATCGGAGTTCCCGTTCTAGCGTTTTGTCCGTAGCGCATTTTTCACACAGTTAGGCCAGAGACACATGTTGCTAGGTTATTTCTAGCGACTTTTTTCAAACACATGACATAACTAAAATGTATTCAAAGACAATATCGTATTACTATTTTATCTACTATTAGCGTTTATTCATAAATTCAACCAATCTAATCTAACGACTTCGATGTTGTAGTAGAAACTTTTTGTTTACCTGGGAATATTTCCTTCCGTCGAAAATGGCTTCCAACTCGGCCCCCTGAATTGGACGCGGCTTGCCGTGACCTAACCAGAGGACCCGGAAGTACCTATGTTGTACCTCCTCGTGCTGGAAGCCGGTAACAGGCAAATATGCGTAAGGTCATCTCTTCACGTGATGATGATAGTAAATTACGTCTTATCGTACAATGACGAGAAAAATTGAAACTGAGCGTGGTCTTTGTCTGGTAGAACAACAAAGTTAAGAGACAATCCTGAATGGGAGGGACAAGAGACCCATTATTCAGTGGTGCCGGTGCCTTTGGTGTCCGGATGCTTTCAATTTAAAAAAAAAACCCAAATTGGGTACGCCGGGGGTGATCCTCCCCGCAAATTGCCCATTAGATCACACTTGAGGTTGGCCCCCGTAGTGGGAGCATCGTCGGGTTGTGGTTTCACGTCAAATGCGGCAGCGCTTAGTATTTCTTGATCCTTGGATCTTGAATACAAGAGGTGCAGATAGACCTCGGCCCTTAGCAAGGGTGAAGAATAGCCCTACATTCCCTAATTGCAACTGGTGCAGCCGAGACATACCAGGTTGCTAGTTGACAATATCAGAGGTAGTCCCTCGTGAGATTAGACCATAATACGCAGGTGCTCACGTTAAGCTTGACTCTATCTTCCATCGAAAATTGGGAACGTGAATGATATTCGATGAATTTCCTGGCAATTCATTGCAATCGGGAATAAAATTCCCAGGGAAATTTGCCTATCAATACATTAGATTTGTTCGAGGGAAATGAATTCCAGAACAGATTCGAGATAGCAGAAAAATTACCGAAGGGCATTAAATATTCCGCGGGAAATAAAATTCTGATAAGATCCAATATTGCCATATTGTCAGATCTGGAAACTGTCAGTACTGAACTTAGCACTTTAATTGACGATTTATTGCTGTGGTACATATTTTGTTTTTTTTTTTTCACTTAGGCCCATTTGTTAAAAGAAAAATTAAATATTTATTTATATGACATGATGCCTTTTGAGAGCAATCTCAAACATAAGAGTTTATGTGACAGTTAACGCTGAGGAAAAAGTAGAACATATGGGTTTAAGTTGAACATAAATATTTAAAGTTTCTTTTCAGCAAATAAGCCTGAAATGATTATTACAATTTTTCATTCACTTTTTAATTGAGACGAGACTAGAAAAATACCTTAACAGTTATAACAGTTGATTAGCACTAAAAAAAATCGAATTCATAAAATACATTTCTTGCTGACTTCTGAAACTAACTGACCTTTATTGAGGATTTAGGGCCAGTTGTAAAATCGTGGTTCAAATTTGGATCCGTTGTTCAGGAATTTAAATTTTCCGATTTCGGGGAATTAACTTAAGTTTAACGATGGTTCAAGGTTTGAGTATGTGATAATAGCCAAGTAAATGCCTGAACCATCGCTAAACGTCAGTTAATCCGACGGTGAATTAAAAATCCTGAACTACATTTAACCCACGATTGTACAACTGGCACTTAGTAAATATTTAGATGGCATATTTTTTTTTTTTGAAAAATCCTCAAATGATGCAAAAATTCTCTATGACCTTGAAAAAAATTTAAAAAATTATTACTACTGAAACTAACTGACCTTTTTACGACCTTTAACTGTCGTTTTAAATTGGTGATAAAAGTCTTTTATGTAATATGACCTTGAAACAAAAAAAATTTATAACGCGCCATTGAAAAAACAGCCTTAACTTCGTATTAAAAATTTTCAAGTCTGTCAATAATTTCTGAAAATAGTTGACCTTTTAAGCCAAATACTGACCTTTAATATAGCATCCAATACACTCCTACGTATACATACATTTAATGGCAATGACGCAAGTGTATCAACCTATTACAATGAATCCAGTCAGTTTAGAATCTATTTCTGACGCTTATCAAATACTTCGAACCTATATATTTCGTATAGAAATAGGGGAAAATTGCAATTCCAATATTATTCATCCAAAAATTATTTCCAAATGTTTCGCAAAATTAATCACTTAACTTCATTGGAAACACTAATCGGGGATTCAAAAACCATTACGAAACCATAAAAAAAAAAAATGTCTTTGATAAAAATCAACAAATATCGTTCTCCCGATTGAAATACGCCCAGCAAAAAAAAAAACACGTCATGCTTGGTGATTCATAATATAATTGGTCATTCTCTCTGGATGATGTTGTTTTGTTCCCATTTTTTATTTTTTGCTTTTAGGTTTAACCGCAAAATTAGTGATCAGTTAAACATTAACCTTAATGTTAATGGAATAATATGCTTAATCCCCTCTTCTATCAATCGAGCGAACAAAAAAGGAGTGGCGGCCGGTGGCGGCGGTATGGCAGCTCAGCGTTTGAGCCCCAAATTGACCGATTAATTTGTCTTTTAATTTTTTGTTTTCTTGCCATTTGAATCCTTGTCACAGTTTGTCATGCAAGTTGGTAGATTTTTTTTTTTTTTTTTTTTAAGAATTTCCTGTTTCCCCCAAAAAAGGAAGAAAACTATGAGTCAGCTAAAAATTCCCTCGGGCTATACCATTCCCGATATTCATTCATTTCATTAATCATTCATCGCAAATTAATAGTTCAGCAAATTCTCAATCATCTCGTTTGGAGCTTGCTGCACAGCACAACATTATCTAGCTGAATATTATCCATTATCGCCTTGCAATTTAGGTCTCATTAGAACCGTCAGTCTGTCCATTTTCATTTTCTCTCTCGTCGTACGTCGTCGTGTCGGTCGGAACTCGCAAGTCGAGAACAGAAATCCTTATAAAGAATTAAGGCAATTACGGTTGCATATTCATCGATTAATTCTGTCTGCGAGTCATCAATTAGTCTCGTTTAAAAAGAAGAAGAAAAAAAAAAAAAAAAAAAAAACAAAGATAGAAAGAAGAATAAGAACCAAAATAAATGAAATGAAAAACAAGAAAAAGACTTTCGAGAAATAAAAATCTAAAAGAAAAAGGGTGAAAGGAAAGATGGCTAATGGAAAATTCAAAAGGGGCTGGGTGTGCAGAAGCTGATGGTGGTTTGAGGGTTGGGTTGGTATTGTGGGGTTGGTCGGCAGTGTGCATTGCGCAAAATGAAAGATTTAAATGAAATATAAAGTCGGTAAAAAAAAAAAAAAAACGGTATATTCATTGTGCCATTGTTTCAAGTATTTCATAGCCAAGACAGAGGCAGTGAAAAGAGCCATAAGCTCTTTATTGGAAATTATGGCGTCTGCGTTTGGAAATCCCTTTTCTATGATTAGTTAGATGACTCTCACTATGTGTGTAGGTATATGGAAAACAATGATTGTATGTGTGTCCTCCTTCGTCCTTCGAACTTTCTTCTGCTTGTTCTTCTTGATTTCTTCATCGTCTTCGTATAGGTCTTATAATCTTCGTCGTAGTCGTCGCCCCGTATTGCGAGTTGTTGGAAGAGAAATCATCTTTTCTTATTCGACTGCGTGTGGAGAAATTATTGATTAGCTGTCGGAGGAGCTGTCGACTGTTTTCTTGTTATATCGCTTCCCATTTTATACATTTTCTACCACAAGAGAAGCAACTCCTCTCTTCTTCTTCTTCTCTGGCATATAATATTTCATTTGAACTTTTCTTTTGGGGTTCGGTTTGGATTCGAATGGAGAGGAGGGGGGGGGGGGGGGGGGGGGGGGGGGAAGAAGAACAACGAACGGTATTTATGTGGACGACAGGGTTGTTGGCATTAAATTGCTACCGTAGAACAAAGGATCAATCTTTCTTCTTCAGTTTTCTTTTTATTTTATTTTTTTATTTTTTTTTTTTTGGTTTTGTTTTGCTAACATTGTATTTTTTTTTTTCTACTATATTATGAATTTATTTTTTTTTTATTTTGTTGGCCTTCTTTATAAGCTTGCGATTGAGATGTAAAGTAACAGAAAGATTATGTGAGGGATTTATACGGCTTAATCAGTTCAGGGCTGTTATTAATCATTTCGCTCAATTTTTTTTTTTGGCATTCAAGTCCAGTTAAGGGGCTTAAGAAGTTAGGAAAATTTTGTTTTATAAATAAAGGTGAATAAAAAGAAGAGGATATAGATGTTGATAAATGGTGCAATTATTTTTGAAATAAAAATAAATGCCTATGGAATATGCTTGCCTACAATTCGGATGATAGAGATAGTTAAGTATAATCTTTGTGAACTTTTAGTGATTGCTAGCTGATGGGTATAGGGTTTGCGCGAAGGGGATGATCATTGTAGGAGATGATTTTTGATAATTAGGTAGATTACCTATAAGCTATCAGAATAATCGTGTTTAAGATGCTGTGCTGAATATTAAATTCGTAGGTAGGTATGTATAAATAATGTTAGAAGCAAAAATAAATCACAATGATTAATTGTTTATTTCATTTAAATAGTTAAAGAATTTTCGGAGATGATAGCCGATAAACAAATAAAACGCTTATTTAGGAAGAAAAGGTGAAATAAAAATAACCTTACAGACATGGTAAGGCCAATATCACACGAGCGTCCAAATAGACGCAACTTCCATTTGGAAGCGCGTCCAGTATAAAACTCTCTTGATGTCACACGAACTTGGTGGGTGAAATTTGAAAAAAAAACACCCCCTACCGCCTTCCCTGTTGTAATGAGCCCTATAAAATGTATAACATTTTTGTAGAGGGGAGTTGGAGCAGTAACAATGTGGAATGTTGTTTTTTTAAATTCAGAAAATTTTCATCAACTTTTGAATTTAGAATACTTTTTTGCTTATAAACTGATTAAATAACCTCCATTGCCTCTCTTGTTAGGTTTATGCCTATAAAATTACCAGCATTTTTTTAGGCAAGGGTTCAGGGAATAACTTTGCATAATTATTTTCCCAAATTTCTAAAATTTTACACCAACTTTTCAATTTAAAATTCCAGAAATCTCAGCTCAACGGTACTTTAGGAACTTAATTTTAATTTAATTTTGTATACATTATTTCTATTATCTGTGAAAATTTCAACAATATATATTGACCCACTAAAAAGATAAAAATAAAAAAACACAAAAAAAGTAATCTGAAAATTATCTGGAAGCGCGTCCATTTGGACGTTCGTGTGACCAGACCATACTAATTTACGACAGTACTCCTCATGTCGTTTTACAATCTGCGCGGCATGAGATTCAAACAATCGACAAAGTTGGACGCACGGACGAGCACCAATAAGTGGACGCACGTATGTCTATTCCTGTAAGTTTTCTTGGTTCTCAGGACATACTTCCAAATGGACGCGCAGAAAAAGACGCTCGTGTGACATTAGCCTAATAGTTCAAATGAAAAAATTATTTTATTCTGCCAGAATTTCGTTAGGTAGAAGGTATGATTTAAAGGTTTTATTTATTCCAGTCAAACTGTCGCGTTGTCATTGTTGTGAAAAAGGGTTTTGCTTTGCAAGGCTTATTTGAAAGTTTGTAGGTAACACCGGAATTTCGTCAACAGTTATCCTAGACAACTCTGAAACCGCCGAAATAATTAAGCTTAAAATTTCAGCAATGCCTTTAGTTTTAGTCACAAGAGTAATTTTTTTTTTGTGAAATTCGGGCTAATCTAAGAAATTACAGGACTATAAATTTAAACAATAAACCCTTCATTAGAACATAGCTGATCCCATGACTTCGGTAGCCCCATGGATTGCCCACAGGCTTCTAAATCTATAGCCACAGCTAATGGTCGAAAGTTCGAATCCCCGTGTAGGCAAAACTTTTTCTATAACAAATATTAAGCACTAAACGAAAAGAATCTGAGGATCAAGTTGGCCCCCCAAAGGAAAAAACCTTTATGCTTACCGTTAATCACGATTTGTTCATAACTGCTCGTGAGGGAGTCATCTGTTACATGCTCATGAGTGAGCATTTCGTTATCCCATGGTTTGCTTACGCTCACACTCACGCTCATAAGCGAGAATTTTAGTATTCTGATTTTCACCCACTTGGGAAAAATGGAAATATTTCTTCAAAATTAGTTAAGGTCCTAGAAAACTTTCTTTCTTTCCGTACGGAAAATCTAGACAAGGAAAACTTGTCAAATACTCGTAAAATTCATAACCATCGGGGCCCTTAGAAGAAGTAGTCCAGTCATTTGGTAATTTTACCTGGTAAGTTTTGGAATTTGCATTTTCATAGATTTAATTTTGAATTTTCACTTTCAGCTCGTATCTTTGCAGCATGCGCCATTTAAAAAAAAAAATTGAAAAAATGGCAGCTAGAAATGGTTTTTAGCCAAAATTAGCTTTCCGACTAATTTTACGACGAAAATAGTGAAGAGATAAATTAAAACTGAGAAAATTTTCTACATTTTATGTCTTCTTTCATTTTTTTTGTAAGATACATTTTAAAACAAAAATACGAGCGCAGTGAACAGTGATTCGGTGTTCGAAAAAGAAACCTTTTAAGATTGATAAAATCTGAACCACTCAACCGAATTTGATGAAATTTGCAAGTGTTATAAGAATTGGCAAAATGCACATTTACCATAAATTTCCGCCCACTGACACACCCACTTAAAGCCTAGTACGCTGCTGATGCGGAACGAAATTTTTAGTTGGTCTCCAATATGACAACGAAATGCTTACGAAAACCACAACGAAAAATTACCTCTTGAAAGTGACACCGTTTGCAAAAACAAAAAACAAACATAAACGCATAAAAATCACAGAAAGCCATGTTGTGATGAAAGAAACAACAAATACAAACACGAATAGAAACCTAATATTACTTTTTGGCACACAATTAATGGTACAGGCAATTAATTCTGTGCAAAAAAAGAGGGGAGATCTCTCCAAATAATCTTCTACAATTATCAATTTCACTCATCGAACAACGTACCGCAGAACGAAATTTTTCGTTTGTGATTTCGTTGTGACATTTTTGTATGGGATTTTTCGTTTCGCATCAGCAGCATACTAGGCTTTAAAAAAACTAATATAATCTCCCAAACTGATAGAGAAGAGAGTTGTTTTCTATGAAAAAATTTTAGTTAACATCCTTTTAAAAAATTCACAGAGAAAATTTTTTGTTACACCCACTTTTTGGGGCGATTTTGACCAAATTAATGTTTTTTGTTTCCCTTTTTTAAAGTAAACAAGGTTCTGGTTATTCTTTCGTTCGGTCTAACCTTGACTTCCACTGTTAGGTGGTCGGAATCACTGTCGTTTGCAACACAATTGTAGTTCAGGGAGAAAATTGACAAAGTTCGACGTTACCAGAAAGAAATACCAGAAGAGATAGAGTTCTAAGGTAAGTCGGTTTTCGTACGCAATCTTGTTATATTTTTACCACAAGAGAGTGTGAACTCTAAAACTTAAAAACAAAATGTATTTATTTTAAATAATGACGTTGCACTAATCTTACTCGTTAACAGTGGTGTGCACAATGTTCTGCTATTGATGATGATTCGGTGGGTGGTGTTTTTACTAATGTAGGGTGGTGGTTTATGTAGAATATTCTTTGTTCACGGTGAATGATCGGTAAAAACAGATGTGCCATGGGCGGGGAGGCCAGCGCGCGACCCGAAAAAAATCCAAATGTTTTCTCTAATTTAACTATCTGCTGTCCTTTTTAATTTAAAAATCTTAACAATTTTGAACAAACCAGGAACCCAGTCCTTCATTCAAAAAGTTCAAAATGTTGACATTTCAATGAAATATTGTGTCAACAAATTAATTGATTAAAATGATGATGCACGCACAATCTGACTGAATCAGTTAATATTATTAATCTAACTTTCAAATTCTTGTTGTTGGTTTTTTAAGTCTATATTTTTTCCTTCACATGTTCTGTGTTAAATACATTAACCTTCAATTTAAGTAAATGAATAAATCTATAACATTTTTTTAAAACGTAAGTAATTATAATTTTAATAGCTATTGATTGATCATACCACTTAAATACTTAAACAATATCGATTGTTTCCTGTCTCCTTGGAAAATATTATTCGTTATGACGAGTTTAAATCACGCTTAAGTAGGTAGATATAGATACTATCACACTCATAACACTTAACAACAATTATAATTACCTTCAATAAACTACATCAAGGACCACAATTTATCCCTACCCGCCCTCTTTGGGCCCCCCTCTAAGTTTATCACTCCTTTTGTCTTACCACTCTTGAAGACAAACAAATTATATTATTAACAATAACTGTTGTAACAGACATAATAACACGAACTGTCGTGTGTAGAGAACACAATTTTAAGTCGTATTGTATGTGGATATATTTAACATCTTATAACCCCATTTAGACTTAATGATCCCTCAGTATAACCACAGGGAGATGCTCTGCTCAGTTAAATCTGATGCTGGCCTCAGGTGTGTGCTCAAACACACACACACACAATTACTCAGCAATCAAAACCTTGTCTGTCCGTCCTATAATAAGTGATTAGCATAGGAAACACATCGAAATAATTACATCTCATTTGAGGTTGTCATGTTAGCGCATAACTCTCAAGACAAACATCAAGAACGCAATTGTTGCCGCAGTCTTAATTTAATTTTCATTTTTTTTTTTTTTATTTTTATTTTGTTTCCCCTGCGACCGACACTGTGAGACAAAAAACTGCGTATCTTTGAGATATTTATAATGTGCCAATGGCAATTTGTAAAAGTTTTCCCACACAAACCTTCGAAAAGTTCGTTAAATCCGGTTATAGATACTTGCTTTTAAAGTAAAAGATACAAAATAAAGCCATCATCAACATCAACATTATTCGATCGAAATATACATTTTTTTCGTCTGTATAAAATTTATTATTAAATTTACCCAACAACAACAACAACAACAACAACAATAATTCCACCCAAAACACCTCCCTTTCTCTAGTTACGTAGTTACATTTATTTTATTGTTTGTATGTGCCCTGACCTTGTGTCGGCATACATGTTTTTCATTTACAACAACAGTGACGTGATGAAGCCACAGTTCAGAGACGAGAGTTCTCGTAAAGACGGCTCAAGGTGACCACATCGGTAAAATTAATTGAAATCATTTTCATTGCATAAATATTGTGGTTTTTGTAACGTCGAGTAAGATCTGGTCCTGGGGTTGGGCCTGCATTGCGACTGGAAGCCTGGGAGATGCTATTCGATGAGCAATCATTATTTTATGAGACGAGAGAACCTCTTGTAATAAGTCATTTTAATTTATTTTCATTAATAAGGGATAACATATTGGTTTCATAGAATTAACTTTGACAGAAAGAACGGAAAGAAGAGCCAAAAGAGGCAGAAGAGATAGGGTTGAGAGAAAAGACAGAATAGACAGAACAGACAGAACAGACAGAACAGATAGAACAGACAGAACAGACAGAACAGACAGAAAAGATAGAACAGACAGAACAGACAGAACAGACAGAACAGACAGAACAGACAGAACAGACAGAACAGACAGAACAGACAGAACAGACAGAACAGACAGAACAGACAGAACAGACAGAACAGACAGAACAGACAGAAAAGACAGAACAGACAGAACAGACAGAACAGACAGAACAGACAGAACAGACAGAACAGACAGAACAGACAGAACAGACAGAACAGACAGAACAGACAGAACAGACAGAACAGACAGAACAGACAGAAAAGACAGAACAGACAGAACAGACAGAACAGACAGAACAGACAGAACAGACAAAACAGACAGACCAGAAAAGACAGAGAACATGCCTAGAAAAATGGCAAGTTTTTGCTAAGTTTAATCAAGGCCCTGGAAAGTTTTCGGTATGGAAAATATAGACGAGGGAAATTTATCAAATACTCGAAAGGCCCTTGCTAACAGAAACTGGTTGGACAAATTTTGGTATTTCATCACAAATACTGTGTATTTTTATTGCAAAAACAATAACAATTTGCTATCACCATGAAATGGTAAGAAAAGTTTAAGTACCTAAAAAAATATTCATTTTTAGCATCGTACTTCTGTATTATGAATAAAACTGATTGGCGTATTGAACTGGTAGGCAGAAAGTTCCAGAATTAACTTTTTTTATGTCTCAAGGCCGAACGGCACAAAACTGGCGAGGGCCTATCTAATTTCGATAGTAACCCTTGCTAGGCCCTTGTCAGTGATTATGTAAGACTTCCTAGGGCCTTATTAAAAACTAGATTGTTTTTTAGGCAGTTAAACCCATTTGTATGCGCATAACCATGCGACTAGTTGAGAGACTTATGACACCCGCACCCACAATCAACTAAATAATGCATGTATATGCAAATTCTCGTTTGTTTACTTGTTAGTTAGAAAATATATATAAAGTTCCACAAAGATCAGAAAAATTACTTCCGCACTCAACTGTCATTAATCGTGATCCATTTTCACGTGACGAGAATGAGATGCTTGTGATATGCAATACAAACCGCAAGTTTATTTTTATTTTTGTTGTTGTTTTTTTTTTTTGTTTCATAAACAGCTGCAAAGCTTGGCATACAGTCTGTGCGCCACTGCCTGCTGCCATTATCCATTATTTAGCGGTCGATCCGATAGTATCCACAGCATACATATTTTTTAGATGGCGGCTATTTTGCGTTTGATCGCATTCTACTAGTAAAATTGACACAAGATGGACAGCATTTTCCCATGTGGAACAAATCATTGGCCTCATGGTATGTAATATAATAAAATACATTGTACATTGCTAACGGAAAATGCTAAAAATGAACAGAAGTATTTCCACATTGCAATATATTTGAATTTAAGTACTCCAAGGGGCCTCCAAAGGGGCATGTTATGGTTGCGCAAAAAAAAAAAAAAAAATAATAATAAATTAAAATAATCGCCTACGCCTTCAGATATAATTCACATTGTTTTAGGTGTTGAGACATTGGGTTTCAAACAAATTCGCTAGCCAATGCTCCGAATATACAAGTACTACGGAAGTGGTTTATATCTCATCCGAAAGGGTTAAAAAGTCCCACCCCCTTTTAACCATGAACATTCTCTGAATATACTCGAAGCAGTGAAGTAGCGTCCTGCCGCTCCTTGCGGTTCCGCCGTTAACAAAAAAGGTAAACAAGTATTTTATTTCGATAGCTTAACAAGACAGGCCTAATCTTAATCCGATCCACAAGGGTGATCAACCAAGGGTATTTTTTTTTCTTTAATTTTATATTTTAATTTGTTTATATATTATTTTATTATTTTTGTTTATTTATTGTTTTTAACTGTTTTTTTTATAATTTTTTTTTTATTAATTTTTGTTTTTATTGGCGTTTTTTTTATTTTGTGTATTCTTTATTTTTTAATTTTTTTTTTTATTATTATTTTTTATTTTTTTTTTATTTCTTATTATTAATTAATTTTTTTTTATTTTATTTTTTTTTTTTCACTTTATTTTATTTTATTTTATTTTTGTTTACATCAATATTTGTTGCTTTTTGTTTGCCTGAGCTGTTCTAAACAGATTTTCTAAAATTTTAAGCTCAACTCAACGATTTCTCCTGGAAGCAACTTCATACGACCCATTATAATACTTTTGCACCATTCTTTTGTTTTGTAATATTGTGGGCGGCTGTCAACACACGATCATGTTCTGTCAGTTTAAAGTTTTTCAGTCATCTTTCTGAGTTCTTTCAGTGTTGATAGTTTGAGGAGCAAAATTGGAATTGCCAATTGATGTTTGTTGTCAAATTCAATTAAGCCTTGTTTTAAACACACAACGGCCGGTCTTATAAAATGTTCACTGAAGGGTGCATAATAGATGAATATTGTACTGTTGGCAGCGGCTAGGGGGGCGCGGTGGGTCGTAGATAGAGTAATAGAGTACACAATATGAGTTTTTTTTTTATTATGATTGATTTGTGTTCTAATGTTGATGAAATTTTTAGAACTTTTTGATTTAATAAAACATCAAGAATGACATATTTTTGAAAGGTTTACTTACTGTTTTTTTTTTTTTTTTTTATCTAAATTGACATTAATTTGTAAATTTTATGATAAATTGAAACCATAAGGTGGAGCAATTTTATTTTTAAAAAGAAAGTAAGTTGCAAATCAAAAAGGCAATAACAAATTAATGAAAAAAACGCAAACATTAGATTTAAAAAAATAAATAAAATGAACAAAAAACGAATAAAAAAAAAAAATTAAAAAACAACATAATTTACTAAACTAATTTTACCTAGCATCAAGTTAAGTCCAATGGCTACTTTATACGGAGATGAATCTAATCATCAGTTTTCTTTTCGTAGTGCGCTTAGACAAGCGTAATATTCTGAATTTAAATTGACAACATTCACATTCAGAACCCAATGTCATAAATGCATCGCTCCACTGAAGTCAATTATCTTTTTATTTTATTTAAGCTTAATACAAGCAAAATTTAAAACTAAACATAGTATTTCTTATAATCTACTTGATTAAAAAAGTCAAAACGAAGGTAGGGGGACTTTACTCCCCCTAAGAAAGGGTGGAGTTAAGGATGGCTTGTTTTAGAGAGTGCGTACTTATGTTGAGATTGAAGGTATTTAAGTTGTTAGCTTTACGTTGCATTCGAGTCAAAGGTTCGTTTAGGCCGTAATCAGTGCGGTGGTAGGCGACCAGGAAGAAAGGAACAGATCTCAGATGACAAGGGTTCGGAGACAGAGAGATTTTTTAACGTAAATCAGGGCAATCTATTACGCCATTCAATAATTGGTGAACAAAGAGAATGTCAGCGATGTCTCGGCGCAATTTGAGGGTTTGTAGGTTTAAAAGTTTAAGTCGGTCAGCATAACAGGGAAGGTTATAAGGATCATCCCAGCCAAGACCCCACAGAGCGAAGCGTAAAAATCTGCGCTGGACGGCTTCAATTCATTCAATGTAAAACTTGATGATATGGTGACCAGACCTGGGAGACATATTCAAGGAGTGGTCTTACGAAGGTCATATAAAGTGATTTTGTAACGTAGGGGCAAGAGAATTCTTTTGACCAGCGTTTTATAAAGCCGAGAGCTGAGTTGGCTTTGCTTATGATGCTGTCGTAGTGGGAGCAAAAATTAAGTTGAGTTTCACAAATGACTCCCAGATCACGAATAGAGGTTACGACAAGAATGGGCTCACCATAAATGGAGTATTGCCTTTGTGGTAGAGGAGGACGCTACTGAGAGAATGTTATGCCTTGACATTTCTTAATGTTAAGTTCAAGAAAGTTTTTCTGAAACCAAATATAAAATTTATTTAAGTCTGATTGTAATAAAAGCATATCTTCAGGGGATGAAATTTGTTTCGAAATCCTCATATCGTCGGCATAGATTTCCAAATCAGAATTAAGTTAAATCACTTCAACATCATTTATAGTCAGAACAAATAAAAGAGGACCTAAATGGCTTCCCTGAGGTACTCCAGACACTTGATCTGAAAAGATACTGACGATCAATTAAATAAGATTGAATCCAAGATAAAAATAAACGAGGGAGACCAAGCTTTTTTAGTTTAAAGAGAATGATTTTGTGGGATATTTTATCGAAGGCCTTACTAAAATCTGTTGCAATGACATCTACTTCCATTTTCTAACGCAGACAGTGTATTCGACACGAATTCAGTAAGGTTAGTTGATCGCCCTTTCAAAAACCCGTGTTGCTTGGGTGAAAAAATTGAATTACAAAGAAGAAACAATGACTCATAAAGTATACTTTCAAAAAGTTTAGGAATGCAGGAGAGTTTGGCGATAGGTCTATAAATGGTTTGCATCCTTTCTTGTGAATAGGGATGATGAAAGAATCTTTCCAGAGTTTAGGAAAAATGCCACTAGTGATAGAGAGTTGGAAGAGTGCAGTAAAGGGCTGGGCTAATTTGTCGATACATTTTTTTAAAATAATTGCAGGAAGACCATCTGGGCCAGGGGAGAAATCGTCCTTTAGCTGAGTGATTTTATTGATTACTGAAGATAGGGGAATGTCGATATGCGTCAATGAGTTCGGAGGAAAGTTGTTAAAATAGTATCAATTCAGTCCTTATCATTTGGATAACACACTGCCCTAAATTTGGAACAGGACTTAAGTTAAGATGGTGAAATAGAGTGATTTTTTGTATATGTAAAACTAAAAATTGGAGCTTATGCAAAAAAGATTCTTATAACTTTTTGGTAGGAGGATTTTGAGAAAAGGCTGTGCCAAAGTTACAATGTCAGTTTGTTGAACAATTTTTCACAACATATCGCTATGATGAGACAAAAGTCTGGGACGTGTAGGTTTGCTCGAGACAAGACAAAAAGAAAGGAGAAGGGGCACTTTTCTAAGAAATCAGTTCAATCAGTTGCTCCAAGAACCTTTTTCCACAAATGAAGTATTAAAGTAGATTTTGTTATTTTCAATTTTCTCAAGAACTTAACCGGGACTATATAGTCCTATAGATCATATTCTTGATGCAAAAAATAATTAAGGAAAAATATTCATGAGTGTAAACAAAATTATGCACTTCATCAAAATTAATAATCACTTGTTCTCATATTAATTTTGGTTTTTTTTTTTTTTTAATAGTAAAAGCTTTACAAAATGGATATTATTTTAATTCTATTACATCTACTTAGCCTCACACTACTTATCATGTGAGTGTTCAACTTGAATAATATAAAACCAAAAACTAGGTATGTACTTAAAAATTACATCCTTCATCCTTGGCACAACTCTTGATGTATGCATATTAATTTTTCATAATACCCATGAGTTCAAACTACACGTACATGTAATATGTGCTCTGTAAGTGTATAAGTATACATTGTCATGAAGACATCATGCCTCTACATTATGATTTCGCTCTATAGAGTTTTGCTCCCGTCTCATCATCATGGTCCTATATTCTCGTATATCATCACGAGCGCTAAAATTTTCCACACTATAACAGGTTCATTGTTAGTATAAGAAAGAAGACAACAACACCAGCAACAAAACAAAATAAAAATACAAAAATGAAGTAATAACAAAAAAAAAAGACATTTTTTTCGATTTTTGCTTGCCATTTATCCTTCGTCCTGACATGAATATTCTTATACACAGCAAACATACTCTTGTATGCAGTGAGCAATAACGAAACAAAACATTTTTCTATGTGAGACTACAAGAGTATTTATACCCTCCACGGAGTAACTGACTGTATAAACTTAAATTATATTGTACACAATGCATTGAGTATGAACGATCTCATACCAAACGACCGCGACCCAACCACCAAACACCCACGGTAACCACTTTTGCATACCGATTCTCTCCAACTTTCCAACTTCTCGGATTTTTATTTTGTATCTACGTGTGTTTAGAACTTTATAAATACAGGAAATATAAATCTTAAAAAAAAAAAGATGTTTGTTTAAGTTTAAGTTACAGTTTTAATTAATCAAATATCAAACGAAAAATACATACATATTTAGATTGACTTGGCTGCACGCAAAAGAGCTTATGACCTGCTTCCTATACTCGTTACTTAATTGTAATTGTAATTGTAATTGTAATTGTAATTGTAATTGTAATTGTAATTGTAACTGTAATTGTAATTGTAATTGTAATTGTAATTGTAATTGTAATTGTAATTGTAATTGTAATTGTAATTGTAATTGTAATTGTAATTGTAATTGTAATTGTAATTGTAATTGTAATTGTAATTGTAATTGTAATTGTAATTGTAATTGTAATTGTAATTGTAATTGTAATTGTAATTGTAATTGTAATTGTAATTGTAATTGTAATTGTAATTGTAATTGTAATTGTAATTGTAATTGTAATTGTAATTGTAATTGTAATTGTAATTGTAATTGTAATTGTAATTGTAATTGTAATTGTAATTGTAATTGTAATTGTAATTGTAATTGTAATTGTAATTGTAATTGTAATTGTAATTGTAATTGTAATTGTAATTGTAATTGTAATTGTAATTGTAATTGTAATTGTAATTGTAATTGTAATTGTAATTGTAATTGTAATTGTAATTGTAATTGTAATTGTAATTGTAATTGTAATTGTAATTGTAATTGTAATTGTAATTGTAATTGTAATTGTAATTGTAATTGTAATTGTAATTGTAATTGTAATTGTAATTGTAATTGTAATTGTAATTGTAATTGTAATTGTAATTGTAATTGTAATTGTAATTGTAATTGTAATTGTAATTGTAATTGTAATTGTAATTGTAATTGTAATTGTAATTGTAATTGTAATTGTAATTGTAATTGTAATTGTAATTGTAATTGTAATTGTAATTGTAATTGTAATTGTAATTGTAATTGTAATTGTAATTGTAATTGTAATTGTAATTGTAATTGTAATTGTAATTGTAATTGTAATTGTAATTGTAATTGTAATTGTAATTGTAATTGTAATTGTAATTGTAATTGTAATTGTAATTGTAATTTGTATTTGTATTTGTATTTGTATTTATTAATTTAAAAACGCTTACAAAGTAAGATATACATCTTGTTAAATATTGCAAGCCTTGAATAAGATGTAGGATTACAAAAATTTAATTTACTAAATGTTTAATTTTATCTACATAAATTAAAATTAAAAGAGTATATTTTAAGATAGCAAATAAAGCTGAACAAGATTATAATCTAGTTTTAATATATTTAACTGTTAAAGTTTACAATAGAAATATAAATTTTGAACAAAAAAAAAAAAAAAAGAAGAAAGTAAAAAAAAAAAAAAAAAAATTTCAACGATTTGCCAAATAATTAAAAAGTGAATATGAGAAATTCCTTGTGCTTCCTATTCCTCTTATAGAAATTGGCAAAGAGTTCCAAAGGTAATTGTAATTGTAATTGTAATTGTAATTGTAATTGTAATTGTAATTGTAATTGTAATTGTAATTGTAATTGTAATTGTAATTGTAATTGTAATTGTAATTGTAATTGTAATTGTAATTGTAATTGTAATTGTAATTGTAATTGTAATTGTAATTGTAATTGTAATTGTAATTGTAATTGTAATTGTAATTGTAATTGTAATTGTAATTGTAATTGTAATTGTAATTGTAATTGTAATTGTAATTGTAATTGTAATTGTAATTGTAATTGTAATTGTAATTGTAATTGTAATTGTAATTGTAATTGTAATTGTAATTGTAATTGTAATTGTAATTGTAATTGTAATTGTAATTGTAATTGTAATTGTAATTGTAATTGTAATTGTAATTGTAATTGTAATTGTAATTGTAATTGTAATTGTAATTGTAATTGTAATTGTAATTGTAATTGTAATTGTAATTGTAATTGTAATTGTAATTGTAATTGTAATTGTAATTGTAATTGTAATTGTAATTGTAATTGTAATTGTAATTGTAATTGTAATTGTAATTGTAATTGTAATTGTAATTGTAATTGTAATTGTAATTGTAATTGTAATTGTAATTGTAATTGTAATTGTAATTGTAATTGTAATTGTAATTGTAATTGTAATTGTAATTGTAATTGTAATTGTAATTGTAATTGTAATTGTAATTGTAATTGTAATTGTAATTGTAATTGTAATTGTAATTGTAATTGTAATTGTAATTGTAATTGTAATTATAATTGTAATTGTAATTGTAATTGTAATTGTAATTGTAATTGTAATTGTAATTGTAATTGTAATTGTAATTGTAATTGTAATTGTAATTGTAATTGTAATTGTAATTGTAATTGTAATTGTAATTGTAATTGTAATTGTAATTGTAATTGTAATTGTAATTGTAATTGTAATTGTAATTGTAATTGTAATTGTAATTGTAATTGTAATTGTTATTGTAATTGTAATTGTAATTGTAATTGTAATTGTAATTGTAATTGTAATTGTAATTGTAATTGTAATTGTAATTGTAATTGTAATTGTAATTGTAATTGTAATTATAATTGAATTCTTTTACATTTTGCATTTTTGTTTTGCGAATATTTGCATTCCACCATATTATTTACGTAGTGGCATGGCAACCGTGTCAAAAGCAATGGACTTTTTTTCCTCCGCATATGCTCCTGTCATTGTCAGTCGTTCATATTTTTGTCATCCTAGCGGTGACGACGACTTATGATGCTATAGATCGGGGGTAGCGGATTTTTAAAGATAATAAAAACAAAAAAATTCAAGTGAATATATTTTTTGTCCTTTCGTCCTTTGGGTGAAGTACGAGTACGGGTATGAAATTTCATTATTGTTGGTTGTGTCGTAAAGTTTTAACACTCCTTTTATATCGCAATTGAAAAACTGTGCAATGCATTTTTTTTTTCTTTTATAGTACTTTTTTTGCTGCTATATAGGCACTGTTGTTCTTATAGATAAATCTTATTTCATTGTCCTTCCCGCATATCCTTGAATTTACTTCACACAAAAAAATAAAAACACAAAACTACATCGTTGAGGCAATTTAAAAAGGATTTACTTTTCGTTGTGATACTTCTGACTCCCTATGGTGAAATTAGGGGTGTTCATTCATAAAAAGTCATCCTTTTGGATAAATAAAACGCATTTAAAAGGATCAAAGGAAGAAGCTGTGTTAGGAAGTGTAGCGTATTTTGTATAGGTACACAACGCCCAGTCTATATATAGATTGAGGGGTAGGGAATTATATTGTATAATCAGTTTCTCTTCGCCAAAGGACTGAGGTGTGTTTTCTCGTTGGAAGGTGATTATGTCCTGATGTGAAGATAATTCGCGTTCGAAGGGCCCTTAGGTTAAACTATGTAATATCCTTGCTCATTTGCATGCGAAAGGAAATTTACATGCTAAACATATTTGTGCAAGCAAAATGGCAAAATCTCACCTCAATTTTTGCAAAAAAAAAATAAAAAATTGAAACAAAAACAAAAAGAGAATCCTTTTTGAGTGTGCACTTCGACAGGATATAAAACCATTGGTGGAAGAAGTAGAATCCTTCGATGTGATTTTATCGGGTTATACTACCGATGGGATCTGAGAGGGTTTTTGGTTGTTGGCCAAGTTTGAAAAGAGTATGCATCATTGTCTTTTTTTTTGTCTGTAACATATCCCAGGATATACAAAAGGAACATGCGAGTTCATTACAAGAGATGATACTTTGGAGGTTAACCAAAACAACAGACAATAGTTTCAAGTAGTTGGATAAGCTCCAAAAATGTTTTTAGGGTTCTTCTTATACAGATCTATGCATAGGTGGTGTTCTGTTGACTAACAACAATGCACAATATACCTACTATAGACAATTAGAAGGGTAACTGCGGAAATACATATAAGAGGTGGATTATTCTGTAAATACTTTGGCAGAAGGTTATATTTTTGGCACATTAAAGGAGTATCCTGTCTGGAAGCCGTATGCTTCGGCCCTTTTTTTGTTGTTGCATAAGGGGAGGGAAAATTTAATGAAGGATGTTTGTGTGGAAATGACTGTTCCTGGGGGTGGGGGAGGGGGAGGGTGCTCATTGAAAAAAGCTGTCTATTGTTAGCTCGACGGATGTATGATTTTATGAAGTGAGAAAGTTTTGGAATTGTATTTTTTTTTTTTTTTTTGTTTATTTTGATTCTGTTATGATCCCAGAGTTAAGACATTATATACTCGTATACCAAAATAGAATCGAAAATTTATTACTTGTAATTTGTTGCAAAGTAGCCAAATATTCAAAAAAAAATTAAATTTCATCGCTTAACAAACGAAGAGGCCAATTATTAATTCGATCGATGCTACGCAAGTGGAAATTTAAATCCTCCGCACATGTCCTCTTAAAGCATTTGTGATATTCTCTACAAATTGCGTAGCTTAGACCTCCCAAGGTATTGAAATATCTCACTGATGTTAATGCATGCATTGGTGAACTCTCTGATTGGATGATTCAGTTCTTTTTTTGCAAAAATAAAAAAATTATAAAACTAAGAATTAAGAAAAAAAAAAAAAAAAAATAAGAAAAAAAAAAATAATTTTTTCTCAATTTTGTTTTTATTTTTTTAATTTTTGTTTAAATTTGTCCTACAAGTTTCAAGTATTTAATAATATACAACTAAAAACTCTTTAAAGTATTGATTTTTCAAAAAAAAAAAATTTTAATCAAAATCTTTTTTTGTTATTTTTTATTTTTTTTTTATTTATAAAAAAAATATGCAAATGTAGTAGCCCGTGGCGTTAGGGTTAATGCGTTTGACTTTCATGTCAGAGGTCTGGGTTCGATTCCCAGCCGCTTCCACCTAAAAACAAAAAAGTTTTTTTGAGGGCTACTGCCTCTTGCGAGGAAGTGGCAAATCCTCAAAGAGTAACTCTTGTCATAGAAAAGTGCCGCTCACTTTAGCCGTTCAAATTCGGCACTAAATTTAATTTATTTGTAAAAAAAATATATGCAATATTATTTTGACGTAAAAGGACATCCTGCATAACCATTTTTTATCGAAACTGGTTAAAGTGTTAACGATTAAGTCGAAAAACGGCAGGTACCGTTAGTAACAGTTTTCGGTACTTGATTTCTAGATTCTTTGATGGTTTGGACGGGTTTTAAGCCACGAATGTGCACCAAAATTGCATTTTTTACAAAAAAGAGATGAGAACAAATGGTAAGAATTATCCAAGAGAAATTCTAGAAAAAGTAGTGAAGCCCACAGGAAAGAGTTTTAACAGAACTCGTCTCCAAACCATAAAGCAAATTCCACTTCAGGCATATGATTTTTTGAACCCGTTCAAATATGACACATGGTACGTGCTTATGGCACATAGTAACCCAAAATATCTTTAAAGTTTAAAATCAAGTATAGAACAAGAGGTGCCCATGTCCAATTAAAAAATTATCAATTAGACTGTGTTAAATTCAAATACATTTCTTGAGTATAATCATTATTTTTGTTATGTGAAAAGAACACAAATTTGGTGTAACCAGGGGTTAGTGAACTTTAACTCCCAACCATTCCTGTTTGCGTCTTTCCAGCAGCAGGATTGGAAGTTTTTTTTAATTACTCGCAAGAGGTAGTAACCCTGAACATACCTCTTTTAAGGTGGCATAGGGGCTGACTTCGATCTAACAATATGATCCAAGAATGTTAAAAATAGCTATCAGATTCAGTTTACACTTAAACAATATTTTGTGGTTAAGTATAGGCAAAAGCACGTATGTACATAAATATAAAATTTACAAGTGTTCCATAGATGGGTCAAAAAACGAGAAGTGAGAAGTGTGCAAGCAAATCCAAAGTATTTGAGTTTTCTGATAGATGGCGCTGAACGCTGTAATAAAAAAAATTCAATTGAGCCGAAAAACTTGAAGGCTATTTCTCACGAATTGAGAAGTTTACAAATGACTAAAGTTCGAAATTTGTCCGATAGATTGGCTGAAATTTATACAAAATAAATACTAGTTTCTCATTTAATGTAGTAGCCCGTTGCGTAATGGTTAGTGCGTTGAACTGTCATGCCAGAGGTCTGTGTTCAATACCAGCCGCTTCCACCTTAAGTTTTTTTTCCGGGCTACTGCCTCTTGCGAGGAAGTGACAAATCCTCCAAGAGTATCTTTTGTTTAACATTCACCTCATTTGGGTGCCGGGCCACAGGGACATTCCGGGAAATTGCAGGGCTGATGAACTCGCCAAAAACGGAACACTTCTGCCCACTGTTAGACAGAGACACAACATAGGAACACCACTTGCTACATGCAAACACCTTTTGAAACAATATGCTCTAGAATCAACAAAAGCTAGATGGTTACAGGGCACCACCTACCTAGCAACAAAACAAATATGGCCATGCATGGACCTGAAGCGGTCAAAAGGCCTGATTTCCCTGAGCAGACAAAGTATAAGCTCCACAATTTGAGTCATAACAGGACACTGCCTCATAGGTAGACACGCTATGAGGCTGGGGGTCTACACAAGTGACTTCTGTAGAAGCTGCATGGACGAGGAAGAAGAGGAAACAGTCCAACATCTTCTATGTACATGTCCGGCACTCTCCAATAGAAGGAACACCTACTTCGGTAATCCCTTCTTTGATAATACCAGCGAACTGGCAACGATCGACACAAGATGTCTCTAAAATTTCATTAAAAGCACAAAATGGTTTGTTTAATTTTGTAACTCTTCCATGAGTAACTTTCTTTTAGTGGTATCACAATGGACCCTTGGGGTCTAAGTGAGTCAACAACATCTAGACGGCCACTCTAACCTAACCTAACATATCTCCTGTCACAGAAAAGTGCCGCTCACCTTAGCCGTTCGGATTCGGCAATAAACTGTAGGTCCCCTCCATTCCTGCAGACACGCACACAGCAATGTTTGAGAGTTGTAAGTCGCTAGGCCCTGGTTCTTCATGAGCCGTTGTGCCACCAAATTTAATTTTTATTTTTATTTTTTATTCTCATTTAATGCAATTAGGTTTGTTACTTGACAAAAACTGAAAATAAACCTGCTCGTTGAATCTTCGCTCATAGCCTTGATGGATAACACAGTAAAGAAAGTTTATACAATACTGGGGAGCGACCCCAATTAACTTTTTGGCCGTATAGCCGGCAATAGCTATCTAGTATCTATATAGTGACCCCGGTCTTCTTGGTTAAGGCCATGATTCGGTCTGGAATACAAGGACTATCTTAAGTAAAAATAAGCAATTATTGTCTTTTGAAATGCTGTAGTTTCTGTTTTTTTTTTCCATAATTGTCAACAACTGTCATCATCATTATCAATGATATAAAGAAAACACTTCAAAAAGTTGGTCGCTTCGACTTGAAATTCTTCCTGTACTGAGAGTCTCAATTGCCATCGAATATAACATCAGCAGTTTTGCATTCCAACTTTTATGGTATTACTTATTTTAAACCAATGGATGTCTTTTTGAATTATTGTCATACACATATCTTTATTTCATATATATCCAAAATTAAAAAAAAAAAAAAAAAAAAAAAAACATATCTAATTTTTTCTGAGTTTTAAAAAACCACTCTAAGCTTAGCGCCGTTGTCCCCTAAATATCTTTGGTATGGTAAGCCAATTTTAATTACCTTCGAAAAAGAAGTATAGGTAAGGGTAAGTCATTAAGGGTATAGGTATGTATAAAAGATACAACTTTCTGAAGAACCCTCATGAAATATTCACCATCTATTGTATGATGATGATATATATATGACTGAGATTCTTAGAAAATCTACCAGTTAATATCATCATTAATTATTTTAAGACGATAATGGAAACAAAGTGCTTTTTTGGGGTAAAATGACATAATCCTCTCCACTCATGTCAAGAGTTTTTGTTCTTTTTTTTTTTTTTTTTCATTATTTAGCTATTTTAATGCGATCCTTATTTTTTGCAATATGTTTGGGCTTTTCTTCCATCAGGAAGTATACTATTTAATTATACCACCAACCAGGGAGAGATGTTTGTGAAAGAGCTTTTTCAATAATAACGAACAAAAAAAAAAAAAATCATTCCATCCCAATGGTGATGGTGTATAGGATGATCATTAAAATAAATTGACAAAATATGTACATGGTCATCCAGTATAAGTAAACTTTATCGAAGCAAGAAAATAACCTCTCATCGAAAGAAGAAGCCAAAGAGGCAAAGTATTCCTCTGTGAGTGGTCATAAAACCAAAAAAAAAAAAAAAAAAAAAAAACAGAAAACCAACAAACGTACTCGTATAATGTTTGTTTGTTATCACCTGCTTAGTCGAAACAATAGAGTCAATAAAAATAAACCGACCAAACCATTCGACCATCCTTGTTATCCTTTCTTAAGATAATTGCTATGCTATATACATATGTACGTATGAAGATTGCCAATCGACAATTTTACCCCCAAAGGCTCAAATAATCGTCATTAACTCCCAAATGGAAAATTCCTTATGTGGTGGCCTCGTAAACTCTATTTAAAGAGAATATATACGTGCGACATACATTACAGACTATATTATGTACGAGTATGTGTATGAAAAGAACTCTGAACATACATACATAGGTGGTGGATCCTTTGGTAGACTTTTTCCACTTAACAACACATTTTAGCAATTCACATCCGTTATTGCAATTAGTTCGTTTTTCTTCCGCCTCAAATGGAATGTCTACCCTTTTTTTTTTTTTTTTTTTGTCCAGACAAGGAGTTGAAAAACTTTGAATTAAGATGTTAAAAAAAAAGGGAAAACGCTCACTGACGACGACGACAGCAACGTCGATTTTGTCGTCGTTGGTTATGTGCATAGGAGAGCTCATTCTTTTAACAATTTTCCTCGTTTTTCGCTGTCAACATTGTGTATGTCAGTAATTATTTTATTTCTTTACCTTTTTTTTTTTTCTAAAAACAACAAACTCTTTAAATAATTTTACGTGTGTGTCCCGAAAAGTTTAGTTCAAACAATTTACCATTGCCGGTGGCGGGCGGTGGTGTTTTGTTGGAAAAAAAAGAGTTGTAGCAACTAGCAAATGGCAATCTTTAGTCCTCAAATATGATGGCAATTAAAACATAAGTTTTCTTCTTCCGGAAAAGCAGAGGTGCACCTAGACAGTGCCGTACTAAGAGTTTGGGATGCCGAATAAGTATATAATATAGATTTGACCAATAAAGCACCATATACAAAACTGTTTTGTATAGTCTGGATTCTACGAAAAGGTCCATGAATAATAGGGTATATGGGGCATCCTAGAAATATATTTTTTGTTTGTAAATATAAGCCAGAGAAATAGAAAGAAGAATAGGTACTGGCAGTTGGTAGCTTAGGAAATTTCACGCAGAAAAGGTCAAAATCCTTTTTTCCTACAAGTACAAGGCTACTCAGTAAAGTCATAAATAAGTATAGTACAAATGGTACGGTTGTATATGATTTGCTCCAATCCCCATTTTTAAGAACTCGTATAATTTCTCGAAAATACCTGATAGCACACTATACAGGGTGTCCCCTAAATTATAGATAGAAACAGATTCTATGGGGGAAAAATTCTACCCCCCCCCCCTATGACGGGAGTGGGGGCAATATCTGAAAAATTTACTTAAAATGGAAAACAAATTATTAAAAACTAGCTGACTCGGCAGACGTTGTCCTGCCTATAAACGATGTATGTATTGTGAAACAGAAATAATAAATCAGGAAGCCGAATCGGTGTTTCTGCATTGGAATCTCCTATAAAATAAATTTGGAGCATTCGACGGTCAACAATGAACCCGCTTTATTGTAAATTTGAACTTGAATCTGTAAAGTAGCCAGATTAAAGGCGTTATGAAATTTAAAATTGTCAAGCGAATCAAAAATTAAAAAAGTTTGAGTTTTTAAAAGTTAAGTAAAATATAAGTGCAATTTCTACAAATTTTCCTTAAGAATTATTTTTAAATTCAAAAATTCTTGAAAAATTTAAAAATTTTTGTAACGTTTTAGCATATTTCTGGGAAATTCAAAATTACCTTAAATGTTTGCATGAAATTTTCTTTTGTTATGTGTGTTGCACTAAATGAAGTCATTTGAAAACAACAATTATACATCTGGATATTCTGCAGAAAATTTTTGGAATCACTTTCTGTTCCAGACAACAATTAGCGCAAAGGCTCTAGTGGGGGTTTTAATAGTATTAATTTGACTTTGGCACTCGCACACTGCGCTACTGGTGTTTCATTGGTGAACTTGAGTGCCTTGCAATGAGTACAAATAACGCTCATCGATCCAATCGTGACAGATCTATCTGCACTATAATCAATCAAAGGGTGGGACGCGGCACTTTCAAAATTTTGCAAAACATAAGCTCGTCTACGTCGTCGTCTGATAAAAGCCGTGTTTTTTAGCGCATTTTTATCTTCGCTTAAAAAAAAAAGTTCATGTGAAATGCAACAACAATTTCGTATAATTCCGTAATGTTATTTAGTCCATTGAAATGTTAAAAAAATTTGACCGAACCTTGCATTTTGTACAGGACAAAATTTTTTTGATGGATCTATAGGAGGGATCAGTGTGAGTGTAAAACCGAGTTTTCAGGGTTAAACTCCCCCCCCCCCCCCCATTTGCCTGCCATTTTTGAAAAGGGGGCGTAAAAAGGTCTTCGCAATATCTTGAGAACCATACATAGCACAAATACAATTTTACCATATTTGTATAGAGAATTAAAATCTCTAAAATTTATGTAAACACACTTTTTTCGTGAAATTGAAAACAAAAAAGTTATAATCAAAAAAAGATGACAATTGTCAAGAAAAGTATAATTATTTTATTTATTTTATATACTCTTTAAGATAAATTTCTTAGAACAGTCATCTTTTTTTGGTTATAACTTTTTTGTTTTCAATTTTACGATAAAAAGGGTGTTAACATAAATTGTAGAGAATTTAATTTTTTACACAAATATGGTAAAATTTTGATTGTGCAATGTACGGTTCTCAAAATATCGCGAAAACCTTTTTATGCACCCTTTTCCAAAATGGCGGCCAAATGGGGGGAGTTCAACCCCGAAAACTCGTTTTTACACTTAAACTGATCCCTCCTATAGATCAATCAAAAAATATTTTGTCCTGCATGAAATGCAAGGTTAATGTAACATTTCAATGGATGTGTGTATATAGAATATTTTTAAGAAAGGACATACAATGATGTTCTGTATATTTTTCAAAAGCTTATATTTCAAACTTTTATTTAAAGCAAGTTGTTTGAGCGATTTGTTTTTGAGAAAATAATTTTAAAGTCAAAAATGTTGAAAAAATTTGCATAGTTTAGTTCTTATCTAATATTCAAAGCTCTTATCAATTCTTAGTAAAATTCTTATGAAAATAAAATAATGGAATATAGGCTTTCAAATAAGCTATAGTTTATTACTGTATGTGCTTTTGTTGATTTTAAATAATTAGTTTTCCATTTTAAGTAAATTTTTCAGAAATGATTGTAAAATACTTTTGTATTTGTTTTTTTGATATTTTTATATTTGAATATCTGACATTTCGAACAATTTATCCCTTTTCTTTTACATTTTAACTGCTTTTCGGTACACTGTCTTAGATTTTGAAAAAAAAAGTAGCCTATGTATGTACATACATCCTCATCTTCCAAGCTCTCGCTCTACCAATTTTCATTACAATCAATTAGGTAATTTTGGAGATTAAAAGGAACAAACAGACAGACAAAAAACTTTCATATTTATAATATTGATAGGATAATAATTTTAGCAAAAACTATTACCTCAGATACTTTTTTACAATGCAACTTCAAAAATTTTTAATTTGTCAAGTAAAAAACAATGTTTTTGAAATTTTACCCCAAAGATTTCGCAATGGACATTTTTTATGCCAAAATAAAGATAACTGTGTTTGAAAAAATCTTCACCTGGACTATGCCCCACTTAATTGTCCTTTGTCTGTACATTTTTATAAGTTTTTTTTTTTTATTATTTTAGAAGCAAACTATCCAAAGTTCTTAACCGATATTTTGAATTCTTCTAAACCCTCCTTAAATTGTCTATTTTGTGTAGGTAATCCGCCACTGAATAAATAATAATCATATTTCGAAGGTTTTCTCGCTTGTTTAGTTAGGAGTACATACACATTTATTATTAATAATTGTTACTCATTGTCCTTGGAGCGAAAAATGAACATAATAGGAAAATAAAATGTTTCCATTTATCTGAACACAAAAATATAATAACGGAAATATGTCATAAGGTGTGGTTCATGACAGATATACAAGCAGCCGGAAAATGTTGTTATCATGTTATGTTAGATACCTACATGTAGTTGAATGAAATTCAAACGAAAAAGGAAACATAATTGGCGTCATGGGGTCAATGTTTGTATGATGATACAAAAGGAAATAGGTCAGATTTATTATCCTGATGAAATCATAACATCATCTGTCAACGACAGGAAAATTCATTAAGATAATTGCTTGTATCATTAAAGATTTTACTTACAATTTAGATCAAAGGTTGAATGATAATGTAACAAGATTATAAGATTTCAATTATATTTAAAAGAGATTGAATGTTTTGGGGCTTTTAAATGTTGCGTTCAGACATTAATCAGTGCGACATAAAATATTCAAAATGTGTTAATATATAATTTCAAGAGCGTTTTCACTTCTGAATTTGTCAGAATCATACAACTTACTCAAAGTTATCTTTGTGCAAATAAAGGAAAAGCAAATCAATTGAAATGATCGTTGAAGAGAGGTGACAGTGTTTCAATGGAATATTTTATATACTAACACAGTATTTTTAACGATTTATTAAGTAGACTTGAAATATTAACGCGACAGAATAAAGGCTGTTTCACAATGCGATGAGAAAATGAGACGTCAGCGTGATGAGATCTCTTCGCAGTTGTTCTCTCTTAAAAATGAGTTTCAAACAATGGAGTAATACATAATGAAGTATTTCTCGTCGTTACGTTGCGTCTTTTTTTTCAATTTTTCAAACTTTATGAGGTGACGTGATGACGCGAAATGCTTAAATATGTATTATTTCACCGTTTAAAATCCTTTTTTTAAAGAGAAAAACTGTGAAGAGATCTCGTCTCGCTGACGTCTCGTTTTCTCGTTGCATTGTGAAACAGCCATGATACAGAAGAGTACAACACTGAACAGTACAGTGAAGTACACAACTGTGCAGAATAGTTGGTACAGAACAGCACAGAACAGTACAGAACAGTACAGAATAGTACAGAAGAGTACATATGAGTACAGAAGAGTACAGAAGAGTACAGAACAGTACAGAATAGTACAGAAGAGTACATATGAGTACAGAAGAGTACAGAAGAGTACAGAAGAGTACAGAAGAGTACAGGAGAGTACAGAAGAGTACAGAAGAGTACAGAAGAGTACAGAAGAGTACAGAAGAGTACAGAAGAGTACAAAAGAGTACAAAACAGGACAGAAAAGTACAGAACAGTATTAAAAAGTTGCATCTCCATACATGTATGTACATATTTTATCTAGTACCTACCTAACTATGAGTTGCATACCTGCTAAGCTCCTTCTTTTTTTGCTGTCATAATTTTAAGAAGGACATTTCTTTCAAAAAATATTTTCTTAGAAGCTAAATATAAGATACAATACCATAGTTTTAAGTTGAGCAATTCGTAAGATGTTTACCTGCAATGAGAAACAAAAGAATATTTTAATTCAAATGAAAAATAAAAATTGATAAAATTAATTAAGTAATATAATAATTATTTATATGACAAAAAAAAGGAAATGCTGGGATTCAGACAGTCAATAAATATAACTACAGATTGGGCTATCAAGATTACTCGCAATATTAATTCATGCATTTGGCAGCACACATTTTCTGAAAGATCAAAAATGTCCACTGGCAGGTGGCGAGGAGGGGGCGGGGGGGAGAGGGGTAATCTCTTAAAAATTGGCTTAAAAATTGGCTTTAGGACAACATTGTTTGTGCTTTCGTTGATTCTTAATATTGTTTGATTTATAGTCAATTTTTCAGAAATTTCCTCCTTCTCCAAGGGAAATGGGGGAGAGTTAGAATTGTTCCCCATACATTTTTTTGCTTTTTTTTTATACCCCCTCATATACGATTTTTTTTGTTGTCTCGACACAACCTATGTACATCTAAGCTCTAGATTTTTTGTCACACCTTATGCGGGTGCTAAAATGTCTTTTAGTTTTTGAGAAAATTGAAAATAACAGGAGAAGCAATTTTCTAAAATAATTGACTTAATACAGAAAAAAAAATTATTTAAAAACATCGGTAATGGCTAAAACGACTTGCTATACTTTTTTGTTAAGCCAGAAATATGTGCTTCCATTTTGTTTATAAATTAAGTTCTTTTAGTGAACAGTTTTTTAAAACTTAATTTTCAAACTTAAATTTTTGAAAAAAAAAATTAAAAATTGTGTTCAAACTGATTTTGTTCAAAATTTTACGTTATTTAGTCGTACTTTTATTTTTAATATTCAATACTCCCATCAATTTTTAGTCAAACATTGAAAACCAGATGTCAAAATATAGTCTAGTTTTTGAGAAAATTGAAAATAACAAAAGTAAGTTTTCCTTAAATTTGACTTCCATCCGTTATTTTGTTGTTCAAAAGATCCTATTTCTACAAAATATGTTATTATTATTATTATTATAAGCTTTATTTACCAATTTAATTTAAATAATATAGTTTAATAAAGATTTATCATATAAAAAAAATGCATGTCATATTTTACTTTTTGTATGTAAAGTTGTCAATTAGTTTAATTCGGTGATATTTCATCCGGCATAAGCCTCCCCCATTGCTGCCCATATGTCTCGGCTTTTGGCGTCATTATACCAGTTTGGATTGAACTGTCTCAAGTCGTCTGCCCATCTCTTTTTTGGTCGTCCTTTCGGTCTTTTCTCATTGAAGGGAATCCATTTCGTCACTAGCTTTGTCCATCTTTGGTCTTCTATTCGATGTCCAGCCCAACTCCATTTTAAAAGCTTTGTTCTTTGTATTACGTCAACTATTCTCGTTCTCTTTCTTATGTCTTCGTTTCTTATTCTCTGTGCTTGTCTTATATTCAGCATTTTCTTTCGATTTTCGTTTGGCATATCCTCAATTTTTCGTGTGAACTTGATGTGAGTCCTAAAGTTTCTAAACCATATGTCAAAATATGTAGTAAAGTAGATTTCGTTATTTTCAATTTTCTCAAAAACTAAAATACATTTTAGCATCCGGTTTTCTGTTTTTTTATTGAAAATTAATAAGAGCATTGAATTTTGAAAACAAAAATTATACTTAATTACATAAAATTTTGAAAAAAAATTAGTTTGAAACTTTTTTTTTAATTTTTTTTTTTTTTTTAATTTCGAGTTTGGAAATTAATTTTTTAAAAACTATTCACTAACACAACTTAGTTTAAAATGAAAATCTGGCTTTCCAAATAGGTATAGCATGGCATTTTAAATTGTACCGTTGTTTTTAAATATTTTTTTTTTTCTATTTTAAGTCAATTTTTTAAAAAATTGCCCCCCCCCCCCCCCTTGCATAAACGGGTGAAAATAGACCCTCATACGATTTTTTCTTGTCTTAACCCAACCTACTCGCTCCAGCAGTTTGGTGCATCTTATACCGATCATCCTGTATAAAAAGTAAAGGATTACAAATACTTAGGTCCCAGACGTTTTCAAACGCCCACCACAGCCCCCGGCTGAAAAAAAAAAACTGCCAAACGGTTGAATTCGGAATAATAACGCGTTTACCTAAACATACCTACATGTAAGTATATGAGTTTTGGTTATACTACCTCCACTCCCAAAAATTTGCTACCGGCTTTATGAATTTGGTCATAATAAATTTTGTAAAGAATTGCATAAGATATTTTTTCGTCCCAGATTATTTTTTGAAAGGACAAACTATTTCTAATTTAAACACGAAAAACCGAAAAAGACATGTTACACTTTCCTGCCGCTAGAGCTCGCCTCAGATTCACGGGGATTTTTATACACTTCATATTAATCTCTCTTAATACGTGTGCCAAGTTTCAAAACTGTTTATTTCCAGGTGAAGGCATATTTTTTCCTTCGTTGACTGGACTATTGCAGCCATGTGTAACTGTCTCATCTAATGTGTTCGAAATACGCCTCAATTAATTATTTCATTGTCCCCTCAAAGCACAATCTAAATTGACATAATGTAAAAAAAAAACTGCTATACCTTCTCTTCTATAACTATGCCTAAGGCCAACCATACTCGGACTGTAATCAATTTACTCCCCACGCAAGCTCGGTTTTTTTTTTAAGGGTAGGTCTGTTACAACTTACATAGCCGAATTTATTTCTAAGACGTGCATATAACGAAGAATTATTACCAAAAGCAACAACAAAACACTTGACAAAATCAATCTGTCGCCAAATTATTTACTTTAAACTTACTGGCTTTGGTTATCTAACCTTTTTCATGGTCCGGATCGTTCCTGAAAAATCCCTAAAATATCTTCAGATTCTCAGTCTTTAATGCCATTAACGCCACTTCGAGGGCCCACTGCCTTTTATAAGTATATACATACAAACTAAATCCAGTCTAGTTTTGTCACTAATTAAAACATGACATAAAATTGCACACGAAATTACTTTGCGCTTTTGTATGAAAATTGGTTCAGATTTTCAATTGAATAGCTTTTTCCTGACATGATTAAAAAATGTTCACTGCATAAAAACAACTAAAATATCAATAATCCTATCATGGTTAAGCAAAATAAATTGCTCAATTAGCAAAAACACTTTGTTTCCATTGCCATATTTATAGCAAATATCATTAGACCGAGTATGTTTGATGCAAATTTCTTGTGCAGTCCACAATATTTCTCTTTTACACACATTCATTCACCCGCACTCCTAAGTTAATTCCATTTGCATCAATTGATTGTCAATAAATTTTCATCGAAAGACTTGGTGGTATGTGCTCTGGGATAACGAAGATGACGGCCACAACAACCGACGCGACGACGACGAAAATGACAACGAGGACGAGGAGGAATGGACGGAATTTCCTCCGCTCTTTCCTAACGATTGTAATAATTCGTTTCATTTGACTTTCGACAACGTTCTTCTGCATTCTAATTGACATTGCCATAGGCATATGCACTTAATAGTACTCAAAGCCAAAGCAAACACTTAGAGTGTGCTTAGTCGCTAGGGACCTGGGGAATTAATTCTAGTGGCGTAAGCATTGGGACAGGTCAGTCAATCAATACCTTCCCATACAGATATGTATGTAGTAGACTGACAGCGTCCCCTTTGGTTCGGATCGATATTTTTGCTATTCCTTCGAATTGCCATGACCTAAATAATTTTGTATTTATTTTTTTTGTTTGAGCAGAGATGCGCAGCTGTGCGTATTCTCGATTCCGATAGAGTTGACCAAGTTGAATAATACAGTAGAAAACAAGGGAGCTCCCCTCCTCCAGCCTATGGTCAGAGAATACCGATGTAAGCGTAATTAAATGTCAATCAATTGCTTTGACAGCAGTGGCGGCAACGGTATTCGAGTCGAGCAATAGTGATGTATAGGGTGGCTAAAACCACCCTGTTATTTTCTTCTCTTGCAAATGCAATCAAAGTGGATTCGTTTATCTTATGTTTTCATGTAAATACATAATATTGCCAACTGAGGAAGAAGAATGAACGGGATTTGTATCGGTTATGGAAGGAAAACGAAGAAAAAAAGAGGAGGGAAACAGACAGAAAAGAGGGAAGGGAGGAAGAAGAGGATGAAGTGTGAGAAGAGGAAGAAGACAATGAAGAGAAAGAAGTGGAAGAAGAGGAAGAAGAGGAAGAAGAGGAAGAAGATGAAGAAGAGGAAGAAGAGGAAGAAGAGGAAGAAGAGGAAGAAGATAAAGAAGAGGAAGAAGAGGAAGAAGAGGAAGAAGAGGAAGAAGAGGAAGAAGAGGAAGAAGAGGAAGAAGAGGAAGAAGAGGAAGAAGAGGAAGAAGAGGAAGAAGAGGAAGAAGAGGAAGAAGAGGAAAAAGAGGAAGAAGAGGAAGAAGAGGAAGAAGAGGAAGAAGAGGAAGAAGAGGAAGAAGAGGAAGAAGAGGAAGAAGAGGAAGAAGAGGAAGAAGAGGAAGAAGAGGAAGAAGAGGAAGAAGAGGAAGAAGAGGAAGAAGAGGAAGAAGAGGAAGAAGAGGAAGAAGAGGAAGAAGAGGAAGAAGAGGAAGAAGAGGAAGAAGAGGAAGAAGAGGAAGAAGAGGAAGAAGAGGAAGAAGTGGAAGAAGAGGAAGAAGAGGAAGAAGAGGAAGAAGAGGAAGAAGAGGAAGAAGAGGAAGAAGAGGAAGAAGAGGAAGAAGAGGAAGAAGAGGAAGAAGAGGAAGAAGAGGAAGAAGAGAAAGAAGAGGAAGAAGAGGAAGAAAAGGAAGAAGGGGAAGTAGAGGAAGAAGAGGATGAAGAGTAAGAAGTGGAAGAAGAGGGAGAAGAGGAAGAAGAGGGAGAGAATTCTAGACTAAGTCGCTATGTTTACACCGATTTTTGTGCAAACAGACCAACCTCAAACATTAAACACCCATAAAATAGTGGACATGGTTAAAAGGTCTTTGTAAAGAATTCTTAAGCACAGTTTCAAAAAAAAAAAAAATTATGTATGAACACAAAAATGTATTCTATCAACTTTGAAATCATAACGATTTTAGATTTCAATAAGTGGGGCATATCAGTGGGTGGATGGCGAATTTAATTAATTCTTAAAATTATCCTTTATATCGTATCATTATTGCCCGTACGCACCAAGGGAGCAAACATTCCAACTACATTGGCAACCATAATCTAACTTTATTCCTTTGCAAAACAACAATTAATATAAATAATTTATATCTAGTTATATATACATAATAAGTATTATAAGCCACACATAACGACACACTCAAGGGAGAATTATTATTATTAATTACATTTTTAATTAATTGTCAGATTGTTGACTCTCGCCTGGGGATTTGCAAAGCCAAATATAATAAAAAACGACATAAACGTTCATCGTTCAATATCGAACTAGGAGTAGGACAAAATACATAATAACAAAATAAATAAAAACTAATGGGGATTAAGGACGACTGCGACGACAACACACAGGCCTATGACAGAGTGGCAGGCATATGTGTAGGACAATCAATTTAAATGTGCACATTGATGTTTCATCGATCTGAATAATATTGGATTCGTTTATCGTTTATGTGATTCAGAGCTGTGTGCAAATTTTTCTAAATGGCCTCCACCAACGGCATTGTTATTCGTCGACCAACCGACCGACAACGACGACGATGACGACGACGGATGAGGCATTTTGTTTGGCGCTGCTGTCGCTTTCAAGCTGAATGTTATGTTGGTGTGGTTGAGGTACAAATATAACTACACCATTGTTTTATAAGGTTGACCTATTATTGGACAGCAGCCAATTCAATTAAGGTTGAAAGTTGAAGGCCAGTTCAGCACAGCACAGCCCAGCATGGAGTATATGTACTCATCAGGAACATGTGTGTGCAACACGAACGAGTAATTAAAAATGTATTTGGCTTTTTTTTTTATATAAAAATAATATATTTGAATGAGTTTTTCCTCTTAACTGAGAAAGGATGGCCGAGGACTTCTTCTCTTTTTTTTTTTGTATGTTACATTAATTGAACATATTTCTCTAATTAAATATAGCTTGACATTGGAAAAAGGCTTTTATTTTTTACAGTTTTAATGGAATTGGTTTTGTATTTTGTGAAGTTGTTTTCTAGCAGATGTCGTTTTTCCTTTGTCAAATATTCATTTATTTAAATATTTGGATGGAATGAGTGCCAAGTTTTACCATGACAAAAAATAAGCGATTAATTATATTAGAGGTTAAATTTAAATGCTATAGAAATTGATTACATATTTTGATAAATGTAACTAAGAAATAAGATATCAGATGAAATTAGATAGGTACATATCCTGGAAACGTAATGACTTTGACAAAATGGAGTTTTTCAAAATAGGGACCTAGGTAAAACGGCTGTCACAGGAACGTAGAGTGAGGGGTGACTTTTGTGTCAAATTAATTGTTCATTAGAACACGAATCATAGCCTTGTGGACAATAATTAATGCTCCAGGGCCTCGGTTCCTAAACTGTGTTCCGCGGAACCCTTGGGTTCCGTGAAAGAGTTTTCAGGGTTCCGCGATTTTAAATAAGTTTTGTAAGTTAATTTCAAACATTTTTGCGCAAAATAAATATTTGACGTTTTTATTTTTTTAATCAAAGTATGACCCATAATTTAAAAAAAATGATACTACTTCCTCTTTCCAAAGAAAATTTCGAGCCACCCGTATGAGTATAGATCGCGCATACTCATAAGGTTTAGCAGACTATTCCACAAAGAATGAACATTTTACACAAAAATGCATGCGTGTGCTTAACTACATTAAACACTTTTTTTAAAAAGTATGTGAAAAAGTGAAAAAGTAATCTATGTATATATATGTATAAATAGCCTTAAATAAATTTTGTGGTACAATTTTCTCAAAAAGCATTTGACCGATTTTGATAAATTTTATATGGTTGAAAAGCCACAATTGCGGAGATGTGCAGAATATACTAACTTAAACAGCTATTTACACACTGTGGGTCATTTTTGTTTTTGTAATGTCGAACACTATGTATATTAAAAAAACTAAAACGAGGTGTCGGATTTCGACACAGGGCGATACTAGTGCACAAAAATATGTTTATGACCGCGTGTGCAAAAAAAATTGGTTTTGGTCTGTGAAATCAATCCGAAATGACATATCAAACACAATTTTCGTACGCTTTTTCGCACACAGATTTCTACCACATGTCTCTGTTTTTCACTTTTGATCTTTTTGCAAACATTTTTGAGCCTTAATACCTCACTACAATGAAAATATAGTCAGAATGAAACTGAAATGAACTTCCAAATTTGCGTCTTATTATTTCATTCAATATTGCTCGAGAGTCGTGAATATCTACCTCAATTTGTTTTCGTTTTTCTTTTTCAAAATGTATGGTAATTAACTAGCAATATTTTTTCTTTATCAAAATATGAACATAATTGATCCTGTATAATAAAACAAATTTTGGGTTGGCATTCAGTCTGGTTGGTAACGTCAATTTTTTTGCAATTTTTCACATTTTCTGTCAAAACTCATAGCGTTGGAAACTTGGTGAAAATATCACGTTACCAAACAGAGAAATAGATTGGACGCTACCATATATATAGGAATAAAGCTTTCTGATATAGAAGTCAGTTTTAAAACAGTTATTTATAAATCAAACAATGAAACAGTTTCGTTCTTTAAATTAACCTTGAAAAACTATTTTAAATAAAAAAAAAATTGATTTTGAAATGTATTATTTTTCATTTTTGTTATCGTTAAGAGTTGGTGTTCCAAAATATATTTGGGAATTATTTAGGGTTCCACAGCTCAAAATGTTTAGGAACCGCTGCTCCAGGGAACTGAAATATACAAACATACATAGAATGTAGGTTAAAAACGTGTTTGAAAAGCACAGAATTTCTACATGAGTCGAAAGCTTTAGAATTGTATTTTGTATCCGCCGAACTATTTTCGAATTTAGTTTTTTATTTAAACTTACTCATTTTTTTTTCATATTTTTTTCATTATTTTTATTGTTTTTATTATTTTAATTCTTTTTTTATCTTTTATTTCAAATTTTTGGTTTTGTGTTATTTTTTATTTATTTTTATTTTACTTATTTGTATTTTAATTTAATTATTTGTTATTTTTATTTTATTTTACTTATTTTTTTTTAAATTTTTGAATTTTTAATTTTATTTTTATTTTATTTATTTGTATTTTAATTTAATTATTTGTTATTTTTATTTTATTTATTTTTATTTACTGTTTTTAATTTTATTTTATTTATTTTAATTTTTATTTAATTATTTGTTATTTTTATTTTATTTTATTTATTTGTATTTACTTTTTTTAGTTTTTAATTTTATTTTTATTTTTTTTATTTTTATTTAATTATTTGTTATTTTTATTTTATTTATTTTTTTTTTTTAATTTTCCTTTTTTTTTATTTGTATTTTATTTTCATTCAAAAATGTTGATTTTTATTTGTAAGTATGTACTGTTTTAGTTTTTCTGTCTGTTAGTTTGTTAAGAAAGCCGGCATTCTTTAAAAAAATTAAAACTTTTTCCATAGTTATTTAAGCCATCCTATTTTTTTCCAACAATGTATCAACACACATACATACAAAATATGTGTAAATACTAAATATGTACAATCATATATGGATATAAGATTTCTGTACCACGAAAACATTAATGTCAAACACATTTTTGTAAGGCGACAAATGTCTGTAGGGAGCGTTAAAAAAAATTTATTTTCTTCCGCAAGAAATAATTAGAATTTTTTTTAGATTTTACAATTTTATAACCCACATAGACCCTTCGTTCAAAATCAGCCCTAACTGTATCTGAACGATTATTATTATCTCTTCCCACAGAAACAATAACTTTATACTCTTCAGCACACGACCACCTGAAATGTCTTGAAGGAAATTTCAATTATGTTTTCTTCACAAAAGTCAACACCTTCATAATTCAAAACACTGCGTTACCCGCACTGAAAAATATATATCACGCCCACCTAGGCGGGCAAAATTTGAATTTCTTGAGGTGATTTAATAATCATAGCTTTTTAGCAACCCTCGCTAAAAATAAAAATAAAATAAAAAAAAAATGTTCCAAAGCAATTAGCTTTTTTTGAAGGAAACAATTTTCATACAACTTTCTACAATACATATATAGGGGAGAGTAAAGATTCCCATATGCTGACGATGATGAGTCAAATCGAGGCTCAGCTGTTGATGTTGGCTGTTGTTGTTAGTTAGGTATTTTATCGTTTTATCTGTGAACATCGCGTTGGTGTCGTCATTTGAATTAAATTTTATTAATATGACAGATAAATTTTGTTACAAATACATGCTTGTTTTTAACTTACACTGAGACAATGATGAGCACTGAAGACAAAGCGAAATATATATAAAGCGATAATAAAATTCAATATTTGCTAATTCTGCTTCTAGTGCTATAAGTGAGTAAAGTCTCTCATACAGCAGGATTTCACAATCCGAATCACTCGATTGAGGACTTATCTTATAATTTCCTGGTGAATTTTTGGATGGGAGTCTATTTTTTCTATTTACATTAAATAATGACAAGTTTTTTTTGAAACAAAGCTCTTACAATACCTTCTATGCATTTAGGACCAGTTTTTCAGTGCGAGTTTAAAGTTAAACCCGATTTAACTCACGAAAATTAATGAGAAATCTCTGGATTAACTGAATAGATGCTTTTAATGTTTTATCATCTTAGTTTTTAAGGTCGATCCGCATGAATTCTTTATTAAAATACTGCTTCTTCAGTTAACCGTAAATATATTTATGGTTTTTCAGTGTTGTAACTCAGAGTAAGTTTAACTCAACACTGAAAAAACCAGGTTTAAGCTATTTAAATCGGCCCATTTTATCAGTGCGAGATCATACTAGTTTCTGAATTAAGCCCTATTGAACTCATGAGACATGTGTTTCAGTCAATTATAAGATCCCGAGTTAATTCAACAAATTTAGAGGCAGTTGATCAAAAATTTAAACCGGGGTTCAATTATTTTAACCAACTGATTTCGGAGGATTAACTGCAGTTTAAAATTGGTTAATGATGTTACAATAGCCAATTAAACACTTGAAACCTGCTCACTCAATCCACTGAAAATTTTAACTTGGTACGACAAATCTCGCTACAAAACATCGACCTCAATCAATTGACACAGGGTGTATTTGTGTATAATATCCTCCCTTGCTCCCTTTTCTCAGTTCTGTATTTTTGGGAAAATATGCAATAGATTTTCATTTTACAAAAGCACAAAATCCACACAGGGACGTGTAAGGATATGCTTTGTTTTTCTACCTCTATGTTGGCAATATTCAAATAAATAACAAAAATGTTGTAAATAAAAATAAAGCGCAATATGGTGTGGGGACGAGCTATACAAAAGAGAAGCTCTCTCCAATGGAGGATTTAATTCTCAATGGAGTTTCCACAATGGAACCTATACGTGCTCTGCTTTCCGGTTATACATTTTGTATAGTACTTGATGCAGCTAGGCTCCTGTTTCCTGTAGCACCAAACCAAACCAAATCCAACCAAGCAATATGGAGCTATACAGGATGAATCCGTATGCTGATGGTGTTATGTACAGTTTATGGGATTGCCAAACATAGCTTTTCGTTGTTGGTGACGTGGGTAATTTTCGAGTAAATTTCGGCAAAAAGTTAGTGGCTACAGCACGCGTTCTTGTCAGGAACACGTATAGTTTAAGAGTGTGTGAAAATAAATTGTGTTTATGTCGTGCATATGCTGTTTTCTGCATACTGTTGATAATGTTTCAGGTGCACGACGAAAATATAACACACAATAATGTATAAACTGTGCTCTGTTGTTTCTTGTTTTGTGTAAGGGTCTTTGAATAAAGGAGATGAAGTTTTTGAGGTGAAATTACTTTTTTGGTTTAGGATTTTTATTGTTTTCGCAAATTGGAGTGAAGCGGAGTATGAGATTCAAAATAAATATAAAAATGAAGCTGTTTAGAGAAAACATAATTTAGAAGTCACTAATAGAGGTCTGAATATTTCCAAAACTTTTATTCATGCCAAAGTCTAATGAATAAAATCAGAATAATTAACAAAAGAAGTTTTCTTCAAAAGCCCCGTTGCAGAGAATCATATTTTTAACATACTTTTTAGACACTTGTATGTATGTTTGCTCCTCGTGAGCGTCTTGCGTTTAATTCATGAGGTCCACGTGCACGTTTGTTAAAATAGATAATTGCACAAGACACACCAGGCGTAGGATCTGCTCAGCACACAAGCTGGAATTTACAAGGGATAAAGCATATTCAAGTATATTGCTTGAATTGCCAATATGAGCAAACACCTAATTATACAGGGTGTCCCCTAATTCGTGCTTTATCTTTTAGGGGATGATTCCTGGGAGCTTTCTAGAAAAAAATTTTATCGAGAAAAACTCTATCACTCACTCCAATTCATTAATCTGGTTCTAAGCAAGCTGTAGAAAACTATAATAGGCCTATTGCGAAATTACAGTTGGTCCCCAAAATTTTTGAGGCCATTGTTAAAAGAAAAATTTATTCTGTTGTGATGGGCGGTTTTATATCTGAATCTCAGCATGGTTTTGTAAGCGGTAGGTCCACCGTAACTAATTTAGCTACCTTCACACACTACTGCCTTGTGAACATGGAACATCAAAATCAGGTTGATACCGTTTACACGGATTTTGCTAAGGCTTTTGACCGCGTTCAATTTCATATTTTAGAACGAAAATTTGCAAACATTGCTAATTTGGATAATGAGTTACTTGAAAAATAGAAAACAGTATGTCAAAATTGGATCTCATTTTTCTAGAGTAATTTTTAATCACTCGGGAGTGCCTCAAGGAAGCCATTTGGGGCCACTCTTTTTCCTTTTATTCATTAATGACTTACCCAACTGTTTTTTAGACTCTACTGGCTTACTGTTTGCAGATGATTTCAAACTTTTTCGGATAATTAAATCTTGTTCTGATTGTTTATAACTTCAGCATGATATAAATAGACTTTTAAAATGGTGCGAAATTAACAAATCTTTGTTCATCTCCTTGGTTCGCTCAAATCTCGAATACTGTTGTATAATATAGTCACCATACTATAACAAAAATTCGCTACGCATTGAAAGAATTCAGAAGAGGTTTACTAAGTATGCCCTGCGTAAAATTTATTCGAAATCTAATATGCCTTCATATGATATCTGATGTCAACTTATTGATTTAAAACCTCTTCATAAAAGAAGAGTTTACTTTTTCACTATGTTTGCAAGGAATATTCTTTGTGGACATACCGATTGCTCACATTTATTGGCATTCAATATTTATGCACCGTCACGCTCCTTAAGACCTAGACAAAACGCCTTCATTTATATCTCTAGACATTCAACTAAATAGGGTTTGAATAATCCTGTTGATAATGCTGCAGTATTTTAAAATCAATTTGAAGAGTTATTAGACCTCTATTTGAGTAGAATTGAATGTAAGGCTATTCTTTTAAATGCTGTGCAATTATTTAAGATGTAATTTTAATTATGTAAATTCAAAGTCTATTGTACTTGTAAGATAAATAAGTAAATAAATAAATATATAAATAAATAAATAAATAAAAAAAAAAACCAATAATTAAAACGCCATCTAAAATTTTTAAACCGATATCAATATGGCAGACAAAATTTCAAAAACCGTTGGAGCAGTTTTGTTAAAAATTAATTTTTTATATATAAAATTTCTTGAAGTTTTTTGTAAAAAAAAAATTGGTATGCCATTTTAAGAATTTTATGATATACTACTAAAACCATAATTACAAAAAAACAAAATTTACCAACCGTTTAAAAAATTATTTTTCAAAAAAATAATTGAATTTTTTTTTAAATCCGAAAAATATTTTTTTTTTTAAATATTTGTATGCAGTATTATTCAGACTTGAAGGAGCTCCAGAGTATAAAATTTTGATCCAAGTCGGTTGAGCCGCTAACGTCGGAATTAAAAAAAACAGTTCCATGCAGGTACCGTTAATAGCAGTTTTTGGTAATTTTTTTCTTCACCAATATGCCCGCATAAGTACATACAAATTTTAACCAAAATCGTTACGACATAAATAACCTTATCATCGTAATGTCAAGTTTGATTAATATCTCGAGTTCGATTTTTTGCACGAATCTAAATATCTCAAGTAAAAAATATTAACACAAACAGTAGATGCGCATTAAACGTTCTGATGACACTTCTCATGAATGGAATCAAGACGAAATGTCCCAAAATACATAAACACACAATATTCTTCATTCAATTGAGTCCTATAAATTAAATTGAGAGAATATAATAAAAAGATTCCAAAATAGACCTGAACTTTGTCTCAAATTGTTGATGGTAATATGCTTTGAAGGGGTGCTCTTGATAGATTCACAATCGATTTCAGGCTATAGCTGTCACTTTTCATATAATACTATGTTTACCTTTATCAAAAAAGTGACAGCTGATGGGCTAAAATCGACCCTAAACACATAAAGACCTATAAAAGTATAAAGCACATCCCTTAAAAGTACCATATTAATAATTTAAGACACACTTACACATATGTAAGATAATTAAGTTTTATTACATTCATTTTCATCTTCATCATACGAAAAAAAAAAACACATAATAATTTAATTTATAAGATGCTTCAAACTCTCATTATATAGACAACGAGGACGACGACACGGACCGACCGACCGACCGACCGACTGACGATGTATACTCAATTGCATAAATTCCAACACCCCTGGAGTATCATCTTCAACGAAATAAAAAGTTATCTTGTTTGACATTTTCGCATCCCTTTTTCCAATGTTTAAAGCCAAAATCAAATAACAAGGTTAATATATGAAATTTGTATAAGTAGACAATAAACGAACCATTTTCCTAATATGATTTTATATTTTTTTTTTTTTTTATTATTATTATTAGGTTTCTATTATTTTTACCTACGCAGCAAAATATAACAGAATATAAGAAAATGGAGAAAAATGGAAAAAAAAAAACAAACCCTCAATAAAAAATAACAAGGAAGTTGACAATTTCGAAACGCAATTACATTTTGATTACACAAAATTGTTGCGTATCCTTCAAGACTAAGGGGGGGAAATACGAAATATACTAACACACATCAAGGATAGTTAACAACCCCTTTTGCGTAAGAAAATATATAAGAAAATTTGCAATTACCTGTGAGAGGAAAGAAAAACGTATGCCATACGGATGGTCGCCCATTTTATTTGTCGTTTTAAAGGACTTCTTTTTTTTTTTAATACATTTTTGTATGTGCGAAGGATTTTTCTTATTTTTTTTTAATGTATTTTTTCTTTCTTTATCTTAAAATTTCCAAACTCTGTGCTTTGGAATGCATGTGTTGTCATTGAAAGAAAAAAACATTCAACCTCAGATTGAACCCCTTTCTACAAGAAAAATGAGAAGAAAAAAAAAAAAAAAGAAAAAACCGGAATGGAAAATCACACACAACCCTTCTACACTAATGGCACCATAGAATGAAATTTATTGTCAACGACGAAGTTTTCCAACCGCTTTCATCTACGTCTTTCACAACCAGAGAAAATTATTAACTCGAAGGAGATGCTGAAGAAGAAGAAGAAGGAGTTTATTTTTTTTTTTTTCTGTTCAAATTGATAACAAAACAATAAAGTATTTAAGTGAGTCGTACAAACATCCTCTAATGGCAGGTGGTAGTTACTTTGTTGCGAGTTTATTTTTAAATGAAAATCTGATAAATAGGATATTTGTTAAACAAGGGTGTTTTATTGAAATCCTTACTGATAAAGACTGAAGGCAATAAAAATAAAATGTCTAAATCTTTTTAATGTGGCTAATGATAAGAAGTTCTTAATTTCAAAAGTTGGCGGCGCCGTCAGTGAATTACGAGTTTTGAATTTATTCTTAACCAAAAATTATTAATAAATAAATAAATGGCGCGCAGCTCGTGGAATACCATGACCTACTTTACTACTTAATGAGTACAAAAAGGATCTTTGGAATAACAAAACTACGGATGGAAGTCGAATTTATGGAAAACTTACTTTGGATATTTTCAAATTTCTCAAAAACTAGAATACATTTTGGCATCTGGTTTTTAGTGTATGACTAAAAATTAATGGAAGCATTGAATTTTTTTGTAATTTAAGTTGAAAAATTAATTTTTAAAAAAAACCTTCATAAAAAAACTTAATTTAAAAATGAAATTGAAAAAGAGAATTCTGGCTTTAAAAAAAAAAGTATAGGATGACATTGTAAGTGATACTGTTGCTTTTTAATGTTTTTTTTTTTTTTATTTTAAGTCTATTTTTTTTTTTAAATTGGCCCTCTCGCCTAAACGGGGGGATACCTTCCTTCTATTCTTGTCTTTACTCAACCAACATGCTCTAGCTTTTTGTCACACCTTAGGTAAATCACCCCGTTTAGTGACACACTCTTGACCATTCTCATGTGACTTAATTTTTCTGTCAAAATTCTGATTAACTATTAAGATGAGAGGCACTTTATCATTACAAGAACTTATGGAGAACCTGTCAATTTTTCTCATGAAGCCATAGCACAGTACACAGGTGGTAGAATAAACAGTGGATCGTTATATGAATTTTGACGTTAAAAATTTTGGAATTTGGACGCAAATTAATAAAATTTGGTAAACTTGATGATTTGATTAAATTCAGAAGTACCTAACTTCAGAATGAGGGTTAAAATTTAGGTCAGAAACTTCAAGAAAATTTCAAAATTAAAAAAAAAAAATATTTTCCAAACCAAAAACTTATTCAAAATTATGTTTTAACTGTCTTGCAACGGTTAGCTGTCAGAATTTTTAATTTCAGTTTCAAATACATAAAAATAAAAAAATTTAAAACTTATTAATTTACATTACTGAGTCTTTTGAATAGTTGACCACCTAAAATTTTTGTATGTCCAAATTTATAAAATTTCTATCAGAATTTATCCAAAAATAATGTTTAATGAAGGATTGTTAAAGGAATATCACAAATATTATTTTTTTTCCCTTGACAAAATTGTGCAAAATTTTTGGAATTGTTCTTCACAATTTGGTACATATTATTTAATCGAATTGCACATCATTTATGAAAATGTGTTCATTAAAAACATAAAACTTTACTCAATTCCTTACTTTGATAATGGTTTTTTTTTTTTTCAAATTTGGTACCATTTTCTGACTGATGTAATTTTCGAAGACTTCATTTTGGGATTTTCTATCAGATTTGATCAGATTTATTCCAACAATCATGAAATGTCAAATGTCACGAAAGTTAATTTTTATTCGTTGGAAAAATTCCGAAAAATTTTTGAATTCAAAATTTGGTACATATTTTTATTTCAATTGTATTGCACATTATTTAAGCACATGTTTTAAGACATTACAAACATAAGACTTAACTCAATTCCTGACTTTGGCAGTACTTTTGTTGAATTTTGGTACCATATTTTGACCTATGGAAATTGCACTCTATTTTCAGCTTTTTTAAGTCATTAGATATGTGTATGAAGTTCCAATCGATTTTAGTCTAGAATTGAAGTTGAAAAAGATTTTTGTTTCCAAACTCTACAAACGATATGTTTCACACTGTCTTTATAAATAGTTTGGCGAATTGACGCGTTTCTGCGGGGTTCATTTGGCTTTTATTTTTGGTTTTGTATCGCATTTTGTTGATTTTTTTTATAAGCATTTCGATGTTTCAAAATGGAAACCTCACGTCAAAATGTATGTATGTGTTGGACGACTATTAGGCTCGTTACAAATTCCGATAAAAATAAAAAAATAAATTTGATGGCACAACAGCTCATGAAGAACTAGGGCCTAGTGACTTACAACTCTCAACCATTCCTGTTTGCGTGTCTGCAGGAATGGAGGGGACCTACAGTTTATTGCCGAATCCAAACGGCTAACGAGCGGCACTTTTCTGTGACAGGAGATACTCTTGGAGGATTTGTCAATTCCTCGCAAGAGGCAGTAGCCGTTTTTCTTTTAAGTAAATAGGTGGCGAGGCTGGGGATCGAACCTTAGACCTCCGGCATGACAGTCTATCGCACTAACCATCACGCCACGGCTACTACAAATTCCGATATGCTCCGAAAAATTAGATACCTATTCACTACACAAAAAATACGACACAGCTGAATTTTTACTTTTTAAAAGTACCGTAAATTTGGAACACGGCCTCTGATTTTGTGGGATTAAAGTCAGAAATTACGAATTCGCAATATTTTCTAAGCTCATTAAGCACTGGACACTCAATTTAAACTCTTCACCATATCAGTGGTTTCTGAGGTAGACGACTTAAATAGCTTAAACCATTTCTAATTGACGGACAGAAAAATTATCAAAAATGGATCATCTCCTTGATCCGTAGAAATTTGAATAATTAAAAAGCAACAAACATCGAAGATTTGATGTTTTCGCGCTTATTATTAAACTGTCATATAATGTATGTGAAGGACTGATTGATACAGAATGAAAATCAGTAAAGCGGTAGGACATGTGATGCAGATAGGTACCCATTGAAAACTTAAATTTTTCCATTCAGGGGGCGTGGAGTTTACCTATGATCTCAAATTTTTTGTCAATTAAATTGATGGAGTACGATTGAAATTTGGTACTGCGTTAGGACTGAAATGCTATTGAAAATTTGATATTTTTTTACATACAAGGGGTGGGAAAAAAAAATTCCAAATTCATTTGGTAAATCTTAGCTACGAAAATTCACCAAGCCAGAGCTTGTAAAAATGTACAAATTTTTTTCGTACACAAAAAATAATTAGAACTGATTTGAATGACAGTTCGATGTTTCGTTTTAGACGGAATTGCGAATTTTTTAAAAACTTTTGACTTAAAGAAATTAAATTAAATTTAGAATTAAAGAACAGTTTTCAGGCTTTCAGAACCGGTATAGTACTTTATTGTAAGTGTTGCTCTTGTTTTTTAATACTTTTTTTTCATTTTAGGTAATTTTTTTTCTAAAATTGCACCTACCTCTGAAACGGACCGAGATAGACCCCCTTCCCATAGTAAAAAGTGCTTTTTTTTACCCCTCTATGAAAAACCGTATCAGTTTTTGGCTCAAAAGAAAAAAATAAATTTTTACGAACCCATAGCTGGTCCCTTAAGTATACCTACCTACAAACATTGCATCACCAGTAAAAGAACATACAAAATCCTGTAAGAAAATAGGTATTCGCCAAAAACATCATGATTCAGGAATTGGCAATTTCTACAAGAAAATGAAATGGAAGCATTTTAAATTCAGGACTTTCATGACTAAAATCACAGTCTTTTTCATGATGATGAAGGTCCTTGTTGGTTACGATTACATAAATATGTAGATCCATATGTGTAGTTTTTTGTGTTTTATGTACAAAAATATACATAAGTAAAATAAGTCTGGCATGTGAATTTTGTAGGAGTCCTTACTCCGATGGGACTGGCATTGCGATTGTGAATGCTACTACTACTGCTGCTGTTGTTTTTGTTGTTGTTGTTAGCCTTTCGTTGTTGTTTGCTGATGACTTTTCTAGTTCGTTGTACAATGTCCTCTCGCAGGCGACACGGTGATATCATCGTACAAGTTCTTGTCGTCACGTTAACGCTTCTTAGTATCAAATGAGAGAGTTGTGTGCAAATATAAAGGACAAAAAAAAACACATAAATGAAAAAAACACACAAAAATCTACAAGCACCTAACCTACCCTCCTCTCCTATCCATTTTGGATGACTTGAGTCACTTGAGAATTTCAAGAGGGTCGAGGACTGCCGACAACATTATGAAATTGTGACTCCCGAGTAGTCAAACGGGCATGAAAAAATCCCAAGAAAAATAAGAAGCAACACACAGAAAAAACAAAAAAAAAAACTGAACTGCAAATGTCATATTGAATAAGACTCAAAGTTCAAGGCGTGTTATGCTCCTACAACAATATGTGAATGGATACGTCTTCTTACAGTCGTTCTTGTCGTCATCTTCATCGTCGTCATCGTCGTCGTCGTCATGTAGTCTCTCTAATGTGGACAAATGGATGCAGACAAATTCTTTGTTCGCTTTGATTTCGGCAGACTATTATTCGTTTGGTTAAGAGGTGGCTTTTGCTGCTGTTGCTGCAACTGCTGCAATTTAAAATGATTTTTTGGACATGGACAGGGACACGTTATTACTTAGATGACGAGATTTATTTTTTTTTATCTTCTTCTTCTGATTCTTATTTTCTATTCACGATAGTCAAAATGTGTAAATGCACATAATGTGAACAGTCAAAATAAAAATGCCACCGCGTGATTCCAATTTAGAAGGAGAAAGGACATTTAGACCAAGTCAAAGCTTTCATTGAAGGCTCACGAAAGTGAGCTTTTATATGTGTATTTAGTTTTTATATGTAGGTATATTTATGTATGTATGTATGTATGTACATTGTACATAGGTATATTAGCTACCTAGGCAAGTTTTTATTAATTTTGAATTTTTACCGTAAAATTTGAAAAATCGTTAAGACTTTTGAGCGAAACGAAGGTCGCCGGGTCAGCTAGTTTTTCTTAAAATTTCATATTAAATAGTCATTTAGTATCCAAAAAGAAAGCACCTCATAAATGGAAAAAAATTCGAAAAAAAGTATGTCATCTAAAAGGTCAGTAATTTGTCATAAAAAAGTCAGCTATTTTCAGAAATTAGTCAGACTTAGAAAATTTTGAATCCTATCTTTTATGGCCCTTCAAATGGTGTATGTACTTTTTTCCGCATATACCAAAAATGAGGTGCAGAAAATTTTAGCCCCATAAAAATTTGGATAAATCAAATTATGAAAAAAAAAAAACAAATATTTTGAAAAAAAATCACATATTTTGAAAAAAAGTTAATATCTTGAAAAAAATCAATTTTCGAAAAAATTCAAATAAAAATCAAATTTTGAAAAAAAAAATCAAATTTTGAAAAAAAAAAAATCAAATTTTGAAACAAAAAAATCAAATTTTGAAAAAAAATCAAATTTTGAAAAAAATAAAATTTTGAAAAAAAAATTAAATTTTGAAAAAAAAATCAAATTTAAAAAAAATCAAATTTTGAAAAAAAAATCAAATTTTGAAAAAAAAATCAAATTTTGAAAAAAAAAATCAAATTTTGAAAAAAAAAATCAAATTTTGAAAAAAAATCAAATTTTGAAAAAAAAAAAAAAACAAATTTTGAAAAAAAATCAAATTTTAAAAGAAAATCATTTTTTGACTGAACTATGTATGTATGTTCGGTTTCACAAATATTGAACACGCTTTTAAATTTTAAAATTACGTATTTTGTATTGAATAAACATCTTCTTTAAAATTAAAAGGAAGTTAAATAGTTAAAAGGGCTTTATGAAATCGGCTATTAACTAATTAAATTCTTTTCGTTTCTAATATTCCTATGAAACAAGTAATTTAAAAAATTTTTTTAGAAGTCAAAATCGGAAAAATTTATACCAACGACACATTGGCGGAAACATTTTTGTTTAAATTCTTGGAATGAAGCAGGCTGCGTCCAAGAAAACCGTTGAAAAAAATCCGGAATAAAATATAAATACCTACGTATTAAAATAAAATATTTCGGATGTAACCAATTTTGTTCGAAAAATGTTAAGTTTTGCTGATAAATTCTAGAATTTCCATATTTCGAAGTTTTACCGTAACAAAACTGTTCAAAGCCGATGCAGTCAACTTTTTGAAAAGTCGAAATTTGCAAGAATCTAAAATTGTTTCTAATATCAGCTATGTCCTTAAAAGAGAAAAAATAGAAGACAAAGGATTTTTCAAAATAACTAGCACCCACTGCCCAAATTGATCTGATTGAACCGCGCCCACAATAACCGCAGGTATCCCATAGTCCATTTGCTGCGCTTCACTACCTAAAATCAAATAAAACAAATCAAAAGAGGAAACGAAAGCAAAATGTGTGCCCAGAACAGTGAGTTTTTCCTATAAAAGGATTTTTAAAAAATGGTTAAATGTAAAATAAAAAACCTCCCAGAGGAAACAAATCTACATTACTTACATATGAAGGTAGCTTTAACTGCACCACACAAGGAAGACATCATTTCGAAAGTAGTTTGGCAGATACAAGATATCTGTGCATACAATTTACACACAACTTATCCTGCAGTTCACAATTACTCAGCATCAAAGGTACAGAGTGTATCGTACAACAAACACAAAACATCACATCGAAAAATGCATGCATTCAATTTTTATGAGAGAGAGAGAGAGAGAGGAGAGACTTTTAAACTGACCAAGAATTGAATCTGAGTGAGTTGGTACATTTTTTTTTGCTTTAGCAGCCTTCGGGACAGATTCTGAACTGGTTTATTGGTTGTACATACTCCCTTGGACTGATTTGTTATGTCCTTGTTTTAACTGGCCCTTAAAAGCCCATGTATTGGAATTATAAAATTATTTATTTTTTTTGATATAAGAATTTGGGTTTTATGGATTAGGTATCTACACTTTTTAACATTTTTTTGTAAACAAGCTCAGAATAACATAAATAAATAATATTATATGATGTCTCTATTAATTTAAGTGAATATTTTATAAGTTCAAATTTCGTCTCGAAAAGCCAAATTTTATTACTTTTTAAGGACTCGAGTCCGAATAAAAATGCTGTAAGCTGAGATAAATTAAACAAAGAATCTGTTAGGAAACTTAAGTTTTCTATGCGTAGAATGAATTTAGCCGAGAATTTTTTTTATATTTTTTTTTTTTTTTTTTATATTTATATTTTTTTTAATTTATTTTTTTTATATTCATGCCGATTATGGAATCCGCAAAACATCCGCAGCATCCGCAGTGAATCGCAGTGTAGTGCTCTCTTTTCTCTTCATCGATTTTACGTGCGGAAAGAAAAGAGAACAATGTACAGCGAATCACGGCGGATCCACTGTTGCGGATTTCATAATCGACATGATTAGATTATTTTTATTTTATTTTAAATATATTATTTAATTTTTATGTCAAGTAAGCATTACCAATTCAAAATTTTGAAAAACCAATAAGTAATTGATTTAATTGTTGTGAATTGGTGTCATTTATTTTCGTGAATTTGCCGTAAATTTGTCGTGAAAGTCCAAAAAACCATAAAATTAAATTTTTGCAATGAATTACTGCAATTTCAAATTTCTATAACTTTTTATCTGAGAGGTTTTTTGATATGGAGTTTGCTTAAACAATTGTCGCACGATGTCCTTAAATAAGTTGTGCTATTACAAAATTTGTCGCACCCGTTTTTCTATTTGAACTATTTTTCATTAGAAAAATGGGCGCGATATATTTTTTGATAGCACAACTTATTTAAGGACATCGAGCGATAATTTTACTTAATTTTAATTTTTATAACTTATAATTTATTTTTTTTTTATCTTTGATAATTTTCGGTTTTTTCTTTTATGCCTAAATTTTGTATAATTTCAAACTTAAATCTAATAATTGCCTAAAAAATAAATACACTCTTTGTTCTTGTTTGTTTGTTTTTTTTTTTTTTTTTTATAGTTTTTCCAAAGAAGGTTATCTAAAGAAGTGTTTTTTTTATTTTTTTTAAGCCAGTCCATACACAAATGAGAGCAAGTTAAAGCAATCCAATTGTGGTCTTTAATAATTTCGTTAGTTTTTTTTTTTTTTTTTTTTGCATACGAAAGGGCATGAAAACAAACGATGGACGACACACGGCAACGTACAAAATTTGCAATGGCATATCAAAATCGAAAACTTGCATAACCGCCCATCAAAAAGACAAACTGAAAGGTATTACAAGGAATTTTGATTTCTCGTCCTCGAAGCCCCACCACCATGAATGTGCATTTTCAGCAGCATAACGCAACAAAACGCAAACAGAAAAAAAAAAAAACATGCGAAGAAATCGCGAACCTTCCCAAGCTCTACGTAGCTGGATATAAATTTTTTTCCATTGGCATTATTATTACCTTGTATTAATTTTATATTAAAATTTGATTTAATTTTTTTTTGTGTGGTGCCAGCGTTGTCTTGTGGTTGGCCTTCGGAAAGATGAAACCCAGATGCCTACTTAAAGGAAAAACACGCATGACATCTCATCGTCGTCGTCATCGTGTCGCGTACGCAATGCATATTAAAAGCAACACTTTTCAAAAGGATATAATATCATTATGACGATCGACGTGGTTTGTATTTGCAGTATTTTTGATTATTTTTTCCATCGTTTCATCTTCTTTTTTTTTTATTTTTATTGAATTTTAAAACTTGATTTTAAATTTGTTGATGAGTTCAGGTTCACCTTGGTATTCGATTTACTTACTCGTTGCGCGCGCTTTGAACGCAAGAAAAACCTTAAAGATAAATTCAGCAAAATAAAAAAAAATATTAAAAAAAAAAAAAAAAAAACAAATACTTTTTGGAGAAAATCTGACAAAACACATTCAGTTTTACGAAATCCAAAAAAAAAAAAAAAAAAAAAAGACTAAACAAGGACTTCAATGATGAAAGGTAAGATAATTTTCTGGTTTCAAGTCCGGTTTGGCTGCATTGCATTGTAAGGTTTAATTTTTTTTTTTTTGTAGTTCAATTTTTTGGTAATTCTTAAAAAGCACATGAGGGTAAGAACGCATGAAAAGTGGATGAAAACAAGCCCAACAATGATTCCACAAGTTTGATGATGAGAATGGGAATGATGATGATGATTCGCAGCATCATCATCGCCATGCACACTGACGGTCCTTTCGGAATGCATCCACTCCACGATCTATGTTTACAGGGTGATCGGTATAAGATGCACCAAACTGCTGGAGCGAGTAGGTTAGGTTAAGACAAGAAATTTTCTAAAAAATTGACTTAAAACAAAAAAAAAAATATTTAAAAAGAACGGTACAATTTAAAATGTCATGCTATACCTTTTTGGAAAGCCAGAAATCTCTTCTTTAATTTAAGTTGTTGTTAGTGATTAGTTTTTGAAAAATTAATTTCCAAACTCGGAATTTTGAAAAAAAAAAAAAAAAAAAAAAAAAAGTTTCAAAATAATTTTTTTCAAAATTTTATGTAATTAAGTATAATTTTTGTTTTCAAAATTCAATGCTTTTATTAGCTTTCAGTCAAAAACAGAAAACCGGATGCTAAAATGTCTTTTAGTTTTTGAGAAAATTGAAGATAACAGGAGGAGCAATTTTCTAAAATAATTGACTTAATACAGAAAAAAAATTATTAAAAAACATCGGTAATGGCTTAAACGACTTGCTATACTTTTTTGTTAAGCCAGAAATATGTGCTTCCATTTTGTTTATAAATTAAGTTCTTTTAGTGAACAGTTTTTTGAAACTTAATTTTTAAACTTAAATTTTTGAAAAAAAAAAAAAAATTTTTAATTGTGTTCAAACTGATATTGTTCAAAATTTTACGTTATTTAGTTGTATTTTCATTTTAAGTATTCAATACTCCCATCAATTTTTAGTCAAACATTGAAAACCAGATATCAAAATGTAGTCTAGTTTTTGAGAAAATAACAAAAGTAAGTTTTCCTTAAATTCGACTTCCATCCTATTTCTACAAATTAAGTAGTAAAGTAGATTTCATTATTTTCAATTTTCTCAAAAACTAAGACATTTTAGCATCCGGTTTTCTGTTTTTTATTGAAAATTAATGAGAGTATTGAATTTTGAAAACAAAAAATATACTTAATTACATAAAATTTTGAAAAAAATTAGTTTGAAACTTTTTTTTCATTTTTTTTTTCTTCAAAATTTCGAGTTTGGAGATTAATTTTTCAAAAACTATTCACTAACACAACTTAATTTAAAATCAAAATCAAAGAAGAGATTTCTGGCTTTCCAAAAAGACATAGCATGACATTGTACCGTTGTTTTTAAATATTTTTTTTTCTGTTTTAAGTCAATTTTTTAGAAAATTGCCCTTCCTGCCTAAACAGGGAAAAATAGACCCCCCCCCTCCCATACGATTTTTTTCTTGTCTTAACCTAACGCTCCAGCAGTTTGGTGCATCTTATACCGATCACCCTGTATACGTACAAAGTATACGTTGTATCTACAAAAACAACAAACAACTGGTTATTGAGATATTTTCGAGATTCCACATTCTCTCATCACTTCGAATTCCGAAACGAAAGTGTAAATTGGAAAAACGAGGTTTCATATTTTGATTAAATGAATTTAAGGGTATACATTATGAGTTATACCACCATCTCTATCTATTCTGCACACAGATACATATTTTTATTTCTAAACAAAATTGTCAACCTGTTTGAAATCACATGCCATTGGATCTTAGTGAATGGATTTTGTTTTTTTTGTGAATCAACACCTAGCAGCCTCAAAATTTCTGTTTATCTGTTAACGCCATGTCACTAGCTCTACATTGATGTAGTAGAGAAACAAATTAAAATATTAAGCGATTTGCATAAGAACTTGTTTAAACAGATTTTATAACTTTGTTAATTTTATGATTTTTTGTTCAGCCTTTTTATTTATTTTTTTATTTTAATCTTATTTTGTCTTTTGGACACAGTAAGTTTATGATCTGAAATGACTTCAAATATATTCATGAATAAAATTGAATGTTTTTTTTTTTTTTTGCTTCCATTGAAATTTTTCATCATGAATATAGAAATAATAAAAATTAATATGAAGGAGAGGAGTTAGTTTGAAATTGATCAAAGGCGGTTGGTTTTTTCGGCGTGGCGTAAAATTTACTTTTTAAGGCTATGAACAATTTTTTTTACTTTATTCAAATTAAAGAATAGGTATGTATATATTTATAAGAACGTGTTATATGTATGTTTAAAATCACGTAAAAATTAAATATTCAAATATAAAAGCTTAAAATTTAGAAATAAAAGAGTTTATTGATAAAATGTAATTTTTTGTCATGCCATTTTTTTTCGAATAGAAAATTTTAAATAAATTGCTTAAAATGTGATGAATAAAAAAAATATAAAAATTAAATCAAATAGCAATCGAATTTGATTTGAATTTTATCACTTTTAGTTCTATTCGTATTTAATATACAATAATATAAGATTTTAAAAGGGTTTTGAAAGTTTTTATTTTTAATTTTATTCTAAGCTTCCTAGTTGAATTTTGATTTATAAGTGATAAATTGTGGCCTCTCTAATATCCCAGTCGAATTAAGGGCTTACTGCGAGAGTTGAGATTTTGATCAAACTTGATAGGTATAGGGAAGACGAAAAAAATGAGTCTTGCCATTTTTTTGTGTCCATCTGTCGGTAGTCGCTTAGGATCGGTTGATTTTCTTTAAACTTGGTATCTAGCGTTTTTTGGACATTTCACGATACGTTTTTTTCTTTTTTTTACATTTTTATTAGAACTAAAAATAGTGGTATCTTGAGCATAATTTTTATCATTTTAAAGAAATCATGTTTTGCTCAAAAAAATTTCCAGTTTTGAAAAAATCTGTTATTTTATACATAAATATGTAGATGTAGATAATCATACATACTTATGTACTAGTACGTATTAGCTACTTGTTGAAAACCAAATAATTAAAAAAAAAAAAAAATGAATTTAATTGCTCCTTCTATGCATGACCATTTTTTTTTTCATTTTGACTTTCTTGGCAACAGTTGAACTCATTTTGATCGATTTTTTTGTACGAAGAGTTTTTTAAAAAGTTGTAGTTAACCAAATATTTTTTTGGATTTTTAAAAAAAGGTTAATTTTTCTTTTTTGAATAATCAAAATTTAGAAAACGACTCGCTAGATTTTTATAAAAAATTGAACCAAGCACCTTTGAACATTATCTAGTAGGTTTTAAACAAAATTTATTCAAAATTTACGAAAGGTTCCTTCCATGAGATTGTTTAAAAAAAAAAAAAAAACTAAGGAAAATCTAATTTTTCTTGAAAAGGACTCCTACGCTTTTAATCAAATTTTTATTTAAATATAAAATTTCGACCCATTCCGCCAAATTATCGTAAGCGACATTTTCATATTGTCACATTAAGTTAATTATTTCATTTTTACTTGCGATATATAGGCTCTATAGGGGCAAGTTATGGATTCATACAAAAAATCGAACTCGAGATAACAATCAAACTTGACATTTACGGTGATGATAGCATAAGATTTTTTTGTGATTCCCTAAAGGGGAAAACGAGATTTTTTTTTATAGCTCAAAAAATAACGGTACTTGCCATGCCATGGTTTTAAAAAACGTTATTTATCTCAAAAATGGCTCTAACTATTTTTTTTTAATTTTTTGTGTGTACTAGTTGTGGTATGGTCTATATATTTAAATGAAAAAAAAAATTACCAAAAACCGTTATTAATGCCATAGAATCGTTTTTTTTTTTTATTTTCGATTTTCTCGTTAACCACTTAACCGATTTTGATCAAAATTTGTACTTATTAGGTTCTATCTAAAAAAATTACCAAAAACCGTTATTAATGCCATAGAATCGTTTTTTTTTTTTATTTTCGATTTTCTCGTTAACCACTTAACCGATTTTGATCAAAATTTGTACTTATTAGGTTCTATCAAGTGTGAATAATAATGCATACAAATATTTTCAAACAAATATTTTTTGGATTTTTAAAAAAAAGTTGAGTAAATTTTTTTTTTTGAAAAATCATTTTTTTGAAAACGAATTATATTTTTGAAATTATGGTTTTAGCTGTATATTACTATATTCTTAAAAATGGCATACCAAATTTTGTTTTCTAAAAAATAAAAGAAATAAAAAATTATTTTTTAAGAAAACCGCTCCAACGATTTTAAAAACTTTTCATGCTTTTTATTTCCATATTCAAAAGTTCCATTCTTTAATTTATTAAATGGACAAATACAAATACATATAATTATTAATTATGTGTTTTATATCACACTCAATCTTTAAAATTCGAAGAAACTTTTACTAAAAGAGCAATTTCGTTTCATTTCCTGAGCATTAAAAGCAATCGGATCAGTAACAGTATTGTTAATAATGCTGGAATTTGGCCTAATTGGTTTCGTTGCTGAGCAAACAAAAAATCTGGCGACCGTGAAATAGCTACAACTTCAGCCTATAAAAAATTGGTGGTAGCTCACTCAGGTTGTTATTCTTTCAAACTCAAATTTCATTTTATTTTTTTTTTAACAAGATATCGGTCGGTACAAATTATAATAATAACTGAAGAAAAAAATTAAGGATATTTTTAGCTATTTTAGCGCTTAGGTCTATTTTCTATTTTCTAATTTTGAATTTTCAACCGCTCCCCCCTGCCCCCACCCACCCAGTGTACGCCCTTGAGGGGACCTACAGTTTATTGCCGAATCCGAAATGCTAAGGTGAGCGGCAGTTTTCTATGACAAGATATACTCTTGGAGAATTTGTCACTTCCTCGCAAGAGCCAGTAGCCCAGGCCTCTGGCATTAAAGTCCAACGCACTAACCATTACACCACGGGCTACTACAAAAAAAATTTATTTATGATCTAATATTAGTAGATTAGCATCTATTAACTAAAAACCTGAGGCTTATGGTTCAAACCACACAAGAAAAAAAATATTCTGGAGTTTCTTTTGCTCCTGTTTAGGAGGAAGGGGCAATTTACAAATAAAAAAAAACATAAAACAAGTTTTTAAAATACAACAACAAGCCAGAAATATATTCTCATACTCGCATATGTAATTTATTGTAATAAATTAATTTTGTATCATGTATGGGAAAAAATTCCTTTAAAAAGTTTGACCAGTGCCGAGATTTAGCTAATGGCGATTTAGCTAGTAAAAGTGAGTGAGTAGGCGAGTGAAATGAAACGTCAGTTTACTCGCCGGATGTTTCAGTGGTGACCTGGTGTATGTGTTGGTAAATTTACACTTTTGCATAAATATACGTTCTTTTCCAAAGGACGTATGTGAAATGAAATAGCGATACAACATTGTATGTATGTAAAAATGAGTATGCAGCACATAAAAGATTTGTTTTTAATACAAACATATATTTATGTAAAAATGATATTTGATGAACATTATTAAAAGATAGACAACAAATTAAAAGATAGTCTTTGGTTATGACATATGTGTTCGAAACTAGATTCGAAATTACTCATTTCACTTTAATAGCTAAATCACTTTTGCGAATGAAGTGAGATGAGTCGGCGAGTAAGGCGAGTCATCTCGCTTCACTCGCTGAAATAGCTAAATCTCGGCACAGATATGCAGCCCTATTCTGCCTATTCTAACAATTTAATCGAAACTTTTGATTCACGCGAATGTTTCTTTCAATTTGGCTTAAATTATTTTTTTTTTAAATCTTCTGTCTTTCGGGTGTCAATCTTAATTTTCGAAATTCTCAAAAAAATCTAACTGTTTAAATTTTATTCTAATCAACATTGTAAACGAAATTTGGAACAATTGATTCCCTCCGACGAATAGCAGAATACAAATTTTCACGTAAAGGTTTAGCAGAATAGGAAAATAGGAATGATAGAAATGTTTACCTACCCTTAGAAAAATAATTTTTGATACAAAACAAATACAGCTGTTACTTTGTAATCTATTTTTACTTTCCTTTGCTGGTTGTCACAAAAATACTATTTTTTTTTTATTCTATTTTATTCATGTTATTTAACTCACAATGGAGTATTTAAAAACTTAATTATTCCTATTTTAATGAACTTTTTATTTATACACATAGAAATCAAAATTTCTTTGTGAGTTATAGGTCGTTTTATAATAATTTATTTTTTTTAAGTTTCACATTATCATATTTCACATTTTGATTGTGATAACAACAGTCCTCTTTACGCAATTGATGCTAAATTTTGGTATTATTTATTATTTCAATCTTTGAATTGGTTTTAAATAAGTTTAAACTCACTTGCGTTAAAAGTTTTCAAAAAAAATAAAGGTTGTGCCTTTTTTTTAAATCGAAAATGGTGGTGCTAACTTCAAACTTCGCAAAAAATTATTTTTGGCTTTAAAACTGCAAATATGCGAATATTTTTTTTTTATCTTTTCGGCATTTGGCAGCACAAACTGAGCACAAAACAGCAAAAGTTAAATTTTTTTGAAAATAGTAGTTTTGCAAAAAAAAAATTCATCCATAAAATTTGCAAATTTTGGAATTTGAAAAAACAAATTCGAGGCACAAATAGCAAAAGTTGGGCACATTACAGCACAATCTTTGTTTGTTTGAAAACCGAAATTGGCAGTGCTAACTTCACGCTAAAATTCTTCGCAAAATTTGCGTTTGGTCGTAAAAGTTGCAAATATGCGAATTTTTTTTTTTTTAATTCTTCGGTTCTTAGTATCATTTTTTGATCACAAAACAGCATAACTTTAAGTTTTTAGAAAAAAATTAAAAAACAAAAAAAAACAATCATCCCTAAAATTTGTGAATTTGCAAATTTTGAAAAAAATATTCACGGGCCAACGCAGCAAAAGTTGAGCACAATAAATCACAACCTTTATTTTTTTGAAAATAGAAAATGGCGGTGCTAAATTTAAGCACATCTTGCCGGTTAATTTATTGGAATCAGCCGATTTACTGTTAAAAGAATATAATACATAAGTTGTCGTGTCATGAGACCCTCTACAAATAAAATAATTGGGTATCTTTTTGTTTCAATTTCTTATACATTTATTATATGGTTTGTTAACTTTTCTTAATCTTTTCATTTTATTTATCGACAGAATTTACGACACGACTTTCTATAAAATAAAACATTTACATTAGCATTAATTTCCCTAACTTTTTCAAGAGCATAGACAAATGTCAAAAATTAACCACGAGATAAAATTTTAATTAGCTCCAGGGGAGGTTAAAATTTGACGTCTGTATTCACCACAGTAATGTCAAAATTAAGCCTTGGGATCAAATTTAACCAAAACTGACGCATGGCCTTAGTTTTTTAAGATTTTTAAGGCCAGGTCACACAGAGCGCGGTCCGGCGGTCTTTGTAAAAAACAAAATTACAAACAAAATTTGCCTGTCGCGTTCTTTCTTTCCATGGTGAAGTATTGACCGGCCCGTCGTCGGCCCGCGTTCTGTGTGACCCGGCCTTTTAAGAATATATAATACTAAAATTTCATTGGTAAGCATCATGAAGGATTCAAAATACACTAATCAAAAAAAAAATAAGGGAACAAAAAAAATTTCAGTTTTTTTTAGTGTTTTTTGAAAAAAAAAAAAACTAAAAAATCATAGATTTTTTTAAAGGGTACCCTTACATGCGCGTTACCTCTTTTGGAACAGGGATAAGATTTTTTTTGCAAATATTTGGCACAGGACACAGCTTAGATGATAAGTCTTAAGACGAAAAAATTAAGAGCACACATTTTTTCCGTTTTATAGTGTTTTTTTGAAGAGCTATATCTCTGTGGAAAGTGGTCGTATTGAATTTATAAGTTACGCAGAGAAAAACAATTCTTTTTATATATTGAAAAAAACGTATATTTAGTTAGAATATTTAATTGAGATTGAATATAAAAAACATGATTACTAAAAATTAATTAAAGTGTAAATAAAAGTTTAAGTGAATTAGATCTACTTTACAACATCCCACCTTAATTCAAAATTAAACATTAATAAACATTTAGATATAACATAAGTTTAAGAAAACATAAATAAAAGAAACATTTAAACAATTAAATTACAATTAAGTTAAACCCATATTCTTTGCACAAAATTCGTGTTTTTCTTTTGTGACACTTTTAGTTAAATTGTCCGCAACCATATTATTAGTGTCAAGATATTGCAATTTAATTGACTTGTCAGCTACTTTTTCTTTCACGAAATGATGTCGAATATCTATATGTTTTGTTCTTGGACTGTACGATTGATTCTGCGAAATATTGATTGCGCTCTTGTTGTCACAATATATTCCAACTGACTCAATATTCTCTCCAATTTCGCTAAGAAGTTGTTTAAGCCAAATCGCTTCCTGTGTTGCTGATGATAAGGCCATATATTCAGCCTCTGCACTTGATAACGCTATAGTTGCCTGACGTTTACTTGCCCATGAAATGGCTCCGCCTTGAAGCTTGAATATATAGCCAGTGCATGATTTTCGACTGTCAATGTCTGATGCCCAATCTGCATCCGAAAATCCAAGCAATTCTACATTTCCATCACGTGAGAACTGAAGCTTATAGTCAGTCGTACCCTTTAAATATTTGAAAATTCGCTTAACAGCATTCCAGTGTCCTCTTCCATATTCATTGTTGAAACGACTTACATTTCCTACAGCGTATGAAATATCTGGCCGTGTACACTGTGACAAATAAAGTATACTGCCTACTGCTTCTTGGTATGGTATTTCTTGCATTTCTTTTATCTCATCTGGTGTTTTTGCTGACATGTCCTTGGTCAACTTTTGATTTGTATCTGCCGGTGTTTTAATTGGATGAGCATCTTTCATTTGAAATTTGTCAATTATTGATTCAGTGAACTTCTTTTGATCAAGTGATATTATGCCTTGTCTTCTGTCGCGAGTGATCTTCATTCCAATACAATGACTTGCTTCTCCCAAGTCTTTCATACTGAAGTTCTTCATCAAGTTCGATTTAATTTGATTGGTCCATCCTTTATTGTTTGAAAAAATCAAAAAGTCGTCAACGTAAACAGCTATAAATATCATTTTCTTGCCTTCACGACGGAAATATACACATGCGTCTATTTGCGAACGCTTATAGCCACTGTTTATCATTACATCATTCAACTTGATGTTCCACTGTCGACTAGCTTGTTTAAGTCCATAAATTGCTTTCTTGAGCAAACAAACTCGACCGCTTCCATCATCGAAACCCTCTGGTTGTTTCATATAGATAATTTCACTAACATCGCCTTGTAAAAATGCTGTGATAGCATCCATCTGCTCGATATCCAAATCATACTTAGCTGCCAGTGCCATTAGCAAACGAATTGATGAGTAACGTACGACTGGTGAGAACGTTTCTTCATAGTCAATCCCAGCACGTTGACTACATCCTTTGGCAACTAGCCTCGCCTTATAGCGTACAATTCTTCCTTCCGTGTCAGTCTTGATTTTATACACCCATTTTGAGTTTACTGGTTTTCTGTCATTCGGTAGCTCAACCAATTGCCAAGTTTTATTGTCAACCAATGATTGAAATTCTTCGTTCATTGCACGGTCCCAATTTTCACTATTTGAACTTGACATTGCTTCACGAAAATTTGACGGTTCAATAACATTGTCTTTTACTAAATATTGAACGCAATCAGGGATATATACTGATTTCTTCAGTCGCTGTGATTGTCTTAATGTTGCAACTTTATCTGGGATAATCCTCTCCACCTCAACATTAGAATCTTCATCAGACGAAGGGATAATCCTCTCCACCTCAACATTAGTATCTTCATCAGACGAAGCATTTGTTTTACAATCATCATTGTCTAAAACCACAATTACATTGTTTTCGTTTTGCATGCCATCTTTTATTATGTTTTGGTTATCTCGCTTTTTTGATTCCAAAAAGACAACATCTCTGCTCTGAATGACCTTATTTGTTGTAGGATTTATTAATCGATATCCTTTATTACCTTCACAATAGCCAATGAATTATGTTCAACCGATTTTACATCAAACTTCTTACGCTTTTGGTCAGGAACATGCACCATTGCCGATGATCCAAATATCCGAAAATAAGCCAAATTCGGTTTAATGCCTGACCAAATTTCAATCGGTGACTTGTCTTCTAATACACGCGAAGAAGAATGGTTCTTAATATATGTTGCGGTTGCTATTGCTTCAGCCCAATATTTCTTATCTAATTTCGCATCAGTGATCATACACAAAGCTCTCTCTGTTAACGTTCGAATAGTCCTTTCAGCTAATCCATTCTGCTGTGGTGTATATGGGGTTGATGTTTGCTTTTCGATACCACAAGTACGAAATAATTTGTCAAACTTGTTATTACAAAATTCCGTCCCGTTATCTGATCGAAATTTCTTCAGTTTCTTACCAGTTTGTTTCTCTACAAATGCCTTAAATTCACAAAATTTTTCGAAAGATTCATCTTTGGATTTCAAAAAATATGTAAAGGTCATTCTGCTGAAGTCATCAATCAAAACAAAATAATATCTATTTCCACCAATCGATCTGTTTTGAGTCGGTCCCGCTAAATCAGCATGAACAAGTTCTAGAACCTCATTTGCTCTAGTTCCAACATGGTTAAATGGAAATCTTGCTTGTTTACCCTGTAAACACGTCACACATACCTGCTCATTTTTGCGTTCATTAAATGAAACACCATTGACTGCTCCATCTCTCATTTTCAACAAGTCATTGAAGTTGATATGACCCAGTCGCCGGTGCCATGTTTCAATGCTGTCACAACTTGCTACTGCAACAAAACTCTTGCATCTTGCACCATTCAAACGATACAGACCATCAACAACTTTAGCAGATGCCAAAATTCGTCCGTTTTTATCTGTGATTTTGCAGCAATCTGCCAAAAACTGAACGTTATGGTTATGCTTTGTCAACTGACTCACCGACAAAAGGTTCGCAGTCAGATTTGGAACACATAGAACAGCATGAACTTCAATCGGCTTTGGTGTTCCGTTAACGTCAGCATACATTTTAACTTTCCCACGGGACTGAACATTCATCTTTGTATTATTAGCAGCTAAAATTTCAGATATCGGAGATTCTTCTGCGTCAAATATCCACTCAGTGTTCATTGTTAAATGCTGCGTTGCACCGGAGTCGATATACCAATCTTCTTTATTGAATTTTCCAGTTAAAAATACTGTACTAAATGCCGGTATTACTTTATTGGCTGAATCAGTATTCTTATTAAATGAATCCTTTTTCCATTTTTTCTTCTCTGGACAATCAGGTGATTTATGACCTTTCTTATTGCACGAGTAGCAACGAATACCAACCTTTTTTGGTTTATTCTTAGAGTAAAATGCACTGTCTTTATTTTGAGATGGCAGTTCTTGCAATAATTTTGTCTTAATTGCATCACTTGTTAGTTTGATCTCTATGTTATCCATTGCCATTACCATCGGTGCAAATTTTTCAGATAAACCGCAAAGTAAAAAACACGCAAGCCATTCGTCATCGACTTTGAAACCGATTGCATTTAATCGTTGTGCAGCAGTAATAATTGTTGTTACATACGCATCCATAGATTCACAATCATCTAGTTTTGTTCCACTCAATTGGCGTATTAAACTTATTCGGCGTGTTCTACCTTTATCTTCGAAAACAGATTGTAGCTTGTCCCAAACCTCTTTTGCCGTTTTACATTCCTGAATATGAATGTAATTATTTGGATCAATACAAAGGACAATTGTAGTTCTTGATTTTGAAATTTTTGGGGCTTCTTTTTCTGTGCCCACAACAGCACTCCAAAGATCAACATGCTCTAGGTATGTTTGCATCGCAAACTTCCAAGTAGCATAGTTTTCACGCCCTTTTAGTTTCTCAATTGTGGCCAAAAAATTGCTTCCCATCTTGAATAATTTTTGAAACCCTTTCAATATATGCAAATAAAAAATACTTATTTGTTTGAAACAAATCTTCGGAGTATTTTCTTTAAAAATGAATTATCTTCTTTTTCGGTTCTCTGGGCCCATAACCTATTGAATTTATAAGTTACGCAGAGAAAAACAATTCTTTTTATATATTGAAAAAAACGTATATTCAGTTAGAATATTTAATTGAGATTGAATATAAAAAACATGATTACTAAAAATTAATTAAAGTGTAAATAAAAGTTTAAGTGAATTAGATCTACTTTACAACAGGTCGTATTGAGATGAAACAAAAAACATTCTAAAGCTTTAGGTTTTTTGTATTGAAAAATTGTAACTAATGATTTTTTAAAGTACCGTTATTGCACAATCATAAGAAACAGCACAAGCCAAACATTTTATTTTTTTTTTATATTTTTTGAAGTGTCATTTTCTTTGAAATTTATTTTTTTTTTGACCCAATAAAATTTAGCTTAAATGTCGTTATTTTTCGTTGCTCTACAATTTTTTTTTTTTTTTTTTCAGAAGAATATCTGGCTTTGAATGAAAAAAAGAGACTTTTGACTTTGGTTACCAATATCAGCAAGGAATGCCGATACAGAAAATTTAAGGGCTGTTTCGAAAACTGGAATAAATTTTCTAAAAGATCTTTCTAAAATTTGCCCCTACCCGTAAGATTTAGAAATTGTCAAAAAACCATTTTTTAAAGACTTTTATTAAATCTTTCAATGCTTTACAAATATTGGTTGCAGGACTAAATCTGGTAAAATATTTTAAAGAACTAAAGACCATCGTTTTCCCGTACCGAATGATCAAAGTCATATACAATCCAATTAACTTTGAAAAAAGTCGACAGAAATGCTGAGAATAATATCTAAAAATGGTATGAATCCATTTTTGTTCTATTTGGGTATTTTGAGCTCTCCTTGCTAAGATACTCAATTTCTGTCGTTGAAAAGGTTAAGAGGAAGTGAGAGAAAAAAGCCAAACTTTTCTACAGAAATGTACTGCACATATCGTCGCCTTAGTGACATAGGAACGTAACTACATTTTTGACGATTTTGGACTGGGTATGCAACTTTTCTTAAAATATCGCGTTCTATGTTGTGTCAAAAAAATTGTATCTCTAGGTGATGAAGTTTAGAAGATAGCACTCGCCGTATCTACATTTTTTCCAAAATACCTCGAAACAAACAAACGTATAAGGCCTTACGTTTCTATGGCCCGAATTCAAGAAACGAGAAAGAAGATACGTTTTTGTGGCTGTGATAATTTTTATAATAGTGCCTGTATATAAAACTTAATAATTTTTTGTTGTACAGTTAATTTTCATGTAAACACTCAATAATCAGAATACAAAGTTGTAGAAAAGGGTCGCGGGGTTATTTTTAACTTCAAACCCATCAGCTAAACTTTATTGATTAAAAATCGAAAGGTCGGTACAGAGGGACACAATATAAATTGGTTAGAGCTATCTTGACAGCAGTACCTACCGAAAAACTGACACTAAAAACATTTACTTTAAGTATCACACTCATCTCGAAGAATTCAAGACTCTACAAAAAATGTGGAGGCAGTCAAGTCCTAAGAGCCGCCTTACAGTACAGACCGATTGGTCGGGTTGGGCTCTGCAAGTTCGCACACTGGGCCAACTAAATATTTTGGGTTGGTAGTAGTGCGTACACTGGACCGACTGTTGGTCTACTGTTCAACAGATTTGGCAGAGAACAGCATAATGACAGTTAAAATAAAATTTTCCAGAAATACAATCATTGCTTTTATACAACGGATAGGAGAAAGAAGAATCCCCAATAGCATTCATTGGATGTACCCTATTACCAGTGATAGGTTATTTAATGAAAAATTTTACGCGATACATGGCTGAATGTATTTCCTGTATTGTTTTGATTGAATCCCGGCACTAAGCTGATTCCAATCAAGACAACTGCTTCAGAAACTTTTTTTTATATTTGTTTAAGCTCTTTTTTTATAAACCATCACTGTCTTTTTCAACTTCTGCTATCAATTTTACAATAATTGAATTTTCGACAAAAAGCAATGGAGAACTGGGCAGTTTCATAATGTCAAATACGTGTAGGAATATATCGACAAAGTCGGCTGACAAAACAATCGGTAGTGTGCGGCCGATAGATAGTCTCTAGTGTGGGGGCTCTTAGTCTATAAAAACAGAAAAACGCAATGATTTGCTTGACCTTTGTAACAAAGGTCTCGCACTCCCCCATTTCTGAAAACTCGTTGAAAACTTCCGATTTGAACGACGAAAGTGAAAACTAAATCTCATGTTTTCTTGAACGTAATATCTATCTACTTAAAATAATTATAAATAAAAGCAGTTAAAAAAATTCAAAGACGTAACTTACAAAATATGGTCAAAGTCATAATAATCGTTTGAGACACATAAACGTAACAGTATATACTTTCACTTTATAGACCAAAATATACTTTAAACAACAGTAAAGATGAAAAATATGTAATCCATCTTATAACTAGTATCGTAACCTTGAAGGTTTTTAAAGAAAGCTTTACAAAAGTGTTCTAAGAACTCGTAAAAATGAAAAAAAAGTTAAAAAAAATCACAAAATCTGCTCTCCTGAAAAGTAGCAAATTTTGAGATACGTTCTTTTGTCACTAAGCCGACGATATATGAGATACTTTCCTTGTTAAGAAGCTTAATAAGGTGTCAAAAAAAATCGAACTGTTATTCTAATTTCAAAAATTCATTACAAGCCAAGACAAAAAACAAAACAAAGAACTTGAATTATTATTATGATCGCAATAAAAAAAAAAAAGACCTGTACATTTAAGAATACATTTATATACTATTCAGCCCCTTGAGACTAATAACATACATACTCTATTTATAAAATATTAACAATGATTTCGAAGAAAACTTTTCAAAACAAGCACTTTTATATTCCTCTGACCCTGAACCCAAGGGAGTAATTTTCTAAAAGGGTGAATGCCATAAATATTGTGGTTATAAGTTTATATTGCAACAACAGAAGGTTGTAAGTTGTAGGTAATGTTTCGTGTTATAAGGTTGAATGAACTATGCTTAATGTTATATACTAAAACAGTTGATGTATTATGTTTTCATTGAATAGGTCTTAATATTTAATGGAGATTGATGGTTGACTTATAAATGAGAAGGTGGAAAAGTTTAGCACCTGATGGGCTAGACAATTGATTCATATCGTTTAGCTTTTAAACAACCCTTAAGTATACATTTTATATAAACGGTCTAAGGAGATCAGATTATTTTTGTTTAGAAAAAAAGAACAAAATTAATTAAAACTCCGTTTATAAAATCTACAAAACAAATTATCAAGGCTTCAAAAAAAAAAAAAAAAAACTACCTAAAACAATCTGTGGTTTTTGCGTTAATTCGTTTTCATTAAATCATTAGAATTATTTTGCTATCGAATCACGTAGGCAATAGTGATAAGCACTTCCTCTGAAAGTTTAAAATAATTCATGCCAAAAAGTATCTTTTGTTTCCTTCCCCCGCCCTAGCTGCCCTTCATGTCTTACCAGCCCCTGTTTATTTTTTTTTTTTTTTTAACAAGAATTTAATCAAGAAATAAAAAAGGTAGTTTTTGATAGTGAAATAATTGTTGAGGAGCTTCGTTGTCGTCTCATTTCTGCACTCAAAGATACTTTAGCAAACTTTGATAACAAATAGCTAAAGTGGAGTATTTAGCAAATATAGCTAAGCAAATTACAACAACAATTAAGTGCAGATGTCTGCCAACAATATAGACACGTAGCTACATCAATAAACAAACAACTTCTAACACCCCATGATACAAACTGTGCGATAAAAAAGAGAATATGTGTGAAGTGTATTCGGTATTCCAAAAACAAATAAATAAAAAATAATATCTGAGCGATAAAAAATCATTCAAAAAAAAAAAAAAAAAAAAAATAGAAAAAATGAAAGAAAGAACTATCAAAGAGTGTGCGTAGTAGTGGGATGGAGATGGACGTATAAAGAGAGGTATAAAAAGATACAATCTATATACACTTCAACGCGCAAATTCATTTTTTTTTTGGTATTTTAGGTGCGGATTTTTCAGTTTAATGTTTGAGTACCAACAAATAATGATTTACAATATGACTGTTTCGAGTTTTATGATTGGCAGAGCAGCAAGGGCAAGCGGTTTTGCAGACAAATATGTAACAAAACAACTATAGACTATACCGAGTTTGGGACCTTCAGGCACACAACAGCAACGGTAATCTCTTCAGGAGAAGGAATAATGATAAAAAAGCAATAAAAGCAAATCAAATGGATTTATTGTGAGGAGATAATAATAATGTTTTATGATGCCGCGTCAATATTTCTTTACATTTTTGAAAAAAAAAATGGTGTACATGTATACAGGGTGCTACGGAATATAGTAATCGATAATAAAATAAAAACTGCCGCCCTTTCCGCCCTGCAAAGAATTTGTATTTTTTTTCATAATTTTATATTCAGGTCACGATAGAGAACGTGAGCTTTATGATTTGAAGAATTTCGGTAAGAAATTGTACTTTTAAGAATTATAGCATTTTCCACATCGAAGAAAAGATTTATTCTTTCTTTCTCAAAAGGTTTTATTTTTTCTTTTATTATTTTTGAATGTTTTATTAAAAAATAAAATTCCCGACTGAATTTTACAGTTAAAAACATGGCTATCAAATAATGCTGTCTATTTGATAACCATAGTAAAAATAGTTACCGAAAAATAATTCGTCGCACACTGCCATTTTAGAGAAAAAAAAATTGAAATTAATTTGGTGACACAACAGCTCATGAAGAATCAGGGCCTAGTGACTTATAACTCTCAACCATTCTTGTGTGCGGGTCTGCTAAAATGGAGCGGACCTACAGTTTACTGCCGAATCCGAATGGATTTGTCATTTCCTTGCAAGAGACAGTACCCGTCTGGAAAAAGAATCCAGTTTTCAATAAGGCCCTGGCAAATTTTTCATTGTTACTAACAAGGGTCTAGCAAGGATTACTATAGGCATTCGCTAGGCCCTCGCCAGTTATGAACCTTTTTGCCTTGTCAGTTGAATTCTGTCTAAGCCCTGACTAGTAAAACAAGATTTGTTCCACATGTTTTGTTTTACGTGGTTTTCCATTCAACCATTTCAAATATGGGGCTATATTATAGCCCAGTGATGTTGTTCGCAACAGTTTAGAACATAAAAGAACAAGTTCAATGAGAAATCTTCTGTTATAAACTGTTCTGGCTTGCTGTTCAGTGAGTCTGTTTACATACTTGCTTTTTAGGTAGAACAACTGAGAACGGTTTTCTGAGAAATTTCAAAATTAGTTGTGATTTTGTCTTGTTCTGTTTTGATACATCGATTCACAATTCACACAAAGATTTTTTTAACGATATAATAAGATTCTGCTTTTATTAATTTTCGTAAAATGATTTCACTATTCATAGTTAGTTATTATCAAGAGCTTCACTAGTACTTTATTAAATAAATGTTCTCAGCGAGGCACTAATAGGGGTCTGTCAAGTTTTCCTCGTCCAGGCTTTCCTTACCGAAAACTTGCCAAAAACTTGCCATTTTTCCAGACGAGTAGCCCTGAAAAACACTGTTTAGGTGACAGAGACTGGGAATCGAACCCAGACCTCTAGCGTGACAGTCCAATCCACTAACCCTTACGCACTGATAAAAGAGGCTAATCAAAAATTGAGGTACACTAACACCATGCCATGAAATATGGGAAATCAGTAAGTTCTAAATTTTTTTTCTCGTTGTATGTGTTTCATTTTAATTTGGAAATTTCGTTCCGTGAGCGTTTTTTTTTTGTGAATGTCGATATTTTTTTTTTAAACTGTTTTAACTACTATATCAAGGCCTAGTTTCACAGTACAAGAAAAGTGGCTGTTATGTGGGCAATATGGCCGAAAAAGGCTCAATATCTCAGTGCACACTTACCCGACTGAGCTTTGAAGTCTCTTATTTTGATCACCATAAAGTTCAATATGGAAAACTTTAGTGTCATTAATTCGGGTAAGTATATGCACTGTAAGCCTGACCCTTAGGACTCGGTTTCACAGTAGAAGAAAGTGGCACTTAAGTGGTCAATATGGAGAAAAAAGGCTCAATATCTCTCAGAGCACACTTACCCAAATGGATTGCACTTAAGTCGCCCATGTTGGTCACTTAAGTGCCACTTACTCAAACCATAAAACTGCGCTTTAAGCCCCAATATGGGAAAACTTAAGTGGCAATTATTTCGGTTAAACTTTTTAGTTTTTATTGCCCATATTGGCCACTTAAGTGCTTTCGTAAATACTTTCTTCGTCTGTGAAACTGGATTTTAATACTTTTATTAGCAGAGTGAGATAGAAGGCTTATTCCGACAGCACTCATTCGATAAAAAAAATCTCTAAGTTTGTTATTTTTATTGACAGGAAGGTCTGTCACGCCCACTTTTCTTATATTTGATTTTGTTTTCCTTATTATACGTCCTTTTAAAGTAGAATATTCGTTTTGAAGCTCTCTTGAATATAGTTAGGTATGTCTAATGCCAATAAACAAAGCGTAAGACCAATTTGTACAAAAATGATGATTTGATTTAAAAAAGTCGATGCTTTGCACATATAATTTTTTTAGGTAGTTCACTTGTTGAAGAACCATAACTAGTATATGCCTAAAAAAGGTAAGTTTTTGACAAGCTAATTTAAAGTTCTGGAAAGTTTAGAGTAGAAAAAATCTAGACGAGAAAAACTTGTCAAATACTCGTAAGGCCCTTGCTAGTAAAAACTTGCTGGGCAAGTTTTGATATTTCATACCGGTTTTTTAACAAATATAAAACCTTTATAATCAGCGGACTAGTATACGGAAAGTCCCATAGGTGTGATTAGGTTAGGTTAGGTTTGAAGGGCTGATAATACTGCAAACTGCATCATCTCACTTGAATCTCAATGGATCCATTATGCTTCCTAGGATAAATTTAGGTAAGGTAAGTATCAAGAGGTGGTATGGGGTGCCTCTCTGAGCCATCTTAAATTCTGGACGAATTTCCAAAAGTCCCATAATCGAATTTCAAATAAACCAAATGTCTTTTGTTTTTTTTTTGTCGCTCAAGTCAAAATGGCAGATACTTGCCTTTGCTAGTTCCATGTAACTCGCCTGGAAAAATAACAAGTTTACGCAAGGTCCGGGAAAGTTTTCTGAAAAACATAAAAGAGGAAAACATGACAGGCCTCTAATAGTTCCCCGCTTAGAACATTTATTTAATAAAATACTCCTGAGGCACTTGCTAGTAACTAACTATGTCCAGTGAAATCATTTTATGAAAATTAATAAAGGCAGGATCTTAATATATCGTAATTAAGAACCCATGTGCCGTTATGTTATCATATAAGGCTATGGTTTCAGTAGCAGCGATTTTCACTTGCGCGTATAAACGATGCTCGCTTTGATTTTAAAATTGACGTGATTCCTATGTTTTGGTTTCGGTGACAAATTCACGCACAGTTTTCATCTAAAACAAAATATTAGGCACAAATCTAGTTTTTACTAGTCAGGGCTTAGACACGATTTAACTAACGAGGCAAAAAGGTAGATAACTGGCGAGGGCCTAACGGATGTCGATACTAACCCTTGTTAGTAGCTATGAAAAACTTGCCAGGGCCTCATTGAAAACTAGATTCTTTTTCCAGGCGGGTAGTTAGTATCTACATTATGTCTATGTAAATCTTTCTATCAACAAGTTTGAACATCTGGTAATTCCCTGAATAAACATAAATGAAGATACAAAAGTTACAATATGATTGGCTTCCGAAGCTATAACTTCGGTTCTAGTCTTGTCGGATCTTCAAGGTTGAGGTCTTTTAATTAGGTAAGAATATCAGGTTATATTTTTGAAAAAGAATTTTCAGATAGGAGTCAAACAATTTCATAAATTTCATACTAAAACAGTCCGCCACAAATGTGGTTCTCGATTTTTAAGATACAAGGTGAATTTTGACAAGCTCTTACTTAAAGCTTACAAAGTTCGTTAGTAGCTCATTTAGATATTTTCATTCCCATAAAACATTGATTTTTTAAAATATGGATGTAAGAATATTGTTTCAAAACTTTTTAAATATAACAAGACACCCTATTTTTTGAAATTGCCAAGATTTATTTAATGTAAACAAGTGACAAAAAAAAAACAGCTTTAACAAGAAGCAATGCAAAGTTTGAGCTTGTTAAACAAATATTCACAACCGATTGCCTTAAGGTGTATTTATATCAACTGAATTTTTTAAAGAAGAAACCACACCGACAAAAGAAAATAAAATATACGCAGTTATGAGACGACTGCAAGACATAACCTTGTTTATGTCAATAAACTGATGATCGCTAAGGGTTCTTGGATTCTAATAAATCATTCAACGTGTTTCCGACATTTTTTAAGAGAAAGAGATATTATAAATGAAATATTTATTTGGAATCAAACATATGCATATTGAGAAGTTGACTTTTTGCTTCTTTATCGGGCAAAAACTTTTTATCTGTTACGACAGAGTACATATATGTAGATAGAAGCTTCAAGTTAAGTACGGCGCGTGTCAATGCCAATGGAATTTTTTGAATGGCTTTTTTTTCTATTTTCAATAGAAATAGAAAATTTTGGACCCGTTTAAAACTTTTTCGAAAATAGGTATGTACGTGGCCTGTACTCTTAACACCCCATACATGGAAAATTCTAAAAGGTCAGTAATTGGTCATAAAAAGTCAGGTAGTTTAAGAAATTGGTCAGGCTTAAAAAATTTTTAATCCAAGGTTGAAGTTTTTCAAAGGTCACCCGCGATTTTTGGCACCTCATGTAGGCGATATTCGAAAAAAAAGTATACCACATGAAGGGCCATTGGATATAGTGATAAAAGGTCAGCTAGTTGCAGAAATTGGTCAGGCGTAATTTTTTTTTGAAAATTCCAAAAATGGGGTGCTAAAAATCTCTATGACCTTGAAAAATAATAAATTTTAAAAATTTATTAAAAAAAATCTATGCTTGACCAATTTATGAAACTAGCTGACCTTTTATGAGGATTAAATAACCTTTCAGATTGTATATATTTTTTCCGAATATCCCACAAATGAGGTTCTAAAAATCTTATATTGTGACCTTGAAAAAAAACTTAAAACCTTCATAAAACGAAATCTATGCCTGACAAATTTCTGAATCTAGCTGACCTTTTATAAGGATTAAGTTATCTTTCAGATCGTAAACATTTTTTTTTTTAATTCCGCAAATGAGGTGCTAAAAACCACTATGACCTTGAAAAAATAATAAACTTTGAAAATTCATAAAAGAAAATCTATGCCTGACCAATTTCTGAAAATAGCTGACCTTTTATGAGGAATAAATAAACTTTCAGATGACATACAATTTTTTTGAAAATTCAACAAATGAGGTGCTAACAGTCTATACGACCTTGTAACGACCTTCAAAAAAATTAAATTAAAAAATTTATTAAACAAAATCTAAGGCTGACCAATTTCTCAAACTAGCTGACCTTTTATCAGGATTGAGATACCTATCGGATGGTATACATTTTTTTCGAATATCCCATAAATGAGGTGCTAAAAGGTTATGTGACCTTGTTGACCTTGAAAAAACTTTAAAAAATTATTTAAAAAAAAAATTATGCCTGAAGAATTTCTGAAAAAAGCTGACCTTTTACGAGGATTAAGTAGACTTTCAGATGACATACAGTTTTTTTGAAAAGTCAACCAATGAGGTGCTAAAAGTCTTATACTGTAACCTTGAAAAAAACTTTGAAAATTAATTTAAAAAAAACCTATGTATGTCTGACCAATTACTGAAATTATCTTACCTTTTATCACTATCCAGTGGCCCTTCATGTGGTATACTTTTTTTTCGAATGTCCCCTAAATGAGGTGCCAAAAATCGCGGGTGACCTTAAAAAACTTCAACCTTGGATTCAAAATTTTCTAAGCCTGACCAATTTCTTAAACTACCTGACCTTTTAGACTGCATACTTTTTTCGAATTTTCCATGTATGGAGTGCTAAGAGTACAGAGCCCCCTAATGTACATACAAATTAAAAAAAAAAAAATCGAAATTAATATGCGAATGAAAGATACAGACCTTCAATGAACAGGAAAGTTAATACAAATGTTCTCATTTTTAGTTATGTAAAACCAATCCAAACAAACAAATCAAAAAAAAATCAATACCTCTATTGAGGTCACCAACCCAATAAAAAAAAATAAAAATGAAAAAAAAAAACGAAGAAAACTGACAGGATGGACAAAAGAATTAACCTCCACTCCATTATAATGTCAAGGGACTATAAATTAAAACTTTACAGACCACAAAAACTTCTTCATAAATCATGTGAAACTATTAAAACAGGATGTACGTACACAAACAGGACAGCAATAACCAGTGACAAAAAACAACAATAACAAGGGGTCACCAATACTTAGAATAAACCATGACAGGGATTTAATTTTACACAACCATCCACATGCCTATATAAAGAACGAACGAACGATAATAATAAATTAAGAAGGATAATAACAAGACTTTTAGAGGAAACTTTTACACTGAGGGTAAAATAAGTGCGAATCCGCAGGAAGTGTGCAATACCAAACAAACATCCAGGAAACCAATTTTGTTTGTTGTTTTTTTTTTTTTTTTGTTTATTTATTTTATTTTTTTTTTTTTTTTTTGGGTCAAATTTATGATCCTTGTAAAATGTGAAGGAAAAAATCTTATAAATCCCAGTTTACTGCCCGCAAAAGGAACAAATTAAGGACCCATCGGAGGTCATATAACGTGCAATTAGAGTGCGACCGACAAAATTCAGAAAGTCCATTCCTAGGACATACAGACATTTATTTTTTTTTCTATTTCGTCCTTACACAGTTGATTGTAAATCATTTTTTTTTATGATGTATGAGAATCACAAAAAAAAAGTTCAGATCTCTTTCAAGTGGAATCTTTCGCATGGCTTGGCTTTTTTATTTGCATACTCGAAGTGGAACACGAATTAGTTCCGCATGGAAGGCACCAAATGGTGTCGACAAGGATGTATTATATTTTTTTTTTTAGTTTTATTTTTCTTGCTTTACAACACAGTTGGGTTCGAGCGAGTAGAAGGAGAAACTTTCAAGGACATTTTAGTGTGTGTTTGTGTGTGTGTGTAGCTATATTCATAAGCTGGAGAAGTAAACTTACCTTATGTAGATGACCTCGTTGTTGGCGTTAATCCTTCGCCATCCAGGTGCTAAATTAGCTGGAGGCTCTGCTTCAACAGCAGCCATTACTGGCGGCTCTATTGGAATTTGTGGCTTGCTAGTTAGAGCGTGACGAGATGCTATTGTTGGCGGTGGAGGAATTTTATTAGGAGGGGGCGGCGGCGGTGGCAGGTGGTTTTGTTGTAGTTTGCCGCCTGGAGCCCCCTCAGCTGCTTCAATAGGATATTGTTGTTGGTGTTGATGATGATGCACCGGGGAGTGGGTGTAGTTTTGTTGTTGTTGTTGTTGCTGTTGTTGTACATGTTGCTGCTGGGGGAATTGGGGATGTTGGTGCAATTGCTGTCGGGCAATGACATTGTTCGCAATTATTTGCATTCCATTAGAGGAAGTATTCGCACCGACCCGCGGGACGAATGTTTGTTGTCTATGTTGTTGCGGTTGTTGCTGTGGTTGATGCTGCGGTTGTGGCTGTTGTTGTTGTTGTTGTTGTTGTTGAGTCTGTTCAGGCTGTTGAGCAACATGATGCATCATATGCTGCGAAGAATGATGATGCCCATTCAACTGCTGATGTTGATGATGATGATGTTGTTGCTGTTGGTGTTGGTGTTGCATCTGATAATGGACATTCTGTTGTTGTTGTTGTTGTTGTTGTTGATGCTGCTGGTGCTGCTGCTGGTGTTGGTGCTGCTGCTGCTGCTGCTGCTGCTGGTGATGATGGTGATGATGATGATGCATAAGAATGGCCTGCTGTTGCTGCTGATTTGATACATTAGCCGCATGATGTTGATGTTGATGTGGCTGATGTTGCTGATGATGTTGATGTTGGAGATGATGCTGTTGTTGTTGCTGTTGTTGTTGCTGCTGCTGATGCTGCATTTGTTGTTGTTGTTGTTGGTGTTGTTGATGTTGCTGATGTTGTTGTTGTTGTTGTTGTTGCATCACAACTTGTTGCTGTTGCACTAAATTTCCTCGAGACATCACCACACCATTACTCGAAATAGCTGCGGCACTGTTATTTATTTTGTGCGTTCCAGCGCTAGCCGCGGCCATTTGAACTTTTATTTTGCTGCGAACGAGATTTAAGTTTCTGAAAAAAAAAAAATAAAATAAAAGTTAGATTATCTTCATACATTTATCAATTATTTGTTAACATTAAATTTAGGGTTTTAGCATTTCTATTATTATATTTTAAAAAAATACTTACATACATACATATAATTCAAATGCTATAATACATACACATACATACATATGTATGTACATATTTCTATTTTATTTATTGAAGAAAAAAAATGGTTGCTTAAATTTTTAAATCTATGTATAGTTTGATTGGTTAGCTTTTGATTATCTGAAATGTTGCACAGTCTCAGCAAGAACCCTGCTGCCTGGTCTCAATGTCGCAAGCACAACTTCTCTGTGTAGACAGAAATTCGTGTGAAAATAATAACATACTTTAAATTCTACGAAAGCGAGATTCAATTTTTTTTTTTTTGACAGAAAAATTGTGCAAACTAGACAGAGTTTATTCACATACACAAAAAGTTGATAGTTAAGTTAAGGCCCAAATACAAATATACTAACCGCCATATTATTCACTCGATACATCCAGATTTAAATTTAAATCCAGATGAATTTACATTGAATTTGTATGATTTACATCCGGATTTAAATTTTTAATCTAGATGTATTGAGTGAATAATATGGCGGTTAAAGTTGGAGATAGCCCACCTGACAAGTTTTCGCCAAGTTTAGTAAAGGCTGAATTGAAAGTTTTCAGTACAAAAAAACTTGCCAAATACTCTTAAGTCCCTTGCTATGTATTATAAACGCATTTTATTTGATGAAAGTTGCGATTGAAGAAAGGAAAATAATTTTCAGAATAGCATAGATGGTATTATCTTGGTACAAACTCTGGAAAGTTTTCAGTAGAGAAAATCTAGATGTGGAAAACTTGTTAAAGAGTAGTAGGGCCTTTGTAAGTAAAAACTTTTTAAAAACGGTATATCCGTCAATTTAGCATTACCACTTCAAAATTTTGAAAAACCTTTGTTGGGACTAATTGTCGTGTATTTGTCGTAAATTTGTTGTGAAAGAAAAGAAATTTGTTGCGGTTGTTTTTTTTTTCAAACTAACCCCTCGTAATTAAAGTATCCCGCCTGGAAAAATGGCAAGTTTTTGGCAAGTTTAGTCAAGACTATGGAAAGTTTTGATGAGGGAACATGTAGTCGAGGAAAACTTGTCAAATAGTCGGTAATGTCCTTGCTAATAAGAGCTTTTGGGGCAAGTTTTGTTATCCTATCAGAAATACCTACCTAGTTTATATAAAAAAACAAAATACAATGGTAAAGGGTAAAGTTATTCTTTTCCAAAATTGTACTTCTGTTTTTCAAATTATCATCTTGGTAAGCTTTTCGGACTGGGACTTGTAAAGAGAAAGTCCCAAGATCGAATGAAAAATAAACCAACATTGTATTTTATTATTTTTGTGTCTTGAGGAAAAATGGTAAAAAACTGCCAAGGGCTTAGCTAATTTCTATAGTAACCCCAGCATGGATCTATGTAAAAATTTCTAGAGCCTCATTTAAAACTAGATCACTTTTCAAGGTGAGACAAATTCAGTCTTATTGTGAGTTTCACTCAAACTAAATTCAATCTTAAAATTTTCGGTTCGCCCGGAATTGTAAGTTTTATCCAAATAATAAATTGTGTAACAATGTACAAACAAATGCATATACATAAATTCTGTCAGTTTTTATTATTTCGCTTTGTGGAAAATAAAACTTACACCTCCTTTGCAAACACACATCACTCCTTCACGCAAGCACCATAAGAATATTGCACCAATTAAGATTTATTATTGCGTTTTATTGCCGAGTTGTTGGTTGTTTTTATGAATGTCATGTCATCCCTGTCGAGTGACAGCATTTCTGAGCCAAGGGTTTATGACTTGATTTTTTTTTTTTTTTTTTTTTTTGTGTTCTGTTAGGCTTATGACGATATACACAGATTCAAGGGTACGTGCCTTTGGTCATATTCATCACTTCTTCTCGTGTGATGTGCCAAATCCCAGAGATGTACATACTTTATGTATAGAAAAAAAAAAAACAAGCGGCACATACACTATTCTGCTACCTGCGACAGACTATTCGGTTGGGATCCGTTTGAAGATTTACAACACTTTATGCGACAGCTGATAGGTTCATTACAATGATGAGGACAGGTAAGCATTTCAAATGACGCATAAACGGACTACCTTTACAAATGAGTCAGGGTCAGAAGGATAAGGAAGTTGTATTTTGTCATGACGAATTAACTCTAGACTGGTTAGGAGAGTTAAGTAAACGTTCAAGGAATAACAGGGTGGTAAGGATCATATTTCACTTAATTGTATGAAACATTTATTGATTTCAGAAATTTCATAGATGTGCCAGTTTCGTGGACACAACTTCCAGTGGCAATGTTGGTATTTGCCTTGCTAATTGCATTCCACCAATTAAATAAGCCTACTAGCGAGAAATTTCGCTCCCGGCCCCATTCGAAACTGAAGGCACACTCAGCTGTTTTTTCTTGGTATGTACTTCTCCTTTTGTACTCAAGAACGGTACGCACTTCACTGGATGAATTTCCGTACAAATTACACATTTGCTTATCAATTTTGTGAGGAATAAGTTAGACTTATATAACAGCAGAAAATCCAGTCCAATACTTTGACATTTTAGTTTGTTCATATGTATATCTGGCTTATGACAGTGAACCATATATCCGGTGCCTGACGGATGTTATTATTTGAATTTGAAAATTCAATAACAACACTGTGAGGTTGTAGGCCTATTCGAGTACATCACGAACCTAAACTTAAAAACATTCCTATACCCTCAAAATCTCAATTTATTGTTAAAAACCCGTTTTCGAGTGATCTCAGACATTCAACAATTTTTAACTCGGTCGTAATTCATCTGATTTAAAGTTTACATACGGTTTTAAAAAGAGAAGTAATAACCTTTTCCAACGATATACAGGGTGTGAAAAAAAGCTAGGGTGTGTAGGTTGGGTCGAGATAAAAAAAAAAAATCGTATGGGAAGGGGTCTATTTCCCTTTCCCCCCGTTTAGCCGAGAGGGACAATTTTCTAAAAAATTGACTTAAAACAAAAAAAAAAAATTATTACATTTTACCTTTTCGTAAAGCCAGAAATCTCTTCTTTTACTTTATTTTTAAATCAATCGGTTTTAGGGAATAGTTTTTGAAATATTAATTTTCAAACTCAAAATTTTGAAAAAAAAAATTCAAATTGAATTTTTTTTCAAAATTTTAAGTAATTAAGTACTAATTTTGTTTTCAAAATTCTATGCTCTTATAAGTTTGTAGTCAAAAACAGAAAACCGTATGCTAAAATGTCTTTTAGTTTTTGAGAAAATTAAAAATAACGGGAGAGGCAATTTTTTAAAAGAATTCACTTAATACAGAAAAAAAATTATTAAAAAACAACGGTTACGGTTACAACGGCATACTTTACTTTTTGTGAAGCCAGAAATATCTGCTTATAATCATGTAAATCCAAGCAAACATGGTTCGAAAACAAATAAAAATATAATGCTCTTGTTTAAATCGCGTTTAATTTATAATTAAAATTCTTTTTTTTGTGACTACTAGTGACATCTTGTATCAATTGAATGACTGATTTCCATTGTCAAAATAACATAATTTGTTTCTTTTACCTTAATACGCCCTAATCCTTGTAGGAACGTTTGGATTACAGGCCAAGAGCTTGTAACAAGGATAAGGAAGAAACATGGCATTCAGATTTAAAAAAAAAAAAACGACAGTATTACATTGCGGTTCGATCGATTATTCGTATAGTTTCAGTTTTGAAATAAATAAAAACAATTTTAAGCTTTTTAAAAACAACACCAGAACTAATGGGCTAATCGATCAAATCGGAGTGTATGGCTGACGTTTTTGTATTTTACAGTTATATTTATTTCTTTAATAAAAGTTTTATCAATGTTACTAGCTCTTGGGATGTAATCAAATCGTTACTACAAGGATCCGCCGTAATCCATAACACGTTTATTTAAAGTTTGAAGACCTTTTTTGGCCACAGTTTGCATTACTTTTTTTCTTTACTGGTACTTATATTTCAAGCACTTTTTATAACAAGTGAAAAAAAGCTATCATTCTTAAAAATCGGTACATCAATTGTGTGAAGTGATGAATTTTGCAAGATCACCTTGATGCATCAATTAAGTACGAGTTATTTGGATTGCATTATACATGTAGTGCTCTGGGAAATAATTTCAAAACGCATTTTTTTCTTTGATATTCGAAATGCCGAAAATCATATTTTCACACCATCTTGTTTTTAAATATTATTTCGATTTTCACAAGTGGCTAGCGTATTTTTGAAACCAGAAAAAAAAAAATTGTACCACAAACTTGTAGCAAATTTAATTTCCTACAAAAAAATGTTAAGTTACTTTCTTCGATAATTGCTTTTGTTTAAACAGTGCAGTTTGTTGTAATAAAAAGAGGCTTCACATTTTACATTTGTCATATTTTTTTTCCAACAAAATGCACTGCAGCTTTTAAACAAAAGCACTTATCAAAAAAAGTAACTTACTTTGTTACATATAAACCTATTGTTCTATGGTGCAGGGATCATCCGGCTCGAAATGCCAAAATGTTCGGCTCTGATACAAAAATAAAACCGGATGTCTTCGTTTCAACGTAATAATGATGATATGTAATAAGGTGCAACTCTTTGATTTTTATTATATGACCATCCCTTTAAAACTGTTCACTCAAAATTGTATGTACAAAAAGATAAGATATTTCGATTTTCAAAATTATCTCTGTAATACTTTTATAAATTCTGGTAGGTACCTACTTAAAAATATCTGTTGTTCGAGAAACAAAAACTGTAAAAAGTTAAAAATCCAATACAAAGGAAGGGAAAAGTATGGCCTTAGAAGCACGGACAAAAAATTCGTGTACATAAACATTTGCTTTAGGAGTCTTATCAAAAAAAAATAGTGCGCAGAATAACTGACACCCTAATATTCCGTGGGATTCACCCAGTGTTCGAACCTTACTCCAATCGAAGTAAATTGAAAAAAAAATCTACTCCACCACTCCGCTTTTTTTTCAGATTTACTCCCTTTTTTTCCACACTTAAAAATTGTTTAGCCAGACCGCATGAATACAGCAGGAAGGGGGGGGGGTCTATTTCCCCCCCTTTAAGCGGGAGGAGAAATTGGGGCGACTTTCCATTACGACATCCCGATTTCGAAGTTGATTTTTTTTTTAGGGGTAGGTAGGCATCTCAATAGAATATTTTTCAAATATTAAGGTGAGGAAACCCCCCTAAATGCAATTAAAAAATGTTTAAAATTTTCAAAATCGGGCATTTTTTTTACCGATTTGCACTTTTTATACACGGAATTTGGAAACGCGGATAGTCTCATTTGAAAGATGAACACCTAAAAACACTAAATATCACAATTTTAAAGTGAGGAAACATTTATACATTGTATTTTTAATTAATTTTTAGAAGTTTTTGTTTTGAAAACAATACAAATTTAAGAAATGTCATACGGTCTGTTTAGTATTGCCAGACATGTATTTTTTCACTTGGGTTTTTATTTTGGGATTTTTTTTCGGGAAATTTAAAACTGTTTAACCTCATTTAAAATGTATTTCAAAATGAGTTTAAATAATAGTTTAAAATTTCGCGCGAAATTTAAAACTATTATTTAAACTCATTTTGAAATACATTTTAGTGAGGTTAAATAATAGTTTAAAATTTCGCGCGAAATTTAAAACTATTATTTAACCTCACTAAAATGTATTTCAAAATGAGTTTAAATAATAGTTTAAAATTTCGCGCGAAATTTTAAACTATTATTTAAACTCATTTTGAAATACATTTTAGTGAGGTTAAATAATAGTTTTAAATCTCAATATTTCTCAAATAAAATGCAAATAACATTGCAACTGTTACTTGTTTCCCGCATATTTTACCGTTAAAATGTTACTCTTTAATAACTGATCATATAAGTAATTTCCCTAAAAATCGGGCTAAAATCTGAAAATTCCGAATAAAAATCCCAGAAATCGCAAAAATAAAAAATATCCCAAAACCATTGTGTACGTCTGGCAATACTAAGCATACACTGTCACGACAAGGGAAGTTCTTTCCTCCTCATCTTGGTGTTTTTTATTTATTTCCATGCATTTTGTATGGAAAAAGTGTAACTTTGAAAATTAATTAAAAATACTTACAAATATTTCCTCACCCTAAAATTGTGATATTTGGTGTTTTTTAGTGAATATCTATCGAATGAGACCATCCGCGTATCCAAATTCGGGATGTCGTAAAGGAAAGTTGAGCCGAGAAATTTTCTAAACAATCGACTTAAAATAAAAAAAAAAATCATCAAAACACAACGCCAACACCACCTAAGTCCGTTCTTTTATTATGTTTTTAATTCAAATTTTTTGAGTGAAAGTTTTTTGGAAAAAAGTAGTTCTATGTGACTAAAAATAGGTGCATGAGCAAATACCTGCGACCCAATCGGTCATTTTATTTTATTTAAATTTTATTTGTTTACTACCTACTCGAATCATTCATAATTTATAACATGGTGTAACCTAATCTATTTGAGATTATATTACTAAAAAATTTAATCCTATTGCGCATGGCAATCGTTTGCTGAACTTAATTTTTTTAAACCCACCTGCTTTAAAAATTTATTATGCGACATATCCTAAAAAACAATCCAATTGAAAATGAAGATCACTGCGCAATATAAATGACGGTGGTGATAAAGTCGACAACGATGACGACAACAAAATTTCTGCTGAAGAAAATAGTCCGGCTGGGACTGCTGAAGATGATGACGTAAGGGGAAATGCAAACAACGAGTTTGACATTTCACTCAACTGACACTGAGCGCGCCGCCAAATTGTCCACCACGACTTGTTATCACTGCTTCTCTGTCTAACTCACTTAAAAGAATACACACGAAATAATTTGTATATTTTTAGCTTCTCTCTCTTGCGCACTGGAGAATTCACGTCACTTATTTCTTTTTTGTTTTACAAACTTCTATTTATTTACTTTTTTTTTTCTATAAAATTCTTTCACAATTTATGTACATAATTTATTTAACTAATTAAAAGAAGGGCCGCTGAAGACACGAAACACAAACCCAAACACGAATAAATTAAAAGGCAAAACACATTTTAATCGACTTGCACTCACGTTTTGGCCTCAAAATCCACTTAATTACGCCATAACGAAGAATTATTAAAAAACTTTTTGCCCTTGCTGTTGGGTTTTCTTCGCTTTTATTTTCTCATTTTTTTTTTTTATTATTAACTTTCTTTTGCAATGGAATTCGCTCATGTACAATCGACAATCAAATGGGCGAATGTGGGAAGTGGAAATGTTTTCAAAATCCGCTCCGTTTGTAGGTATTTCCCAAATTAATTGCCGTTCTACGAGGATTATCGCGCAACCCGAATTTATGACGACTTTCTGCAGAATTCTCCTGCTCTTGTTGAAAAGAAAATCCCGGTGAAAACTCAATGAAGGCGAACACGTAACACAACACGAGTGATACACAAAAAGACAACAACACTCACTGTATTTTCTATTTTCAATTCGATTCTACCGAACACCACCGACACCTGCCCCGCACGCGACCACGTACCTATATTTTTCGAATTTTAACACAGCAAAGCTCTCTGATTCTCCACTTCCACTGGGCAACCTTTGGTCGTGGATGTCGATGAAAACTCAAGAAAATCCCGATTCAACGAAAATGACCTCAAAAAATATTATCGGATTTTTTCACACACAAACTTTCCTGGCCACTCGCTCGATTCGATGATCTGCGAAGCGAAATGAAGAATAATTTTTCGAAATTTACTTGACACTGAGATTTTTATTTAACTTTGTATTTAACACAAATTTGAATGCAGGTGTTTTACCGAATTTATTTTGAACACTTATCGAACTGCTGTTAGATAATTGAAAGGGTGAGGTTTGGGGTTTTTTTCTGCTTGGACACACAAAAATCTAAGATAGAAGAAATTTATTTTTTTTTAAATATTTTTGTTTGAAGAGGACGAAATTTAACGTAACTGTACGATGTGTGTATGCGTACGCAATCACTACGAAAATGAGGATGAATTTTGAATGAAAATCCAACATGGCGTATTTTGGCATTTCGCGGAGGGGAAATTGCTGAATATGTCGATAAGGTAGTTTAAGATGTCAAACTGACGTTTTTGGAATTGTAAATGTTAAGGGTGTGTAATAAGGTAGGTAAGCCTGGATCTACATTGTCCGATTTCCCTTCGAAGATTTTTCCAGAAATCAGCAGTCGTATTAATTAGATTTTCTTAGAACACTCTTGGACAGCTGTCCAGCTAGCCACTGTCTAAATAGTTGGACAACTCATTATTAGCTTCGTTCGTGTACTTTCTGCACTAAAATTCATAGTCTATCAATTTTTGAGGAGTGGGGATGAAATTCTCTCAGAGAGAAGTAAAACTGCGAAATAGTACACGAACGCTTTGAACAAATAATTTTTACCGGTTTTTTAACGTCAAATATTTGAAAACAAAAAATATAAATATCGTCATCATTTCTTTGAAAAGATTTTCAAAATAAAATAAAAAAGTAAGCAAAATTGAATTTATTACATTAAATTAAATAAAACAGAGGAGTATAAGAAAAGAGATGTTCTGGCAAATATCAAAGTGACTTTAGACTGAACTCATATTTCTGCCCGAAGAATTTCTTTGGGCTGAAATTAGCAGAAAGGGGAAATAATTTACTCTCTCGAGAGCGCTCTCTTCTGCGAAAAACTACACATTTTTTGCGTAAACGAACACAATTTGCGGTAAATTTGTAGAAATTCGTAAAAATTCGTAGATTTGGGGAGTACGCGAACGAACCTATTAATAATCACATTCCAGCAGCTGTCTAAATACGACCTCATATTTCACGTTACATACCGATTAATTCATTCTCGAGTGAATTAATGAATTTAACCGACATTTTGGCTACGTTCAACGAACATTTCTTTCATTTTAACATAACTTTTCGTTTCGTAACTAAAGAAATGCCTTACTTTGTTCATTGAACGTGCCGACTTTAGAATAGGTTTGGACAACCAATTTCGGTGTCTAAGTTAGACAACCGATGGAAATGTTTATTAATACGATTTTGGAGTTGGACAGCTGTCTAAGGTTAGACATACTTTGGAATGGGTTTATTAATAAGACTGCAGGTGCCCAACTATGTAAATCGATTCTACAGTCAAAATAGCCGAATTCGCAAAATCTCAACTCTGTAATTCTATAGTAAACGATAATCGAACTGGTCTAGTGGTGCCAATTAATTTTTGTTTTGGTTCGCTAAGTTGGTAGTACTATGTAAATCGAAAGTCAATGTCAAAGTCAGCCGAATTCGCAAATTTTTGTTCTAAAGGCTTAACTACATTCAAGACTTTTTGCAAAAAGTAGGGCAAAAAGTGAAAATATGATGAACAAAAGTGTGCTTAATGGTGGATTTACATGTATCTTCATGCGAGTTCTGCAAAAAAATAAGGGATACAAAATATAAAATGTTGGTCTTATTAATAAACATTGTCTAACTTTAGACAGCCGTCCAAGTTTTTAAAAAACCTTTCTAATTTTTGCTAAAGTAATCTATCTTTTTATCTTGCTTTAGACAACGTAATCTATTGTCTAAACCTAGAGAACTGCAATATTTTTTTTTATTAAAATATGCTTTTTCCGACTGTTTTAAATTACTTAGACATAGTTTAAACAGCCAAAAATCTAATTAATAAGACCAACATGTAACCGCCGTATACTTAGCAGGTGATAATCACGAATTTCATTTTTGTTAGTTCCCAGAATTTGGTCCTAATTTGGTCCTATTTGGGCAACCACTTTTAGAATTTGGTCCCACCTGGTTAATTAGTTATTAACAATTTAAGTTTTGGCGTAGACTTAGCAGGCATGGAAACAAAAATGGGCTTTTTTGGTGTCAATGGATCGGGAACGGGTTTGTCAAATTTGGGCAACCTTTTTCAGAATTTGGAGCATCATAGTTTAGTCAATAATTAACTAAATGTAAAAAAATTGACATTTCTATGAACAATTACATTTTACACACATACATACGCTTCGTAACGTAACGTAGGTCAAGCTGTCATACTAGAGCTAAAACTACTACGTGTAAACGCAGTTCTGTCCCAAATTATTGTTTTGATTTTTTTTTCAATAGGGCTTTTTATCAAACAGCAATATATCTCTGTCTCGTTCATATTTAAATGTCAAACTAAAATTCTTGGCACAATGACATTTAAGTGGCAGCCATTTGTTTGGTTTATTTTGGAGGCAAATAAATATTTCGAATTGTTTTTTTCCTTTTTTTTATAGAAAACATGCAAGTAAAAATGTTTTATACTTTATATAAGATATTTTAATCTTTTTATTGCACAAAATAGCAAGATTTTTGTAATTAAAATTAGCCCTCCTTATTTTTTTCTTTCCAATTTCATCTGTCATTGTGCCAAGTTTTTGCTGTCATTTGAAACTGACAATTTGGTAGAGATCTCTATTGCCAAATATTTGAAACTGTCACTGTTTACTTTTGTTTGTTTTTATTTTTTGTGAAAAAAATTAATCTTTTTCTTCCGTTTCGAATTATCATATTTTTCTGTAGTAAATGTAAAGATTTTTTTCAGAGAATGGGGCCGTTTGTTTTTTTTCCTGGGCTACTACAAACTACAGTTTCGCTTCTACTCTTTTATCCTACTTGAAGAAGCCCAACATGGTTGTATTTGTTATATTTGCTTTTATTATTATTAAACAGCTAAGTGCTAAATATTACATTTGGTAATTCAAATTTATAAGTGGATTAAGTATGAAATAAACAATAACTTAATTACAAACTTGTTTTCGAGTATGAAGAAATTTATTTTTAACTTTATTTATTTTTTTATTATTAATCTTTCTTTTTTTTTCTTTGAGGCTTTCTCTACGAAAAAAAACTTATGTAAGCTTTACGCTTTGGATTGGGATATCTCATGGTGCTTCCTATCCATTAGTTTCTTTTCTGCTCTTGCTGTTGTTTCACGATAGCTAGCCATCTGAAAAAAAAAAAATGTTCTTGTTATAATATGAAAAAATAAAAAAAAACAAATTCTTATATTCCTGTTGAAAAAAATCTTAGAATGTTTAATGTTATTACGGGGTCTAAAAAAAACAAACAAATTAAAAAAATGTATTGTCAATAATAGTAGGAATTTTCATCAATTTGTTCATCCCACGAGGAAATTATAGTGTCAAAAAGCCACTATCTAGCCACTTTGGCAATTATGCTTTTGATATTCGAACGCTACCAAAAACCTCTTTTTAATTTCAGATTTCAGAATCGTAATCAGAAGCAAATCGAATTGTTGTTTTGGATTACGCACAAATGCCATGAATTTTTTCATGTGTTTTGACAGCAAGTTGTATTAAGTTACTAAGCACCTTTTAATTTGAATAAATTCCTATGTGCATTTTTTTACTCCATTTCACCCTATAAATAGCTAAATTTTATTTTTTTTTTGAAAAAACTTCCTGGAGAGATGCAATAAATCTTTCAAACACAAAAAGAATTTTTAAAATAGATTCTGTAGTTGGACATATTTTTTTGTTTTTATTCCATTTCACCCTATAAATAACTAAATTTTGATTTTTTTAACAAAAAACTTCCTGGGGGGATGCAGTACCTATAGATTTCAAACACAGAGTTCTTAAAATAAATTCGGTAGTTGAACATTTTTTAGTTTTTACTCCATTTCACCCTATAAATACCTATAAATAAATAAATAAATTTGATGGCACAACAGCTCATGAAGAACTAGGGCCTAGTGACTTACAACTCTCAACCATTCCTGTGTGCGTGTCTGCAGGAATGGAGAGGACCTACAGTTTATTGCCGAATCCGAACGGCTAAGGAGCGGCACTTTTCTGTGACAGGAGATACTCTTGGAGGATTTGTCAATTCCTCGCAAGAGGCAGTAGCCGTTTTTTATTTTAAATAAATTGATGGCGAGGCTGGGGATCGAACCTTAGACCTCCGGCATGACAGTCCATCGCACTAACCATCACGCCACGGCTACTACCCTATAAATACCTACATTTTGATTTTTTAAACAAAAAACCTTCTGTGTAACAATTTTACAAAATAAATAGGGCGCGCGCCCTTATGTTTCATTACATATAATCTTCATTTAAGAAGTCTTACCTTGAAAATCCAACAATTAGAACTCAAGTTGTAAATTTAGCCGATTTGCAGTAATAAGCACCCCTTGCATACGCCCTGGATTGTGTACTTACATATACATAGATACTTAGCAAAAAAAAAAATTGAAAAAATAATTTTGATAAGGGATGAAAAGCTCGGTTACACCTTTTCGCGCACGCCCTTGTGTTGCATCACAATTAACCTTCATTCAAAAACTCTAACCTTGAAAATCCGACCATTAGAACTCAAGTAATAAATTAAAGCTGGTTTGTATGTGTGTAATAATCTCCCCCCTATCACCCTTGCGTACGCCCTTGACTGTTTAATACTCAACGAAAAAGCTAGAAAAATAATAATTTTGGTAAGGTGTGCAAAGGCTCTCTTACCCCTCCTTACGCACGTTCTTTTGTTGCATTACATTTAGTCTTCCTTTAAAAACTCTCACTCTAAAAATCCGAACATTTGAACTTAAAAAGTTATAAATTTAATCGATTTGCATAAGCACCACCTTTGCGTACGCCCTCAATCAAAAAAAAAAATTAGAAAAATAATTTTTATTAGAAGTGTAAAGTAAATGCCCCCTTACCCCTCCTTGCACACCTTGAGTTGCATTACATTCCATTCACCATCACAAACCACCCACCACCCAACCAACCACTTTCAGTACAAACATTTTTTTCTGCTACAAAAAATATACCTACCTACTCATATACCTACTCCGCTCATGTTCTTCTTGCTTGAGAAAACCCTACCGACTCAACTGCTTACGTTTTTTTTATATGAACTTTTACTATACCTATACACAAATATTATATGAACGCACTTGCACATGGTTTGAATATTGTTTTTTTTTTTTGTATTCTCTCATATCCCTCGAAAAAGTTTGGTACTCAAAATTTTCAATGTAGATTTTAGTATGAACATTTTTAGAATTTTTTTGCAAGGCTATATTTCTTTTCTTTCATACGTTTGTGTCTCGAGTTATGTTTTTTTTTTAGAGCTTTTGTTTATGTTCCGACTTTCTCTAAATTAAAAACAGAATCAAATCCTATCATTTTTGGTATAGTATGTTTTTAAAACCTACCAAATGAATTGGTTCAGATATTTGAATAAACCCAAAAATCTACTTTTAAAGTGTGGCAACCCTTTGCCTTGACCGCATTTCGCTAGGCAAACCCATGAGCAAATTGTTAATTTCGGGACCTCTCATCTAGTACCTCGATGAAGGTAGGTCGTCCTATGGACTAAAGGTCGTTAAAAGCTATTTTGAATCAATAATTCAACAAGTCTAATTAAATAGTGCTAAATCTTATACTTGGCTGATTTATTTCAGTAGTATATAGAATTTGTATTATTAAAAAATATTCGCATAATAGTAGGTTCACATGTACTTGTACATCGAAAGTAAAAAATCTTCGTATAAGAGTAGTTCATTTACATGTACGTAATGTACATCGAAAGTAAAACTATAATTTATCATATTAACCATTTCTGATTTATATTATTTATTTTTTTTAAATATATCTCGGACCGAGACCAAAATAAAATTTACGAATTAAATATCTCTCAGTGATAAATCTGTTGAAAATAAATGGTCAACGGTATTTTCGATCTCTGGTATTTATTCAGTGATATTATAATTTGAAAAGTCAAACGGTTTTCTCTTTGTTTTTGATTAATTTAAAGAATTTAAGATTTATTAAACGTTTATTTCAAAGCAAAATTGACGAAAGGTATTTTTTGACATTGATAATATTTATTGTTAAGAATATTTTTATCTTTATTTTTTTTTGTTCTCATATCTCTATCTGAAGATTAAGATTAAGTAGATACTTACGGACTGCCTAACTTTCTATTAAAAAATTTGCCCTTAATCTTTTAATTTTAAAATTTAACAGTCTGAAAACGAGTTAGTGAAAATATGATAACTTACAGGTTTATCTTTTTCATCAAGTGTCTCTTGAAGTTTTAATTCAGCTAATTCACCTTTGTGATTTTAAACACCGTCTTTCGATAGGTACAGATTTAACACGTTTGAGTTCAAGTAGAGTTTCTCTTGGTGTGTATTTAGCATCGTCATTATTTCACCAAATTCCAACTCCGCTAACATTTTCGCTTTAACGGTGTATCGAGATTCACATAAATACGTAAACATCTACGGAAACTTTTTGGTTTATATTTGGTAATAATCTTTTGCGTGCATTACCATAGCACTTGATCAGGACTTTAGCTAAAGGCACCGTAACAACATGGGTATTAAATACTTCCTATAAAAAGATTTATTGATTAGGTGTTATTTTAAAATTTTTAAATTTACTGTACCTGGGCTCCAAACTTTCTGGTTCTTAAGTGATAAAACATACGAATCTACATCATGTTTACATTTTCAGGTGTACGTAGTCCATAAACCTTAAATGTATGCAACACTAGGAATTTTGTTTTCTGATTCTGATGACTCAACGTACACGAAATCTCCGGGTGAGTAAACTCACTGATCCATTGCCAAACTTTCACCTTGTGTGGCCTTTGGTTGAAAAGGAATTTTATTTTTAAAACCTTTTATTTCTGAAATAAAAAAAAAATCTTACTGCTTTTCTTAATGATTTTGATCCTGTTCTTCTTCATGCAGCTTGGTTTCCAGCACAACATTAACAGCAGCTTCCAAATGAACAGCTGTGTGCAAATTTAGTTCTGGTAGTGAACTCTTTTATGTATAGTTTATGCCAAGATCGTGGCCATTTTCAGGTGTATGCATTTGTTTAGTTTTGGCCACACAATCGTCTGCTAAATCGCAAAGTTCCACGGCGAACATTTTCAGCTGTCGTTCGTATTCTTCGTCTGCAAATTATAACTTTACAATTTACATTTTTAATTAAATTGAATATGATTGCATCGTAGGTGAGGTCCGATGCTTGGTTGTTTTTGCTGGAACATTCTTTTTTCATTTTTCCCGATAAACTACGTAGTTTCTTTTCTTTAACACATAAACTTCTTCAAATATGAATTCCCACATTTTTACAAATCAAACCAAATCTGTCAAAAAGACGAAATGTCAGTTTGACATTTTGATTTATTGGGACATGTGACAGATGTTTGTATGTTTCGCATACTACGTTGCTGAGGTAGGACCTGTTTGTTTTAGTAATTTCGTATTAGCGAATACTTAATTTGCAAACTTCGTTTAAAAATTTAAAAGTATATTGTTAAATAAATAATTAAATATGCTTTAGCCAACTCGGAAAAATCTCCTGGATTTGTGTAGAATATTTTTGATACGATTGATAAGTTAATATAACATTTTCAAGGTTAGCAAGCACTACGATTCTTCAAATTCTGAAACGATTTGGAAGATTATTTTCAACATTTTGAAAATATATAGCTTACGTTTACATAACTTCTTTTCAAGAAAATAGGTTCATTCTACAAAAATAATAATTGTTACTAACTTTATCTATACTTCGCCAAATTCGGGCAGTAATTACTTGAATTTCAAGAAGCGAATTATGTGATTACGTATGCTGCACAATTCTTTCTTCTCGTTTTTGTGAAGCTCCAAATTCTGCAATTTCTACACAAGTTTCCTCAATCACTCCTCAATTAGAACATTTAACAGAATTTGGAGGACCTCAGTTTTCAAGATATGGACATTTAAGCCAAGCGAACATGTGACCGCGTGTGTCGACTTCAACAAATAATTGTTAATCACTCATTACCTGTGATGCTCCAAATTCTGAAATTTCTACACAAGTTTCTTCAATTGCTCCTTAATTCAGAGAACATTTAACAGAATTTGGAGCACCACAGTTTTCAAGATATGGACATTTTAACCAAAGCGAACATGTGACCGCGTGTGTCACTTGAACAAATAATTGTTAATAACTCATTACCTGTGATGCTCCAAATTCTTTTAAATGTTCTCTGAATTGAGGAGCAATTGAAGAAACTTGTGTAGAAATTTCAGAATTTGGAGCATCACAGATAATGCGAGTTATTAACAATTTTTTGTTCAAGTGACACGCGGTAACATGTTCGCTTTGGTTAAAATGTCCATATCTTGAAAACTGTGGTGCTCCAAATTATGTTAAATGTTCTCTGAATTGAAGAGCAATTGGAGAAACTTGTGTAGAAATTTCAGAATTTGGAGCATCACAGATAATGAGTTATTAACAATTATTTGTTCAAGTGACACACGCGGTCACATGTTCGCTTTGGTTAAAATGTCCATATCTTGAAAACTGTGGTGCTCCAAATTCTGTTAAATGTTCTCTGAATTGAGGAGCAATTGAAGAAACTTGTGTAGAAATTTCAGAATTTGGAGCATCACAGATAATGAGTTATTAACAATTATTTGTTCAAGTGACACACGCGGTCACATGTTCGCTTTGGTTAAAATGTCCATATCTTGAAAACTGTGGTGTTCCAAATTCTGTTAAATGTTCTCTGAATTGAGGAGCAATTAAAGAAACTTGTGTAGAAATTTCAGAATTTGGAGCATCACAGATAATGAGATATTAACAATTATTTGTTCAAGTGACACACGCGGTCACATGTTCGCTTTGGTTAAAATGTCCATATCTTGAAAACTGTGGTGCTCCAAATTCTGTTAAATGTTCTCTGAATTGAGGAGCAATTAAAGAAACTTGTGTAGAAATTTCAGAATTTGGAGCATCACAGATAATGAGTTATTAACAATTATTTGTTCAAGTGACACACGCGGTCACATGTTCGCTTTGGTTAAAATGTCCATATCTTGAAAACTGTGGTGCTCCAAATTCTGTTAAATGTTCCCTGAATTGAGGAGCAATTGAAGAAACTTGTGTAGAAATTTCAGAATTTGGAGCATCACAGGTAATGAGTTATTAACAATTATTTGTTCAAGTGACACACGCGGTCACATGTTCGCTTTGGTTAAAATGTCCATATCTTGAAAACTGTGGTGCTCCAAATTCTGTTAAATGTTCTCTGAATTAAGGAGCAATTGAAGAAACTTGTGTAGAAATTTCAGAATTTGGAGCACCACAGATAATGAGTTATTAACAATTATTTGTTCAAGTGACACACGCGGTCACATGTTCGCTTTGGTTAAAATGTCCATATCTTGAAAACTGTGGTGCTCCAAATTCTGTTAAATGTTCTCTGAATTGAGGAGCAATTGAAGAAACTTGTGTAGAAATTTCAGAATTTGGAGCATCACAAAAACGATAAGAAAGAATTATTTGTGCAGCATACGTAATCACATAATTTGCTTCTTGAAATTCAAGTAATTATTGCCCGAATTTGGAGAAGTATAGATAAAGTTAGTAACAATTATTATTTTCTTGAAAAAGAAGTTATGTAAACGTAAGCTATATATTTTCAAATTGTGAAAATAATTTTCCAAATCGTTTCAGAATTTGAAGAATCGTAGTGCTTGCTGACCTTGAAAAAGTTATATTAACTTATCAAACGTATCAAAAATATTCTACACAAATCTAGGAGATTTTTCCGAGTTTGCTAAAGTATATTTCATTAGTTATTTAACAATATACTTTTAAATTTTTAAACGAAGTTTGCAAATTAAGTATTCGCTAATACGAAATTACTAAAACAAAAAGGTCCTACCCCAGCAACGTAACGTATGTGAAACATACAAACATCTGTCACATGTCCCAATAAATCAAAATGTCAATCTGACATTTCGTCTTTTTGACAGATTTGGTTTGATTTGTAAAAATGTGGGAATTCATATTTGAAGAAGTTTATGTGTAAAAGAAAAGAAACTACGTAGTTTATCGGGAAAAATGAAAAAAGAATGTTCCAGCAAAAACAACCAAGCATCGGACCTCACCTACGATGCAATCATATTCAATTTAATTAAAAATGTAAATTGTAAAGTTATAATTTGCAGACGAAGAATACGAACGACAGCTGAAAATGTTCGCCGTGGAACTTTGCGATTTAGCAGACGATTGTGTGGCCAAAACTAAACAAATGCATACACCTGAAAATGGCCACGATCTTGGCATAAACTATACATAAAAGAGTTCACTACCAGAACTAAATTTGCACACAGCTGTTCATTTGGAAGCTGCTGTTAATGTTGTGCTGGAAACCAAGCTGCATGAAGAAGAACAGGATCAAAATCATTAAGAAAAGCAGTAAGATTTTTTTTTTATTTCAGAAATAAAAGGTTTTAAAAATAAAATTCCTTTTCAACCAAAGGCCACACAAGGTGAAAGTTTGGCAATGGATCAGTGAGTTTACTCACCCGGAGATTTCGTGTACGTTGAGTCATCAGAATCAGAAAACAAAATTCCTAGTGTTGCATACATTTAAGGTTTATGGACTACGTACACCTGAAAATGTAAACATGATGTAGATTCGTATGTTTTATCACTTAAGAACCAGAAAGTTTGGAGCCCAGGTACAGTAAATTTAAAAATTTTAAAATAACACCTAATCAATAAATCTTTTTATAGGAAGTATTTAATACCCATGTTGTTACGGTGCCTTTAGCTAAAGTCCTGATCAAGTGCTATGGTAATGCACGCAAAAGATTATTACCAAATATAAACCAAAAAGTTTCCGTAGATGTTTACGTATTTATGTGAATCTCGATACACCGTTAAAGCGAAAATGTTAGCGGAGTTGGAATTTGGTGAAATAATGACGATGCTAAATACACACCAAGAGAAACTCTACTTGAACTCAAACGTGTTAAATCTGTACCTATCGAAAGACGGTGTTTAAAATCACAAAGGTGAATTAGCTGAATTAAAACTTCAAGAGACACTTGATGAAAAAGATAAACCTGTAAGTTATCATATTTTCACTAACTCGTTTTCAGACTGTTAAATTTTAAAATTAAAAGATTAAGGGCAAATTTTTTAATAGAAAGTTAGGCAGTCCGTAAGTATCTACTTAATCTTAATCTTCAGATAGAGATATGAGAACAAAAAAAAATAAAGATAAAAATATTCTTAACAATAAATATTATCAATGTCAAAAAATACCTTTCGTCAATTTTGCTTTGAAATAAACGTTTAATAAATCTTAAATTCTTTAAATTAATCAAAAACAAAGAGAAAACCGTTTGACTTTTCAAATTATAATATCACTGAATAAATACCAGAGATCGAAAATACCGTTGACCATTTATTTTCAACAGATTTATCACTGAGAGATATTTAATTCGTAAATTTTATTTTGGTCTCGGTCCGAGATATATTTAAAAAAAATAAATAATATAAATCAGAAATGGTTAATATGATAAATTATAGTTTTACTTTCGATGTACATTACGTACATGTAAATGAACTACTCTTATACGAAGATTTTTTACTTTCGATGTACAAGTACATGTGAACCTACTATTATGCGAATATTTTTTAATAATACAAATTCTATATACTACTGAAATAAATCAGCCAAGTATAAGATTTAGCACTATTTAATTAGACTTGTTGAATTATTGATTCAAAATAGCTTTTAACGGCCTTTAGTCCATAGGACGACCTACCTTCATCGAGGTACTAGATGAGAGGTCCCGAAATTAACAATTTGCTCATGGGTTTGCCTAGCGAAATGCGGTCAAGGCAAAGGGTTGCCACACTTTAAAAGTAGATTTTTGGGTTTATTCAAATATCTGAACCAATTCATTTGGTAGGTTTTAAAAACATACTATACCAAAAATGATAGGATTTGATTCTGTTTTTAATTTAGAGAAAGTCGGAACATAAACAAAAGCTCTAAAAAAAAACATAACTCGAGACACAAACGTATGAAAGAAAAGAAATATAGCCTTGCAAAAAAATTCTAAAAATGTTCATACTAAAATCTACATTGAAAATTTTGAGTACCAAACTTTTTCGAGGGATATGAGAGAATACAAAAAAAAAAAACAATATTCAAACCATGTGCAAGTGCGTTCATATAATATTTGTGTATAGGTATAGTAAAAGTTCATATAAAAAAAACGTAAGCAGTTGAGTCGGTAGGGTTTTCTCAAGCAAGAAGAACATGAGCGGAGTAGGTATATGAGTAGGTAGGTATATTTTTTGTAGCAGAAAAAAATGTTTGTACTGAAAGTGGTTGGTTGGGTGGTGGGTGGTTTGTGATGGTGAATGGAATGTAATGCAACTCAAGGTGTGCAAGGAGGGGTAAGGGGGCATTTACTTTACACTTCTAATAAAAATTATTTTTCTAATTTTTTTTTTTGATTGAGGGCGTACGCAAAGGTGGTGCTTATGCAAATCGATTAAATTTATAACTTTTTAAGTTCAAATGTTCGGATTTTTAGAGTGAGAGTTTTTAAAGGAAGACTAAATGTAATGCAACAAAAGAACGTGCGTAAGGAGGGGTAAGAGAGCCTTTGCACACCTTACCAAAATTATTATTTTTCTAGCTTTTTCGTTGAGTATTAAACAGTCAAGGGCGTACGCAAGGGTGATAGGGGGGAGATTATTACACACATACAAACCAGCTTTAATTTATTACTTGAGTTCTAATGGTCGGATTTTCAAGGTTAGAGTTTTTGAATGAAGGTTAATTGTGATGCAACACAAGGGCGTGCGCGAAAAGGTGTAACCGAGCTTTTCATCCCTTATCAAAATTATTTTTTCAATTTTTTTTTTTGCTAAGTATCTATGTATATGTAAGTACACAATCCAGGGCGTATGCAAGGGGTGCTTATTACTGCAAATCGGCTAAATTTACAACTTGAGTTCTAATTGTTGGATTTTCAAGGTAAGACTTCTTAAATGAAGATTATATGTAATGAAACATAAGGGCGCGCGCAAGGAGGGGTAAGGGGTAACTTTCACCCCTTATCTTATTTAATTCCCTATTTATTTTGTAAAATTGTTACACAGAAGGTTTTTTGTTTAAAAAATCAAAATGTAGGTATTTATAGGGTAGTAGCCGTGGCGTGATGGTTAGTGCGATGGACTGTCATGCCGGAGGTCTAAGGTTCGATCCCCAGCCTCGCCATCAATTTATTTAAAATAAAAAACGGCTACTGCCTCTTGCGAGGAATTGACAAATCCTCCAAGAGTATCTCCTGTCACAGAAAAGTGCCGCTCCTTAGCCGTTCGGATTCGGCAATAAACTGTAGGTCCTCTCCATTCCTGCAGACACGCACACAGGAATGGTTGAGAGTTGTAAGTCACTAGGCCCTAGTTCTTCATGAGCTGTTGTGCCATCAAATTTATTTATTTATTTATAGGTATTTATAGGGTGAAATGGAGTAAAAACTAAAAAATGTTCAACTACCGAATTTATTTTAAGAACTCTGTGTTTGAAATCTATAGGTACTGCATCCCCCCAGGAAGTTTTTTGTTAAAAAAATCAAAATTTAGTTATTTATAGGGTGAAATGGAATAAAAACAAAAAAATATGTCCAACTACAGAATCTATTTTAAAAATTCTTTTTGTGTTTGAAAGATTTATTGCATCTCTCCAGGAAGTTTTTTCAAAAAAAAAATAAAATTTAGCTATTTATAGGGTGAAATGGAGTAAAAAAATGCACATAGGAATTTATTCAAATTAAAAGGTGCTTAGTAACTTAATACAACTTGCTGTCAAAACACATGAAAAAATTCATGGCATTTGTGCGTAATCCAAAACAACAATTCGATTTGCTTCTGATTACGATTCTGAAATCTGAAATTAAAAAGAGGTTTTTGGTAGCGTTCGAATATCAAAAGCATAATTGCCAAAGTGGCTAGATAGTGGCTTTTTGACACTATAATTTCCTCGTGGGATGAACAAATTGATGAAAATTCCTACTATTATTGACAATACATTTTTTTAATTTGTTTGTTTTTTTTAGACCCCGTAATAACATTAAACATTCTAAGATTTTTTTCAACAGGAATATAAGAATTTGTTTTTTTTTATTTTTTCATATTATAACAAGAACATTTTTTTTTTTTCAGATGGCTAGCTATCGTGAAACAACAGCAAGAGCAGAAAAGAAACTAATGGATAGGAAGCACCATGAGATATCCCAATCCAAAGCGTAAAGCTTACATAAGTTTTTTTTCGTAGAGAAAGCCTCAAAGAAAAAAAAAGAAAGATTAATAATAAAAAAATAAATAAAGTTAAAAATAAATTTCTTCATACTCGAAAACAAGTTTGTAATTAAGTTATTGTTTATTTCATACTTAATCCACTTATAAATTTGAATTACCAAATGTAATATTTAGCACTTAGCTGTTTAATAATAATAAAAGCAAATATAACAAATACAACCATGTTGGGCTTCTTCAAGTAGGATAAAAGAGTAGAAGCGAAACTGTAGTTTGTAGTAGCCCAGGAAAAAAAACAAACGGCCCCATTCTCTGAAAAAAATCTTTACATTTACTACAGAAAAATATGATAATTCGAAACGGAAGAAAAAGATTAATTTTTTTCACAAAAAATAAAAACAAACAAAAGTAAACAGTGACAGTTTCAAATATTTGGCAATAGAGATCTCTACCAAATTGTCAGTTTCAAATGACAGCAAAAACTTGGCACAATGACAGATGAAATTGGAAAGAAAAAAATAAGGAGGGCTAATTTTAATTACAAAAATCTTGCTATTTTGTGCAATAAAAAGATTAAAATATCTTATATAAAGTATAAAACATTTTTACTTGCATGTTTTCTATAAAAAAAAGGAAAAAAACAATTCGAAATATTTATTTGCCTCCAAAATAAACCAAACAAATGGCTGCCACTTAAATGTCATTGTGCCAAGAATTTTAGTTTGACATTTAAATATGAACGAGACAGAGATATATTGCTGTTTGATAAAAAGCCCTATTGAAAAAAAAATCAAAACAATAGTGCCTGTTTACATTGTATTTTTGACAAAGCATATTTTCGTTCATTAAAATGTTCCTCGTGTTTACATTATAGAGAAAAAATTCTTTCATTTCAATCTACCCATCCCTATCTCACATCCTTAACAACCATGTATCTCTCACTCACACAAAAAAAACTCTTCCTGCTCAATCCGAAAACATTTAATGAAACTGGCGCATCGGCGTAATTTGGGTGGAATTAACCCTTCTCTTTCTTACTCACACAAAATCTACCCATCTCACTGGATGCGCCGTTCGTCAAAAATACAATGTAAACAGGCACATAATTTGGGACAGAACTGCGTTTACACGTAGTAGTTTTAGCTCTAGTATGACAGCTTGACCTACGTTACGTTACGAAGCGTATGTATGTGTGTAAAATGTAATTGTTCATAGAAATGTCAATTTTTTTACATTTAGTTAATTATTGACTAAACTATGATGCTCCAAATTCTGAAAAAGGTTGCCCAAATTTGACAAACCCGTTCCCGATCCATTGACACCAAAAAAGCCCATTTTTGTTTCCATGCCTGCTAAGTCTACGCCAAAACTTAAATTGTTAATAACTAATTAACCAGGTGGGACCAAATTCTAAAAGTGGTTGCCCAAATAGGACCAAATTAGGACCAAATTCTGGGAACTAACAAAAATGAAATTCGTGATTATCACCTGCTAAGTATACGGCGGTCAACATGTATGTTTGTTGGATAGAGAGAGAAGAACAAAATGCAGAGATCTTGATTATAGGAACGCAGATAAAGATTATAGCGAAGACGAACATGTCCATCTTCATAGTCAGGTAAAATAGTTCCCATGAAAGATTTTATCACTTAAGGCCATATTATTCACTCAATACATCTAGATTAAAACTTGAATCTGGATATAAATCATACAAATTCAATGTTTTCGAGTGAATAATAAGGCGGTTAGATTTTCTGTTATTAAACTCTTTCAGTCTTATTAATAAACCCATTCCAAAGTATGCCTAACTTTAGACAGCTGTCCAACTCCAAAATCGTATTAATAAACATTTCCATCCAACTTAGACACCGAAATTTGCTGTCCAAACCTATTCTAAAGTCGACACGTTCAATGAACAAAGTAATGTCGTTTTCGATTCCGAACAGCAAATGGAAGGTTTTTGGAGTGATGGGAGTGTGGATGGAGTGAAAAAAGAGTGGTAGGAGTGACCAACGGAAAACGACATAAGGCAATTTTTTTGTTGCTTAACGAAAAGTTGTGTAGAAATGAAAGAAATTTCCCTTGAACGTAGCCAAAAAGTTGGCTAAATTCATTCGAGAATGAATTATTCCAGGTATGTCACGGGCAATATGAGGTCGTATTTAGACAGCTGCTGGAATGTGATTATTAATAATGAGCTGTCCAAATATGTAGACAGTGGCTAGCTGGACAACTGTCCAAGAGTGTTCTAAGGAAATCTAATTAATACGACTGTTTATTTTTATCGCTTTCCTCTTCTTTTTTCACTAATCCTCTTGTCATAAGGAACGTCTACAATGGTGTAGCGCGATTGCCATAGACTAGTTTACAAGAAGAGAAAAGTGTTGAAAAATCCCAAATATTCCATCTTAAGTGCAGCTCCAGCTATTTTCTTGCTGCAACTACAGCTTCACATTGTATAGCACTGAATATTTTCCTATATTTGCAACTTTGACAGTGCTACATATATGCTGCAGCTGCAACTTCACAATGAAAAAATGAACTAGGCTTGACCGACATCAAAATATTTTGAAAACCTGCAACATGTGTGTCAAGCAGGTTGTTTTTGCGTTTGAATGCGATCAATGGCATGTATCCAATGTATATTTCATATGCGTAGAGCATAGCTATATTTGTCTCGCGTGATATGTTGTGGAGTGGTGTGTTGTATCGAAATCTATTTTGTTACGATTGCGCCATACCGGTACCACGCTATGACACAAACATTATTTTTAAGTGTGCGGGATAGAGAAAGTTAGGCTCTCTTAAAGCAACGCGATTATTCGCCGAGCCAAAAGAAAACAACAATAACAACACGTGGTTGTCAAACAAAACAACACGTTGTTGTTATTGTTTTCTATTGTCGCGGCGATTAATCGCGTTGGTTTGGGAGAGCCTTTATGCTCTTGAAAACAGAATAATAAAAAATAAAAAATGTCAGTTTGTAAGCACGCTTCATCAGGGGTCGAACACACAGGGGTCCACAACACGCTTCATCAGGGGTCGAACACACAGGGGTCCACAACACCAGTGGTCCATGTCGCCAGTGAATAATCGTGTCGCGGCAGTGTGGGGACTCTCATTAATCGCCATGTAAATAAATTTTGATTGCGGAAAGTGTCGCTGTCGCGCCGAATGTGTCACGCTGGTTTGGGAGAGCCTTTACACAGTTTTCACGCAATTTGACGACAATTCAGTGCTCAGGTGTGTTTCAAATTAAAGGCTCTCCCAAACCAACGCGATTAATCGCCGCGACAATAGAAAACAATAACAACAACGTGTTGTTTTGTTTGACAACCACGTGTTGTTGTTATTGTTTTCTATTGTCGCGGCGATTAATCGCGTTGGTTTGGGAGAGCCTTAAATCGGGATGCTCTGAGCACACACTCTGCACAGAGTTTACTCCGTTCGGTCAGGCTCTGCTCAGCTAAACAAACTAAAAAAGAAAAACGCCTATTAATGCGAGAATTCGGTCCCCGATCTCTTGTTGCTTAGTGAGTGGGGTAAAAAGTGAGGGGGATGGAACAAATAGTTTGTTCCTTCAAAACTCACACGATTTTTCCAGCCTACACGACGATTTCTGGAAAACACTTCATTGTAAAGTCTTAACTACATTGGCCACTTTTTGCAAAATTACAAAAGTAAAGTCTTAACTACATTGGCCACTTTTTGCAAAATTACAAAAGTAAAAATATTTTTTTTCCCGCTAGCGCAATTGTTTTGTGAAAAAGAATGTATACAATTCTTTTTAAACCAAAATTTAAGCTTCCTGCATCATTTTTATAAGTTTTCCAGTGAGAAAAACTATATCAAAATGAGTTTGAAAATTTTTACTTTTGTACTTTTTCACTTTTTTGGCTTATGTAGTTAAGGCTTAATATTGGGCAATGTAACTCCAGGCTTTCACACGCCCTTATTCTTTAAATTTAAGACTTGGCATCATTCCAACCGGTGAAGTGACAGATGTCATTTATTTGTCTTAAAATCCCGCTTCTGTAACTGAATTTCTTTTCAGCTTTTCACGATTTTCTCCCAAATTTGTATCATGAATTCATGAATTCGTATTCAAAATTTATAAACCCCCAAGCAATCAACGAAGGTAAGAATAAGGAGCATTTTAATTCAAAATAAACGGACTTAACTTTTAGAAACAACTAATATCCAAAGCCGACATGTCCTCTGTTGTAACTCTGGAATGCAAGAAGCTTTGCATGTTTCGATGCCTCAACGCCGTTGGTCTTAGCATTGCTATGCAATATTTCCTACTTGCCGTATTCCTACTGTTTATAAACTTCAACATATTCCACCCGATCAAGTGGATAACCACAACCTTCAGCCTCATGTACTCGTTTTACACTTGGCTGTCAATCATGCCGTTGATCAGTTCTGTGATCGTTTTTGGCATCCTTTTAGGAAAGTCTTTTCTTAGTGTGAAAAAATATTATCCCACGAGATTTCGCTGGTTCATCGGGACCGCCCTACGAAAAGTCTCATTTCTCGGAATCCATTTGATGGTAGGCTTCTTGACTGCATGGTTGTACGCTAGATTCTTGCACGAGGATTATAGGTAAGCACGTAAACAAACGGAAATCATTTTCATAGCCTAATTTTTATTTCAGCACTCTCCTTTCTCCTTACTTTGATCATCATTTCGTGAACAGTCGCTACACTTTTCTTGTTTTTACCGGCATCTCCTCAGGATTCTACTTCTTTGCCAAGGAAAACCTAAAAAACGAATCAGAAATCGAGTTTCCCATTATTCAAGAAAAGAAGTTCATCAAAATTCGATCTACCGTCTACTCTACCTTATATACTTCGCTTATGAAGTCACTTGGACCAACTTTCTGCTTTACTCTGCTGTACTGGATCCTTGGTACATCACTGAATAGAACACTGGCTAACTTTTTCCACTCGAAAATCGATGAAACCTATAACACTTTATTCACCATTTTGACCAGTCTCCGGATGCTCTTCTACGCCTGGATTTTGTGTTCTCATATTCTTAGCAATATGAAACTTATGCAACACTTCTTCTCTTTCTTGCTGGCCGAAGAAATGCACTTTGTTGTCGAAAAGAATCCCGTGGTGGCAACTTTGCAAACAGAAGTTTCTCTTGTTGAAGCTCTGGCTTTGAGAGAAGTTCCCGTCGTTCAGCAAATGGCGTGCTTAGATCTCTATAATTTGGCTTCCGCCAAAGCAATAAATCGACGTCAGGAAGTATTCGCTCTCTCCATCCCTGGCGGACATCCATATAATTGGAATCAGTTGAGTGGACAATGTTTGAGTCTAATCAATGAATTCACGGAAGAACTGGCTTCTTCGGTAAAGCGAATCTCTACCATGAAAAATGCACCACCTTTTGCTCAGCTTAAGCCTTCTGCGAGTGAAACTGCTGAACGGATTCTCCTAAGGCAATACAATGAGACCTATGGCATTCGAAGAATGATGCCAGATCCAGTCGAGCCGCCGCAGCCTCAATGCGGTTCATTGGGTCAGCCCACTAATCCATGTGATCGAGTCACTGAGGTGCTGGAGAATTTCCAAAAAACTGTCGAAGAAACTGCAAAGACTGCGTTCTATGCCGTTCCTGGTGTTTTCTACCTATTTGGAGAACAGGATGGGGCCAAAACTGCTTTTGTTTTATCAAACTCTCAGGCAATTGTCTGGTTGACTCAAGGCTTGGCTGGTATTTGTGCGAGTTCCCTACACGAAGACAAATATGGAGTTGTCCAGAATGAATTATCGAAGATCATCAAATCGCTGCTTAAACTAAAATTGGAACTGGACAAGTTGAATAATGTGAATTTGAATGGAAAGAAGTTGGACCGTAACCTTATTACTCTAAAAAATGCCGTCAAGCGGAGTTTGTATCGCATATGTACGGTCTTTGGAGATTATATGAGAGATTTGGTGGACGAACAAGAGGATTTGAGACGCTTGCAATGTTTCCTGAGCTATCAAGAAACGTAGAGAAGAATTGAAGCCTTAAGTGTTTTCGTAGTTTATTTTAAGGACATTAATTTTTGTGACTTTATTGTAATTTTTTATTAAATTTTATAAGAATAATTGGTTTCTTGTTTTTTTTTTTTTTTAATTAATTTCAAAATTATGAAATTTCATATTTTACATTTCAATCCTTTTCGGTTCGTGTGCGACAAAAATTAAAAATCGTCTTGGCTGATGCATAATCCTGAAAAATAAATATGATGGCACAACACCTCATGAAGAACCAGGGCCTAGTGGCTTCCAACTCTCAAGCATTGTTGTGTGCGTGTCCGCAGGAACGGAGGGGACCTACAGTTTATTAAGGTGAGCGGCACTTTTCTATGACAGGGGATACTCTACTTGGAGTCACTTCCTCGCAAAAGTAGTCCAGCCAAACATTTTTGGGTGGCATTATAATCCTTACTTTTCTTTAAAAATAACTTAAAGGGTTAGAAATCGAAATCCTAATTTTGTATATACAAATATTATACATACATATATATGTATGTATTGCGACAGACAAATCTAACCATTTTTTTCCAAAATTGTCTTTGTTTGGCATTCAAATTAAAACATTGAAACTAGTTCATTAATCAGCCTTTGCTATTCTGCTATTTTTTCGCGTGAGTTTGAATTCCATCCCTCAAATGGGCAGTTTACAGAAAAAACGAAACTCAGCGAAACGATTGTCACGGCATAGAGCGATTATGAGAAACGAGAATGCAATCAAGAAAATGTTGCCAGATAAAATCGAAAAATAATTTTTTTTAAGCAAAAATAACCCTAGGTATTCCAGTGATGATGGACTTTTTATTTTTTTTTTTTAATCTGATCAACCATTCCCAAAATTCCCTATTTTTTAAACTCGATTTATTTTTTCCAATTTCTTACAACAAGAAAAGATCAATTAAAAATATAATGAGATTTTTAATTCAGTTTAATAAATTAAAAAAACTATACCGGTACACCCGAAAGAATGGCGTTGTCAAAGGATAATTCGAAATTATTCACCTATTAAAGACGCGAATGGAACATAAATTTATTCTAAATTTGTGTATCACTGCATTTGTGATGAATTGAATAATTTCATAACAACGACTGAGATTATTTCCAAGCACTTGATTTCACACAAATTGTAGAATATCGCATAAAAAGGAATTTCTCCCATAAAAGTACGGGAACTAGCAACGTTTTTGAGAAAGAATTTTAACAGTCCTGGTTTTTACTACCACGGTTCGAATGAGGGGAGTCTGGCTGGTGGAAGGTGTTGCGTTTTCCTGGGAGCGCACCTTATCTAACGCTAAAAAAATTGTTTTCAAAGTAATTTTAACAGTCTCAATTTTTCTTTTCACTGAGTTCTAAAAACTATTCAAATATGAATATACATGTCTGGCAGGTGTCTGACGTTGCAAAATCCTCGCCAGACGCTATTTTATATTGAAGAAAAATACAAATTATATGAGCATTCGCACCAGGAAAAAAATTATTAAAAAACAATGGCAACACTTACAGCAATGTAATATACCTTTTTGAAAATTTAAGAATGTAGTCTTTGATTATGTTTTTAAATTATAACATTTAAGTGAATATTTTTGCTCAATAGTGATGAAACTTGTATCATATGAAAGCTTAAAGAGAGAACCATTTATATGGCTAAATTCAAATCAAGCGCGAAAGTTGTGTTTTCGTGCAGTTTATAGAAAAATGTATTCAAAAAAATAATTAAAACAAAACGGCAACACGCAACACTTACAAACAAGTGTTTTACTTTTTTTAACCCCAGTCAGCGACGTGTCGACCGACCCGAGCCGTTTTGCTAGCGTTCACATTCTCCGACCGTTTTGACGACTTCATTTGAAAACAAAATTTCAATGAGCAAACATTACGCGTATTTAATTTTTTACACCAATATTCGGCCCTATGTAAGACTTAATTAGTACGCGTTGAAATCGAAGTTAAAGAATAAATAGAAATGCAAAAAATTAAAAATAGTGCGGTAATCGGCCCTATCGAGGTAACCGTCGGAGCGGAATTCTCTCCGATTTCCTACGAATCGGAGACATTTTGCTTCGAGGTAGTTCTCCGACTAGCAAAATGTCTCCGATTCGAGAGTTCCGCTCCGACGGTTACCTCGATAGGCTCGATAGGGCCGATTACCGCACTATTTTTGATTTTTTGCATTTCTATTTATTCTTTAACTTCGATTTCAACGCGTACTAATTAAGTCTTACATAAAAAAATAGAAAAAAGCTACAAAATTAAAATCATCGGTCGTTCAACTAGTGTTCACATTCACTACAATGGTCGACCGAGCGAGCAAAATATTAAAAAATTAAATTTTTGAAAATATTGCTTTCAACTCAAAAACGTTGAAAAAAAAACATTGCCAATAATGATTATTTTACAATTTTTAATTTCGTGGCTTTCATATGACACGTTTCATCACTATTGAGCAAATTTTGAAAGTGGGCCCAAATTCAGTGTACAAAATTGTCCATGGTCATTTATTTTGTAAATTTTCTCAAAAAACTTTGTCTTACTTGTATTCTATTCTTTTATTCTAATATCAATTTATATTCAGAACTTTCTTATCCGACCGAATTTATTTTATATCCTTAGAACTGGATTATATCATAATATGTTTTTTTTTTAAGTTACAAAATAGTGTCCGGCAAGGTTGTAGCAACATCAGACACCTGCCAGACGGGTTAATAAATACTGCAAATAGTTTGTAGAACCGGATGAGATAAAAATTAAGACTGTTAAAAGGAAATATTTTGGACTAGCTTCGCGTGGAAGTAGCCGTGGCGTGATGGTTAGTGCGATGGACTGTCATGCCAGAGGTCTAAGGTTCGATCCCCAGCCTCGCCACCTATGTATTTAAAAGAAAAAACGGCTGCCGCCTCTTGCGAGGAATTGACAAATCCCCCAAGAGTATCTCCTGTCACAGAAAAGTGCCGCTCGTTAGCCGTTCGGATTCGGCAATAAACTGTAGGTCCCCTCCATACCTGCAGACACGCACACAGGAATGGTTGAGAGTTGTAAGTCACTAGGCCCTAGTTCTTCATGAGCTGTTGTGCCATCAAATTTATTTATTTTTAGCTTCGCGTGGAAAAGTTTTGTCACTGAAAAAAGTAGTTTTCGTAATTTTCAATTTTCTCGAAAATCATAAGATTTAGAATCATCTAGTTTTTAACGTTTGACTAAAAATTGATAAGAGTATTGAATACTGAAAACGAAACTGATACTTAATTCCGTAAAATTTTTAAGAACAAAAATATTAATTGTAGAATTTTTTTTTGTTTTTTTAATTCCGAGTTTGAAATTGAATATTTAAAAAAATATTCACTTAAATGCAATAATTTAAAAACATAATCAAAGAATACATTCTTAAGTTTTCAAAAAGGTATATTACATAGCTGTAAGTGTTGCCATAGTTTTTCTTCAATAAAAAATAGCGTCTGGCGAGGATTTTGCAACGTCAGACACCTGCCAGACATGTATATTCATATGAACAGTTTTTAGAACTCAGTGAAAAAAAAATTGAGAGTTAAAATTACTTTAAAAACCATTTAAAAAAAACTGTCAATTGAATTTTTTACAAGCCATTTTACAATTTTTTTAAAAATAACTATAATAAAAACAGCGCTAATTAAATTTTTCTGAAAACCATTTCTGCACGTTACGGCCTTGTTATATTAAAATTTATTTGAAGTCGATATCTCTATCCGTTCGTACTCCAAAAACCTCGAAACGTGGAGAAATGTCAAAATCATCAATTCGACAAATCGTACCAATTACAATAATTTCCAATGGAAAGATAAAAAGTTTTAAAGATTCTACGCAATCATTTTAATTAAAACAAAAAAAAAACGATACAAGTTTAAACTTAAAATTAATCAAACTAACCAAACTAACGAGAGATTTAAACTTTTCGGACTTGACAAGCAATAACACTAAGGATGCTTGTGTCTTCCTCCTTGCTTGGTGGATATAAAACAAATCTGGCAAAAGTTCCTCCTTTTTCATCAGCCAATCGACCAGGATTTATTGCAAAGCAATCATTTACAATCTGAAAAAAGAATGACAATATAATATTTTGAATAAAAAACCTATTTAAATTAACTTACTCTCAAGAAGCATTTTTGATCCCCTGGCAGGATCATCAAATTAGGAATGTTTTCAATATTTGTGTACTTGTGTGCTAGCGAACTATCAAAGCATAGTCTATCATCACCTGGTGGATTTAAAGGATAAAAAGATCCCTGATTGAAGAGATAACATACAGCTCGTTTGATCTTCTCACCAGCATTTCTAATTGAAGATAAAAAGTGGTTATATTATTAAAATAACATTAATTATAGAATTTAAACTTACACAGCTAGTTCATTGTTAAGAATATGGCCTAGAACATCAGTCGAAGTCATTCCGATTGTGATTCCATTCAAATCAACAATCGATGGGTCAGGTAGCATATGCACATTTGGATAGGTCGTCTTTAATGTTATCGGCATGGTTGGGTAGACTGGGTCACTATTTGCATCTCTGCACGAAGCCACTACGAGAATCGTGATCTCATTGCTAAATAAAAATCAATTTTATGATATCAAAAAAATCCAACCATTTCCAATTCCAACTCACCCTAAGACCTCCACCAGTCCGGAAATCATCTTTTCAAAGAATACCTCAAATGGTTCCGCCAACACGTTTTCAGTGATAGTCTTATGCTCAGAATCCATTAATGGACCAGTCAATATTAGCACATCTGGTTGGTTGTCCTTACAATAGAGTACCAAGTCATGCAATGGATCATACACCAGATCATCGCTGTTGGTAAAGGGTCCGGCCGCAACAACAAAACTTAACGATTCCGTGAGTTTGGGTACAGTGGGCGGCTGTAACACTCGATCGGCAATCACCTCCTCGACTATAAATGTATCGCCTTTAGGATTTCTTCCACTCACCATTACAACTTGTCCAGGAAATACACCAAACGACTTAGTTTCGCTAAAATTCAAACGAACAGTTCGACACATAGACTCATCAGAGCCCACAAGTAAAGTCGATGTAGCATCAAGGCACCCCTCCGAGTCACAGCATATAGTTCCAATGGTCTTTACCGTTTCTTGACTATGATCATCGACATTTTGCAGATCATAATCTAAGGCAGTGGGTCCAAATACGTTTTTGCAAATATTCTTTCCAACTTGGAAGATGCGATCGCCTGAAATCTCTGCTCTCTCTTGCAATACGTCAAACATATACTTCGCCTTTGAATCCAATGCTTTTCCATTGTGGGTGAGAAGTTGCTTAACCGTTACTTTCGTATTGTTTCTAGACGATGATGACCACGTAGTACTGGCCAAGAGCTGTGGATTACCAAATGTATAGACAATCTTACCAGATCCAGCGACTCCTTGTGCGCGTGGTGTTCCTGAACTGTAATACAAAATTTAATTTTACACATTATTATGTATGCAAACGAAATTATGTACATATATGCATATATTTTTTTTTCAATTACAGCCTGGTTTAAAAAAAAATATTGGGGGCAAAGCTTAGTGATCTTTCAAATTGCACATAGCCCAGTGCGTTGCATTTCGGCATCGAGTTATACAAAATGGAAGCTTGAAGCTGTTGGCACACCAACAACTACTTTATTGTATAACTTTGGTTTCGTATATGTATGGGGAAAGATGTGATATCGACTTACTCGAATGGGTAATTATTTGGTTATTGCTATTATTACCTGATGTGTCTTTCAGATCAACACAATTTCAGGGAAGGAAGCAAAGCAGTACACGAGTTTAATCAATTTCTATGGAATGTTAGCTGAGAAATAATATTATGTTTATGTGAATAATTGCAATCTATTTCAGTTTTAAATAAAACAAAATAATTTTCAGAATTGGTCCGTTGAGAAATTCACAACACTCATTATTTGTGTGTTCATTTTAAATAGCCAAAATATGTATATGTTCCACAAGAATTTATTGGGAGTTCAAGAACTACATAAATGTATGTAATCACCAGCGTTTTTGGAATCTCACATTTTTGTTTTTCGTCACGGTTAAGAGCAAAAGTGTTGATACTCAAAAACAGTTATGATTTCAAGTGATTTTATTTTGGTTTCGATATATTATGTAAACAAAAAAAAAATGGTGGGAATAATATGGAGGGTTCACAGCTGTACCGAACCAAGCCACAAAGAGTTAATTCGAAGATATAAAGAGGTTTAGTAAATACACTGCCATTAATTACTGAAATGTACATATACATATATTACTCGTACTAAACACAATTTGAAAGTTTATTCTATAAATTTTCTTCTGATTTAAAAATAAAACACTAGAGTTGAAAAATATTCCCAAAAATTTGCAAAAGACAAAAAAAGTTATGACTTAATTCGTTTCAGCTTCGAATGATTTCGAAAAATTGTCATTCAAGAAAATAAAAAACGGTATAGTTCTTGATTTTAGGCCATGAAAAATTATGACCTGTTAGATTATCATCATCCAAAAATTTCGAGGTAGGATCATATTCATCATGGAAAAAATCATTTGTACTGCTCTGATCACTTTCCATAATTAAAACGGTCTCTCGGGTAATATTCAAACTGTAAAACAATGGCAATTTCCCAAAGATAAATGCTCTACACTGCAAAACATACGCCTTTTCGCGTTAAAACTTTAAAAACCTGAATGTCACTGACTTGGTTTGTTTATGCTTCGAAAGAAATTGAAACTGAGAGTCACTGACTTGTTTTTCTTTTACTATTGACTTAGGAATGAAACACTTTCTGACTTAATTCATTATATATGTATAATAGAGTTAACATTCCTCGCGTTCAGAAACCTATCCAAGGCGGTGTCAACCTATCCAAAAATTTTCAGATACGTTTAGTTGTTGTTGCATCAGCTGTTTTTTTCACAAGGAATTACAACAACACGAAGCTATTCAGATCGCTTTGGATACAATCCTGAACGAGGCCATTTGTTGGGTACAGCTGTGAGCCCTCCATATGTACATCAAAACAAGGATAAAGTTAAAATATATTTTTTTATAAAATTGTTTTTCTTAAAAAAATGATTGATAGATTTTTTTTTAAATATGTACAATGTACATTATGTACATACATACATATATTCAAAAATATGAAACTCTACAGTAATCTATATATATGTATATACATATAAAAATACACTGCCAGTCGATAGAATAGGCTTAGTTTATTTTTGTCCAGGCTTCTTTTATTGCTGTTTTCAGTGATTCTTTGTTTTCAAACAGTTGTCCTGACCTATAGACCTCACGACCAAGCCATCCCCACACATTCTCAATAATATTAAGGTCTGGAGAATAGGGAGGCCATTGCAACAATGTCACGTTTTGTTCATTTATCCAGGCTGAAACTGCTCTTAACAGTGTGAATTGGGGCGTTATCATGCTGGAAAGTCTACTTAAGAGGTCCGAATATTTCACTGAACTTTGGAAAAGCCCTTTCAAGAATACTTTTGTATGAATTTGCTGTCATTCGTGATGGTGGTAACTCGAGGTCAATCGTTCAATATTAGGAAATAGCACCCCGAACCATAACTCCGCCCTCATGACTATGATGACGCTGCATGACAATGATAATTAAAGCCGTCTGGACCGTCAAGGTTAATTTTTTTTTCGCCCGAGAAAACAACAAGCTGTCAATCTTTTTTCCACGACATGTGACACCTACAAAAATCCAGTCGCTTTTCTTTTCAAAAATCTTACTTTGAAGCAGTTGAACCTATTCTATTCACCCATGGGAAAAGGCTTTTTTGGGGAGCATTGCAGAAATTTAACGGCACGGTTGTTTTATTTTTGTCTCTTTCTTATTAATAGGTCGGGAAAAGGTCACTATTTAAAAGTGCACCCACAAAAGGCTTTTTGTACACCCTTTTTTTTGGAGAAAAAGGCCATTCGTTGTCGTTTACAGGGTAAACCTATTCTATTGATTGGCAGTGTAGGTCCCGTTTTGTGTTCGTACGGCTAAACATCATCCGATTCGGTTTGCGGATTTTTTCGTTGGATTTTTCTTTTTTGCACCAGATTAACACACAACGGAGCCGAAAATTGAAAAATTTTAATGAAAATTATAAAATTCGACCAAAAAAGTCAGAAAACGTGAAAACATCTTGAAATTTCAATTTTTCTGAATTAGTTTTTTGTTCGTAAGCACATAACTTGGCTGAACATCATCCAAATTGAATGGGGATTTTTTTGTTGGATTTGTATTGAACCAGATAAACATATTACGGAGTTATAACTGGAAAATTAGGCCGGAAAAGTGGGACAGTCGTGATAACAATTGGAACTTGCTCGACTTTCGAAAGGAACATTAACAATTTAATCAATTATAGGTGAAACGAAGTTCCCCGGGTCAGCTGTTCGAGATATGTACATATAAAAATATAATTCGTAAAAAATTAGGGTGATGATTGGTTTAAGTATTTTACTCTAGAAAAAAAAAATAAAAATAAAATATGTTTGCGAAATTTATTCGCATGGAATTTTAGTTGAAAAGACTCTTGTAAATAAATTTTTAAACAAATGTGCAGTACCTATAGGATTGCAAACTATCTAACATTTTGAATAAAACAGCAACAAAATTAAAAAACTATAAATTCCAACATTTTTATGCTTGTAAATGAAAAGTTTCTTACAAATTAATTTTACAAGAAAACCACAAAATTGGAAATAAGGAGTTTTTATTGAACTACAAAAACATAGTGACAAGGAAAAGATTTTTTTTTTGTTGTTCTAGTTTTCGATGCATAAGGGAACAAATATTGCAGGCATTCCTTCTATTATACGCTATAGAGTCTATTTCTCGACTTAATAGTTTTTGTTTTGTTTTAATAGTAGGTACGTTCTTCCTATCTTAGCTTTCAAAAACATGTTATATAGGTATTAAACAAAATCTTAGGTCCAGTCTGTTGACGAGGATTTAATTTCATCAAAATGAAAAAAAAAAAATACCAAATGGTCAGAGAGGTTCGATTTATTTTAATGAATAAACATCATGATTTTTTCTGCAAGGTCCACTCAATCATTTTTAGAAAAACCTTAAAGGTGAATGGAGATGATGTTTTTTCTATGAGTGTAATATCCGCTAGTCGTTAAGAAAAACCTTAACGATTCAAATGCACTGATTCTCACTTCCTTCTGAGCACAGTGTGGTTGTGCTGTGAGCGGCTGTGCGCACAGCACAAATCAGTAATGCGATCGTTTGCAATTTATTTCCTTCTCAAACCGTTCCTTAAGAATCAGCCAGCTTCATGTTTTATTTATAATATCCCTATAGCAGTTGGCTTTTGCCAAACGAACATTTCATCAAAGCCTCGCAAAGATGCCAGGTTTTCCTTTCATTGTGTAATTGATATCAATTTCCTTTTGCCAATCTTTCTCTAGCCATTCGTTCTATGTGCTTGCCTAACTAACTAACTCCGGCGGCTCGGCGGCGGGGATGATGTGGCGCACGGATGTGCATCAGAAAAGGTGAACCTGCCTAGGATAAATTCACAGATGAAATCCCAGTAGATGTTCGCAATACCTACTCTGGGTCTGAGATCTGAGTAGAAAGGAAACAACATCAAACCCGAGAGGAGATCACATAAATTTCCGATCAAAGATCCAAAGTGCAATAGCAGCACATAAAAAGCCTCCGGCAACGGAGGTTGCAGTAGGAGGGGAATTACAATTGGTTCTTCATTCTCAGATACAAACTTACATTTGGGAATAGCTGGCCGGACTGAATAGCACATCATTCTGGCGTTGAGCAGGTGTTCTAGCGATCGCCGACGGCTTTGCCTGGAATAAAAAAATAATAATACAAGTTATACATATGTGTTTGTATATGTGCATCCTGAATTTAAATAGATTTTGTTGTTCTCTACCGTTGTTGTTGTATAAATACAGATTATTTGTTGCGCTGCAGAATTGAAGGAAGAGAATAATGCGGCACGATTTTTTGTGTGTTGTGTAGGAGCAGATGCAACTTGCGGTGCCATGCCATTTCAGATATCTAGGAATCTGATTAGAATCGTGTATACCTACCTTTTTTTTCTTCTCTCATAACTAAAGCTTGTCTTTCTTATCTTTACTTTGTGGGGTAGCAACGGGCTTTGGAGACCGCCTATCTTAAGGCATTCTAATGAGCAAATGACAATCGTCTAAGAGATGGGGTTATGGTCGACGAAGCGGATTGAATAGCAGATTAATTGAACGGAAATAATTTGAAGTTATGCGCAAGCAACGATGTAATTGGCAGGTGTAGATTTCTAAGAATGGGGGATGAATGAAATAGATTCCTCACTAAACTAAAGCTACTGCTTGACAACTCAAGCCAAAGTTTTTTTTTGAAATGCCAATTTATAACAGTTTTTTTTTTTTTTTAACAAAATTAGGTGCTGTTTATGCGGCTTATGTATGAAATGTTTCAGGCACACAGGGTCAGGCATCCAGAGTTTTTTTTTTATTCAATTACGTTTTAGAAGCCCGTGGCGTAATGGTTAGTGCGATGGACTGTCATGCCAGAGGTCTGGGTTATATACCAGCCGCTTATGTTTTTTTCCAGGCTACTGCCTCTTGCGAGGAAGTGACAAGTGCCGCTCACCAGCCGTTCGGATTCGGCAATAAACTGTAGGTCTCCTCCATTCCTGCAGACACGCACACAGGAATGGTTGAGAGTTGTAAGTCACTAGGCCCTGGTTCTCCATGAGCCGTTGAACCACCAAATTTAATATTTAATTACAGTTTTTCGGATAGGTTTTCGACCTCTCAGGTAGTTTACCGAGCGCCAGGAATAAGTTGCATTACAGGAACTGTTGGCTATTTCAGAGGAACGAACACTGATTTCTTGAATATTTGGGAAATTATTTATTCTTTTTTGTATAAATTCCACAAGCATATTCCGTATTTGTGGTAATTACCTACTAACTCAGACAATCATACCAGCGCTGAGATCAAACGAAGAATAATTCTTTTCATAAGCTGGTTCTTCGGGCTAAAATAGCATTTCATCAGCAAAGCACTACTTTTTCGAGCAACTAAAGTGCCTCTGAATAGGACGCTTATCATCACGGTCCTGCTATATCGTGCAGATGGAGGGGAAGGCTTTTCAGCGCGAAATTTTACGGATGATTTTTAGTCTCGTATGCATTGGTGAAGAAGATACAAAACCAAACTGTACGGGCAGTTTGGAGACAATGGACAATTGGATGGTTTTAGTGCTTTTTTTTTTCAAAATTAAGCTGTTTGTAAGTCGAAATTATGTTTTCCGACTTTAGAAATTGTTTATGTTTTTCAAGGATAATCACTCCGATTACAGAATTCGATGAATGATATGCGAAGGGAGTCAGACCCAATTTTGACATTTTTTAGTATTAGCCAAAATTGAGTCTGATTTCCTCCGAAGTTTATTCACCGAGTTTTGTAATTGAGTTGAATACCTAGCTAGAGGATGGACTCCAAGGATCTCACTCCAAAAGGGTAAACACAAAGAGGAGATATTCAACCTCCAAAATTGGTTCTGTTTTTGAAAAGCTATGTTAAGAAAATGGACTTCAAGGATGACTTTAGGACTAGATATTTCTCAAAATTTAGCTATATGAATTATTTCTTCAAAATTTATCTTGGCATTCATAAAAGTTATTCAGGGTAAACAAAAAATAAAATAAAGTATGTAACTGGCACAAAATGACTTATGGGGCTAAGCAATGGTTAAAAAAAATGTATCAAAGACAAGATCTGTACTCAAAACACTGATTTTGACATTTTCGACAGAAATTTTTTTTTTTTATTAACACCCCTATACTCGTAAATCAATTTAATTGAAAGCAATCAGTTTCTCCACTTCCAGCTTCACAGAAATTCGTATTCGTGAAATGTAAGGTGCCTAATGCGCATGTTTTGTGGAGCTACAGATTTGTTTTAAAAAATAATGATTTTCTTAAGCGTATTTTTTTTTTTGTAAACTTTTTATCTTATGCGTGTAAGCAAATGCTGCTTTCAAAGGTTGTGTTCAAAGTTTAAATTCTCTGCAACAATATATTGTATTATACTAAAATAAAAGTCTCAATTAGATCGTGATCATCTTAAAACTTCTGTTTTATACGTACTATATAAGCCGTCTTGAACCAGTTTCCTAAACGATGAGGTTTTATAAGTGATCATTATCAGATATGTGCGCAGTGCATCCTATTGAAAACTCTTGTTCCCGTGGTGTAGCTTCCTTATTACGCAATCTAGTTTAACAATAAAAAAAAAAATATAAAAACCACCAAACGAACAAAAACTAAAATCTTTCCTTATTTTAGAATGGAATAAGTACATAGTAGCTACATCTACTTTTGTGACTACTTTACTATTCACTTAAAGATCTGCTCAACATATTAAAGGTGTTAGCTTTTAATGAATTCCAAATGTTGCATTTGTACTGCGCTTCTGGCATAATAAATTCGAAATCATTCGAATAAGACGAGTAGCAGTAGATGGAAGCGGCAGAGCACACAACCACACTAGAGAAGGTGGGGGTTCCGCAGAATGCAACTCCTCGATTGCATTTGCATCCAAGGCATTTTTGTTTAGGAAAAACACACTCGTTGCCTATGTACATATATGTATGTACCTACATAGATACTTTGTAGATACATATGTGTATATGTATTATGTTTTTTATTTTACCCATTCGACAGGTTGTTGCGCCGTGTTGTAGTAAGTTTGTTCCAGATGCACGTACCGTGGGAACTCAGGTGTCCGCTTTAGTACACACTCTTTACTCCGCTACTTAGTGCTTGACGATGAACATACACTCCGCTCTTCTTGATTAAGGACGCATTTACTTTTTTTTTTCATTAATTTGACTTTTTTATGTCCAAATGGAGTAAATAAATAGCTATTAGAATCCAAAGCCAAATGAAGATTGTTGAATCCTAGGCACTGTTTGCCCTTTATTTTATTATATATTAAAAAGTTCCAAAAGTTTTATTGGATGTTTCTAACCATCATGGACATTTTATTTTACTCGACGTTGAAAATATTTACATACTTCAAGTAAGACATTTTTAAATTGTTTTAAATGATATTTAAAAAAAAAATTACAAATCCTGGACATTCTCAATAAATGTTTAAAAAGCACCAAAAATTCTCTGTGCTTAGCTAAGGCCGAATGGGCTTAATAAATGAAACAATCAACAAATTTAAATAGAAAACACAGCGTAAAATTATTTTAAATTAGAAAATTTTGTATTTTAATAATATTATTTACGCGACTTAACAACTTGACTTCTGCGAATTGTTAAACGTCAATTCGCAATCCACAACAGCAGGACGCATTCCACAAACTAGCGAATTGAAAATTCGCTCAATTTAACCTCAAACTCTTATTTTTCTTGCTTAAGTTTGATGACAATTCGCAATTGTCAGCGACCACTTATGTGAATAAAATGTCCAAATACCATTCGCAATTCGCAGTTCGCAGGTCGTGTCACATGTGCATAGCACTTAAAGGCTCTCACAAATCAACGCAAAACATTCGGAACGACAACGAAACTTTTGCCTTTCTAAATTAATTTAACATGGTGTTTAATAATTAATGAGATTGTCAACACTGTCGCGATGCGAATATTGAAACATTATTTTGTCGTCACATACCTTCGAATGTTTCGCGCTGGTTTGGGCGAGCCTTAAGCGAAGTTCTTAAGAGAATACATCGTACTGAAATCTGACTTCTATCAATTAACGCGGAGTGTATGTTCGCTCAACGGAATGTTTTCGAAATTTCAAAGAAATATATATATATACAAAAAAAAAAAAAAAAACAAGGCAAATGCACAGACATTTTTGTGTATTTTAATTTTTGTTTTAAATTTACTGCACATATATTTATGAATGAAAGTTGGGGTTGGAGAACTGTGGTGAGATGATGCTAAAACCAAGTAAAAAGAAATTAGGGTGAGCAGTGAAGTGGAGCGAAATGCGAACAACACTTTGTAGCGTTTATAGTGCGTGTAAGAAAGAAAAGTCAAAGAGTTCGAGTTTTTTTTTGTTTTTAACTCTTGGAAAAATTAAATTCTCTGAAATGATTCATTAATTTTTTATAGATTGTTATTTTTCTAAGATATGATTAAAATTAAATACTATGTTAAATAATGAGATTTGTGTTTTATAGGCGCTCTACATATAATTTTAACAATACTTGCTAAAATTTTAAAGAGTATAATACCTTAAACAACTCATTAGCATATTAATAAACTTTTCACCTTTTCATAGGAAAAGCTGATTAACCAAACAGCTGTTGCCAAAAACAAATCTCAAGGTATCCTAAAATATTCGGGTACCTATAAAGGACTATTCACATGAGAGCGACAAAATCGTAGAAATATAATTTATTACAATGTTTAGATACTAAAATCAGATTTTTAATTGCTAAAATAAGATGAATTTGAGAAAACAAATTGGTCGTCAATCTGATTGTTACGAATTGTCAAACTCTATTCGCGTTCCACAAACGATACAACGAACAAATTGTTCGCGCGAAACTAACCTAAAAATCACTTTTGTTTATGTTTTTTTTTTGGTGGTGATTCGCGACGAATAAAAAAAATCTATGTTAAAGAAATGCCGAAATGGACGAATATTCGTTCATTCGTTGGTCGTTGTCGGTCTCATTTGAATAGTCCTTAAGAAAGTAAAATATTATAAAAATTTTTGAAAAATGCACATCATTGTAATTTGGATTGAAAGCAACCAAATATTCGCGTAAAAATTTTAACTTAAATTTTCATTTTGTCAGCTGTTTTGAATTTTGACAGAAAATGTTATCTATCCGGCTTTATTCGTTTACAAGCATATCAGATACTAACCTATTAGTCCAGTCATATTAGACATTTGACTTCGGAAAAATCGCCGGAAAGCTGGATTTTGGAATACAGCCTCCTGATAGTGTTCTTAAGAAACTGTAAAAAGTCTCCATCGATAGAAGCGCCGCTAACAATCTTACGGGGGGTTAAAGGCCCCCCCAAAATGGTTTTTCAGCAATAACTCCTTAACGGTACCTGGTACAGAAAAAATGTTGATGACAAATTTGTAGCTTAGAAAATTTCCAACAAAAAAGATTACAACACTTTTTTCATCTAAGTAACGTTTTTCGAAATAATTCAATCGGTAGAGTTAAGGCTTTCAGTTTTCTTTACAAATGGAGAATGCACATAAATATACAGGATGATTTGAATGTGGTGAAAAAAAACCTAAATCGTATAGGTTGAGTCAAAACAAAAACAAATTGTAAAGAGGGGGGGTCTATTCCCCCCCGTTTAGGCGGGAGGGGCAATATTCTAAACAATCGACTGGAAATAGAAAAGACATTAAAGACAAGGGCAACACAATGTCACATTATACTTTTTTTTTTTAAGCTGGAAGTCTGTTCTTTTATATTGTTTTTAATTCAAATTATTTTAGAAAATAGTGTTTGAAAAAACTATTTTCAAGCCTTAACTCTACCGATTGAATTGTTTCGAAAACCGTTACTTTGATGAAAAAAAGTGTTATAATCTTTTTTGTAGGAAATTTTCTAAGCTACAAATTTTTCATCAATATTATTTTCTGTACCAGGTACCGTTAGGGAGTTTTTGCTGAAAAACCATTTTGGGGGCCTTTAACCCCTCGTATAATTGTTAGCGGCGCCCCTATCGATGGGGACTTTTTACAGTTTCTTAAGAACACCATCAGGAGGCTGTATTCTAAAATCCAGCTTTCCGGCGATTTTTCCGTAATTTGGCTGTTTTTATGTCTAATATGACTGGACTATATCTCAGATAGCCTATCGGATTGCCACCCGAACGCGAACAATGGTTCAGATATCCTTCCAAACCCAAAACGATCTGGATAGCTTTGTGTTGTTGTAATCATTTGTGAAAAAAGAGATGATGCAACAAAAACTCAAGGTATCTGAAATTTTTTGGATCGTTTCGGATAGGTTCTTGAACGCATGGAATGTATCAAAAATAAAGGAAGTAGGTACTTCAGTTTTTCCCGCTTAATTGCACTGACCATTTTATCAGAGTTTTCGATCCGGGTGGTTCAATTAACCGTATAAAAAGCTGTTCTACTTATGTACATATAAACGAAATTTCGAATGCATTTTTTTTCGGTCATTTAAGCGAGGTGCAATTAAACGAGGAATACTGTATACTAAACATGAAATCAACTATAGTTTTGGAAGATGTTCAAAGGGCAGATAGGTCGGGTGCCTAGTACCTTAACTAAAGATAGGGTTCCAATCTCTGTGAACGGGTTTAAGCAGCTGCAACAAGAGTATAGGAAGAGGAGTTATCCCACTAAGAATTCCGCAGATGAAATCAAAGGTAACTTCTACAGTTCCAGCCAGGTTGAACTTACCACTTACTTAGTGACCAACTTATATGGGCTTCTACGAGTTTATGATTCTGTTCCTCCAGGTTAGGGGGCAATGCCATTTGAATCTTATTTAAAGCTTACAAAAGTCAACTTTGGCTTTATTGAGTGAAAAGTACACAGGTCACTTACGGCATAATTTCAATGTTTGCTGATTTGATTTTTTCTATAGCTATCGCACTCAGAAAAAAAAAAAGGTAAGGTACATTTCAAAGATTAAAATGATTATGTTCGAATATTTTCGAACAATTCCACTTTTTCCTTATGTTCGTTCATGCTCGATCGTTCTGCTTCTATGCTCACGAGTCATGTTATTCACGAGTTAAAATAATACTCACAAGTTAAGTCAAACAAATTGTTCGAACTCGTGAGGCCAATTCGACTTCTATACCCATGAGCAAAATGCTCGTGAACAGTTGGAATTATTTTCGAGTACTCAAAACAAAGTGATTATACTCGAACCAAAATTGGTGATCGTGAACATTTTGTTTTCGAGCATGATTGTATTTTTAAAGTAAAAAACGATAAAATATTAACCGAAAAGTGTTCATCGTTGAAGGGTAGGTAGATTTTTTTTTTCGTTTTATTCTCTGGTACATTCCCAACTTTGATAAAATTTAATGGTAAGAAATGATTTCGGGTTCTTTAAGGTTGCAGTCCATATTTTCTAGCTGTGCAGTACTAAATTATTAAATTTTTGTGTTTTTTTACTAAAACACAGCAGTTTAGTTTTTTTTCTGTCTTATGAAATCACAACTAAGTTGCCTAAAAACAGCTCTATTCATAATAAGTAGGAAATCTACAAATACAAGTTAAAATAAAGGAAGTAATTACTGTTTATGCGGCTCCATACCGGTGAACAAATGTACATTGTTCATAATTCGGTAGGCATCAAGTTGTTTTTCAGCCCGTGCTCACCCACTTTTAATGGCGATAAACTGTTATAACTGTTATAAATTACCATTTTTCTAGTCATGTTTGAAAATAAAATGAGGTGGAATACAAAAACAAAATTGATAAAAACGATAATCCAGGTGTAATTTCAAGACGAGGTATTAAAAGGAAATTGCATTGCGAGAAGAAGAGAAGCCTTTATAAAATCACTAAGAACTGCTCAGGTATTGTAGATTACGAAAACTAAAAATGTTTGAGAGAATTCATTTATTTGGATGGGATTTTAAAATTTTCGTTCTAAATCTAGATTTTGATTTGGTGTTGCATTTTATACTAGTAAAACTGTTAACTTTGAGAGAATTTAACAACTTAATTTCGGCAATGTTTCTGAAGCATGTATAACAAAGATTTTAGAATAATTTTTAAAACGGATTCTCTCCTTGCTTTAATGTAAGAAAATATTGCAGCTCTAATTTTAGTCTAATGTAAATAAGAACAAAAAAGAAAAAGGCAATTAATTTGTAATATACCTACATTACAATTTTGGGAAAACAAAAAAAAGTTTATCATTATAGCCGAAACAAAATTTTAATGTAACCATAATAAAAAAAAAAAACCGCTTAATTATGCATTCATTTTTCCCGGCCAACAAACGTGTGAGGTCTGCGCATTCACAGGAAAGGGCACAAGTTCATTATCGTTCGGGCTCTCATTTTTGTTATTTCATCGAAGAAGATGAGGTAGGTACTTTGAATTAAAACTGTGCTTCTCTTAATGAGTCTTCGTTCTTAGATATTGTCTGTTTTTTTTTGTAGAAACTTACTTTTTCTTTGTTCAGTCGGTTGGGAATTTTAGTTTTATTTTTATTTTGGCGCTTCTAACACATAGTTACTATGTTTTCTTTATATTTTTGGTTTATTTTCTATGAGTGACCGTAATTCAATCTGTTTGTTTGTCCGTAATATATTTTTTTAATTGTGCATTCTGTAGTATAATGTTTCAAAAAATTCCCACTAAAGGTGTTTGTTGGAGGTATATTATACAGTTACTGTATACATGTATGAACATTGAGGTGTCCGTTATTTCCCAAACCCATTTTATTAGCAGACTCCCAAAATAAATAAAAAGTTTGTGTTCCACAAAAAAAGTATTGACTGAAAAAATTGGTCTGACATCATTAATCCCTGCCTCTTAATCAGATAGTATTAGAATTTTGTTTTTGTATTTTTTTTCAAATCAAATATAATTACTTAATTTATTACAAAAGAATTAGAAGTGTGACTAATGCCGTCTGCCGAAATAAATTTTCCAAAATTTTATATTTTAACAAAACACTTGCATGAAAGTTTTCTGACAGCAGTAACTTTTGATTTATAAATTAGCAAATTCATGTTTCTGAGATCTCAGTTAGCAAGCTCCGTCAGCTACACTGAACAGGAGGAGAAACCTGCCCAAAATTTTCTCCGCTAGAAGTCAAAACCAATTTCCATCTCTTTTTTATTAATTTATCAACTGCGACAAAAAATAATTAAGCAAGCGAATCCAAAAAATATCAGTCTCAGCTTTTTGACAGCAAAAGTGAGGAATTTCACTGAGGAATTACGTTCAGATTTCTGAAATTGCTGAGGTCTCTGAGATCTCAGAGAGCTTATGAAACCTGAACTGGCTAAATAATTGAGCGCTATTTGACTGATTTGAATCAAATAACGTTGTAGCAAAATATTTGTTCTCTATCTACTACTGTCATGCCGGAGGTTTGGGTGCGATCCCCAGCCTCGCCATTTAATACTTTTTAAAAATAAAACGGCTACTGCCTCTTGCAAGGAATTAACAAAATCTCCAAGCGTATCTCATGTCATAGAAAAGTACTCTCACATCGAAAAAATCAGTCGAGAAACGCTGAAAAATGGAACAAAACTCATGTATTTTGTTTCAGTTTCCATCGTTTCTCGACCGATTTTATGCATGCGAGAAGTTACAGAACATGGGTCCAAAATAAAATCCTCTGACGAAGAAAAACTCTTCTTTAGGTACTATCGGCGAATTTCCTGTAACATTGGACATAACACTAATCCCCAATGTCACAGTGAAAGTTTTAACTCAGGCCGTGTGCGAATTCGTTTAAAATTTCGATTAAATTTGATCCCACATTAAATTTTCTGCAGTGGTGAATACAATTTCATCTTTTTGCTGTGTGAATTCAATTAAATGGGATTTTTTTAATTCTCATATTTTTCTTCCGTCCGCGAGTTTTGGAAAAAAGTAGAACACATTTTTTTGTAGTAAATTTCGCGAGTTAAAAAATTAAACGCCCATTCTAACGAGTTCAAAGAGAGTGCTCTTACCCTGGGCCTGTTATAAAGAATGCTTATGGTTCGTATTCTGTTGCAAGCAGCTGCAGAACAAAAATACAAGACGCAAACAACTCTGGCCGCTTGTGGTGGTCACACTGAGCTGGCAACTTTATTTAATTATTTAATGTTCGTTATTGGCCACGTTCATCACCACGTTTTTGACGCACAAAAAAGTCTGAAATTATTTATTCTGTTTTTATTATTTTTTGCACTTTAAAATCAAAATCCGAAGAGCAATACGAGACCCAGACGATCAGACCACACACCAAAAAAAAAACTAGATCAAGAACTGTTTTTTTGTTGCTTTAAGCTGTCATCTGAATTTTCAGATAGAATTTTTCATCTGAAAATTCAGAAAAAAACGTAAGAAACGTAACTAAATGTCAATCGACGTCAACTGAATTTTTATGACGGCTGGCCAATCAGAAGCTCTAAAAATGACAGTTCAGAACTGTCAAATGTGCTGTTGAACGCGGCCATTATTGCTGCAATAAGCAAATGTTGTTCTTCAGATGAATAAAGGGGATCAATCCATTCATCTTTGAGATGTAGTAATGACCTTTTGTATGGAGACTTTTCATTTAGAACGAAGTATTTTACTAATAATTTTATTTTAGCCACCAGATTCGGGGTTCTTTTTTGCGTCAATTCAAACTCGTAGGGCAAAAGAAGTTGTAACCAAGAGAACAAACAATGTTCTACTTTTACTTCTAGCTTCTACTCCTTTGCAAGCAAGGATCCAGTAGTCTTCATTTTGGCTCTAGAAACAGGATTATACAAATTGGCTTTGAACTTTTTCTCAATATTTTTAGAGTGAAATCATTTAATTATATTTTGACTTACCTATTAATGCATCTTCATTGAATATGTTCTTTCTATGCACATGAAAACAAACAAAACCTTTCGTGGGTGCTGGTAAACGTCAAAATTTAATCTAGCAGCACAAATTTAACGTGCCCCCGGACCATGTTAAATTTTGACGTTAATAGTGTCAAAACAATAGTGTCAAAATTTAATTTTGGGATCAAATTTAATCCAATTCACACACGGCCTTAAGATCAGCTGAACCTGAACTTTAATTGCTTTATTTTGTTTATTTTTGTTATTGGTGAATGGTGAACGTAAAAATGGTAAACAATGTCATGCACATGAAAAATCTCTTAACCTAGCCAGATGCCCTCTGGGGGATTTTAGGTGCGTAACTACTTTGCTCATCTACTCGCGCATTAGAGCTTGAGTAGATGAGAGTACTAGATTAAAGATTTCATCTACGCATGAGTAGTTCACCACCCCCAAAGAAACACGGCTATTACCGAACTACCTTACCATTTTCTCTCAAGCGCATGCACAGACCGCGCAATTCTCTTATTTGTGTATTTCTTTTCTCACACGAGCGAAGAACATGAGAACCATTGTTCCTTTATGGTTGAAAGAAGAGAGTTTATATGTAAACGGCAGAATAAAAGCGTTTAACTCTGCAGATTGAACTTAGTTCAGATTTAAACGTACACTGTGAAATTGAATTAAGTGTTCAACTTAAGTTTAAAGCAAAAGCTGAGTTTAAACTTACACAGTGAAACTGGGGGTAAGAAATTAAAGATTTTTTTTTTCTTGATTGAGTTTCAAAAGGTGCAAATTGAGCTGACGTCTGAGGTCTATAGTTTAGTATGAACATCTCTGTACGAGCTTTGAAATCAAACTCATTTCCACAACAGAAAATTCGACTCTAAAATAACTTATTTCTCCCAGATTAAGTCTTAGTTGGATTCTATCCAAAATACATATCTTTTTGTAGGCTCTCTTTCACGGTTACGATATGACTGGAATATTTTTTTAGTCGATTACTGATATGCATTAATAAAATATAGGTCTCCATGAATCTGGATTATCCATATTTAAATTTAATGTGAATTCATATGCCGATGCCTGCCAATTCATATACCAATCCTTGAGGGGAGTGTACCGACAAGACAACTGTTTGGTCTGTGGATTACTTTGAAAATGTAATCGGCGTTAGCTTTTAAATTATTTGTTTTTCATTTCTTTTAATGCTGGTAATAGCTAAACCATTGAAAAGGTAGCATCCAAATTGTCTATTTAATTATAGATGAGGAGCACAGCGCATTGATATTTGGTAAGGGTCAGAAGCCAAAAATCGTTTAAAATGTATTGTCAAACGGTCAACACTTATAGTACTTAGACTTGAGTTACTGGAGCCACCTTCTTACAAAACGATCTTGAATCTTTGCTTTCTAAAACTGATTTTTTATATATATACTCCACTCCACTTAAATAGAAACAAACTTTACTCTTACTATCAGAGCGTGTGGCGCTTTGGTAAATTTATAAATCCACATTTTTGTTTTAGTGCTTTAGTGCTTTTAAGAGGGATCTATAGTAGTAGCCGTGGCGTGATGGTTAGTACGATGGACTGTCATGCCGGAGGTCTAAGGTTCGATCCCCAGCCTCGCCACCTATTTATTATTTAAAAAGAAAAAACGGCTACTGCCTCTTGCGAGGAATTGACAAATCCTCCAAGAGTATCTTCTGTCACAGAAAAGTGCCGCTCGTTAGCCGTTCGGATTCGGCAATAAACTGTAGGTCCCCTCCATTCCTGCAGACACGCACACAGGAATGGTTGAGAGTTGTAAGTCACTAGGCCCTAGTTCTTCATGAGCTGTTGTGCCATTAAATTTTTTTTTTTTTTTATTTTGTAAGAGGGATCTATTACGCATTAAACTGCAGTAATTTTTTGTCGTCATATTGACGTTCAGAATCGTTCACCCTATTAACCATCCATACCCATTGGTTTTCGATAATATTTAGGTCCGGAGAGTACGGTGGCCATTGAAGAAAGGTTACATTTTTCTCGGATATCCAACTTTTAATGATCCTTGGGTTATGGATTGGCGCGTTGTCTTGTTGAAATGTCCATGGTATTGATCCAAAGACATCGGTAAACTTAAGGAAAGCTTCTTGAAATATTTGCTTGTAGAAGTTTACCGTCATTTTCACTGTGGGAAACTCCAGATTAATTGTTCCAAACCAGGAAATCGCACCCCACACCATTACACTACCTTCTCGAAAATACCAGCCGTATAAAGTTAGCATGACAACTTTCGAAAAAGTTACTTTTGACTGTCTCAGAAATTGCCGTATAAATGCCATAAATATGCCGTGAAAAGAAAAAAATTGCCGCGCCACTAATTCTCCCAAAAATTGATGTCATGTTAACTTTATATAAAGTTAGCATGACACTTTTCAAAATTTGGTCAAAAATATTTTCTGAGTATGCCATATCCTTCAAATTAATTGCCGTAAATATGCCGTGAAAAGAAAAAAATTGCCCGGACAGTGGTTCTCTCAAAAATGGCTAAAAATGGTTTTCATACAAATTCTTCATATAAAGTTAGCATGACACTTTTCAAAATTTGGTCAAAAATAACTTCTGAGTATGCCATATCCTTCAAATTAATTGCCGTAAATATGCCGTGAAAAGAAAAAAATTGCCGCGACAGTGGTTCTCCCAAAAATGGCTAAAAATGGTCTAAAATTATTAAGACAAGCTGAATTTCCAGCAGAGTCGCTTGAATTGGAAGCCAGTCTAATTATCTTTCTTCGTTTTGTTTTTGTGTTGTGGCTCTTGCTTGCTTACCTTACATATTTTGTTCATAGTTTTCCTTTATTTCTAAGGAACGACCAACAATTTTCACACTTCTTATTTTTTTTTTTTTTGGCAATTGTGTGTAGGGGAAGTTTGTTGTCCACGTGTACTTCTATTTTGGCTTTTTATGCAGCGGTTAATGGTTTTCCGCGGCCCATTTTTTCTTTGATCAAACAATTATTTTTTCTAATCTACATTTTTGTTATTATAACAATACTTTTTCTTCCAATCGTAACCTATAGATACAAACTGCATACTGTTTCTATTCAAGTGACGCAAAATCTTAGACGATTTAGTACGACGTTAAAGTATTTTTAGTATGATGCTAGGTTAAAAAAATGATTTCCCAAATTTTAAACGAGTTAGAACCGTATTATCTTTTTAACATTTTACTAAAGATAAAATATCCAAATAGCTGTTTTATTTTTTTTAGTATATCATATTAACGCCAAATGTCACTTTGACAATTACAAATGTGAAAATGATGTGAGCTGTCACTGTTGTGGGTGTGTTCAGCTAGATTTGAATAAGGAAATTGGTTTAGTATGATACTAATTAAAAAAATGTTTAAAACTAAGAACATTTTAGTAAACAGCTTAAAAGTTAGATATTGATAAATAGTATCATATTAATACCTTAACCTCAGGCTGTTTCAGCAGCGCCAGCATTGAAAAATACCTAAAGTTATAAAATATTAACAACAGCGGTGCATTATGACGAGTGGTGACTTATCGGTTATGCTGACAAGTTATTTAAAAAACTATTAAACAAATTGCTGTCTGAATAATAATTTCCTAACTTGTAAGCACAAGACTCTCAATAAATACAAAAAAAAAATTGAATGGTTTTCATGTTCAAAAAAATAAAGCATGTTTAGGTAAGTATATTTTTAAGGCCGTGTGTGAATTGGCTTAAAAACGCGTTAAATTTTATCCGAAGATTAATTTTTGACACTAGTGAGGTGAATCTGTACGTAGAAATGTCAAAATTTAATTTAGGATAAAATTAAATCGAAATTTTAAACGAATTCGCACACGGCCTAAGACGTAAAAGTCATAATTTTTTTTGTTCGGTAAGTTATTTTTACCAAAAAAAAAGTATGATATGATGGCACCTGTAATCGAAATTTTTACAAAAAAAAAGTGCTGAAATGCCAAAAAAATATATACGGTTTTTTAAATCTTTGAACAAAAATTGGACGCCTAAATATTTTACGTTTTAAATTATCAATACTTTGACAAAACTAGTTGAGATTTTAATTTACAACTTTGGTCGTTACAATAACGATATGCCTACCTAGGTAGTAGATGAATTTTCATAATTTGTTTAAAGACATTTTGCATTCAAAATCGAAAGGAAAAAACCCAAGTGTGAAAAACTAATGATGAAAACACAACACTTCTGGGTATGCGGGGGTAAAGGTCCACGGATTTACAAATTCTGTAAACGTGAACATGTTTTTTGATTCTCTCGATCTCCTCGCAAAAGAAATGGCGGCCAAAAGTTCTTTACGACTAAAACAATGCAATAAGAGGAAGGCGACCATTTTGAGCATAGTACCATTACGAACTTTATTGAGAAATACATTCAAATAGACTAAAAATAGACTAAACGATACCGAACATTGATTTCTGAACAGTGACCCTAACGGATATCCCTATAAGGGACATCTGAGGTGGAATCATCATAGCTGTCTATATCGTAGAGAAAGACAGAGAGAACAATCGTCAAAATGGCAATGGGCAAAATAGTTGGACTACCTATGATAAAAAAAAAAAAAAAATCTGCTGATTCTTAAATTCCATCGGAAATAAACTCAATATTTTGGTATTTTTCTTAAGATATATTTATTTTGAATAGGAATAAGTAACAAAAACAAAATGACATCATTTAAATAACGATCAGTCTTACAAAATGAAATAACGATTGATACATTTTTTTAAGCGCAAAATAGTTGGCCTACGGGTCTTAATTTTTATTTTACCATGGTGTTATGTCGCCTTTGGCCTTGGTAACTGCTTCTATGTGTCGTGGCATTGTGTCAACTAATTTTTGACATTCTTCGGCACCAAAAGATTCCCAAATATTTATGATCTTAGATTTTAGTTTCTGAAGTCTTTTCGTAGTTTTTGCTTCATTTTATGCCAGACAGTTTCAATTAGTGAAAGGTCAGGGCTGCTGGAAGGCAATTCCAGTAAAGGAATTGCTTCAGAAGATAACCACACCATTGTAGACCTTGCTGTATGGCAAGAAGCACCATCCTGTAAGAAAATATAGTCTCCATCACTAGATTGGAGTCGTGGTATTCATGGGAGAAGCTCATTTTCCAGAATATTCCGGTACTTCGCAGCATTGACAATTCCATTTACAAAATGTAAATTGCCCAAAGACCGTCCAGACATGCATCCCCATATCATTAGAGATGCTGAAAACTTGACCGTTTTCTTAAGGCAATCTTTGTGAAAAGCCTCTTTTTCCAATGACACGTTTTCGTTCGTCGCCCACACGCAAATTTCAAACCTGGACTCATCACTTTAAATAACGGACCGCCATTGACTTAAAGTCCAGTTTTTACATTGTTTGGCCCGCTCTAGTCGCCTTTTCTTTTGTTTAGGTGTCAAAAGAGGTTTTTCTTTGGCCTATGTTTTAAACGAATTATAGCTCTAATTTAAATAAGTCTAAAACAAGCCTTGTAAAATTTGTATCCAATTTTGTTCATTGTCCGCTTACTAGTGTCGACTGAAACACTTTTATGGGTTCTTTCTCTCCATTAAACAGTTATTGCAGCGGCAGTTTGACGTCGATTTTCTTTTATTATTTTTTTTAAAACTCGGCAATCTCGAGGTTTCACAATTGGTGGGCGTCTCGTTTTTTTACCAACCTACACATTTTCGCTAGTTTTTAACTTTGAGATAATGTTTCGAATTGACGAGCGAGGTAAATTAAATTGTTTTGCGATTTTATAGCTCGATAATCCCGTTTCGAAGGCTTTAGTTATGGATTCCCTAAGGTTTCGTGATAATGCAACGCCACGCACCATGGTTGACATTAAACTATTGCTGGCTTGCATAAAACAAGAGATCAATAAACAACGAAACAAGTGCATCCCTTTTTTTTATTAGGTAACGGTTAACTAAAAATCTATTTAAATTGTCATAGACCAACTTATTTGTATCCTAGAGAGAGTATAGGCCAACTGTTATGCTCTCACCTTTGTTTAAGAGAAATGCAAACTGAAGCCATATACATATGTGCTTTCTCAAATTTAGTTCTGTTTGATCTAATTTACTTATTAAATGTAATTTTTTACATTGACAAAAAAAAATTTAAGCAACAGCTGCTTGGGACTAGAAAATTTAGATATATAAAAAGGGTTAATTTGTTAATTGATGAGTAGGCCAACTATTTTGCGTTTAGGTCGTAATAATCTCGACTAATGTCGACAATTAGTAAGATGTAAGGTTAAAAAAAAAGTGTAGAGCTTAAATAGAATCCTACCAATAAACAATTTAACCTTTTGGTTAAAAAAAATCCCCACACTTTCCTTGAATCTACTACAATTTCCATCAAAGTTGCTGTCAAATTAAAAAACGCAAAGTGAACTGTCAAAATGTTTTCGATACATTAGGCCAGTCCCATGAAGAAAAAATCTCTGAGCGCTCTGGGACAAAAAATCTCACCTGAGCGCTGAGATATTTTGCGGAGATAAGTGAGACGAAAATTGTTTGGATTCATTTCTCAGTTTTCTTTCTTAGCCAAAACAGCTGTTCTTTTGACAAACAAATTGAAATTTTTTTGTGGTGCGCAAGTGCAAAAGTGGTAAGTAAATACAAAATAAAGACGGAATGTTAATAAAAACTAAAATAAATTGAACTTTTCATTATTTCTCATTCATTTCAATAAGTTTTCTGCTTCAAAAATTAAATATTTTAAGCAAAAGTTGAAAGTGATTTTTCAGAATTTCAGTACTATATACCTGAGTGTTATAATTGAGCGGAGAATGTTGTCCCACATTGTCTGAAATGATTTCGCCTCCGTCAAATTGACATTGAGCGCTCAGTGAGATTTTATTTGGCAGGACACGCCTATTCAAAGTTGAGTATTGCCGTATTATTTTTTAATAGTACCTATTTCAGTACTTAAAGTAATTTGTCTATTTAAGGTGTTTGAACTGTTTCTATTTTATCTTAATTTTACTACCCATTTTTTTTTTTAACCTTCATTATTTTATCACATTCGCAACACATCAGTAAGAAAATCCTACAATAAAATATTTGTCGGTTCTTTTTTTCAATGCAGTATTTTTCCTCTGGTCGATTGGAAGGGTGAACAAAAAATTGTTTACCCACTCATTAGAAGTCTCCGTGAGAAATTCAGCTGTCAGACTGTCAGTTCTTTTAGAAGTGTGTGTTTTGGCTTATTTTTTATCTTTGAAAGAGACGTTTAAAGTAGTTTTGGCTGTTAGCTTTGCAATTAAAAACAAAAAACCAACAAAAACGAAATAAATAACTATGTGCTTCCGTTTCAACAAAATAATAAAATATTATAAAACTGAAACTTTTTAGATAGTCCGCCCCTAAATATGTAAGTCAATAAAGCTTCCTAATTTCTGCCTTTCAAGCGGATTCTCTTGCAGTTTATGAAAGCCCAAGGAGTTTTGCCACATTGGAACTAGTTAAACAGAAATATTGACTTCTTTATTGACAAACAGGCGGCGATCATAGTTATTTCTTCCATCTTAACCTTCGGTGGGTCTCAGCACACCGTGACATACATGGGAATGAAATGGCGGATGAATTGGTCAAGAACGGGTGACATATTCCTCTGTATTTATGCCACTAGAACAGGAAAAAAGGAGAATTCACCAGAATTTCCTTAAAAGCAGAAAACGACAGATGGCCAGCAAATGATATTTGTCCGATTTCGAGGAATCTTTGGCCGGACATCTCAAAGAAAAAAAAAAACACAAATTACCTTCTTTAGCATAGCAGACTTCAACTGTACCTCTTGCTTGGATTTCTAACGGGTCACATCTCAACAGGTGGGAACCCACATGAGTATAATGGGCATCACCACATCTGACTCATGAAGTGGGTGCCAGAAATGAAGAGGCGGGAGGAGGGCTCCAACCTAGCAAGAGCCATCAGAAAGATAGCCGTCGGAGAATACTTTTTTGACGAATTGGGCGATATGTCGTGCTTGCCACTAAGAAACATTCTGAAATTCGTTCAGAACTCAAAATGGTTCCTCTCTTTAACCGTCTTTATATACCTACCTTGCCAATATCTTGGGGAGCACAATGGATCCACTAAGATCCGCGTGAGATGATGCGGCTTGCCGTATTATCACCGCTTCAAACCATACCCGATTCTATTCAATCAGATACTGAAACTAGGAAGTACACAGTTTCACAATCAAGTTATTTATTCAACACTTTATCTGCCTCTCCATACATATCGCCATTTTGAGTTAAAGAAAAAAATAAAGTTAAATGTTAAATTAAACCTTCTGTCCATCCATCAGGGTTGTTACATAATCTTAATTATTTAAAAACAAAATTAAAACCTAATGCAAGCTACACATTCAATTCAAAATATTATTGCATTATTAAATTTTTTAGGTATATTTGTGTATATTTCTTAACAATAAATGCAAACAAATAACAAAACGAACATAATCCCAGAGGACGAAGTCGTGATGGCATCACTTTGTTCCTGTGCCTCTAATCCTCATTCAAACACACAATTTGCGGCAACAAAGTTGCGACCAAAACGAACGCAGTTCAAACTTAGGTAATCTTTCTCTACTCGTAAATGGCAAATGATATGTCTTCCCGGTTTCATGGTTAACACGATTTCGCCATCACTGCTATCTGTTTCCTTTTGGTATAAAATCCGCTGACGTCCGAAGCGGGTGAGCAGTGAGCGCGGTGGGAAATGGGGGCGAAAAATTCAACAACGATCTTTTTTCTTTTTTTTTTTTTATGTAGGTACTTGCTTCACGAAGATGGAGCGAGCGCCCCCTTCTGGGATAGATTTATGTTTAGCACAAAATATACACCTAGAGAAATAAAAAGAAAAAAAAAAAAAACAGCTCTACCCACACAATATCTGCAGGCCATCGCGAGATGATGATGTACATAGATGTGGAGGTTGGCTGGCGATCATTCCAGGAAGAGAAATGCCCGATTGGGATAAACCGCTTAAAAAAGATGCCACGAAGAATAGTCTCAATAAAAGACACTTTAAGAAAGTCATTGTTCATTGTTTTAGGAGGGAAATTTGTCAATCTAAGCATTCTATGAAGAAACAAAGAAACAATTTTACTTAAGACAATTTTCCCTATTTTTTTAGTAGATGCAAAATTTACCCACATACATACCTACCAACCGAAAATGCTAAATAAGGTTGATAACTTACAAACTTAAATTTCTCAAATGCTTTTAGCATTCGAAGTAGTTTTTGGTGTAGTGCCTGATTTTCAGAGTCCAAATTAAGAGATTCCTCTGTCCATACCAACGGAATTTTTGTCCATATTAAGGGTACTGAACTTTCGAATCTGCCAATCAAATTTTCAACCAACCATGGGTGCAATTACTTACACCAAAAGAATAAATAAAAGAAACTCTTCCGAATGACCGCAATGGAAGGAATTGACAGATTTTGGTTAGATTTTTAGAGAGTTTCAATTTAAAGCTTACGCCATCCATGGTATCGTAAATGTATAGGTAGTAGTAAAACAACTTTCGATTCTCAAGAAACAATGACTACGAACGAAAAACCTCATTGGATTCTAGGGTTTGAGTTCTAGAGACAAAAAAAAAAGAGATTTACTCAATACATCTCAGTTGTTAGGCTCAAGTACTAATAGTAGTTGATATTTTTGAAATCTATTTCGGCATTTCTAGCCGGGCGAGACAATTTTCTAAAAAATTTACTTAAAACAGAAAAAGAAATTACTAAAAAAAAAACAACGGCAACACTTACAAATGCTTTTTGTAAAGCAGAAATCTCTTTTATTTTATTTTAAAATAAAGTTGTTTATAGTGAACAGTTTTTAAGTACTATTTTTGTTTTCTAAATTCAATGCTTTAATTAATTAAGTCAAAAACAGAAAACCATGCTCAAATGTCTTGTATTTAAAAAAAAAAAAAAAACTTAATAACTAAACCCACTTTTTTCTAAGAAGAACGCAGTCAAGTTTTTTTAAGTTCTTTCGTGACTGGACTTTTAGGTCAATTAATTAATGAAAGGATTAACCTTCCTTTAATTATTTTTCATTTTTACAATAAACAAATTAACAATAAAGCGGCAAAGTACTGGACTAATTCTATTCTAAGGGAATCCTTTATGGGTGGATTCTTTAAAAAAAAAATACGACTATAAAAATATCTTTCAGCACCTTTGGGCTTTGGTTATTCTTTTATTCATTAAAAGTAAAGTTCCGTCACGTCAGAGCTGAAAAAAAAACATTTTTCTTAGAAAAAGTGGTCTTCGTTAATTTTAATTTTCTCAAAAAGTATAAAACATTTAAGCATCCGGTTTTCTATTTTTGAATCAAAATTAATAATTTATTAACGAAAATAAAATTTAAATACGTAGGATTTTAAAAAAACAAATAGCTTGAATTAATTTTTTATTTAATAATAAAATAATAATTATTTTTATTTTTCACTTTTTTAATTTTTTTTTTTACATTTTTTAAATTTTTGTTTTAACTTTTTTATGTTTTTTTTTTTTTCATTTTTATTTTCACTGTTTTAGGGTCTTCAGATAGATATTCTTAAGAAAAAAGGTAGTATGGAGAGGCCTGAAGATGTGGTGTACAAAAGTGCCCATGAATGCGTCGCGAGCTCTAGCAGCAGGAAGGTATAACATGCGGTCTTTTTCGGTTTTTCGTGTTTATCTCAGAAATTGTTTGTTCTTTCAAAAAATAATCTGAGACAACAAAATAGCTTAGAAAATTCTCTACAAAATACATTATGACCAAATTTTTCATATCTGTCATATTTATTAAGTTATTTGGCACCAGCTTTTGAAAAGTAAATTTTTAAACTCAATATTTAAAAAAAAAAAATTAAAAACTGATTTTGTTGAAGAATTTACGTAATTAAGTTGTATTTTTGTGTTTAAAATTAATGCTCCTATAAATTTCTAGTCAAATACTAAAAACCAGATGTCAAAATGTCTTCTAGTTTTTGAGAAAATTGAAAATAATAAAAGTAAGTTTTCCTTAAATTCGACTTCGATTCCTTATTTCGATGCTCCAGAGATCCTATTTTAACTAAAACAACTTTATTTACAAATAATCTAAAAGAAGACATTTTGGGCTCTACAAAAAGGTATAGCATGACATTGTAAGTGTTACCGTTGTTTTTTTATAATTCCTCCACTTCCAAATAACTTTATAACTATGACAGATATGAAAAATTTGGTCATAATCAATTTTATAGAGAATTTTATAAGCTATTTTTTGAAAGAACAAACAATTGCTGAGATAAACACGGAAAATCGAAAGAGACGACATGTTACACCTTCCTGCCGCTAGAGCTTACCTCGGATTCATGGGGACTTTTATACACTTCATCATCAGGCCTCTCTTAATACGTGTGCCAAGTTTCAAAACGGATTTATTTCCAGGTAAAGGCATATTTTTTCCTTCGTGAAAATATGTGTATCTTATGAAGATCGTATTTCAATTGATATTTTGATTTTTAAAATTTAGAAGTGAAAATTTTCTGATCAAATACGCAATTTCGTTCTAAGACGTGAATCGTCACATCAATTGACACTACTTAGTTTATCAGTTTTATTCTTACGCTTTCCGCAACAAATTGGTGAGATAAATTTATCGGTTTTTTTTTTTTTCATTTTAAGTAATTTTTTTTTTAGAAAAATTGCACCTCCCGCCTAAACGGAGGGAGATCGATCCCCCTCCCATAGTAAAAAAATGATTTTATTAAGCCCCTATACATTAAAAACTCGCGCGAATCGCGTTAAGTATTTTATACTTTTAATTGCGATAAACTGTTATTTATAACAGTTAATATAAATTGGGATGTTTTTCTTTTTTACTTTTAAAATCTAGCGGTCGTATTATTAAACGTTGTCTAACTTTAAAAAGCCGTCTAAGTTATAAATAAACCTTTCTAATTGTTGCTAAAGTGATTTAACTTTTAATCTAACTTTGGACAACAAAATCGATTGTTTTAACCTTGACAAATACATAATTTTGTTTTATTAAATAAAGCATATGTACTTCCTGCCGTTTCAAAATACTTAGACACTGTTTAAACAGTCAAAAATCTAATAAATACGACTATAGATATCTATTGGATATATTCTTGACAAAAGAAATACAAAAATAATAAATTTAGGACAACCCAGATTCATTATATCATCAATTTTTTCCAGACTTTCGAATGGCCCTCAATCGCAGACAAATCAGTGAACCTCATCCCATCAATTAATCCTAATTAAATTCAATGGGAACTTATTTTATTTGTACTTTCAGTATTTTTTTTTTTTTTTTTTTTTTGAGCACACAACCACATAAATGCACAGCATAACAATAAGAGGCATCTCCTGTTTTGGGTCAAAAAAATGACACGCGTTGCATTATTTGGCCGCCGAATAACAGGGGCAGACTTCTTCTAACGCATACGGGTTCATACTCATACGAATTTTTATAATAGGGGTCAGTCAGTTTGAGTTTCCATGGTTAAATAAATTGCAGTTGCAACCGAAACATATAAATACATTCGACCATATTGGTACCTGCATGAAAAAAGATGGATTTTAATTGAAAAAAAAAAAAACAATTTCTGGTGGGTGGAGTGCATTCAACAGTAACCAATATCGTGTGATACAAAATCGAAAATGAATAAAAATCGATTCTGAAAATTAAAGAAAAATAATTTTTTTTTTTTTAATACCTATGGTAGATAGATATTTCTTTGTTTTCGATTATTTTTTTTTTAGGAATAATTATATATTTATCGAAAATAATGATTTCGTATGCATTTCATGATTAAACGGCATTTTAAGACCTCTCAACTTGATGGTAGGTAGGTGCATTTGAATGGACGAAGCGTCTTTAGTTTTTTTTTTTTTTTTAACAGCTAAGGCTGTAGTATGTATTAGATTAAAGGTGCAAGAACATTCTCTCGGACGTCTTTTATTGAAGATTTGTGACTAGAGTTTTAATATAGCGTGTTGTTGTTTTTAATCAAAAATGTTTGTCTTGAAATATATTTTTTTACTTTGATTGATGTTTGGTGGGTTGGTTTGAAGAATCTAAAGTTCTGTTTTTAACATCGATAGAGAGTTAGTAAACTTTTTTTTTTATTATAATTAGTATCTGTTTATTATAATTAGTATTGGTAACCGCCGTAATATTCATGCTGTTTAAAACTTGGTTTAAAAGCCCTTAAACCGACTACATTTAACCGAACTAAACCGATAGAATTTAAACGACAAAATCTCGTTTAAATCGGTAATATTCACTCCGTTTAAGCAAAAAATTCTATTCGGTTTACGTCGGTTTAAATTTGTCATTTAAACCGACCGTCGCATAGCACTGACTGAATAAACCAATAAAATGTTGAATATTAGCTAAAACCATTTAAACCGTACCTAAACGACACGAAAATGCCTCGTTTAAGTTGGAGTCGGTTTATCGTAGTTAAACCGATCATTCGGTTTAAAATTTTGGTTAACGTCGGTTTAAGTGAGTGAATATTACCGATTAGTCGGTTTAAAAATTTTAAACCGACTTCTGAATCTAAACCGATATTAAACGGCGTGAATATTACGGGCATAACAATTAAATAAAAGAAGTTAAACCGAGAGGTTCGATTTCAAATTAAATAACTCTGACCTCTGACGCATGGATAATTTAATGAATTTAATCGGGCATTTGTGGGTTATTGACCTGCGACTTAAGGAAACCCTATAACAAAAAAAGTCTAACGAGGTCAAATCGCACGATCTCCTTTGACTTTTCAGGTCACCATGTGAGATGTAGGGGACCGTCGCGTAATTGTTGTAGTGTGTTGGAATGTCATGCCAGGGGTCAAATTCAGCAGAAAATTATAGGTCGCCTCGATTCCTGTCATGGAACACACACACAGAATTGGTTGAAAGATATAAGTCACTAAGCCCTAGTTCTTCACGAAATTAAATTTACGTGAGATAACCATACCTTCAAAAAGTAGCCCGTGGCGTAATAGTTAGTAGGTGCGTAAGGCTGTCACGCAAGAGGTGGTCTGGGTTCGATTCAGGGCTACTGCCTCTTGCGATGATGCCGCGCACAATCCACATAACAAATAATGACTTTCTGCGGATGCATTGCACTGATCTCTATACTACACTGGATAGTGGATTCCCTACAAAGTATAACAGTTTTTCTACTTCCAATTGAAGTTGACAAGTACGCAGACAACTCAACACTTTAGGTATGTTCAGTGATGCAACTCAACACATTAGGTATGTTCAGTGAGGCTGAGAAGGCCAGTTCAAGTTGCCGAGATCTCAAAAATTCTACTACAACCGAAGAGGGGCAAAAACCAAAGTGGAATTTCTAAGAAAAAAAAGCAAAAGAACCATCACTTGTTTGTAAATTTGATTTTTTGTAATTTAAAATAATTTAAAATATTTTAGTTGCAATTTTGTAAAAAATTTTGCATTTCATTATGTTATAACGTTATACAAAAAAATAGGCAACTCAACATTATAACAATTCTCAAATGGCATCAACTTTCTTGTATGGATGCGCTATCCAGTGTATTATAGAGATCAGTGATGCATTGCCACTTGGTGGACTTATGTGAAATGGCAACACCAAAAAAGGAGCCTTGTCGCTGAAAATGATTTTTTGCTGAACTGACTATCCGCTTCCAATCCAATTAAAAAAAATTTAGTGTCTAGAAAAAAAAAATAAGAAAATTAACAGCAGATCAAATAACATGCCCGCCATGGGTTGTCAAAATACAATTTATATAACAGTTTTGTTTATTGTACTGTTTATTCTGCTCCACAGAGCCAGGGCCCTTCACCGTTGCGTTCGCCGGGCACACAGAATTGTTTTCAATTTGCGCGAGCTAATGAACACCCATTTTTATGGCGAAAAACTGTTATATAACTGTTATAAATTAGCATTTCTCTAGTCTTGTCCTTAAAAAAAAGCTATATCACAATGTAGTTAGTGTTGCCGTTGTTTATTTTTAATATATTTTGAGTAAATGTTGTCGCTCTTGCCTACAAATTTGAAATCTAAAAAAATTTAAAAGAACTATTTCAAAACGCATTGATAAGCAGGGAAACAACATTTAGATTAGATGTAGAAAAACAGGTACTTACAATAGGTGAGCGTCTTACTGAGCGTGTTGACGGGTGTGTTTGGAAAATTTCAGAACTTGAAAATTCTAAATTTCTTAGTTGGATTTTGTTTTACGTTGTTGGTAGGTCTCACAAAGTTGTAATTGATAACTCATTTTCCAGGTCTATAGAATGTAGCTCTGGTGTTCCACAGGGGAGTCATTTGGGTCCTCTATTTTTTAACATATTTATCAATGATATTACGTTAGCTATTCAACATTACCAAAGTCTTTTTTTATGCAGACGATCTCAAATTATTTTTGGATATAAAAAACGTTGAGGACTTTAACCGTTTACAATCTGATATTAACCGAGTTGTTGAATGGTGTAACGATAATAGATTAAAACTGAATATAAAGAAATGTAACGTGATCTCATTTTATAAATCTAGTAACCACATTGTCTTCAACTATTTAATTGAGTCTAATTTATTATCTCGTGTAGAACAAATCAAAGATCTTGGTATAATGGTTGATTCAACTTTTTCTTTTAAAAGTCATATCGAATATGTTGTTGGTAGAGCGAATTCACTTGTTGGATTTATTAAGCGAAATTGTGTTAATTAAATTATGCGTTAATATCACTACATTTGTAAGATCTATACTTGAATACGCAGACGTTATATGGAACCCAGCTTTTAAGAATCTTTCAAATCGTATTGAAAATGTCCAACGGCGGCGATTAACAAAATTTATATTTTTAAAAAGAAATGGAACTTTGCCCCCGATTATAAAGCTCTTCTACTTGGAATTAAATCTTTAGATTCAAGACGAACAATTCATGATGCAATGCTTGTGAGGGAAGTATAACGTTATCATATTAGATGCCCTCCTTTTCTTTCAATGATACCAAATGTTCCATTTAGCTCACTGCGCTCAAGACAGTTGCTTTTCGAACGGTACCACAAGACCAGTTATGGTAGTAATGAGCGTATTTCTAGAGCTATAACCCATTTCAATGAAGTTTGCCGACTTATGAGCATTGATATAAGTTCTTCTAGATATCTTTATATCTAATCTTTTATTTTTATTTATTTTTTAGCATTATATATGTGAAAATAACTTAAATTTTAATTTTATCCATAATCTGTTAGCTGTAAATAAATAAATAAAATTTCTGGATCTTATGCATATGTACATACGTGCTGATCCAACACCAACTTTTAGGGGCATTCTGGTTTCTCGAAGCTCGGCGGAAAAAAGGCAAACATAATTATGGAAAATATTGGGATTTAAATATGTTCCTAGTAAAATTTTTTTTACTACTAGTAAAATTTGTTTTACTAGAAAATAGTGACTAGGACTTCCTTTAACATTAGTAATATTATGTTAAGTACATATTGTGAGCCAAATTTCGCTTGAAAGTTTATTCCCCATACCAATAAATTCGGAGGAAAACTAATAGTAATGACCATTATTCACCTTCCAAATTTTTGAATGCTGGAAACATTCCCATGGTTTTTTTCTTTTGCTTTATGTATAGGTAAGTACCTACTACATTTTTGACAGGGATTACCCATCCTTCTCTGACAGTTGGGATAAATGCGGGAAAAATTCACCGTCATGAAAACATGTATCGCCCTCGCCACACCGCCCAGTCACCATTCGCACCGATCGACAGAGCAAAATTGTGTGCCCAACGGCCATATTGTTTTTCAACTTTTGCCTTATTGTTATTGGTGTTAATTTTAAGCCAGTTTACGCATTTATGGCCAATTACACCAAAATCCACTAAAACCAGTTTTTCCTAAAATGCTTATAAAATTATCGGCCTGATAAATTTATCTGGGTTGCACCAATGCCCTTCACTGTTTGCAAACCATCCCTGGATTTTATCATCTGTTTTTTTAAACTGAATGAAAAAGTTTATAAGGCTAATGCCACACGAGCTTCTTTTTCTGCGCGTCCATTTGGAAGTACGTCCTGAGAACCAAAAAAACTTATAGGAATGGACACACGAGCTTCCACTTATTGGTTTCGTCCGCGCGTCCAACTTTGTCGATTGTTTGAATCTCATGCCGCGCAGATTGTAAAACCGCATGAGGGGTACTATCGTAAATTAGTATGGTCACACGAGCGTCCAAATGGACGCGCTTCCAGATAATTTTCGGATGACTTTTTTTTTGTGTTTTTTATTTTTATCTTTTTAGTGGGTCAATAGATATTGTTGGAATTTTTACAGATAAAAGAAATAATGTATCCAAAATTAAATTTAAAAAATTGAGTTCCTAAAGTACCGTCGAGCTGAGATAACGGCAATATTATAAGCCTTTGTTCTATGAGCTCATATCTTATGAATGTATGCATGGTTAAATTTGGTTTTTTCTTATTCCGAATGTCAGGAAAACAACGATTATTTTGACACTTCATTTGATATTTTACGTGCACCACAAGCCTCACAATCTTTAATTTAGTCGAGAAATCGGAAAAATTGCATAGACAAAGTGTGTTTGGTTCATTGCTCTCGGTAGTCTACCAGTGGAGAAAGGCCCGTTAGGTGCTTTTTTTAAAAAAAATTATATCTTTCGTTGTAGTAATCCGATTTTCAAGGTTAAGATCTTAAAACAAAGATAAAATGTCAAGCTAAAATTGTGTTTAAAAACCTTTTGAGGAGGGGTAGCCCCTTCCACCCTAAAACGTGCAAAGTTATTCCCTGAACCCTTGCCTAAAATAATGCTGGTAAATTTTATAGGCATCAACCTAACAAGAGAGGCAATGGAGGTTATTTAATTATTTTATAAGCAAAAAAGTATTCTAAATTCAAAAATGGATGAAAATTTTCAGAATTTTGAAAAACAACATTCCACAATCCACATTGTTACTGCCCCAAGTCTCCTCTACAAAAATGTTATCCATTTTATAAGGCTCATTACAACAGGTAAAGCGGTAGGAGCAGTTTTTTGAATTTTCAACCAACTTAGTAAAATATTCCGTCCGCGGGTACAAAAAGAAGTTCGTGTGACATCAAGAGAGTTTTATACTGGACGCGCTTCTACATGGAAGTTCGTCCATTTGGACGCTCGTGTGGCATTGGCCTAAGAGATGCCAAACTTCACTGAAAAACTCTTCTGCACTATCGTGCTGGGTTTAATATCCAATGTCAAAAAAGTATAAGAAAATTAAAATGATACTCATTGCAGAGGGATAGTGTATTTTTGTTTAAACTCCGCTTTTAAAAAATATTGGAGGAAAATAGTATTTTAGTTTACTGGTTTGTTTATTGGTTTTCAGTTTCGTGCAACCGGGAATTAAATTCTAGGTGTGTTTGATTGAAATTTTAACGAAAGGCAGTATTGTAAATGTTTTGTAAATATTAAAAAATGTTTACACAATTTATATGTAAAATGATGGACGTCCCGGGTAAACCGGGGACTCTTAGCAACGCTAGCCCTGGCCCTGCGCGGGCGCATAAACAGTATATTTAATACAGAAATGTCATAAACTGTAATTTCTTCTCCTTTTAAAACTACATATAGCAATTGAAATTAGGTATTTCCTCAAAACGAGTATATCAATCGACGTATTTTTATATTTTAATACCTAGATGTGAAAGAGTGCTAGCTGTGTTAAATGATCTTCTATCCAGTCATTTTATTTTTTATGGATTTAAAGTGGAGAATGAACTTTCGTCTGTAACTACATTAACAGGTATTTTTTCGTTCATGTGTTCGTTTTATCTTTAAGAATGGAACGAATCCACAATTTTCTGCTAAGTCCGAACGACTAAGGTGAAATGCACTTTATTTTATTACTTTTTTTATATCAAAATCCCCTTATAGAACCAAAGATGTAAGGTTAAATGAGCATTTGAAAACTCGTTTCAGCAGTTTTAATTAATACTATTTGAGCTTTTCAAATTAGTGGCGAACTGAGGAGCCTACTTACATACCTATATATGTACATATGTGCGTTTTCAGCCGAGATTTCCCATCTTTATAATTCAGTGAGGTTTTCCTAAGTAATACATATTAAAGAAAACCACGATGTCAAAACCGACATGTGAATTAAATACAGGCTACAATCTTTTCCGCAAAAATAAGCCCACCCATTTAGTCAAGACTAATGAACCATTGTATCCAAAAACATTCAACAATTTTGATAAATTTCCACATAGGCATCATTCTTGCTTAGTTGTGTTTTTTTTTTTTTCTCCAATTACAATCCCTATCTCAAAGCCAATCCCCTACTGACATAGGATAAACCTTTTAAGATCCATCTATAGATGAAAACTATTTTATATTTTCTTCATAGGATTCCAGCACATTCTCATACGTATATAAACAAGTTGATACATATCCTATACATAAAGCTAGATTTCCAACTCTTTTTCAAGCCCCATCAAATGATAAACATCACTTCCAATGATCTTTTCATTTGGAACACAACAACAACAACAAAATATCAGCGGCGTGCAGTAACACTCAGAAAATGAGTAGGTATAGCGCACCCAGCTCTAAAATCTATTCCATCTATAAAACTTAGGTAAGATACGACGAATAAGGTAAGAGGGTGCTGTATTTTTCTTTGTTTAAAAGAAACTAGCAATAATAAAAGGAAGCCGGTGTACTATTATTTTCCTTCCCAATCATAAAATCTGCGACTCAACTACCAAGTATAAAATTCAACTGTACCTCTTCTATTTCTCAGTCAGTATCCATTTTGTCTTCTTTGTCTTTTCTAGAAATTCAAAAGCAAAAAAAAAAATTAAAAAAAAAAAAACAACCTTTATGTTCACCCAAAAGGAATCTCCTTCCGATCATAGACAAACTATAGTATGAACCCTTTTTTTTACTTCTCCTTGTTGTATAGTTGAGTCGCTGTAAGATCATTTAGAGTTTTCCTCCGTTTGTTCTTCGCTATCGTACCTCTGGAGTAAATATAAATTTAAGAAAAACTCGTATTAGATGCGATGCAGGTACAGTCCCTCGTGAACTCGGAATGGGATGTTGTTCTATGACCGGGAAAGGCCCATGAAAGTATCATCTAAGCGTGTGTATGAGTTAAATTTGTATATATGTACCTAGTGGCAGAAGAAAAACTTACGATCATATTGCATTAGTTTCTCTGCAATGAACAGACAAAGCACTTTGTACGAAGACGAACAAAAGAAAAAGGAAAAACTCCAAATCAAAGATGTAATTTTTCTTTCCCCCGAACTGTGTTCTACAGTGCAGGCAGAAAAACAAAGAACACATCATACAGCATCCTCTCATCATCATCATCATCATCATCATCATCATCATCATCATCATCGATCGTCATGACGACCAACCACTTTTTCGTTGTTGTCATTTTTCATTTTTTAACGATGAAGTGGTGGATTAGAAGAAAATATAATATCCATGCTGACTTGACTCTGGTGGTTGTTTCGTGCACCAAAGACTCTGTGTAAGAGGAGATGATGACGACGGCGGCGACGATTATTTCCGTCCTTTCTCCTTTGAAAGATTTATACTCCGTGTAAATCGTTAATTTTTTTTTAGTTTTCTTTTCCTTTCTCGTTTAACTTCAGTTGTTGTTTCGGTTAATGATCATCTTTCAATAGCAAAGAAAGGACGCAAGATACAAGATACCTATGAGTGAGTACAAACAAAAAAGGACTTATTTCTTTCCCCTTAGCTTGCCATTAACGTGTACACCATTCCTTTATACACACACAATTCCTATGTGCACATAAATTGTTATGTTGTTGTTAGATAGATCTAGACGAAGAGGCTTGCTGCTTTAAGGTATATACCTAGATACATACATATATAAAAAGGAGCATTGAATAATGTAGTTACTTACATAGAAAAATATAATAATGGACAGCCAAAGAGAGTGTATCTCTATTGAAGATAGCTAACATAGAAAACATGACTTGTTCTTTTTTTTATATATTTGTTTATATACATTTGATTTTTTTTTTACCTTTATCAAAAAAAAATATATATTTTTTTTTTATTTTATTAGATTTTTCTTAAGGCTAACACACAACAATTACGACGACGACGACGACGGTAAGTCCTCTCTAGAGGTAAACGAGTCCGGAACGCGGGCGGATACAAGCAATGACGACCACGACCACGACGACGACGACGACGACGACGACGACGACGACGACGACGACGACGACTACGACGATCGAAACCAAGCTTTGCTTAGTTTTTGTTGTAAGCTGTTACTGTAGCTGCTGTTGCTGCTATAATATGTGTTTGCTGTTTTGACCCAACTTAATAGACGAGCATGAAATCTAGTCACGAACTTGATTATGTATAAACCGTGCACTAGATCCATGTTCGCCGACAAAATAGAGTCAGTCTTAAGATATAATAGATTTTTCGTTAGAAAACCCAGAGAAAGAAAGAAGTATAAGAGTTGCTAAGGAGCGGTGGGGTGTTGAGGGATTTTAGTTTATTCCCAATGTTCTTGCTTTTATACTTACCTCGCACAATCAACAACGGTTTATCTTTACTTCGACGAAAAGAAAGCGTTCTTTACAACCATCATTATTAACAACAAAAGAGGAGAATCCAAAAGAAATGTAGAAGTTTAGAGATGAAACTCTCATGGTTTCAAAAAAAAAAAAATTTAAATAAAACAAAGAAATCATCATTGTCGAACAAGCGCATCAAACGAGCGATTTATTTTAATTTAGTATTTTTTTTTTTTTTTTAATTCGAATTCAAGTTTAGGACAGCACTGACATTTTCATTTGGTGGGATTATCTTTAATTACACTACAATTTAAAATTTCAAAGGAGACTATGCATGTTTTTAGAACTCGGCTAGTTCACGCGATGCGATATCACTCGAACCCACCAGAAACAATTTTCTCGAGATAATTGAATGAATGCGCTCTTGGCTTTTGAGAAAATGAAATAGATAATTTGGTTTCCTTACGTAGCGTATGTACTACATTTATAGTTGATTAAAATATTTGATCGCTAAACTATTAAAAAATGATCACGTCTTAAGTCAGCGACCACTAAGAAAAAACTATTAAATCTATTAATCTCTTTAACATCCCTGTCTCCTCACTGACGTTTGTTATATAAAAAAACAAAATTGTACTAAAACTGGCAGCTTTTGGAAAGTAAACAAACATACCTTTCATGATGGAGTAGACGAGGAATACCATGTAAAGTTTTTTTTTGTTAGATTTGTCAAAAGCTATTAAAGCCCGTCTGACACTTTATTTTATTTATGTATTTATAAAATGAAATTAGATGAGGAATTTCCAATTTCGTGAAAAAAGGAAACAGATTCGTAAACATTGTTGTATTGGTCTAATTCAAATCCTCTATGCTCAGCATTGCTCACGACTGCTCATGTTCAAGAGTCGAATGTTCTAAGCTCTTTCTAAATTTGCTCATGGGCGAGCATTTCGGTATTCTTCGATTTGCTCACACTCACGCTCACGAATTTTTAAAAACTGCTCACGGCTCGTGAGAAAAGTATGAGCAGAGAGCTAAAATTGAGCACTCGAGAGCGAGCATTTCCGTACCTGGGTGTAAATGAGTCGCTTAGAGTGAGTCCAGTGTGAACACCGTCAAAAGTATAAAGCCGGAACTACACTTTCTTGTCTAGTGTAAGGTGTTTTTGAGTGGCAACGGCGAGCGGCCGGCGTGTAGTGTTGCGTTGTGTGATTGACTGACTAGACTATCTTTCCCGCACACAGACACTAAATTCTGTCACACAGCAAGATATAAATTACTAGCTGAACAGAATAGAATGACGGAACTGAAGCCGCAGACGGAACTGGAAGAGCTGTCAAAAAGTGTCGCACGTAATTTTTTTTACATGACCACAATGGAGCTGTACATGTACAGTACAGCTTTGAAAGTATTTTGAAGAAAAACAAAAGAATAATTTTGTGTACAAGCTCAGAATTCACATTTTTTGTTTCCAATAATTTTCCTTTTAATAATAATAATTTTTTTCGCGATACAAATAACCACAATATTTTTTTCCGACCCAAAAAGTTGTTTTTTTTCTTCATACAATTTGAAACGTCCGTTGTGTTCGCAACATTAAATTTGCGTGTATTCAATATTTTGACAGCTATTCCAGCTCCGGCTCCGGTTCTGTCTTCGTCACCATTCTGTTCAGCCAGTTAATAGAAATGGGAGTACGATTGATCTCGACACAACAAACTTCTCCAAAACTCGACAGGTTTCGGCAAGGAGATATATTTTTATGTTCCTTCTAATACTAGAACAGATTAGGACAGGTGTATTCAATCAATAGGGTATGTAGACGATGGACTGCTCCCATCGTTCCCTTTTATTACATTAAAATTATTTGATCTTATGTGTTATGTCATTTTTCGCCCAACCAAAAATTATATTTTTTCTTTTATTTCCAAAATCACCAAAACAATTTTATGTTTTTGACCTGAGGTCCAGTCTTCAAATCCCGTATTTTACATACTCAACGCACACAAAATGCTATTTATTACATTTATTTTAAATGTATGAGTATCAACTAGACATTTTTTACCTTTGTTACTTTTCCGTTTTATTTATTTACAAAATTTAATAAACATCGTTGAACCTCATTCTATCCGCCAGTTTATGTTCCTAAACCAAGTTTGTACAACTGTCCCTTCTTTAGGCAAGAAAAAGTTAGGGCAAACTTGACGAGAACAACATTTATGATTTAGATGATCTTGTAAAGCGACTTAAGTGCCGTTTTGCAACGTTTGAGTATTTTATATAGCTCCCTTTGGTAATTTTTTTTTTTATCATAAATTGCACCTAAATAGATCTGTTTCAAATTCAGTTGAAACAAGAACTGAAGTTAATCAGTACTAAGTTAATTGTAGTAGTAGCCGTGGCGTGATGGTTAGTGCGATGGACTGTCATGCCGGAGGTCTAAGGTTCGATCCCCAGCCTCGCCACCTATTTATTTAAAAGAAAAAACGGCTACTACCTCTTGCGAGGAATTGACAAATCCTCCGAGAGTATCTCCTGCCACAGAAAAGTGCCGCTCGTTAGCCGTTCGGATTCGGCAATAAACTGTAGGTCCTCTCCATTCCTGCAGACACGCACTCAGGAATGGTTGAGAGTTGTAAGTCACTAGGCCCTAGTTCTTCATGAGCTGTTGTGCCATCAAATTTATTTATTTATTTTAAGTTAACTGTAGGGGGCTTAGTTCTAAAAAAAAAATCTTTTGATGCCTACATTTTTCATACGCATCAGCAACGCAAACTTGATGCTTTGTAGAAATATTAATTTACTTAAGTCTGACGTTTTGGAATACAAAAAAAAAGTTTATATCGAAGCAGCTGAAAAAAATTTGGATGCGCAGTAAATGCGCATCTAATGAATTTTGGAACTCAGCCTTATGTTAAATAATTATTAATAAATCCTGCAAAATAAATTGAACTTGAGTTAACTCGAATGCAGTTCTTCAGTCTAAGATTAACAGTTGTCAAAAATCAGACACTATGGACACCTCATACAATTTTTTGTTATTTGACAGATATGACATTTCAGTGTTCAAGTTTGTTTCATAACTCAATTGTAGAGCTCTTTGCTTTGAACTTGCTCTGTTCGCTCAGTGGTCTGCTTAAATCTGAAACACAAAAACGTCTAATATCAGAAGTAGATACAATTCTGTCAGAAATATCTATGCAGTTAGTTATGTAACCCATAGTCGTTGAGCTAACTAGGACAGAAAACATGTTTCAGAAGTTGAATTCTTGATCTCGCACTAAAAAAAATGATATTCAACTAAATTGACGCAAATGAAATGAGAAAACCCAAATCGTTCTTTCGAAGATTACGGATTTTAATTATTTCTTGAGAATCGGCCAAAACGATCATTTAATTTTAAGCGAATTGGGCTTTTTTACTTATGCTTAAAACAACACAAGACCACACTGTATAAAGTAAATCATTAAAATAATAAAAAAAAAAATTACACTCATGCACATCTGTGTGCTAGTTATGTACTTTTATAAACTTTTAACATAGGTACTTGTTATTTAAATGTGTATTTCTTTTTTTTTCTCTTTTTAATGATTGCTCAAATGAAAATCAAACAAAAAGTTGAGGGAGGCCAAGCAGAGATGATCTTTAAAACACTTTGATTAAACACTCAAGACGGAATTTACTTTTTGTGTATCACACATTATTTACATTTAAAATATGAAAAGAAAAAACAAAAAAAAAAACAACATTTTATTAGATTTATCAAATGCGTAGGTACTTGTGCTTGTACGTCTGTATTATAAAAATATTCACGAGATTGTTCATAGATTGCCACCGAAGGCAATGACCAGTTTGTTATACTCGTAATCTACAAGCTTTTCAAATCCAATGACTATAGTTTGAAATGAGGGACAGGCGACAGAATAACAAAAAAAAAAAAATAATAATAAAAACAAAATATAGTGTGCATGCAATAACCGTATGTTTACTATAGGTACATACCTACCTAGTCTGTATAATATATTTTGGTTCGTAGCAAAATTTTAGTTAGATGTTCGATATTTTTGATTTTTCTTTTTTGTTAGGGGAAAATGTCAACAAAGGAGTGGAAGTTAACAATGACGACAATGTTTTAAAATTATACCCCGTGGTGCGATTTTACCATAGGTGTGCAAAAAGGTGTAAGTTTTTCGATTGCGATATTCGTACAGAAATTGTAATTTATTCGACCGTACTGAGTGACAATGTGAGTTTCCACCAAAAAGAGCATCAGCATAGCTATGAAAAGGATCAGTTTAAGCGAGAAATATGTTGTTTGCCAATTAGGAAAACATGATGATATAAGTGAAAGGTTTAAAGAAGTGCAACGACGGAAGGAAATAAAGAAAAATTAACAACAAGAAAAAAGAAAAAAATTAATGGCTGATTTTTGTCAAACTATTAGGATATTTTTTTTGACAGATACATATAACAGTTAGAAATAAGTACTGGCTTATACTTACTTTTGACAGTTATATGTACCTGACTGCAAACTCTAAAGGCGTTTTCGATCGGTCATCCAGGAGCCTTCTGAACCCACAAATTCAGTGTTCTTCTTTTGGATATAGAAGAGAAAATGCTTCTGGATTTGAATCGATTTGAATCGAAACCAGAAGCCTGACACACACAGATGATTAAAATGTCAATATCCAGCTCGTGTAAGAAATCAAGTCGAACGACTATATTTAGCATCACTAAATGAGCCCATAATCAACTGTCATTGGCATTGTCGCCATATTAGGCTAATCAGCGATCAGCGTATTACAGTTAACTGTATACGCTAAACTCTGTTTAGATTGGAAGATTGAAGCCGGTATCAAGACTGGTTTATGGGTAAGAGAAGTGCGGAGAATCCCTTGTGGGGAACTCCCCTCACTTTCCTTTCTAACAAACCTGTCGTGATGCCGGCCTCAATGTTCCCAATCTAAACACAGTCCTATAGAGCCATGATTATGTGTTTTTCGTTCCCAAATTGAATAGCATTAATGTGAATGAAATGAAATATCGTTCCAGCTGTATGGAAACATGGAAACATTCGATCTAAGCATAATTTCACATAATGTTCCTGTATATTGGCGCCTATTGATTATTCTTCTTTGAGGATATATGAAGTCGCTAGTCTAAGCTTATAAGCCAGCACAGCAACAATCGACGCATTGGAAACCAACAATTTTCGTGTTATTGAGAAGGCTACAAATTCAGAAGAAATCGAAAACTTTATCTCTCTAGAAATCAGATTTGAATTTGTTGTCTTCGTCGAGTTTTGTTTTTTCAGAAATACAAAGAAATTAAAAGTAAAAAATTAATGACTATTAAAAAAGTCTTTCATAGATTGTTAAGCCGAAATGTAGTTTGCAAACCATCCCTGCTTTTTATCATCTACTTCAAAAAACTGAACGAAAAAGTATTCACCAGTGCAAATGAGACAGCAATACGAGAGCTGTCAAATAGATTAAATAAACTAGGAGGTGCGCTGTATATACAATACACAATACAAACCGAATCCAATTTCATTTCGGCTTAAAGCCTAGTATGCTGCTGATGTGAAACAAAAATTCTCATACAAAAATGACACAACGAAATCAGAAACGAAAAATTTTTTCTGCTTTTCGTTCTGCGGTACGCTGTTCGATGAGCGAAATTGATAATTGTAGCAGATTATTTGGAGAGATCACTCCTATTTTTTCGCACAGAATTAATAGCATGTACCATTAATTGTGTGCGGAAAAGTGACATTTGGTCTTTATTCGTGTTTGTATTTATTGATTCTTTCATCACATCATGGCTTTCTGTGATTTGTATGCATTTGTTTGTTTTTTTTTTTTAGTTTTTGAAATCAGTGACATTTTCAAGCGGAACTTTTTTGTTGTGGTTTTCGTAAGCATTTTGTTGTCGTGTTGGAGACAAACGTAAAATGAAGTCTGTCATGCTAAACATCTATGTGAACCGGCCAAGCCATAATTTTTGACCACGATTTAGGATTTGTAGAGTTAGGGCTTGGAGAGTTAGGCCTAATAGAGTTAAGGGTTTGGCTCTTCATGAGATCTCATAACTTTTTCATAGCGAAAGCGTTATGAGCTTGTGAGTCTTGACGACCTATTTTACATGAAATGTTTTTGGTGGGATATATTTTCCAATAATTCATATGTAAAATGTGCACATGTAACATTTGTATAGATCTAAGCCATTGTCTTTCAAAACAGATACCTAATTCATTTACTTTTAAAAAAGAACAAATCTATACGAAACCTTGGTATTAATTTAATTCAGATTTTCTTCAATAAATCTGTGATTATGAATATAGGCTTTTATATAGCAGCTCTCAATTTTTCAACTGCGGAAAATAATAACAAATTCCAGATAAAAAAAATTACAATCGTCGAGGCCATTTCATAAAAACAAGGGATACAGGAAGTTTCGATGTTTGAATTCTTCGAAATAATTGCATATACATAATATTGTCGATAAGGTTACATACACACATAAATTCATATTTAAATTGAACAAAAGATATCTTTATAAAAAAAAAATGTTGTCACTGCATTTATGGGAAAATACAAATAAATAAATAAGAAATCATCTTTCAAAACATGTTGCACGATCGATATAACCTCAGGCAATAGGTACTACACGCAGCCTCTCTTTCCTCTCTCTGGCTTGATAGGCATTGGTTTTCTTTCTGTATGTCGTGCCATGATGAAATTAATATTTTTTTTTTATCATGTAATTCACTAACAATAACAATATATTTTTTTCTAATCTTTTTTTTTTTTATTTTTTTAAAACGAAATGAAAGCACGATTTAATTTATATTTACAAACATAAAATATAAAAAAAACAACAATTATTACTTGAGGACGATAAAAATGTTGTTGACCTTATTTTTATGGAGTATATGAGTATGATAGTCACTATTGCTGCCGGGGATAAGAATGACAAAAAAAAATAGTTCAAAATAGATTTTGATCCCGTTCTTTTTTTAAGTCTTGGTCAACCACAAAAAGAAGAAAAGAAGCTCTTAGGCCTTCCGCACGAACAATTGTTTTGGGATCTCAAGTTACCTAATTTTTTATTTGTCATACGAAAGCGATTAGTTCGCGTTTAATTGATGACCTTTTATACTCATACAAGTATATGTTGAAGACGGCACGCGGCGGCGAATTACATGCGGAAATTTTCTAAATTACAAATTCGTCATCAACATTTTCTCCCGTACAAGGCACCGTTAGGGATATATTACTGAATATCCATTTCTGGGGGCCTTTAAAATTGTTAGCGGCGCTCCTATCGATGGGGTTTTTTTACAGTTTCTTAAGAACATCATCAGGAGGCTGTATACCAAAATCCAGCTTTCTGGCGATTTTTCTAGAATTTTGCTGTTTTTATGTCTAATATGACTGGACTATATTTTTTTTTTTTTTAAGTTTTGAAGTAAGGTCATCATCTGCTACAGATGAAAAAACTTTTTTGTTTTCAATTCTACGATAAAAGGTGTATTAACATAAATTGTAGAGAATTTGATTCTATACACAAATGTGGTAAAATTTTGTTTGTCCGATGAATGGTTCTCAAGATATCGCGACGACCTTTTTGGGCCCCCTTTTCCTAAATGGCGGACAAATGGGGGGGGGGAGTTCAACCCCGAAAACTCGTTTTTACAATCACACTGATCCCTACTACAGATCCATCAAAAAAAATTTTGTCCTTTATGAAATGCAAGGTTAATGCAACATTTCAATGGACTATTTCTTTTCCGGTGCGCACTGGGGCAGAATGAACCTATCGGTGGCAATAAATCAGCCGATAGAGCTAGGAATCTAAAAATTTCTTGGAATGTTAATAAAACCAATCTATTGATATTTCTTAGCCCAACAATGACCACGCCCACCAAAACGCCCACTTTTTTTAACTAAAAAAAAATGTAAGAATTAATTTACCTACTATTTTTAGTATATTAAAATTTAAGGCTGTCAAATTCGGCCATAAAGACTACTTATGGCTGCAGCAAAAAAGTACATACACATATTTTAATTCATATATTCCCTTTGTAAAAAATAAATACACTTAATTTTTTTTCCTGTAAGCACGGAACAACAAAAACAAATTTTAATACTATAAATTAACATATTTGATTTTTAATTCATTTAAAACAACATCATATCGTTTTTTTCACCACTGCTTTCTTCCTCAAAATCATTGATTTGTTCAACAGAGGAGCTTTAAGCAAAGTCGATGCTTCAATGGGTAGGCATTGTTCCTTTTTTTCGGGTAGTTTTCTATTGCTTGTGATTACAGGAACAGACCTTAATAAAAAAGACTTAAAAATATCTCTGTTAATATTTTCTCTACTATAGATTTTCGAGAACGATGCTCTCTATAGTTTTTAAAGTCTTTGTTTCTTGATTCCTGAGCTTCGTCGATAAGTTAACTAATCGGTAGCAGAGAATGGGCTAATATTTCCAGTCCATGAATGAAATATTTATGAAGGGTTGGTGACATGTTATACCAGGGATACTGTTGCTTATAATATTTGGCAATTGCGAAATGCCTGAACTTTTCTATATCAATTTCATAGCCACTAGCGAGGATAACTATCGAAATTAGCTACCCTTTCCATTTTGGATCGAGAGACAAACAAATTACACAAAAAAAGTTGGTTTATTTGAGACTCGATTATGGGACTTATAAGTCCCAGTTCTATAAGCTTAACTGGCTAAACAGAATAGAATGACGGAACTGAAGCCGCAGACGGAACTGGAAGAGCTGTCAAAAAGTGTCGTACGTTATTTTTTTTGCATGTCCACAATGGAGCTGTACAGCTTTGAAAGTATTTTGAAGAAAAACAAAAGAATATTATTGTGTACAAGCTCAGAATTCATATTTTTGGTTTCCAATAATTTTCCTTTTAATAAATAATTTTTTTCGCGATACAAATAACCACAATATTTTTTTCCGACCCAAAAAGTTGTTTTTTTTCTTCAAAAACAATTTTTTTCAAATTGAAACGTCAAAAGTGCCGTACGTGAAAAGTTAAAAGTTGGTGAACTCTTCCGTCTGCGTCTGCAGCTCCGTATGCGTCTACGTTCCGTTGTGTTCGCAACATTGAATTTGCGTGTATTCAATATTTTGACAGCTATTCCAGCTCCGGCTCCGTCTGCGTCACCATTCTGTTCAGCGAGTAACACTGCGCTAATTAGTACCCCAAAAGTACATTGTTAAAAATAAATAGCTATAAACTTAAATTTTTCAGTTACAATTGTATATGGTGGGTATTGTTAATGTTTTTTATACAGGGGTATTTCTGTGTGCGCTAGTAAAAACTTGTTCAACAAGATTTTACTCAAAAGGGCCTTCCGTACGAGTATTTGACAAGTGTTTTTCGTGTAGATTTTTTCTAATGTTTTAGTACCTATGTAGGAATGTATTTAGGTACATGTTTTTTATATTTGATTATAATCATCAAATAATCTTTTTGAAATTTTATATAGACCATAAGTTTTCATAAAATTGTTGCATAAAATTGAAAACAGCAATAATACGTGCGTCATGCTCTTGAAAAATAATTATCTGAATCAATTTCAATCCAACCCAGATTTCAAATCAGTTTTCATTGCAGTCCACCTAGTTGATCTTGTGTTTGTAAGTATTTTGCAAAATAGTACACGTGATATGTTTCTAAAAGATGAAACTAAATGAGTGTTCTTTTTTTTTTAGACTCTTATTGTTAAATAGTCAAATACCTAGTGAACTGAAGGTTTTGCAATAAATAATGAAAGAAGGTTGACAGAACGAAATCCAGACATTCTCTAATTTGCAAAAAATTACATCAGACGAATCCATATTTAAAAAAAATTGAAGCCCATGATCTTTTCTTTTTTTTTTTAAGCCATCGATATTATACATGCCTTTTACTATATCCCACCAAAAATAAAAGATAAAAACTAAACATTCATTCTTGTCGAACAAATCTATTTTTTTTTTTTTTTCTCTAACCACGATTTCACCCCATTGTATTTATGTGACAGAACTGACATTAGCACTATAATAATGGCCGACAACTGACTTGACACTGACATTTGATTGATGTTTGCTATAGTTAACCATTTTAGATACCAAACAAAATAAATAAATAAAAAAAAAAAACCAACACACAACAATAAAATTTCGTTGACTTTCAATAAAATTGATGTCTATGTATATTATGTATGGTGATGTGAAAAATTGTTGATGGTTGTTTGTAAATACATACATACATAGGAATATTCGTACCTAACAAGCAAACGAGCAACGAACGATCCATTCCAATTCTATGATCCAGTGTATCGGTATCCATATCCAGTCCAGAGGACGGAAATGACTAATGAATTCATTATGATACGGATCAATCGACACCACGTTGTTCTGTGTAGAGAAATTCTATTTTTTTGCTTACATGCAAAAACTAAAAACAGATATCGATAAGTTTAACGAGTTTTGTACATGAAATGTTTGATGTACATAATGTAGTTAGGTATGTACATTTAAATTGATTTAAATATCAGAAAAATTGTTTAACAGTTTGTTCTGGGAATATGCAATGAGGCAATAGACTAGACATTCGTGAAATTGATATGGTATAGTAAAAATATACCTGATGTATATGAAATGTACATACATGTGAGCAGAGCATCAAAAATAACAGAACTATCACAAATTTATTATAGAATAAGAAGGGGACAACTTCTGACTGCAATTAGGAAAACAAAATTGGAAATTACCTAATTCATCATAAATCAGAACAAAGCTAAGTACAGACAATTGTCAGATATGTCAATACTCTGACTTTAGCTGCCAATGAGCTTACAATTGCCAAATACCTTAAAATGCTAAATTGCCTATTCTGAAAATATTTTCAGGATAAAAAGAGCTATTGGAAAAAAAATTTATTTAAAGTAATTTTGAATTTCACTTTTCAAAATGCAAAAGTTGACGCAACGTTTTAGAATTTGAAAAACAATTATCTATAAGGTTCTTGCACCAATTCTCCGATGTTATGTTAATGATCGAGTTATTTATAAGATTAATAAATTAATAAATACAACAAATGAGAAGGTTGGCCTTCTTTTGGTTATCTTTTGTCATAATTTGACAGGCTTATTGGGAGAGCCTATTCGAAAAAAGTCTATTCAACAAAAGTCGATCAAAATTCTGATCAACTTGAGAGTTTACTATAACTCGAGAGTTGAAACACAATTTTGAATTTCTTTTTATTCACTTGTTTTTTTCTCAACTCCCCAGTTGAATAATATCCCTAGATATTATAGATAAAATAGAACTATCATTTTCAATTTTAATTTTGATTAATTGTGTTATTAATTTGAAGTTTTTCAATATTATTTGTGTGTTATTTAATGTTAAACTGTGTATTGTGCCATTATACCACGAAACGAAACATGGACAAATCGTCGGAGGAAATCGCGAATGGATTTACTGCCCAAAGAAATTGATGGCAAATTTCCAAAAATATTTGCTTCAGAGCATTTCCCGATTTATTTTTTACCTTTTGCTGTCTGTAATCTGCTTTTGTTGCAAAATTTAAATGACAACACAACATTTGTATGTAAACTCTCAAGTTTGCTCGGTCAACTTCTACTTTTTCCGGGAGTTAGAAAATCTAAAGTTGATCAACTCTAGAGTTGAAAATCGAAAGTTAAAAACTTCAACTTTGTGTGAATAAAAACAAACTCACAAGTTGAGAACAAAACTCCTCAAGTTATGTTCAACTTTGAGTGAATAAAATCGGCCTTAAACCTCCGAAAAAAGGCAATAAGGTTCTATTAACTAAATATCTATACATGCCTACATACATCCGATTTTGCGGTACTTCTAGGCATAGTTAAAAAGTAAAAATTATATTCAGTACTTGATTACAAAGTCGTTAAAGATTACATGTTATTGAACTTTTTTCAATTACAATTACATGTAATTGTAATTGAAAAAAGTAATTGAATTTAATGTAATGGAAAAATACACAGATTTGATTACTTTTGGAGTAATTGATTACATAATTTGTTATTAATTTCAAAAAATATCAATTTCATTTAAAAATAAAAACAAACAAGGCATAAGAATCTTTTCCTAAAGAATTATTATTTAATTTTTAAATATCCTGTATATATGTATTCAGTGTTTAACTTTTAACGTTTAATTGTTTTTTTTTTTAACCTAATATTGCAGCTATTCTTTATTTTTGGTTCAAGTTCAAGTTCAAATTTATTTGCAGTTTAAGGTTTACATTATTTATAATTGAATATTTAAATAGTTTAGTTATAGAAACTTATTTTTTACATCTACAAAATATTATATTTATGACAAAATATTAACATAACCATACAAAGTTTAATGTTATAATATTTAAGGGAAAACACTACAAGAAAAAAAACCCTCATGTAATACTTAAAAACTAAAATTGCACACAAAACCAATTTGACTCAAGGTTAAGTATAAGTTCATTATCTGAGTAAGAACACCTTTCAAAAAAATTTTCTTGTAGCTTGTAAAGTACAAATTTAATTGGGCTGACATTAGCTCTGTTATGGAGCCTAGCAGTTGAAAAAGACCATGACAAATTAAGCATTAATTTAAGAATTTTGTTTTGGCTTATTTGTAGCTTTTTTATGTGGATCTCAGCACAGTCAAGCCATACTGTGGCACCATACGTTAGAACTGGTTGAAAACCGTTTTGAAAATTAGGATTTTATTATGTATGCTCATGCTCAGTCTAGACCTCCTGTTGATAAATGGATATATGTAATATTTTAACTAAAAGATTAGTTTTATGGATCGTGATTGATACGTGTCTTTCGAAGGCCAATTTTTTATCAAATCTGACACCAAGGTATTTACAACTTTCAGTCCATTGAGTACTAGTTGAGTTTATTGTAAGCATAGTTTTAGGGAGAAAGCTTTGCTTTCTGCGTCGAGTAAACCAAATAGCTTGACATTTTTCAGCATTAACTTTTATTTTCCACTTATTGAAGAATTTAATAAGAGTGTCTAGTGAACTCTGTAAACTAGAAAGTGCTTCATGAGGAAGAACACTCGACGAAAAAAGCGCAGTATTATCCGCAAACATGGCCACTTTGGTATTATTTTCTAATTGTGGTAGATCTGACACAAAAATATTGAAAAGGATGGGCCCAAGAACAGAGCCTTGTGGAACTCCAAAACGAATATCATACATTGACGACTTTGCCATTCCAGTAAACACAAAAAATTTTCTATTTTTCAAGAAGTTCCACACGATTTTGATGAGGTAGTCAGGCAACATTGTCAAAAATCCAAAAAAAACAACGAAATTTGCTCGCTTTTTTTCAGTTCTTAGCAATTTTAACCCTAAAATTTATTAAATATATTTAATATACTTGTTAAATGTTTAATGAATATAACTATGTATTCTAAACTGACATGCCTCTAGTATCGGCCTAATTTGAAACAGAAAAGAAGTAGTCATATTTAGGTTCACTGCATACAGTCTGTCTGATATCTGTTAAAAATCTATTTCGCCAGTTTATATTTCAGAGGGCTCAGAGAAATCAGCAAAATTTCCCCTTTTTTGCTTGTCAAACACTAAGGAAAAAAAATAGGGATTATTGCGAACAAACATTTCCCTAGGAATATTTCCTCCTTCAAACATTGGGAACTTAAATTTTGATCAAACATTTTTCCTCGGAAGTCATTTCTACCGGGAGTAAATTTTCCAGGGGAATTTGGCTGTCATTAATATTGGATTTGATTTATTTCGGGGGAGATTCACGACAACAGAACAATTTTCGAGGGAATAAAATATTCCGAAAAAAAAAAAAATTAATTCCCCCCGAGATTTAAATTTCAACTTTGTCGAGTATATACATATAACGGTATTATATTGTCTTTGGTATAACCTATGACTGTAGGTACAAACCTATTCCTTAATGTTATCGATGAAATGTGACAATCGGTATGTTGGTGACAAAACATGTGTTGCAGTCTAACAATAAAATGTTCCAAATGTAAATGACCTGCAAAATTTATTTCACTCCTCCAATTGAACGCTGAGAGAAAGATTATACAATGAAGTATTAAACAGAAAAAAAAAACAATAGCTAACTATATTTTCTGAGAAAGAATGCTGAATGTGGTTTTGGCTTTGCCCGATGTTGGTGAATATTTTCTGTTGACGAATACATTTTATTTGAATTCTTATGAATCTTTGGCGGTTAAAAAAAATTAAGTAGGTATTTTTTTTTTTTTAATTTTGTATTTATTGGGAATGGAAAAAAATCACATATTTTAAACCAAGCACAACGATAGAATTCAATTGGAGAATCGATTTAATGAAAAGTATAATTAAAGTGCTTGCCATGTCTTAGGGATTTTGTAATAAATTCTTGAACTTCTTTCTTTCACTGTTTCTTTATTTTCATGTATGTACATGGTAGGTAAGTACATTTAAATAAAAGCTGTAAAACTAAGTATAATTGCACCTGAAACAATCTTTTAGAAAAATATTGTGGAAAAAATAGGTACCTACACTCTGTGAAAAGTGGTCGTATTGAGATGAAACAAAAAGCATTCTAAAGCTTTATATTTTTCGTATTGAGAAATTTTAACAAATGATTGCAATTATTATCATAAGAAGCAGCACGACCTAAAAATTTTAATTTAATTTTTTTTGAACATTGTCATTTTCTTTGAATTTTCTTTTTTTTGAGCCAATTTAATGTTTTGTTTCGAAAACTTGTTCATTCAGCTTTTAAGGTCGTCTTTTTTCGTCATTCTACAATCTTTTCTTCAGAAGAAAATCTGGCTTTGAATGAAAAAACAGACTTTTGACTTTTACTATACCAATATCTTCGCAAGGAATGACGGCACGGAAAATTTAAGGTTAGTTTTAAAAACTGGAATTAATTTTCTACAAGATTTTTTCAAAACTTTATAAGGATTATTTTTTTTTTTTTTTTTTTGACTCCTTACCGTAACATTCAGAAAAGGTTAAAAAAAAAACGACTTTTTATAGACTTTTTGCAAATCTTTTACTGCTTTACAAATATTGACTGCAGAACTTAAATTGTTAAGACATTTCAAAGAACTATAGATCACCAATATTTCTGTAAAATTTCAAATTAATCCATTGAACAGTTTTCACGCACCGAATGATCAAAATCATAAAAACCAATTACCTAAAGGAACAAATTTGGTGGTTCATAAACATTGTGAAATTATCATTAAAATGGGAAAGAAAAGAACAAATTTTATTCACCTTTTTCACAGTTTTGCATTATTACTTATACATTTACTGTTAAAAAATTGGACAAAAAATGTTCTTTTTTCTTTTTTTGGTTAGGCTGAAAGAGTGATGTTTATTGTGTCGCTTTACTTTCGGGCTGATGACTAAACATGTTGGAACAGGGCTCGGCAAATTGTCAATTCTCATCAAATAAACACCTTGGTTGGTATAAATAAAACAGAACACCTGCTCAAAACTTTGCTTAAAGCCCAAAACAGATGTGCAGCTTTTTCCAATGCGCGAAAATAAATTTACACAGGTTCTTATGAGAGCTGACATATTCCAGGCTCTGCATGCAGCCTTTGCTGCACGATATCTCTATTTTTAATTTCGCTGCATAGGAAAAAGCTGCACATCTGTTTCGGGCTTAAGAGTAATAAATAAATTCAATGCAACTTTTGCATTTTTACGAGCATCTATTTGGTTTTATTCCGTCTTCTGAGGTTATATTAACTAAATTTTCATTGCATCAATAAAAAATTCGTTGCACCAATGACAATTTATTACATTTAAATTTTTTGTTTTATTTCTTGTTTTGGTTCTTGTCAAAAAAAAACTATAAACGAAACAGAATAATGAAGAGAATTCCTTGCTCACAAGTCCATCGGCGAATCTAAACTTCTGAATATTGAATCATCAGTAGTTGTTGACTTGTGAATCATATTTTCTTGAACTCGAATATCATGTCAACTCAAAACTAAAATTTTTTGAGGTGTGTTATTTTCTCAACGTTCGATATGTAAAATAATTTTTAAATGATATTTCTTAAATCGGTTTAAACCTGTTACAACATTGACAAGAAATCAGTTTTATACGCCACACATGTTCGGTCATAAACCCTTATCTAATGTTTCTGTTTCAAACACATGCCTTGTTTCATTATGTATATTATATGTATGTATAACATGAAAACCACACGTAGATCGGTAGCTTAAAAAAATTCATCAAACAAGAAATTACATCCCAAAAAAAAAAAACACCTGCTGATTTCTGGGAACATATACAAACATCTACACTTGTTTCAATCTTCAATGATTTCTTGCGCATAGAAATTAAATCGAGCGGAAAGTAAAAGATGAGCACAACCAAAGAAGGGGACCAGCACCAGACAAAAGCGTCATACTTGTTGAGCAAAGCAAAAACAAAAAATGAAACAAAAATGACTAAGACGACACAATGTAGCCGCACACTAATTAGGTAGATACAAAAACAAAATATGAAAATGGATGTAATTAAAGAAGTTTCTGTTTATTCGGCCCAGTATTGCCCTCCGTCAGTGGGCAATGGACATAATTCGGGCATATAGTTTTTCTTCAAGTCACACCTAAGACTTTAAATGGCGATAAACTGTTATAATTGATAAAAATTAACACATTTCGTGCAAGTGAGAACAATTGTGGTTCAAATATTGATCCGGCGGCGGACTAAATAGGGTTCAGTGATGGTTTGGGCAAGTAATCTTGAACAATCCTTAAACCTCAGTTAATCCAACTAATTCGACGAGTTGAAATTGCTGAACTACGGATTAAATATTGAACCATGTCTTTACAACTAGCCCTTGAAGCCTCGTGGTATGAAAACATCTTCATTATAACGTATAAGACGAGACTAGATATCGCTTAAGCATAGACATTTTATAAATAAATAGACCTATAATAAATTAGCACTTTCTAAGTTTTGGTTCTGAGCATAAACAACAAACTGAAATAAGATTTGTGGTCCGCTGTTAAATCTTTTTTTTTTATATAGTTAAGTTTATTTTATCAATCAAAGTTTACAGTCCCTCATAGATTTAGATCATGGGCTTTTTTTTTCAAGGAATTACAACACCACAAAGCTATCCAGGACAAATGATTTGTATAACATGGAAGCAATTCCACTTAAAAAATAAATTAAGCGGATTTGAAAACAGAATTGGAATTATTATAACTGTTATACATGTAGTAAGCGGTGATTTTCGTACAAAAAAAAAACTAACATCAACTTATCTCGTTATCTGCGTTATACCAGTTTATACCAATCAGCGGGTAGATAAATACATAAATAGAATTTAAATAGTTTTTTCATCTTCTCTTATAGCTTGTAAACTGATCTTGACATAAAAAATAATCAATTTTTCTGCACAAAAAGTATTTATTTTCAACGCATGCGGTAGTCCTAAGAAATTTTATGATTTCTTTTTATAGACATTTTGTGATTTATCTACATTCTGTGTCCTTAATTAAACTAGGCAAGATTCCTTTATTGTATTTGTAAAATATACACCCTCATAATATTTAAAATTTAACATCCATGGCCTATAAGACTGTAGAGGGTTCTAGGTTCCCAATTATGTTAAAAGAAAATAACTCAATGACAGGTGTTCGAATTATCGTCTGGTTGTGGTTTTACCCACCAATTTTTTTAACGAAAAATATACAAAATAAAAAAAGAAAGAATTTAAGAACCAAAAGAGGAATACAATGATGGAAAAAAATATCAAGAATAAAAAAAAACCTCTTCACTTAAAGCAAAAATGGTTAAAAAAAAAAAAAAAAAATGTTTCAACATAATTTCTGACACAGTAGAGCCCCGAAATATGCATCTCTTTACTTCTTTCTTTTTCTCTTTTAACAAAGGTCTCCTTACTATAGGTAAATTATGATTGTCTTCTGAATAGTTGTTTATTACCGTTCTTAATGAGTGTGGATCTAGTCACAAGTTAATAAAATAATGTGAACACTGGACCCTCACCCACTTGGAACAGCAATTATTTATTATAGGAAGCTATATGTTTTTTTTTTTTTTTTTTAATATAAAAGAACATCTTTTTCAGATTTTTGAAAGCGCACACACAAGACATTCGATCAAAGAAATCACTTTTTTGATTGATATTCGACTGCTAATTGCTCTTTTCAAAAAAAAAAAAAAAAAAAAAAACGCGGGAATTGAAACACACCGAAATGACCGATTAAGTTATACAGAAAAGCACACAGCGTTGGCGGTAGATTAATGATGGTGAACAAAATAACCGATCAACACGCATACATCAGCAACCAGAAACCGGAATAAGGGAATACGATGTGCCGAATATATTAAAAGATAAAAAGATAATCACTTTTTTTTAGTCGTTACTCATTTAAATTTAAAAAAAAAAAAAAAAAGTTGTAGGTACACATTTATTATTTATTTAGAAGGAAAAAAATTGCACCAATTGCGAAAAAATCGTTATAAAGAAGAGGAAATGACCATATAACCGAAAAACGCGATCACACGACAATCACTTGGTAACAATAATTTGACAGCCAGCAGTATAAACTCAATCTATATTTTTATAGAATCTCTTTTAGAAAAATGGCACTGCTTGTGAAAATATAATGTCTGATTTTATTAACGCGATCGAAAAACGACTCACATTTTCCAAAACATTTATTGGCTTTTTTTCTAAAAATCTGATGTGAAAAGCATTATTCAATTCCACCACATAGACAAAAAGGGGTTAGAAAGTCAAAATGACTCCGAAGAGCACATACAACACAAAAAAAAAAAGAAAAAAAAACATTATCTCCATCTTCTCTCTTATATACCTAAAATACTTGTTGGACGACCATAAAATAAAATCAATACAAACTTTTCAATCTGTTATAATTGGGTAAGAAAGTATAACAAAAAGAAAACTGTTCTACAAATCAAACAGTAAAAAAAATTATACCTATGAAAATCTGCTGGGTCTGCGTCGCCGCTAAGCCATGTAGATATTCGCAATTGTTGCATGCCGCTTTCGTTTGTATTTGTTATTTGACAACACAAACGTAAAAATAAAAAAAAAATACTTTTGGTCTCTCTCTCTCTCTCGCTCTCATTTCGGTTTTCTCTCACTCTCTTTCGTGTCAACAGAGTATTTTTTTTTTTCTTAAATCTTTTTAGAAGTTTTCTTTCTACTTCGTTTGGTAGATCACTTTTTTGACACAAAACACACTTTTTTTGTTTTACACACACACAAACACACTTGAAATCAGAGAATTTGTTTGATGTGTGTGTTATTTCAATTACACACACACACATTAATTTCAATAAGAAAAAAAAAAGAAGGAACAAAGGGAATGTACACGAAATTTAAAGGAATTGTACTTATTTTTAATTTAAATTTCTTTTGGAGACAGCAATATATTTCAACTACTTTTATATGTATTCCCTTTTCCATTTTCTTGAAAAATTCATAAGACCCGTTTTTCGCACAAATTTTATTTCAGAAATTCAACAAGTGTCAATGATCGTTGCTACTCTTTTCCCTCTCTTTCTACGTTCCGTTTAATTAAAACTTATAATACAAGCTTCGGTTTTTATTTTCAAAATCGAAAAGTACCTTCTGTAGGTATGTATAACTTCAAACAATAATTATTTTCGATTTAATTTTTTTTTTCTCATTCACGAAAACTTAGGTATAGACACACTAGAACCCGAAGGGAAAATAATAGATATCTAGGTATTGTAAGTTCAAAAAATTTAACAGCAACAGACACAGTGCAATGATCTCAACGTTGGCAACTCTCTTATAAGACTAAACTAAAATATAGAATTGCTGAGGTAACAAAGGCAAACGACGAACACGACGTCGGCGGCGGCGTCGTTCGCTACGTCAGTGTCGGTGTCAGGCTGTCGGTGTTCAAGAAATGGTGAGGCGGTGGTTGTTTGGCATACACTTGGTACTTTGGTGCGCGATCATTTGGCTATGTCGGTGTCTCTTTCTGACGCTCATGATGTTAGGTAAATGTCATGAAATGTTGTGCCCATGTAGGGGTGATTATGGACTTGGTGGTAATTTAAGGGCACATACCAAAAATATTATTCAATGCAGTGAATTTTTTTTTTGAGCTAAGTGGTTTAAAAATATGTATCATTATTTATTATAACAACCTCATGGATTTTGGGGTAAGTTTGAAAGATGTTTCTTCTTAGGTAAAGAAGAATCAGAAACAAAAGAGTATGGTTTTTAAAATTAAAATAACGATTTGAAAGACAGCTTAGATCCTGTATGATAATGTCCATTAATAATGAGCGAGTTTTTCTTATATGAGTGTTTCTTATATCCGTAAAATACTGTATAATGTAGAAATGTCAAATTTTAATCTCGGATAACATTTAATTAAAATTTTAAACCAATTCGCACACGTCCTAAGGCGCGACGTAAAAAATTTTTAAACTGTAGGTTTAACGCTGTGGATCCATTGGCAATATTTTAGGCAATGTCAATTTCAATGGCGATGGCAATTTATTGCTTGGGTGGGGCATTTCATGGCCAGGCAATTCCAGCTGTCAAAAAATTCACGTATAGAAATGGTGACAGAAACGGCTTAAATACCTTAACTGTTTTTTAGATTGCAAAACTTAAATTCACTTATTTGAGGTCACTCCTATTCATATTTTCAGTTTTTGTTTCAAAATGGAGGAGAAATCATTCAAAATCGTGGAGACCCTTTTTAGTAAAAGAAGAAACGTCGAAATTTATTAAATCGTTGATGGAAATCAATAATCGCCTTTCATCTTTCGGGCAATATTGCCATTGCCAAAGCATCTCCATTGGCAATATTCAAAGCAATGGCAATAAGGGAATCAATTTATTGCCTCAAAAATTGCCAATGGAGCCGCTGAGTAAGCAAAAGGCGTTTACAAGGCCACCCATTCTAATAATTGGGTAAATGCTGTATAATTGAATCAGCTGTTGGTTAAACGTCAAATATTAAACGCCACAGAATATATTCAAGCGCACAAAATATTTATATCAACATTTAAAAAAGTTAATTCAGTTTTCAAAAATAAGCTATAAAATGAAAACTGTTCAATATTATGCATATAAGAAAAATTAGTTTTAATTTCATTTTGTATACTTCGTTCCAAAATGTATTGCATATACCGATGCGATAGTTAAAGATCACATAGTGGGGCGTTTTTATACTCGGCTAATTAAATGATACTACTTAAAAATTTTCTAAATTTAAAACTCTTTACTAAAATATTCTTAGTTTTAAACATTTTCTAACTAGTATCATACTAAACCTATTTTTGTTGCTGATGAACACGCCTAAAACAAAACAGTGACAGTTCAACCCATTTTTGCAATTGTAGCTGCCAAAGTGACACTTGGATTTAGCTTGATACTAAGAAGATAAAATAGGCATTTTGCGATTTTAACTTTAGTAAAATTTTAAAAAGATAATAATTTGGAAAAGCCTTTTTCTAACGTAGCATCATACTAAAAATGCTTTAACTTCGTAATAAATCGTCTAAAATTTTGCGCCAATGTCTTAAGATTCAACAGTTTAAAAATGACTATGAATACGGCGGTTTTTTTTTTTAGTTCTCGGAAATATTTTATGTATCGTATTTCTGAACACGCCTAATTCTAAAAGCCACTATGACGTTTGGTTAAGTTTACCGAATAATTTCCCCAGCAAATTCACGTCGGGGAATTTTATGCAGTTTGTGTAAATCATTTCCCATAAAAATAGTAAGCTTACGAAAATGGTAAACCTATCCCGTGTTTTACAGCGTTTCGTGAATGTGGTAGTCGTTCTTTGTAATGCGCAGAATGTTCATTTACATTTGTTCGGATGGATGGCATTTTGAGGGGACCTTGCACGAAATTTTTGTGATAACTTATGTAATTTTTAAAAAAAATCTCTCAAAATCCAGAATTGCTCTCTTGAATGAAACATGTCGACATAGAAAATTGCATCTGTAAAGCATGTCGACCTACTATATTTCAGCTGTATCGGTGACTATCTTCAGATTTCATCTAGAACGGATCTTCTTTTGAATAAAACATGAAAAAAGTGCAAATCTTTTTGCAAAAAGATGAAATCTTTCAAATGAAAAATGACATTAGAAAATGTTTGAATAGACCGCACAAACGTCAAAACAGCTTATTAGAGCTGGAAATGCAGTGATGTCGTTAGAACTGTGGTGAATACTGATTAGCTGCGCACGGTTCCAGTTGCTTCTGTGCCGGATGAAGCTTCTTCAAAAATGAAATTGATAACATCTTATCTTTGCAGTAATATTTACAATGATCGCCGCTCATTTCTTTTGGCAATCAAAGACGCGCTTGCCTCACCAATAAAGACCAAAGACGTCGACTGATCGTCTTCATTTTATGCGCATTGCACTCAAGGCTGTTTCACAATGCGACGAGGAAACGAGACGTGAACGTGACGAGAGCTCGTCGTAGCTGTCAAACCAATTTCAAGCAATGAGAATATACCAGAGTATTCACAATAAAGCGTTTCTCGTCGTCCCGTCACGCCATGATTTCGAAAGATTGAAAAAAAGACGCGACGAGACGACGATTTTCATTTTGACAATTGAGAAGAGGACACCGAGCGTATCTGTATTTGTATTTATATTTATTAATTGTGTAGATAAATAAATAAAATACCGAAAATGGCGAGCAAATATGTGTTTTTATTTTGCGACTAATTAATTTTGTCTTCATTAACATTCCCACCGTCTTCTTCTGCTCACTTTTGGTTTTTTTTGCCTTTTGCTTTTTTGTAAATAAACACTCCCAAAGGTACTAAAAGCATTTTTTTTAACATTTTCATTTTCTTTTTTTTCAAATTTTGTATTTTATTTCCCAAATTCACTGACAAACACGAATAATTCTACACTGTCTCTGTGAATAACTCGCTGCATTGTGAATTGAGGAACGATGTTATAACGAGAAAAAGATGAAAGCGTTTCTCGTCACGCTGACGTCTCGTTTTCTCGTCGCATTGTGAAACAGCCTTCAGTTTAGTAAAGTTTTTTGTTGGGCCATGACTATGTATCTTAATATTTTCGAAAATCACACTATTCCACCATTATCTCCCCACAAAATTAATTTTCTTATTTTTTAATACCTACTGTACAGTTAGACGCCCGCTTTAATGGACTAATGCTCTCTAATTCGAGAGGAAAGCTGAGATTTTCCCAAGTTTAATTTCATTGTAAATGTACAATAAATTCTTCGTAACACAATTTACCGATATCTAATCGAAATTAAGTTAAAGTGTTTGTTCCCGACCCTGATGAACACCCAGTCATATTTGCAAGAAAATAGTCTTCCAACCTCTCGATTTCTCTCACCGAATTGTTCAGTTATACATACACGAAAAAAAAAAACAAGGTGCGATATTAAAAACGATCGTCCCATAGCAAAACTTTCAAATTTAGGTCTAAAACTAGTACAATTTTTGAATACATATGTATCCTCTTCCTTCTCAGCCTTAGCGAACGGTAACGTTGTTGTGTCAACCGATTATAGTAGGGCTTTAAGCAACGTTTCCTCTCGACTAATATAAGCTACTTCCAAGGTTTCCCAATGCAGCCACTTAGGTCCTCTTCTCTTACCCATTAATAATATGGACATGCTTATATATAATAACTAACCCATTTCCAGTAATAGACACAAATATTGGGTAGTAGCCGTGGCGTGATGGTTAGTGCGATGGATTGTCATGCCGGAGGTCTAAGGTTCGATCCCCAGCCTCGCCACCTATTTATTTTAAACAAAAAAAAAACAAAAAACGGCTACTGCCTCTTGCGAGGAATTGACAAATCCTCCAAGAGTATCTCCTGTCACAGAAAAGTGCCGCTCGTTAACCGTTCGGATTCGGCAATAAACTGTAGGTCACCTCCATTCCTGCAGACACGCACACGGGAATGGTTAAGAGTTGTAAGTCACTAGGCCCTAGTTCTTCATGAGATGTTGTGCCATCAAATTTATTTTTTATTTATAACCCATCTCCAGTATTGAGTCGATTTGCGACTTTCGCACGATATCTTATCGAAAGGGTCAACTTTCGTGACGTTAGTTTCTTTTTTTTTAATTAAATATGTAGTAAGAAAATTAGTCTCTTGATAAAACAATCTTAAATAATCATTTATCTTGCGATATTCTATTCCAACTTAAGCACACTTTCTTTAACTAAACCTTAAATGTGCTTTCTACTAAAGGAAACAAAAAATACATTTTTTCTGCCTACGAAGACAACATCGTTCAGCGTTGTCGACAAAACATAAAAAAACTAAACCTTGCGAGTTTAATGACAGAGAATAGCAGCAGCATCAACTTGGGAAAATCCGAAGAAAACTTCAAGCCCCAGTAACAGCAGCAGCAGGAGCAGCAACACAAGCAACATCCAGCGGAAGGAAATTTATTTTCTTTACCTTTAATGTAGATAGGTATTAAATAAATAAACAAGAAATAAAGTTAAAAAGTCAGATTGTAACCGGCAACTACAGAAGAAAATATATAACTGTAAAAAAAGGGAAAAAAACATTACATTGATTAGGTATATTGTACCGAGAACAACAGTTGAGTTGGGAAAAAAGTATCTACACACACACACATACTTATGTACAGTACATCTCTGCCGTACTCACATAATATTCAATAATAGGTTTATATATTTTTTTCTAATTATTCCTTCTATGCTCTCTCTATGATTACACGATCATTAACCATTAAAGATTTTATCAAGATCAAATATCTGTTATCTCATTTGTTTGTGTGTAGGTCTAAACATTCGAAATGTCGAAAACACCTGAAACGATTCTCCGTCTCCGACAAAGAATCACTCTCTTTTCGCTAAGCCCAAAAGCGATCACTCACTAATTTTCAATCAGAAATCATTGTGAGAAATGAAAATGAGTAGGTAAGCAAAAATATCATTTCCAACGCATACAGTGCTGTGGAAAAAAAATGTAGGTAGTTCAAATATTCTGGCACAGGTTCATAACGTTACTAGTGCAAATACAGATAGGTTTTAGGCCGAAAGGTATTAGAATTAAGTTATTATTGTATAACTTAGAACAGCATTGGGGGCCAGTAAGTTATTGTTAAGTAGGCTAGTTTTTTTAGCATTTTTTTCAGGAACACAAAATAAAAACAAAATCATAAAAATTTATTCAGTTTAAATTAATATTTTGCAAACTATTTTTTGGCTTTGGAGGCACAGGTTAATAACCTCGAAAAAAATTTTGTCGGTCAATACATTCTTTGTAGGGAAAACATTTTTGATTTAGGGGATTTCTGATCCAGAAAATTGAGTTTGCGCACCCACTAAACTTTCAGTGTTCATAAACTGTTATAACTGTTATAAATTGGCACGAAATAAGTCGCCAAAATCATTCATTTCCAGCATCCCTGATAGACAGGAATGGGAAGTCACTCAACCACATGGCTCAACGGTAGCAGTCTTTACCGATGGGTCTAAAATGGAATGTGGAGTTGGAACGGGATTCTATTCGGAAACCCTAAACTTAGCCAGCTCCTTTAGACTCCCGGACAACACTAGTGTTTTCCAAGCTGAGTTTCTGGCAGTAACCAAAGCCGCTGAACGGCTGTCAATGCTGGCGATACCGCCATCTGAGATTACCTTCTTCATTGACAGCCAAGTGGCCATAAAAGCACTCTCTGCCATCGAAATAAAATCAAAGCTCGTTTCCTGCTGCCGCGAAGAGCTCAAGGCTCTTGGCTCGCAGCACAAGGTAAGGCTCTGTTGGGTTCCTAGCCATATAGGAATTCCAGGTAACGAGAACAAATTGGACCATCAATTGATCCAAACCGAGCAGAACTAAACGTATATGCACCAATCTGCTCCTTAAAACAGACTGTGGCAAAGAAAGTTCTTGAGAAAACTAATCTAAGGCGGACCCTACTCGACTCCTGCGCGAATACCAAAAAACTTTGACCATGTTTCAACAAGGGGAAGACAGATAGGATATTGACGCTAAATAAGAAATCACCGACTCTCTCGCAGGTACAATTACTGGACACAATCTGCTGAAGTACCAAATTAAAAAAACTGAGGCTCACCACGGATGATCTGTGCAGAGGTTGTGGCGATGAAGAAGCACATGAAGACTCTTCTAACTTCTTATGTAACTGCCCGGCACTCTCGCAACTAAGAAATAAACACCTAGGAAACTACTTCTTCGATAACAAAGAAGAGCTCTCCAATTTGTCTGGTGTGCAATTGTCGAAGTTCATTAATGCCTCTAGATGGCTTTATAATCCATGAAAATTTATAGGTTAAATTGTTTTGGAGTGTTCAATCCTCCAGGGTATCACAAGGGATCTACATTGATCTAAGTGTGATAGGAACAAGATCTTCTATCAGCCCGATAACCTAACCTAACCTAAGTCGCCAAAAAAAATGAAATAAGTCCCCAAAGAAATAACGAAATTACGGCATATAAAGAGTGAGGTATGTATAGGGGGCAGCTGCCCCCCTGCCTGGCCCACTGTAGGATTTGGGGTAGGTGCGAGGTTGGGTGTATGCAAAGTTTCTATTGCATTTAAAGAATCTGGATATAAAAAAAACTTTGAATTTATCCTATATATCCAATGTCAACAGCTGGTTTCTAAATATACATATACGTGGCCCAAAGTTGCACATTTAAAATTTTCAGACATGAAAATGTAATGCATCATAAAAAATTCCTATTAGGGGCATTTCACGTGAATCGGACAACGAAAAAAGGGGTGGGTCTTGAAATTGGTTTATCTTTGGGTTATTTTTTCTTTGTCTATTTTCTAACGTGAATACCAAAGGATTTTGTTTTCTAAGGCCTGGTCCTGGAATTATGGGCTCGTAAAGTTTCGTCAAGCTATGTGGTATGTCTTAAAGGATTGTGTTGCTCAATTAAATAAAAAGATATACAAATTATTTCAATGGTGGAATAGGTGACAATAAGATTTTCATTTATGATATCAAAACCGGAAATCGATTTTTATTTTTGGTAGAAAACCGGAAGTTAGCATATCAAATCAATTTTTAGGTAACTTGGACCGTTTTGATATTTTTTTTTTTAAACTTCAAAATGGAGGTTATTAAATTTAGATACTTTATGGAAAGTTTAAGAGTGGGATCTCCATTCGTTTACAAGATACATAAGTTTCAGTGATAAGCCGCCATGCGAAAATTAGATGTTCTAAGTTCAAATCGGAATTTCAAATCGAATTTGGAGTAATACAGACCCTTTTGATATTTTATTTTATTTTCTCTCAATATTGCTTATATAATACTGCTATTACCTGCTAAGTTTGAATACGGGATATCAATGCGTTGAAAAGTTACATATACTTTAGTCCGAGGGCACCATCACCTTACAGTGCAAAAACCCGCATTCAGTATAGAGCTGTGTCAATCGTTCATTTTCAAAGATCGAAAAAATCAATGAGTGATTGCTTCAAAGATTCGGTCTTTTCAATCAATCATTATTTTAATCATTATGGTCAAAGATTAAATCGTTCACTATGTCAATCAGATCTTTGTGATTGTGATACGTTATAAAAATGAGTTTTTTGCAAATATCTCAGAAACGGTTTGTGCTAAACAAAAATTTCTTTCGACAATCTTTCCACAAAAATGGTATATATTATATTTTTCATAGCATTAACCGTTTAAAAGTTACAGCACCTTTGGCCCCTTTTAAGGGATTTTTTGACTTTTCGATTTGCTGTAACTTTTTAACGGTTAATGCTACGAAAAAAATAAAATTTACCATTTTTGTGGAAAATTGCTTCAGCTATAAGATTGTCGAAAGAAATTTTTGTTTAGCACAAACCGTTTCTGAGATATTTGCAAAAAACTCATTTTTATAACGTATCGTATTCGATCCCTATTTGTAAACGTGTTATTGGCAGAGCTTTAATTGTTGTGCTTCAGTCACCATTTTGAAAACCGAATTTAAGGATCCTATTATGACTCGCCAATCAAAAAAATTGGTCAAAGTAACTTATTGTCATCTCATAACCGATTGCGAATGGCTTGAATGACACTCACGTTAAATATCAAACAAAAATTGGAAAAAAAACTGTCGCACTACACAATTTTTGCGAGCGTGTGGTTTTATCTGTCAAAATCAGTTAATGTATGCAACTGTAATTCTGGGTGGCTATGAATAAAATAGCAGTTTCTATTTTTGAAACTCATCCGACAAAAAAAAATTGTAAGGATACGTTCTATGAAAAAACTTAACATGAAACAAACGAGCATGGACCGTGACAAAAACGGATGAGAATCTACTTGGTTGCTTTGAAAGGAAGATTCTTCGGTTGATTTTCGGTCCAGTCTGTATCGGTGGAGTATGGAGGAGAAGATTCAACAACGAGCTTTACGGGCTTTACAGCGACGTCGACCTGGTCAAAAAGCTTAAAATACAGCGGCTAAGATGGCTGGGAAACGTAGAGCGTATGGACACCAACGCACCAGCCCGACGAGTCTTCAAATCTACCCCTGACGGTCTGCGCAGCAGAGGAAGACCCCACCTAAGGTGGCGCACAGAAGTGGAGACCGACCTCAACCAACTTCGAGTGCGTAACTGGAGGCAGCTAGCTAGGGACCGAGCTGGCTGGAGGGGCTTGTTGGTTGAGGCCGTAGTCCATCCTGGGCTGTGAGCGCCATTGAAAGTAAGTAAGTAAACGAGCACCCAATTTTTTAATTGAATTTTAATATTGTTCAAAAATATTTTATTTTTTAAACTGATGTTCTCTTAATTTTATTTTATTTTCTGTTACGTTTTACCTTAAGGTTAAAGAAAATCGCTTTAAGAAAGTAATGGTTTTTTTTTGTATGAACATAATGGGGTTATGAACAAAACTATACACGGGTGCATATTGACAGTGAGTTAGACCACTACCAGGTCCACAGACACGAATATACGCTTACATATACTATAAAAAAAAATCAATCAATCAATCTATAAAACAAATCGTACCCGCCATGAAAAAAATCAAATTTGAGACAGAAATTTGAATTTACTAAACGAAACCCTATAAAACATATGCAAGTTATTTTTGCACAGCACTGTATACTTACTGCTAAAAGTACCTATATACAAACGAAACTAGAAAAAAAAAACAAGTTATAATTATTGGAAAATTGGTTTCTAATTCGATTCCAATTAAATAACAAACAAACACAAACATGTGTACAATGAGCTTTATTATAAAAAAAAAATACAATAAATATACTAAATTATACCTAAAACAGATAGCTGTACAGAAAATGAGAAAAGACGAGAGCGAGAGAAGAACCAATCATGTAACTGCGTTTAGAATCATTAGCTTCAGCTTACTTACAATCATCGTGGCTGTATTTGTTTCAAGCGTGCTAAAATGCTTTGTTTAAACTCATTTTATTTATTTTTTAATTACAATTGATTGAATTGGGGGTGGATGCTTGTTTTATTTTTAAGCGAAAAAAATGATAGATTTTTTTCAAATCACGGAATACAAACAAAAAAAAAAGTTTACAAATAGGTGTGTGTGTACATAGATATGTAAGAGTACGAATAGATTAGGTAATAAGGAGGGTAATTATGTAAGAAATAAATAAATCGGCAACTAATCATCCTTGCTGCCTCCCAATAAGTATTAAATTTAAATGTTTCAATTGGGTGTCGTTTTTGTTCACACTTTTTTGAAGTGAAAACAACGAAAATAAAAAGTTTCAATTTGCCTGACAATGCCTGCCAACGGAACATACAATTTTTTGTAAGCAAATATAGGTATTCCAATCGTGTGAACTGACAGTTTTCACCCTGACAATATTGACACAGAAATGTCAGGTAATTGTCAACCAACCACCTGACAATGAAATTGTAATACGGTTTTCATACTGAACCGAAATCTTGGATTTCGGCAATGAGATTACCAAATTGATCATTGAATCGTTCACACTGCACATAAATTAGGTTTAGTTTGACATTTCAAACGGTTCTCAGTGTTGATAGTAACTACGATAAAAAAAATTCATTGCCATTACACGCATTTAATTTTTCTTTTTCTTTTTCTACTAAAAAAAAACCCACAAAAAGGAATGAAAACCCAACACCTGAGTACACTACACATAACAAGCTCTCTTTCCATCGTTTAATTTTTGTTGTTTTAACGATTATACTGAGAAAAATGAGTAATTATGTAAGTATGTTTGTTTCACTTTCATTCTGTTCCAAGAAGATTTTAGTAATCTAACTACAATATTACTAAATCTGAAAATTTTTGGGAATTCTTGTTGATTTTGATGAAATTTTGTGCTTTTTGCTCGAAATCTAGATTTTGTTCCGGTGTAAATAGGCTATTAGGGTAACGTGAAAAAGCGCCCGACGAAATTAGGACATATTCAAAATGTACATTCAAAATGTGGCCTTATTTCCATGAAAAAAAAACTGAAATAACGCCCGGCGGATCTTATTACCAACGAATCATCGAAATAAAACCGCTTTCAAGTATGTAGAGCCGCATTTATGAAAAGAAACCTATGGCCATATGGAAAACAAAACATAATGAATATGATAAAGTGTCCATTATTTTCATTATTTGCAGTGCTTTCAGGTTTGCTAAAAACTGAATTTTAGTTTTAGAGTTTAAAAACAAATTCGTAAAAATCATCAAGTACAAGTTAGTTGTGTACAAAATGAGAAATGCCAATTTATAACAGTTTTCGGCCATTAAAAGTGGGTTGGCATCAGAGCACTTTGCTGGACTTGAAAAAGAACCCTGCGTGTCCTTGATCTTCAAGCCGCATACAAAATTACCTTCATAAACAAAACTGTTATAAATTGGCACTTCTTTATTCGCTTCTTTGATTCTAAGTATGCATTTCATGCTTCGCATCAGAGCACTTTGCTAGACTTGAAAAAGAACCCTGCGTGTCCTTGATATTCAAGCCGCATACAAAATTACCTTCATTAACAAAACTGTTATAAATTGGCACTTCTTTATTCACTTCTTTGATTCTAAGTATGCATTTCATGCTTCGCATCAGAGCACTTTGCTAGACTTGAAAAAGAACCCTGTCCTTGATCTTCAAGCCGCATACAAAATTACCTTCATAAACAAAACTGTTATAAATTGGCACTTCTTTATTCACTTCTTTGATTCTAAGTATGCGTTTCATGCTTCGCATCAGAGCACTTTGCTAGACTTGAAAAAGAACCCTGCGTGTCCTTGATCTTCAAGCCGCATACAAAATTACCTTCATAAACAAAACTGTTATAAATTGGCACTTCTTTATTCACTCCTTTGATTGTAAGTATGCATTTCATGCTTCGCATCAGAGGACTTTGCTAGACTTGAAAAAGGACCCTGCGTGCCCTTGAGATTCACGCCGCATACAAAATTACCTTCATAAACAAAACTGTTATAAATTGGCACTTCTTTATTCACTTCTTTGATTCTAAGTAAGCATTTCATGCTTCGCATCAGAGCACTTTGCTAGACTTGAAAAAGGACCATGCGTGGCCTTGATCTTTAAGCCTGTGTATGCGGCCTTTATAAACAAAACTGTTATAAATTGGCATTTCTTTAGTCACTTCTTTGATTCTAAGTGTGCATTTCATGCTTTGCATGACTTGAAATAAATCTCTGGGTATCTACGCGAAGAGGGACTATTTCACTTCATATATTTATTGAATAACATGAAGTTACCACCATTTTAGAACAAGAACAAACATTTTGTTTTAATTAAAAAGTCCAAAGGAGCATCTCGAACGGATGTTTAAGCACAAACCTATTCTCAAAATTAAAAAATAAAATGCAAAAATGTTACGCGCGCGTTCAATCGATGTTTAAAAGAAAAGTAATAAATAAAAAACAAAAATCGTTAAACATACAAAAAAAATAAAACAGAGAGAAGATGAAGCATAAGAAATCGCTACAAGTTCATCAAACTGGCACACGTGATAATTACAGTCGTATTTTATGTATATTTTCCTTCTTTTAACATCAGGTTATCAACTTTTGTCTACCTCTATCATCATCACCATCATCATCATCATCATCATCATCATCATCATCATCATCATCATCATCATCATAATCATCATCATCGTTATTATAGCCATTTGCTTGTAGGTTCGAGAGTCCATCGCTTCGTCGTCGTCTTCGTAGGTAATAATTTCCTTCAAAACCTATGATAGTCAATAACAACATTGAGTATCATCAGCATAAGCGATTATCTCTAACATAGTTTTTTCCTATTCAAATCTTACATCTTCTGACACAATGTAACACAAAACGAGTAAATAAATACGAGATTATGAATACTGTTTAATTTTTCAAAAACAGACAAGGCAAGCGAACAGGAAAAATTTCGAATGTCAAAAAATTGACATTACATATGTACAAATTGTTGTATTGCTCGAATCAAGAATTATTGATAATTTTTGTTTTAGTGTTTCTATAACGAAAGTTATGACTTTTCATAATGGTTTAGATTTCACTTTGCTTTGTGAAAAAAGCTATCCAGCCTCACAAAGGCGGGCTTTTATTCCCCTGAGCTTTTGTAAAAAACATTTTTGCAGCACCTATACTTCGCAACGAATATCCTCCCTCAGATACGGAATGGTGCAGCTTTCACAAGCAATCACAAGTTTAATTGAAAATTGTAAGAGAAGTTTTCGAGAAAAATCAAAAAAAAAATTACACATTTTAGATGAACTAAAACAAAAAAAAAAAAATTTAAAGCAAATCGGTCTACCTGTTTACGTTCTAGCTTAATTTACAGTAAACGCACAGAGGAATAGACGAACGGACGCACAGACAAACTAACGGTTTGACGAAACCCACTTTTTCAGACTTCTCCATTCTTTTAATACTTGCGCTCTATAAAGCAAAAAAGTACCCATTGAAAGTGTCACCGATTGCAAAATAAAATAAAATAAAATAAAATAAAATAAAATAAAATAAAATAAAATAAAATAAAATAAAATAAAATAAAATAAAATAAAATAAAATAAAATAAAATAAAATAAAATAAAATAAAATAAAATAAAATAAAATAAAATAAAATAAAATAAAATAAAATAAAATAAAATAAAATAAAATAAAATAAAATAAAATAAAATAAAATAAAATAAAATAAAATAAAATAAAATAAAATAAAATAAAATAAAAAAAAATTAAATAAAATAAAATAAAATAAAATAAAATAAAATAAAATAAAATAAAATAAAATAAAATAAAATAAAATAAAATAAAATACAATAAAATAAAATAAAATAAAATAAAATAAAATAAAATAAAATAAAATAAAATAAAATAAAATAAAATAAAATAAAATAAAATAAAATAAAATAAAATAAAATAAAATAAAATAAAATAAAATAAAATAAAATAAAATAAAATAAAATAAAATAAAATAAAATAAAATAAAATAAAATAAAATAAAATAAAATAAAATAGTAAAAGTTTCTTCAAATTTTAAAGATGGAATGTATTATAAGTACATATAATTAATAATAATACATATATAAATTGAGAATATATTATGAAATAAAATGCACGACTTGGTCTTATGTACGATCACACTGTGGTTTTAAAGTCTGAATACATAACCCTATTCATCGGATTTTAAAAGAAATAATTTTTGTATGGAAGCCTAAAGTTTAAAGTATAGTAATTTACATGTAACTTAGAGCTTAAATTGAAAAATTAATAAATATCAAAATTATTCGAAATTAATTTTTTAATAAATCTTCCTAAATTGTTTTGAGAGCCATATCTGACGTCTTTATGATGATTTCAACTTTTTAGCTTTTTTTATAAAAAAAAATTACAGATAATGAGAAAATCCAAAGCAAAGAAAATGGTTCTATGAAAGGTACTGTTAATAATGGCTAACTGTAAATTTTGTTTTTGGTAAATCGTAGACCGTACTAATATTAGTATTCAGAAAAATTTTAATCGAAATCGTAGGAGGAGTCGTTATCGAGAAAATCTAGATTTTCTGTAACGGTTTTTTAACATTTATATGGAAGGTATCATTATCTTTCATCTTTCAAAAAAAAAAAATGGAAATTTTTTTAATAATCCAACAAAAAAATCATAAACTCTTGTTTGTGATTTCGTTGTGTCTTTTTTATATGTGAATTTTCTATGCATTCTAGGCTTTAAAAGAAACTATTTTTATTAATTTTTGTTTGACTGGAAAACCAGCAAATTGAAAACTCTTTTATGAAACTGTTAGTATGTCATTGTTTTTTTTAATAACGAGGAAAACTTATCAAACACTCGGTAAGGTCCTTGCTTGTAAGAACTTGTTGGGCAAGTTTTGCTATACCATCTGAAATAATCACTTTAAACAAAAAATTTATAACAATGGCATGTAATATTAAAGTATGTATAAAGTTATTCATTTTCGATTCAAAAAAGCTTTTAACGGCCTGTCCATACAAATTGGGCGTTTCACTTGGACTCATCAGTTGAATAGTGAGGGCCTTGTCAATACGCAATTTCTCTTAAGTTCAGTTCATCTTACATAGATTTCATGGTGAATACCTAGTGTAGTTCGTTTTCAACATTGAAAATCTGTTTTCTTCTGTTTTTTTTTTCAAATTAGCCCCATGGTTAGCTTATCGAGCTGGGACTTGTAAATAACCAAAATTTTTTTTTGATTCTTTAAATCTCTCGAGACAAAATGGTACATAACTCGCAAGGGCCAGTATGTATATTTATTTCGTGTAAAATTCAAGCATGCATTTTTGTGACTAGGAGTGTGTAAAAAAAAGTTTTTTTTTGTTATGTAATACAAACTCTATGCACACACCTACCTACTTACAACTATAATCAGCACAGTAGAAGACTTAAATTAAATTAAATGATTTTTTTGGCGCGACAGTCATGTAGAACCTGGGCCTAGTGAGTGACAACTCTCTTAATCTTGGAGGATTTTTCACTTTCTCGCAAGAACCAGTAGCCGTGAAAAAAATAAAATTTTTGTTTTTAAGTGGAAGAGCTTGGGAATCGAAGTCAGACGGATACTATAAAAGTAAAAAACTTAACACTATTTTATGTGACTAATTGAATTAGGTATTGATTCAAAATAACTTTTAACGGACTTTAGTTCAAAAAAAATTGTCTTGACGATTTCACTTGGACTTACAGGTCAATAAGTAATTTTTCTTAAGTTCATATTTTCAGTAGTATGTGCATATATGTACATATATATCTTTATATAGGTATTTTCTTTATTTTGTTTAAATTTCCTAATAAAATTGGCAACGTTGCTAACGTTTTTCTAGTATAAGATGATAAAAGTCCTATGTAAACAAAAAATGTAATTGCACCTATGTATGTATATAATATGTAATGTATCAACAATAATCATAATAAAAGAATCAGAAAGTCAAGAACTGAAAACCACAAAAGTCGTTTTTTTTGTTGTGTTTTTATTATTATTAGGTAGGTACTTCAAGTTGCTTTGTGCCAGCACTTTACTCCATGCAACAACAAAACTAAATAAAAAAAAAAAAAACGTATAACGAGTATATGTGAAGGTAAAATCACTCGAGAGAAAGAGAATCATGGTAAAAATTCATTTATTTATTATTCTTTCGGATTTTGTTTTGCTTCTTCGTGCAATTTATTGTTATACTAATCAAAGTATATAAGGTTAAAACTAATACTTCAGCGATGCTATACTACTATGTATCGGGCTACGTGATCATAATGATGGTAGAGAGAATCATTTTCCCATTTGTACTCCTCTCAAAGCCCAGACTGACAGAACAGTAGAGTCTTTCAAATCAATCATAGTGTTGTTGTGTATGGTTTCATAGTATTTTAAAAAAAAAAAACCTATGTCACTTCAATAAAAAAAAAAATCAATCTTCCTGGGTACCATTGACAAAATTACAGTTGGCCTGCCTGAAACCAATTTAATTTGTTGATGAAGTATTTTAATAGCCGATTTCATAAAACCCTTTTAACTATGTAACAAACTTTTAAATCTTAAAATAATGTTTCGTCCATACAAAATACATAATTTAAAAATTTAAAAGCCTGTTAAATATTTGTGAAACCGAATTTAAATGTTTGATTTGAGCGTTTGTAAAAATTAAAAGGTGTAAAACGGATAGTTTTTCAAGTTTTTAACTTTGATAGGAACTTATGCCAATGCCCAGTTAATTTAAATGTATTGTCAAAAAATATTTTCTCGGTTAAAACTCATGTTACATAAAATGCAACAATAAAGTTTCGCAAACTATAAACCTAATAATGCAGGGAATAGCGTTACTGTTTTTGTTATATCTGGTGCCACTTTTGTGGCTATACATTCCCAAAAGCAAAGCAGTGCAGATATCAATAAAAGGATAACTTTTACCCATTAAATGATTAAGGAGACCCTATAAAAGACCTTTACCACCTCAGTCCTGCTTATTGGGACTAAGATATGAACGAGAGTTCCTCAAACGTACTTACATCAGGGTAACTCTGATTTATTAAACTCGGCGACCAAACATCGCCTGCTGATATGCCGGCCATGTTTTGGGATCGAATCCCTCATTATGCGACTACCACTTAAGAAAAATGACTGTATTTTTAACTTGTTCTTTACAGGAGCATTGTCTTTTACGAGAGAAAATAATCTCTTGTCATGATTAAGTGCCTTTAATTTTTGCTCTTCGGACTCGGTAGAAAATCTTACGTCCGCTCCGTTCCTACAAATAAAAGTTTTAGCCACTCACTAAGCTTTCACAAGCTTCCGTTCAGTCAGATTTATTTTCTTATAGTCCTTTCCATTATCTCTAATTTTATAGGCTACCCAAACACAGTTCAAAACTACCCAAGATGAGCGAAGACTTTTCTTTAAAGAAATATTTTTCCGTTAGCCCATTTTTCATTCAAATGGAGAGATTAATGCTTTTCCCTACATTATCTTAACTAAATTTCTGCAATAAAAAGAATAATATACCTATATAGTTACCATTTTTCAATTAATTCATTATTAATTTATTTAATTTTTTAATCGCGTTCCATTCTTTTTAAAACTTTTTAAATATTTTCATTGTTTGTATTGTGCACAGGCTTTCAGTTTTGTTTTTCAATCGGCGTCGATAGAGCGAGATTATATTTGAAGTCCAACATTATCATTTGGCTATAGTTGTTGCAAAACTCTTTTCGCTGTCACCAATGGAATATAATTTTCAGATCTGTGCGTTATTTTCATTTCTTGCTGAGTGCAATGGATTCAAATCGGTGTGAAAGGTTAGTTTTTTCATAAAAGTCAAACAATCGTAAAATTTACAATTTTGAACAAGTTCAAAGATGTGGTTTTCGTCAGTCTGTGGCTCATATTAATACAAAAAAATGTATAGAGGTTTTAGCCTGTTCACCTTTGTATATAATTTTCCATTTAAATTAGTAAAAATCTAACATTTTCAGGTTTTTACCAATAATGACTTTAAATACATATGTACATAATCCACCCTGTTCTGATTTTAGCTTCAGTAAAAAATACTTTCGTTTTAAAAACATATGTGTTTTTTACTAAAATATTTTGAAGTTTTCAATTCGATTCGTTTTTGGTTGGCGAATTGGATTTCGTAAAAAACTAAAAATGTAAGATATTTTTAAAACATATACCTACACCTACATATATCTTTAAAAACCACTTTCTTTCTTCTGAACTAGGGGAAGACATACTAACAATCACATTTTACAGCTTTTTTAAGTTTTATGGTCAAATAACCAAATCTGGCAAAAGGTTTTAGCAAGCTGAATTCGTTCAAAATTCAGAATACTCTTTTTAAATCCGTACGAAAATCAATTTCGTCAACGAATTCAATTCGGAACGAAATTCAGAACAGGGGTGAATATTTACGTGCGAATCAATATTTGCAAATTGCCTTCTATTTATTTTGTATATAATGTATGTATAACTTGGAAGAAAGTTAAAAAAAAAAAAATATAAAAATTAAGTGTATGAAATTTTTCATTTATTTTAAAACAAGTCTTTCGGTTTTCAAATTCATCCAGCAACAACACTGGCCACGGAAGTTAAATTGTCGCAATTCTAAGCAACTAACGAATCCTATCAAGGCAAGGAGATAGAAAAGGGAATTGAAAATCAACAAAATCTTTAACACAAAAAGGAGAACACATTAGGTACATAAAATGCAATGATGCAGAATTGCAATTGCACAGTATTCTCAGTTATCTTCAGGTGGTAGTTTAGCACAAGTACACAGAATTAGATTTTATTATATACAGTCCCCATCCACCTAAGCCACAATAATGTCTTTGATTCGTCAATGTGTTTTTAGTTTTAGTTTATTTCTTCTTTCTATACTTCATCTGGTTGTATACGCTTTGGTAAAAATTCAACAAAGAATAACCAACTTATTCTGTGGCTGACTAAGGCTCAAGAAGAAAAAGGTTCTTCGTTTGGTTTGCAATGCATACTATGAAGATCTTGCTGTAGAAGAAAGGCATTGCTTTGCTATTATACATATAGCTGAGCTCTTTCGATATTATACTTTGGAGTGTTTTCTGTGGAAAAATGCCAGCTTGTAGTTATTGTGAATTCTTTAGCCCTTCAATTTAAAGTATGTGAATGATGGAGATTATGCGATTAAGGAAAATGTTTATATAAACATAAGAGATTAGAAAAGAAGATCCCAAGAGTATTTTGTAAACATGTTTAAGGACATGTGGTGGAAATAATTTTGTTTTGTCATCAATATGCGGTTGGAAGTAAATTAACTGAAATTCACATTTTTTTATTCGCTATACATATAAACGAACAATTTCAAACGATCAATAATTTTATTATGAAACATTTTTGAAGAAATACCTATAGTTTTGATTTTTTTCTGTTTTCAGCTGAAATACTTTCGTGATTATCATACTTTTTAGTAAGTTCTATAATCAAAAGTTATTGAAAAAATAGTCACCTAAACACGTTGACCCAAGAGTCATGACTCTTTTCGAAACTTAATAAGTGGAAGTAGAAAAAAAGATCGAATTTCACCTTCGCACTCATGTAATTTCGCAAAGAATCATGATTTTGAGTCAACGTGTAAGTCTTGGATCATCAACTACACTTTTATTGCGTCGACTATTTTAAAATTAAACTCTTTTTATAAAATGTATTCCATTAAAGATGTCATCTGACATTGCAACATATCGGGGTATCACATAATTTGGCAGGGAGAAAAGAATTATCGAATAAGTGAAAGTGCTGTTAAATATGTTTAGTACTTTCAATCATATATTATTTAGTTTTTTTTTTTTTTTTTAACGAACTTCTTTGCTTAAAACAAAAATGTACCCACAAGAAAAACACCATGAGATCTCATTTTTCTGAACTAACCTAAATAAATAATAAATTTAATGGCACAACAGCTCATGAAGAACTAGGGCCTAGCGACTTACAACTCTCAACCATTCCCGTGTGCGTGTCTGCAAGAATGGACCCACAGTTTATTGCCGAATCGAACGGCTAATGTGAGCGACACTTTTCCATGACAAGAGATACTGAGGTTTTGTCAATTCCTCGCAAGAGGCAGTAGCCGTTTTTTTTTTTTTTTTTGTTATTAAAATTAGTTGGACGAGGCTGGGGATCGAACCTAGAACTCCGGCATGACAGTTCATCGCACTTACCATCAAGCCACGGCTACTACTCTGAACTTAGCTAATGGGTCAAAAATTTGACAAAAAATTGTCGACTTGTCAAATTACCTCAAATCTAACATTATAATGGTATGGAAAAGTCCAATAAAGTGGATTTCTTCTTTCCCTCACACTTGTTAATTTATGTGAAACAGGGCCCTGGACGCACAGAAAGACGGAGGGTTGAAGTTCTCCACATTCGTTATGTCGTTATGTTAATTTTGATTAACTAGGTATGTTAATTTGTACGTAGTTTTAATTCAGAATGTATGTTGAGTATTTGTCATAAAATTCTAAAAAATCCCGTTTTAACTGTTTTGTTAACAGCATTATCAATTTCTTTTTGGCATTGGTAGTAAAATAATTCTTGTATTTTTCTGTATCATTTTCCTTATTTCATTTAAACAAGTTTAGTGTTAAAAAACCAATTTGATAAGAAAAAAAAGTGTTGAATCTGAACCTTCATTTTCTAATTTCTTTTCTCATCACAATTTTCAAACTGTCTTTCAATACGAAATAAAAATTAATTACACGTCAAAGTTTGTTTTAATTGCAATGCTATACGAACGAATTCTTAAAATTAACCTCTGAAAAACTTGTTTCAACTTAATTTTTACCTCATCACATTTAAATACATTTCTTCAGGTTTCATAACTATATCTTATAATTATCGTATAATTGCCGCTATTCTCTTCCAACATACATATATAACATCACTTTAAGTACGTCAATCAGATGAACTCATATCTTGAAAGATAAAAAAAAAAAAAAAATATATGCGTGCTACTTAACCGTGCCTGGTCTGCGGTGCGGTGTTATAATAAAAGAGCTCTTTGGCGCGTGAAGGAATCAACAAAAGATCTTCTTATAAACGCCACGCCGAACGCAGTAATAAGAGCAACAACAACAACCAACTCACATTCTATTCACCCCCGCTTTTTATAATAATTTTCTACCACACTTTTTTGCATACAACACAAAACCAAAAATAAAAATAAAAGATTCGTTCGTCTACTAGTTTAAAATACTGTTGTTGCGTTGTGCTCTTCTTTGTTTCCATGTTGGCTCGAATAAGTCTTCCCAGCAAACAATCTCTTGCCTTATGTAAAGCAAAAGAAATTCATCTTAGGATATTACGGTGCCATTGTTATGAGCCTATGTAAGCAATATTTCTTGTTCTCTTTGGCTTTTGGAACTTCGTTGGCTGCTTTTGAGTGTGTTCTTTTTTTTTGTTAACATTGTGTTATTATTATTTCCTTGCCGACGGTAATTCTTGTAGATAGATACCAACATTCTTCACTATGTACTTACTCTTCGGGTGCGATGAACAAGCATCTTCTACAAAAATCTAACCATTGGGGTATTTAGCCATTTAAGTTACTTTTTTCCTTCTACTTTTACAACTTTCGTATTATTTTTATAGGAAGAAGAAGATGAGGTCATAAGTTCGTTTTACCATTGTACATCTACATGAATAAATTTTTACTAAACATTGAAATACGAAAGGATTCTTACGACTATTCTAATTACGCCTGTGGGGAACATCCACCTCAAATCAGTTTATATAGAAGTGCTTTTTTGGAAAACTATTTGGAAATGGATACGTACATTTTCTGGTAGATAGGTCCGAAACTACCTCGATTTTAAAGTAAAAGTTTAGCTCGTTATGTAACTTTGTCGATATTTTGTCACAACACGATGGTACGATGAATTTATATGGCTCAACCCATTTTATACTAGAATGTTATTTTTCAGTCAAGCTGAACCAGTAAGTTACAGTGCGAGGTTAGAGCTCAATAGTATATAATTGAACTTCTTTGATTACAATCTGATTACATGTAATTAAAGGGCCCTACACACGATCAATGTTCATTGACAATCATTTTTGTGGATATTTTTTGTCAGCGAATATTGATGAAACATTGCCACCACACGTATCAATGATTATTGACAATAATTCAAAAAATTCCTTCGGAATTCGGGAGAATTAAGACGTAAATTACACATTACTCTTATTTACTTTTATTTATTATTATTTTTTTGCCTTCAAGTACACAACACAACATTATTGAAGAAAACCTTTGATACAGCCATATTTTGGTTCTCATCAATGTGGTCAATGTTCATTGACAATGACATTGAAGAGCCTACGAACGATCAATATTCAGCGAAAAATGACTTGTTCAATGAATATTGTCAATAAACATTGATCGTGTGTAGGGCACTTAAAACAAAGTAAGCTGTAATGATTATTTTGTCATGTATGATAGATCCCTTTAGTACGACGTCAAGATTATTCTTGGCGACTTCAACGCCAAGATCGGAAAGGAGGGCATCTTTGGTTCGATAGTCGGAGGACACAGCCTGCACGACAAAACTTCCGGTAACGGACTCAGGCTCATTGATTTCACGGCGGGGCGAAATGTCATCATAGCAAGCACTCATTCCCACACCTCAATATACACAAAGGGACCTGGCAGTCTCAGGATCAACGAACCGTCAACCAGATTGATCATGTTGCGATAGACGCCAGACATGCTTCCAGTATCCTGAATGTCCGAATGTTCCGAGGTGCCAACATAAACTCGGATCACTACTTGGCGGTAGCTCAACTACGTATACGGATATCCATGACGCCACAACGACGAGCGGATGCTGTAAAACGATTAAATGATGCGAAGCTAAAATCGCAAGAGATAGCCAGGACTTTTGCAGACACCCTCTCTCTTAAACTCTCAACAAGCCCCCCACAAGCATCATCTGTAGAGGACCAGTGGAAGCACTGCCAAAATTCCATCAAAAGTGCCGCTACTGATGTGCTGGGTTTCACTAGGCCACCACAACGAAACCCCTGGTTCGATGAAGAATGCAGACTGGCGCATGAAGCAAAGAACGAGGCCTACCAAGCAATGCTGCAGACTAGAACCGGAGCTGCTGAGAGAGCAGCCCGGGAGCTCTACGGGCACAAACGAAGGGAGGGCCGCCGACTTCTCAGGAGGAAAAAGAGAGAGCATGCGAAGCGGGCGGTCGAGTCTATTGAGGACTGTAGCGGCAGAGGGGATATTCGAAAGTTCTACCGAAAGGTAAGGCAAACTACCCAGGGTTACAAGCCGAGATGAGTGGGAATATGGTGGTAGACACACAGTCGGTGCTGAGGATCTGGAAATGTAGTCGGAGGAAAGTATGCCCGATGAATGGAACCTCGGTATAGTGTGCCCCATCCACAAGAAAGGAGATGCTCTGACCTGTTCCAACTACAGAGGTAAGTCTCCTCAACGTCGCATACAAAATCGTGTCATCTGTACTGTGTGATCGCTTAAAACCGTTTGTCAACGATCTGATCGGCCCTCAGTGTGGTTTAGGCCCGGCAAATCAACCGTCGATCAAATGTTCACACTCCGACAGATTTTAGAAAAAACCCAGGAGTTTCAAATCGATACACACCACCTCTTTATCGATTTTAAAGTCGCATATGATAGCGTAGACAGAGACGAGCTATACAGAGCCATGGCGCATCTCGGCATCCCTGCCAAACTCGTCCGCTTGTGCAGGATGACGATGGAGAAATCTCGCTGCTCCGTCAAAGTCGGCAAGAACACCACCGAACCCTTTAATGTCGAGAAAGGTCTGAGACAAGGCGACGCGTTATCATGCAACCTCTTTAACATCGTACTTGAAGCAATTGTACGCAACTCGCAAGTCAACAACAGTGGTACAATTTTTCAAAAGTCCGTTCAACTACTTGCTTATGCAGATGATATTGACATAATTGGAAGAACGAAGCGAGCTGTTACCGGTGCGTTTTCAAGTATTGAATCAGAGGCGGCGAAAATGGGTTTGGCTGTTAATGAGGACAAGACGAAGTATATGCTATCATCGAGAAAGGAATCTAAACATCGTCGAATCGGGCAGAACGTCACGATGGATAGGTACAACTTCGAAGTCGTCAAAGACTTTGTCTACCTGGACTCCACTATAACATCGCAAAATGACATCAGTGCACAGATCAAACGAAGAATTACTCTTGCCAATCGCTGTTTTTTCGGGCTAAGAAGGCATTTGAGTAATAAAGCCCTCTCTCAAAGAACCAAGGAGACCTTATATAAGACCTTTATCATCCCAGTCCTGCTGTATTGGGCAGAAGCATGGACCCTGACAAAAACGGATGAGAATCTGCTTGGGTGCTTTGAAAGGAAGATTCTTCGGGTGATCTTCGATCCAGTCTGTATCGGTGGAGTATGGAGGAGAAGATTCAACAACGAGCTTTACGGGCTTTACAGCGACGTCGACCTGGTCAAAAAGCTTAAAATACAGCGGCTAAGATGGCTGGGACACGTGGAGCGTATGGACACCAACGCACCAGCCCGACGAGTCTTCGAATCTACCCCTGACGGTCTGCGCAGCAGAGGAAGACCCCAACTTAGGTGGCGCACACAAGTGGAGAACGACCTCAACCAACTTGGAGTGCGTAACTGGAGGCAGCTAGCTAGGGACCGAGCTGGCTGGAGGGGCTTATTGGTTGAGGCCGTAGTCCACCCTGGGCTGTGAGGGCCATCTAAAGTAAAGTAAGTAAGTAATTACAAAAAAATGTAACTGAATGCATATTATTTGCTAATTTATGTTCTTATGTTTTATGAAAAAATTCATCTAAAACTAAAATCAACCAAAAATAGCTGCTATAAAGTTAAAAGCAATAAAACATAAACATTGGAAAATTCTATATACGTATATGTGTATAGCAGAGATGTAAAAACTTATGTCAATTGATTGATGACTTAAGTAAAATCGACTTAAAAGTTTTTTGACTTTCAAAATGACTTCAACTTTAAATTTAAAGTCTGCAGTCATCAAGTCAGCAGTCTTTAAGTCACTTAAAAGTCAGTAAGTCATTTAACTGCAGTCTTTTAACTTAGTTTAATTTATTTCTTTTTATTGCCGTAAGCGTTTTGAAAAAAAAAAAAACTATTTACATATTTTTGTGTAGTGTATTAGTTACGTTTATTTCATTACGGGCCAGTTGACTTAAGTTAAAAGACTGCACTCAAATGACTTACTGACTTTTAAATGACTTAAAGACTGCAACCAGTCAAAAAGTAATGCAGTAGCAGAGACACAGCTCTTATATATTACTTAAAAATAATTAACAATATAAGAAAAATATAAATACATAAATACTAACCACCGTAGTTAATATTTAATAACAACAGTTTTTTTTTAAACAGTTTGTACTTAAGTTTAAATTAAAATAAACATAACATAAACATTACATAGAGAATAAGCTTTTCTTAAACAGCAAGTTAAGGGTTAATTGGTTTCATAGTTAACCATATGAAAAGGTTTACAAAATAAAAATTTACTTCGTAAGCTACAAATTGGAACATGAAAACCAACCACACGAAAGCACATTGGGAAAATGTCTAATAACAAAGAACTTGTACTATACGATGGCACATCAACATTCCAGCGTAAGATCCGAATTGCAGTTCCGGTAAAGCGTTTCTGTGTTCTTTCAATTCTGACTGATAATGAATAGACAATATACATAGGATTCCAGATGTAAGAGAAATGTTCTAAATTTGACCGTATATACTAAATAGAATGTAATGATCTTAAGTAAAAAGTATTCTTTAGCATTCCTATAAATAAATCAAAGCATTGAACTCGCCTTAGAAATGATGTAGAAAACGTGAATTTAAAATCAAAGATTACAACCAAATCGTTGTTTTTTTTTTTTTTGTAACTTCAGACAGAGAAGATCCATGTATATCATATGAAAACAATATTGGTGACGCAGCATTTAGAAACATTCAAATCCAGATCATTACCTATTAGTCCATGAAACAGATAAATTATTAAGATCGTTTTGCAGGTTTATCCAATCTGAAATAGATTTTATACGTGGGTATAGTTTAAAGTCGTCAGCACAAACAGAGACTATTAATAAAACACTCGGAACATCATTGATAAATAAATAAGAGAAAGGAAATGGGTCCGAAATGACTTCCTTGTGGAACCCCGGAAGTAACAACCGAATTTGAAATATAGCTACCACAATCCGGGGTCGCATTTGCAAATAGCAAAGCAATATATTAATAAATATAACAGAATTATATGTTTAAGGTTCAATATCAATAAGTTCAAAGTGTAGACGTCTTCTCATCAAAAATTAACCACCCGATATTTTTAAAACTCTATTTTACCAGCAACCCCATACTGCTTTAATTCAAAATATTTACAGTTCTAAAACTTAATAAAGAACCAAAACTACGTGCTCTTTTTTATTTATCCATATATTAGCCCTATATTTAAGATGGTTACTTACTCATCCAAAGCTATCAAGATAAGCCTAGTATGCTGCTGATGCGAAACGAAAAATCCCATACAAAAATGACACAACGAAATCACAAACAAAAAATTTCGTCCTGCTTTTCGTTCTGCGATACTCTGTCCAATGAGCGAATTCGATAATTGTAGCAGATTACTTTAGCACATAATCAATTGCCTGTACCATTAATTGTGTGCGGAAAAGTGACATTTGGTTTTCTGTGATTTGTATGCATTTGTGTTTATTTGTGCAAACGGTGACACTTTCAAGGGGTAATTTTTCTTTTTAGTTTTCGTAAGCATCTCGTTGTCATGTGGGAGACCAACTAAAAATTTGGTTTCGAATCAGCAGCGTACTAGGCTATAGACTGAAGTAACAGCTTCTAAAGCTGATACTATTTAAATTTACTTAATCAAAATATTTGTACGAATCACGGATGGATAATTAGATTCAGTAATCGTGAATATGGCAAAAGTGACTCTTACTCCGATCGCCACACTCGGTTTTCGGGGAAATTTTCTTCATCAAAATATGTATTCAGGAACTTGAAAATTACAAACATAATTTATCACTTAAAGTACCTTCCCATTTTGAATCAATTAATTTATGTAATTTTTACCACGATTGGCCATTATGCAGGCCAAGCTTATTTTTGTGAAATATTAAGCCCTAAAACCCAAAATGAAAAATTTGGAAATATATTCTGTCGTTTTCACCCTTAAACAGCTAAATTTTGAAAAATATCTAGCCCTTAAACTTTCCAGTCCCTAAATATCTATTACCTATAAAAACAAATTGTTAAATTCGAATATCATTTTGTTTGCATTTTACCCCGATGTACCATACGTTTTTAAGAATGTCTGGCCAAAGTATATAAAATGTCCTACTAACCAAATTCAGAAATTATATATCAGATATTTTTCTCTTTAGAAAATTGAGAAAGCAAATTTAAATTTTGTTTCCCCGATTTTTTGACAATAAAATTGAGAATTTTTTAAAGAAATAATGTTTATGTAACTGATGCCCAACAGATGGTGCTGTTGAAAATATTTATATATAAACAAATGCTTGTATTCCAATGCAATGTTGTGTCAAAATTTCAAATAAATGGGGGAACTTTCGGAGATTTGAGATAGGAACAAACGTACATTTTTAATAGAAGATAGATTACCCAAAACGTAATCTAATCTATGTATTTATCAATCATCGAAAATTTTTTTAATAATACAAATTCTATATACTACTGAAATAAATCAGCCAAGTAGAAGACTTAGCACTATTTAATTGGACTTGTTGAATTATTGATTCAAAATAGTTTTTAACGGCTGAACTTGATACAATTTGCGTATTGATAAGGCCCTCACTAGTCAACTGATGAGTCCAAGTGAGATCGCCGGGACGAAACGCCAATTTGTATGGACTAAAGGTCGTTAAAAGCTATTTTGAATCAATTTATCAATCAGCGCTAAACTTGTTACGAAACATGTTACGAATTCCGAAAAAAACTGTCACAGAATCCATCGTTATGGAAAATCTCATACAAATTGCCATTACGAACGGTTTTTTTTCGGGATTCCTATTTCGATGGAGTTCGTGATAGGGCTGAATTATTACATGTAATTAATTGAAAATATTAACATATAATCACAATTTTTTTGTAATTTTTCAATTAAATGTATTTGTAATTGGACAAATTGAATTATTGAAAACATGTACATATGTAATTGTAATCTACCTTGTAATCAATTACTAAATTTATCATTACTCCCCAACTAGTATGCCCTTGGCGTTATACTAAGGTTCTGGTCCTCTAGTTCCAGGGTCTTGTTTTTGCGTTGGCTTGACACGTAAGTTTATTTAATTGCCAAGCATCACAAAGTGTTTTTATGTACCGACTTTACTAATGACGGACAAAGCAACGGATAAGGGCAACGAACTTTGGATAAATTCGTGGAACGATAAGTCGTTCGTGCAGCCGGACAATTAACAGAGGCCCTAAAAACGCTTCAAAGCACATATCACCTACCTAAAAGAAACGCTATGGAATGGACCGAGCACTCAGAATTTAGAATGTGTGTTTCTTTTTGCGTTCAAATTATAACATGTATGTACATTGTACACTAGAGCGTGCTCTAATGATAACCGAGCAGTCTGATCAAAAGCGAACGGTCAGAATTCAGTTGGTTCAGATATTCTGGAGCTCGGTTCAAATTTGTGCTCTGAACGAAAAAAGAAATACGCTTATAGGTACTACAGCGACGGAAACCATAAAAACGTTTATTGCGCAGCTAATTTCAGACTGCCAGATTTATTTTTATTCCGATAAGCAATTTGTCAATTTTTTTATTGTTGATCGCTTGTTGTCGATTATTATCGATCCGATCAACGATTAATAGTATAATTTTTTCTGTGAAACATACTGAACAAGTGTTTTTTATTCAAGTGAAAGAAAAGAAATTTGTAAACAAGTGTTATTATTTGACAACTATTATGCTAGTAAAATTCAATTGATTTATTTTTTTGAAACTTTCATTTTTTTTTATTTTGTCCTTTACCGCATAGTGGCCCATATTCAGTGGCCAAATCATATAAATGTGAATATTTTTGAGTTATCAACAAATGTTCTTGTTTTTTGCATATTAAACGAAATAAGTACTATAAACGTTTAAAATTTTACTAACAAGCGCCATCTATGAACGATTTTTGGGAACCAAATTTTTCCTTGAACTCGCTCAACAGATTTCAACAGGCAAGAAGCTTGTCTGAGAAATTCAAAATTGTGTAAAAAATATAAAAATAAAGGTATTGCTTGCAAAAAAAATATACCCATACAGAGAACAATATAATTATTACTAATCATTTAATTGTTTCGATTTTATAAAAAAAAATAAGTACTTGTAAGTTGTTTTAACTGAATGGATCAAATTTGGCACACCATGCAGAAATATTACTTCTCCCATTGTACCATATTTGAACCAACATGCATCTAGAGCACAAAAGTCGCATACTTTTGGTTACCTGTTTTCGTTTTTTTGTGTTACCTATTTATGTGTCTATAAAAAAACCGAAAATGCAAAGTAAACCTATGCCTCAACGATAAAAGAAATTGTTTTACGTTATTTCACAGAACATAATTTTTTTGAATAAATAATTGTTTTAATTTATTAAGAAACTTTTTTTACTTTTCTGCTCAATGTGCCAAATATGGTCCATACCGGAAAAATGAACAATCTCCGGTTTTATTCAATTAAAACAAAATTTCCGAAAATTACCATTATTCACATATATTTTTTTGATAAAGAAAACTACTTAAGAATCATATTTCCAAAATGTGGGTAGGGAAGTAATTTACCTTGTTGTTTTTATTTTGTTTGCAAAAACTTCGCCGCAGCATCAGTTAAAAACCATCGATCATAAGCATAAATTTTAAATCAGTTGAAAAATCCTACTGTTATTAATTTATTTTTTAGTGTTTATATTATCAGGGTAAAGACAAAGATTTCAAGCAAAAAATCTTTAACTTTAAATTATAAATTTTCATATTTCAATTCGATTTCAATCCGTGATCATTAAATTTTAGATAAAATATAGAAAAAGGCTGCAAAGTTGAAATCGTTGGTCGTTCGACTATTATTCACATTCAATACAGCGGACGTCACACAGAGCAAAACAACAAAAAGTTTGATCTAGAAAGCAATTCGATCGACTAGGCGTAAAATATCTTCTCCTAGAGTAATGTAACGGCTTAAGTTTCCCAAAAATACTCAGATTTTAAGAATTTCTCCTGTAGAACCTGTTAGGATTTTTATTTTTTCTTTTACCATTTTTTTTTTAACTTCAACAGGTGCACATGTTAAAGTTAAAAATGTTGATACCCATATCCCATTTTCGTATTTGCCAGACGAAACGAATCAAAGAAAATAATTTCTTGAGAATTTTTTTTTCGTACCTAATACCTATTATATATTCTCAAAAACTAGAAGACGTAAAATCATTTAGTTTCCAATGTTCGATTAAAATTAGTCAGTTTAGTACCTAGTTCATCAATTTTGGAAACAAAAATAGTACCTATACAATTTTTTCGTAAATGAACCCTTGTGCATTTTATTGTAAGCGATATTGTTTCATAAACTGTTATCACTAGATGGCACAGTCCAACGTGTCCGTGCCAAAAATATGTGTTTAAAGTTCTATTTTTGCGAAATCTATATTAATTTGTGGAGATAAAACACTGTTTGCCCAACCCATCCGGTCTTCCTTCATTGGCCTATTGCAAGTGGGTTCGTCAAATTTATGAATAGTTTTTTTATCCAGCTTCGTCAACAAAAAAAACATCCACTTACCTTGGGAGTCATGCAACCATAAGAATCCATAATATGGTCATCATCATCCAGGACATTTGAAGCACTTCTGGAGGGAGAACCATAAACTCCTAAATCGCTCAAATGGCTTGGCTTTTTTCTTTTAGATTGTGCTGCTATCAGTTCCTTTTCACGTCGCAAGGTGAACTCTTTGCGTTCCATTTCAAGCAGCAATGGGATTGTTGGATCAGCTCCATCCAAATTGGAAACACTGTAGGCCATCCACTGTGCAACGAATTCCATTGCGTCGGTTATTTTATACGTGTAGCAGAGTTCTACGCCTGTTTTGAAGAAAAAAAAATGCACATTTTTTGAATACCAAGATAGGTATTTATCCATACATTTATCCAAAACATCTTGAGATAGCGTGCAACCAAGCTCTTCGAATTGTTCCGCTATTTCTTCGTGCATATTAATTTTTAAATAGTTGTATTTTGAAAATTATTGTAAACAAATAAAAATTTCCGGCTGCTAGGTAGAATAGAAAACGAAGACAGTTTAGAAAAACAGTTCGAACAATTTTGCAAAAATAGCCGCCAAAACTTGATCCAAAGAAAAGAGACAGCTATATTTTCGTGGTGAAAATGAAGTGACATCTGAAGATGAAAAGCCAAACTATTTCTTTAAGGGTATGTTGTCATTTCAGATTGTTTATCACATTCACTTTTTGCCATACATTTTGCAAAAGGTCTTGAATGTAGTAAAACTTAAATACAGGCCGTCGTATTAAAACTCTCCCAAACCAACGAGACACATTCGGTGCGACAGCGACACTTTCCGCAATCAAAATTTATTTACATGGTGATAAAGAGTCCCAACACTGCCGCGTCGCGGCAGTGTGGGGACTCTCATTAATCGCTATGTAAATAAATTTTGATTGCGGAAAGTGTCGCTGTCGCGCCGAATGTGACGCGTCCGTTTGGGAGAGCCTTTAGGCTCGCGATTAATCGCCGCGACAATAGAAAACAATAACAACAACGTGTTGTTTTGTTTGACAACCACGTGTTGTTGTTACTGTTTTCTATTGTCGCCGCGATTAATCGCGTTGGTTTGGGAGAGCCTTTAATTAGATTTTTGACTGTTTAAACTATGTCTGAGTATTTTGAAACAGTCGGAAATATGCTTTATTTAATGAAAATAATGTTACATTTGTCAAGATTTAGACAATCGATTACGTTGTCTAAGGCCAGGCGCGCACATGCAACTAAACAGTTTGATTTCGATTTTGAGTACTATAGGATTATATGAGAGTCCGCGCACATAAACCGGCGCGCACTCCCATTTAAGTCCATTGTGCTCAAAATCGAAACCAAACTGTTTAGTTTCATGTGCGCGCCTGGCCTAAAGTAAAATAAAAAGTTAGATCACTTTACCAAAATTTAGAAAGGTTTTTTAAAAACTTGGACGGCTGTCTAAAGTTATGTCGAATTCCTTTTAAGAAAAAAATTGATTTGCTCAGAAGAAAAAATCGACTTTTCTGGACAAATCCCTTGTATTAAAAGAAAAAATTCGATTCTGTTTAGAAAAAAAATCGAATATTTTTGGTAAAAGGAATTCGACATTAGACAGTGTTTATTAATTACATCAAGGGATTTTAAATTATTTTAAATCCAAATCCTTCAAAACATTCGTTAAATCTACAGTTAAGTCCAAACTTTTAAATCCAGATTTAATATAAACTGCACTCCAAAGGACAGTTTAAGTACTTACTCTATTTTATGTTAAGCCTTAACTACAGAAAGCATAGTATACAGTTCCTCCTCGAAAAAAAAATACATGTACTTCTTATGGGAGTGATTTTATCGCAAAAAACAAATTTTCTGCTGAAAAGTTTTTTTTATTGAACTGTGAACTATCCCCAGAAATAAAAAATTATACTCACCACGATTCTTTGACGCGCAAAACAATTACCACTAACACACGCCACATCGAACAACCACATCGACAAAGTATTTCGTTTTTGTATGGGCATTTACACGCCAATACGTCGATGTAGAAGTATATGCCAAAATCAGCTGTCTTTAATTATTTCCAATAAAATAATTATTTCGTTATGAGTCCAAATACATTTTTCTTGATCATTTTCCATTATTATTTGTGTTTAAGATACTTTTAATGAAATTATCAAAAAACTATTTAGTGAATCTAATGTCGAATTCCTTTTACCAAAAAATTCGATTTTTTTTCTAAACAGCTTCCATTTTTTTCTTTCAATACAAGGAATTTGTCCAGAAAAGTCGATTTTTTCTTCTGAACAAATCGATTTTTTTTTTAAAAGGAATTCGACATAAGATTAGCGGGACCAAAAACACTACTTGACAACAAAAACCGAATAACAACATAAAAAACTGTGTCGACGAACAAGTTCGCTCCTTTTCACACGCCATATCGGCTTATCGGCATACTACTTCGACTTCCAGAGATTGCACTGCTGTGTCGACATAACTTTCATTTCACACGACCAAAAACCTTACCGACATATGCTTCGGTGAAGTAGTTCGTGGCGTGTGTTAAGGGTAAATGTCAGTGACATTGTTTTGTGCAAAAAAATATAGTTTGTGCTTACACGGTGCCTCAAGAGTTATGACTCTTTATGAACCTAAATGAGTATGAGAGAGACAAAATATCAGATAGTCATGAGGCACCGTGTAATATTTGACTAAAAACAATTTTGTTTCACCACAGATACTTTTTATTCCGGAAAAAAGATTTTTTTTTACCACAATAGTTTTTTTTACTCAAAAGAACTGTATACTAGGCAAGCCAAAAAAGTGAAAAAGTACAAAAGTGAAAATTTTCAAACTCGTTTTGGGACCGCCGTATAGTTAGCAGCACTAAGTGAGGAATTTCAATTTTTTTGATTCATATAATTTGGAAAACATTTGGAAAAATTTGGAAAATCATTTTCAGAATTTGGAAAACCTTAGTTAATTAGTTATTAACAATTAAAGGTTAGGCGTATATAATGATTAGCTAATTGGGCTTTAGGTCAAATGAAACAATATATTATAATGTCACTACGTTTCGTCCATGCATATGGACATCATCAGGTGTGAACAATGTTTTCTATATTTATGTATAAAAGATAATTATGTTACACAGATTGTTTACATACAAATATTTTAAACTTACAATTGTTACATTTATAATGCACTTAAATTTAAATATAAACAATTTTTGTTCACATTATAGAACTGTCATTTTGTTTACATTTTGTTAATTATCTACTAAACTATGCTTTTCCAAATTTTAAAAATGGTTTTCCAAATTTCACAAAACTATTCCCGATCGATTGATACCAAAAAACCCTAACTTTGTTTCCATGTGCTGCTAACTATACGCCTAACCTTTAATTGTTAATAACTAAGGCCCATTTGCTGAAACGAAACTTAAATATTTATGTTCGACTTAAACGCTTATGTTTTACTTTTTCCTTAGCGTAAACTGTCACATAAGCTCTTATGTTGAACTTAAATACTTAAGTTTCGTTTCAGCAAATGGCCCTAATTAACTAAGGTTTTCCAAATTCTGAAAATGGTTTTCCAAATTTTTCCAAATGTTTTCCAAATTATAAGAATCAAAAAAAATTGAAATTCCTCACTTAGTGCTGCTAACTATACGGCGGTCCACTATCCAGTGTTTTATAGAGATCAGTGATGGTCTGAACACGAGCTGACTGACTTCTGTCAAAAAAATCGTAAATTGGAGTCCATGTGAACACCGTCTTAAGTAGTGACTGCCACCTGAATGCGACCATTTCTGACTTTTCGAACTGTCAAATATTTTATTCACCACACTCGATACCGGCCATTTTTTGCCGAATCCAAAATCCAAGTGCCCGAGTGCCAGCAGCAACTGAATACTGAATGAATAATCAAGTATTTTCCATTTGGATATTAGTCGTTTTTCTCTTTTATTGTAATAATTTAAATGTTTTAAAATTTTCGCAGTTAATCAATATATATTCGTGTCCAAATAGTTTATTTTTTTTAAAGGTATGCAATATATTTATTATTAATTTCATTTAAATTGTAGGTAGAGATGTATGTGTCTCCGTTTATAAGAAATTATTTTATTGCAATTTGGAAAGTTTACGTTTTTAGTTCATTCAAAACAAGAATTATGTACATAATTATGTTTGTAGGTGGTACGTACAAATTTTCAATCCAAAATTATTTCGTAGCATCAAAGGCTGTAGGTTAAAAAAACGAGTTGGCCATGTCTCGGAATTTCTATTAGCCCTGTCAGAAGATTTTCGCAATTTTTCGTGCTTTAGCTCATCCGTTTTCAAGGACAGCCATATTAGTGCTGACTGAATACCTGCATATATAATGCAATATATAAATGCAACAAATAAGAAAAGTATAAACATTAACAATGAAGCCATCAGCAAATTCGTACATATTAGAAAAGAATCCCCTCTAACAAAACTACAAACGGCTAGGTTCTTTCACCAAAAATTTGTTCAGATGACCCAACTGTGGTGCGTTCTTTTATGTTACTGTGGTTAACTATGGTTAATGTGTCAAAAATAAAAGTTGATGTGCCATAGTTAAGAAAGTTACTCTTGGTAACCTTGAGTTTTTGTTGCATCAGCTGACATCAGAAGGTTTGAACAAGGGATTACAACAACACAAACCTATCCGGATAGGTTTTTGCTTGCCCCCCGAACGCGGCAAATAGTTAATCTGTCAAACGAAAGAGGTTGACAAAAAATTGAACTGTATTTGAAATGAATAATCAAGAAAAAAATGTAATTGCATTAAATTTATTGCAAAAATAATTGTTAGGAATTCAAAATAACATGTGTAATATTTCCAAATTAAATTTCCTTACACTCAGTTTTGTATAAATCGAACATATATAAGTGCAATTTTCTTCACTGCTTATGGCACAGAATTTTTTAATGAAAAATTAACCAAATATAAAGAAGAAAATGCCGACAGAAAGAAAATGCATCAGAAAATAAAAGAAAGCTATTCGAAAAATCAAATTTGACAAAAAAAATCGATTAAATTGATAAAAACATATTTTAAATATTGAAAACAATTTCAAATCAAAAGGGCAAAAAGTAAACAAAACATCCACCATTGCATTTCAGCTGTGTTTGACAGATCAACTATTTCAATTCATATCGAGGAGATGAGTTGGAAAAAGTTACAAAAAGTTACTTTTTGACACTTTTACTTTGGAATTTAGGAACGATTTTATGACGTCATAAAGTTACTCGAAGTAACTTTTCTGAGTTAAAGGAACGACCGAAGTTAACTATAGTAAACTATAGTTAACCACAGTAACATAAAAGAACGCACCACTGGCCGTTAAAACTACAATTTCATGTTCGCTTCTATACTGCAGCTCACTGAATAGAATAAAAGTTACTGTTATATTTAACAAACTAAACTTATGACGAAGAACTTTGGGATCCATGTCAATTTATCGAGACAGAGCTGTTGAGAGCTCATATCAAACTGAGTCCGAGTTCCGATCTGCTCGATCGACATCGTAGGTGAGTTCCATTGAGATGGGCCTGTTAAGATCGAAATACCTTATGCGGCCGAGTTCTTTCACCAAACAATTATTCAGATGACCCAACTGGCCGTTAAAACCTACCCACAATTATTGGTGACCAAAAATAATATTTTGGTAGTACCTACGGTAGAAAGCTCTGGGCCAGATTGTGTTGACTTCTTCGATAAACACAATGGACGTGATTGATGATTCTAAAGAATTATGCGCATGGCTTTATTTTTTCGAAATGGGGTTTAAAGTTACATTATTCACTTTTTGCGCGTTCTTCTTGGGGCACCTGATAATTTGGTTACACTTTCTTTTTTACATTTTACTTAAATCAATTACTCTTTAATAGATTATTGCCTTCCATACAAATAAGTAAATGCATTTTCTCACAAAACTATCGTTTCAGAGCGCAGACAAAAAATATCATGATAACTGTGCGTAAGCTTATTGAAAGTCAAGTTCGTTGTATTGTCCGGGCTACCACAAAGAATCAGCTTTTCAACACAAATAAAGCTAAAAATATTCGAAGTTTTTCTATTTTCCACAACAATTTGATTAAAAATTTTAATCAAGCATCATTCTACTCACTGAACATCCAAAGGAGGTATTAAGGAATTCTGATAGATCTTGTTTCATGTTCTTTTTATAAAAAAAGTTGTTGCAAATATTATATAAAACTTCAAAAGCAGTACTTCAAAAGATTACTTTAATCAATCACTTAACATAGCTCTTAACTGTATATATTTATTTTTTTTTTCGATTTTTTACTTGAATAAGTTAACCTTTATTATTTGATTAACCCTTGTTTTCGTTTGCTTTCAGAAGCATGTCATCTAACAATGCATCCCATTTTGTGTTACCCAACACACAGCCAATTGCAGATCTCGAATGCAAAAATGCTTTTGAAAATTTAACCGAGAAAGAAAAGCTATACGCGCATTACTTCAGCAAAGCCTCTTGGAATGGTGGCCTTATTTCGTTGGTTCAATCCAGTCCTGAGGGCCCATTGATCTTTAGCCTACTTCATCGGATTTTCCTTGGAGAGCCACTTGATGCACTTAAAGCTAAGGTGTTGGAGGGAGGTGTCTCCCAAGATGAATTCACTGTGAGTTGTATTATTATCTTTTAAAAATAAAATACCTAAACAAGGCGGATTTTAATATTTTGTGTTTGTCAAGGCCTTTCTTGTATATGCATGTGGAGTGTTCGCCAACGCTGGAAACTATAAAGGAATGGGTGATAGTAAAATCATTCCAAATCTTCAACAGTCACAATTCGAGAAAATAGTAAAGCTTTCAAGTGCCTCCCAAGCCGACAAGAAACTGTCGGACATTTTAAAACAAATTTCATCTCTTATCTACGAGTTGAAACCACGAAATGAAGTTTTGGGCCTTGCACCATGTGGTATCACCACCTATTGGTCTGACAACTGTACGAAAGAAGATGCTGAGATTGTCTCCAATTGGCTGACAGAAAAGCGTATCGAGCCTTATATGTGCCGAACATTTAAAGTCATTGAAGATGGCAAAACAATTTATGATATTAAGCTAGCCTCTGTAGCGACAGATGATAAAGATGGTATTACACTTCCTATAGAAACTTACAAGGGAAATCATTTTCGTGTAACTCGTGGTGATTACTCAAAGCTATTGAAAATAGTTAATTTAAATCTAGAAAACGCAATGAAATATGCTGCAAATGAAAATGAATTAAAAATGATTGGGCATTATATTGCGAGTTTTCAAGAAGGAAGCTTGCCGGAGCATAAGGACGGTTCCAGATGGTGGATCAAAGATAAGGGACCAGTTATTGAGACATATATTGGTTTCATTGAAACTTATCGGGATCCAGCTGGTTCAAGAGCAGAATTCGAGGGGTTCGTTGCAATGGTAAATAAAGAAAGTTCGGCGAAATTCGCTGAATTAGTTGCAAGAGCAGAAAAACTTTTGGAATACTTGCCATGGTCGGTTGAATATGAAAAGGATTCATATTTAAAACCGGATTTTACTTCCTTAGATGTTTTAACTTTTGCGGGTAGCGGAGTTCCAGCTGGTATCAATATTCCTAATTGTAAGTCATTTAAAAGTTTAAGCAAGAACTCACATTATTTTAAATATAATACACTTTTACATCTCGAGATGTCGAAATTCTCATTCTAACAAATCTGAACACAATTTCTTCTGAAAATTACTCTTTGAGAAAAAAAAAGCCTAATTTCCTTTGCCATTGGGCACATAAATCATACTTATTGGAATATATTTTGCTTACATCGTTGCTTATAAACACCCCAAAGAGTCATTTATATAAGCATAAATATAAAGTTTTATGTAATCATTTTGCAGTGTTGTTAGGTTTTTATACGATTGTTGTGGCTATCTCAATTTCGTTCCCGTAAAAAAAAAATTAAGGTGTCAGATGCTGGAGAACTACTGCAACTAAAGTTTCATTGTAGTATTTTGTTTTCGGGTAGCTGTTATCTGTGGGAAATATTTAAATAATACCTGACCCAGCTGCCTGCATTATAAAAAGCCAAAATCAAAAATTGATTCATATAGCGTGAAATAAATCTATGGTTTCCAAAGCTACTGTGCGAGATCTTGGTTTCGAAGAAGTCAACCCCTCACCTTACAGTTCGGACTTTGGCCCTTAGTGATGCCACCACAGAATTAAGGACGCCAGAATTTTTTTTGTTACAGTACAGTATAAATTAATTTAATGTAGTGATGTTTCACAGCTGCCAGGTCTCCCGTGACACGAATCTTTTTTTTTTTTTTTTTTTTTTGAAAAAGAGCTTTATTTTCCATTAATAAAGACCTCAAGGCAGCAATAATGTATATTTTTAGAGAAGAAGAAATATATTTGTATAGGGAATTAAAAAGGATTATATCCTATTAATATTATAAATGTGAAAGTTTGTTTGTCTGTCTGTTTCATTTAATCTCCTAAAATCCCTAATTGATTTTAATCAGAATTGGGAGTGAGAGCTTAGAACATCATGATCGACAAAGGCTACTTTTGATTTCATAATCTACAACATATATTTTACCAAAAAATAGTTAAAATATTAAAAAAAGTGATAAGTTATTTGAAATGTCAGATATTTAAACATAAACATATCCAAAAAAAAAAAAAAACAAACAAACAAATACAAAAGTATTTAAAAATCATTAAGTTATTTAAAAATGCGAAGTTATTTAAAAATTGAATTACCATTTTTAACTTCCCATTGGAAGTTATTGTAATCGGTCCAATTTGTTGGATTGAAAATTTTGACGTTTCTAGACGTTTTGAGGTCTCTGGAGTTTGATTACATTATTTTTAGAGAGATGTCTGTGTACCATGTACGTTCGGAAGCTTTTTTTCGCCGACGATATTTCGAGAACGTATATAAATATCAACTTCGAATAAATTTTATTTTACAGATAAGAATTTTCGGAACAATTCAATTGGCGGTTTTCTTATTACAGTAATTTAAAAAAGTTGTAAAATGGCTTGTTTCTTGAATATCTCTAAAAACAAATAATGCTATCGACTTCAGCCTGGTTTCATTCGATGCATAATGACGTGGAGAAAAATTGATACGACTTAAAAAAAATCAACCCATAATTTTTTTTTTAATTAAAAAAACCACACAAAATTGTTAAAAAAAATTGAATATTTTGAGAACACACAAAGACATTAACTTTGGGTTAACATTATTTAATACAGAAAGCTATACCTAGTTGATTATCGATAGAGTTTGAAAAAAAATTCAATTAACGGTTTTTTTTTCTAGCTAAAAAAAAAAACTGCTAAAAATTGTTAATAAATGTTTTTCGGATCGAATATCTCGAGAATAACCAATGATATCAACTCTTAAATAATTTTAATATACACACAATACATACCATAATTAGTAATTGGTTAACTTATTGAAATTTTTCGTGTTACATATATTTAGACCAAACAGTCCAACTTTGGTCTTCCCTTGATTACACAACTGATAAGTTTTTCGAACATTTTTAACTGGTAGTTTTCTTATAAAAAATAACATCGGGTGTCGAGTTTCAAAAGGAACCAATGGGAAGTTATCAGTGTGGGTCAAACTCAGCCTCTTTTTTCACATTGAACGCCCCCCGTACGTAATGATAGATTTACATGCAAATATCAAGCAAATCAGAGATGTTCCACCAAGAAAAAACAATTGTGTGAAAAAGAGTTGAGTTTCTATTATTTATGAAAACCTTCTGCATTTTGGTCGTATCTCTCTATTCAACAAAATGTTAAGTTCATATCTTACATCCATTTTTTTTGTGCAAAACTCGAATGAAGATACATGTTTATCAACCATTATAATTCAATTAACTTCTATTTTGAAATTGATATAGATAAGACATATCATATATTCCTTGATCCAATAGATCTAAAACTGCAGTTCCAGAGATTACTCCCTACATACAAACGAACAAATTTTACAACCTTGAAATAGAGGCTTTGTCCATCGTCATCTTCCAAGCTCTCGATCTACCAAAAAGACAAGACATTTATTTCACAATCTTGCCTTAGCATTGATGATCCGATTATTTGTGTTCCAATGCATATATGTATATTCAAAAGTACAATTTACCATATTTCCAGCTTTATTTAGGTACCTAAAACCTCTTAACTATACAAAAATAAAAAAACAAATAATCATTTATAATTTATCTAATAGTGACATACACACAAATGGAATCACTCTCTTACTTCACGTAAAAACAATAATTTCTCTTAATGTAATTGACATGCATGAATGTTTATGGCATCGTTAAATAGCTGGGACCATAAGCTTTAAATCAATGTTAAAAATATAACAAACACTTCGGGATTTTAAGAGATAATCATCATAATTGAAGCATGTAAGAAAAAATAAACAGGTATTAGCTTGAAAATCAAACATTTGCGACAAAATTAAGTCAAATTTATTGTTTTAGTATATTGTATTACCCATACCAGACTCTAACTACAGCTTCTAAATGATTTTTCATTGACTTGATGGGTTTCTTGACTGTCTTTTATGCGGTATTCTTTCCCATTTGTCTACCAGTGGCGCTTTCAGTTTTTAATGGTCTCAGGAGATGGATTTCTGGCTCTAACCCTTCGTTCAGGCTCGTCTCACAAATGCTCGATAGGGTTTCAGTCTGGGCTTAGCGCCAGCAAGTCCATCGTAGCAATACCAAATTCCCTAAGGAATTCGGCTGTTTCCCGCGCAGTGTTGCATCGAGCGTTATCACGCATTAGCACAAAATCTTTGGCAACACATCCAGCATAAGTCACGACGTGATACAGCAGAATATTGGAGAAATACCGATCCAAATTTAAACCTCCCCTCGACCACCACCAGTTGCTAAAACCAGCTCACTTTTCCTTCAATTCAAATACCTGCCTGTATCATACAAAACCCTCCCCCGTAAGTCACTGTTTCGACAAAACAGCTTTGTTCAAATAGGTCACCAGGTCGTCTGCGTGTTCTGCCCCTACGATCACGTCCATGCAGACTCGTTTTGCACTCATCCGAGAACATAACTTGCCTCCATTACTCAACTTTCCAATCGTATTGCACTAGAGAAAAACGTAGTCAACCTTGTCGGTGGTTTGCAGTCAATTTCGATCCCCTGACAGGTGGTTTCGGGGTAAGGTCTGCTTTTTTAAGTCTTCTTCTACCTGGCCTTTCACTAGCAATTCTTCCTTGTACCTGTTTGAGCTGTTGTTGGACGTTTAAGGCCATTCAAATGACGATTTTGGAGAGATGTCATTGCGATGAATCTTTCATATCTCAAAGTGGTTCACCGGCGACGTCCCGATTTTGGCATTCGTACAAACTCTCCACTTTCCCTGAACGTTTTGTAGATCTTTTTGATACACAACATTTGCTTAGATGGAGCCGACGGCCCAAAACACGTTGGGTTATTCCTTGTTGCAGTAGTGTAACAACTTGAGCCCAATTGTGGTATTCATTTAGTTTTTCAAGATTAAAAGGCCTGTAAAATCGAGAATATGTAACGATTCACTTTTAACAGCACACCGATAAATAGAAAACAATAAAGGGTGCATATTGCGTATCAATGTTTCCTACTCGTGCTTTCTTTTTTAGTATAATTTGTTTTCATTATTTTGTCGAATAACGCCAAAACTATCCAATGGATTTTTAGAATTTTACCTCCAATTTAAAGGTTGAAGTTCCAGCTTTAAAACGTTACCAAAAACATTTAGCATAGGTATTGTAACCAAAGAGATTGTTGCTTTTAAAAGGTGAAAGGGAGTGATTTCATTTTTTTTTCACAAGTGTATTAAAAAAATAAAAATATTTAATTTAATAACACATAATTCAAAATTATAATTTTAACTTTAAGGTAAAATTATATCTAATAAGAAAATTATTATCATAATGAATATTACATATAAAAAGTCCTTCCCTAACTATGATATTTTATTTTAGATGATGAAATCCGTCAGGACGAAGGTTTCAAAAATGTCTCTCTTGGAAATGTTCTAGCAAATATTAATCGCAAAGACCCTATACCATTCCTATCAGAAGAAGATCAAGAGCTTTTCAAAGACTACAAAGTCAAGTCGTTTGAGGTAAATTCATTAAATTATCATCTCCATATTCAAATTATAATCCATAATTATAACCTTTTAATAGGTGCAAGTAGGTCTACATGAATTATTGGGCCATGGAAGTGGTAAACTGTTTCGCATCGACGAAAATGGAAAATTCAACTTTGATCCCGAGTCAAGTAGAAACCTGATTACCGGTGAACCCATCACCACATGGTATACGCCTGGCGAAACATACGATTCAAAGTTCGGAGCACTAGGGTCGTCTTATGAGGAATGTCGTGCCGAAGCTGTTGGGCTTTATCTGTCTTTACAAAGAGATATTCTTGACATCTTTGGGTACACCGATCCCAAAGAACAAGATACCATAATTTATATCAATTGGCTTAGTCTTATTTGGAATGGAATGGGTGTTGCCCTGGAAATGTTCAACCCACAGTCAAAAACATGGATGCAGGCACATAGTCGAGCCCGTTTTGTTATTATGCGTGTTCTCCTTGAAGCCGGTGAAGGTTTGGTTACCATTGAAGAAACAGAGAACGGAAAGAATCTACGTTTGACCGTTGATCGGACAAAAATTGAAACTGTTGGCAAGAAGGCTATTGAAGAGTTCCTTATGAAATTGCAAGTGTATAAATCAACAGCAGATATTAATGCTGCCACAAAAATGTACGAACACTACTCGGAAGTGTGTGTCGATGGATCTCATCCATGGGCAAGATGGCGTGATATTGTGTTGTTGCATAAAAAACCTCGCATTATTCTAGTACAAGCAAATACCGAAATAAAGAACGATAAGGTGCATCTTGTTACCTATGAGGCCTCACATGAGGGATACATTAAATCTTGGATTGATCGTTTCCCCTGCACTGATGTTGATGATATTCTTGAAGAGATCAGTGAAAATGATCGCAAATACTTTCCATTGGCCTTTTCTCAATAAATCATAATTGAATTTTTATTTGTAAGCTATGAATGATATAAACACAAAAATATAAATTTATTTACTACAATATCGAATGCAATTTCTTTAAATTTATTTATTTAGCAAAAATATCAGTTACAACTTCCCTACTAACTAAAACTATTCTCGTTACACGTAATCGCATTTAAACGATAACGAAGTAATTTCAACGATAATCGTTTTACATAATAGGGCCCAAGTTTACACAGCCAAGTATTTTTGTGGACGTTGTATGCGTTTCGATGTTAACATGTTAAAAATTCTTGGTTATGATTTTAAAGCATCTTCTGTCGATGTGCTAGTGGTTGAGGTTGTAGGGCTTCTACTGTTGGTGTGTTGTATTTGACAGGTGGTTCTTTACACGATATACAGATACAAGGTATGCTCATTACAAACACTCAACTCGCCATCATGACATTTTTATGACGTCACAATCTCTTTGAGTATTATTTTCTTTTTTAAATGAAGATTAGAATTTAGCATTTAAACAAATTATTTTTAAGTGATAGGGACTGTGAAAATAAAAAAACAATCCAATTATATGGAATCATCTTTTCGCTCTCCGAAAAAACCCAGATGATTGTGACGTCACACAGCTAATGAGCATACCTTGTTTCTGTTTATCGTGGTTCTTTATTTTCGATGGATGGTGTATTGGTTTCTGATAGAGTTTTCTGGGTATCAACAAACTGTTTTTGTGTTTGAAAGGTTGTTCTTAGGTTCAAGGAACCTACCCTAGACGGTGTCAACCTATCCAAAAATGTTTAAATACGTTTAGTTATTGCTGCATCAGCTGTTTTTAAACAAGGGATGACAACATAAAGATATCCAGATCACCTTGGATACAATCCTGAATGAGACCAATATCTAGCATCACCCAACATGACTGAAAATATTTTGTTTTTTAAATAGTCTATGGTATGGGTATAATGTATTTTGTACTTCTTTAAGATCTATAAGACTGTACTTAAGTTTTCACACTTAAAAAAAATCTTTGCGTTGCAGTAGTAACTATTAACATTTTTGTTTATTTGTCATTTATTTATTTAAAACTATGTACAAACTTTTGCTTTTCGATTTGAAATTTAATTCGTGTGGGAATAGCAAAAGCTAATTTGCATATAAATAAATTAACAATTAACCATATTATACATTAAACTTAATACATCCTGTTAGTTGAGGTCCAATTACTTTACGATGTCTCATGTCGGTAGGCGGGGCTGAGTGCTTGTTTTTATAATCCGTTTTTAATTTTTTTTCAAAAAGCACTACAACCAGCTGCTTTCATATCAAAATTTGATGGAAAATAAATACATAAATCGTATTTCAACTTAAAATAATTCGACTAGGATTTATAATCAATGACATCTTGATTAAGCCGATGTGGCTCTAGCATCCAAATCACGTGCTATCATTAAAAATGTCAGTTTCAATGTAATTTAATGCTTCAAACACAACACCACATGAAGGGTCGTAATTACCGAGAAATTCTTGTGATTGTAAGTGATTTGAAACGCGATTAAGCGGCAACGCTTCAATTTCCTTTTTATGGTCTTTTGTCCCGAATTTAAAGAACGAACGCGAATCTAGATCAGCAAGTATTCTAGTCATTTCTCTGATTTGTGCATCTTGCTTTTCAACTCGAAAACCAAGCTCGGAAATAGTTAAGGCAAGTTCTAGTTGTTCCTGCTTGGCAGCTGCTTCTTTTTTTGCCTCTTTATTTGATGATCTGAAGTAAAAAAAAAAATAGGTTAGTAACTGTTAATAGGTTAGTAGCTTTTAAAGAGTTTACCTAACATATTCAACAATAAGTAAGCCCGCACCAATTGTGAAAATAATAAATTCACCCAATAAATTTGCACCCAGTTCAATTGCCATTGGTTCGGTTAGTTGAGGAATATTTGCAGGTTTACCTAAGTTCATGACCCACATCTTGTACTTGACCTCCATCCAGTTGTACACTGAAAATTTATTTTTTTTAAATCAGCAATTTAAAGACACTTTAGTGGTTGAATAGTAACACCGGCAACGGAATCGATTGTCTTAAGCTTGAAAAAAAATTTTTTTATTTTAACTTAACAATTTGTTTTTTTGCATAGGTACGTACGTAGGTATAAACTAATTCATAAAATAAACTTGCCCAGGCAATACAGTTCAATATTTTCTTTGTTAATATTTATGAGAAACTGAGTTAAATAAATAAAATTTTAAACAAGTACCCATATCAGTACATGGTGTACTTGGTATATTGTGCTTATGACATCGATCAAGTTTATCAAAACCTTAGGTTCAAATTTGTAGTATTCACAATGTGAATGGAGAATCTATAGGTGAACCGAGACTTTATTTTAAAACATAAGGTACAATGTAAACAAGTTCGAAGAACTTCCCTGCGGATTCTAGAAAGTCACACTCTTGTTTTCCTTTATTTGGATTATGTGGTTGGAAAACTCTCAAATCGTTTATGACTTTCAAACATATTCAGTCTTTTCATTTCTCAACAACTTAAATTGGTATGTATTTTTCGAATAAAAAATATCAAAATTATGCAATTTGTAAAACTAGTGTGCGTTCATCAGCTGCTATGGTTAATCTTTTTATGCTTACTTTGAGCCGGTGGCATGCAGACATATTTTCGGAAGAATGGACTATTTTTTGCACTGTTCTTGATTACATTTGCAATTGGTTTGCTTATTTGTTTGATGGCTAGGACACCTAGTTTTGCCGCTGGAAATGCACCCACTACCATGGTGGTATATAAAGAAAGTCGTCTTCTACTCCTTCGGAGACCAAGGGATTGCTTTAATTTTGTAAATTTTTTATAACTTCTTCGACGAAAATTTTTGAAAGATGACAAATAAGATGTCACTTTTAGTGTGGTAGAAATGGTGAATATCAGAGTATGGGCTTACACAGTGAAATGTTTTCGTAGGTACAGTAATGAAAAATATTCAATAAGGCCCATCGCCCACTAGGCAACTTTTTGTTGCTAGCCCCAGCAACTTTTTGTTGCTCTTAATCCAATTACATTAGCTTATATGACCGCCGTATAGTTAGCAGCACTAAGTGAGGAATTTCAATTTTTTTTTATTCCTATAATTTGGAAAACATTTGGAAAAATTTGGAAAACCATTTTCAGAATTTGGAAAACCTTAGTTAATTAGTTATTAACAATTAAAGGTTAGGCGTATAGTTAGCAGCACATGGAAACAAAAGCTTTGTTCGTGTACTGTCCAAAACTACGAATTTCTACACAATTTATTTTTTTTATATGAACTTTGAAGTATTTTCGCTGAAAATTCGTAAAAATTCGTAGTTTTGGGCAGTACACGAACAAAGCTAAAGTTAGGGTTTTTTGGTATCAATCGATTGGGAATAGTTTTGTGAAATTTGGAAAACCATTTTTAAAATTTGGAAAAGCATAGTTAAGTAGATAATTAACAAAATGTAAACAAAATGACAGTTCTATAAACAATTACAATTAACGCAAAACGTAATGTAATGGAGCGTTACGTAATTAAAACTGCCATACAAGAACACAAAACCAACACATATAAACAAATTTCTGTCCCAATATCTGTCAAACTATTTTTCTGTCAAAAGTCAGCTGTTAAATTTTTTACCTTTTCAGATATAAAATATAAAATATACCTAGTTAAGAAAAAAACAATAGCCAATGCTTAACAGGCGATTCAATTCTATACGCCCTATAATTTTGTTCTTGGGACAGAATTTTGTTTATAAGTATGTGTTGGTTTTGTGCTTTTCCAAATTCTAAAAATGGTTTTCCAAATTTCACAAAACTATTACCGATCGATTGATACCAAAAAACCCTAACTTTGTTTCCATGTGCTGCTAACTATACGCCTAACCTTTAATTGTTAATAGGTGTGTTTTGTTCAACTCCTTAATGTGCACATTCAGAAATTCTTCACATTAAGCTAAATTTTCACATGCAAATTCTACCAACAACAAGTTAACAGCACATTTGCTCTTCAGTAACTCTATGGCTTAATGTGGAACATTGCAGAATCGGCACAGTAACTAGCTCAACAAAACACAACTAATAACTAATTAACTAAGGTTTTCCAAATTCTGAAAATGATTTTCCAAATTTTTCCAAATGTTTTCCAAATTATATGAATCAAAAAAATTGAAATTCCTCACAGTGCTGCTAAGTCCCCTTTCACACGCAGATACTAGTTGCTGGTGATTTTTTTGACGTTTTCTTTAAATCTCCTTAACAATCTCTTGTACCTTTCACACGCAAGCAACAAAAACCCGGAGATTTTCTTTATTTTCCTTTTAAACTACCTTGGTTGAACGCACACAAACGTAGTGTGAAGAGAAACGTCAAACAAATCTCCTGAATTTGTTGACCGGGGAGATTTCATTTCCCCCTCATTCTCCCTGCCCTTCTTGCCAATGAACTAATTGTTGCCGGCAACTCAGTTGCCCTGTGTGAAAGGGGACTAACTATACGGCGGTCAACTAGTGAAGTTGTGAGGTCAAAAACTATCGATAGTTTTTTACTATCGATACTATCGATAGACTATCGATGTTTAACGATCCCTAGGTAGGACACACCTATTGTTACTGCGGCGATAAATAAATTTATAAAATTTATAAAAAGTAAAAAGGTTAATTACGAGTGATGTTCTTGAATTTCTTTCAAAATTGTCATTTGTCTCTTTTTTTTTTTAAGTGAAAATCAACAATGAATGATGAAATTAATAGGAAACTACTTTCAGCAGTTGAATATGGAGAACTAGAAGGATTAAGAAATTTATTGGATCAATATGAGCTTGGTAATTCAGAGGCAAATGGATACGTACTTCTGCGTAGATCGATCATTCTTAAAAGTGCAGAAATAACTAAATTACTTCTTTGCCGTGGATCTAGGGTAAATAGTAAAAGGAGCAAACTAATTCCTTCAAATACACCACTTCACTTTGCTGTACAGAATGGTGATATGGAAATTATTGATATGCTCCTAGATTGCAATGCTGACATTGATGCGAAGAATGACGAAGGTTTGACTCCTCTTCTATGTGCCATTAGTATGGGAAAAGAACATATTGTTGATCTTCTTTTAAAAAGAGGATCTTGGCTTAATAATTGCACCGTCCCTAGTCCTCTTTACGTTGCGGTTAAACGCGGTTTATACAAAATGACAAACAAACTATTACAGCTTGGGGTACCTGTAGATTTAAATCCTCATTCAGTGGAACAATATACTCCTCTTCTCTGTGCTTTGGAAACTGGTGCAGATATCTCGATTGTTGAACTTCTCTTAAAACATGGAGCTAATGTGAATTCCAAAACGACGGGGGGTCTAACATCCTTGCATTTTGCATCTAAAAGAGGAAATATAGAAATAATCAAATTGCTTTTAAATGGTAATGCTGATGTCAATGCTCGTTCGACCAAACATTTTACCCCACTTTACTTCGCTGTGGAAAATTCGCACAGAGAAGCTTCTAAATATTTGATGGATCACGGTGCTGACATTGATGCTGAATATGAAAGTGGAAAAACCGTCCTGAACTTAGCTGTGTGCAAAGACTTATCGATGATAGTCGAGGATATTCTTAAATATTGTCCAGACAGAAACAATACTAGCAACAAAGATTCCGTCAAAATTGTAGCAAGGAAATCCTACGGAAATGGTTTAGTGATCATTCAAAATCTTTTGAAATACGGGTTTTCTGTTGATGCTGAAGACGTAAACGTTTTAATACAAAATGCTATAGGAGCGGGATATGTTCAAATCATAGAACATTTGATTATGCAGAGACTTCATTTGGCTTGCTTTAAGGAACAAAATTGTAACTTTTTGCATATTGCTGCAAAATACAAACAAGTAGAGATAGCCAAACTCTTGCTTACACATGGAGCTGATGTAAATGGATCGGACGAAGCGGGTAAACATGCTATATACTATGCAACTGAAAAGTCAGATATATCCATGACCAAACTTCTGTTATCTCATGGAGCCAGTGTTCAAAAAAGTCCGGAACTACTTAGGGTTGCTACTAGGAAAGTTTGCAAGGAAATAGTTGAGATTCTGCTTCAAAACAAAGTTGATATTGAAGCCACTGATGAGCATGGAAGAACAGCATTACATCTGACGGCTTTAAGTGAATATGACGGATACGCGGGATCACTTTTGACAGACGATGAGCCAAATATCAAGGCCAAAGCTGAAATAACTAAATTGCTTCTTAGTATGGGTGCAAATGTTAATGCGAAAACTAAAAAAGATAAGCTAACAGCACTTCACATGGCATGTAAAAAAGGTTTTACATATGTTGTCGAAGTACTTTTAGAGTACAAAGCAGATGTAAACTTTTTTGTCAAAGATTGTTCACCATTGATGATTGCGGCCCAACAGGGTAATGCTTCGATTATAAAAATGCTTATATCGAATGGGGCGAATGTTAATTCAAAGCGAGAAAATGGCGATACAGCACTTCATATTTTAGCAAAAAAATCTCGTGGAAAACTATACGCTTTGGAAATATTACTTAAAAATGGCGCAGACGTTTATTCTAAAAACAGCAGAGGTGCAACTCCACTTCATGAGGCCTCAAAACAATCCAATCTTGACACGATTTCTATGCTCTTGCAGCATGGGTCTCCTGTTGATTCAAAAGATATAGAGGGTAATACACCTCTTCATATAGCTGTTCAAGTAGAAGAAAGAGAAATTATAAAATTACTGCTTAACTCTGGATCGGATATTAACATTTGTAACAACAATAATTATACAACTGTTGATATAGCAAAGGTTTCACAGTTTTATTCAAAAACACGATGTGATTATTTCGTCGATGATTCAGAAAATGAAGATTTCGACTTAGATAGATATGATAATTTTGAATATGAAAATGTATTGGAAATTCTTAGATTACACTTAATAATGTTGAATACTGCAAATTTATACGTTGTTGAAAAAAACCTTGATTTCATGAATGCAGGGAGTGACTATTCTACGATATCACACAAAGAAAATTGTGAAGAGGAAATAAACCAATTAAAAATCAAGAAAATTTCAAATAATAAATTAAGCTTTTTTGATATTTTGACGAAAAATATCCATTCATTGGCAAGCTACGCTAGGAATGACGATATAATAAAAATTTTTGAATCAGATCATTATAAATCTGAGTTCCCAATATATGGTCGAATAATGGAAAGAAACTTTGAAAAGGGTAAACGAAGACGTTTGTTGCTTGAACAGACTTTGGAGTTTTTTAAATATTATTTTGAACTGCCATATGATTGTTCTGATCAGATATCAAGATACTTGAGTGATGCTGATTTAGAAAACGTTGTAAATGTATTAAACACGCCTTCACAATTCAAAGACTTTTAAGTTTAGTACACATAATACTATTAATTAAATATTTCCATTTTAATTTTAAGTCTTTTTTTAAATATGTTTTTACAAAGAAAAAAAAAACAAATAACTGGAAGTGTATTCAATGGAAATGACTAAAGCTACGAGTAGTCGCAAACGTATGCGACTCTTGCGTCACGTTAAAGTCGCAAATGTGTTGCATATTTTATTATTAGATTAGTGGCCGTAAACTTGCATATAGAGGTGTTAACACGATATGCAAAAACTGTCCCAAAAGTCGCAAATACATTTTCGATCAAGGTGCTCGCATACCATGTGTTCGCAAATGTGATAGCATATTTTGCGGTCTATATGCGAGGTGGAAAAATATGTGTAAGGACTTCTGCACACGGAGCGTCTCGTCATAAACGCATACAACGAATTTTTGCGGCTTGTGTGTATCTCACGTTTGTTTCAATAGACAACTGCACACGAGGCTAACACATACCAAAATTGTGAAATTGATTGACAATATGTAGTGATTTATCTATGACGTGACGTTTCGTGTGCAGAAGACTAGCAGTAGTTGAATCGTCGCTGCATTACGAATCTTGTACGCGTCTATGACACGACGATTCGTTTGCAGAAGGCCTAAACCGTCACCTCTTTGAGACTAAAGTTTTTTCCTCTAATGGGGTTTTCCTTTGGTAAATTCAGATTTCTGCCTAAAATTTCATTTTTTTTCGTGGCGAATGGAGTACGATTTCAGATTTAATTTTTTTTTGTCATGGTGTTAGTGTATATTCGTGTCTGTGAACCTTATGTTGTCAAACTGGTAGCTATCAATTGCCGCAATCCAGATCTGATAAATTAATTTTTTTTTTGCCTATTGGAAGACGAAAATTGTCGATATCGAAGTTTTGACAGATCTGTATCAAAAAAAATTTTTTTTTTACCATTTGAAAACCCCATAAATCATTAGGAAATGTCAAAAATTTGATAGTTAAAAGTTCAACAATTTTGAGTTACGACAATGTTTTTAGAAACAATATGGTACCATCCCACACGTAATTAATGTGTACGCTGGTATACTGTTTTTAATGAGAATACCTATGCGCGTAAAATTGAGAAAAACATCAAAAACCGCCAAAAATTAATAGAAAAAAATTTATAATATTCAAAAATTCTATGAACCAAATGTTTAGGTTAAATCGAAAATCTGGCAAATAAGTAATTTATTTCTTATTTGCTTTTTAAAAATATAAAAATTTATTCCCAGAACACATAATACACACGAGATACCTTCATATCTCGAGTTTTAAATTTTTCATTTTTTTTGTATTATGCATGACTTTTTTATATTAAAAAGAATCTATCGATTACAAAAGCAACCAACTCTATTAATAAAAATAAAATTATCTTTAATGCGTGGCAACCCTATACCTTGACCACTTTACGCTGGGCAACCCTTGCGCAAAATGTTTCTTTAGGCCAGGCGCGCACATGCAACTAAATAGTTTGGTTTCGATTTTGAGCACAATGGGCTTATATGGGAGTGCGCGCCGGTTTATGTGCGCGGACTCTGATATAATCCTATATCGAAACCAAACTGTTTAGTTGCATGTGCGCGCCTGGCCTTAGACACTACCTACAAAACACTGCATATGCATACTTCTTTTCTGGTACCTCGATGAGGGTAGGTCGTTCTATGACGGGCTCTTCTAGTATAAGGCTGAGTATAGCATGAAAATGTTGCCGCTGTTTTTTAATAATTTATGTTTCTATTTGAAGTTGATTTTTTTAGAAAATTGCCTCTCTATACCGGGCTAAATAGACCCTCCCATACGATTTTTTTCCTGTCGCGACTCAACCTACACGCTCAAGCTTTTTGTCACACCGTGCAAATCACCCTGTATAGTTAAATGAATAAATCAGAGATCGAAAGTAAAAGTCAACCTTTTCAAAGGTCTTCAAATAACGCTTATCTGCTCAGATCTTTAAAAATGGTCACTTAAAGACCATTTTACTTAAAAATTTTTTTTTTGGCCTAACTCAGTGAGAAACTTTTATTTTGATTTTTTTTAGGTTTTGGTCAACCACTGACCACTTATCGCTAAGAAAAAAAAAATCTCTTTTAAAGATTTATCTTCTTTTCGGTCCGTTAGAAATCTCTGCCATAGGAAGTTCAGATAACTGTGTAGTGTCATTGTTTAGCACTCTCTAATGTCGTTTTTCTTTCAGCCAAAAAAAATTGATCCCTGTGAGGGATTTTGATCCCGGACAAGTTTTTGCATTACATTCAACCAAAAAAAATCAATCCCTGACAATTCGGGATCAAAATCTCTGATCCCGAATTAAAGAGAGATTTACACCTACATGAAACACGCACTTGCACACACACTATTTATAAAACGTCATTTTGTGCTTTTGTGTGATTCTGTGATTCTGTGATTTTCTATTTCATTTGCATTCGGTTTTTGATTCTTTGCCTATCAAAATTATTTTGTGCTTTATTAAATTAAAATTATTTTTGACAAAATTAAATTTGACATCCCACACATACATTTGCAAACAAAAAACAAATCCAATCTGCGTTTCTTTTGCCAAGAAAATTCGTGATCCGGGATCAAAATCCCTATTTGCAAAAGAAAAACGACATAACCAAAGTTCGGTAAAAGTATGTATATAGTGATAGTGCGTGGCATTAGTGAAAGTGACGAAGGGGCGAAGGCCAAACTGTAACGCAAGTAATTATTTTTAATATATAAAATATATTGAATAAGGTGTGACAAAACACTAAAGCGTGTAGGTTGAGTTAAAACAAGAAAAAAATCGTATGGGATGGGGTCTATTTCCCCCGTTTAGACGAGGGGCAGTTTTCTAAAAAATCGACTTATATTTTTTTCCAATATGCCATAAATTAGGTGCCAAAAATCGCGGATGACCTTGAAATACATCAACCCTGGATTTTCTAAGCCTGACTAATTTCTGAAACTACCTGACCTTTTATGACCAATTACTGACCTTTTAGACGGCATACTTTCTTTTGCGAAAATCGCATATATGGGATGCTAAGATCTCACAGCCGGGATATTAATTTTTTGTGGTGTGGTTGGTTGGCCGGTTTACTTCGAGGGCAGGTTAGGTAGTGTATAATTTTCAAACTACCTTCCCTATTTTGTAGATTTGACATCAAGAATTTATTTATTTATTATTTATCTATTTATTTTTTTTTTTGAATGTTTTGGAAAAAAACTTTTTTTACCATTTTTTTCTTTTGATTTTTTAGAACTGGCACTTCCTAGATCACGAATATGCATTTTCGAAGTCGCTAGGGCGCTTAGTTTAGCCGCAAGTCAAGTTTAAAGGTGTAAACTTTGATGCCTCTAGCAAGTCTAGTTTAGCCGCAAACCGCGTTTAAAGATAACAGTCGGTTTTTTTATATAATGCGATGCATCAATTAAATGGTGGCACTTCCTATTTTTTTTTTTTGAAACTTTTTAACGAGGCTTTTCTGAGCATTTTTGTCTAGCTTAAAATGGCTTTTTAGCATTTTGGATTGGTCAAACATATTTTCAAAAAAATCAATATTTTTCCTCTAGAAGAACTTCATAAAAACGCTTAAAATGTTATTTAAGCGTAAACAAATTTTTTTATAACTACAAAAAAATTCCAGCTCAAAATGCATTTTCTTGAAATTTTGAATAATTAAAAAATAATTCAATAAAATTAAATACTTTGCCAAAAAATATTAATTTAGAAATATTTTTAAAAAAGTAAAAAATAATACTTTAAAAAGAGTAGTGAAAATCCCGTCAAATATTTTTAAAAAAAATATTTCTGAGGGATTTGTACGTAGGTATATTTTATTTTTTTTTTTTTCGGCGGAATTTGGCGATTCGGGATTTTGTGATTCGGAAATCGGGATTTCGTTACGCTCCCATTTGTACATCCATTACAAAATTCGCTGTCTGCTAACAGACGTATATATATCATCTTTATTTTCTTTTTTTTGTGAATTTAATACATTTATTTTGTTTTTTTATTTGAAAAATAAAAAAAATTATATTATGTACCATATTAACCATTTTTGATTTATTTTCGAAGAAAATGGTTAAAGGTTGATCGTTTCCATTTATTTTTTATAAAATAAGTCAACAGATAACAGTTATTTTTCAAATTAAATGATAAATCTCACCCAAAGACCTAAAAAAATATTTTTTTAAAATAAATCTCAAACCAAGACCAAAAAATTAATTGGGGAATTAAATATCTCTCAGACAGAAACCATTTACAGAGTCAGGATACACCAAAGTACGCCTTTTCTTAAATCCCTGATAAATGATGTCAACATTAGGTCAGAATATACCCAAAAACGAATTAACGAATTAGAGGACATCCTGTTTATTTTACTGTTGCTTACATGGCGATTATAAACGTCTGTGTAATGTAGTATGTATATCCATGTTTTTTTTGCAAATGTGTTTGTATAGAATGTTGAGAATTTATCTCATTCCCGTGAGAAAATTCAACATAAATAAAATGGCTAAGAAACCCGCAAGAAAAATTAGAAAGGTCTTAAAAGGCCCGCAAAAAAATTAATATTCTAAAAGTTTATAAAAACATCAAGATTCAGTTTTGGATTCTTCATTTCTCAGACTGATGTGTTTACAGACTGTTTGCAGTGTGTTGAGAGAGAAAGCATTGTTTGTACACACCCTCTTATTTATTTTTTTCTTAATTTTCTTCGTTTATTATTTACATAATTGAAATTTATAAACTCATACTTATGAATAAACCTACTCTAATTTGCGCCAACATAATTTATTATTTAAGTATGTAAGCTAAAAGCACAATAATTAAATCGTTCTCCCCTTTAAAAACATAGGAAGGAAAATTAAAGAACGAAGCCAAATTATGTTATAATAACTATTTATAATTTACTTATTATTGAATTATTTGTTTTTTTTTTGTTTTTGTTTAATAGTGTTTTATGCATACTGATAAATTTTACTACTATCCTAATACTATATTGTTTAAATAAATGATAAGAGATCGGCGAGTTTATATATTTATCTTAACTTGATACAAGTGTCATGAATACAGAAATGCTTTAGTGTTTTACGTCAAATGACAAATATATATATGTATATGCATGTGTTATAATTTTTGTATCCGAATCTGAAATATTCGTTTAATTAATTAGGGAATTAGATTTTACTAATTTAAAATTAAAAAAAAAAAATCGGAAATAAAAACAAAAACGTATCTTATCTCGCCGATTAACAATAAAATAAATTTTGTATTCTAATAACTACAAAATAAATCTGCATTTAATGTGTATTCAGTTCAATTAGGAAAACAAAACGGACATCGTCCTTAATGGCTCAACCATCCAGCTTTAATTAGATACCTTCTTATAGAATTTTCAATTGGCGAGAGGTTTGAAGTAAGCGGTGCGCCACTCAATAAGACCGTCTTCAATGACAAGTAATGCGTTGGAGGGAGATTTAAAATGTTACACAATTGTATCTCATTCGAGGAGAGCATGTTCTGGCCTAGTGGTTGAGGTAACTGTTTCAGTTCGTCCAGTTGGCTTTTGAGAATATTGCTCATTGACTGATGTTGTTGCAGTTGCGAGGCCTGCAGACTTATTTTTGTTATGTGTTCGGGAGTTGCCACGTGCTTTTCGTGTGCGCTTACTCCTGTTGGATTGTAAATCTGACTGTTGTTGTTGTTGCTGGTCGGCATCATGTTCGAGTGATTGCTCATCGTATGACCCGACGATCCCCGACAGCTATCCAAGAAGCTTTTGTTGAGCGATGATACGGCGGAGTAAATCGGGTCTGCGGTGCGGTAAATGGTGTTTTTTCCTATGGAACTTGAGTTTGGCTCGCTTGCGCTTGGAAGTTCTCTAATTTAATTTAAAATAAAAAAAAATAAGAAAAACAAAATTAGTTAAATGTTTTATTACTCAAATTACATGTTTGATATTTAACGTACGGTTGTTTTTTGTTGTGTGGAGAGTGCAAGGACGATCCGTGCCGATTTCCAGTGTTGTGATTGTCCTGTTAAACATTGTCTTATACATCCATTCATACGTTCACCATTTGATCCGATTATACACGTAAGCTGAATATCGCAAAGCATAACAATGAAAATATAATATTTATTAAAAATTGAAGTTTAATTGAATCTAAGTTTGTCGTAAGCACTGCTTGAAATGAACAGTATCCGCTAGGTTCGATTATTTTGTTCTTTTATAAAGTGAATGACACGATATTCAACTTTTCGTGTATTATCAGATTTTTTGCTATGTATGTACATATGTATTATATTATATATTTGAAATACTACTTTTATATTTAATGATAAGTATTGTTTTTTTTTTTAAATTATATCTAGTTGTTTTGCTTTAAGATTGATTTAATTGGGTTAAAGAAATATGTACTACCTAAAATGATAGTTGAGATTCGAGTTTATGCTTTTTGCAAACGGATTGATTTTTTTGGGGGTAAGACCGGAGAATTTTAATATGCTAATGCAAAATAAATTTAATAAATTCATGTAAGAAGTAAAATGAAGCAGTACACTTTTCATTCTTTTGACAAAATGGGACGTCATACATTTTTTCTGGTAATAAGTCAAAATAGGAATGAGTTCGCAAAAATTGCATAACATAACTTTTGTACTTTTGCATAACAACTTTTGTATTCACAAAAATAAATAGCCATTGTACCTACATGTGATCAAGTCAGAATATATTTGTATTATGTTGCCGAGATTTCAGGAAAATGGCCAAAAGAAAGCGAAATTCTTTAATTAAATTAAATTATAATATTGAGAAAATGTATTATGATTATTCATTCTCAGGGCTGATTATGAATGCTAAGGGCCAGTCAGTTATAGCTATCATTTAAAACCATCATTGAAAATTTTAATTGTTAATTTTGGGACTTCTATAAAGTCAAATCGGTAAATATTTCGATGCCAAAATATAGGCCATGACTTTTATTATTCTAGTCAAAAAAGAAAATTGATTCCGGCCCAAAATGGCTTTTAATTTTTCGATGATCATTGGTAAAGTAGTTCAATCATTGAAATAATAAAAGTCCTCAATGTCCCAAAATTAACAATTAAAATTTTCAATGATCGTTTTCAATGATAGCTATAAAACGGGCCCCTAACTCTATTCCAATATTTTTTTTCGTTTAGTTAGTGTATCGTAGGTATTCAAATTCGAGTCATAATTTTTGATCTTGACCATTTAAAGTATGAAATAAACAGTTTTCGTATCCACTCCCCCTTATTAATTTGTTTGAAAAAAGAAAAACGGGTTTTCGGTGAGTTTGCCGTTCAGAGACCACTATTTTTTCGACAACCGAATTGAAAATTTCCAAGCTAAAACAAGTCTAATAAAACTGACATTCCAATATGAATAATACAATAAATAATAATAATAGCATGGTTTTGAGCAACAAAGCTTGCAAGAACTAACACAGCCTAGCTTATATTTATATTTAAAAGCCTAACAGTTTTGTTTATAAGAGTACTGTTTATAAGGCCCTCAGGGTTTTCCGGCGGTGTGCATACTTTGGAAGGTATCAGATAGTGGAGAGACTAGGCGCTCAAAATAGACGCTTAAGGCCAGCTAATGTACTCTCAAAGGTTAAGCACGGTGTAGTCTCGGTAATGGTTTGAGGCTGCTTTTCAGGTGCAGGCTGTTTTGTTATAATTTTTCTTTTTTTTATAAGACCATGGCATAAGATCACCTCTTGTAGGAGCGGTAATCTACCGTGATGATACCTTAATTCTTTCTTTCCTTTATCACGTCTTTAAATTTAGGTAGACTGCTTAGATACACAACTATGTCTAACGACTTCTTTACTACCTTATGATTTACCTGCAAACCTCTAGCATATCATCGGAACCTTTGTGACTTTCTTGACGGCTACTTAAACATGTTTTTTTTTCACATACATATGTATGTGTGTAAATTTGATGGCACAAACAGCTCATGAAGAACTAGGGCCTAGTGACTTACAACTCTCAACCATTCCTGTGTGCGTGTCTACAGGAAAGGAGGGGACCTAAAGTTTATTGCCGAATCCGAACGGCTGGTGAGCGGCACTTTTCTATATCAAGAGATACTCTTGGAGGATTTGTCACTTCCTCGCAAGAGGCAGTAGCCCGGAAAAAACTTAAGGCTGGTATTGAACCCAGACCTCTGGCATGACAGTCCAACGCACTAACCATTACGCCACGGGCTACTAAATTATGTTATAGCAAAGAATATAAAGTTACCAAGAATGCGCATCTCATACAAATCTTTTACTGCACATTTTTATATGGCGGGTTCCAATAATGCGACCTGCTCCCAGAGCTTTTGCTTTTTTTATGGGCTTTTCAATGACAAAAAAGCAGACTGTTTCAATGTATGTGGTATCTCATTTGAAAAGCGCTGAGAGAATTATTGAAAAGCTCATAAAAAAGCCAAAGTGTGGATTCCAACATTGGAACCCGCCATTTTCAGTAGAAAATTTGTATGAGATGCATTGGTAACTTTATATTCTTTAGTTATAGTTTTTTAAATTCAATTAACCAAACACAAATTGGAATATACAATTAGAGAATCCGATGAATGAGCTGCGGAGGGAATCAGACTCAATTTAGACATTTTTATTATGAACGATATGTCAAAATTGAGTCTGACTCCCTTCGCATCAGATTCTGTAATTAGGGTGAATATCACAAGTGTCCTTGTTCAATAATTTAGTATGAAGTTATTTTTGTTAAAACATATTATGTAGGCCGATTTTATGATGTTATTCACTCAAAGTTGAACATACATAACTTGAGGATTTTTACTCTTAAATAGTGAATTTATTTTTATTCACACTAGTAGACGTTTTTAACTTTCGATTTTCAACTCTAGAGTTGATCAACTTTAGATTTTCTCAACTCCCAGAACAAGTAGAAGTTTACCGAGAAAACTTGGGAGTTTACATAAAAATATTGTTTTGTCATTTAACTTTTGTTTCTAAAGCTTTATTTTCAAATACCATTTTTAATTTTAAAAATAAAACGGCTATTGTCTCTTGCGAGGAATTGAAAAAACCTCCAAGAGTATATCGTTCGGATTCGGCAATAGGTCCCCTCCATTCCTGCAGATACGCACGTAGTAATGGTTGAGAAATGTAAGTCAGTAGGCCCTGTTGTGCCATCAAATTTATTTTTATTTAAAGCTTGTTCGCTTCAGATTCCGGACAGGAAAAGCTTAAAAACACAGGTTATGTTCCGAAGCAATTCTATTTGGCAGTAAATGGATTCGCGATTTTTCCCAAGTTTTATCCTTGTTGCGTTTTGTGGTATTATTAGTTTTTTATCAAAAATGATGTCACAATTCACAATTTACCACAAAATAACACACAAATATTGACAAACTTCAAATTAAATAACCAAATAAATCAAAATTCAAAATGACAGTTTGTTTTATTTCTCACAAATATACAAGGGATATTCGGCCCTATCGAGGTATTCCGTCGGAGCTGAAAATTCTCCGCGATGTCGGAGGATATCGGAGGAAATCCTTATGAATCTGTCAAAAATGTCACTCAAAGACGCACCAATGCAACGCAAAACACTGGTCGTTTCACATAGAAGTTTAGCATGGCAGACTTCATTTTACAATAAATCTATGGGAAACGGCCAAGCCATCATTTTTGACCACGATTTAGGGTTTTTAGAGTTAGGGCTTGGAGGTTAGGCCTAATAGAGTTAAGGGCTTGGCTCTTCATGAGATCTTATAACTTTTTCATAGCGAAAGCGTTATGAGCTTGTGAGTCTTCGCGACCTATTTTACATGAAATGTTTTTCGGTGGGATTTCATTTCTTTTTGTAGGATCACCTATTATCCATAAGAAAAACACCTGAACCTCCCTTAAATACTTCACGGTGGGATTCTGATTCTAATGAAACTACTTCCCAATTAATATTGTAGCAATAGGCCTAATACCTCGGAATAAAGTAACTACCTACATACCTAACGTTTATATTTTGCTAAGTCTCTTAGCAAAGACCAGAAATATGAAAATAATATACCTATGTACCTTACTACGCATTTATTTTGAAATTATATAAGTAAAAGTAACGCGTATATTTTTATCTTCGCAAAAATTAAGGTAATAAGGTACTTAAACCTTAAAAAAATGATCCGTCAATGTAAAATCTCTTTTTTATTTTGACCGAAGCGAAAAATGAAAGTTCATTATTTTTTCCTATCGCACACCCCTGAATATAAGTACATATACATACATAAAATTCCAAGGATACTTCATACTGAACGAGACGACAGTTCACCGATCGTGGTGAAGATTATACAATATATAAACAACCCAAGCCATATTGTGCATTGTTTTTTGTGTTCGTTAATTTAAAATAAAAAAAAAAACCCTCACATCAATTATAGGCGGGGTTTGCATTGCATTGTTGTGTGTGATTGTCAAAATTGTTGTTGTTTTAGAGGTTTTATTATGAACCTCCACTTTGGTGTGTTGGTGTTGGATGGTGAAAGTTACAGATTTCTTAATTTTTTTGTTGTTTGTATGCAAATCCTAGTCTACATTCCAAATTTCAGTTTTCTAGCACTTCGGGAAGTACCCTTTAGGTTTTGATGAGTGAGTGGTCAGTGACAAAATCGACGTTTTTGGCTATTAATAAAATCCAAACTATAAAAGCTAGAAATATGAAATCTGGTGTGTTTTATAAGGACGCGGACTACATCTAATCCTGAAAATTTGAGCTCGTTTCGAGAAAATATAGGTAGTGCTCACCGCTCGTCTTGGCGGGCGCACTACCGTGCGCCTAGATATGCTCGTCGATCTTAAACAAGCAGGTAGTAAGGTTTTTTTTAATTGCATGACAAAAATGGATTGAAGTTAAAGCTGAACAACTCAACAACAAAAGGCCTCTGATTGGATTATGATTATAAATTGATTTGGTTGACAAAAGTTTCACATCGGAAATTCACATATTAAAATGTTATTTTATATATTTTATTTTTTTTATATAGGGCCAAAATGAAACTAAATAAAAAAAAGACCACCTTCACTCTATTCACTGGAAGATATTATACTGAATTTGCTGTATTCTCGACTTGGCCAGTTCAGATAGCAGAAACTCATATCTAAGAAATGTTTTTTTTACCAATTAAGGATTTAGGCAAGGATAATGCTCTATTATGTGATTTTTCAGAAGGCTTCAGAAGCATAGTTTCAAATTTATATATTCAACTATCAAGCAAAACAAAACACGAAAAATTGAATATAAATATAACGCGTTAACCAAAAACAAAAAAACAATGTTCTGTTATACTTACAGTCTTCCCGTGGCCGTAAGGGCCGAAATTACGATGCTGAGCAATAGCTGCATGTTGTTCGAAATGTCTACACTCGTCAATTTTCGTCAAGCCATTCCAGCGGTAGCGACTAAGTTCCGACAAGCGAACCCTCAACTCCTTTTCGCGTTCCATTGAAGCCAGTAAACGCTCGTATTCGTTTGATGAATAAAACTGAGCAAATACCCTAAACCGATCACGAAATTCTCTTTGGTCTTTACTTACGCGAGGAAGCTGCTGATTTTTGTGTCGAAAATAATTTGCCACCAATTGATAGTCTCTGACAATTCGTTTTCTTCTAACACGTTCACGTAATCTTCTCGTATACATATCAACGTGCGCCAACTTAAGCAGGTAATCTGGTTCAGTATCATCGATGTTAAGGGTTAACGACGATATGAGCTGTTCCGCAGTTGGATCATATTCCCGTTCGAATCCATCTCTGTTGACCATGTAGCCGAGCTGTGCAGATTCTTCGGGTGTTATATCTAGCTGGGGCAATTTTTGCATAGCACTACTGCCCAGAGGGCCAGTATCCTCGGTCGTGTGATCGACAAGTTGCGGACGTTGTGATTGAGCAGGAATCCATGTGTGGCGACCGATTGTCCCATTTAAATACTTGTTTACATACTCCTCCTTAGAATCTTCAGCACTCTTTGTTTCGATGTGTTTACTGATGCCCTCCCAATTTCCGAAACCATATTTCTCAATGGCATCAAGAAGACGAAGTTCTTCTCTGGCTGACCAAGAACCCTTTCCTCGAAAAATAGACAAGATTGCCGTTCCCGTGTCCATGAATTGGTAGGCATGGCATTGTTGGTGGTTTCCAATTTCTGCGCCAGCAGCGAAACACTATGGACAGGAAGCAAACAAAAAATAAGGTATAGGTAACCTAACCAAAATATAAACAAGAAAATTGTGATGTCATGAGTAATCATATGACGTCACATACAGATGAACACATGAAGAAAAAAAATCTAGGGACCAAGACCCAGACCCACCTGCAGGCAAAGGTCAAAAGCTGGGCATTCTGCACAATGGACCCATATACCCGTGATATCATCTTGACAATTAGTGCAGTTATATTTGGTAAATAGGTCTGCAACGGTCAAAATTATTTATAAAACAGAATAAATAAGAAAAAATTGATAGAGCTCAGTAAAAAAAATGCCACTCACCCGCCATATTGGCTTTGTGAACTGTGAACGTAAACTCAGGGATGATATAGAGTAGAGTCTGGTAGAGTCATGCCTAGAAAATATTCACAATAGTGCCTGTTTACATTGTATTTTTGACGAACGGCGCATCCAGTGAGATGGGTAGATTTTCTGTGAGTAAGAAAGAGAAGGGTAGATTCCACCCACATTCCACCCAAATTACGCCGATGCGTCAGTTTCAATAAATGTTTTCGGATTCAGCATGAAGATTTTTTTTTGTGTGAGTGAGAGATACATGGATTTTACACTGATCTCTATTTGAATTTAATTCAATACAGTTCACTAAAACAATAACAAAAATTATTTTGTTTTGTTTTTGTTATTCTCTTCTTCGCATTTTGATGAACGAAAACATGCTTCATCAAAAATACAATGGCCGCGTTCGGGGGGTACTCAGATAGGCTATTTGAGATACTTTAGTATCTCTTGTGTCTTCAAAAACGTATGTTGTGTCCTTCCAATTAACAGATATCTTCATTTTGTTTATTTTTGCAACAATTTGTATAGGTATTTTAATGTTTAAAAGCCAAAAACAAAAAATAAAATCAAACAACTACTCAAGCGACACCCGAAAACCAAACGTCAGCTGTAATCAGCTGTTCCTCAAATTGCACATCAGATAGTTTAGTGTCCCGAAAATTTTAGGATAGCTTTATAGATTTGTTTTCGACAACAGCTGTTTGGTTATCAGCGGAATTTTCCTATGGCATTACAACAACACAAACCTATCCGGATAGGTTTGGCTTGCCCCCCGAACGCGGCCAATGTAAAGGCTTAACTACATTCAAAAACTTTTTGCAAAATGAACAAAAGTAAAAAAATACACACATACTCTAGTGACATCTACATGTGAGAAATTTTCCTAAAACTATGGTGTGTAACCGCCATTTTCTTTTAAAACCTTAGGTTAGTGTTACCAAAGGTAACAGCACTTAAAAGGAGAATATTCCACATATAGGCGGCGTTATCAGTCATATAAACTTTTCACCGGAAATCCTCCATATTTGTTAAAACTTCGAGAACATTATTGGAAAAACTTTGGAGAAGTAACTTCAAAAAGTCAGCCGCCATAGATTAAAAATTAAAAAGAAACCAACAACTGAGAAAAAACATTAAAATTAGAGAAAAGATAAAGAAAACTTAAAGTAAGAATATCAATAGTAAAGTAAGATTATATGAAATAAATAAAAACTTAAAATTTAGGAATTAAAGTCCTCGAAACATGAAATTGGTTCGTCTTTTATTCACGACACGAGGGCTGCTCTACAAGTGACAACATTTCTTTAATTCTTTAAGTTTTCTTTATCTTTTCTCTAATTTTAATGTTTTTTCTCAGTTGTTGGTTTCTTTTTAATTTTTAATCTGTTGAGAATTAAAGAAATTTTGCAACGAGGGCTCTTCAATATCGCTTATTGATGAAGCCCTCGTTGCAAAATTTCTTTAATTCTTTAAACTCGAGTTGGGTTTAACAAGCTTGAGGACTAGCACCGATTACAGGGTACAAAGAACCTTTTCACCGTAGCTGCATCGTGCGCCAGTCGTCAAACATACGCTACAAAGAAAACCTTCACCGTAGCTGCCACGCGGCATCATAGCAGTCATCGTAGCAGCAACCGTCAACAAGCGAAATACGTGCTGCAAAGAGCAATTCATCGCAGCAGTATAACCATCGCATTGCCACGTTGCCACGCATCACGTGCTGCAAGGAGTAACTCGCCACAGTACATCTACCCAGCTGTTTCTTCAAGATCGTCCCATCGAACCTATTATCAGTTTTGCTTCCCAACATCCATCAATTTGCCACGTCACCGTCAACAACATCATATCATCAAAATTACCATTTCGTCTCCAACGTTTTGAAAATTCGACGCAGAATCAAAGTGACGACGTCATCCGTCAAGCCAAGCCACGGGGAGGTAACATCTCACGACAAAAAGACCTTTACCTATTGTTTAAGGCAACGTAAGGTAAGTCCAAGTCTATATATTTACATATTTTTTCTACCTCCGCCCGCCACATAGAACATAGTCCATAGAACAAATTAGGTAGTTTTTCTTTTCCCAATATGTCCTTTAATTGCAAAGCGTGCAAAAATGAGGACAATGACGAGATGGTCCAATGCGACGGCTGCGACGATTGGTATCATTATACCTGTGTCGGCGTCGACGATAACATTCAAAATCACCCTTGGAGTTGTGTGAAATGTCGTACGCTTCTTATTGAAAATGCTCCAAACGATTCTCACAATCAACCACAAGAAACACCAAAGGATGTAGATCAAAATGCCTCGTTACAGCCCTCCGAGAAAGAAAAAGGCGATAACCCACCACCTCTTCAAAATCAATCGTATATTCAACAAACCAATTCTCTGTCATCAACATCGAAACAATCGAAGCCTTTTGATTCTACAACCAAATCTGAAAAGCGAACCGTTTCACCAAAGAAATGCACCCTGCTTCTTCAGCAACTTGAGGAGGAACGACGTCTACAAGAAAAGCGTGACAAAGAATTTTTGGAAAAAAAATATGCCCTTCTAGCTGAGCTACACTCAAGCTCGGACAGTGAAACTGATGAAAAACAAACTCAACAGAAACCTTCAATTATTAACAATCCAAATGCGTCAACACAGCAACAATGGAATCCTACCCTTAATACAAACCGAAACCATACTTCATTCGTCAATACGTCGATCTACAACACATCTCATGGCGAAGGTCCATCAGCAAGCATGTACAATACGAGCGCATCAATAGCATCTTCTCTTCCGAACAGACAGCAAATGGCAGCCAGACAAATCATGTCGAAGGAGCATGTAACATTCAGCGGACGAATTGAAGAATGGCCACGCTTCATTAGCTGGTTCAACAGCACGACGATATCATGCGGTTATTCCAACAGCGATAATCTTCGACGACTACAAAGCTGTTTAAAAGGGGATGCTTTCAAGACAGTGGGTATTCGACTATTCTTTCCGGAGCAAGTTCCTGGAGTCCTAAAAAGCCTTCATCAGCTATACGGTCGACCTGAAGACATCATTGATGACCTGATTGAAAAAATTCGGAAAGAACCATCTCCTAAAATGGACAAACTTCAATCTATCATACAATTTTCCCTGGCGGTTGAGAATGCATGTGCGATTATGGCAGCGACTGGTATGCAGGACCACCTTACAAATCCATCATTAGTTCGAGAGTTCGTGGAAAAATTACCTCCACAAATTCGATTAGAATGGGGAAGCTTTCGTAAGGGTGTTGTTACGGCGAATCTTTCACATTTTAGCGAGTGGCTAGCCGAAATAGCTAGCTCGGCATCTCAAGTTACCCGCATGAACTCTCCGAAGCAAAACGAAAAGTATACGACAAAATCCTCGGTTAATTTTCATGTCGATTCAGATTCACAGTCGCCAAGTAAAAAGAAGTGCCCTATATGCGAATTAAATTGCAATTCCGTTGATCAATGCGAACAATTCTCGAGCCTCAACCTAAACGAAAAATGGGACGCTGTTAAGCGACACACAATTTGTCGTACATGCTTGCGCCAACATGGACGAAGCCGTTGTAAGATAGACAAAATGTGCGGTGTAGATGGGTGCGTCTACAAACACCACAAACTACTTCACAAGATGCGAGGATCACCTTCCATATCTAGCTGCTTTACAAACGCAATAGTGAACTGTCATCAAAAGGATAAAAGTTATATTTTATTTAGGATAATCCCAGTGACCTTATACAATGGTAAAACAAAAATAAAAACATTCGCCTTTCTTGATGACGGCTCTTCAATATCGCTTATTGATGAAGCCCTCGTTGCAAAATTAGGGGTTTCTGGTGAAACCAAACCATTGTGTCTTAAATGGACAGCAAACACCCATCGCACAGAGAGCACTTCTAAAATAATAAACATTAAAATTTCATCAGTTAATTCTAATCAAAAATACGATGTCTCGAATATACGCACAGTCAAATCACTTGGGCTTCCATTGCAAGATGTAAATGCAGACGAACTCTCAAAACTATATCCACATTTAAAAGGAATTCCTTTGCCGTCGTATTCAAATGCAAAGCCGCAAATTTTGTTGGGGTTGGACCAATGGAAACTAACTATACCACTTCAAACAAGAGAAGGTCTCGATGATCAACCCGCTGCTTCCAAGACACGATTGGGATGGACTGTATATGGTCCATGTAAGCGCTTATTAGAGCCAATCCGTCGTGACCGTCAACCAGAAAGACTTAATTTCCACATATGCGAGTGTCAACGAATTGAAGATGAAAACTTGAGCACACTATTTAAGGAATTTATTTCAATTGACTCTACCGGCTTAAGAAATAAAACTGTTCTGCGTTCGTCCGACGACGAAAAGGCAATGGAAATAATTAAAAACAACATAACAAGAGAAGGAAAGAACTTCGTTGTCCCCTTGTTGTGGAAACATGAGCAAAACAAAATGCCAGATAGTCGCCCGATGGCTGTTCACCGTCTTATGTATCTGGAAAAGAGAATGGAAAAAGATAAACCACTATATGAAAAACTAAATACACAAATAGGGGAATACATACAAAAGGGATACGCAAGGAAATTAACACAGTCGGAGATACTGCAACAGTTCGATAATGTATGGTACCTACCTATCTTTCCCGTCGTTAATCAAAACAAACCGAACAAAGTCAGAATTGTGTGGGATGCGGCTGCAGCAGTAAACAATATTTCTCTGAATTCATTGTTGTTCTCAGGTCCAGACATCGTACCGTCTCTTGTTTCGGTTCTGTTCCGTTTTAGAGAACGCAGAGTTGCCATATGTGCCGACATTAAGGAAATGTTTCACCAGGTGAAAATAAGAAAAGATGATCAACATGCTCAACGTTTTCTATGGCGCAATAAGCAAAACAACCAAATCGAAGAATTTATAATGCAGGTGATGACTTTCGGCTCCACTTGTTCTCCGTTTTGCGCACAATATGCAAAGAACGAAAATGCCTTACGGTACGAAGAACAATTTCCAAGAGCAGTTAAAGGTATAATTGAAAATCACTACGTTGATGATTATCTTGACAGCTTCGACACCGAAGAGGAAGCAATGCAATCGGCAAAAGAAGTAATATTGATTCATGAAGAAGGTGGATTCAATATTCGTAACTTTCTATCGAATTCTAAAACGGTTATCAAAAGTTTAAAGGAAAAAGCTGCGAATTTTGACAAAAGTATTAGCAACTGGAGTACATCATCTGGTCCTGAGAAAATTTTGGGTATGTGGTGGTCACCACTATCTGATTCATTTTCATTTGTGATCAAACCAAATACCATTCAAGCAAATGTTTTAGCTGAAGAAACTTGGCCAACGAAGAGGCAAATTCTAAAAATCCTTATGACTGTTTTTGATCCGTTAGGTTTAATTGCTAACTTTTTAATATTACTGAAAATACTTTTGCAAGAAGTATGGAGTTCAGGAATCGATTGGGATGAGAAAATACTACCTACACATCTCGAAAAATGGAACAAATGGAAGAGTTTTATTCCGGATATTAAGAAGATTGTCATTGATCGTCCATATGCAAAGCTATGTTCAATAAATAATAACACTTTGGTGCAGATGCACATCTTTGTTGATGCCAGCGAGTTGGCCTACTCTGCTGTAGGATACTTTCGAATTTCGTACGGCAATGAAGTGAAGATTACTCTTGTGGCCGCTAAAACCAAGGTTGCCCCCCTTAAAGTAATGTCGATTCCGAGGTTAGAGTTAGAAGCGGCACTCTTAGGAGTTAAACTAGCAAAAATCATAACATCTGGACATTCGATAAAAATAACTGAGAGGTATTTTTGGTCGGACTCAAAGACAGTTTTGAGTTGGATCAATTCGGATCACAGGAGGTACAAGCAATTTGTTGCATTCCGGGTTGGCGAAATTCTGGAGGAGACCGACACAAAGGACTGGAGATGGATTTCAACCAAATCAAATGTCGCGGATGAAGGCACAAAATGGCAATGCAAGAAAGAATTTCGCAATGACAGTCGATGGTATCAAGGACCGAGTTTTTTATACGAACCCATTGAACAGTGGCCCAAAGAATTCAAAGAAACTGGAACGGAAACTGAAGAAATTAAACACATCCATATACATCACGTCATGCAATTCGAATCTATTATCGATGTAACTCGTTTTAGTAGCTGGCATCGACTATTTCGGACATTAGCTCAAGTATTTCGCTATATTCGAAGGTCATCTATTAAAAGAACGAAAATATTTCCGCAAAAATGTTTCATCAATCTGGACTTCATTAATGCAGAAAATTACTGCTTCAAGGTTTGTCAACAGGAGTCTTTTCCCGAAGAAATTTCAATTTTGAACGCTCGACACGATAATGAAAAAAAGCTGCAAGTTGATAGTTCCAGTAAGTTATACAAGCTCTCACCGTACTTAGACGAAAACACCTTATTGCGAGTAAAAGGTCGAATTGATGCGGCGTACGGTTTATCCCTCGACACTAAACGCCCAATAATTCTGGAAACCGAACACTACATAACTAAATTAATCATCACAGATTACCATAACCGATTTCTTCACCAAAACGATGAGACTGTAATCAACGAATTAAGACAGCGATTTTTTATACCAAGACTCAGACCTCGTTTAAAAAAAATCAAAAAAGAATGCCAGTTTTGCAAAAATAGCAGATGTACCCCCGAAACTCCAATCATGGGAGATCTACCCGCAGCAAGACTTCAGCCGTTCACTAGGCCGTTTTCATATATTGGTGTGGACTACTTCGGGCCGCTCTTCGTAAAGGTAGGGAGACATTCAGAAAAGAGGTGGGGTGTTTTAATAATATGTATGACTGTTCGGGCGATACATATCGAGATCGCACACTCACTTTCAACAGACGCCTGTATTATGGCTTTGAACCGCTTCATAGCACGAAGGGGTCGGCCGCTGGAGATATTTAGTGATAACGGCACGAACTTTCGTGGAGCCAACAATGAACTGAAGGAAGTTGTACAGCAGATTGATACCGACAAAATGGCAGACAAATTCGTTGGAACCAATCTAAAATGGAATTTCATTCCACCCGCCTCACCTCACATGGGTGGAAGTTGGGAGAGGTTGGTGCGTTCCGTAAAGAAAACTCTAAGCTGCATAATACCTACTAGAAAACCTACAGATGAATTATTACTGACTATGTTGGCTGAGGTAGAAAGAATCGTAAATGCTAGGCCCCTCACATACGTTCCCTTAGACAATGAAAACGAAGAGGCTTTAACGCCTAACCATTTTCTGTTAGGTTCTTCAAACGGTATCAAGATTTCAGGAGAGTTATGCGACGATGGAGTTATTCTACGTAGAAACTGGTTAACTAGTGAGCAATTCGCGAACCGTTTCTGGAAACGGTGGGTCAGCGAATACCTTCCAGACTTGACCAGGCGAACTCGATGGTACTCTGAAACGAAAAAACTTGAAGTAGGTGACGTTGTAGTCATTGTTGATGCAGACAATCCTCGCAATTCCTGGCCGAAAGGCATTATTCTCAGAACCTTTGAAGGCAAAGATGGAAATGTAAGAAGTGCATCAGTCAAAACAACTACAGGGATCTATACGAGACCCACAGCTAAACTTGCCGTGCTAGATGTTGGCCACTTTGGCGATAATGGAAAGCCGATTCAAAGAACCGCCTTGCCAGGGGGGAGTGTTACCAAAGGTGGCAGCACTTAAAAGGAGAATATTCCACATATAGGCGGCGTTATCAGTCATATAAACTTTTCACCGGAAATCCTCCATATTTGTTAAAACTTCGAGAACATTATTGGAAAAACTTTGGAGAAGTAACTTCAAAAAGTCAGCCGCCATAGATTAAAAATTAAAAAGAAACCAACAACTGAGAAAAAACATTAAAATTAGAGAAAAGATAAAGAAAACTTAAAGTAAGAATATCAATAGTAAAGTAAGATTATATGAAATAAATAAAAACTTAAAATTTAGGAATTAAAGTCCTCGAAACATGAAATTGGTTCGTCTTTTATTCACGACACGAGGGCTGCTCTACAAGTGACAACAGTTAGGTTAGGTTAGTGGGTTGACAGTTGATCTTGTTACCGTCACACTTAGATCAATGTAGATCCATTGTGATACTTTTGCGAATGAAGTGAGATGAGTCGGCGAGTAAAGCCTTAACTACATAAGCCAAAAAAGTGAAAAAGTACAAAAGTAAACATTTTCAAACTCATTTTGGGATAGTGTTTCTCACAGGAAACCTTAAAAAAATGATGCAGAAAGCTTAAATTTTAGTTTAAAAATAAAATGTATATATTATTTTTCACAAAACAACTGCGCTAGCTGGAAAAAAATATTTTTACTTTTGTAATTTTGCAAAAAGTGGCTTATGTAGTTAAGACTTAAGGCGAGTCATCTCACTTCACTCGCTGAAATAGCTAAATCTCGGCACAGACTTAGGGGTATCTGAAGTTTGCAGGAAATTCAAATTTGTTGAAATTGAAATTTCCTTTATAGTGTGAAATGGGTGTACATTGCTTGCAATGAACACCATCCATTTTGATCCCTCCCTGCAAAATTTTGTAACAGATTTCGCACTTGGTCAATTCACAATATACAAATATTCTCAAAAAAAGAGAACAAATAACATGTAAATGTAGTAGTTTATTGTTGTGTGAGTCAGAGAAAAACTAGAAGAAAGTTTTTGTTGTGGTTACAAATTGTGTGATAGATTTTCTTTTAATTTCAACTCTATTAAACAAATTAATAAATTAAAACACCACCAACTTTACGAACAAGCTAAATGCAAAATAATACAAAAGAAAAATCACAAAAAACCATATCGATTTGACTCCATTAAAGAAGAAAGTGTACACGAAGAGAAAGACAGCTGCTGTCAAAGAATTTTTACCTACCTAGAGAAAATACGGTAAAAAACATGATTTCGATTATTATTTACATAAAAGTTATTTATTTGCGATTAAAGTCGTATTTATAAACAACGAGATCAATAGTTAAATTAGTCCCCAAGTTATGTATATAATCATATGTATGATTAAGTATATAATATGTAAATAATTATACCTAAATTGGAAAACAGCTACAACTCGTGATGATTTATTTTACATTTATGACGAAATAGTGAAAATCTTTAATAACAAAGGTAATAAACATTACAATAAGCCATTAGGGAAATTCCTCTCTTTTTCTAGTAAATAAGCAAACAAAGTAAAGAAAATAAAACTCCAGAATTTTAAACTTTACTATCTCTTCGGACCAATCCTAAATGTCAAAGGGCAATAAAGTTGCACAACTTGTTGTTTGAGTTTGACCTTAAGTTTATTAAGAACTAGAACTGGATGCGTTTCAAAGACCTTGAGAAAATATATATATGTATGTATGTACGTGCGCTTTCTTCATAACGATAATGAAACATCGAATCCCAGGTCTGATTTATTGTAGTTATATTTATTGATTGATTATTTAATAAAAATATCTACCTACTTATTTACATTCATTTATTTTCTTTATACATGTTTGTGCTTGCAACATGCACGCACAAACATGTCAGCAAGTAGGTAGTTATTTTTATAAAGTTTGGATTTTATTCAGGTTAAAGTTAAATGCTTTTAATGTTATACATAAGTGATATTTGCACAAAGTCTAATTTCGAATGAATGAATGCTCTTTATTTAGCTTTTAAATAAGCGATTTAGTTACATTACTTGTTAAAATTAAATATTTTAAAATAATATCATTATACATTATAGTCTGATTGAACATGCGCATATTAAATCATCAATAATAAACCTACTTAGCAATCACGCTAGCTTAAAGAAGTAAACTTTGACTTTAGATAAGAGTGGATATTATTTTCATACCCAGGACCCATGTTCTGTAACTCTCACATCCAAAATATCCGAAGTTAAAAGCAACATATTTATTAAATCAGTGTTGGTATTGATTCTAGAGAATTTTCTTATTTTATGTTCCCGTACATTTCTTGAATCTTGACCAATAGGTAATGTTAATGATTCGATCACATCTGATGGTCCATGTATTAGTACTTTATATATTTATATGTATGTATGTAGGTATAAACTTTAAAAAAATTTCTACAAATTGATTTTCATGTCACTGGACAATATTCTTTTATCATAGAGAACTTTTCAATCATATGATGTTATATCTTCAGGAAATAAGACGTTTCTAGTTTTGATTCTATGAGAATAATAACTTGGTAATGCATGTGGGTGTAATTTAATATAATTTTTCTTAATCTCATATTTTTCTATAAAATAAATCGACATCGGTATATAAGGCTAAAGCGACAGACATTTTTTATCTTGACTACCTTCAATTCCAATAGAATCTCTATTTTGTATTAAATCCGCTACTCCGCTTTTTTGAAGCTTGATTGGGTTCCCAAAAATTTTTGCACGCCCTTCCTCGCTTAGAACTATATATGTGTTTCTGAAGGTTTTACATTTTCCCTGTTATCTAAGTAGCTTAAAACATCTTCACTCAACTTAAAATTACTGTTCAAATAGACAGAATATTTTTCCTAAATACAAAAAAACATTTAACACAAATAAATTAACCAACTTCTTGATACTGGATTTAATAACATCAGGAGCTTCATGTAATTTATAAACGTCTAAAAATTGAAGTAAATAAATTTTGTTCAATTTGATCCCAGTACTAAATTATGACAGGAACTCTTGGAGGATTTGCCACTTCCTAGCAAGAGGCAGTAGCCCTGAAAAACACTTTTGTGTTTAGGTGGCAGTAGCTGGGAATCGAATCCAGACCTCTGGCGTGAGGGTCCAACGTACTATTGTCAATCAGTTGGCAGACGGCAAAATTAAGCCATGCTCTTTTCCTTTGTATAGCATCTAATTTTGAATAATAAAGAACAGTTAATAATAATAATAATTACTGGAAACATCATTCATGCTTCTGTTTTCTTTTCTTTATTTAAATTATTTTATTTTTTCTTGCAGTTATGGATTTCGAAAGCCTCGCCAGTCAGAAAGAGCCACACGCTCGTACTATTATTCACTTGGATATGGATTGTTTCTATGCACAAGTAGAGGAGCTTCGTGACGTATCGCTACGTACAAAACCATTAGGAATACAACAAAAACAAATTGTGGTTACTTGTAACTATGTTGCTCGACAATATGGTGTAACGAAATTGATGCTTATATCTGAAGCAAAAAAACTTTGTCCCAATATTGTATTGGTCAATGGTGAAGATCTCACAAATTATCGCCAAATGTCAAACAAAATCTTTGAAATAGTCCACAAGTATACACCTTTGGTGGAAAAAATGGGATTTGACGAAGACTTTGCTGATGTCACTGATTTAGTTGCCAGCCGTTGGAAAGATAATCACGATGTAGAAATTGAAGGTTACGTCTATCCTCAAGACCATGAACTAATACGGCGTTGTGATTGTGGTTGCGATAAGCGGTTGGCTATTGGGTCGCAGATCGCCAAAGAAATACGTCAAGAATTATTTGTCTCCCTTGGAATTACGTGTTGCGCTGGAATTTCGTATAATAAACTTTTAGCAAAATTAGTTGGAAGCACTAACAAACCCAACAAACAAACGGTTTTGATTTCAAACTATACGGAAGAGTTTATGCGTGAAATAAATAACCTGCACTCAATAACAGGTATTGGTCAGAAGACCGAAGCATTGTTGCTCGAAAGCGGTATAGCAAATGTTAATGAACTGCAAAACTGCGATATAGACATGCTTAAGAAGAAGCTGGGCTTTGAAACCGCCACAAAACTGAAAGAACTATCGTTCGGGCGAGACAGTGCTCCTGTACGACCAACTGGCAAGCCCAAAACTATTGGATTGGAAGACGCTTGTCGACCTATATCCGTAAAGAGAGATGTGGAGGAAAAATTTCGTATGTTGCTAATGCGGCTGATTGAGCAGGTCTCTGAAGATGGTCGTATTCCTATTGCAATAAAGGTGGTTTTACGAAAGTTTGATTCGGTCAAAAAAACAAGCCACCGAGAAACAAAGCAAGCAAATATATTGCCATCTTTATTCAAATTAAGTTCTAATGGACAAATAACTTTGGCCGAAGGCGCCCTTTCAAAACTTTTGAAGATTATTATGCGACTGTTTGAAAGAGTTGTTGACTTAGAGAAGCCTTTCAACATTACTCTTATTGGCTTAGCATTTTCAAAGTTTCAGCAGAGAAAAACAGGATCATCATCGATTGCCAATTATTTAATAAAGAAAACGGACCTAGAGGTTCAATCGGTTACCTCGATAACAAGCGATGAAGCTTTTTTGTCCTCGCCTCAAACTTTCCGGCCGAGTGACCAGTTCTATAGGCGGCGAACAACTGCATCACCTATTCCCATGAATGTTGATCTGGAAGCACCATCATCTGACATATCAGACTTTTCAGAAAATGAAGTTGAGCCATCACCGAAAAAAAGTCGTTTCAGTCTTCTCATAGCTAAACGTAGATGTCTTTCTAGCAATGATGTCAATGACATTGCATCACCAAGTAAGCTGCGTGTGTCAGATCTACGTCTGAACTCTCGTGACAGTGAAAAGGATATTTCGATGAGTCCGATTTCGTCGCCATCAACTTCGTTTCCAATACCTTCATCAAAATGCTCATCTCCACAATATATAAACTATTCACCAACGTCGTCTATTAATGGCTGTGATGAAAGTCGTGATACAAGTGATATGGCCTGCGATTCAGTCACTCCTAAAACAGAACCAAACACATCAACTTCTCAGCAAGCATCATCACACACACAAGGCTCTTCGGATGCCGCTTCGAAAACAACTATTACTGGAAACTTGTCGAACATTCCATGTCCATCCGGTGTCGATCAAACTGTATTCAGAGAGCTACCACTTGACGTACAAAATGAGCTGATAAGCACGTGGAGAAATTCAATGGCAACAAAGGTTAACAATTTGAATACAAATGCGCCTGCTACAAGTAATATAAGTACAAACACCACCATGGCTCGAGGACAAAAAAACACGCTCTATAGGTATTTTCTAAGGAATAAATGAGCTGACAGTCTTCTTAATAGAAGCTAAAACCAATTATTTCGCGTAAATGTATATTATTTAAAAAATGAACTACCTACATACATATAAAACATATTTTATTATTTTGTTACAAATAAAGTACATTTAAGACGGCATTTTTGTACCAATAAAATAGTTAACAATTTTCTATACCTATATGTCTGACGTTATATGTATGTTTTTTTTCTTTTTTTCGATAAATGTTATAATTAATAATTGAATAAGAGGGGATGTACAGCCAAAATATCAATACGTAAGTTTATAGATTTACTCGATTTACTAGTCTTTCCTTTACTTCGTACCGAATAAAAAAAAAATCGCCATCTATGATAAATCTTGTAAACTAATTAATGGACGTATTTATAAACTTTGTCTAGCTTTAGATAGTCGTCTAAGTTTTAAATAAACCTTTTTAACTGTTGCTAAAGTGATCTATCTTTATCTTACTATAGACAACGTAAACAATTGTCTAACCTTGACAAATGTAATATTTTTTTTTATTAAATAAAACATATTTCCGACTATTTTCAAATACTTACAAAACTCATCCGATTTTCCCAGCCTATTTTGGTTCTCTTTCACCTCCTTTCCAGTTTCTTGTGTGTGTTTAGTATACATGTGTCGTTTATTTGATGGTGTAAGTAAATCTTAATGAAAAATGAAGAGGAAAGCAATAAGTCTGGATTTACATTGTTCAACTTTTCCCATAAGTTTTTTCCAGAAATCGGGTGAAATATTCATATGGTCCGATTTTTCCAATGAGAATTTCTGTTGTTGCACTCTTCGGTCTTATTGCTTTCCTCTTCATTTTTCATTAAGATTTACTAACACTATCAAATAAACGGCACATGTATACTAAACACACACAAGAAACTGGAAAGGAGGTGAAAGAGAACCAAAATAGGCTGGAAAAATCGTATGAGTTTTCGAGGAACAACCGATTTGTTTCATCCCCCTCACTTCTTACGCCGCTCACCCAGGAACAATCGATCGGAACTGGAAAAGTTGAACAATGTAAATGCAGACTAAGACCAAAGAGTGCAACGATAGAAATTCTCATTGGAAAAATCGGACCATATGAACATTTCACCCGATTTCTGGAAAAAACTTATGGGAAAAGTTGAACAATGTAAATCCAGACTAAGTCTGCATTTACATTGTTCAACTTTTCCAGTTCCGTTCGATTGTTCCTGGGTGAGCGGCTTAAGAAGTGAGGGGGATGAAACAAATCGGTTATTCCTCGAAAACACATACGATTTTTCCAGTATATTCTTCATCTCTTTCACATTCTTTCCAGTTTCTTGTGTGTGTTTAGTATACATGTGTCGTTTATTTGATGGTGTGAATAGATCTTAATGAAAAATGAAAAGGAAAGCAATAAGACCGAAGAGTGCAAGGACAGAAATTCTCATTGGAAAAATCGGACAATATGAACATTTCACCCGATTTCTGGAAAAAACTTATGGGAAAAGTTGAACAATGTAAATCCAGACTAAGCAAATCTCCTCGGGTTTTGTTTCTTCCATGTGAAAGGTACAAGAGATTGTTAAAGAGAAAAGAAAACGTCAAACAAATCTCTAGCAACTAGCATTTTCGTGTGAAAGGGGACATATAAATTTGTTTGAGTCAATACAATAGAGACGCGAGTCGCGACGCTAGACATTGGTTAACTTTTTACGCGCGTCGTTTGGCAGATAAACAAATAAAAAATAACCATCTTGTTACAGACACACAATTTAACCACGACTACAATTAATGGCATCTCGGAACTTTTCATTACCATCTTTTTTATTTTTAAAATGCAAACATTCACAATAAAACAGCAAAATAAAATTTTAATAAATAACTACAAAATCAATTAAAAACAGTAATTTCCATCCGCAGGAATGTGCGTTTTTTTTTGTTGTTCGGAAGCGTTGCTGCTCGCGACGGCAGCTGATCCGCGTGCTCTAGCGGGCGTCTATTCTGTTCAGCCAATCCTCGCGTTCAAGAACCTATCCAAGGTGGTATCAACCTATCCAAAAATTTTCAGATACGTTTATTTGTTCTTGCATCAGCTGTTTTTTACTAGGGATTACAACCAAAGAAACTGAATATGAAGAAATGAAACCTTCGTACGTTTCACCCTCCAAAACCCATTTGTTTACATTGTTGTATTTGTAATTTAATTTTGTGTCGATGAATAGATGAAAAATCCAACAACAATATAGCAGGGTGGTGTGAAGATAAGTACTGTGAATGTGTAAGTTGTGAAGATAAATACTGTGAATGTATGAGTTTTATACCGCCATTTTTACACATACCTTCTCATTTCTTATAGTTCACAAATTCAGGAGAATTTTTTGACGTTTCTCTTCACACTACGTTTGTGTGCGTTCAACCAAGGTAGTTTAAAAGGAAAATACAGCAAGTCTCCTCCGATTTTGTATCTTCATGTGCAAGGTACAAGATATATACGAAGATTTTTTTTTTTTATAATACAAATTCTATATACTACTGAAATAAATCAGCCAAGTAGAAGACTTAGCACTATTTTATTGGACTTGTTGAATTATTGCGTATTAACAAGGCCCTCACTAGTCAACTGATGAGTCCAAGTGAGATCGCCGGGACGAAACGCCAAAAATTTTCATGGACTAAAGGCCGTTAAAAGCTATATTGAATCAATAGCCCTGTTCCTTTACTTTGAAACTCTGTGATTTTCTGTGCATTTGTGTGAATTTCAGTCCAACGTTCTGTCAAAGTTCATATAAAAAAAAATAAAATGGCAGTTAAATACACAGAAAATCACAGAATTTCAAAGTAAAGGAACAGACATAATAATTCAACAAGTCCAATAAAATAGTGCTAAGTCTTCTACTTGGCTGATTTATTTCAGTAGTATATAGAATTTGTATTATTTAAAAAAAAAAATCTTCGTATATAAACATTGCCAGGCCACGGGCACAAGAAACTTCTAGTTTTAATGATTAGGAATTCTAATCTGGTTAGATATAGTTCACACTAGGTATTCACCATGAAATCTATGTAAGATGAACTGAATTTAATGGAAATTGCGTATTGACAAGGCCCTCACTAGTCAACTGATGAGTCCAAGTGAGATCGCCGGGACGAAACGCCAAAAATTTTCATGGACTAAAGGCCGTTAAAAGCTATATTGGCACAAGAGATGTTAAGGAGATTTAAAGAAAACGTCAAAAAAACCACCAGCATCTAGTATCTTCGTGTGAAAGGGGACTTTGGATTACAATCCTGAACGGGGCCAATAACTAGCAAATTTTGCTGCAGCCTGAAACGCAGCAGTTCTGTTATCATCTCAATCTGTCAAAAAATAACCTTTGGACCAATAAATTTTTCTTTAGTTTTTGTCTTTTTGGTTATTATCTTCAACTTCAATAATAGTTGTATTATTCCAATAAATTCAAATAAATTTACTATTTTTCAGGTATTTTAAATTCCATTTAAATTGGAAAATATGGCCCGAGTATTGGTTGGTGTAAAGCGTGTAATCGACTACGCCGTCAAAGTTAGTACCCAAGTTGCTTATCTGCAAACCTGTTGCAAATAAAAGTTATAACTTTCTATTAATGTACATATTTGCGTAATCATCTTCTTTATCTAGGTTCGCGTCAAGCCCGACAAGTCTGGAGTTGTAACAGAGGGTGTTAAACACTCTATGAATCCATTCGATGAGATCGCGGTGGAAGAAGCAGTCAAACTGAAGGAGAAGAAGATTGCATCTGAAGTTATTGCTGTTTCGGTTGGGCCAACACAATCCCAAGAGGTAATTCGTACAGCATTGGCTATGGGAGCTGATCGAGGAATTCATGTTGAAATCTCCGGCAAGGACTACGAGCTCTTGCAGCCAGTTCATGTTTCAAAAATTCTCGCCAAGTTAGCTCAGGACGAAAAAGCTGAATTGGTGATCCTAGGAAAACAAGCCATTGATGATGACAGCAACCAAACTGCTCAAATGACAGCTGCAGTTTTGGATTGGCCGCAGGGAACTTTCTGCAATAAGGTTGAGAAAACTGATGCAGGTTTAACAATTTGTCGTGAGATCGATGGTGGTCTTGAAACCATCAAAACTAAAATACCAGCTGTACTCAGCGCAGATTTGCGTCTCAATACCCCACGCTATGCAACACTTCCTAATATAATGAAGGCTAAGAAGAAACCAATCAAAAAGACCACTCCCAAAGATTTGGGTGTCGATACTACTCCAAGGATTGAGATTATTTCAGTTGAAGATCCTCCAGTGCGTCAAGCTGGTTCGATAATACCCGACGTTGATAATCTCGTCGCCAAGTTGAAAGATGGAGGTTTTGTCAAGTAGCTTAAAACAAAAAAATAAAACTTAAGAATAAAGAATTCTTTCCCTCTTCTCATACCGCCAGTTGTTATTATTCAATTAAAAATAAATGCATTTTAATATAATTAAATTTATTTATGTATTTTCTAAGGAAAGCAATGAATTGCAATTCCTGTTTTATCAATTAAAAATGTATCCATATGGCTATTACATCAAGAAAAGTGCGTCATAGCTCATTTTCATAGGTAAATTGATTATGATTTTCAAATGATTAAATTGATTTAGCCTTTTATGCAATGAATCCTAATCAAATATCAGATTGAATTTCAACCTAGTAGGTACCATTTTATTTGTTTCCCAAAAAAAAGACATTTTTTTTTTGTCATATTTTCAGAAATATTGTTGTATTTAAGAAATTGTAAAATGTTTCATTCTCGAGTAAAAGCATTCCCCTACATCCTTAGTGAAAAACTATACATTTTGAGTATGGGAATGACATATTGTACCTACTGAAATTCAGTATTCACACAAATGCTCAGAAAATCACAATTTCAAAGTAAAGGAAAACACCTAAATATTTTCAAAATAACCACCATATGAGTTAATGGTGTGTTTATCCCAACTGTATTTGTGCAAGAAATCGTAGTGTATTTAGAGCAACTGTGTGACTTTATTGCAGCTTATATGTTAACCCGGATTAAATCTAGGATTGGTATCTTTATATGAAGTAACTTTGATTGCAGCGTGCAGCCATAAACTCGTGTTTTTAATTTGAACTCATTAAAGCCATTTAAAATCATTAAAAGTTTGTGTGTACTGTGGCATACCTACACCTGTTACAAAATGTTCACAGAATCTTCATTTAGTACAGAAATTTTTTTTTGATTGATGTAAAATTGTGTGTTTCGGGGTTGAAAGTCCCCATTTTTGTAGAAGTTAAAAGTAAAAATAGAAGAACGTTTTCACGTTATAAGAAGCTTTAGCTCATTTTATTTTTAACTACACGTAGGTATACAGAGATTTCGCTCCATTAAAAAGTTAGTCTTAGTAGGTATTTTTACATCATTGCGTATGATTCTGGGTGCTGAAATACATGTGCATATACATATACATACTATCTCATAAGATTGAACGACAAAGTTTATTTCACAATACATTTTTTTTTTAATTTATGGACCGGGATCTGGTTTTGGAATTATAAAAGGATCGGGGACACAAGAAGCAATGATAGGCGGTATCGCTAAGTTACTTTTATCTTCTGACGCATCCGCTGCTTCTTGGGCGTATACTCCCATAGCTAAATTGAAAACAATATTTTCAATATGATGCTGGGCAATAGCAATATCATTATTACTGCGATTGGAAGTACGTAACTTATGAGCTATATGCTCGCCATAGATTGAATGTTCATCACGTTTTTGACTTTCATCCAAAAGGGTTTTAATACATTGTAGGGCATCTTCGAGAGCTGTCTCTTGGTTGTTTAATTTTGTTTTTTTAGTTGTTGGAACGTAATTATCTTCTTCGTCTCCGTTGTTCTCATTAAAATTAATAGAATATTCAAAATCTTGGCTTTCATCTTGATGTCTAGAAGGGGCTGCCGAGCTGTCTTCGGTACCAAATTGTTTTGAGCTACAATTTGACTCACTCTGTAAATACAAGAGTGATTTATGAAAAACTGGAAAATTAAAAAGTTACCTACCTATTTAAAGATAAAAGGTATGAAATAGTTAATAGTAGGTACCTACAATAATGCATAAATAGGCACTTATATAAGCACCAACAAAACAGTAGACCTACCATGAAACTTTCCGAAATAGCCGAGCTACCTTTAAATTCGTCCTCGCACAACAAAAACATAAATTGACGAAAAAATTTCCATGGACTATTTTGAAAATAATAACTTGGCTTTTGTTCATATCGTTTAACTTCAATAGCAAATTGTCTGCGTAGTGATTTGATTTTCTTTTGGACTTCATCGGATGTTGTTTCTTGCACTTCGGCAATGTGCGCCCAGAGATTCATTCTCAGTTCTGGGTTTTTAGATTTTACATTGCTCCGCCACAAATCAGGATATTGTTCGTACATTTTAATTAATAAAATTGTATTTTCATCAGTCCAATTTTTCATTTTGTTATTTAGTTAATTGTACGCAGTCAAAACATTAAAAAAGAAGCCGATACCAACCAAAAAACAATCCAACTCAAAAATAAAAATATACATAAGCATGTGTTTGTGTTTAACTGGGTTAATTCTCTTCGGTGAAAATGTTGAAAATCAAAAAGTGGATGAGAGAATTTCCCCAATCACAAAAAGTAAAGTATTTCAATATCCGAATCCAACACAAACTAACATGCTTTCTCTTAAATATAATTTTTTTTACCACTGCAGTGTTCCCACTTCATTTTCTCAAAAGTCAAAAGTAAATAAAGCGAAGAATACATGGAAGTATAACAAACAGTTTAACAACAATATTTTGACTTAAAACAAATACCTATTAGGATGAAATGTATCTTTGTTTCAGCTGAAATTTGGAGTCTCCAACAATACCAACAAATGTGTGTGGTTTTTTTAAAGCTCAACCCTCGTAAAGACATTTAAACTAAGGTCGAATGTTTGCAGACAACTCAACTTAGTTGAGTTGTCATACATAACAGGCACATTTAGCAAATGGGGAGATAGTGCCCTATTTACATCAAAAATCGGTGTATTCTGAACTTCTACCAAACGAAAAAAAAACCAACACCAAAAGGAAAAAGTAAAAAAAAAAACTCTTGATGGGGTGAAAACAAACACACTATTAAAGGCGCGAACAGTATCTGTGTGCATTTGTGTAAAGCCTTAACTACATTGGCCACTTTTTGCAAAATTACAAAAGTAAAAATATTTTTTTTCCCGCTAGGGCAAATGTTTTGCGAAAAAGAATGTACACAACTCTTTTTAAACCAAAATCTTAGCTTTCTGCATCATTTTTATACGTTTTCCAGTGAGCAACACTATCCCAAAATGAGTTTGAAATTTGTCACTTTTGTACTTTTTCACTTTTTTGGCTTATGTAGTTAAGGCTTAAGGCAGATTATGGAAAAGCCCAATCGCTCTGAAGCGTTGGTTTGGGAGAGCCTTTAATAAGCATGTAAATAAATTTAGAAAGGCGAAAGTTTCGTCGTCACTCCATATTCGTATGTTTCATGTTGGTTTGGAAGAGCCTTAAAACAGTTATAATACTTTTTTTTTAAATAAAAATACAAATTCTTGTACGTAGTGATATCATTGTATATATGTGATATCCAGTGTTAAGAAATGTACCTAAAAGGTTACAATTTTAACAGAAGTTCAACGCTGGTCGGGAACAAACCTGGATGACAGTCCTGCTACAGTTGTAGCTTGTTTGCTTCATTTTTTTCCAAAAAAAAGTCACTATGTAGGTACAATCGTAAAATAATCCCAAAACACTACAATTTCAAAAAATAAAATTTTTTTAGAAAGACTATTTTGATTAATTTCCACTGGGAAAAATATTTATAATTTCTTCCGGGGTTGCAAAAAAAAACACGTCTAATTTTACAGATAATTATATTTTTGTTAATACCATCGCAAATACAATTTTCAGCTGTCAGTTCGCAGTTTTATATGTACAAAAATTATTGCTTATAAAAATGGAGAGTTAAAAACGAATCGGTCAAATCAAGTCATCAATTTATTTTTCGTTTCTGAAAGTGAATAATGTGTTAGATTTTTTTTGGAAGTAATGACTCAGACAAATATTGCACGAATACAATTACAAAAAAAAATTTATCAATTAAAATCTAAATTTACCAATGGAAATTACATTAAAAGAAAAATTTATAACGCTCTAATTATGTTGTTTTGGAATTTTAGCATGGAATCTATAAATGTTTTTGGAAGACAGATATTTTTGCTCTGTAAATATGTAAGATATACTGAACTATAATGTAGATTTAGACTTTTTACGAAAGTGAAAAACATTACCAAATAATATTGTCGGCCCGAAAAATCGACAGTGTTGTTTTTGCGAACTTTAGAGCAAACTACATTTTACATTTAAAATCCACCACACTACATTTTCAACCTGTTAGGCGGGCAACACTGATGACAATCGATGCCGAGCAGAGATTTTCTTTCTTTGTGTGCATAGACGGTGTTCACATTGGACTCAAATTTACGATTTTTTTTGACAGAAGTCAGTCAGCTCGTGTTCAGACACACACAACCGATTTACTTTCAATAGTCCTTAAAATAAAATACACATTTTTATTCGCCGGAGAATTATAAAAATTTTTCAATCACAAAATTAATATTTGACTAAAAAAATATTTTTCCAATTGAAAAAACTTCGATTCTGTAGTATTTAAGTGCCAAACAAAAACTAAATACTAACAAAACACATGTCACAAAAAGAAACGTCAAAAAAAATTTTTTTTAAATTTAAAAAATCCTGCCTCACTTGCCTGTCTCTTTCTCACCACAGAGTGGGAACGAGAAAAAGTATATAGACGTCAAAAAAAAATCCAAGGAGTAAGTCCAATGTGAACACCGTCAATGTGAACACCGTCAAAAAGTCTTGACATTTTCATTCCTGCTTTCGTTACTTCAAGGCTTTTTCACAATGCGACGAGAAAACGAGACGTCAAGCGTGACGAGATCTCTTTGTAGTTTCTCTCTCTTATGTCGAATTCCTTTTAAGAAAAAAATCGATTTGTTTAGAAGAAATAATCGATTTTTCTGGACAAATTCCTTGCATTGAAAGAAAAAAATGGGTTCTGTTTAGAAAAAAAATCGAATTTTTTTAGTAAAAGGAATTCGACATTAAAAAAGAATTTTAAACATTGAAATAATGCATAATAAAGCATTTCTCGTCGTCTCGTCACGTCATAAAGTTCGAAAAACTGAAAAAAAGACGCAACATGACGACGAGAAATACTTTATTATGTATTTTTTCGTTGTTTAAAACTCGTTTTAAAGAGAGAACAACCGTGAAGAGATCTCGTCACGCTGACGTCTCGTTTTCTCGTCGCTTTGTGAAACAGCCTTCATTCCCCTTACCTACACCCCTCACCATATATGTCAAAATAACGAAAGACGAAACAACCGAAAAAAAGAATCGTGTAATCAGCGTAGTGCGAAAACCGTTCCCGACATTTTGACAGTTTTCTTTCTCTGTGAGAGCATTTCATCCCCACTCCTCAAATTTGACATTTTAACCAGATTTAGTCCGCAAAATCTCGGGAACGGAACTTATGTTATTCAGTGTGCATTTTAAATGGAACCCCAACCACTACCTATATGTATACAATTTGCCCTATATTTTGAGCATGCATTGGTGGTCCTAAAAGAGTTTTCTCTTACACAATTCAACTCAAGAGGGGTACGAGTCGGTTCTCTTGATAATATAGGTACTTTGTCTCAGTCAGGAGGGGTACGAGTCGGCTCTATAGATAGTATAGGTATATACTTTATAACATACATACATATAATTTACATAATAAATTTGGAAGAACTTACAAAAATTAGCTGCTATTCCGATTGATGTCTCAAATTTCGCGGCCGGGACGAAAGCTAGTAAGATTAAAACTGTATCGTGTGGTTCTCCAGCGACTCTACTATCCAACCTTACCTATCAGTAGTCGGGAATCGCGAAAGCAATTGATTAAAATAAGTAATGGTTAACTTCATTAACTTTATTTGAAAAGATGAACATACAAACCAAAAAGATGGATAAGAGAAAGTCTGGGAGTAGATGTGTTTTACCTCACTGTGGAAAAACAATGAGGAATACAGTTGGGATTAAAATGTTTAAGTTCCCACCCGAAGGTTCACTTCTTGGAAATGTTTGGAGACAAGTTTGTGGATTGCCAATGGATAAAGGTAAAATATACATATGTGATACACATTTTTCAAAAGACTTAATAGGTTTGAAGCACCGCAAAAGAGATGCAATTCCTTCACTTTTGTTAACTGCCAATAATAATGAGAACCAAAAACTTAGTGTTGCACCAAGTCCTTTAGTTAAGCTTGAAAACCTTGATAAACACGAATTAAATTCTTCAGAAACCGTTGAATCATTCTGCTCCAACTGCGAAAAAAACAAGAAATATATGCATTTTTATATGGGAAAATGTAGTTTCTTACAAAAACAAAAATCTGTATTACAAGCTAGGATAAAATCATACTGCAAATTTCAGAAACGTGCTCAAATACAAATTTTTATGTTAAGAAATCTCTGCTTCAAAACTGCCCAAAAGTATCTAAGGTCAAGCCAGGATGAAATATTTATGGACACATTAAATAGCAAATTTACAAAACAAGAACAGGAAATGATCAAAAGAGAAAATGAAATGGAATGGAAACTTTTAACACAAATTACTGAAGACACTCAGAATCAAGAAAATTATATAGAGGAAAAGCAGGATTTCACATTGAGATCCAAAGAAGGTAAGGAAAAAAGATTCTTATTTCAATCAGAAGATCAACCAATTCAAATTATTAAAGACACAGAAGGACAATATCATAATCAACCATTAAGTTCTGGCACACCAGACAAATTCGATGCTTGCAAAGTAAAAAGAAACGAAATAATAAGTCGATATAGGCTGAGGCGAAGTTTTTTTTCAACTTTAAATAAAAAGAAACGAAACAAAATAAATTATAAAACAAAACGACGAAGTCAGTTACCAAGGCATATATTATCTCGTGAAAGAAGAATACAAAACTATTCTGGACAGCATATGGAGTATTGCGAAACTATGCCAAAGACAAAGTTTGGTTCAGGACGTTTGGAAACACAAAATCAAGTAAGAATTTGTTAAAAATCTATAAACTAATTATTTTATGTTATTAAATTTTTATTTCCAACTGGTTTGATTTTATTAATAAGTAGCTTTTTGCCATTCGCATGTCGCTTCTAGAGCCTTGTCGGTTTACTGGCATTTTAGTAAATGGCTACCGGAATAAGGATGAATAGTTAACTTTAATTTACAAATAGAGCTCAAGTTATAAGCCTCAATAGTTTTTTTTTTTTTTTGCAAAATCATTCTGCCTGTTGTATTATTACTACGACGTTCGTTTGACGTACAGAAGATATGCAAGTGCAATTAAATTTATAGACGAATGTAGGCCAGGTTTTTTTCTACGCCTGTTGGGGTAGGATGTTAAAAACAGCGATGGAGTGTTAGGTGTTTTTATTATAATAAAGTACGATACAAATTCACACGCGCCTTAGCCCACGCCAACTCTTCATTTAAATAAAATACATTTCAAAATGTAATTAAATTTAGATATTTCACATCTACCAACGTCAAAAAGCCACGGCAAGCCGACGGCTCATTTTTTTTAACTGTCCAGTTTTTTGAACCTTAAATACATACAAATAGCACGACAGCTCGTGAATAACCAGGACTTCCTGAACAAAAAAGATGGAATCAGAATGTTTTTCTGAATTTTTGCATAATACCTAGCTGCCGTCATGTACGAAATTAGAACTTAAAAATCAAGGAAACCTGTTGAAAAATGTTGTCTTTTTGGTGTAAATCATATATTTTACCATGTTTTATATATTTTCATCATATTTTAGTACATGAAATCGCGAAATGCCTAAAATAGAAACGACTTTCTCGCATAGCGTTTTCGCTACAATTTTAGCATTGATCTCGGTTTTGGAGATGTAAATAACTTTAAAAGTCGGTACCAATTTAGCAGCAAGGCCTCAATATCTTCGGCACTTTGAATAGCAACACTTTGCCTTGAGAAATAGTTTTTTGCCACTCAAGGCATTTCATATTGCCCAAAAACCCATCTAATACCCTTTTTCTATGCATTTTCTAGGCACTTTTTGAACGCTTATCTCAGAAATCTGAACGTAATTCCTCAGTGAGATTCCTCAGTCCTCACTTTTGCTGTCAAAAAACTGAGACTGATATTTTTTGGATTAGTTTGTTCAACTTTGTATTTTTTGTCGCAGTTGATTAATTAAAAAAAAAGAGATGGAAATTGGTTTCGACTTCTAGCGGAGAAATTTTGTTCAGGTTTCTTCTTCTGCTTAGTGGAGCTGACGGAGCTTGCTCAGTGAGATCTCAGAAACGTGAACTGGCTAAATACATTAAAACAGTTATCACGTGCCCCACTGATTTTATGAGGGCAAACATGTTCGAATCGCTTTTACACTTTCCGAGCACATCATATTTATTTTTTACTTATCGACTTGCCTCTAAAAAACATCCTGAAATTCATCCAGAATTCAGGATGGTTCAGGGAGGCTCCTTAAACCTAAACTTCCACCCACTCTACTCCTTACCCCTCCTATCCTATAACCACAGCTACCTTGCCTACAACCTAAATCCTGGGAAGCGCAATGGATCCAATGAGATTCGAGTGAGATGGCGCGGTTTGCCGAATCATCACCCCTTCAAACCTAACCAACCTAACGTGCCCGGCATTATGGTATATGGATTTATGATACGCTAAATTTAGGTATTCATTTGACTCACTAGCAAAAATAATTTGGAATAATAAAAGGGAAAACAGAAGAAGATATCAATGCAAAAAATTCTGATGTAAGATGCAAAAACCCAGTTTATCTTTGAACAATTATGATGCTATTGAACGGACTTTTTGTATGATAACACACGCGCAGTGTAGGCTGCAAAGCTTTCACATCATCATATTAATATTGAAGGTTTGAATGAGAGAACAACAACTTGAGTGAGCTACCACCAAGTTTTATAGGCTGGAGTTATAGCTATTTCACGGTCGCCAGGCCGATCATCAGACTCCTTTAGTGGTGCTTAGTCTATGTATGTTCAATTTTATTTGTTATCTCATTCAAACCTTCAATTATGATGCTAATTTAATAGTACACCACAGGACTCTTTATATTAAAAATTCTTTTTAACTTAGCCTGGAGTCAAGATTTTTTTGAGATGTAACTACTTATGCAAGTAAGGTCAGGGATAGTATTAACTTTGGGTTCCCAGACATTCCCTTTTCGTGGAATGTGCGTTTGTAACGTTTCCTATTGCACATTTCAAAATTAATTGTAGCAAATAGTAAATTTTACTAAATAAACGAATAACAACATTAATAATGTGAATATTTTACACTTTAATACATATGCACCTATTTAATGTTTTAATTTAAATTTTTTCCTTTGCCTTCTAGACGATACCAAACCTTCAACTTGTTGCAGATAAAGTTAAGATCGAAATGGATGTTCTACAAGATACAACGATCAATACTCTTCCGGCCAAGCAAAATAACTCTACGTTTTCTAACATGCAAGAAAATGACCACGAATTTTCGGGGTCATCAAAAGATAGTTTCATAACGGTGGGTAAAACTAAAAGTCAGAGATGTTTTCCAGTGTTAAATAAATCTAAAGCCGCGGGAAGATTTTCAAACAGCAGCAGTCAGCCCACGAAGATTTATCAAAGTAAAGTTGAAGAGTCCTTGGATAATATGAAACTATTGATAAAAGCGTCTTCAAAATATGATAGATTTACAGTTTTTGGTAAAAATATTGCTCAGAAGATTATTCGGAGTGAAAGGGATAATTCAGAAGTCAAAATTGCTAAATCACTTATTGATAATATTTTGCAAAATTTGGCTATTGGTGTCTACAGTTCACATAATGAGTAAATCAGATATTTACAAAAAGATTCAAACAAATTGAACAACAGTTTACCTTTTTAATGTAAACAAATAAGAAACTCCCATAAAGATTGAAGGTGATTTCACAAATGCATTGTTGCAAAATTGAGATAAAGCTTTACTTTCAAGCAAATGACAAACATAAGATTTTTATAAATGCAAATATTGCAAGTATCAATAATAATCAAATTATTTGTGTTTTTTCGTGAAAATAAAATAAAGACTCAGAAACCAACCTGAAACGTCGGCACGGAAACGAAACTTTCGCCCGACGCGATGAAGTTGACCAAAGGCGATTTATGTGCAGAGAATATTTCGCTGTTGACAACGTTTTTATCATCGATCCTCGAACTAATTTTTTAATTTACATTTGCAGAACAAATAGACATCTGACCCTAGAAAAGTAAAAACTAATTTTTTGGATCATGAAACCTGATTTCAATAGACAGCAGTAGGATCTCGTGCTGTTGTAATGCATATTTTTCGATAATCTATATACTTAATAGGACATTTCTGATCATAAAAAATGCTATTATTAAAAATGATTGTATGTGAGTAAAGTAAACATTCACTTATGAAAGCACCCTAGAATTAAAAAAATTATATAAATAATGTTAGTTAATTTTTTATTACCTAATAAAATTGTGTGCATACTAGACTTTTATATTTTATTTTGTTTTCATATTTACATATTTTCAGACTAATACTGCGTTTTCATTAGACCTGAAATGAGGTAATTTGGCAAATTACAAAAAAAGTGTTCACATTTCAAATCTCCTAATTTTGTTTGAAGGCCCAGATCAAAGAAACTGAATATGAAGAAATGAATCCTATGTACGTTTCACCCTCCAAAACCCATTTGTTTACATTGTTGTATTTGTAATTTAATTTTGTGTCGATGAATAGATGTGAAATCCAACAACAATATAGCAGGGTGGTGTGAAGATAAGTACTGTGAATGTGTAAGTTGTGAAGATAAATACTGTGAATGTATGAGTTTTATTACCGCCATTTTTACACATACCTTCTCATTTCTTATCTGATAGAGCTTGTAGGCAAACTCAAATGACAGCCGAGGATTCATTTCTTCATATTCAGTTTCTTTGGCCCAGATTGTCAATCGCTTGTTTTTGTTGTTTTTGCATTGAATAGAGATCTCTACCAAATTGTCAGTTTCAAATGACAAGCAAAAACTCGGCACAATGACAGATGAAATTGGAAAGAAAAAAATAAGGAGGGCTAATTTTATTTACAAAAATCTTGCTATTTTGTGCAATAAAAAGATTAAAATATCTTATATAAAGTATAAAAACATTTTTACTTGCATCTTTTCTATAAAAAAAGGAAAAAAACAATTCGAAATATTTATTTGCCTCCAAAATAAACCAAACAAATGGCTGCCACTTAAATGTCATTGTGCCGAGAATTTTAGTTTGACATTTAAATATGAACGAGACAGAGATATATTGCTGTTTGTTAAAAAGCCCTATCCTGTCATTTGAAATGGGTTCCAATTTGAATGGAATCCATTTGGGTGTGTTCATAAAAGTTTTACGTAATTTCCTACCGAATTTCTTGCAAATTTGGTTGAAATTACCTCATTTGGAAATTTGAATTTGTATGGGAAATGAGATGATTTTGAATTTAATTTGGAAATTTTTGACGAAATTATCTCATTTGCTCTAATGAAAACGCCATATAAATCGAAAGTAAAATTCATAGATTTAAGGCCGGGTCACAAAGAGCGCGGTCCGGCGGTAAATTTAAATACATATTTCTAACAGTTTGAAAAATAGGAAGGTACTGCTGAATTTGGAGAAAGAATTATAAAGATTAAAAATGTTTATTTTCCTTGTTAAATTAAACATTTCTTGCAGTCAGTTGAAAAGATTTTCTCTTTTATTAATTTAAATAAAACAAAGTTCAGGAATAGACTAAAAACACAAAAACTATTCTAAATATAATAATTACTATAATCTGCAAGTCTTTATTTTTTACTTCAAAAATGATTTTACGGGTCTCCACCTGAATTCAATAAAAACAAAATTTCATAATTACTATTTGTCACTTTCGATAGAAAAAAAAGAGCAGTATACCATAAAATGTTTGTTGGGCATTTTAATAGCTTACTCTTTCATTTGTCTCAAAAATTTGACAGTTATGAAGTTAAAACAGTTAAAAGATTTGATTTATTGTTAATTTTGCTTAAATCCACAAGAAAAAGACCAAAACTTCCTTTTGCCTACCTACAATTAATTAATTACATTCGAATAAATACAAAACAAACAAAATTAAAAAGAACCCAAAAATGTCAAAGGAAAAATTGCTTGTTCATAGAATACTATTCATATCTTTCTAAGAGCAAAGCAATATATGGCAAGAAATTTTTTATAGAACACTACGCTGTGGCTCCATTGGCAATATTTGAGGCAATTAGTAGTCTCCATGAACAATTTTCAAATCATGCAATACTGTATTCTCTGAAATCTTTCTCGTGAAGCCACCATGTTATGAAATGTTAATTAGGTATTTTGTATTATATCTATTGTGAATTTTTTTTTACTTCAATTGAAGTAAAGTGGTACCACTTTCCCGAAAGAATAAAGAGAACCACTCTCTAAAACAATATTTTCCCCCTTTTTACTACAAATTCTACACCTACATACATAGTTATTTGCAAAATGAGCATTTTATGTATAGTTTCTCTTAAACCCACTAACAGGAGTGTTCAGTGAGGCTGTTCCAAACAGTTTGGAACAGTTTAGAACAGAAAAGAACAGGTTTTTGCTGTTCAGTGAGAAATTTTCTGTTCTAAACTGTTCTGATTTGCTGTTCAGTGAGTCTGTTTGGAACAGTTTGGAACAGTTTAGAGCAGGATTTTCTGTACTTGCTTTTGAGGTAGAACAACTTAGAACAGATTAGAACAGGATTTGTGGGAAATGTCAAAATCAGTTGTTGTTCTGTTCTGTCCTGTTCTGTTCTGTTCTGTTCTAACTATCTGGCTGAACAGAATAGAATGACGGAACTGAAGACGCAGACGGAACTGGAAGAGTTGTCAAAAAGTGTCGTACGTTATTTTTTTTACATGCCCACAATGCAGCTGTACAGCTTTGAAGGTATTTTGAAGAAAAACAAAAGAATATTATTGTGTACAAGCTCAGAATTCACATTTTTTGTTTCCAATAATTTTCCTTTTAATAAATAATTTTTTTCGCGATACAAATAACCACAATATTTTTTTCCGACCCAAAAAGTTGTTTTTTTTCTTCATACAAATTGAAACGTCAAAAGTGCCGTACGTCAAAAGTTAAAAGTTGGTGAACTCTTCCGTCTGCGTCTGCGTCTCCGTATGCGTCTACGTTCCGTTGTGTTCGCAACATTGAATTTGCGTGTATTCAATATTTTGACAGCTATTCCGGCTCCGTCTCCGTTTCCGTCTGCGTCACCATTCTGTTCAGCCAGTATTTCTTCACTGAACAAAGCTAACTACGCCAACCGCCAACACCAGCAAGTAAATTTTGTGAGGTTGCTTTGCTTATATATAAAACGCTCTCAAGAGAAAATACGGCAGACAGCAGAGAAATGTGTTCAAAAATTACCGCACAAATCCAACAAATACATACATACATATATAGTCGTACGTCGTACTACGGTACATATATTAAAGGTATGCCATATGCCTTGATTTGTGTACTGTGTAGTCGAAGGAGTACGAAACAAAAACGGGAACCGCGTATCATCGACGCTTATTGCATTTTGCATGTATCCATCTACAACCTTCGTGATTTATTTATTCTTTTAATAAAAACAAAATCGTTACCAGAAAAAACGTGTTTTTCGAATTTGCATTATAATAATACGTTAACGTTCTTTTCTAAATTTTAATAAATAAATAGGCTGTAAAATGTGGTGAAATGTGAAATGAACGGTGTGAGACGTGTTTTAGTGCGAAATATTTACCTACAATACAACCACCGATACCAAACAAAAACAAAACAACTGACAGAGACATAATTTTATCCATCTTCCAAAATACAAGCAATTTTAGGGCTAGGAGCATTTAGTGAAGCGAGTCAAGGAAACTGGAATTTTTTTTTTGTTTTTGATAAATTTTTTAATTACATTTCAACCTGTAGATATTTTTCGTTAGTTAATTTTGATTTTCATTTTGTGGTTACCTTTTGTTTACTTTTTCTCCTTTCGATTACTTAAATTTCTGTATTTTTTTTATTTTTACTGTCGATTTTGATTTTTATACTTGTCTTGTGTTATTTACTGATTAATTCTCTTTTTCTCAACAATTTATTTTTCGATAAGGTAGATTTCTTACAAAAAATGCGTCGGTATCTATTTGGAATGGAAAGAAGTTGCAAACATTTTCTCAATTTTGCGTGATGATTCGATTTTGTGCAAGAATAAATAAATAAACGGATTCAATTTATAAATTTTGTGCATTTTGAAAATTGTAATAATAATGTTTCCAATAAATTTGATGCAATTACAAATTTTCTTTTATTTTCATTCACGCATTTCCCATTTTTTTTTTTTTTTTTGGCAACCCATTTTGTTTGACAGATCAACAATATTTTTAATTAAATTTTTTTAGCCCTTGAAACCGGGTTTGTAACGATATCTAGAAAGCACTAATTTAGAAAACAAGAATCCTCAAAGTAAAAATCTAGAGAACAAAAAATCTAGAATTGAAAAAATCTCGAAAACAAAAATCTAGAAATACAAAAATCTCGAATGCAGAAATCTAGAATTAATATACTTTACTTGCTTTAAAAAAAAATTACAATTGACTAGTACCCCACGCAACTGTTAAAACAGTAACCTGAATTTAGTGTTGGTTGTGATCGTTTGTTATTAAAGCGTGAGTGGAAATAAAAAATAATTAAAGTAAACGAAATTGTAACAAATAAAAGATTTATTAAAATTGAAATCGATGGATTTATCTACCATTCGAATAAATGTGTGAAGAATAAGTTTTATTAGGTGTGCGAGATTATTTAATACCATAACTCCGCCGTGTTAACTGAAAATGATGTATTTACATTTTGTTTTTGATTATAGGAGTTGTTTTTTGCCAATATTTTAATTCATAAGCTAAGTACAGACGATTGTCAGATCTTACAATATTAGGTCTGTTTGGTTACTTTTGTAGCACAAAGTTGAAAATCTGTCAAATTTCTAAAAGAAGAGAAAAATTCTCTCAAAGTTTACAAACGCCTTGTTGCAGTTTGTATTTGGAAAGTCAAACGTAAGTTAAAGCAGCCAACGGATAAACAAGACAGAACATAGAAGGCATGCTCATTAGATACACCTTCTTTGCATTTTTGTGACGTCATATTCATATTTTTGTATTATTTTCTTTCTTAAAATGAAGAGTATTTTTTAGAACTCAGCATTTAATAAAATTTCTTTTAATAAAACAACAAATATAAAATAATATTTATACATTGACAATTAAAAACTTTGTCCGCCATATTGCAATTTTAAATTAAAAAAAAAAAAAACAGCGAAATGAAAATGAACGAACAGAAAAGGGCAGTTACGGATTTTGACAGTTGTTAAACTCCTTGCAACAAGAAATTGTAGCAGAAAGTTGCAAGGAGGGGAAATTAGTCCCCTTTCACACAGGGCAACTGAGTTGCCGGCAACAATTAGTTCATTGGCGAGAAGGGCAGGAAGAAAGAGGGAAAAATGAAATCTCCCCGGTCAACAAATTCAGGAGATTTTTTTGACGTTTCTCTTCACACTACGTTTGTGTGCGTTCCACCAAGGTAGTTTAAAAGGAAAATAAAGAAAATCTCCGGGTTTTTGTTGCTTGCGTGTGAAAGGTACAAGAGATTGTTAAGGAGATTTAAAGAAAACGTCAAAAAAATCACCAGCAACTATTATCTACGTGTGAAAGGGGACTTACTCTCTCGTTGTGCTCTCTTTTTGCTACTTTCTGCAACTTTTTTGTGTTAACAAACGGGAATTTTTGAAAAGTTGTGCGACGTCGTACGAAGTTTCAGTAACCAAACAAACCTAATATTGTCAGATATGTCAGTGAAAATTCTGTGCAAACTTGATGCTTTGTAGAAACATTACATTGCATAAGTCTGACGTTTCGGAACGCAAAACAAAAATTTAAATCGAAGCAGCTGAAAAATTTTTGGATGCGCAGTTTGCGCAGTAAATGCGCCTTGCTATGTAAATGTAAATATACCTACTATGTATTAGTTTACGATTCCGCCATAGGACGGCCTACATTCATCGAGGTACTCGATGTACAGTTTTTTATGTACTGTCAAAATTAACAATTTACGCATGGGTGTTTTTCAATCTTCTCAAAAATGGCTTAAATTTTTTCGAATCGCAGTGACCCTCGTCTGGGTTGCTTAGCGAAATGCGGTCAAGGCATAGGGTTGCCACGCTTTAAAGGCACATTTTTGGGTTTATTCAAATATCTGAACCAACTCTTTTGGTAGGTTTTAAAAACATAAACAAAATATAATATGAAAGAAAATATACATAATTCTAAAATTTTCTAATGCGGGAAGTTATGAAATTCTGACTTTTGTTAGGGTAAATTATGATAAACAGAGTCAAAGACCGAAAATCTTTATTCTATACCAAAAATGGCAGGGACTTGATTCTTTTTTTAATCGATAGATTTTATAAACGCAAGAAAGTCGGAATATTAAAAAAACTCAAAAAAAAAATAAAACTCGAGACACAAACGCTTGAAAGTCCAAAAATGAAAAATAGACTTAAGAGAAAAAAATTACATTTAATTCGGGTGATCTCTTTTAGAAATAAATTTTAAGTTTTTGAAAGGCGGATAAGATTTATATCCGTAAACAAAATATAGCTTATTTACAACTTTTTTAGTGGAATGGAAATAGGATCTTTGGAGCACAAAAATAACAGATTGAAGTCGAATTGAAGGAAAACTTACTTTGGTTATTTTCAATTTTCTCAAAAACTAGAAAACATTTTGACATCTAGTTTTGAGCGTTTGATTGAAAATTGAAAGGAACATTAAATATTAAAAAACATTCCGTAAAACTTTGAACAAAATCAGTTTGAACACAATTTTTTAATTTTTTTTCTTCAATATTTTGAGTTTGAAAGTTAATTTTTCAAAAACTGTTCAATAAAATAACTTTATTTAAAAAGCATATGAAAGAAAAGATTTCTGGTCTTACAAAAAAAAGTATAGCGTGGTATTTTATGTGCTACCGTTGTTTTTTAATAATATTTTTGTTCTGTTTTAATTCAATTTGTCACTCTTGGGAACACGAGGGGGGGGGGGGGGGCAGACCAAAGTTGAGCTGTATACCCTATCAATTACTACGCATGGCATTATGTATAGGTTAAAATTATCCCGGAGTTGATATCGTTGGTTGTTCTTGAAATATTCGAGCCGAAAAACATTTTTTAACAATTTTTAGAAAATTTATTTGCAATTTTTTTGGTCTTAGAAAAAAACCGTTACATGAATTTTTTACAAACTGTACCGATTTATCAACTATAGCATTGTGTATAAAATAAAAGTAACCTGAAGTTAATATCTTTGTGTATTCTCAAGATGTTCGACATTTTTTAACAATTTTTAATGGTTTTTTGAATTAAAAAAAAAAAATGTGGGTTGTTTTTTTTTAAGACTTACCAATTTTTTACTACGTCATTATGCATAGAATGAAACCAGGCCGAAGTCGATACAATTATTTGTTCTAGATATGTTCGAAAAAAACAAACCATTTTACATGCACGTTATTGCTGTAAAATATCGAGATATCGTCGGCGAAAAAAAGCTTCCGAACTTACGAACTTACGTACACACATGCTACACAGACATCTCTCTAAAAACCCCGATTACATGGTCCAGACCTTGAAACAATCGACAAATCGTTCCGATTACAATAGCTTCCAATGGAAAGTTAAAAATATTACTTAACGTAAAAAATTTTTAACAAAATTTATTATTTTGTTAATTATATTTTTTCGCAAAAAAAAAAATCAAAGTTTTTCAGGAGAAAAAATTCTCTATCACAAAAAGATAAATAATACAAACAATTATTGCGTTTTTTCAATTGCATTTTGTTGGAGAAAAAAAGTATTGATATATTCGAAAAATATAAAAAATCAGTTTTTTTTAGTTTTTTTTTGAGAAATTAACTTCAAATTCTATATATAAATAAAATAAACCAAATATTTCAAAAACGACTTGGTTGATTTTTACGAAACTTATTATCGAGCGTTTTTTTAAACGTTATCTAGATTATTTTGGACAAAAACTTTTATTAGAGTCAAAATTAACGGTACCTTTAATATAAATGTTAAAAAACCGTTACAGGAAATCTAAATTTTTTCGAAAACGACTCATGCGGTTTTGATTAAACTTGTTCTGAATACTTATGTTAGTACCGTCTATCATTATTCAAAAACAAAATTCACAGTTAGCGTTTATAAACAGTACCTCTCATAGAACCTTTTTTTTTATTTTTGACTATCTCATTACCTGTAAAACCGTTTTAAATTAAATTTTTTATACAAAAGCTTCTAAAAAGTTTAAATCATACTGCTTAACTAAATTTTCAAAAAAAAAACAAATTTTGGATTTTTAAAAAATATTTCAATTTTTTTTTTTTTTTTGAAAATTCGATATTTCCAAAACGGGTGCATAATTTTTTTCAAAATTTGATTTTTAATTCAACATTAATAAATACTCAAAAATTGTGTAGGTAGGTACCTAACATTTTTTTTCTTATAAAATTTTATAAACTTGTATAAAAAAATTTATTTTTTCTAAAAAAACTAAGATTTGTTAAAGAAATCAGATGGTTTACTTTTTTAGCTCTAAAAACAATTTAAGAAGATTTTTTGTTTTAATCTTTAAAATTCGAATAAACTGCAAGAGCAAGTTCGTGCAATCCACTCGTACATTTTATTCATTTCATCTTCAGCCGACGACATATTTTGAAATTATGTGTATACAACATCTCCCTTCCCACACACTCTCCCTGTCACAATATATTGATTTACCTACCAACATAGGCATATACTATGCATACCATAATTTTTCATACTCTCTAGCATATTTTTGATTAAAAAATAAATAAATTTGATGGCACAACAGCTCATGAAGAACTAGGGCCTAGTGACTTACAACTCTCAACCATTCCTGTGTGCGTGTCTGCAGGAATGGAGGGGACCTACAGTTTATTGCCGAATCCGAACGGCTAACGAGCGGCACTTTTCTGTGACAGGAGATACTCTTGGAGGATTTGTCAATTCCTCGCAAGAGGCAGTAGCCGTTTTTTCTTTTAAATAAATAGGTGGCGATGCTGGGGATCGAACCTTAGACCTCTGGCATGACAGTCCATCGCACTAACCATCACGCCACGGCTACTATATTATTACTATATTTTTGATTGCCCTAGTAAATATCAATATAATCCCTGTTTTGATATTAAGTTAAGAATTGAAATCGTAACGAAATTAGTTTTCATCTACATACACAAATATGCGTACATACATAAATAATTCTATACAAATTCTAAATTTCAGACTAAACACAACCACTTTCGTTTCCATAGAAATACACAAAAATAATGAAAACAAAACAAATTTAACATTCGTTTCCATAGTAATTGGAAAAAAAATTCCCATTCGAATTCATAACCCTTTTATGACTAAGGAACAGGGTTGTCAATGCTGAGCCCAGAAAGTGTTGCGAATCGCCCAAAAAAAAACGAAGTAGATTTGGAAAAAAGTGTAGCAGTGAAAAAGTAAAATAAAATCTATAAAAAAAAAATTATATATAAAAAACAAATGTATGTATGTATGTATGTATATATTCAGAACGAAAACATTATAACATTATTGAATAGTTTTTCGTTTAATAATTACAGCTTTTTAAAGAATAAGTTTTTCAAATTCAATTCAATTCAATTGGATTCTCCTCTAAAGGATAAATAACACAAATTAACACAATAATAATAAAAAAAAATATTAATACTTTACTTTTTAAAAAAATATTAATACTTTACAAAGGGTTTTTTGTATGATAAACATACATGCAGTGTAGGCTGCGAAGCAATCATCAATTACATTGAACATTTTTTTGAATGAACAACAACAACTTACATATGTGTTCTACCACCAAGTTAGGCTGGAGTTAAAGCTATTTCACGAGTGCCACCTCGATCATCAGACTCCATATTAGTGGTGCTTAGTCTGGTTCTGGCTTATCTTATTTCAAAAAATCTCGTATGCCTTCACTGGGAATCAAACCATGTACCAAGCTGTTCAAAAGCCGTTGTCCTACACATCGCGCTACCGAAGCCACTGGATAAGCTCTTTCCCAGTGAAAGTTTCTTTTTTTTAATACTTTAACTCTAGTAGCCGTGGCGTGATAGTTAGTGCGATGGACTGTCATGCCGGAGGTCTAGGTTCGATCCCCAGCCGCGCCACCCAATAATTTTTAAAAATAAAAAAAACAGCTATTACCTCTTGCGAGGAATTGACAAAACCTCCAAGGCTCCCAGAGTATCTCTTGTCTTAGAAAAGTGCCGCTCATATTAGCCGTTCGGATTCGGCAATAAACTGTAGGCCCCCTCCATTCCTGCAGACATGCCCACAGGAATGGTTGAGAGTTGTAAGTAACTAGGCTCTAGTTCTTCATGAGCTGTTTGTGTCATCAAATTTATTTATTTTTTTAATCCTCCGAAACATATTTAACATTTTATAAAAATGTCGTATTAATTGCTTAAAAGGTTTAAAATCTTCCAGCCAAGCCACAAATAAGTAATAGGGAAGAAGCGTAACTTATATCAAGATTATTCCTTTTTTTTTTGTTTTTACGTGCGTTGTTAAAATCTGAAAATTTTATTTCGGCTGCTGCAGTGCTATGCGTTAGACTAGCTAGTGTAAGCATATCTTGTGATATCTTCTTCCAAAATGTCTTTCTGGGAGCATAAACGCGACTAAAAGCCAACAACACCTTCTTCGTCCTTAATTTTTATATTTTTAGCAAACATAAGCGTTTAGAGATTCTATATTTGTTATGTTTTTATCATTTTTATTATAATAAGGAAAACTATTAACAAGGCTTGTCGGATATTTTTCAGTTTGTTTTCTTTTGGATCAAAAAATTCTAACAATTCTAACTTTTTGTCAGTGATTAAAAATGAGTCAAAAAAATTAGAAATAAGTTACTACGTAGCAGATGCATACAAAAAAAAAATAAATTAATTAGATCTACTACATATGAATTACATTGGCAGCCCTGTGAAGGAAGTTTGTTTTATTGAACACATCAACCTACCATGCCATAGCAGCTCTAACTGAAAACCGTGTAGTGGTGAATTTTCCCGGTTTCTAAAAGTATATTATATATTTGATTTCGTGTGTTCACTCGATACTTGTTGCTGATTAAAAACTTTTAGAATTTGTTTGAACATTATGTATAATGGTTTATTGTGACTATATTGGATGTAAAAATACAAAATACTATGGCATTCCCAGATTTTTGGTACCAAAAGACCATCGTCGTGATAAATGGTTAGTCAATTCTGGTAACAGTTTTTCTGAAAAACTTTTATCAAATAAAAAAATTTTTATCTGTGCTGATCATTTTGAAAAACATCTTGTAAACCTTTCCGCCTTCTGCTCAAGAACAACAAAAGACGCAATTCCGTTACCATATAAGCGAAACAATGACGTGTGTGATAAGATCGAAAGTGAAATTGTTTTAAATCATATAGAAACTACTTTTAACGATAGTGAGATTAAAAGAAAACAGAAAGTCAAATGCACGTAAGTTTTAGTCTTTATATATTCCTTAAATTGGTTTGTACGATATTGACCAGTCGTTACAGGATACAGGGAAACGATTTAATGCATCAGTTTGAATTTTTACGATATATTTATGGTCTATAGGTCTTCAAAATGTTTAACCAAATTAAGTCTTGTAGTCTAAGATCCCGCCATAGAACGACCTACCCTGTGATGTGCTTTTTAGTTTCCAGCCGAGGTTTTGCTCGGCGGTCTCGCCAGGGTTGTTTTGAAGAAAACACGAAACTTCAAAGGAAAAAGGTCTTTAAAACCCTTATTACAAAATCTTTATTTTGAAAATGACTCTTAAGCTTATAACAAATTTTGATTTAAACGCAAACTAAAGGATATGTTTAGATATTTTCTTAAGAAATCTTATTTGGCCTTAGCTTAGCGCCTTAGGTCTATTTTCTAATTTTTATATTTTTTTTCCTGTTCTCTCCATTTTATGGCTCTATCTGCTATCCAGTTTTGAAAGTAAATAAGGGCTTTTCTTAATGTGATTTAAAAAACTTAAGCGACGATAGCAAAAAAAAAGTAAAAAACAACATTATTTCTATTAACAAATACATAATATAATTTTTAAAATTGTAAGACAATATTTTACAAAATTCTGCAAATAAAAACAAAAAAAATTCAACATTTTTTTTAAATTTTTCAAAACTTTTTTTTTTATTATTTGCAGAATTTCGTTAAAAATATTGAAAATAAGCAGAATTTTTAAAGCAAAATTTTGAAAAGCAGAATTTTGACAACCCTCGTAAGGTAGATATAATATTCAGTGTTTATAAAAAACTCTCCGTTTTATTATTCTGACTGAAAAGGTAATTTTTTACAGCTTGTGCATGCATATTAGGGTGTCCGTTATTTCCTAAACTCATTATTTGTTCTGATCAGACACCGCCTCTATAAAAAATGTATGCCCTACAATAAATTTATGGACCAAAAACAAAAACTCTAAACTCATAATCTTCCCATACACATTTTTACAGAATTTATGAAGTTTTACGTATTTTTCCTCCTGAACAATATTGCAGATATTGCTAATTTTCTTGCTGATTTTTATTATGAGATCATCCTTTTGAAAAAACATTATTCAAATTTTATGGACGAAAAAAATCTATAGAAAATATTTTCAAAATTATTTCTTTTTTTTTAATGTAAGATGCACAGGTTAATGACAGAATTTGTTTGTAAATACATTTTTTGTAGGATATAAACTTTTAATTTAGGTGGTGTCTGATGAAAAAAATTGGTCCCGTAGTGTAGTGTATATAATGGTAGCTTTGTTAGTACAGAAAACTACAAAAAAATTGTATTCTTTGTTAATTTTGAAGAAAGTATTGAAACGTTTTTTTTTGTAATGACGAACGATATGTTTAAAGAAAAATTTTAACATCAAAGATAGTTTTTTAAAATTAATATTGCGCATTACTCAAGAGAAAGGGCGTACGCCTTTGCTTTAAAGGTTATTTTTCGGCTTTGTGCAATCATGTGACATAGCTCAGATGGTATGTCTTAAGGACATAAACTAAATACCATATATGTAAGATGACATTTTATTTAAAAAACTTCAAATACGTGGTTTTTTATAAATCGCAATTTCAGTAGAGTAAATTAGGGTTAACAAAGATTAATGTCTAGAATCTATTTTCTAAATGAAAAATGCTAGAGAGTTTATTGTTTTTGTAATAAATAGATTCTTTTAATATAAAAAAAGCAAAAAATGTAAACAAATCTGGAACTCGAGTTATTAACGTTTGAAAGCAAAAATGTGACAAATACAAGTTGAAGAAAAATATTACCATAAATCAGATTTATATTCTCTGGAAATAATTTTTTTTTTTTATTTTTGAAAGTAGATAAGAAATAAAATAACATCACTTTTTGGCTATGTGAATTTTTGAATAATATACATTTTTTTCATCATATATGGACTTCACGAACCTTCAAGTTAGGGGTTTAAAAAACACTTTAATGATTGTATATGCAGTAGAGCTCTTGATACCCGGATAACCGGTATACTACCCGGGTACTTGTAATTTCGAGGTATTACGAAATAACCGGGTACCCATAAGGTGTCGGGTACCCGGGTACCCGAAACGGTGCCGTAAACTAAGTCCCCAGGAACTAAGTCCACCGAAGGTGTTAGTTCCCACTAGGCGGGAACAGAAACCACTTTTTGAAAGTTGTTTTTATTCCCAAGCAAGGTGAGAACGCAGTCCACTTTCTAATGGAAATTTTTTTACACATTTGACGAAAAGAGAACTAATTAAAGTAAGGTATGAATGTATGCTGCCCCCTTGCAACCCGCATGCTTGGCCCACTATATGATTTGGAGTAGGTGCGAGGTTGGGTGTACGCAAAGTTGGATAAATTCAAAGTTTCTTAAAATCCAGATTCCTTAAATGCAAACGAAACTTTGCATACACCCAACCTCGCACCTACCCCAAATCCTATAGCGGACCAAGGAGGGGGTTGCAGGGGGCAGCATGTCCTTCCATACATACCTTACTGTTTATTTGTGGACGCAAGCTTTTTTAATTTTTTTGAAAGGAAAAGATTATAGATTTGACGGGAACTAAAACCATCCATTTTTTTGAAATTTTGTTTCCCACCTTATATGGGAATAAATACCACTTTCAAAAAGTGGTTTCTTTTCCCGCCTAGTGGGAACTATCACCCTCGGTGGACTTAGTTCACGGCACTACCCGAAACATAGCTGGGTACCCGAAAAATTACCGGGTATCTAAAGGTGTCGGGTACCCGGGTATTTATAACTACGATCTCAATGAACCACTAACTCGTTTGAAACATAATAGCAAATTAAAACCATGACTTTTTCGGCATTTTACGTACATAATACATCTTATCTTTTTTATTACTTTATATTATCTAATACATAATGACCAACCAATACCCGACATTTTCGGGTACCTGTAATACCCGAAATGCACGGGTACCCAGCTACCCGTCTATTCGCGTTATACTCGTAGATGTCGGGTATCCGCGTATCCGGGTACTGTGGGTATTTCCGGGTCGAAATCAAGTGCACTAATGCAGACTAAAGATAAAGAAATAATAATTTTTCATTCTTTAAATTCACGTACAAAATTTGAAGCATTAACAGTTGATTTTCAATAGATTTTACCTTTATAAATTAAGATCTTTAAATTTGAAATGTTACAAAAAATAAAAACAAAAAAACAAACCCTTATTTGACGAAGTAATCAGAATCAAGAAAATAATTCAAGTTGGTTGAAAAGTTATTTGACCAAGTTGTTGAATTAATATAATGTGTTTGAGAAATTATTTCTCATTCGGCTTTTTGGGTCGTAATATTGATAAATGAAAATAACTATTTCATTTCGTTTCCCAATGTTTCGATGGTTGTTGCCGTCTTCTTCAGGGGATCTTTTTATTAACAAAAAAAGAAATGAACATTAAAAACATAATGTTTGAACTTTTAAGGCAGAACATGATTGGAAACTTACGTTACAGTTTGTTAAGTTTATTTAGACATTAAATATTGCAATAATTTATAATAGAAAAAAAGTGTAAAACGATTTAAACAATTTAGCAAACTATTTTAAAAGAATGTTATGAAATTTACTTCTAAATTTTTTTATATAATAAAACACTTCGAATGAAGATTAGTCAGCGTTTCTTCCCAGTCACCAGAGAGCAGTACACAGATGAAATGTTTTGGGTGTCTTGTTTGCGGTTCATGTTATTTTTGTTGTTTATTATGTGGAGCGTTTCCAAAGTGTATCGATTTGAAGTATGTCTCTCTGTTTCCAAAATTTCAACTCCGTCAAAGTCAGGTTTATGTCTGCGTTCTATACTATGGTGCGCCAGTGCTGTCTTTCCAGTATTTTTCAGACTTATGTCGGATTTATGATTGGAAATTCTTTCACGCAGAAGTTGTTTTGTGGTACCGACATAAAAAAGACCACACTTTTCATCTGCATTGCCAAGGCAGTTTATTGTATAGACAACATCAGTGCGTCTATCTTTTTCTGTTTTTGGTTTCAAATTACTGATGAAAATAATTCAAGTCTCTGAATAGCAAATAAAATAATCAAAATATCCTCATCCTCATATAGTTTTGTTCTGTATTTCAATATGCGAAATACCTATTATCTTCAGCATATTTTATTAAAATCCCCGTCATATAAACAAAAATTAAAAAAAAAAAAAAACAACCAAATGAATGAAAATACATGCATACAGACATTTTTCTCATGCCTTTGTAAACAAATTTCAAAACTAAACAGAATATTGACAATCGTCGTTATGCATACCGATACAATAAAATGCACGACTGGGTCGCACGAACTTGCTCTTGTATTAATAGTTTCTTCGAATTTTAAAGATTGAGTGTAATATAAAACACATAATTAATAATTATATGTATATGTATTTATTCAATTTAATAAATTGAAGAACGGAAATTTAAATATGGAAAAAAGGTATGAAATACGTTCTTTAAATTGATAAAATATAAACGAAGAACGCCATCTAAATGTAGTAGCCCGTGGCGTAATGGTTAGTGCGTTGGACTGTCACGCCAGAGGTCTGGGTTCGATTCCCGGCCACTGCCACCTAAAAACATAAAAAGTTTTTTTCAGGGCTACTGCCTCTTGCGAGGAAGTGACAAATCCTCCAAGAGTATCTCCTGTCACAGAAAAGTGCCGCTCACCTTAGCCGTTCGAATTCGGCAATAAACTGTAGGTCCCCTCCATTCCTGCAGACACGCACACAGGAATGGTTGAGAGTTGTAAGTCACTAGGCCCTAGTTCTTCATGAGCTGTTGTGCCATCAAATTTATGTTTATAACGTCATCTAAATTCTTGAAAAAATGTGAATTTTTGCAGAAAATTTTTTAAAATCCTTGGAGCGGTTTACTTAAAAAATAATTTTTAATATATAAAATTTCTTGATATTTTTTAGAAAAAAATGTGGTATGTCATTTTTAAGAATATAATAATATACAACTAAAACCATAATTTCAAAAATATTCATCAACCCGTTTTCAAAAACATGATTTTTCAAAAAAAAGTATTTTTTAAAATATGTAAGATGTATGCAGTGTTATTCACACTTGATAGGGCCTCCTAAGTAAAAATTTTGATCGAAATCGGTTAAGCGGTTAACAAGAAAATCGAAAATAAAAAAAAAAACGGTTCTATGGCAGGTACCGTTAATAAAGGTTTTTGGTAATTTTTTTTTCACTCAAATATAGACCATACCTCTACTAAGTACACACAAAAAATATAAAATAAATCGTTTGAGCAGTTTTTGAGACAAATAACTTTTTTTAAAACGATTGTATGGCAAATACCGTTATTTTTTGAGTTAAAAAAAAATCTCGATTTCCCCTCTAGGGAATCACCAAAAAATTTTATGCTCCAAGTTTGAAGAAAATCGCTTCAGGCTGTAGGCCGAGGTACAGATAGACATATATACAGACAGACAGAATTGCGGGACCCACTTTTTTCGTGTTCTCTATCATCGTAATGTCAATTTTGATTGTTAACTCGAGTTCGATTTTTTGCATGAATTCATAACTTGCCCTAAATCGCAAGTAAAAAGGGACAATTTAATTAATAAAAATACTTTTTGAATTGGTTTGTGTACAGGAAAATTCTACATCTGTATCTGTTTCTACAAAACGCCACCAGATCAATTTTTAGCGCTTTGAGTAATTAGATGTCTTTCTATTTGTATTTATTCAATGGTTTTAGGTAGTTTTTTTTTCTTTTTGTTGTACAAAGGAAAAGTTTTTCTTTCTCTTTTGTTTCAGTGCGTGGTTCTGTGATGGGTTTGATAAAATGACCATTCGTAAAGCGAATAACATTTATAACTAATTTCAATTCGTCATTCTATCAAGGTATGAGGTTTAATTATTTTAATAATTAAGAAGAAGTTTAGTGAATTTAACATTTTTCAATTAAAAAAAAAAATAACAATTCTAAGTTGAAGTTAGACCTATAGACTTACCTGTAGACTTACCTATATGTAGTTTGATTGCAAAAAACTTGAAAATAATCGAATACTATGTTCAAATAAGAAAGACAAAGCGATACCAAAGCAATGTAACCCGAATTACGCGGGTTATAAAATTTCTATAGCTGGACGGGACAAACTGGTTTTCTTTCCTTTTCTTCCCTTATAATTCATTCACATACAAAATTAACTAAATAATTCGAAGGAAATCGTGCCATTTTTTTTGCATAAGAAAGCGTATATTGAACAGAAAGCTGTCACTCCCTCTGCTCAACAAAAAAATAAAACGCATTCTTTCGGATTACTTGGTGAATTTTGTACGTATGCATCTCGCTGCGCTGCTGTATGATATTTATTGAGCAAGTCAAGTTGGTTTTTGTTTGAAAAATATACACTTGCGAGTAAAAAAATGGAATCACCCTCTTGCTTCACGTAAAAACAACAATTGCTCTCAATGTAATTGACATGCATGAATGTTTATGGTATCGTTAAAACGCTGAAACCGTACGTTTTAAATCAATGTTAAAAACATAACAAACCATTCGGGATTACGAGAGATAATCGTCGTAATTGAAGCACGTAAGAAAAAATTAAGTGAAATTAAAATAGGTATTAGCTCGAAAATTAAACATTTACGACAAAACTAAGCGAAATTTATTGTTTCAGTATCTTGTATTGCACAACCCAGGCTCTAACTACAGCTTCTATTTTTTCATTGACTTGATGGGTTTCTTGACTGTCTCTTATGTGGTATTCTTTCCCATTCGTCTACCAGTGGCGCTTTCAGTTGTTAATGGTCTCAGGAGATTGATTTCAGGCTCTAACCCTTCGTTTAGGCTCGTCTCACAAATGCTCAACAGGGTTTAAGTCTGGGCTTAGCGCCAGCAAGTCCATCGTAGCAATACCAAATTCCCTAAGGAATCCGACTGTTCCCCGCGCAGTGTTGCCTCGAGCGTTATCATGCATTAGTACGAAATCTTTGGCAATACACCCAGCAAAAGTTACGACGTGATGCAGCAGAATATCGGAGATATACTGATCCGAAGTTAAATCTCCCCTCGACTACCACCATTCACAAAAACCAGCTCACTTCTCCTTCAATTCAAATGCCTGCATGTATCATACAAAACCCTCCCCCGTAAGTCACGGTTTCGACAAAACAGCTCTGTTCAAATCGCTCGCCAGGTTGTGTGTGTATTCTGCCCCTACGATCACTTCCATGTAGACTCATTTTGCACTAATTCGAGAATATTAAGCATTATATTGTATCAATAGATTTTGTTTCTTTTAAAAGGCGAAACGAAGTGATTCCATTTTTTTTCTCACAAGTGTAGTTTATTTATTTTTTTGTAAATTTTAACTTAAATGATCTACCTTAACAATATTGGCTAGAATTGCTTTCTTAGGTATATCATGGCGTGGAAAGCTGATCTGCAACACGTGATTTATGCAATTTCAGGTAGACATTCCTAATCTAGTAACCTCCGCTTGCTAGTGACCAATTTTCCTTCGACTAACAATTTGAAATCATCTACGCTACGCCACTGGTACATACCTTACCTAATTAGATTCAAGTGAAAATAATAAAACATTGACCATTTTGTGACATAATTTTTTTTTAAATAAACTACCTACTATAATGCCTCCAAAAAAAAAGCCGTTCTACTTTGGCCAAAGGAAACAAAAGAACCCAATGAAAAAAATTGGCAAAAGGTAAGCAGGCAGAAATTATAAATTTAAAGATAACATACATATACATACTGTAAATGTCTCAAAGAATAAAAGATTTTTTTTTAAGATGACAAATAAATATGTACCCTATACAATACATACATGATGTACCTAAACCTAAAGCAATATGAGATTTAAATATGTAGGTAGATCTAGATAGTCAATGAATGGCCACGTTCAGGATTCACTAGAATAGCCTATCTTGTATACTCGAGTATCCATGTTTGTTTCTGAACGAATTAGATCGGATAGGTTATATTATTTGCTAATAAAAATGAGCTGCTCTTGACATTTCTCATCGGATAGAGAAGTATACCTCAATTTTTAGGACAGCTTGAGATTTCTTTTTTGGCAACAGCTGTTTCGTCATCAGATGTTTTTTTTACAACAACACAAAGCTCTCCAAAGCGTTTTGGATACAATCCTGAACGCGGCCACTGATATAAAAGTTGGTATGGACAGTTAAATTATAACAAATAAATTAATGAAACTGTATGATAACGAGTTTTACCCTATATACAGGAGGTTTTGCATAGATGTGACAAAAGCCTATAGCCTGTAGGTCTACGTTTAAAAAGTTATCCTCTCGTCGTTCTCTAAATTAATGCATATTTAACCTCTGCTTTCACGTGAAATTTTAGGTTTCTTTACAAGAAAACAAGTAAAAAAATGTTAAAGTTTCTTTATTTTTCAATGGGCCTTACTAATAATCAATCGCTAATGTCGACTATTAGTAAGACGTAAGGTTAAAATATAGCCTATTAGTAAGACGTAAGGTTAAAATATAGCGTAGAGCTTAAACAGAACCCTACCAAAAAACAATTTAAGCTTCTGGTTAAAAAAGTCCCCACACTTTCCTGTCAATTTTGAATCCGCACACGTAGTCAACAACATATGGAGGACTCCGCGTACGGATCCAAATACGGATTTGCAAAACTGCATTTGTCGGCTCAAATTAGTATGGAAATTAGAATCACCACTGACCCACTTGCGCATGTATTGTGAGAGTGAGAGTTACCCATATTCAGCGAAAACCGAAACCAAAACGAGTCCAAAACGAATCGCAAAAAAAAGTACTTCCCCACTTGAGTTCTACATTACCTACAAAAAAAGCTTCTTTCATTCCTAGTTTCTCCAATCAACAAACAAACAAACCTTTTTTTTTTCATTTCAAGACACTTTTATTTTCATCATTTATATAAATACAATTTACAAACATATTTTATTGCACTACAAAAACACCAAATGAACGAAAAACAAGAATATTTTATTTATGAAGCGAACATTTCTCAATTTTTCATAAGAAAAGAGAACACAAAAAAACTATGTCTTCGCTATTCCACTTGCAGAGATGAACTAAACAAAGGTGTGGGCCGTGGGGAAAATGCCTGTAGATACAAAGAAATTTTGTAGGTGTGTATGAAACACTCAGTTTATCAAAGATCCAAGAGGGACCGAGAAAGTTGGGTCAGTGAATTTGCTTGAAGGGTCTACTATAGGTTCCATCAAAGTTGCTGTCAAATGAAAAAAACGCAGAGTTAACTGTCAAACATTCAAAGTGGAGTATTGCGGTAATCTTTTTTAATAGTAAATATTTCAGTACTTAAAGTTAATTGTCTATTTAATAAGGTGTTTGAATGATTTCTATTGTATTATATTTTTACCACATCACATTTAGCTCTCACAGCTTTTCTTCTTCTAACTTTCATCATTTTATCACATTTGCAACATATCGGTAAGAAAATCCTATGAAAGCAATTTATTTTTGGTTCTGTTCAGTGCAGTATTTTTGCTCAGATAAATTAGAACGGTGAGCTATAAATTGTTTACCCACTCATTAAGAAATCTCTTTGAGAAATTCAGCTGTCAGGCATCAGTGTATCCCCATTTCGAGGTTTTGGCTTTTCTTTTATCTTTGAAAGAGGCGTTTAAGGTAGTTTTGTTTGCAAAAAATATTTAATACAAAATTGTTATTAAAAAAAATACCAACAAAAACGAAATAAAATAAGATCTGAATACTGAAACTAAAATATGCATACCCAATCGAAATCAAAATATTATTAAAGTTATTTTTTTTTTAAATTAAAGAAACAATATATCTAAACGTGGATAGCAGCTATTCGCAGTTTAATGTATTTATCCGTTTGTTTCGTGCAATTGGCCCTTAATAACGAACAATTTTGAATGAAATTAGTTTGAACTTAATTTTTTTTTTTCAAAATTATAAGTTAATTTTTCAAAAACTATGTCCTAAAACAACTTGATTTAAAAACAGAATAAAATAATGAACTTTTGGTTAAAAAAAAAACTATGAAAAGACATTGTAAGTGTTGCTGTTATTTTTAAAAATTCACAAAAACACGTAATTAAGGATCATTTTTCATTTTTTATTTTGAAGAAAAATTTATTCTTTCAAAAGTACTTTACATTTAGGAAGATTTTTTTAATACCTGTTACAAATTCTATATTATACTACTGAAACAAATCAACTAAGTAAAAGACTTAGCACTATTCAATTGAACTTGTTGAATTATTGATTCAAAATAGCTTTTAATGGCCTTTAGTCTACAAAGGCGTTTTTTCTTTTTTAGTTAGCCCCAACTGTCAAACAAAAATTTTGAGTTTCTTTTTGAGTTCAGATCCGTTTTGGATCCGTTGTGGTTTCGGTTTTCGCTGAATATGGTGAACTCTCGCAATACATACGCAAGTGGGTCAAACAGACAAACGCAGTTTTGCGGATCCGTACGCGGAGTCCTCCATACGTTGTTGATTACGTGTCCGGATCCAAAACGGACTCTATTGCGTTAAGGGGAGTGCTCAGGTGTGTTTCATAATAAAATCGGAGTGCTCTGAACATACCCTCCTCAGAGTTTACTCCGTTCGCTCAGGGTCTACTCAGTGCTCTGCTCTGAACCAACTCTGAACTAAAATGTTTTTTTTTTTTTTTTTTCGACAGGAAATAGTGAAAGGTCGTGATTGAAATGCTTGGTAGAGGCAGTTGCTGACAGATTTTTTTGATTTAATTTTGTGTAGGTAATGTATGTATTAAAACATGCTGGTCATTGACATTGATTAACATTTTAATTGTGTGATTCAATGCTGTTCGCTTTTCAGTAAAACAAGGGGCCAAGTAATGAATATGTCAAGTGGTTGACGCCAAAATATTTGTATCGATCACTTTGTTTTCAGCGGTTGCACATGACATTATTAGGAGAAGGGTCAGAGTTGGATGTGGGAGTAAATAAGGCAAAGTGTGTAGAAAGAATATGGCAAATGAAGAGTTTTTCCTTTGCTCTCGTTTCAATGTTTTTTGGTGATGGATGAGATAAAATGACCGTTGAATGCACTTTCATAAAAAGATTTTTAACTTTTTGTTTTCGTTAAATTCTAATAAATCGGAACATTTTTTTTTGCTAAGAAGTTAAGTGAATTTAAAAATTTTCAACTTTTCAAAAATTTTAACTACAATTTCAAGTTTAGATTCGAGTGAAAATATAGCAAATCATTTATTATTGGGTTTTATTTTGCGACAAATCCATTTGGGACATAACTTTTTTTAAATAAACTGTAGGTACCCACATATAATGCCTCCAAAAAAGAATAAGCCGTTTCACTTTGGCCAAAGGAAGCCTAAGAACCCAACGAAAAAAATTGGCAAAAGGTAGGTAGAAAAGATAAATGTAAACATAATATAATATGAATAATGTAAATGTCTTAAAAAAAATAAGAATTTGTAGCTTACAAATAAGTACAGAACATACCTAAATATGTACAAACATAATACATATGTATCTGTCAACGTGGGTAGTTGGGTAAGTGCATGCATTACGTATATTGGTAGATACATATAAAGGGTGTTATGTATAAATTGTGGCAAAGGAGTGGGCTTTTAGGTTGAATCGAGACAAGAAACAAAATCGTATGGGGAAGGGGGTCTATTTCCGTTTGTTTAGGTCGGAAGAAAAGTTTTTTAAAAATTGTCTTGAAATAAAAATAAAATTATTAAAAAAGAATATTATATCATTACAATATAATGATATACATATACCTTTTTTATAACCAGAAATTCATTTTTTTATCTTGTTTTCAGAGAATGTTTTTTTTTTTTTAAATAATTTTCAAACTCAAAATTTTGAAGAAAAAAAAATAAATTAAAAACTATGTCGAATTCCTTTTAACAAAAAAATCGATTTGTTTAGAAGAAAAAAATCGTTTTTTTAGTTTTAAACATTCGATGCTATTATCAATTGTTAAACAAATACTAAAAACTAATGGTCTTATTGATTAGATTTTTGGCTGTTTTACTATGTCTAAAGCTGGCCATACACGATAGAGCCAAATGGCTCGGCCGAGCCAAATTGCATCATGTGAATGGACTCGGCCGAGCTATTTGGACTTTCAGCTGGTTATAAATCCATCAGTCCAATTGGCCGGCTTAAGTATTTCGAAACAGTCGGAAATATGCTTTATTTAATAAAAAAATATTGCATTTCTCAAGATAAAACGAAAAATCACTTTAGCAACAATTAGAAAGGTTTTTTAAAAACTTGGACGGCTGTCTAAAGTTAGACAATGTTTATTAATACGACCATAAATGTTTAAATGTTTTCTAGTTTTTGAAAAAACTGAAAATAACAAAAGTTAGTTTTCCTTATAGGTATTTGTTGCTTAACAAATTATCATATGCCAATATTTTAAATATGGGTAGTGTTACACCTAAAATTTTTTAAAAAAAATCAAATAGCTAATTTTCCAAAAATTCTCATTATGCATCTAAAAACTATTAAAAAATTCATTAAGAAAAATTAATTTAAAAAAAAAAAAAAATTATTTAAGTAAAAATGTAAAAATTTAATTTTTGAAAACTCGGATATTAACATTAAAAACTAGAATATTAACATTAAAACAATTATTTGGGTTTAGTATTTAAGACGTAATTATGCGAAATAGATGTAATTTACAAAGTTTACATGTAAAATTATCTATTTATATTTATATTTTCAAAAGCTTTGGAAAAAAACTTTTTTACCAACTTTTTTTTTTGATTTTTGGAACTGGCATTTCCTAGATCACGAATATGCATTTTTGAAGTCGCTAGGTCGCTTAGTTTAGCCGCAATTCAATTTTAAAGGTGAACACTTTGATGCTTCTAGGACGTCTAGTTTAGCCGCAAATCGCGTTTAAAGATAAAAGTGATTTTTTATATAATGTGATGCTTCAATTGAAAGATGGAACTCCTATGCATTTTTTTTAGCCACAAGTCAAATTTATTTTTTTGAAAGTTTTGCAAAAAAAAAAAACTTTTTTTACCAACTTTTTTTTACCCCCCCACATAAGGGGTAATATACCCCCTTCAACCCCTTCCCAAAAATTTAGTTATACTTTACCTACACGGTCTAATGTTTTAATAAATATTTCTGAAACACCCTGTAAATTGATTTAAATTCAATACAATTTATATGCTTATACCTACCTACCTACCTACTTACATCATGACGAGCTTTACACAAAATAGAAAATTTTTTCCCTTCCACTAAAAACCAAAAAGCATTTATATAAAAAATGGCAACCGTGCCAATTTTTTTCTTAGTCATTTTCACAAAAGACAAAAATGTAACCTCTTTTGAACTATATTTATTATCGTTCTTTCTTTAAACCAGACAAAAAAATAAGCCACTCCCACCTATTTGTATAGAAAACAATAAAAGAAAATGTGCAAAATGGTTTTTTCTCGTCTCCCTTCAGCTCTCTTAAATTTTGTATACATTCTTCTCATTCTTTTATCATTTCTTTTATCCTAATATTTATTCCTATGTCTTTCAATAACTGACAATTCGTGACTCTCCAACCACTCCACGAGTGCCATTGCTAAAAGTTCTGCGTGTGCTCGCCTAGACGGCGCACCGTTCGTTCCTCTCCATGAGAGTACTATAGAATATTATATACAAAGGTATTATATCTGACATTTCACCAGAATATTCAGTAAATGCTTCAACATGTACGCCCAGCGACTGACATTGCCGTACGCCGGCGATTTGCAATTTCTGTGCTCTGACGAATAAGGCTCTCCCAAACCAACGCGATTAATCGCTGCGACAAAAGAAAACAACAATACCAACACGTGGTTGTCAAACAAAACAACACGTTGTTGTTATTGTTTTCTATTGTCGCAGCGATTAATCGCGTTGGTTTGGGAGAGCCTTAAATGCAGCTTACGCCTCGTGTGCAGTTGTAGTTATCTATTGAAGCAAAGATGAGATACACACGAGTATCACACAAGCCGCAAACAATCGTAGGACGCGTCTATGATGAAAAGTTTCGTGTGCAAAAGGCCTTAAATAGGTAGGTAGTCAAAGAATGATATGAAATTTTGTATGGACAAATACTATACTAACAGGGTATTTTGCATAGAAGTAACAAAAGACTAAAGGCTGTTTCACAATGCGACGAGAAAACTAGACGTCAGCGTGACGAGATCTCTTCGCAGTTTCTCTCTCTTAAAAAAGAATTTTAAACAGTGAAATCTATACTATTATATAAAAGAGTAACTTTTTTTGGTTGTCAGTAGTGCTGAATGTATGCACTAAACTCACAAACAAACAAAAAAACTCTTTTAAAAAATAGATATAATACAAATTTCACTTATCTGGTATGCTATAGGATACAGCAGAAAAGAAAATTTTTGTTAAATACCGAATAATAAACAAATTAAAAACTTACCACAAAAAAAATCGTATGGAAATTTTCTAAAATCAAGCATGTAGGTATTTTCCTTGAAAAATTCTGCTTTATAGATTTTCAACTCACATTTACTTCAAGCTCAATTATTTATAAGGAGGAGTTGTTTTGCCATGGAAAATTGCCTTTTGTGGCATGTGGATTTGACGATAAATCGTCAAATTCCATATTTTTGGTCTTGGTGGGCTGATTCCTGGAATCGGCTCAAAAAAGAGTTGTTTTTTATTTTTAGGTAGGGTAGTATTTTTGTTTTTTCTTTTTTTATTTTTAGGGAACATTTTTGGTGAAAACTAAGTGGTGGGTAGTAAAAAATCTTCATCGAAAAAAAAAAAAAAACGATTCAAGCCATGTGCAGTAAATGTGCCTTGGTAGGTGGGAGCGAGAAGTGAGTTTTGTTTTCACCGGCGACGAATTGTGTTGATGTTGTGTAATAGGGAAAAGTTCAAATAAAAAAAAAAAAAAAACATCAACGGTAGGGATTTTCTCTTTAGTAAGAAATAGTGGTATGTGAGAGGTAGGTATAATATTTGCAGCAAAAATAAATGTTTACTACTGAAATTGTTTGGTTTGGTGGTGGGTGTTTGCTGGATATGGTAAATGGAAACGAACTATAGGCAAGGGCGTGCACAAGGAGGGGTAATGGGCATTTAATGCACCCCTAATAAAAATTATTTTTAATTTTTTTTCTGAGTAAATTATTAAACGATCTCAAGAGCGCACGTAAATAGGATGGGGGATGCTTATATTACATGTAAATCGGCTTAGTTAATTCACAACTTGAGTTCAATTTTTGGATTTTAAGGTAAGACTGAAATTGGTTGGTTTGGCGGTGGGTGGTTGGTTTTTTAATACTTTATTTAGGTTAGGTACAAATTTTTTCATGAGAATAAGTGATGGTGGGGTGGTAAAAATATGTATGCAGGTTTTTTGGCAGTGAATTATTCTTCATCGTCAAGAAATAAAAAAAAAAACAAATCAAACCATGTGCAATGTGCCTTGGTAGGTGGGAGCGAGATAGGGAGTATGAGAAATTGCCTTTTGTGGCATGTGGATTTGACTTATGGTCAAATCCATATTTTTGGTGAGCTGGTTTTCTGGAATCGGCTCAAAAAAAGAGTTGTTTGGTAGGGTAGGGTAATATTTTTGTTTTTTTTTATTTTTAGGGAAAATTTTTGATGAAAATTTTAAGTGGTGGGTAGTAAAAAATCTTCATCGAAAAAAAAAAAAAACAATTCAAACCATGTGCAGTATAATGTGCCTTGGTAGGTGGGAGCGAGATAGTGAGTAAAGAGAGTTGTTTTCACCGGCGACGACGAATCGTGTTCATATTTTTGTGTAATAGGAAAGTTCAAATAAAAAAAAAAAAAAACATCAACGGTAGGGATTTTCTCTATAGTAAGAAATGAGTGGAGTATGTAAGGTAGGTATAATATTTGCAGCAAAAAATGTTTGCTACTGAAATTGTTTGGTTTTTGGTGGTGGGTGTTTGCTGGATATGGTAAATGGAAACGAACTTATAGGCAAGGGGCGTGCACAAGGAGGGGTAATGGGCATTTAATGCACCCCTAATAAAAATTATTTTTAATTTTTTTTCTGAGTAAATTAAACAATCAAGGGCGCACGTAAATAGGATGGGGGGTGCTTATATTACATGTAAATCGGCTTAGTTAATTCACAACTTGAGTTCTAATTGTTGGATTTTAAGGTAAGACTGAAATTGGTTGGTTTGGCGGTGGGTGGTTGGTTTTTTAATACTTTATTTAGGTTAGGTACAAATTTTTTCATGAGGATAAGTGATGGTGGGGTGGTAAAAATATGTATGCAGGTTTTTTGGCAGTGAATTATTCTTCATCGTCAAAAAATAAAAAAAAAAAAAACAATTCAAACCATGTGCAATGTGCCTTGGTAGGTGGGAGCGAGATAGTGAGTAGAGTTGACTGTTTTCGCGTTTCGCCGTCGATGAATCGTGGTGATATTTTTGTGTATAGGAAGGTATGGTAAAACAAAACAAAACATAAGCAGTCGGTAGGTATTCTCTATAGTGTAGTAAGAAATGATTGGAGTAGGTATAGGTATGAGTAGGTAGGTATAATAGGTATTTGCAGCAGAAAAAAAATGTTTGTATCTAATCTACTAAAATTGGTTGGTTTATTAGCGGTGGGTTGGTGATGGTGAATGGAATCGAACTTATTTAGAGGCAAAGGCGTGCACAAGGAGGGGTAAGGGGGCATTTGCGCCCCTTTAAAAAATTATTTTCAATTTTTTTTTCTGAGTAATTACACAATCAAGGATGCACGTAAATAGGATAGGGGGATGCTTATTACATGAAAATCGACTAAATTTACAAAGTGAGTTCTAATTGTTGGATTTTAAGGTAAGACTGAAATTGGTTGGTTTGGCGGTGGGTGATTGGTGATGTTGAATGGAAACGAACCTATTTAGAGGCCAATGCGTGCGCAAGGAGGGGTAAGGGGACATTTGTACCCCTACTAAAATTATTTTTCTATTTTTGTCTGCTGAGTAATTCACAATCAAGGGCGTACGCAAAGGTGATAGGGGGATGCGTATTACATGCAAACTGGGTAAATTTACAACTTTAGTTTAAATGGTCGGATTTTAAATGAAGAGAAAATTCAATGCAAATTCAATTCAAGGGGCACTTGCACCACTAATAAAAATTATTATTTTTGATGTATATAGGGTGTTTTCATAAATATCAGACTAACCGATTTCTGCGATTTCAAAAATAACAAAAAACTATCTATTTCTTAAAGGTTTATACATTTAACTGCTTCGATTTTAATAACTCTTTTTAAAATACTTTAAAATCATGAACCAAAATATATACACCCCTGTTCTGATTTTCGCTTCAGTAAAAAATACTTTCGTTTTAAAAACATAGGTGTTCTTTACTCAATTATTTTGAAGTTTTCAATTCGATTCGTTTTTGGTTGTCGAATTTGAATTCGTAAAGCTAAAAATGTAATATATTTTTAAAACATTATATTTCTAAAAACTAATTTTTTTTCTTTTGAACTAGGGGAAGAAATACTAACAACACACAGTTTACAGCTTTTTTAAGTTTTATTTAACACCCAGATCTGGTAAGAGGTTTTACCAAGCTGAATTCGTTCGAAATTCAGAACACTCTTTTTAATTCGGAACGAAAATCAGAACAGAGGTGATATTTACATTTAAAAATTAGTTTTTCATTCGTTTTTGTGATTGCAGAAATCGGTTAGTCAGAAGTTTATGAAAACACCAGTAATAACACAAACAAGGGACGCTAAATTTATAACTTGAGTTCAAATGGTCGGATTTTCGAGGTTAGAATTTTTGATTGAAGAATAAATGCAATGAAACACAAGGGCGTGCACAAAGAGGGGTAAGTTGTAAGGGGCCAAAATATTATAAATGAAAGGTCGGTCACTGACTCCCCCATTCATTCATCTGACTCATCATTGCACAGGTTATACTGTATATGATAAAAATATATAATACATTTTATTGAATAGAGAATTTTATGTATAGGCGCACTTAGACGGAATTTTTGAAATTCAAATTTTTAGTTACCCTACCCTAATGGGGGTTTTCTGATTAAAGATAAAAAAACAGTATTCATATTAATTTTAGTCGATAGATCTTTTAAATACAAGGAAGTGCTTAATTTAAAAAAATTCTATAAAATCTACGAAGCGAGTTATAAAATGTTAAAAGTTGAATTTTGAAAAATAGACGTAGACAAATAATTCGCCATAAATTGGGGGTTTTAGTTAAGGACATAGATTTTATACTATTATAAAGGTAATGAAAAAAAAATTATTGATGTTTCAGGAATTTTTAATGGGATTTTTTGTACCCACTTTTTGATTTTTGAAAACCAGACATTTTTTTCACCTATTTTTTGGTGGGTTTTTATTTTTCATTTTTTTATGGGTGGTTGTAAAAATCTAAAATTTCTACACCTGATGGAAACTATTGATTTATAAACATTTTAAAAATTTCAAATTTTTTGAATACCCCAAACTTGAGGTATTTACAAAATTAATGAAATCTTTTTATGCCCTCACAACTTTTTACTGGATGCATCTATAAATTTAATTTTTTTTTTGCACCTTCGAAAGCTAACGTTTAAATTGATATCTGAATCATAATTCTACAAGCTACACAACCCCCAGAATAGATTAAAAAGTTTCGATACAACATTTCACAAAAATCTTGAAAAATGGGCATAATTGTTCGTTGTCCACGTGAAATGTGAAAAAGAGCCGATTTGGAACTGGTTTTTAGCTTTCGTTCTAATTGTCAGATTTAATTTTTGATTACATATTTAGAAAGATGAAATATCCGTTCAATACCAGATATAATTTTTTCAAAATTCCAAAAATTTTCATACTAAAATCCAAATTGCATTTTTAGGGAACATAACTTTTTCGAAGGAGAATAAGAAAATACAAAAAAAAAAAACAACAATTCAAACCATGTGTATATGCGTGGTGCCATCGGCAGCAAATCTAGGTTATATTTGTGTATATGTAGGTATAATAAGTTCATATAAAAATAACATCCAACTAAATATCTGATATCCATATCAAGACATTTTCATATATCTTCGCTGGGCAAATCATGTCATGATATATAATTTCGTACCTCGACTGCATGGGAGTTTGATGGTTGATTTTTTTGCAGATAAAAGTGTAACTCTTCGGTTGTTGTATTCTAGCTCAAGAAAATTAAACTTTGACTTCCAAAAAATTCCGTTAGACACAAAAAATAACATTTCTAGACAAAAAGCAACAAAAAACAACCATCTGTCAAATGCCATGTCAAGAGAAAATATCAGAGATAGATCGCTGATTATCATAAGATCAGATATCGCGACTCCACAAGATATTTCATGGCACGATGAACAATCTGAAATGAATTATCTACTGTGAAGTCGGTGTGTAACATAAACAATCGGAATGGATTGCTCAGGGGACTCATTCCGTAAAACGATTATCACCCAACGATAACGTTTCGACGATAGTCCTGCTTCACGTAACCAAAAAATGACTATCGTCTTGACGATCAAAAATATTTGCTTCACGTAAGTCGATTATAGTCAAAACCATATCTTCAAAACGATGGCTTTTGGACGATACCTAAATAGGTATCGTTTCGCATTTGTTTTCATGATTGTATGTAAGTTTCTACGCCACTATAGTTAAATGAGTGAAATAATTTACTTATTTTGGAAAATGACAAAAAAAATTCGAGAAAAATACAAATTATATGAAAAATTAAAAAAAAAAAAAAAAAAAACTATTTGCCAGTTTGTCAGCAGGGATCGAACACCCAACCTCTCGGTTAAGAAGCAAGTACCTATCCCATTGCGCCACCATCTGATGTAAATTTCTGCCGATTTCTTGGATTTATAAACAAACCGTGCACTTAAGAACTTCGTTCTAATAACGCATTACGCAATATTTGCAGCTGATCTATATCTATACTTCTATACTATTATATACAGAATAATAAACAAATTAAAAACTTACCACAAAAAAAATCGTATGGAAATTTTCTAAAATCAAGCATGTAGGTATTTTCCTTGCAAAATTCTGTTTTATAGATTTTCAACTCACATTTACTTCAAGCTCAATTATTTATAAGCAGGAGTTGTTTTGCCATGGAAAATTGCCTTTTGTGGCATGTGGGGTAAGGGATCGGGGATTTGACTGGTTCCGGTGTAATCCGGTTCGTCGAATCAAATTTTTGGTGGGCTGATTTTCTGGAATCGGCCCAAAAAAAAAATTGTTTTTTAAGTAGGGTAACATTTTTGTTTTTTTTATTTTTAGGGAAAATTTAATGTGTAGTTAAAAATCTTCATCGAAAAAAAACAATTCAAACCATGAGCAAATAATGTGCCTTGGTAGGAGGGATTTTCTCTATAGTAAGAAATGAGTGGAGTAGGGTATATAATGTATGTAAGGTAGATATAATATTTGCAGCAGAAATAAGTGTTTGCTACTGAAATTGTTTGGTTTGGTGGTGGGTGTTTGCTGGATATGATAAATGGAAACGAACTTATAGGCAAGGGGCGTGCACAAGGAGGGGTAATGGGCATTTAATGCACCCCTAATAAAAATTATTTTTAATTTTTTTTTCTGAGTAAATTAAACAATCAAGGGCGCACGTAAATAGGATGGGGGGTGCTAAATCGGCTTAGGTAATTCACAACTTGAGTTCTAATTGTTGGATTTTAAGGTAAGACTGAAATTGGTTGGTTTGGCGGTGGGTGGTTGGTTTTTTAATATACTTTATTTAGGTTAGGTACAAATTTTTTCATGAGGATAAGTGATGTGATGGTGGGGTGGTAAAAATATGTATGCAGGTTTTTTGTGGCAGCGAATTATTCTTCATCGTCAAAAAATAAAAAAAAAAATAATTCAATTTCTGAATAATTACACAATCAAGGGCGCACGTAAATAGGATAGGGGGATGTTTATTACATGAAAATCGACTAAATTTACAACGTGAGTTCTAATTGTTGGATTTTAAGGTAAGACTGAAATTTTTGTTGGTTTGGCGGTTGGTGGTTGGTGACGGTGAATGGAAACGAACTTATTTAGTTGCAAGAGCGTGCACAATAAGGTGTAAGGGGGCACTTGAATCACTAATACATTTGTTTTTCTAATTCTTTTTGTTGAGTAACTACACAGTCAAAGGCATAGGTAAGCAAAGGTGATGTGGGGGTGCTTATTACGTTCAAATCAGCAAAATTTACACCTTGAGTTCTAATGATCGGATTTTCAAGGTTCGAGATTTTAAATGAAGATTAAATGTAATGTGGAAACACAAGAAGACAAGAACGTGCGCAAGGAGGGATCTGGTTTCCAGAATCGGCTCAAAATTTTTTTTTTTAGGTAATACCTACCTACATATGTATTTTTATTTTAATAGGTAGGTACCTACTTTATTTAGTGGTAAAATTTTTTTGATGTTGATAAGTGATGCGTGGGGTGGTAAGAAATGTATTCCGGTTTTTTGGCACGGAATTATTCTTTATAGACGGCAATAACCCTTGCTGGGAAAAAATGCTTTGAATATGGTAGGTATATGGTAGAGAAGAAGAAAAAATTTAACATTTCATTGATAAATTATTAATTTCTTTATCAAGTGGTTACTAACAAAATTCACGGTCGTTCGCTCCTTAGGGGGTAATGGGAGGTAGGTATAACATAACATACAAATAGTCTGATTTTCAAAGTTGTCTTAAAATTACACTATAGGCAGGCAGGTAGGTAGGTACATAATTAGGTTCATTACATTTTTATTCAAATGCAAGCCCACACAACCCACACGCATAATTTTAGGAAAATAATTGTCAACGTTACCTGACAAAAAAAACGTCAATGTTACCTGACAAGTAACATGGATGGTGTGTAGGGCTCTTTAAGCTGAACATTTTTCGAGTGCTGATTTTAAATCATCTTTTTGGTCGATATTTGGTTGTCATAAGTTTTTACTAAAGAAGACCCGGGCAACGCCGGGTTTTATCGGCTAGTAATACATAATCAAGCATTTCTCGTCATCTCGTCACGTCATAAAGTTCGAAAAATTGAAAAAAAGACGCAACGTGACGACGAGAAATACTTTATTATGTATTATTTCGTTGTTTGAAACTCGTTTTAAAGAGAGAACAACTGTGAAGAGATCTCGTCACGCTGACGTCTCGTTTTCTCGTCGCATTGTGAAACAGCCTTAAGGCGTATAGGTCGAGATAAGAGAAAAGAAGGCATGGTAGTAGCTCTATGATATTTCTTCCTGTTTAGGCAAAAGGGGCAATTTTCTAAAAATTCTGATTTAATTTTGCGTAGGTAAGTACCTACATTGTTTTGTTTTTGTTTGTTTAACATTCTTTCGCTCTCTTAAGTGACCATTGAATGCCCTTTCGTAAAGAGATTTTTAACTTTTTGTTTTCGTTTTAATGTTAATACCTAACCGGAACATTTATTTTTGTGGACATTATGTATGCCTATTTTGTGAATAAGTTAAGTGAATTTAAAAATTTTGAACTTAAAATACCTAAATACAATTGCAAGTTATAGGCACCTACACTTACCTACATATGTGGTTTGATTGTAAAATATTAAAAAAAAGAAAGTGAATACATAATGTCCATATATGTTACCTACATACCTAAATAGATTCGAGTTAAAATAGCAAATCATTTATTGTTGCATTTTATTGTGCGGCAAATCCATTTGTGACGTAACTTTTTTTAAATTAACTTCCCATACATTCCTATAATGCCTCCAAAAAAGAATAAGCCGTTTCACTTTGGTCAAAGGAAGCGTAAGAGCCCAATGAAAAAAATTGGCAAAAGGTAAGCAGGTAGAAGAGAAAAATGTAAATATGATTATATCATGCATAATGTTAATGTCTTAAAAAAAAGAATTTTGTTTTAAGTTGACAAATATGTACCTACCTATATGTACCGTACAGTACTTATTTACTTAGAGCAAAACGAGATTTTTAAATATAAAAGAATAATGCTAACTATGAATTTTTTTATGGTTTTAAAAAATTAATTCATGAAATTTGACGACACAGAGTTTTGAGCATATATATAAGGTATTTGGCATACCTTATGCTATAAAAGGCAAGGGCGTGAGGAGAGTACGATAACTTTGGCGCCAAAAATTGATAATTGTTTTTTGTTGAAGGGTCAAAAACAAACATTTTTTTACTATGGGAGGGGGGGTCCATCTCGCCCGTTTAGGAGGTAGGGGGAATTTTATAAAAAAAATGACTTAAAATGAAAAAAAAAAATATTTAAAATCATCGGCAATACTTACAGTAAAGTAATATACCGTTTTTGAAAGTCAGAAATCTGTTCTATAATTCTACATTTAAATTAAATTATTTTTGTCAATAGTTTTTAAAAAATTGGCATGCAAACTCAAAATTTCGATAAAAAAAATGGAAAAAAAAGTTTAGACCAATTTTTTTCAAAATTGTGAAATGTTGCGCTGAATTGGCTTTTTGTGATCAATGCAAATATCAATTCTAAATCGAACACAAAAAACCGAATGCATTTATGTCTTCTAGTTTTTGAGAAAATTAAAAATTACTAAAAGTAGTTTTTTATAAGATTTTTGCTTTTTGGTATTAACGTTGATTGGGTTCAGCTTTTTAAGTAAAGTACAGCAATTCATTAAGCGTTACCCAGAATGCACCACGAGGAGGTAGAATTGCATTCCGCGTCCCAGTCAGTCAGTTTGTGAGTAAGTCAGGAGTTAGTTAAAAATATTAAAGTCAATTTTCAATGTGAGAAGCCGAGGTTGTTTTGGTGGTAAAACACACTCTAAGTGCTCACTGTGAACCGTGGGAGGGTCGAAGTCCTTTAGTTGCAAACCCTTACTTTCTTCACCATCGATAAATCCTGGGTACACTTTTTTTTTACGTCTAGTAAAAATTTCATGATTTGGGAGCCCAAGTCATCTTTATATTTTTTTCAAGGCAGTTTTTTTTTTATAAAAAAAAAGTGCCATTAGTGGAGGGGGTGCTTTGTTTTCCGGCATAAAATTGTTTTATTTTAGAAGCTTGTTCTGGTTCTCCAAATCATTAATAGTGTTTGATGCATCGGTCTTGTCAACATATTCGCCTTTGCTGTGGTTCATAACTTCATGAGTCGTAGAACTAGGAAACATATTCCGTCTGTCCGTCTTGGAGAATCTTATTTTTCTCAAAAATGGCTCGACTGATTTTTCTAAAAAAAACATCAATAAATTTTATTAGGCATATGCTACCCTTTTGTAGAAATTAAATTTAAAAAAAATGGTTTGAAATGGTACCTCCCATAGAACCATTTTTTTAATTTTCGTTTTTCTAGAAAAGGAATAAACTGATTTTGATAATTTTTTTAATGGAGAATAGTTTAATAGTTTTGTATACCAAAATTTTCCAAAAATTTTTTTTTTGAATTTTCAAAAAAAGTTTCAAAATTTTTTTTGAAAACCAAATATTTCGAAAAACACTCCACAACACACCACACGAGATATGTGTGGTTCCGGCTTTATGTATATTCGCGTCTCGTGTGTTTCGCGACTACTCCTTTTTGAAAATGGGAAAAGAAAGAGACTCAGAAAATATTAGTCGGAAGGCTGTTAAAGTAGAAGGAGTGCAAAAGGAGTACTCAGAAGATCAGAACGTCAATGCGAAAAAGAAATTATTTCGCAGCGAGCCGAAAAAAAAGATCAAAATGGAATATTGTGATTATAAAGGATGTACAGTTACAGAAAATGATGGCATTCCCAGATTTTTGTTACCTAATGACCATCGGTGTTGGATATGGTTAGTAAATTCTGGTAACTAGTTTTCGGAAAAACATATTACCGATAAAAAGATTCACATTTGTGCTAAACATTTTGCTTAAAAATATGTGAACTATTCCGCTTTCATATCAAGAGTATCAAAAAGCGCTTTTCCCTTTTCATATGAGCAAAAGAAATATGTGTGTGTTAATAGTGAAACTGTGCTAGATGATACAAGAATTACTGATAAATACATTAAAAACAAGCAGGAAGTCGAATTGTCAAATACACGTAGATCGCCAGGGAAAGATTCGAAGACTTGTCGGACTAGTGCGTGCGTCGGTGTCCGTACGCTCCACGTATCCCAGCCATCTAAGCCGCTACATTTTTAGCTTTTCGACGTCGACGTCACTGTAAAGCCCGTAAAGCTTGTTGTTTAACCTTCTCCTCTATACTCTAGCAATGCACACGCACAGCACCGAAAAATTAGGATTTGGTTGTCAAAAGAGAGCTGTTTTGCCTGACCAAGAAAGCTGAATTCAAAAAATTTTCGTTTTAGAAATCTCCACAAAAAAATTCAGCGCCCAAGTGAGATTTTGTGTCCCACTTAAAAAAATCTATGAGTGCCCAGAGCGAGATCACGAGTAATTAAAAAAAAATGGGCCTAGTGACTTATACAACTCTCAAACAAACTCTGCTGGAATGGAGGAGACCAACAGTTTGGTGCCCTAAAAAACTTTTTTTATTTTTAGTTGGCAGAGGCTGGGAAGCGAACCCAGACTTTTAGTGTGATAGTCCAACGCAATAACCATTACGCCATCCTTGGGCGGGGTACTACAAATCGCGAGTAACTGATAAACAATAAAAGATTTCATGTGACTTTAACGTTATTATTTGCAGGACCCATGGAAACGGGTAAATTCTTTTTGTATTATTCAAAAATAAAGTAAATTCCAAACAAGACGACCACAATAAAATAAATGGCATTCTAAAAAGTGTTTTGGTCGTGAGTTTGCTCGTTGTCAATTAAAAACTAAGAAAAAAAAAAGATTTTTTTGTCGCGAACTTTCAAAAAAATGTATCAAAATGATGTATTGTGATTATAAAGAATGTTCAGTTAAGCGTTCTTCTGGCATTCCAAGATTTACGGTACCAAAGGACTATCGTCGTTTTATATGGTTAGAGAATTCGGGTAACAGTTTTTCGAAAAAACTTATTTCTAATAAACCTATTTTCATTTGTGCTGAACATTTCGATAAAAAATATTTAAATTTTTCCGCTTTCCGTTCGAGAATATCAAAAACCGGTTTTCCATTCTCATATAAGCGAAATAAAGATGTGTGTGTTAAAAGTGAAAGTGTGTTAGATCATATAAAAATGACTGACCAAGCCATTAAAAATAAAAACATACAGGAAGTCAAATACACGTAAGTCTAAACTTATGTCGAATTCCTTTTAATAAAAAAATCGATTTGTTCAGAAGAAAAAATCGATTTTTCTGAACAAATCCCTTGTATTGAAAGAAAAAAATGGATGCTGTTTAGAAAAAAAATCGATTTTTTTTGGTAAAAGGAATTCGACATTAAATAAATATCTACAATAGGGCTCTTTACCAAATACCAATATATCTCTCTCTCGTTCACTCATAAACGTCAAAATCATCACATTGTGGGCTTGACATTTTTTCACTTCGGAACAAAATACTAAACTTCTAGTATAAAAAACCGCCTTTTTTTAGTTTTGCTTTCGTTCTTCGTTCGCATCTGTCAAGCCCACAAAGTTATGGCTGTCACTTTTGATTTTGACAGATTCGTAAAATTCCCTATTAAGGTCAAGAATTGCACATGCAAGTCAAGTACGTCCTGAGAATTAAGAGAACTTCTGGAAATGGACACATGAGCGTCCACGTAGTATTGGTTTCGTCCGCGCATCCAACTTTGTTGATTGTTTGAAGCCTGTTTCACAATGCGACGAGGAAACGAGAAGTGAACGTGACGAGAACTCGTCGTAGCTGTCAAACCAATTTCAAGCAATGAGAATATACCAAACTATTCAGAATGAAGCGTTTCTCGTCGTCCCGTCACGCCATGAGTTCGAAAAATTGAAAAAAAGACGCGACGAGAAGACGATTTTCATTTTGCCTTTTGCTTTTTTGTAAATACACACTCCCAACAGTTCTAAAAGCATTTTCGTTTTAACATTTTCATTTTCCTTTTTTTTTTTGTTTTCAAATTTTGTATTTTATTTCCCAAATTCACTGACAAACAAAACGAATAATTCTACGCTGTCGGTTTGAATAACTCGCTGCATTGTGAATTGGGGAACGATTTTAAATCGAGAAAAAGAGGAAAGCGTTTCTAGTCACGCTGACGTCTCGTTTTCTCGTCGCATTGTGAAACGGCCTTGAATCTCATGCAGCGCAGATTTTAAAACGGCATTAGGGGTGCTGTCGTAAATTAATATGGTCACACAAACTTCCAAATGGACGCGCTTCCAGATTATTTTCAGATGACTTTTTAAAAAATAATAGGTTTGTTCGTGTACTTTCCGGACTAAAACTGGCAAATTATCAAATTTTGAGGAGTGGGGATGAAATTCTCTCAAAGAGAATGTCCCCTTTCACACAAGGCAACTGAATTGCCGGCAACAATTAGTTCAGTGGCGAGAAGGGCAGGAAGAAAGAGGGGTAAACGAAATCTCCCCGGTCAACAAATTCAGGAGACTTTTTTGACGTTTCTCTTCACACTACGTTTGTGTGCGTTCAACCAAGGTAGTTTAAAAGGAAAATACAGCAAGTCTCCTCCGACTTTGTATCTTCGTGTGAAAGGTCCAAGAGATTGTTAAGGAGATTTAAAGAAAACGTCAAAAAATCACCAGCAACTAGTATCTTTGTGTGAAAGGGGACAATGGAAACAGTCCAAAAGTACACGAACGCTTTGAACCAAAAATCTCTGCCAGATTTTAAACGTCACTAAAAAGTAAACAAAACCAAAACATTGGAATACATTTACTGAAAGTCTTAATTAAAATTGAAGTAAGAAAATAAATTGAACTTAAAACACTTCCTTTCAATTTTGTTCAGTAGTTTATCACAAAATTTAAGATGAAAACAAAGAAAAATATTCACTTCTAACAAAAAACAAACTAAAACTAAAAGTAAACAAACAGCAGCCATTTTGTATTTTTGTTGTGTTTTTTTCTTCCCACTAGCTTTTTGATAGAACACCGAACTTACCATTTTCTGCCGGAAGAAATTTCTGGTAAAATCTGGCAAGAAGGGGAAATAATTTACTCTCTCGCGAGCGCTCTATTCTACCCAAAACTACCCGAAATGTGCATACGCGAACAGGTTTGGACTAAATCTGGTAGAAAATGGTAGTTTTGGGTAGTTTCGGACTTGTACGCGAACGCACCTAATATACAAAATCATATCTTGGTTTGTTTGAATTGCAGATTACAGCTATTTTTATATTTAAGAAAAGTCATTGCGTGCAGAAATCCACTTAAAGTTTTTATTTTGTTAGTCTATTCCTTAGCTTTGTTTTATTTAAATAAATCATAGAATATGATTGAATTATTTTTTAAGAAAAAGGAAAATTTTTCAGCGATCTCCTTTTTCCAATTGAAATGGCTTTCTTTCGAAACTCGAAAATATTTGTTGAATCTGAATTCAATATCAATATTTAAAAAATGCTTGTGTGGTAGAAAAAAAAAATAAGCTCAAAGCATCAGGCAGTGAAATAAAGCCTTGAAGACATGAAAAAGCATCAGTTGGCATCGCTGACCACAATACAAATATTGTTATGTGTACCCGCATTCATATATGTACTGTGATGTGTATCTACTCCTACTCTACTGTGACCCACAGTCCACATCTTCAAGTATATCAGTGACCAGCCTTTCAGAATTTACAAAAAAACAAAACACAAGTGTTTAAGAACCTCGTTCACAATACAAGTAAATTGTCTCTTAGAATGTTCTCTTTTGAAACATGCGCAGAACTGAAAAAAATGAAAATTTGGATGATATTAAATACGTTCAATATTGTGTACTGCGTCTGTGACCTATATATATACGAAGGTAATACATTAAAATGGATTTACTTGAGTTCGTGTTTGCTTCTGCGGAAGACCATCCCTTGGTCTTAATACTCTTTAATACCTGCAGAACACACACTAAAGACAAAACTTCTAGATGAACAATACATGCAAAGAAAAAACCTATATATCTATTAGCAATATTATAAATACAAATGCTGTATCTGTTCTGTAGTAGTGTAAACTTTACAAACATACACAACTCCTTTCAACCTTTTTGTAACTAACCGCATGCGTCATTCTCGTTGTCCAAGTGTATAGGTAGTATGGCGCCAAATGTGACCTTTTTTCGTTCTGTGACTCCTGACTTGATAAAACGTCCACCATTTGTATAGTGTTTGATTTATTGAAGTTTTTATTTGTGATTTTCATTAAAAAAATTTAAAACAAAATTATAAGAAATAAATACCAAAATAACTTAGATACCTACTTAAGTATTTAAAAAAAATAAAAATATGCGCTGTGCTGTTTATGGCTGTAATGTGAACAACAAGAAGAAAAATCCTCAAAAAAAGCATTCTTTTTTTTCATTTCCTAGAGATGAAAACATGCGCAAAAAATGGGTTGCCTCATGCCAACGAAGCGATGTATTTTCTGCGAACCATTCTCGAATTTGTGATAAACATTTTAGTGAAAGTGATTTTCTTCCTATGAATCCAATTTTAGGACAGTATGGATTCCAAGGCGTCAAGCGATTGAAGGCAAATGTAGTGCCGACAATTTGTTTGTCAATCAAAAAAAGGGAAATCTTTTCTATTCCGTGCGCTATTCAAGGGTAGGTATAGACAACCGACAAAAAATAATCCAAGGTATAATCAAAGCTAATAATAACAAGTAACTACCTACATAACATAACTTGTTATATTATCTTTGGTATAATTATTAAATATGTTTTTGTGTTATGTTGTGTTAGGTAGGTACCTACTTTTGTTGGAAGTTTTTCAATTTGCTTGCAGTTTGTGTGGTTAAATTGTGCACACACAACACCACCAAAGATACTGAATATAAATATATGAATTCTTCGTACGTTTCACCCTCCAAAACCTTGTAATTTCGGTGCGTGTCGATGAATAGATGTGAATTGCAACAACAATTTAATGGGGTAGTGAACTTAGGAACTGCTTATATGTGTGCAATTTACGTAGTTTTTCACACACATATTTTGCAGCTGATTGCTGCAGCTTGTAGGTAAACCGGAATGACAGCCGAGGATTCATATCTTTACATATAATTTGGTTGAAATAAAATAAAATAGACAGTTAAAAATTATTTTTATTTAAATATTTATTTATTTTAAGTTTTAGTTTTAAATTTTACAACTTTTTTGTTTTTTGTATTGAAGACGCGTTTCGGAGCTGCTACTCCATCTTCAGGCGGAATACTTTTGTTGCTTAGTGTTGTTGTATATTATCATTTGACTTAGGCTTATTTGATCTTCTATTGTTGTTGTTGTTGTTGGTGAAAGCTTTGTTGTTAAATAAAACCAAAAGAAAAACATAATTATAAAAACTCTAAACAAAGAACAACACCCCGACTCGACAGGACATACAGATGCCCAACATCCAAACCACAATCCAATCAACTATCAGCTAATTTTTTCGCACTGGGCAAATTATTTCATGTAGTTGGTTTAGTAGAGCAAGCGAGGAGAGCACGATAACTTTGGCGCCAAAAATTGAGGGGTCTATTTCGCCCCGTTAAGGAGGTAAAGGCAATATTAGAAAAAAATACTTAAAATGAAAAAAAAAAAATATATTAAATAACAACGGCTACACTTATAATGAGGCAATATACCGAGTTTGAAAGCCAGAAATATGTTCTTTAATCCAAAATTTAAATTAAACTATTTAAGTCAATAGTTTTTAAAAAAAATCGCATGAAAACTCAAAATTTTGATAAAAAAAAAAAAAAAAAAAGTTTAGGCCAATTTTTTTTTAAATTGTGAAATAAAGTGCTAAATTGGCTCTTTGTAGTCAATGTATATATCAATTCGAAATCCAACACAAAAAACCGAATGGTTTTATGTCTTCTAATTTTTCAGAAAATTGAAAATTTCTAAAACCACTTTTCTATGAGTTTTTTGTTTTTTTTTTTTGATATCTTTTACGTCACGATGATCTAACTTTAAGAATGTTGATGATAGGTTCATCTTTGTAACTAAAGAACAACAATTTACTTAGCGTTATCAAGAATGCACCACGAGGTTAACCGAACGTGGTTAATTGAACGAATCTGGATAGTTTTAGTTTTTTTTTTAACTGTGTGAGTGCTTTGTGTGGTTAATCGAACGAATCTGGATTGTTTTTTTTGATTGGAAGGTAAGGAAAACACGTTTTTCCGTAATAAAGATGAAAAAACTTTACTATTTGCACAAATTAATTGACATCATCATCACTAGTTCCAAGTAGGAATATGAAGATACCCGTATACCACATACATGATATTTAGCAAATCTCAAAATTCCCCATCGCAGCTGCGACTTACAGGACATCTGAATCCCTTAAAGAACAAAAAACCTTTTTCTCATATTATAAGTTCCTACCTGTGCAAAATCCTGTTTCTAATTATTCCCCTCTAAAATGCGTAGAAGAAGTTCTCTTGGAATAAGAACAGTAATTCATTTGTGCGATGGCTAATTCTGAACCAGTTTGTGTTTTTTGTGGAAATAAAAAAGATAAAATTATTTTGCTCACTCAAGAACGTTCAGATAAATGTCTTGCAAATTTGAAAATTCGTCAAGAAAATAACTTGGCAGGGCGCAACATTGAATTGCAACCAATTTTAAATGAAAGTGAAGGTTACCATTCCAAGTGTTTGAGCAAGTTTAATGCAGTAAATATAAAATACTAGCCGACCCGTGCTCGCGTTGCTTCGCAAGCTTTAAATATACTTACATATTAATATGACAGAGTTAAGAAATGATTTAGGGCTTAAAATTTGCATAAAACTATTGACTTTATACAAAAAATCCCATTTTTGTAAAATATCAACCAGGTTTAAAAGCATAATTGAATATGTTGGCCAACGAAGAAGAGAATAAACAAAAATAATAAAAGAAAATTATTTTTGTTATTGTTTTAGTGGACTGTATTGAATTAAATTCAAATGGAAGATTTTTTGCGACCTTTAGTCCAATGCGTTTCGCCCAGGCACGACAGTTGGGCTCATCAGTTAGATGATATCGTACCTTTCTAAGAATTAATTTTTGGTCGATGAATACCGACTCTTAAAAAAATCTACAGCGTATATGCACTGTAAATTATATTATGGTCAACTTCGACAAAATTTTCGACGAAATTTTCTTAAAAGTTAATAATCTAATTCAACAAATATATTTAACAAATAAAAAATATCTATTTACATGCTTCAAAGAATAAGAAAAATTATAAAACTTGTTTCAAGTAAATCGGTTGAATACTTTCTGAGATAAACGCTGACAAACAAAATATTTGTTTTGTCTTTATATAATAGTAATGATAAACAATGTGATAATGAACCCAGAAGTGAACCTAATATTATATCCGGACTTTAAACATCTGTGGTCACAAAGTTAGTGTTAATATTTACTAAATTAGAATTTTAAATATTTTTAAATTGCCTTATAAGTATCTATTTTCACAAAATCAAGAATTTCGAATTTAAGAAATGAAAAGTGTTTTTACCCATAAATTTTTAATTTTTGTTCTATTATTCCATATTTTAAAGTGTAAATTAGGAAGTAAATGAATTCTCGCAGCAAATCGTAGAAGAATCCGAGGATGTCTCACTCGTCGCACCCGATGTTATTTACGGTGATGTTTCTGAGGAGGTCGAGGCATCAGAAGACATTTGTGAAGATTCAGCTGAGGAAGCTAACATCGAGCTCAGAAAATGCATTTTCTGTAAATCAGATCGGAAAAAACGTAAAGGTCGCGAGCAGAATTTATATGAGTGCACAAAGGAAGAATCCATTGAAAAAATAAAAGCCAAGGCTGTGGAGTTAAATGACCTGAATTTAATGGTGGAAATTGAAAATCAGATATCGCAAGGACACTGCATTTTTTATCACAAATTTTACAGTACTCAAAAAATGTATTTCCTCGACTTCATCCGGAATTTCTTACTCAAGAATATGAAAGCGTTGAACTAGCAGCGCCCCAATGTTATTCTGTACCCGATATTTAGAAGAGAGATTGTTGAAAAAATACCCGAAAAAAATAGTTATCATAGAGGGTAACAACCGGAAAATAGTGAAACCATATGCAGGTGTTGCACTTGTGACTATTCTTATCCATCTTTTGAATTTTGTTTTCTATTTGTTTTGAAGTTGTTTGATTTTGAATTTGTGTACAGACTAAACCTCATTAGCGAATTACTAAAAATGCATTTCGTTATAAAATATGAAAAAAATTCGAAAAAGTACTCCCCCCTATGCCCCCTCCCTCATTTTATATATGTATAATTATATATGTATGTATGTATTGGGGAAAAAATAAACCTCAGAAGAAACTTAGGGAAAAAGAATGCATTTCTAATTAAATAATAACAAAGCTCATTGAAATACCAAGAGATGGCATGATCAGAAAATATAACTTTGAGAAATATTTTAAAACAGAGTTAATTAGCAAAAAAGAGTGGGTATAGGTGAAACAGAAAACTACTCGCTCAAAACCAACGCACGCCATTCAGTGGTACACTAATGGATCGAGAACGACTGAAGGGACTGGTGCTGGAATCTTTGGGCCCAGAAGTGAACCTAACATTTTCCAGGCAGAAGTCCATGCCATAGAAAAATGTGCCGATCGAAACCTCGAAAGGAATTACCGAAACGAAAACATTGCCATAATGTCAGATAGCCAAGCCGCACTCAAAGCACTAAGTTTCTACGCCATTAACTCTAAACTGGTGTGGGAATGTGTAGCCAGGCTAAACGAACTTGGTAAGAAGAACAATGTCTCACTTCATTGGGTACCTGGACACGTAGGTATCCAGGGTAATGAGGAGGCAGACTCCTTGGCAAAAATAGGTGCAACAACTCCCCTATTGGGACCAGAGCATTACTGCGGTTTAGGAGAAAACGTGATCAAAAACAAAATCAAATAAAAAGAGGGGGAGGCCAAAAGATCCAAACACTAGAAAGTACTCCCCAAGTTAAGGCAGGCTAAACAACTACAACCAAGATCGTTGTACGACCTGTATCAGCTTAAGTAGGAATAACCTAAGATTAGTAACGGGTATCCTCACGGGCCACTGTATGCAGTCCCGTATGCAGATTCTGCAATACACATGAGGAAACACCGAACCACATACTAGGCAAATGCGAACCACTTACCCACCAAAGATACTAAATATTAAAATTCCTTAGAGAAATAAATTTGGAGGAAGAGCTATAGGGTGAGCATCTCATCTGGCTCTAGATGGGGGCACAATAGATCTTTAGGGCGCAGTGCAATAAACCCCCCCTCCCCCCTAACATTCATTCATTCATTCAACCTCAGAATAAAAAAGCCTTCGAAATATATTTCGTTTCTGAGATGCGTAAAAAGTGTACTTTTACCCCCCTGACCACCCTTTTTTTTCTATGATTTTATTATTTGATCTATGTTTGTATGAAATCTATAATTGCTTTATCAGCTTTATCAAAAAGCATGTAGTTTTTGAGATATATAAAAAAAAGTTTTTCTACCCCTTTGGCCCCGTTTCAGAGTACAAGATTACTTTTTAAAGGGCGCGCTTTTTTCCGTAATCTTTGTCTAATTATCTATGAAATTCAATTGCCACATTTTTTTTCCACGAAGTTTTAAGCCAAAAAAAAATTAGGTTACAATGCATAACGGGGGACCTGAATTCCCTTAATTGTAAGCTGTACTTTCCCCCATCCCCTAGGTGTAAGCACAAGTTTTTCCATTGTCTTAAATGTTAAACTAATATATGCAACTGGTTTCATGACTCAGCATCTTAGACAAATTTTTTGTTTTTCTTGCAACTACAGGCCCTTGGCAGCAGTACACCCCCCCCCCCACGCATCAAAGACAAATTTTTGTTTTTTTTTGCAACAGTAAATAAACCCACCACTGTTAGGCCCATCGCTCATTAGGCAACTTTTTGTTGCTCGGAGTTGCCGGCAACAGAGAGCAACAAAAGTTGCTTGCCATCGCTCACTAGGCAATTTCCGAGCAACTTTGTGGGACTAGACTTTGACTTTTGTCGCCATATTAGCATCCACAATGTTAAGCGCAAACGCCATTTTGACATATTTTTGACAAATAAGGATGCCGGTAACAAAAAGTTGCCCTGTGAGCGAGGGTAAGCAACAAAAAGTTGCCGGGAAAAAAGTTCCGCGAGTAACTCCGAGCAACAAAAAGTTGCGCAACAAAAAGTTTCCTAGTGGGCGCTCTCCCATATAAGCTAATGTAATTGGATTGGGAGCAACAAAAAGTTGCTGGGGCTAGCAACAAAAAGTTGCCTAGTGTGCGATGGGCCTTAAGATGTAAGCAGTCGATTTTCGTCATCAGCTATGTTAGGACTACAAAAAAAAATATTTTATGAATACGCATCTTAGAAATCTAAAAGTGTCGCCAGCTCCCAGACTATACGCATTAACCACAAAAATCCAATTTAGCACTTCATTTCACAATTTTGAAAAAAAATTTGTCTAAACTTTTTTTTCGTTTTTTTTTAACAAAATTTTGACTGCATGCGAATTTTGTAAAAACTTGACATAAATAATTTATTTCAAATTTACGATTAACGATTTCTGGCTTTCGAAACCGATATAGTACTTGATTGTAAGTGTTGCCGTTGGTTTTTTATTTTTTTTTCATATTAAGTCATTTTTTTCTAAAATTGCACCTGCTATCTAATTGTGTAAAAAAAAATATTTTGTTTTTTTTATCTACATCTTAATGTAGATCATTTTGAGTTGACTAATCAAAGATCCGTTGTAGATTTGAATTTAATGATGCAATAAGATAGATCTTTACTTTCTATTTGCAAATATGCAAGTCTTGCAAGCCGTGGTTGAGGCGGGCGTTTGCAGATAATGCCGCGTTGAAAATGCATTTTTTTCTCAAAGCCCAGAGAAAAGGTATAGCATACTTAAAAAATGATATTTAATAAAAGAGCTGAATACCATAGATATGAATATAAGGGTCCAAGACCTCTTAGGTGGGGCCTTCTGTTTGAAAGACGCACCTAAAAATTCATTTTATAGTGTGTCTTGCATACAGAAGGCCTGTATGTTCGTTCACGTACAAAAAGAAAAGTAACGGACTAAGAATGAAGCCTTGTGGTACTCCACACTTAACGGACAACCTGTTGCCTTCTCCGTTGCAAATAAGAAAACATAAATTTTGTTGCATGCAACGAAAATTTCTCTTTTCTAAGCTTTGTAGTTACAAACACGAGAAAAAGACCACATTTAGAAATGTTAGAGTGAAAAAGAGACAGGAGAAAAGGAGAATTAGTTACCTAAATCGCCACCGTCATAAAAGATCAATTTAGAAGTGATTAAAATTTAAGTGCAAATTTATGGTGGCTTAGGCTTACCTCTCACTAATTTCTGGCAGGTATTAATATCATTTGCCTGCTTTCACTAATTATACCTTTTGTTGTAGGTTTTTCTTGTAATAGTATAGGATTTGGAGAGAGTGTCCCTATTCACTATCTGGTGATGACTGGCATAAACAACAATATTGTGGGTTTTTTTGTCGCTTTGTTGAAGCGTTAGATAAGGATAGAACACTGTTACTGTATCGTTTTTGTACTGAGAATTTGAGGATCAAAGATAATTGAACGGAGGAGGTGCAAAAAATAAAACACAAATGTTTAAAGTGAATTAATTGAAGTGAGAAACTATATTAAAATTATTTATTATTTTGCACTTATTTATACAAAGAAGCGAGAGAAATTAAAAAGGATATGGGTAGAAGAAAACCCAAACCAAAAAGCCAGAAATCATTAAAACGCTTAAGCGGCAGACAAATGATAAAGAAGTACATAATCAATATTCGGCGTTTTTCTTTTTTAGTTCAGAGTAGTTCAGAGCTGACCCCGAACTGTCAAACAAAAATATTGTGTTTTTTTTTTAGTTCAGAGTGCTCAGAGCTTGGAGTTTGTGTTTCTTTTTTCGTTTAGAGCACGTTCAGAGCGTGCTCCATGAGCTCAGAATAAAATAACCGAGCAGACGGAGTAAAAAACTGAGCGCTGCTAACTTCATACAGTTTTCTATGCAATTTGACAGATATGACAATTGAGTGCTCAGGTGTGTTTCATAATTAAATCGGAGTACTCTGAACATACTCTGCTCAGAGTTTACTCCGTTCGCTCAGAGTCTAATCAGTGTTTTGCTCTGAACAAACTCTGAACTAAAAAAGAAAAACGCCTATTGTATTAAATACAAATATTTTTTGAGCTTATGTGCTTCGATTTTCAAAATTTTAAATGCTGAAAATTAATACAAATAAAATTCTTGTTTTGCTGATCGTTTGTGCTTTTCGTTTGGTAATTAAATTATCTTATTTATACTTATTTCCCTTTAAAAAAAAAAAAAAAAATAAATAAATTTGATGGCACAACAGCTCATGAAGAACTAGGGCCTAGTGACTTACAACTCTCAACCATTCCTGTGTGCGTGTCTGCAGGAATGGAGGGGACCTACAGTTTATTGCCGAATCCGAACGGCTAACGAGCGGCACTTTTCTGTGACAGGAGATACTCTTGGAGGATTTGTCAATTCCTCGCAAGAGGCAGTAGCCGTTTTTCTTTTAAATAAATAGATGGCGAGGCTGGGGATCGAACCTTAGACCTCTCGCATGACAGTCCATCGCACTAACCATCACGCCACGGCTACTACTATTTCCCTTTAGGATGACGAATTTTTAATAAGATCTTGAAAATCGAATACATACCAGCACAGTTGAGGAGTTATTTTTTATTTCACTTATTCATTGTATTTTTTGGTATGTTGAATCTAAATCTGAGGTTTGCTATCAAAATATCATGGCGGCACATAAGAGCAAATAGAGCTTTAAAAACTCATTATTTTGGTTTTTTGCTTTAAGCAGTATACAGTTCCTCCTAGAAAAAAAAAATACATGTACTTCTTATGGGAGTGATTTTATCGCAAAAAAAAAAATTTCTGCCGAAAAGTTTTTTTTTATTGAACTGTGAACTTTCCTCAGAAATAAAAAAATGTGACATCACATCGTTTTGTGAAAAAAAATCTAGTTTGTACATACACGGTGCCTCAAAAGTAATGACTCTTTATGAACCTAAATGAGTATGAAACAGACAAATCATCGGAGAGTCATGACTCTTGAGGCACCGTGTAATAGTTGAATTTAAAAAAAAAATTGTTTCACCACAGATATTTTTTCACCACAATATTTTTTTTATTCAAAAGAACTGTATACTAGGCTTTAACTCCAAAACTATCAACTTTTCGTAAATTAATAGAAACATTAAATTTTCTACAAATTTTACTTCACTCACCTACGTAGGTACATACATGTTTTTTTATTTCTTTTCTGGTAAGACTACTATCTACGAAAACTATGCGAAAATAATTCAATATTATTTTCTTGGTGATGGAGTGGCAGCGGAGTGATATGACAGTGATTTACTGCCTGAACAGAATAGTAATAGAATGCCGGAACTGGAGCCGCAGACGGAACTGGAAGAGCTGTCAAAAAGTGTCGTACGTAATGCAGCTGTACAGCTTTGAATGTATTTTAAAGAAAAACAAAAGAATATTCTTGTATACAAGCTCAGAATTCACATTTTTTGTTTGCAATAATTTTCCTTTTAATAAATAATTTTTTTCGCGATACAAATAACCACAATATTTTTTTCCGACCCAAAAAGTTGTTTTTTTTTTCTTCATACAAATTGAAACGTCAAAAGTGTCGTACGTGAAAAGTTAAAAGTTGGTGAACTCTTCCGTCTGCGGCTGCAGCTCCGTATGCGGCTTCGTTCCGTTGAGTTCACAACATTGAATTTGCGTGTATTCAATATTTTGACAGCTATTCCAGCTCCGGCTCTAGTTCCGTCTCCGTCATCATTCTGTTCAGCCAGTTAACGCGCAATGAGGTGGCAAACTACGTTCACCAGAGGTGCGTTCTTTTATGTTACTGTGGTTAACTATGGTTAATGTGTCAAAAATAAAAGTTGATGTGCCATAGTTAAGAAAGTTACTCTTGGTAACTTTTTCATTTAGGAACGACCAGAGTTTACAATAGTTAATCTGTCAAACGAAAGGGGTTGAAAAAAAAAACGAATTGTATTTGGAATGAATAACAAAGAAAAAAATATGATTGCATTAAATTTATTTGCAAAAATAATTATTAGGAATTCAAAATAGCATGTGTACTATTTCCGAATTAAATTTCTTTGCACTTAAGTTTTGTATAAATTGAACAGAAATAAGTGCAATTTTTTTCATTGCTTATGGGACAGAATTTTCGATGAAAAATTGACGAAATAAAAAAAAGAAGATGCCGACAGAAAGAAAATGCATCAGAAAATAAAAGAGAACTATTCCAAAAATCAAACTCGACAAAAAAACATCGATTAAATTGATAAAAACATATTTTAAATATTGAAAACAATTCCAAATCAAAAGGGCAAAAAGTAAACAAAACATCCACCATTGCATTTCAGCTGTGTTTGACAGATCAACTATTTCAATTCATATCGAGGAGATGAGTTGGAAAAAGTTACAAAAAGTTACTTTTTGACACTTTTACTTTGGAATTTAGGAACGATTTTATGACGTCATAAAGTTACTCGAAGTAACTTTTCTGAATTAAGGCTCTCCCAAACCAACGCGATTAATCGCTGCGACAAAAGAAAACAACAATAACAACACGTGGTTGTCAAACAAAACAACACGTTGTTGTTATTGTTTTCTATTGTCGCAGCGATTAATCGCGTTGGTTTGGGAGAGCCTTTAAAGGAACGACCGAAGTTAACTATAGTTAACTATAGTTAACCACAGTAACATAAAAGAACGCACCACAGCTCGGTGTATACGTCAATAATCGCAAGCATACTCGTAAGTCGGCTATTACACGTTGCCTCAGTAGCCATGACTCTTTTCGAAATTAAATTGAAATCCGATGTTTTTTGTCACTCCCACTCATTGAATTTCGAAAAGAGTCATGACTCTTAAGTCAACGTGTAATGGGCGACTAAACAGTACAAAAATCCACTTCATAACCACTCACTTGCCACTTGAAAATTAAACATGTATGAGATATGTGGCAGCAGACTGGCACCACACACTACCTGCAAAATATCATGCCAACGCCAATCCACTTTCATGAACGCCAATCCACTTTCATGAACGCGTCTTCATTTAATAACATAGGTTTTACCAGTTCCATCTGCTACTTAGTCGCCACGTCACTACCACTCCACTTCGTCACCACTTCAGTGATCACCTTGCCTAAGAACACCGGTCTGTTGATAAAATTTGGCCAAAATGTTTATTTAAAAATTTAATATATTTTAAAATCCTGTCCCGTGGCATGAGTTCGAAAAAAAACATGCAACAAGGCTGACCTGTCAGCAGGTGAAATAAAATTAAATGAAAACTTAAAATCAGACATGTTTGTTGTTGAGATTGTGTTTTTCTTCCGAATCGACGAAATACACATCAATTCCAATCATACAACGATTCATCGAAAATAAACCTAAAATATAGAATTTGTAGACACATTAAGTTAATTGGCTTTCGAGTTTTGAGCGAAAAAGTATGAACAACTACATCAATAAACACATAAATAACTGAAAAAAAAAAAATTAAAAATACCTCGTAACTTCTCAACTAGCGGCTCTTCTGAGAACAAATTGACTAAATAAGATTTTTAGATACAAAATTTTGTTAATTTATTTTTTTTATGGTTTAGTTTCCAAAGTGTTATAAATAAAAGTAACTTCAAAAATTTTACTCCCCGTGATGAGATCCGAGAAGGTAACAATGATGTAAAAACCAGCGCGATCGACCACCATTTTTCCAATTATGGGCATCCAGGCCTAGAAAACGTTTGTTATGACAGCTTTGAAGGAAAAAAGTTAGTTGATATTGAACATTTCTTATGAGTTAAAAATAACATGGCCAACAGTTCGGTTGTAGTTTTAATAACATGAACATTTTACAAGAAAAAAAAATGATATTGATGTTATAGTCCAAGAGCCGACAGTCGCGTGTCGTTATCTCATTAGGTAAAAGGTTCTAATACCACTTAATGGATAGATATTTCCAAAATAAACTCAACGCACGTGGGTTGCCTATCAGAATTTGGGTGCATAACGTCGGAAATGAGCCGTTTCCGGTGCATTTTTTGACTTGCTCTGAGAAAGTAGTATAGGGTATATTTTTGGATTTAATGAGGGTTGGCAAGATCCGGCAGCCTAATTTTGATCCGGTCGGTTCTCCGCCTATTAATGTTAATACTTTGGCAGTTATTAGAATAACAAGTATTGATATAGAGAACTTTACGAATCTGTCAACGTCAAAAAACAACCTAAAAATGTCCAAAAATGTGGTTCTGTACTGGAGCAGTATGGCTAAGTTACAGCCAAGAAACGAGACCAAAAATCATAAAACCGTTAACGTTGTAAAGGAAGCGAAAACGAGAAAATTACCTCTTAAGTTTTTCGACTTAAAATTATCTCAGGAACCATGGCTTTCATCTGCACCGTTGGCTGCGGCAAATCCTGGATATCATAATCGTCGGCTTTAATGGGTGGGTGCGGACAAAAATCTAATTGACAAAGTGAGGGAAAATTCAAAGTATGTAAAAATGTTTGCACAGAAAAAATACAAAACATAAAAAGCATGTTACTTGGGTTGAAATTGCCGCCTTAAATTGATTTATTGTGCCCAGATTTATCTGCTACTTTTTTCTCATTTTTTACTTGCGATATACTTAGGTACTATAGGGCAAGTTATGGATCCGTGCAAAAAATCGAACTCGAGATAACAATCAAACTTGACATTACGATGATAGAGAACACGAAAAAAGTGGGTCCCGCAATTCCGTATGTCTGCCTGTGTGTATGTCTGTCTGTATGTCTGTTTGTACCTTGACCTACAGCCTAAACCCCTGAAGCGATTTTCTTCAAACTTGGAGCATAAGATTTTTTGGTGAATCCCTTGAGGGGAATTCGAGATTTTTTTTAGCTCAAAAAATAACGGTACTTGCCATACAATCGTTTAAAAAAAGTTATTTATCTCAAAAACGGCTCTAACGATTTTTTTTAATTTTTTTGTGTGCACTAGTAGTGGTATGGTCTATATTTCAGTGAAAAAAAAAATACCAAAAACCGTTATTAAGGGTATGTGTCCCTTGCAAAAATAGGTTGGAGCTTTGCGCTTAACTGCATAGCGTTCACAATTTTGCGAATATTTTAATGAAACAAACGGTAATCGATTGAAAATAAGTTGAGCAATATATTTTTGTGGCTTTAAGAAAAAATAAAAAATTATATATGCCTCAAAACCGCCAAACAGATGGAAAAATTATAAAATTTAGCGAGATACTTATAGGGATGATAGGGAAATTGGTTAAATATTACTTTTTTATTTTTTTTTACATTTTTTTCTAGAGACAATTCATCTAAAATTGACAAATGGGTTTGGTTTTTTCTATATTTTTTTTATTTATTCCCAAAAAAAATTTACAAGACTGTGAAAAATTAAGGAAATTTACAAAAAGGTATGAATGCATTATTTGATACAACTTCTGAAGCATAAAAGTCAAATTAACGGTTTACCAAAGCTAATATGTACCTATGTGCAGTTGTTTTTATTTTTCGTTCATTTTATTTTTTACAGTAACTTTTTAGAGACAAAAATACAAAATATACTCCTTTTTTCCCAATTTTTTCGTTTGACTACCTGGGAAATTGAGTGTTATATTTTTTAAATTTCCTAAATGTTTTTTTAAATCAAAGAATTATATGTCTTGAATGCCTTATGGGTTTAAAAAAAAAATATTTCGTATAACATGCTAAAAAATGCAATTCAATGTGACTCTACTTGTAATGCCGTGGTTAGGCAAGGACAGCCAATACAATTACCACATATTTTTTTAATTTTTGTTTGGTGTTTTGTTTATTAAATTTAGAAAACAAAGTTATATTTTCTCTCATGGTTTTTTTAATTTTAATTTTGAAACAGTTGTATATTTTGCTGTTTTTTACTTGAAAAAACATCTTTGCTCACGCACACAAGAAAGTTTGGTTCAAAAGAAATCCACTGGGTGGTAATGCTTTCTAGGGGCCAGTTGTACAAATATTTGATCCGTGGTTCAGGAATTTTAACTCACCAATTTCAGCGGATTAACTGTGGTTCAAAGATGGTTCAGGCATGCAATTGGCTTTTAGTGCATATTAGAGCCTTGAACTTCAGTTAACCAGTCGAAATTGGCGAGTTAAAATTCCTGAACCACGGATCAAAATTTAAACCACGATTGTACAACTGGCACTATGAGATTTATTTGAATTTTGTGTATCTTGAACGTAGTACATATGTATTTTATTTTTTCGTTGGCGCATGCGGTTGGTATTTTTTGTCTGCTTCTTTTGTGGAAGAAATCTATTATATTGCGTGTAGAATTATATAGGTCATGTATTGTCTGTTTTTTTTTTTCATTTTTTTCTCATGGCAATTGTGCATGGTCATGGTTGAAATGTTTGTTATCGTTACTAATTGTTTAATTTTGCGTATATGTGAATGTTTTAGATCCCTACATTTTAATGCAGATAAATGATTAAAATTATTATTGAAAGGGGTTTACATTTCACTGTGAGTAAAAGGTAGTGCACAAAGCAATGAATGTTTCAAGTGGTTGGCGCCAAAATATATATACCTACATAGGTATAACTAGTATAATGTGGGTAGGATAGGTATACCTATGTATGTATGGATCTGTAAAAAGGAGACAATCGATCACTTTTTGTTTTCGGTGGTAGCACATGACATTGTTAAAAAAAAGGGTTAGAGTGGGATGTGGCGTTGGAGATAATTTCAAGTGTGTAGTAAGGAATGCGCTTTTATTTATTTTTGTTTTACTTAGAAAGAGTTTTATTTTCTCATTTCAATGTGCTACGGTGATGGGCGGGATGAAATGACCGTTAAATTCCCGTTGGTAAAGAGAAGAAAATGTACATCTTTCCATTTGAGATTATCCTAATTTGAATTCGTGATTCTGTCTATGAGGTTCATTTTTAACTATCGGAACATTTTATTTTTGTTTAGATATACCTACCAACTTTTTGTGAAGAAGTGAATAAATATACATATATTCAACTTACAATAATTACGTACAATTTCAAATTGTGTAGTTAGATGATTGTGGTGTGATACATACCTACATATTGGCAAAATACATATCTTAAAATACAAAAATTGAATACCTACTTATAATTAATTGTGTTGAAGTGAAAATACCGAATCATTTACAGTTTGATTTGTTTTGCGGCAAATCCATTTGTGACATAACTTTTTTAAAGAACCTTCTAAATAGCACATACATTTCTACAATGCCACAAAAAAGAAATAAGAGGCCTTACTTTGGCCAAAGGAAGAAAAAAAACCCATCGAAAAAAATTGGTAAAAGGTAAGCAGGTAGAATAACTAAATGTTAATATAATATAAAACATGCATACATATGTACTTACAAACATAACCTAAATATTTTAAGTAGAAAAATATGTAGGTACCTGGCTTGGTACTTACATATCCGTCCGTTCAAGGGTTAAATTCACTGACCATAACAGAATTAATTTTTTGGAGTGTAAGATCGTTTAAGATATGAAAAAAAAAAATATAATCCTTAAGATTTTCAAGCTCATCAATAATTAAATTTTTTTTTAAAGAAAATTTTGAGTTATAATGTACAAAACGTGTACAAGTGCACTAAGTGAGTCTTACCTTATTGAACATATGTATAGGTACCTATACAGAGCAACATGAGATTTAATTTTCCCATCACTAAGAAAAAACTTGGCCTACGTAAGAAATAAGTACACATTAAAAAAAAAACAGAAATAGATGCCTACAGCCTACCTCAAGTTTTTCTATTTCATTCAACTCCACAAACAAATCAAAAAAAAAAAAAAATACAGCCGCGCGGCGGCCTGCACCCAACAATTTTATTTTATATAATTATTTTAGATAATTATAATACATATTCACACATCACACCATATCCATAAGAAAAAAACAAATCCACCCATACCTACCTATCTGGTCAGAATATTGTTTTATTTTTTTTCTCTAAATTGTATGCCTGGCACTTGTATTTACATACATAATAAGTAGGTACATTTGCTTCGTCTGCGCTTACTCGCTCGCTACCTGGTTTTTTCCTTTCGTTTGCTTGTGCGTGTCTGTGCGTGATTGTCTGCTCTCTGCAACATCGTTTGCGATTAAAAGAGTACAAAAGTAGGTATAATTAAAATTCGAATGCCGAATTGGTGAAGAGAGCTTACTAACGCATTCAAATTCATTTACATGAAATTTGAGTTGGCTGGTCGGGTACACCTACCCTTAACGGTACCTGCCGCATTACCGATTTTGATCAAAATTTTTACTTAGGAGGCCCTATCAAGTGTGAATAATACTGCATACAAATATTTTCAAAAAAAATATTTTTTGTATTTAAAAAAAAAAAAGTTAATTTTTCTGAAAACGGGTTGATGAATATTTTTGAAATTATGGTTTTAGCTGTATATTATTATATTCTTAAAAATAGCATACCAGATTTTGTTTCTAAAAAATATCAAGAAATTTTATATATAAAAAAATTATATTTTAAGAAAACTGCTCTAACGATTTTTCTGCAAAAATTCAAATTTTTTTCAAGAATTTAGATGGCGTTCTTCATTCTGAGATTAAAACATTTTAAGTACTTATTTTATCAATTTAAAGAACGTATTTCATGCTTTTTTCCATATTCAAATTTCCGTTCTTCAATTTATTAAATGGATAAATACATATATGTACATATAATTATTAATTATGTGTTTTATATTACACTCAATCTTTAAAATTCGAAGAAACTTGTACTACAAGATCAAGTTCGTGCGACCCAGTCGTGCATTTTTGACAACTTGCCCTCTACAAAATGTATCGCAATATCGCATTGATGTGACCCCAGGTTTTTGATCGTATCTTTATCGCGCGATAAAAGCTATCATAATCGCAACCTTCGTCGCTTCATTTTGCGCATAGCTTAAAAATATTTTGTCACAAATACTTTAATTTGAAATTAGAGTCTAGCTCTAGTAGGACACTTAAATTAAAAATAGTTTATCTAAATTTTTCAAATTTGATAATATGTTTATCTTTTTACATTTTTTTGCAGGAGAGCTAAGAAAAAACCAATAGAGGAGAATAATCCTGCGGTTACAACATCCTCCGAAGTTAGAGACCAGGAAAGCTTAGGGAAGCATGATCATGTTGAAAAGGCAACAACATCTGTCAAGGATCATGAAAACTCATTCAATCATATGGGTATTAAAGAGGTGAGTTTGACATATTCCCAGGTCGTTTTCGGTTGGATTTTGAGAGTGTTTTATTCTGGAAATTTTTTTCACTTCATTCACTCCAAAATTTCCTAATTTAATAGAAATGAATACTCCCAAAATCCAATCGAAAACGACATAAATAAAAAAAAAATGTTATTAGGCATCAGCGTCTTCGCTGTTGTTCTTTCTTAAAAAGGAGTTTAAAACAAAGTAATAAACAAAAATACTGAATATAAAGATATGAATCTTTCGTACGTTTCACTCTCCAGCAAAACCCATTTGTTTACATTGTTGTATTTGTAATTCAATTTTGTGTCGATTAATAGATGTGAAATCCAACATCATTATAGCAGGGTGGTGTGAAGATAATTACTGTGAATGTGAATGAGTTTTATACCGCCATTTTTACACATACTTTCTAATTTTTATGCAAACTCGAATGACAGCCGAGGATTCATATCTTTCAGGAAGGAGTACTGTAATTAAAAACTTAGATTTTAACAAAAATTTAATCCCATTTAAAATACTATTCAATCGTTTCCGTACGATAACCGGTTGTTAAGTTGTAAAAAAAAAAGAACCAAACAAAAGAAAACTTCCCATTCAATTTTGTATGGAAAAAAGAATTTTGCGATGAGTGTGAATTGGTTTGAAATTCCGCTTAAATTTTATCCGAGATTAAATTTTGACATTTCTACGTACAGATTCACCTCACTAGTGTCAGAAATTAACATGCGGATGAAATTTAACCCGATTCGCACACGGCCTAAATAAACAATGGCACGATTTTGAAGTTTCTAAATTTGATATGCAAATTGAGTAATTTCCTTTTTTTTAACTTATAATTATTTTCATTTATGTATCAAATAAACTAGCAGGCCCGTGCTCGCCTTGCCCCGCATGTTTAAATAAATTTATGATTGTAAAATACTTTTGTATTTGGTTTTTGATATTTTATCACTTTTTTTATATTTTAAATATTTTTGGTAAACTGTTGTAGATTTTGAAAACAAAAGTAGCCTATGTGCAGTCCATCCTCATGTTCCAAGCGCTCGCTCTACCAATTCTCATTACAATCAATTACGTATTTTCAGAGATTAAGAGGAACAAGCAGACATACAAAAAAACTTTCACATTAATAATATTAACAGGATTAATACTTCCTGTGTTAGCCTTCGGATTAAAATATCATTAAATTTTTTTTTCATTTGTTTTTTCAAAATTTCGAGTTTGGAAATTAATTTTCAAAAACTATTCACTAACACAACTTATTTAAAATAAAAATCAAAGAAGAGATTTCTGGCTTTCCAAAAAAGTATTGCATATGGCATTTTAAATTGTACCGTTGTTTTTAAATATTTTTTTTCTGTTTTAAGTCAATTTTTTAGAAAATTGTGCCTCCTGCCTAAACGGAGGGAAATAGACGCCCCCTCCCATACGATTTTTTTCTTGTCTTAACCCAACCTACTCGCTCTAGCAATTTGGTGCATCTATTACCGATCACCCTGTATATAAAATCCCGAAAAAACACGGCTAATATTGCAACATTCATATGACCCGGGTAAATTCATAAACGTCAAATATTTGCTTTGTTGCGATGCTGATGCGTAACACAGCTGATGCTGTTGCAATGGCATCAGCAACAACGCATCAGGAATTTTTTTGATTCTCGTTTGCTTGAAGTAACGAACGCGGTACCCACAAAATGATGCTGGTTGGGCCTTTTGTATGCGCGACGCACTGACAAAATGCAAAAAAATCGATTTTAAAAATAATTTTAATAGTAAAATAATTCTTGTGTCCAATGATAGGTCCTTCCTCATCACCAAAATGAGGGTACAAGACTTTTTATCTAAGACCATCTGCAAGACTCACTCAAAGAAATTTCTACTGTATATTTTGCATTCTTTGAGTGGGTCTTGCAGACAGATGGCTCATGCTTTCTCCGACAGTAGATTTTATAATAGCCATTTATTACATTAATTTCGATACTTTATGTGTGCTTGTAAGCTACAATTCTACAAGTACAAGACTAACAGCCATATTCTTGACTTTCTTCAGAACTAGTTTTACCGAAAAACTAGATCTATAGCGGTTTCGAGTTTTAAGTTTTTCACAAATTTGTATTACTTTGACATCTAAATCAAAATATTCATACATAGTTTGACATCTAAATCAAATCAATAATTTTTTTTGAGAAACTTAAAACTCGAAAACCCTATAGACCTAGTTTTTCAGTAAAACTAGCTTTGAAGATAGTCAATAATATAGCCGTAATAGTTTTATGAAATAGGCCCCTGAAAACTTTTTCATTCTCCGGTAAGTATTGTGATTTATTCCATTGTACACTTTAATTCACAAACCGATTGTTATTCCTGTCAAGATAATGCATGCTATCGAGATATACATTTATATACATATAGATTCACACATTATCCACATAAACTTGCAAACTGATCGGTATTTCTGTTTTAATAATTCCCCTATCAGTTTTTATTCTTATATCCTATTGTATATATTTATCTTCCATTCATCTTTGTTGTAAAATGTTTATCCACTTAGTTCTTAAGAAAGCAAAGACAAATAAATCAGTTGATATATAAAAGCGTAATCGAAGCGTAATCGAATGGACGTGTTATTTTATTTGTGCTCGCAATAATAAAAAGACAAACAGATTGGCTTTTCTTTAAATTGACTAAATCCTTGACTAAAGTTTTGTTTTTGAAAAACATACCTACATAATGTTTTTCAAAAACAAAACTCACAGTACAGATATATATATATTTATACGGCGAAATAATTAAAAAATTAATTAACATTAATAACAATAAATATATTGATTGATGAAAAATTACTGGAACTTCATTTTGTTGTTTTTATCTTTTTTTACAGACCGAATCACATTTAACAGATGAAAGCTACACAGTTCTTGAAATAATCGACGATAATGAGGAAGGAAATGAAGAACTTCATTTTGACAAAGAAAAGGACATTCCAACAGCTAAAAGAAGAAAATTAAACGGTCAAGAAACGCATCTCGGAGATGCCCTCAAATGCATGAAAACCTATATGAATACAAATAAAAATCGTGACGAGCATTCTATATTTGGTGAGCTTATTGCTCATAAGATACGCACCTCAAATCGCAGCAACGTAGACATTGCCATTGCCCATCATCATATTGAAAATGTAATTTTTAATTTAACTATGGGAGTATACAGTAAAATAAGTCCTGCTTCTGCATCAAATAATAAAAGTAAATCAACGATACCTGCTACGAATACCAATTTTGAGCCATTGACGAATGGTTTACAATATAATCTTATTATTCCCAAATCTGAACCAGAATAAAATTTAAAAAAAAATTAAAATAAATAATAGTGTTTTTGTTTCTTATTTAATGAGCTTATAATTTTTACCCTATATTTTACGCAGCTGCATTGCTAATTTACATGAATAATAAAGTGATAAAATTTCTTCTATTGTCTTGCCATTATGTAATTAATTAATAACAATAATAATTAATACACTCACAGGCACATTTAACCGCCCACCTCGTATTTCTGTAAATTTAAAGAAACCGTCAAGTTTAGACCACATTGGGTGTAAGTAATGTTGAAAGCAAAGTTTGAAAAATAAAAACAAAACAAAAATTCTCTATGATACACATAAATATGTGTAGTGGACTTTGCATGGAGCAGTACTACCACTTTACTTCAATTGAAGTAGATCTACTTTTTTTTTCAAAAATTCTAAAAATATACTTCCCACCATCACCAAAATATTGAAATCTACTTTATTTTAAAAATCTATGTTTAGTAGCCGTGGCGTGATGGTTAGTGCGATGGACTGTTATGCCGGAGGTCTAAGGTTCGATCCCCAGCCTCGCCACCTATTTATTTAAAAAGAAAAAACGGCTACTGCCTCTTGCGAGGAATTGATAAATCCTCCAAGAGTATCTCCTGTCACAGAAAAGTGCCGCTCGTTAGCCGTTCGGATTCGGCAATAAACTGTAGGTCCCCTCCATTCCTGTTGTAAGTCACTAGGCCCTAGTTCTTCATGAGCTGTTGTGCCATCAAATTTATTTATTTATTTATGTTTAAAACTCATTCAATTTTAGAAAAAAAGTCGAAATCTATTTCCTTTTTCTCTATTTCACTCATACATGTAGAAGTGAAGCTAAAAAAATTTTGTTTATTTAATGAAATTAAAAAAGTGTTATTAAACAATATATTGAAATATATGTATATCGTCGGTTCGAAAGAAAAACGACACAAATTAACAAATGGGATTTTGGAATTAACAATGCAATTTTGTGAAGAAAAAAAAAAACTATACCTGTTGAAAAAATACCATACTTACAGAGCTATGGTGTGGTCTTGGTATTTTAAAAGACTAATGGAAATTCAGATCATTATTTAATTTTTTGTTGCCTATTTTGAAAAAAAATAGGATTCGTTGAGTTATGTCGTTTTTCTTCCTAGCCGACGATATATAAATATCAAGTCTGAAAGAATTTAAGTTTATGTTTTAAGTTTTTTTTTGTTTTAAATTAAATTTAATTTTTTGTAATAAAGATATTTATAAAAAGAGATTCATTTTGAAATCTACTTCGATTTTTTCCCCTTTTTCCCCATGCAGCGAATTTAGAAATAGAGATATCATGCAGCAAAGGCTGTGTTCAGTTATATCTTTATGCCCGTAATATTCACGCCGTTTAAAATCGGTTTATATTCAGAAGTCGGTTTAGAATTTTTAAACCGACTAATCGGTAATATTCACTCACTTAAACCGACGTTAACCAAAATTTTTAACCGAATGATCGGTTTAACTACGATAAACCGACTCAAACTTAAACGAGGCATTTTCATGTCGTTTAGGTACGGTTTAAATGGTTTTAGCTAATATTCAGCATTTTGTCGGTTCCTTCAGCCAATGAAAAATATTCAATCATGTGATTTTTGGCGATGCTGGCTATTAGAACACATCATATTTGTGCACGTTATTCACACATCGGGGTAGAGTTGACCAATTAACCGGAAAAGGCTAATAGACCGAGAGCTGGTGGATGATTTGCTCAAAGTGTTTTATAACGCTCCAAATTTTGTGACCATAATATTTATATGTGTCCAAACTAAATTACATCGGCCTGGTGGCCCTAACACCTCCATAATGCACTTTCAAAATGCAACTAAAAAAAATAAGAATGGTTGCTGGGTACTATCCAAACTCAATTTCATCAACTTGACAGTAATACCTCATACCTAGCATCACTATAATAATGCACTTTTAAAATGTAACCAAAAAAGGTGTTTTAAATAGCTCCAAATGTTGCTTACATAGTCTTTGTATTTAAGCAAACTAAATTCCATCGGTCTGGCAGCTATATCGTGGCCTTAACTTCTTCAAAATGCACTTTCAAAATGCAACAAAAAAATGGAAAAGGGTTTTATACCGCTTCAGAATTTCTTCACTAGTACTTGGTTACTGTCCAAACTATATTCCATCAACACAAACAGCCCTAACACCACCATAATGCACTTTAAAAATGCAAATTTTGTTCACAAATAATTTGTATCTGTCCAAACTGAATTGCAATGGTCTGGCAGCGATACCGCGGGCCTAACACCCAGATAATGCACTTTGAAAATTCTAATACTATTTTGTTGTTAGGAAACTGAATTATGGTGGCGGAATTTTCACGGTATCGCACGGTATTGAAATTGCATTATGGTAGTGTTTGGTCCGCGGTAGCGCTGTCAGACCGATGGAATAATGTTTGCACAGAAAATAATTACATATGCACAAATTTGAAAAAACTTTTGTTGATTTTAAAAGTGCATTATGGAGGTGTTTGGGCTGCGGTATTGCTGTAAGGTCGATGGAATTTAGTTTGGATAGTTACCAAATACTAGCGAAGATTTTCGATTTTTTGGATGAATTTTGAAAGTGAATTTTTAAGGTGTTAGGGCAACGGTATCGCTGCCAGACCGATGGCATTTAATTTGGACACATACATATAAACATTATGCTTTTGGAGCGGTATAAAACACTGAGCAATTGGTTTCGTCTATTACCAAAAATCATTGTTGACGACACGCAATTCGGTCGAGCGTTCGTATGGTGTTCTATAAAGAGCCTGTTTTCCATTCTCATTAAGACATACCATATGACATCCAGGTTCAATAAGTTGCAATCTTACCAAATTTATCGCATTTTGTGGCATCTTTCTTGATATAATGTGATAGATATGGGAACCCGGCGCAACCAGATCAAAAAAAAATTCAACTCGCAACAAATCGTTCAAGGAATATCTGGATGACACAATGCAGTGGACGGTATTGTTCACATTTTTGCCCAACGTCAAAAACGGTAAGGAAAATGAAAGACATTTCTAATGCGTATTTGTGTTTGACACGAATTAATAAATTTATTTTATTTAAATATAAAATGACAATTCGAAAAATAAATGTCAAAAAAAGCCTTTTTTAGTTTTTTCATACTTGCGATTCTATGCGACGTTCGGTTTAAATCACAAATTTAAACCGACGTAAACCGAATGGAATTTTTTGCTTAAACGGAGTGAATATTACCGATTTAAACGAGATTTTGTCGTTTAAATTCTGTCGGTTTAGTTCGGTTAAAGGTAGTCGGTTTAAGGGCTTTTAAACCGAGTTTTAAACGGCGTGAATATTACGGCGGTTAGTGTTTAGAAAAAACATGATATATCCACAAATAAATTGCTTCTTCACTTCCTCAGTTAATAAAGCATCAAATTTGGTACTTGTATGCACTTAATAATGTAGTAGCCGTGGCATGATGGTTAGTGCGATGGACTGTCATGCCGGAGGTCTAAGGTTCGATCCCCAGCCTCGCCACCTATTTATTTAAAAGAAAAAACGGCTACTACCTCTTGCGAGGAATTGACAAATCCTCCAAGAGTATCTCCTGTCATAGAAAAGTGCCGCTCGTTAGCCGTTCGGATTAGGCAATAAACTGTAGGTCCCCTCCATTCCTGCAGACACGCACACAGGAATGGTTGAGAGTTGTAAGTCACTAGGCCCTAGTTCTTTATGAGCTGTTGTGCCATCAAATTTATTTATTTAATTTTTATGCACTTAATAATGTACGGGGTGTCTATCTACTTCGTGCAATAAATTTTGGGGGGATGATTTTTGGGTCATTCTATATGAGAATAATTTTATTCTGGTATTTTCTGAAAAGTTAACTTATAATGGAAAAAATTATTAAAAATAACTGGATTTTCTGAGGGCTAATATTTCATTCTTTTAGTAATTTTTTTAAATCAAGTTGTTTTAAATAGTTTTTAAAAAAAAATTATTTCATATTCAAAATGTTCGTCCTTTTGTTTTTTTATTTCTCAATAAATAAAATTAAACATTATTTATGTGCATTAATAATTTTAATTTGGGCTTTTTTGGTCAAGTCTTGTTTAATTATGCAAATGAAAACACGCATATAAATTTTATCCCGACGTTTCGCTGGAGTTTCTCAGCATCTTCAGGGGCGTTTTTATTGTGTCTACATATTTTATATATAAGAAAATGATTAACAATGATTTTAAATTTTTAGATTTAAGTATAGTTTTAAGTCATACATATTGTTGAACTTACTTTGATTTTATTGCATCGTAAAAATTAAAAATTGCACTTCCCTACATCTAACATCAACAATTTTAATAAATAAATAAATAAAAAAATAATTTGAACAATAAAACTAGACTTCTTAACACAAAACATAAATATCACAGTATGGCAATATTGTATATTGAATTTGTTCCGTCAATGTCCTCTATTAAGTTCATTGAAGTCGTTCTCTTTTGCTGGATACGTAGGCTTTCCAAATCCAAACAAAGTATACCGCGTCCCTCTCCAACTCTCTTTGACCAAGATTATAACGTTGCCGATGTCTGGTTCGTGCGCAGTCTGCAAAATGTGTTGGGATAGTCCAGTTGTTTCTCTTTTGTTTTTTATGTCCCTTTTGTGTTCTGTCATTCTTATACCTAATGCTCGCATTGTCGTGCCGAGCCGATGTAAACCAGATTGCAAATTTCCCCTTCCTTTCCATTGCAACCGATCTCGTAATAACATCGTGTGTGTTGTCTTTTTGAATTGGCGTTTTGGTGTTAGTGAAAAGTTTTTTCAGAGTTTCGTTAGATTTGTGTGAAAAATTGATGTTATTTTCTTCTCTTATTATTTTGAAGAGGTTTTTACTTTCTGTCAATTTGGGAATAAAGGGAACTTTTGCAAATGTTTTAGCGTTGCCGTCTGTTTTCGAATTTGTGTTTTTGGTGAGGTTGATTTTCTGTTTTTTATTTTTTATTAGGTTGTCAATAATGTACTGTGGAAAACTATTCTTCTGTAGCATTGTTACTATTTTGTTTGTGTTTTCTTCGTGAAATCGTTCATCGCTAAGTTCCAGAATTTTGTTAATGAGATTTGTTGCAGTATTAATTTTTTGACTCAGTGGTTGCGTTGAGTAGAAGTTTATAAGTCTTCCCGATGCTGTTTGTTTTGAGTACCAGTTGAAAATTGTTTTTTTATCTTCTCGAATTAGTAGTGTGTCTAAATATGGTAATTTGTTGTTTTTTTTCTATTTCTATGGTAAAGTATGTATGACTTAAAACTATACTTAAATCTAAAAATTTAAAATCATTGTTAATCATTTTCTTATAGGTATATAAAATATGTAGACACAATGAAAACGCCCCTGAAGATGCTGAGAAACTCCAGCGAAACGTCGGGATAAAATTTATGTGCGTGTTTTTATTTGAATAATTAAACAAGACTTGACCAAAAAGCCCAAATTAAAATTATTAATACATAAAATTTAAATAATTGGTCACCTAAAATCTCTTAATTATTTATGTGCGTTGTTGGTTTTTAATATTTTTTTGTTTTTCATTTTAAGTCCACTTTTCAACTTTTTTTCTGTAGGAAATAAAAAGGGAAAAACGAAAATATTTTGGGACAAAAAGGGAGTTTACAGACTGTGTGGAGGGAATTCTGTTAAAAATGCACCCAGCACTGGTCCTGTGCATTTAAAATGTAACCCCAACCACAATATCTATGCACTTTGCCCTATATTTTGAGCATGTATTAGTGGTCCCGTATATTTGATGAAGTGTAAAATAAGAGAGTTTTCTCTTACTCAATTCAAATAAAAATTGCTAGTGTTTCTTGCAAGAGGGGTACGAGGCGGTTCACAGATAATATAGGAGTACTCTATGCTCTTGCGTATTTGTACCTTAGTACACATATTTACATATACAATATGTGTACTGTGGCATATAATCATTGGTATATGGCAGTGTTGCCGCTGGAAAAATTTGAAAGGTGTCCCAAAAAGGGTCCCAAGACAAAAAAAGGGTCCCATAAATAACAAATCCGCAATAGATAGAATATAAAATACTTAAAACATTTCATTTAATAACAAACATTATTCAAAATTTTTTTAAATAATACTATTCCGACAGCAATAAAAAAAAAACAATTCGAAAAACTTTACAAAAACATTAAAAAAAATCGGATTTGTGAAAATAAAAATAAATAAACAAAAATAAATATGAATAAAAAGTCTGTCTTGGAGGTTAATATGTAGGGTAGGTACCTAATTTGCATTGTTCATTTTTAAATATTTTTGTGGATTCTAATTTTCATATTATTTTTGTATTGAATAAAGTTAAGAGCTGAGAATGATCATTTTATTATTTTGTTTCAGAATTGTAATGCCAGTTGTGCGTTTCTTTTCTGTAAAATGTTAACTTCTATTGTTAACTCTTATCGTTTCTAGGCTCGAGAAATGTTGCATTTATCAACACTATGGCGTCATAAAATCGTTTCTAAATTCCAATGTTGATGTGTCAGAAAGGTACACTTTGTAACATTTTGCAAGTCATCAAAAGCAGCTGAATTTGGATTTTCATTTTAGGGTTATATTTTGTTTACTCTTTCCTTTCGATTACTTAAATTTCGGTATTTTTTTATTTTATTTTTAATGTCGATTTTGATTTTTATAATTGTTTTCTGTTATTTACTGATTAACTATTTTTTTCCGACAGTTTAATTTTTTGATAAGATAGATTTCTTCTTTAGTGGCCAAACGGCAACGCTGGTATATGGTATTCCCATTTGAAATACATCAAATCAAAATGAGTTTTTCTCTTAAGTCAATTAATTTCTTGTTTTTGGCAAGGGGGTTTTTCGAATGCCGATCGGTTCTATCATATACTCACTGTACACATGTATGCGGATATGTGTTATCTAATGTGTGTACTGTACTGTCACTGTCAAGTCAACTGTTTACTTACAAGGTTAGTTCTCTCTGTTTCCATCAGCCTGAATTATTTTATTATTATAATATAATATATGATGTTTTTATTGTTCATTTTTTGTAGAGGAATTGAGTTACATAAAAGTGAAAAATAATTTAAAAGATTTTCTTAAAAAAAACGATAAGATAAAATTTAAAATAAGAATTGTGTCTTCATGTGAACTCGTTTTAATACATACGAATATGCAAACATTTTATTCTATACTATATTTTGATATCAACAAGCTGCTCGACAGTTACCTATGTATGTGTTTAGTGTAACAACAATAAATTAAATAAATAAAAAGAACCACATATAAATAATCCACAATCCACATACATGCGTGTTACCTTTAAACATTCTGACGAAAAGTGCCTTTTCCTTTTAGCTGCAAAGAGAACAGCTGTTGATCTGTTAAAATATGAAGATGGAAAAATTAACGCACAAAAAATGTGTTTAAGTTTCAGTGATGCCACTTCAACAGTGTGAAAATTATTTTGAAATTAAAATTAAAAAAGATAGGTATCATGACTTTGCCAACAACAGAGAATCCGAATACGGAAACAAAATATCCACATTCCTTTCGAACAAGTTCAAATAACCTGAAAAATTTTAATGGTATTAAAGTTAAAAAGAAGATTGAAACTCCAGAGCAAAAGGAATTGCGTCTTAAAAGACAACGAGAGTATAGAGAATCCAGAACACCAGAGCAAAAGGAAGCCTCAAGGTTGAAAAATGCTTTGTATACAAGACGATACCGTCAAGAACAACTTGATCTAGCCAAAACACTCGAAGAAAAAGAAGCTTTGTTACAAAAAAGAAAAGAATATTCAAGAAATTATCGTGAGAAACTAAAAAATTTAGCTAAAACACCCGAAGAAAAAGAAGCTCTTAGATTGAAGCTAGTAATTGAAAAAAGAAGATCTATTGCAAAGCTTAGAAAACTACCTGATCGGGATTGTAATGGCAAGTTGTATACGCCCGAAGAAATCGAAACTCGTAGATTGAAACGAATTAATGAAGACGAAGACAAAAGCCTACTAACATTGAGAAAACGATGGCAAGCGACAGAGAAAATGAGAGAATATCGACAGAAAATTCGAACTATGAAAACAGAAGGTCAAGCAACAGCAACATCATCTGGCCAAACTACTAGAAAAAGAATTAAGAAACAAGTAAGAAATCATTTTATAGTTAGGCACATCTTCATTTTTCATTGCTATACATTATCGCATCATCATTTTATTTTAACTTCTCTTAAAAGTTAATTAGTTAAATTTGTTTAAATATTTATGTTGCATTATAACAGGTCTGTTTCTCTACTTGGAAACTGTGATTTTCTGTGCATTTTAGTACTACAGTAAAACCCGGATAAGTGCCTATCGCATAAGTGCTTAACCCGCTTAAGTACCTATTATTTCTTAGAACCAACATTTTGAGGATTTTTTCATATAAAACTTATCTAATAAGTACCTTTCGCTTAACTGCCTTCCCCGCTTAATTGCCTTTAATTTTGTATACTTTTGTTGAAATTTACCTGAAAAATTTTTTTTAAGTACCTACACAATTGAAATCAGCAGAAAAAGACAAAAGCTTCTTTTCATCTAGCGCTTCCTTTTTAAAAAGTTACCGATACAAGTCAGTTGATGTAATGCTATTTCTTATTTTTAAAATAGCGCATTTGTTTTAAGAAAAAGAATGTACCCAATATTTTCTAAACCAAAATTTAAGCTTTCTGCATCTTTTTTATAAGTTTTCCTGTGAGAAACACTATCCCAAAATTAGTTTGAAAATTTTTACTTTTGTACTTTTTCACTTTTTGGGCTTATGTTAGTTAAGGCTTTATGATTGTTTTTAATTAATAAGTTATTGTTCATAACTTTATTAATAGCAATTCGTACTCCATCCACTATTTTAAAACAATTTAAAATTTAAAACAATAAAAATTCGCTATGTGCCTAATCGAAACTTTACCCAAATTGTCTTTTTTGTTTAAAATTCCTTAAAACATTATTATTAAGATAATTAATTATTTTTTATTTACCTTCACTTTCAGTCTTCATCAAATTTTCCTATTGCTGTGGAAGAAATCAAGATAGAAAAAGAAATTTTACAAGAAATAACAATAGAAACTATTCCTTACCTTCAAAATGATAACTCGATTCCTAGTACGCAACAGGAATCAATCGAAGATACAACATGCTCTTGGTATGAACCATCATGTGAAAGTTTCGTGACACATGGAAAAAGTAAACGTCACATAAATTATAGTCCATCATTTTTTGGCCAAGATAATTTTCCAACTACCAAAACCCATTCTACGAAAATTGAACGGAGAAAAACAATAGTAGATAAATCTTTGAATTCTATGAGAGAACTAATAGAATCGACAGCTAAAGGTGACAGATTTACAGTTTTCGGTAAATATATTGCAAAGAAGTTAAGCACCAGCAAGAAAAATAAAGCTGAAGTCAATATTGCAAAACTACTTATTGACAACGTATTGCAGAATTTGACATAATTGGGTAAATTAAAAATATTTGTAATATTTTAAACAAAAAATTTGTTAAAACCACCGTAAGATGACGTTGATTAATCAAAATAATAAATAAAATCAAAAATTTCGAAAAAAAATCAAGTTTCGTAAAAATCGGCCAGGTCAATAATATTTATATATGTATTCGCCCACTAGGCAACTTTTTGTTGCTCACAATCCAATTACATTAGCTTAGATGGGAGAGCGCCCACTAGGCAACTTTTTGTTGCTCGGAGTTGCTCGCGGAACTTTTTTCCCGGCAACTTTTTGTTGCTTACCCTCGCTCACAGGATAACTTTTTGTTGCCGGCATCCTTATTTGTCAAAAATATGATGTCAAAATGGCGTTTCCGCTTAGCATTGTGGATGCCAAAATGGCGTGCATTTTCTTTTTACCCTCTGTCATTTTGGCCAATTTCTGGAAATGGAATGTGCTTTCCTTTTTTTTCAACAATTTGAGTACCTACACATTATAATAATAAATAATATAATATTTTATAACTTTTTGTTGCGCAACTAAAAGTTGCTCGGAGTTGCTTACCATCGCTCACTGGGCAATTTCCGAGCAACTTTTGGGTTCAGTATTTTTAATTGAAATGTTAAATTGACCTTGTATTTTGGATCAATGACGATACAAAATTCGTTCAGTGTGGAAATAAAACTTGTTTTTCGGGTTAAAAGCCTCTCATTTGGCAAAAATTTTTGAAAATTCCCAAAAGTAGCTGGAAGTTGCTCGAAAATTGCCTAGTGCGCGAGCAACAAAAAATTGCGCAACTAAAAGTTGCCTAGTGGGCGCTCTCCCATATAAGCTAATGTAATTGGATTGGGAGCAACAAAAAGTTGCTGGGGCTGGCAACAAAAAGTTTCCTAGTGGGCGATAGGTCTAAAAGTTGCCTAGTGGGCGATGGGCCTTAAGGCTTAACTACATTCAAGACTTTTTGCAAAAAGTACAAAAGTGAAAAACTAAAACATGCTATAGAAATGCCTGTGTGCGAAAAGGGCGGCGAAAATAGTGTTTGATATATCATTTCAGACTGATACTACAGATAAAACACAATTTTTTCGCACACAGACATCTCTAGGCATATTTTTGCTCATCACATTTTCACTTTTTGCCCTACTTTTTGCAAAAAGTCTTTGATGTAGTTAAGCCTTTACTCAAATAAAATCTACCCATCTTACTGGATGTGCCGTTCGTCAAAAATACAAGTAAACATCATGAATGAAAGAATACAAGATTAAGCCATTTCATTTCTTTCGCTTTGTTGTTGTAATTTTTGACAGCACGTATAGCGCAATAGAGATCTCTACCAAATTGTCAGTTTCAAATGACAGCAAAAACTTGGCACAATGACGGATGAAATTGGAAAGAAAAAAATAAGGAGGGCTAATTTTAATTACAAAAATCTTGCTATTTTGTGCACTAAAAAGATTAAAATATCTTATATAAAGTATAATAAAAACATTTTTATTTGCATGTTTTCTATAAAAAAAAAAGGAAAAAAAACAATTCGAAATATTTATTTGCCTCCAAAATAAACCAAACAAATGGCTGCCACTTAAATGTTATTGTGCCAAGAATTTTAGTTTGACATTTAAATATGAACGAGACAGATATATATTGCTGTTTGTTAAAAAGCCCTATCGGTGACAAAAATATGATTTTTTCCTACTAGATAAGGCCGGGAAAAGTTTTCAACTTGAATTTTTATTTCATTGTTCTAATTTGAATTAATAAAAAGTGAAGTGTAGTGTAATAAAATTGCACAAGTTCTGCATTATCTATTCTACTTTACACATTGGCGCTTTATTTGCTTTTTGGCGATTTATTTTAAATGGAAAAACATTTATTTCAAATGAAAAATATTAATTCGGTATTTATAATCGTATTTCTAAACGAAAAATTTGATTTTTTAAACTAATAAACGCGCACGAAAGGAAAAAACACAACCGACAAATCGATTAACTAAACAAACTACTGGCCGCCATATTTGTTTACATATCATTTGTCACCAATGAGATTACAAATGGCGCAATCTTGTATTCTTTGTCCCCTTTCACACAGGGCAACTGAGTTGCCGGCAACAATTAGTTCATGGGCGAGAAGGGCAGGAAGAAAGAGGGGGAAATGAAATCTCCCCGGTCAACAAATTCAGGAGATTTTTTTGACGTTTCTCTTCACACTACGTTTGTGTGCGTTCAACCAAGGTAGTTTAAAAGGAAAATAAAGAAAATCTCCGGGTTTTTGTTGCTTGCGTGTGAGCTACAAGAGATTGTTAAGGAGATTTAAAGAAAACGTCAAAAAAATCACCGGCAACTAGTATCTTCGTGTGAAAGGGGACTTTCATTCGTGAGTAAAACATCTTCTATTACTACGTTTATATTCAGGACCGAGAGCTCGAGTTGGATTTGTGTCGGATTTTGGACCCAAGTTTTTCGTTCACAGATTTGAGAGCTCGATATTGAGTTGAATTGAAATGGTGTCGAGATGACATATGGTGTTTCTCAAGTTAACTCCTCAACCCAGGTGTTTTAGCACAAATTTCGACTCGACTCCACTCGTGAAGTGGAATCGAGTCGGTTCAAGCTCATTTCAACTCGATGCAGGTATACAAAGGTTTTAAGTGAGCTTCAAGCTCGCTTAAATACCACATGGAAACGTAGTATATGATGTTTCTCAAGTCAACTCCTCAACCCAGGTTTCTTAGCACACATTTCGACTCGACTTTGCTCCTAAAGTGGAGTCGAGTCGTTTCAAGCTCATTTGAACTCTATGCAGGTATACAAAGGGTCCAAGTGAGCTTCAAGCTCGCCTAAATACCACATGGAAACATAGTAACTGGGTCGAAAATCCGACCCTAATCCAACTCGAGCTCTCGATCCCTGGATATAAACGTAGTAATTCTGAAACTTTAGATTCTATTGAACGCGGCCAATCGCCAATGTCATTCGTGTATCGTGTGTGGTGTGCCACTGCGGCAGAAGATGTAAAATAGAATTTTTGTAAACAGAAGTTGTAGAATAATTAATTACTTGTTATAAAAATCTTGCATTTTTTCGGCATGGCTCCCAAGCCAGGTCCAACCCGGCTTATTAATAGAAAGCAAACCCAAGTCAATAAATATTCGATTGGTTTTTTGTATACGAAATATGTAAACATCGAGTTCCTAAAGTACTTGGTGTTCGATCCGAGATCATTGCCAATTGTCGGTATTTTAATACTTCTGGGCGAACTGATTGTAAATATTCTAGTCATACGCAATGTCCCGTACACGGAAATAGACTGGATTGCATATATGCAGGAATGTGAAGGATTTCTGAATGGAACTACAAATTATGCATTGCTCAAAGGTTTGTAATGCTTTTCCATTGATTCGTTTATTAAAATATAAACACCATTTTTGCAGTAGCTGTAGACTATTAATATACGCTGAGATTCAAGAGCCCGGTTTTCATTAAAGGCAGCTAATTTATATTATTATATACATTATTAGATTTCTAAAAATATAACTTGCTGAAACGTATTTTAGAGTGATAGTTCATAAAATCTTATCGGGTGTTATATAACGAAAATTTTCTGGGTCTATTTCAAATTAAATGTTGCTGTCCAATAAATTGTAAAAAGATTTACCTAATACTCAAATCATGAGCTTCAATTTGATAACTATTTTAAATTTGAGCTTCCTGCTAAGTTTTTAACACTATTTTTAGAACAAGACTGAACATTCGTATGCTACTATGTACTTATCTTTAACTTTGAGCCAGCGGGATGTTACTATTTTATTGCTGTGTATTTGCATAATTTTTCGTATTGACTGCTTGGATAATATAATTTTTATTTAAAAAAAGATACCGATGTAGGTACCTATCCTCCTCCGAGATAATCCCTTGTCATGAAGAAGTTCCTCTTACCTTAGCCGTGCTCATTGGCCATAAATTGAACCTTCTCTCCATTTCTGCAGATAGCACACAAGAATGGCTAAGAGTTGTAGTAAGTCAATAGGCCTCGGTTCTTTACGAAGTGTTGCAGCGCCAAATTTATTGATTTATATTTTTTTTTCTGGAAACTAGCATCTTAAAAAGCTTAATCATTGCAACCAAGCTTGTTCCAAAGAGAAGTTATATATAATAACATAATGCCGTGCTTAATTTGTACTCAATTAATATTAACTAAAATATACCTATTAAATTTTTGTAATAAACTAACTAACTCAAAACTATTTCAATGTTTTCAGGCGACACTGGACCTCTGGTCTATCCGGCGGGTTTTATTTACATCTATAGCGTTCTATACTACATCACATCTCATGGTACAAATATCCGTTTAGCGCAATACATTTTTGCATTTATATATTTATTGCAAATTTTCCTCGTCATTCGTTTATACTCCAAAAGCGGCAAGGTACCACCGTATGTACTTGTACTTAGTGTATTTACATCATACCGTATTCATTCTATATACACACTGCGACTCTTCAACGATCCGATTGCAATTTTGTTCCTTTATTTGGCCATCAATTTATATCTAGACCAACGATGGACCTATGGGAGTATATGCTTGAGCTTAGGAGTTTCGGTTAAGATGAACGTCTTACTTTTTGCCCCAGCGGTTCTTATGTTATTTATAACAAATCTTGGATATCTAAGAACCTTGCAACAACTAGTTGTATGCGCAAGTATACAACTTGGTCTAGGAGCTCCGTTCTTGTTATCCTATCCAGTGGCATATATCAAAGGAAGTTTTGATTTGGGACGAGTTTTTGAACATAAATGGACAGTCAACTATCGCTTTCTGAGTCGCAACATTTTTGAAAGCAAAATATTTCATCTATCATTGTTGGCATTACATTTAGGGCTTTTAATATTTTTCGCATCTGTAACTTTTAACTTCTTCAAAAGCTATTGCAGACTACGTGAACTTCAAAAACAATTGGAACCCCAAGTGAAACGGAAAAACTTAGAAGCTAAAATGATGAAACTTAAAAAACCACCACCAAAAGAGACTACAGAAGAATTAACATCAGATCAACAAAGCTTCCTTGATTCCTTTGAAAAATCCCTCAAAAAATCGTCTGGACAGACTAAACCAAAGAAAATGCACGAGGAAGAACAACTAGACCAAAATGAGACTCAACCAGAGAAATATTCCATTCAATTCGACAAGTGCACACAACTGGCACTGTTACCGTTATTCTTGTGCAATTTTATTGGGGTAATTTGTGCTAGAAGTCTTCACTACCAGTTTTACGTATGGTACTTTCATTCATTGCCTTATCTAGTTTGGTGCACGAGCTTTAATTTGGGAACACGTTACTTAATTCTAGGTCTAATCGAATTTTGTTGGAATACATACCCGAGCACAAATTTTTCTAGTGCCATGTTACATTTTTGCCATTTTGTTTTGTTGTTTGGAGTTGCTCGAAATGTTTTCCAAACAAAAGTCATAAGTGAAAAATTAAATAAAAACCAGTGAAAACCAAAAATGCATTATTTTTTTTTGTTTTGGAAATCTTCTTAGAGTTCTGATGTAATGTTGCTGCAAAGCCATAAATAAAGCCATACATAAATTTTTAGGATTTCTTAAGGGCAGTGAAGTTTTGGTATTACAGAATTCCACTTTCATTTCTGAATTAACTTTACTATTTCTTCGTAGTGTTACTTTAGTGATCGTGATCAATTTTTTCAAATTACTACTTTTTCAAGTAGATAAATTTGATAAATATGTAAATCATAAAATAAACAGCACTATTCTGCTAAACATTCGAGTAAATTTTGTATTCTGCTATCTATAGGAGAGAAACGATGTGTAAATTCGTAAGCACATCGTCGCAGAATTGATTAACGATATACTTTTATCAAATGTTCATAAATGCTTCAAACTAGCATCCCTTTGTGTGTAACGCGTTAATTATTGCAAACTTGCATAACATTTTTGCGATAACTTCAGGCAAACGAAAATTAGGAAAATCTTTGATGCCTTTTTGCTGATGCAATTGCAATGCGGGTCCAAATTTATCAAATTTATTAAGTTCTATCCCAAACTGAGATCTAAACCGAAGTTCTAACGCGTTAGAATTCGGTGAAGAAATGAGTTAGAACTCACTCAAGTTAGCAAAAGATAATAAAATAATCTATATTCAATTTTCTCAAAAACTAGAGCACATTTATGTTTCTCGTTTTTAGCATTGAATATTAAAAACGAAAAATACCAGTTAATACAGTAAAATAGTAGCCGTGGCGTGATGGTTAGTGCGATGGACTGTCATGCCGAAGGTCTAAGGTTCGATCCCCAGCCTCGCCACCTATTTATTTAAAAGAAAAAACGGCTACTGCCTCTTGCGAGGAATTGACAAATCTTCCAAGAGTATCTCCTGTCACAGAAAAGTGCCGCTCGTTAGCCGTTCGGATTCGGCAATAAACTGTAGGTCCCATCCATTCCTGCATACGCACACAGGAATGGTTGAGAGTTGTAAGTCACTAGGCCCTAGTTCTTCATGAGCTGTTGTGCCATCAATTTTTTTTTTTTTTATTTTACAGTACAATTTTGAACAAAAGCTCTTTTTTTATTTTGAGCGTAAAATTAATTATTTAAATTCTATTTATTATAACAATTTGAATTAAAAACGGAAAAATATAATGGATTTCTGGCTTTGAAAAAAGATATAGCGTGATGTATGCGTTGTCGTTGTTTTTAGTAATTTTTTCTATGGAGCTTATTGCGAGAGTCTATTTGACAAAAGTCGATCAAAAACTCTTGATAGAATTCAAATTTCTTTCAAATAAAAAAAAAATAAAATAATCAGCCCTATGACTTTACGAATCCCGAAAAAAAAAATATCACCGAATCCGTCTATTCGGTTTTTTTTTTCTTTTCTCAACCAAACCTTCACGCCCTAGCCATTCGTCACATCTTATGCAAAACGCACATATGTTATCTTTTAACTCTACATTTGTTTTGTTATGCCTACGAAGAATTCAATACAAGTTGATTTAAATTATCCAAGTCCAAACAGATTAAAATTCATTGACTAATAAAATAAGTATTTATTACAACAAATAAATCAATAATTAAATAAAAATACATAATAATCCAACAACAGTTTTAGTCAGCACATGATGCAGTCGTTTGCTGAAGTGTTGTGGTTTGTGACTGTGACAAGGGCCTTTGTTCGTCTTCTTTGTGTTGCTGCAGATGATGTCTCATCTGATCTTGTGAACTTCGATGTTGGGTTGAGAAAAACCTTAATATAGAAGTTTCACTGTTCCGTCGACTAGACGTTGGAGTTCTTTGTGTATGATGCTGCGGGTGTTGAGAATTTGAATGGGAGGATGATGGGGACATTATTTGATCAGCATTGTTCGAACCAGAATGTGAAGTTCGCCTTCGGGATACAGTGCTTTGAATTCTAGAATTTCCTTCGACTGCACGAAGACTCTGTAATCGTGGCGACGAAATACAATGGCTAGGAGTGCTTGATGAGCTATCGTCCCTATTCGATTGTCTTTCGTCCTGAATTTTGTCCGACAGTGTTATACTGCGACTGGTCATTAATTTTTGCTTTCTGATTTTCGTTAACCAATCGACTTTGTCTTTGAGCTTTCTTTTGGGCGACATTATTCCCAAATGTGGTGCGTCACCATCGACCACGTAATTTGGCAGGTTTGATGTGGGGGAAAAAATCACAGATGAAAAGGCTGAATTGGATGTAGTGGGAGAAGTTGTTGCGCTCGATGAGGTTGCATTGCCGTTGGTTAAAACTCTTTCACTCAAAGGCGAGAGGAGTTTTAGCTTGGCAAGAGCATAAGCGCTTGTGGATGGGAGAGCGGCAGATGGATCTAATGACCCATTAGTGTTGCTGTTGTATTTGTTTTCTTGATTACTGTCTTCTGGATTGTCTGCTATCGGACTGATAATTGGTTCATGTGCTTTATTTTCCTCAGAAATAACGCAAAGTTTTGATGTACATGGTGTCGTAGGACTGAATAATCGTCTTCCCCTAGATTCAATTACTTTTTGCCGCTTCTGTTCAGTCCCTGGATTTTCATACCATGAACTTTCACCCATCATATCCGCAAATGATCTCTTCGATGGTACTTTTTCTTCGGTACTCGGCGTCTTTTCATTTTGTTCCACAATTCGTTTAAGTGATCTTGGAGTGCATTCCAATTCCTTTAAGTTATACTTGAGTTGTGTGTTTATTATCGACTTGGGTATTCTATCACTCGAATAACAAAGCTCAGCATGTCCTCGGTAGAGTGTTTCATTGGCCTGATTTATATCTTCGGGTCCTATTCGCCAGATTTTATGACGTGCATCATCACTGCACGTAACGATCGGCATATCACCATAGGCTCCCCAAGCTACGCAGGTAACTTCAACAGTGTGCCCGGCAAGAGCCACCAGCGGCTCTGGTTGCTTAAGATTCCAAATATAAGCCTTCTCATCGCTGCTACCACTTATCAAATACTTTCCATCAGGACTAAGACAAGATTTAATGAAAAACGTACTATTTCGTAGACCATGGTACACTTGTATTGGCTTTGTTGAATATGAAAAAAGATTGTAGCAATAGATTGAATTGTCCGTGCAATTGGCATACAGTTTGGCGCCAGCTTCGTCAATTAATAGATTTGTAAAACCCTTAAATGTTGAAGAGCCTGCATATGGCAAGCTGTATTTTGGCAAAGGTTCTTTTTTGTAGCATGTGTAGTTCCTTCGTAAATCCCAAACTTTTATGATCCCGTCTCCAGCTCCACATGATATGAGCGTGTCACTGTCCTGAAATACAATACAAAAATTAATAAATAGTTATTAATTGTAAAGCGTAAAATTTTATATACGTAGGTACATTACATATTATTAAAAAGTTTGTATGTAAAAAAGTAACAAGAGCACTTATAGAATAATGTATTTTCAGAGTAAATGGTTTTAGATTTTATATTTTTCCATAGGTTGTTATAGAACCTACTAATAAGTGATTATCATTCTTGTTAAAATGTTATTGTGTACAAGTAAAATTCAAAGTTGGTTCGTTTTTAATTTAAGTGCAATATATTAACGGCAGGCCCACCGAAAAGGGTCTTGGACCCACATATCCATATCTATGGTATTCAGTTCTTTTATTAAATATAGTTTTTTTTAATTGTATACATTTTATCTGGGTTTTCAGAAAGAAATGCATTTTTTAATGCAGCAACGGCCCAAACACAGCTTTCAAGACTTGAATATTTGCGAAAAGAAAGTAGACCTATCTTATTGCATCATTGAATTTTTGTTATCGCTCACACCCAAAAATTGCTGTGGGCTTTTAGTCTATGATAACTTCAACAATTCATTTCATTTCATTTTTTTTTCAAGTTAAGAAATACAATTACCTACGCAACGATTTCTTCCAATTGTAAATTATTTAGTTACATACCTGAAAAACTAATCCTGTGATACTACTTGAAGTCGCGTTCTGTCCAAGCTTGGGTGTCCTGGTCTTTTTCTTTTGTGAAACAGGGGTGCCTGGGCCCCCAGAATGACCGCTGTAAATACAATTATCCGCTCTGGGAGTCAAGTCCAAATTTAAGTTTGCCCTTGTGTCCCAAATCAAGATAGCTCCATCTCGTCCACCAGTTGCAAACACTGACGAATCTCTTTTACGAAATGCAGCAGTTTTAACAGAACGCGTATGCCCATTGAATGAGCGGTTTTCGCGAATCTCAGAACCAGTCACTTCCCAAAGACGTGCTGTGTGATCTCCTGAAGCCGAGACAAATTTCATTTCACCGGGCGACCATTCCAGGTCGAAAACCGCATTAAAATGACATTGCGGAGCATTTAATGCTTTCTCTTCGCAGTCAGTGTTTCTGATAGTTGTGTCCTGCAACGCAATCTAGGAGAAGCGGTTATATGAATCAATTAATTTAACAATTTGAATTCAATTGTATTACCTTCCCATCTTCATTAGCTATTGCCAGAATATGCTTGTAATTTTCACAGTTAGCAAATTTCGCAGAAAATATGGGTGGCTCTGGGTTATAATCTGAACTGTAAGTACTTGGGGTAATACCCCTCCAGCTGTCCTCTTTGGCGACGCACAAACGACGAAGAGCAAAATCATAGGTAAAATCATTTGCTAGGAGAATAATTTTCAATTAATATTGTTGGGATTAGATACAGTTAATAAAGAACTTAAAAATGAGGAATTGGGAAAATTTATGGTAAAATGTTTTTTTTTTTTTGTTTTTGGCGCAATTCCAAATTGCGAACAATATCAGTAAACAATATTTCATATTAGTTTTTCCCAGGTTTTCAAAGTTATTCGACTATATTTCATATTTCTTACATATGCCTTGTTGTTTTTCGAAGAACGACACAACTCTATTCATTTTGATATTATTTTATTATTATTAGAAATCATTAAATAAAAATAACTTAACTATTCGAGCGGGGACTATTGAAATATTTCCGAATACAAGTGTCAAAAGTTCAAATTGCGCGCAATTGTCAAATTTAGAACTGTTTGATTTGTTTTTGAAGTTGTGATCCCCATACCAGTGATGTCACTTTACTAGATTTCTGGTCACATGCCACTTTCACTGTTTTTTTTAAAGGCTTAACTACATTCAAGAGTTTTTGCAAAAAGTACAAAAGTGAAAAACTAAAACATGCGCTAGAAATGCCTGTGTGCGAAAAAGCCTGCAAAAATAGTGTTTGATATGTCATTTCAGATTGATACTACAGACAAAACACTTTTTTCACTCACAGGCATCTTTAAGCACATTTTTGTTCATCATATTTTCACTTTTTGCCCTACTTTTTGCAAAAAGTCTTGAATGTAGTTAAGTCTTTTGAATACAAAAAACAACGGAGTCACACAAATCCAAGTCGATGTTCTGACATATCCATACAAATCAGAAGATTGGATTGTGGTTGTTATGCTGGATATCTTTACGGCCAGTGGAGCTGGTATGCTGTATACATGTCAACCCAGTTTGGTTTAGGGTAAGTTCGTTTCATTTATTTGAAAATCTATGATTTTCTGTTCATATTAGTACAATTTTATTTTTTTATATAAACTTTGACAGAACTTTGTACTGAAATTCACACAAATACACAGAAATCACAGTCTCCTACGGCCATATGTTATTCACTCAATACATCTAGATTAAAACTTAAATCTGGATGTAAATCATACGAATTCAATGTAAATTCATCTGGATTTAAGTTTAAATCTGGATGTATCGAGTGAATATGGCGGCTAAACTTAAATCTGGATGTAAATCATACGAATTCAATGTAAATTCATCTGGATTTAAGTTTAAATCTGGATGTATCGAGTGAATAATATGGCGGCTAAGTAAAGGAACGAAATTAGGTCTCCTTTTAGGGGGGTTCATATTCAACCATGTGTCGACCGACCCGAGCCGTTTTGCTAGCGTTCACATTCTAGAACCGTTTCGCAGACTTCATTGGAAAAAAATTTAAATGAGCAAACAAATTTGAACTACACAACAAGTCGATAAACGGTCGTTCGACATTCCTGTTTGTGAAAAATTGTGTTTGCTCTCTGAAATCTATCTGAAATGACATATGAAACACAGTTTTCGAACGCTTTTTGGCACATAGACATTTTTACCTCATGTTTAGGCCCATCGCCCACTAGGCAACTTTTAGTTGCGCAGCTAAAAGTTGATGAGTTGCTTGCCATCGCTCACTAGGCAATTTTCGAGCAACTTTTAGGTTCAGGATTTTTAATTTAAATGTTAAATTGACCTTGTTTGGATCGTGACGATACAAAATCGTTCAGTGTGAAAATAAAACTTGGTTTTCCGGTTAATAGCCTCAAATTTGGCAAAAATTTTGGAAATTTCACAAAAGTTGCTGGAAGTTGCAACAAAAAGTTGCCGGGAAAAAAGTTCCGCGAGCAAATCCGAGCAACAAAAAGTTGCGCAACTAAAGGTTGCCTACCCAACTAACAATTTTTATCCTATATTCATCCAAAGAAGCTACTTATCATCTATTATCTCACTCATATACGCTTTGAATAATACTCCAAAGAGTAAAAAAGGCGACCTTTTTTGAATCCTATTGCACCTTTATGGAGTAAGTTCAAGTTACTCCGAAGAATGTGTTATGAGTAGTTTGATGAAAGTGCTATAGGAGTATTCCGACATATTAAAAAAAAAATATTTATTATTGATTTCTTTTTCTTATTTTATTTTTCTTTTGATATTTCTTAAAGTTATTTTTCGTAATGGTTATCTGAAATGAGATCTCAAATTTGATTAGAAATTATTTTTATTATAAAAATTACTTACTTGTCTAGGAGTTGAACTCGTGTCCCATCGCACCGAAAACCTTGCTCGCTAACCGCATGGCCATTGTAGTATCTATTTTTGTAGCATTTAAGCAGCAATACTTTCTGCATCAATTTTGACTTGTTTTATAGGGTATACCTTACCTATGTATGTTTTTTTGTGGAAAAAAGAGAACTTATGGAATCAAAATTGACACGAAGATGATGTAGAAGTCCAAAAAAGTGTTTTTTTTTTTATACCGTCCTTTGGTATGTGCGTTTGGGCATTATTTTAAATTTGTTAATGTGTTGCTTTTTAATAGCGCAACCGATTTTGATATAGCCTTCAATATATTGCTACCTAATATTTCAAACAATATTACATTTAAAAATATAAAAAAATATTTTTTTATCCAAAAAAAAACAATGAACAAAAATTCAAAATATTTTATAGGACTTCTTGCTTTTTTGATATTTTTCCTTAAAATGTAGCTGCATTATATTTGATAACCACAAGAAACAAATACAAGCCTGTTATATCATATACATACCTATACATGTGTACATTAGTATACTCGAGAGTAAGTATAAATGATGTAAAATGGCGGCATCATGGTGCACTTCATTTGCGGAGCACAAAAATATCTACAGATATAAAATAGAAACATTCCGCTCTATAAATAAAACACAAGTGGTGTTATAGCAGATACATGCAGTTTAACTTACTATTACCATATTTACTGTATCACTATTGGAGTAAGAACTCTCCCCGTCGTTTAAAGGAATCAATATAGTACGATTATAGACGCATTGGCGCAATACACCTGTAAAACTAACAAAAAGTGCAACAGATGATATGTTTACGATGAGTTTAACTTCTATAACGTATTAAATTTCTATCAGAGGTTTTAAATGGGTGTTAAAGGTACGAATAACTCTAAAATATCTGAAATCGGAAGTAATTTTGTTAGATGAATTTAAACTTAAATCCAGATGAATTTACATTAAATTTGTATGATTTACATCAAGATTTTAAGTTGTAATCTGGATGTATTGAGTGAATAATATGGCCGTAAGGGTCACTTCTACCCTTTGTTGATCTGATGAGCTTGAACTGACTCGACTCCGCTCCTGAGTCGAAAATTTGTGCTAAAAGAAACTGGGTTCTTGGTTGAGGAGTTAACTTGAGAAACACCCCTGTCAAGTCAACTCATTATTTACTACGTTTCCATGTGGCATTTAAATGAGCTTGAACTCGATTCGGCCCTTTGTATACCTGCATCGAGTTGAAATGAGTAAGCTTGAGAGCCTAGCCTGTTTGTTTTACGTAAAATTTTCACCAAGTTCATGTTTTTTTTTATGAGTTTTGACAGGAAAATGTGAATGGCCGCGTTCATCATCACATTTGACAGTTCTGAACTGTCATTTTTAGAGCTTCTGATTAGGGGGGTTCACATTCAACGACGTGTCGACCGACCCGAGTCGTTTTGCTAGCGTTCACATTCTACGACCGTTTCGCCGACTTCATTTGAAAACAAAATTTCAATGAGCAAACATTACGCGTATTTAATTTTTAACACCAATATAACCGCACTTTTTTTGATTTTTTGCATTTCTATTTATTGTTTAACTTCGATTTCAACGCGTGCTAATTAAATCTTACATACAAAAATAGAAAAAAGATACAAAATTAAAATCATCGGTCGTTCAACTAGTGTTCACATTTACTACAACGGTCGACCGACCCAGCAAAATATTAAAAAATTTGAACTACACAACAAGTCGATCGACGGTCGTTCGACTGCTGTTCACATTACAAAATACTGCCCACTAGATACATGTTGATCAACTTGTCGTTGAATGTGAACCCCCCTATTGGCCAGCAGTCATAAAAACTCAGTTGACGTCGATTAACATTTTGTTTTTATTATTTTTTCCACTTTAAAATCAAAATCCGAAAAGCGATACGAGACCTAAACGATCAGACCACACACCAACAAAAAAAACTGGATCAAGAACTGTTTTTTTGTTGCTTTTAGCTGTCATCTGAATTTTCAGATAGAATTTTTCATCTGAAAATTCAGAAAAAAACGTAAGAAACGTAACTTAAATAATTTCAGACTTTTTTTTGCGTTCAGTGTTACGTTTTTCAGAACTGAACTTTTAGGGGCCGCGTTCAACCTACATCTAAAATTTCAGATATCTGATGTCGTTTTTCTTTCAGCCAAAAAAAATTGATCCCTGTGAGGGATTTTGATCCCGGACAAGTTTTTGCATTACATTCAACCAAAAAAAATCAATCCCTGACAATTCGGGATCAAAATCTCTGATCCCGAATTAAAGAGAGATTTACACCTACATGAAACACCCACTTGCACACACATGGTCTTATTAATTAGATTTTTGGCTGTTTAAACTATGTCTAAGTATTTTGAAACAGTCGGAAATATGCTTTTTTAATAAAAAAAATATTGCATTTCTCTAGATTTAGACAATAGATTAGGTTGTCTAAAGCAAGATAAAAAGATAGATTACTTTAGCAAAAATTAGAAAGGTTTTTTAAAAACTTGGACGGCTGTCTAAAGTTAGACAATGTTTATTAATAAGACCAACACTATTTATAACACGTCATTTTGTGCTTTTGTGTGATTCTGTGATTCTATGATTTTCTATTTCATTTGCATTCCGTTTTTGATTCTTTGCCTATCAAAATTATTTTTTGTTTTATTAAATTAAAATTATTTTTGACAAAATTAAATTTGACATCCCACACATTGTTGTGGGCTTGACAGATTTTGGGTTTCTTTAATTCCAAAGAAAATGTTCTGGCGTTGTGTGTCAAGGACTGGCATGCTAGCGTTAGCTCGGCTTGAACTCGCCGGATTGGGTGGGATCTTGTCCACACACAACTTCACCTCGCCCACTACAAAACATATATCATGCCAACAGTATCTTAATAATTAATGAAAAGATAATTAAATTGAATAAAAAGCAGACGGACATTATCACTCGAGGGTGCTGTGATGTAATTCAGCAGGGCCTTAGCCCACCCTACCTTGGGAGTCGTCGGCCATAGTTTGACTCCCCCTTGACTCAAACTTACCTTTTACCGTATCTCAGTCCTTCATCACCAAATATCAGGTCGCCATCCACATCCCCTAAAAAAAAAACTAACAATAAGCCATCAAGCTAATTGCTTGACGAGAAAAACAAGAAATTTCATCCATTATGGTGCGATTCACAATGCTAAGTTTTATTAATAAAGAGATTCATCAAATGTATATATATTTATATTTTTGAGGAACAATCATTTATTTATGGAAATTTTGCTTAATATTAATGTCTAATCAAAAAAAAAGAAAAGGATCTTAATAACAAAACAAAAAAAAGTACAATTTGAAATCATAGAAAGAGGGAAATTTAGAAATATAAGTAAGTTTGGGACATACAAGAAACGTATATTTGTATAGGCTTCCACCTAGCTTCCACCTTCCAGTATTCTGAAGAACCAAAGAAAGGTATTTTGTAATAATAACTTGCTTTTCTAACTCGATCACCTGCCTTGAGCTCAATTGGGATTTCGAAAACTTTTTCTCATAAAAAAAAAATCTTGAGACTGTCCTTTTAACTTCATAAAATAAAAAAAAAGGTGAAACTAAATATCGACCTCCAATATATACTGACAAACAGTTATTCAAATAAAAAAGGTCCGTTACTTATATTTTTACAGCCACAAGAAAAAACAGGATACCATAAAAAAAGGTCAAAATAAAGGATTACAACTCCTTGCAAAAAAAAATCTAAGTAACAAAAAAAACTATCGCACCAATTTTGATTTTAATATAAATCCTTAAATCCGCATGGATTCCCGAAACAAAAAAAAAAGGAACACGTGTTACTGAACAGTTAAAATATCTATATATTGTGTATTGGAATGCTTGAAGTTAACGAATCTGGACTTCGTGAACAAATATGGGATTCGCTAATTCTTGCTGCTAGTTGTTTCGTGATTTTATTGCTTGGTGATAATCTTGCGACTTGATTGATGTCTTGAGCGCAACTTGCAATGCATAAATCGTATGATTGTAGCACACCGAAAACAAAGGGAGGGGGCGGGCGATCACGACTTTTCTTCACTCACGTCAGTGATCGCCAGCTTTACACAAACCTAATAACAAAGAAAGATAATACAAAATATTATACCGGCATATTACGATATCCTTATGAATGACAGAAATTTCTAATCCCGAATTTATATAAAAACAAAGGACCACTTACCCCCTTAATTCAAATTCGATAATCTGCAATTCGTGTTCTTCTAGGACTTTATTATGGCTGTCGATAGCCAATATTTTGTTTCCTATCGGTCAAAAAGAAGGAAAACGATGGGTACAGAATAAATATTCTGAAAAAGTAACAAAAAAAAAGGTATATTAACTTCTTGTGCACATACATGTACATACTTTTGTACATGTACATATATATATATATACATATATATATACATACATACATATATATATATATATGTACCGCTACACACGTGATCAGATGCACGTTTCCGGGATTTCATAACGAAGCTTTTGGTTCTTATTATTCTGCACTTTTTTTATACAAGTGGACTTACCCTTAGACAAAAAAAAAAGGGAATATATCCCTCGAGGATATAGCACCAGGATTCTCTCTGGGGGCCGGCCGCCACGTTTTTTTTTTGTTTTAATTTCCCACCTTCTAGTGGATAAGTTTTTTCTTAAACCTCCCTTTTATTTTTCTTATTTTTGAGCTCTGCTCCTTTTTTTGTATGGGGAGTATCTAATTAAAGAAAGGCACTTCAATGTTCAACCTTTCGATTTGGCGGTCGGTAATATTTTGCTTCAATTCAACGATATCTTCCACTATCCCAATCCAACCCGTTCCGCTCCACGATTCGCTTCCTACGTTCACACGTAGGAACTAACTCCGCGTCTCCATTGGCAATATTAGAGGCAATGGCAATGCGCAATGTTAATTGCTTCAAACACTGCCGAGGGATCCCCGAAATAAAGATAGAGTTGGAATCGCAAATAAATTTATTAAATCGTGTAAGATGAGCAGCCACGATCTGAGTTAATACCGATATGCTTTCATTAAAAGTATTTTTTTTCTTTGGGGTTTGGCGGTTTGTAAAAAAAAAATAAATGAAACCATTTTTGATACGGAACTGTCAGATCGCAGATTTTCCCCCCTTTTACTGATACCAACACTATTTTCAGCTCATTAAATTTGACGGTTATTCGGTATATTTGTTTTACAGACACGACATTACGCAAATACAACAGAACAAATAACCCAAGTAAAAAGGTGTTAAATCAAAAAGACTTTTATTTGACTTTTTTTTTCTGATTGAAGCATTTGTTTGTCATTCGTACGTATAAGCGTCAGATCTAGACTCTTCTACATTGCCCGTCTAAATCCCACCTACTAACACATACGACATCTACTTTTCATACCTGGAATTATTATCACCTACTCGGAACAAGAACAAGACAGAAATTACATTCCAACAGTGAACTGTCAAAATATAACAAGGAAACACAAACAGCAAAAAATATTAGATGTCGGAGCATTAACGGAGGTAAGTAGTTCACCCAATTGTTTATATTTAATTAAATTAAAATAACCAAATCCATTGCAACTTTAATCACAATATGTAGGTAGGTGGCGTTTATATTCTCCAGCCACCAACGGATGTTTTTGGGAGCCCCCACATCCTCGAGAATAAAAGTAATTAAAAAGGTAACTAGGGGTGTCCTTTGAAAACATTTATTACCCTGTATAGTTAGCTAAATACCTTCTCCCTAATTTGCAGCACATACCGAACATTTTTGGATCAATCGGATCACCGACAGCGATCAGCACCAGACTATGCCTTCTGGGTGTTCATAACAAAACACAGGACTTGGAGTGACGTTCCCCGATGACAAGGACAGTGAAAGGACACCTTTGATCCTAGAATTCTTCGCGTTTTATTTTTTTTTTGTATATTAGTAGTTCATATATCTATAAATATGTAAGAACCACCACATATTTTTCATGGTGAGTGGGCGAATTCACATAGGCATACACCTTTAAACAACCCAATGAAAAAGGAAGACAATAAATAATCAAGTACGGTTAAGGTATGAAATAATTTTTTTTGGTATTTTACCCATTGATAGGGGTGGTTTGTCGTAGTTTATAGATAGTTCGTGGTATGTACTAATGGTTATAGAGCTTATTTCGCGATGTGGGGAAGAACCCTCATAAGCCGGGCAATAACAAATCCTTTAAATTTTCTACTGGAGTTATAAAAAAAAAGGGAAGGGGGTTAAGTACGTCCCGAGTGTATGGCTTACTACTTCGTTTTATAAATTCGCATTTGCCGTTTCGCTTGTTCCTATTTTGCTCTCACGTGTTAAACGAACATATTTATCACGTTAAAGACATTTTAAATGTAAATGTAAAAGGCATAGCGGATGGAAGTAAATAAATTATTATATACCAAAAAACTACGAAAAAAATAAGCAAAACGATATAAGAGGGGTTTAATACCTTAACAAATAAATAAATAAATAAAACAAAAAAAAAGAAGTAATGAAATAATTAATTGGAGATATGTAGTAAATTTAGTAAATTTAAACTAGGATCTGAACACATGAGGTATCAATAACAACAAAGAAACCGATCCTCATAGAAAATAAATAAATACATAAATCAATAAGTTAACAAAGTAAGAATTTAAATGAAAGGTTTTAACGCATGAACAAACAAAAGAACCAGCTAACATATGATTTGAATAAATGAATAAATATTATATACAATAGATAAATAAATAAATGGACGTATACCTATAGATGAATTAACAAGTGAATAAATTAATGGTTTGACAAGTAAATAATCGAACAAAAAAAATAAGTTAATGAAACAAATAAATAATTAAGTAATTTAACAAATAAATAAATAAATAGATAAATAAATAAATAAATAAATAAATAAATAAATAAATAAATAAATAAATAAATAATTAAATAAATCAATAAATAAATAAATAAATAAATAAATAAATAAATAAATAAATAATTAAATAAATAAATAAATAAATAAATAAATAAATAAATAAATTGACATACAAATAAATAATTAAGTAAATAAATAAATGTGGCTATGATAAATAAATACTTCACTTAACTATAACTAATATTGCGAACTTAACCCTAGATGATTAACATAAATATCACAGGGTCTGATGCATGGACTTCACTGTTTCAATAAATAATTAATAAATTAACGTTAAATTCCCAAATATAGCAACGAATATACCATTAATTTACAGGTAAATATGAAACCAAAAAAAATTAAGGAAATATAGGCATAATATATGTGATAATATACAAAAATACATAGATACATAAGATAAAACAAATAAATATGTTGCCATACCGAACAATCATACAAGTAATTTCAGCTAGATTCATTGTTTAATGTCTTTAGCGTGATAAATTCCAATAGTTTTTCCTGATAAGTTTTCTAATTCGTATAGGTTTTTTCCGATGGCCTTAACGACTCGACATTTAATAAATTTAGGACATAGTTTGGCACTAAGGTATTTTGAACTATCACTAAGGATAAAGTTCCTACGGAATACCTCTTGGCCAGGCAAGAATCGTACATTGCGGGCGCGGGTATTGTATTTTTGTGCGCTTTTTTCATTAACTTTAAATATGCTTTCTTTAATTTTGTCTCGCATACACTGCAGACGTGTATGTCTAGAAAGGGTCATAAATTCGCCGTCTTCTAAGGAGTTCAATTTTTCAGCTAGCTCATAACAACTTCCATGAGTCATCATGTTTAATCCGAATAGTGCGAAATATGGTGACACTCCTGTTGAAGAGTGAACCGCACTCCTAAGGGCGCAAGCTATGTCACTCAAATGCAGATCCCAATCGCGCTGATCTTCTTTGAGGTAGGAGCGAATAGCGGCTAAGAGAGTTCGATTAACTCTCTCAGACGCATTTGACTGGGGAGAGTAGTTTGCCGTTTTGAAATGACGAATACCATATGTCTGTATAAAATTTTGGAAATCTTTAGAAAGGAACTGTTTTCCATTATCAGAATGTATTATCTGAGGCACCCCGAATATGTTAAAGATGTTTTCTTGAAGAAATTTAATAATACTCGATGCGTTAGCTTTTCGCAAGGACTTAAAAAAGACAAACTTGGACAAGTGATCGAGGACAATAAAGACGAAACTATTACCGGACCTAGAACGCGGATACGGACCTAAAAAGTCGACATATAACTTTTGAAAGGGACGATCAACGCTGTACACACTTGACATAGGAGGACGTAAAACTTGATTTGACGGTTTGCATTGAATACAAGTGGCACATTTCGCAATATATTCGCGGATTTGAATCGTCATATTTGGCCAATAGAAATATTCGCGGATTCTTTTAAGCGTTTTGGCTATTCCTCCGTGTGCAACTTGTGGAGGATTATGGGCACGAACAATTATATCGTTTGTAAGTTCAGAAGGTACCCATAATCTCCAGGAGTGCTCAACAGTGGAAGGATCGTCCTGTGTCGGTAAGAAACGTTTGTACAAAAAGTTATCTTCGATTTTAAGATCCGGCAGGCGATCTTGATTTTCTTTGACGGTTTCAATTAAATTTAAATACTCTTCAGAGTTAAACTCGTCGGATTTAAGATCTATTAATGGAGCTACTTTTTCTAATGTGACACTTTCTACTTCCATATATACTCTCGATAGCGTGTCAGGGACAACATTTAGTGAACCTTTTCTGTGTTCAATATCAAAAGAGAACGCTTGCAGTTGCAGACTCCACCGTGCGAGTCGGCCGCTCAGGTCTCTTAGACTCATGAGCCATTTTAAACTGGAATGGTCGGTTATGATGGTGAATAGCATTCCTTCCACATAGGGTCTGAATTTTTGAACCGCTAAAACTGCTGCAAGGCATTCCTTTTCAGTGACACTGTAATTTTTTTGGCATTTGTTTAACTTCTGTGAGAAGTATGAAATCGGAGACTCTACCTCAGCGTCGTTTTTCTGAAAGAGCACCGCCCCTACACCTGTGTTAGATGCGTCACATTGAATGAAAAATCGTTTTGTAAAGTCAGGGTGTGATAATACCGGGGCTGATGCTAAGGCCTTTTTCAACTTCTCAAAGGCCTCCAGAGCTTCATCCGTCATTTTAAATTTTGAGCTACTCTTTTTTAGAGTTTCGGTGATTGGTGCCGTCAAAGACGAGAATTCCCGTATAAACCTACGGTACCACCCTGCTAGACCAAGCAGTCTGCGAACCTGTTTTGCCGTTTTTGGGATCGGAAAATTCTCGATCGCCTCAACTTTAGCGGGGTCTGTCCTGATGTTCCCACCACCAACGATGAAGCCCAGATACTTCAATTCTTTGAAGCAGAATTTTGACTTCGAAACGTTGATGGTAAGACCAGCTTTGTTGAGGCACGCAGCAACTTCGTCCAGCAGAGCGAGGTGGGTCTCAAAATCCGGAGCGATGACGAGCAGATCATCGAGATAAACGAAAACACGATCCCGTAACCTTGAGGGAATGACCTTGTCCATCAACTGGCATAACCTTTGGGCTGCATTGCACAATCCAAAGGGCATGACAGTAAAATGGTACAAGGGCCGTCCCGGTATTGTGAAAGCAGTCTTCTCCCTGCTTTGCTCATCCAGCGGTATTTGCCAGAATGCGTCTTTGAGATCGATACTACTAATGAAAATAGTATCGTGGAGACGACTGAAGATGCCTTCGAGATTGGGGAGAGGATATGCATTTTTTTTCGTGAGGGAGTTCAGCTTACGTGAGTCCAGACACAGACGATTTTTGCCGGGTTTCTGTATCAGGACCACTGGCGAACTCCAAGGGCTCTCACTCTCTTCAATCACTCCCAGGCTCAACATTCTATCTATCTCGGCATACATTAAGGCTTGTACCGCTGGAGAGACGGGATAGTGACGCTGTTTTACTGGAACCGCGTCTCCGGTCTCGATGACATGCTCGACAAGACTCGTCTTCCCAAGACCGTACCTGGTATAACACCGAAATTTTCGCCTGACAGCGTCCAATCTCGATTCCTGCTCTGGAGACAATTGGTGAGTATCCAAAGCTTCCTTTGCCTCAGGTAGCTTAACCTCGCTGACGATTTCAGGTGCAAGATTGAATGCCTTCCAGAAATCGACGCCGAGGTAGAGTTCCTGATCTAAGCTAGGCACGAGATAAAACGTAATATTCTTGTTTGTGTTTTTGTATTGTACATCTATATTTAATTTTCCTATTATGGATTGATCTTTTCCATCTGCGGTTTTAACGTTTGACACAAAAGGAGAAATACGAACGTTAAGTTCCTTAACAAAATCTCTGCATCCTTTGCCAAGAATGCTGACGCTCGCACCGCTGTCCAGCAAGCCGAGCATTTCTTTCTCACAAATTTTAATTTTGGCGTAAGGCCTCGGATCCCCTGAAACGTCTATAACCGTAGACAAAAGGTTGCATCGTGTTTGCTTTCGAATTTTATACCTATTCCTAGCTTTAAGTATCTTATTTTTGATAGTCCCATTGAAAATTCTTTCCTTGGCCTTGTTATACTCCTCAATTCTTACATGTAATGGCTTAACATAACTAAATTTTACTATATTATTAACACTTCCTTCATTTTCTTTATTTTCTCTTTTCAAAACTTTAATTATTCCTTCTTCTCTTTCTTTGTCTAGCTCCTCTTCTAATGGCTGTGTTAGTTTAAATTTTCGGGAATCTGAGTCGAACGCGACTCCCCCGTTGAAATCGCGCTCTTCCTTCTGTTTTCCGGTTTGCATTTCGGACAATTTGCAACAATTACATTGGCTTCACCACAACGGAAACAAAATATGTTTTGTTTGGGAGATGGGCACTCCCAGTACAAATGTCCATCCACCTTGCAATTCCAGCAGTTAAGGGCTTTGTTTGCTGGCCTAGGCCTATTATTATTTATGTAATTCATTGCTGCTAGATGATCTTCATACTGATTCGGATTATCATCATAATACTGAATCTCGTTTGCAGTCATTTTAAGAGGTTGCCTGAATTGTCTAACGTTATAAGATTCTTTAGGCGGAAAAGCATTTTCGGCCTCTTTGCAGGCAAATCTTAGCTGGTCCAAGGAAAATATTGCCATCGGATAAACTAACCTCCCGATTTTATCATTAAGATTCCGTTTCAGCAATTTTATCAGTTCAGATTCTGGCATTGGGGCTTTCAACTGAGATTTTAACTTTGAAATAACAGTAAAATAGCTCTCACAGGACTCGAGAGCGCCTTGTTTTCTATCTGACATCTCTCGCATTATTTCAATATCTGATTTGCAGTTTCTGAAGTGTAATAATAAGGCATCACGCAACATTGGCCAATCGGGGCGGTAGTTTGATCTTTGGAACTCCCAGTACCAGTCTTGCGCTGATCCTGATAATGTTAAATGAAACTGTTTAAGGACTTCGTGCCAAGGGCACCCATACTGGGTTTGGAGAGTTTCTAGACGGAATATAAAGTCTTCGACCGTCATATTCTCTGGCTTGCCATCAAATTTTAGGCCCCATCGGTCAATTTTAATCAAATCGCGATAGCCTCTGCCCAAATACGGGTTTAGGTCATAGGGATTTGACGGACTTTGATGAAAACCTTCATAATTCTCACTACTTAAAAATTGCGTTGGTTGTTGCTTATTAGAGTTTGGCATTCTATTATGGCTAGAGGGTATGAAATTATTATTGATAGGCTTGAAACTATGTAAAGGTGGAGATCGTTGAATGGATGGATTGGCGTTAATGTTTTGAACTGGTAGATGTAATGGTTGGTTTCGGGGTAACTGCTGTTGATATGGGTGTTGTTGGGCTGGCTGTTGTGGGTCTAGCGAAAGATAATGTGCTTGTTGGATACGGGTCTGCGATTGGTGTTGTATGCTTGGTTGTTTTTGCTGCCTTTGTGGTAATGGCTTTCTTAACGAATTCGAGTTAGTAAGCTTCGAAACAGGATTTTCTTGTGTAATCAGCGGGCGAGTGGCCGTATTAATTTCACTTAGAAAGTCTATAAAGTTGTCTTTCATAATTTTCTTGATGCTTTCCGAAATATCCGACTTCATTGATTCCGCATAAGATGAAAATGCGTTCACTATAGCCAAATTGACATAAGCTTTTAAGTCATTGGGAACTGAGTCTGAAGAGTTCGCAATTTGTTCAGGTCGGTTAGCATTTTCTAAAATTTCCTGATTGCGTATAGTCCGAATACTATTATTGAGATCTAATGAAGCTGCACCTTCGTGGCTGATACTACTATATGAAGGGGCCATAATGGAATCAGAAAGTCCATTTGATTGTTCCCCATCCATAGACACATTCAACAATGGAATTTGACTCTGAAAATTAGTTGGAATCGGTGTTCGTTGAACACGAGGGAACGGTTGTACATTCAGGCTATCCATGTTGTTATCAGTTTGTGTAATCTGTTTGTCACACTGGATCACCGAGGAAGTTGCTCCTTGAGCAGAATTCTCAGGTATAATTCCTTCTGCCTGTTGGGGCGAATTGGATTGGTTGGCAGGCCGTGGAGCGGAATCGGAGGGATGCGGTGGTATTACTTCCGCTCTCGTGCTTGGTTGAGGAGGGCTAAGGTGTAAGGGACTAAGGCTGTATAGCAGACGATCTTGTTCACTGGGGTTTAGCCTGTTAGACGACCTAGAACCTTTCTTTTTGACCGTACCTGTTTTCGTATTTTGCTTATCGTCTCTTTCGGTAATTACCATTTTAAAGTAGGTATTATATTAATTTCTTTAAAGAAATGATTTATTTGATAAAAATCGCACAAAAAAATTTGAAACTTACTTGTAAGCTTTAGACAATAAGATATTTAAAAAGACAATCTCTTTTAATTTAGGTGTGTCTGTGTGAATAGCATGTATAGTGTATCCCTGTATATAATGAGATAACTTACCAATAAAAAAAAGAAACAAATAAAAAAAAATTTCACGTATTTAGCACTACCCTAAAGTAAAGTTTTTAAACAAAATATATACCTAAGGAAATTATGCAACGTAAAAGTTTAGGATAAGAATTTATCAATTAATTTGAAAAATGTTATCTATGAATTAGAAAAAAAGGTTTCAAAACAAAAATATATATAAGTTTTGTTTTATTTGTTATCTTGTGTTCTCATATCGTACGGGGATGCTTCAGGTAACTTTCTCGGTGGCGGTGTTTTTTTTTTTTTTTTTTTTTTTTTTTTTGATGAATTTGGACTGAGCTGGTAAAGGTAATTATGGAAAGATATAAAGTACTATCGGACGGACGATTTATGAATGTCTCCCTCTGAGTGGTAAGAAACTATAAACAAAATAAACGCTGGACAAACGTGTTGCTATCTATAAGCTTCCGCAATTCTAGACTGGCCTGAGACCTCCGCTAGAAGTCATGAAGCTTTCAGATAAGCAATACATTACATACAAGGAAAAGAGATAGCGAAAGAAAATTGTGCAACTGTGTCGGCATTTCGCCATCCTGCAGGTCACAATTCTTTGTAGAAAAAAACAAGACAAATGATTGAAAGGTAAAGTTAGAAAATAGAAAAATAAAGTGTGTGACATTTAAGGATGGGTTAAGACAGGACAAAACACAGTTTAATTATTGTTGTCATCATCATCTTGTTTGCTCGTCGCAAATGATAAGGTATGTTAAAAAACTTTCCTTAATCATGACATACGAGTTGCCGATGATGATGACAAGAACAATTAGGGATTATTTGAAATTTGGAAAAAAAAACAAAAATAGACATTAACAAAGACCAACGTTACGGGCGCCATTTGTTGTGGGCTTGACAGATTTTGGGTTTCTTTAATTCCAAAGAAAATGTTCTGGCGTTGTGTGTCAAGGACTGGCATGCTAGCGTTAGCTCGGCTTGAACTCGCCGGATTGGGTGGGATCTTGTCCACACACAACTTCACCTCGCCCACTACAAAACATATATCATGCCAACAGTATCTTAATAATTAATGAAAAGATAATTAAATTGAATAAAAAGCAGACGGACATTATCACTCGAGGGTGCTGTGATGTAATTCAGCAGGGCCTTAGCCCACCCTACCTTGGGAGTCGTCGGCCATAGTTTGACTCCCCCTTGACTCAAACTTACCTTTTACCGTATCTCAGTCCTTCATCACCAAATATCAGGTCGCCATCCACATCCCCTAAAAAAAAAACTAACAATAAGCCATCAAGCTAATTGCTTGACGAGAAAAACAAGAAATTTCATCCATTATGGTGCGATTCACAATGCTAAGTTTTATTAATAAAGAGATTCATCAAATGTATATATATTTATATTTTTGAGGAACAATCATTTATTTATGGAAATTTTGCTTAATATTAATGTCTAATCAAAAAAAAAGAAAAGGATCTTAATAACAAAACAAAAAAAAGTACAATTTGAAATCATAGAAAGAGGGAAATTTAGAAATATAAGTAAGTTTGGGACATACAAGAAACGTATATTTGTATAGGCTTCCACCTAGCTTCCACCTTCCAGTATTCTGAAGAACCAAAGAAAGGTATTTTGTAATAATAACTTGCTTTTCTAACTCGATCACCTGCCTTGAGCTCAATTGGGATTTCGAAAACTTTTTCTCATAAAAAAAAAATCTTGAGACTGTCCTTTTAACTTCATAAAATAAAAAAAAAGGTGAAACTAAATATCGACCTCCAATATATACTGACAAACAGTTATTCAAATAAAAAAGGTCCGTTACTTATATTTTTACAGCCACAAGAAAAAACAGGATACCATAAAAAAAGGTCAAAATAAAGGATTACAACTCCTTGCAAAAAAAAATCTAAGTAACAAAAAAAACTATCGCACCAATTTTGATTTTAATATAAATCCTTAAATCCGCATGGATTCCCGAAACAAAAAAAAAAGGAACACGTGTTACTGAACAGTTAAAATATCTATATATTGTGTATTGGAATGCTTGAAGTTAACGAATCTGGACTTCGTGAACAAATATGGGATTCGCTAATTCTTGCTGCTAGTTGTTTCGTGATTTTATTGCTTGGTGATAATCTTGCGACTTGATTGATGTCTTGAGCGCAACTTGCAATGCATAAATCGTATGATTGTAGCACACCGAAAACAAAGGGAGGGGGCGGGCGATCACGACTTTTCTTCACTCACGTCAGTGATCGCCAGCTTTACACAAACCTAATAACAAAGAAAGATAATACAAAATATTATACCGGCATATTACGATATCCTTATGAATGACAGAAATTTCTAATCCCGAATTTATATAAAAACAAAGGACCACTTACCCCCTTAATTCAAATTCGATAATCTGCAATTCGTGTTCTTCTAGGACTTTATTATGGCTGTCGATAGCCAATATTTTGTTTCCTATCGGTCAAAAAGAAGGAAAACGATGGGTACAGAATAAATATTCTGAAAAAGTAACAAAAAAAAAGGTATATTAACTTCTTGTGCACATACATGTACATACTTTTGTACATGTACATATATATATATATACATATATATATACATACATACATATATATATATATATGTACCGCTACACACGTGATCAGATGCACGTTTCCGGGATTTCATAACGAAGCTTTTGGTTCTTATTATTCTGCACTTTTTTTATACAAGTGGACTTACCCTTAGACAAAAAAAAAAGGGAATATATCCCTCGAGGATATAGCACCAGGATTCTCTCTGGGGGCCGGCCGCCACGTTTTTTTTTTGTTTTAATTTCCCACCTTCTAGTGGATAAGTTTTTTCTTAAACCTCCCTTTTATTTTTCTTATTTTTGAGCTCTGCTCCTTTTTTTGTATGGGGAGTATCTAATTAAAGAAAGGCACTTCAATGTTCAACCTTTCGATTTGGCGGTCGGTAATATTTTGCTTCAATTCAACGATATCTTCCACTATCCCAATCCAACCCGTTCCGCTCCACGATTCGCTTCCTACGTTCACACGTAGGAACTAACTCCGCGTCTCCATTGGCAATATTAGAGGCAATGGCAATGCGCAATGTTAATTGCTTCAAACACTGCCGAGGGATCCCCGAAATAAAGATAGAGTTGGAATCGCAAATAAATTTATTAAATCGTGTAAGATGAGCAGCCACGATCTGAGTTAATACCGATATGCTTTCATTAAAAGTATTTTTTTTCTTTGGGGTTTGGCGGTTTGTAAAAAAAAAATAAATGAAACCATTTTTGATACGGAACTGTCAGATCGCAGATTTTCCCCCCTTTTACTGATACCAACACTATTTTCAGCTCATTAAATTTGACGGTTATTCGGTATATTTGTTTTACAGACACGACATTACGCAAATACAACAGAACAAATAACCCAAGTAAAAAGGTGTTAAATCAAAAAGACTTTTATTTGACTTTTTTTTTCTGATTGAAGCATTTGTTTGTCATTCGTACGTATAAGCGTCAGATCTAGACTCTTCTACATTGCCCGTCTAAATCCCACCTACTAACACATACGACATCTACTTTTCATACCTGGAATTATTATCACCTACTCGGAACAAGAACAAGACAGAAATTACATTCCAACAGTGAACTGTCAAAATATAACAAGGAAACACAAACAGCAAAAAATATTAGATGTCGGAGCATTAACGGAGGTAAGTAGTTCACCCAATTGTTTATATTTAATTAAATTAAAATAACCAAATCCATTGCAACTTTAATCACAATATGTAGGTAGGTGGCGTTTATATTCTCCAGCCACCAACGGATGTTTTTGGGAGCCCCCACATCCTCGAGAATAAAAGTAATTAAAAAGGTAACTAGGGGTGTCCTTTGAAAACATTTATTACCCTGTATAGTTAGCTAAATACCTTCTCCCTAATTTGCAGCACATACCGAACATTTTTGGATCAATCGGATCACCGACAGCGATCAGCACCAGACTATGCCTTCTGGGTGTTCATAACAACATACATTTGCAAACAAAAAACAATTCCAATCTGCGTTTCTTTTGCCAAGAAAATTCGTGATCCGGGATCAAAATCCCTATTTGCAAAAGAAAAACGACATGAATTTTTGGAGCTTCTGATTGGCCAGCTGTCATAAAAAGTTAGATGACTTTTAGTGACTTTTAGTTACGTTTAGTTACGTTTATTCTGAAATTTCAGACAAGAAAATTTCATCTGAAAATTCAGATGACAGTTGTTTGTGGTGGGGGAAGTGTAAAAAGAGCTGAAGTGCTACACATCAAATTGAACTTTATGATTTTTGGTGTGGTTAGTGGTTGATGTGTGCTTATAAGTTTTTATAATAAAATTGTAATATTTACTTATTTAATTAAAAGAACTTTTTGTTAATTGTTTAGTGACTCTTTGAATAAAAGGAATGATTTGTCTTCGAAAACTATTCCCATAATTGTCAATCGGATTATTTTGGAACAATTTTGCATTGAAGTTATAATAAATTTACTGCACAATAACAAACAAACCTGTTGCTAATCTTTTTACATAAAATTTCATCTACAAAGCTCATGCTAAATTAAAAATTTACGAACATATAAAGTTCTCTTTTATTTCCATTCTATGCAAATTCAATAAGTGAATACGGGAATTTGACACAGTGGCTATTGACTGAAATTTCAGATTTTTTTTGCGTTCAATAAAAAAATCTTAAATTTCAGAATCTGAAATTTCAGATTTCTTTGCTTTGAACGTACCCAATTTGCAAGAAATTTCACGTTACCAAAGTCCCCTTTCACACAGGGCAACTGAGTTGCCGGCAACAATGAGTTCATTGGCGAGAAGGGCAGGAAGAAAGAGGGGGAAATGAAATCTCCCCGGTCAATAAATTCAGGAGATTTTTTTGACGTTTCTCTTCACACTACGTTTGTGTGCGTTCAATCAAGGTAGTTTAAAAGGAAAATAAAGAAAATCTCCGGGTTTTTGTTGCTTGCGTGTGAAAGGTACAAGAGATTGTTGAGGAGATTTAAAGAAAACGTCAAAAAAATCACCAGCAACTAGTATCTTCGTGTGAAAGGGGACAAACGGATCAATTTAATGTAAGGCAAACAATAAACAAAAGACGATGTTGGCAAACAAATATAAGAAGATTTCTGATTCTCTCAACAAATAGTTATCGTTTAAGTTCTAAAAAAGTTAAAGCATATTTTAAAAACATTAAAATATAATTTAATAGCCTTAAAAACTATGAAATGTTCAATAATTGGTTGCAATTCATCGCGGCTCGGTCAGCGTGTATTTCTACACAGGCAGGCTTGTTCAATTTTAAAGATAATCTTATATGTTTAAATAAATATTTTTAGATTGTATCATGAGGGAAAATTTAATAAAGACTGGATAGAGGCAATAACATCCTTAAACGGCCAGTGTATCGACGCCCTCAAAACCTCGAAATCATTTGTGGTATGCGAAATGCATTTTGAAAGAAAGTTCCAATTACAAAATGGACCAAAAGGGCATTTAAAACCAGGAGCAGTTCCAACTATATTCCCTAATATATTGCAAGAAGCTAAGAAGTAAGTTAAAACCGTTATTTATTTCTTGTTAAAAAGCATACGATTCCTATAATTCTAGCGAAAGTGAGATTGTCAGTTTGGGACTTAAAGAAATTGAAAAGTAAGTATGTACCTAGGAACAATGGTTTTTTTATTTAATTGAATTTCTTTTCACCAAATACCTATCTATTTATAATTTTTAGAGGCAGTATTGGCAATTCGCTGTCAGAATATAACTTTGAAAAACCAAGCTCTAGGATAAACATTCTGGTTAATAGGTACGCAACTAAAGTGTATTAATTTAATTTGATATTAATTTCATATTCATAAAAAATGCAGAGAAAATACCGACTTAAAATGCAGTTTTACATCTGATAAAGAATCCATTTCAAAAGCTAACGTTTTTGTTGAAAAGTAGGTATCTATAGTTTGTCCACTAAATTTTCAGTACAGGCCATATGGGAGAGCTTTATTCAAAACACTGGTGCCTGTTGCTGCTCGCATGGAAACCAACTAGCAAATTGCCACTGAAATAAAAATTGACTCAGTGGTTCAATTGTTTTTTAATTTTGTTTGAACCAACGTACATACATCCTTATCCTTAGGCTCGAAGGTAAACTGTGTCGTTGTGTTTGTGTATTGAAGATATTCGGTTGCCACCTTGTACCAGAACGTTCTGGCTTTTGTTTAAAAACTTTAAAAATGTATATTTATGAGGGAATAATTGAACATTAGGAGCAAAAGTGCTTGTGCTGGCTGCTACCTATTCTGTTTTCGTATTAATTTTTTGTATGGCAAAATTAAAATTTAAATCAACAGATGATAACCCAACTGAGTTTTGTAGCATACTTATGACTTTTCATATGCTCACTATGGCTACCCTTTAAGAGCTTTGAATTAGCGACAGCTTATTGAAATCCACTGATGGATTTCAATGAGCCCAACTGTCGTGCCTGGGCGAAACGCTTGGACTAAAGGTCGCAAAAAAAAATCTTCCATTTGAATTTAATTCAATACAGTCCACTAAAACAATAACAAAAATAATTTTCTTTTGTTTTTGTTAATTCTCCTCTTCGAAATCCATTAAAGCCAGAGTGAAAGGTAAATATCCTATCTTCCCTGTACTAAAAATATTTAGTGGATGGAGTGTAGTTATAACTTCAAAGTAAATTTTTGTTTTCATACATTTTTTTGTAGGGCCCAAGCTGTTAAAAATTTTGATGACCAAGATACTACTACAAGAATGAATGATGATCAGTTGCTAAAGAAAGATAATGGTTCGCAAATATCCAAGGTAATGTTATGTTCTTGGAAAGACGTCAAACCTCAATAGCTTTATGGCCAAATTTTTTTCTAAACGTTATGTGTAAGTTCTTGTTTGAAGTGGTATACAGAATACATATTTGATTTGTATCAAGTAATTTCAATGGTGAACCAGAAAACTTTTGACGCTATGTAAGGTTTATTACTATTTTTTTTTTAATTTTATACGAGTACAAAAATGTCCGTTAGAACGTGGAATCAAATCTACAGCTTCCATCCACTCTACAGGCCATTTCGTTTATTGACCTTTTAAGTAGGTACGGTAACACAATTATATTTTTTGTTTAAATATTTTACTATAGGTACTACTTTAACAGCTTCGTAGAAATAGTATGTACTTAGAATTAATAGAAAACAAAATTTCGATTTGTGTGTTCTTATACATATGTATGTACATATATTCGAGGTAACCGTCGGAGCGGAATTCTCTCCGATTTCCTACGAATCGGAGACATTTTGCTTCGAGGTAGTTCTCCGACCAGCAAAATGTCTCCGATTCGGAGGAAATCGGAGAGAGTTCCGCTTCGACGGTTACCTCGATAGGGCCAATTAATAATAAATTGTATTCAACACATCCATAAAGTATAAAATAATTATTGGAAATGAATCGATCTATCGTTGTTGCTATTTCTATTTATGAATTTCAGAAAATAAAAAAGTGTGGAGTTTCTCAGTGTTCATCTCACCGAAATGTAAAAGGAATTTCGATGTTTCGAATTCCAAAAAACGTTCGGAACTCTCCGGCTTGTTTAAGAAAGTGGTCTGAAAATCTTCGAATGGATAAACCTTTTTCAAAATATTTTGTCGTTTGCAGCTTACATTTTGAAAAACATCAAATCCTTACGCCATTGAATCCAAATTATAAAAAGGCACGCCCAATTTTACTACAGAATGCAGTTCCAAGTCTTAATTTACCGAAGCCCAAAAATGTGGATATACAAAAATCAAAACAACTGTTTGAGCGTGCTGTTTGCGTTGCTAGAAGAAGGTAATTCATGAATATTACTAATTTTGTTACAGTAAATAAATAAATGCATAATTTCTTTTGAAGACGTCCATGTGAAGTAGAAGCAAAAGATCCATTAAGACTAGGTAATGAATGTGAAAGCGAGACGACCCAATGTACCAAAAGTATGCAAGTCAACTTAAATCCGTATTTTATTTTGAGTTCATTTTGCGAAACGGACGAAAAGCTAAATGCATTGACAGGTCTGGATGACAAATCAATGTTAGATACCTTAGTCAATGAATCTCTTAAATTAAGAGAAGATGACAACGTTTGTATGGCGATGAAGGACAGAATTATCTTAACCATGTGCAAACTAAAAACCAATCTTAATTTTGCACAGTTGGCTATTTTATTTCAACTCAATGATAAAATAACCGCAGACTATTTCACCGATACCATAAAACATTTAGCGGAAATTGTTCGATCTTTGATTTACTGGCCATCGAAAGATGAAATTATAAAAAGTTTACCACAGTCCTTTAAATATTTTCCAAATGTAAGAATTGTTGTGAAATGCATTGAAATAAGTAGTTGTCCACGGCTTAAAGTCCTAATAGGATTCGCTCCATCCGGATTAATCAGTTACGTGAGCAATGTGTTGAGTGGAGCTCTTTCCAACAGGGATTTGTTCCTTCAAACAGATTTACTAAAATTACTGGAATCAGACGATGCTGTGATGATCGATAATGATTTTCATATTCGAGATACACTTTCTAATGCTCGAATTAAGATCATAACATTAGATGGAGATCACAAGCAAAATAAAATTGCTACAGCAATAGCTCACATTGAAAAGCGGATAGAAAAACTTGAAAAGTTTAAAGTTCTTTCTGAAATTATCGATGCATCATTAACCCCATTTATAAATGATATAGTGATTGTCTTGTGCGGATTGTCAAATATCTACTTATAATTACAATTTGTAAGAAATAAATAAAAATGTTACTTATTATTATTATTTTCAGCTTTCATTGTTCACAGCTAAATATAAAAAAACAACACAAACATATATTTGCCAGTAAGACCTAGGGTCTTATAAATTAGGCAATGTTAGAAGGAATAGAAGGATAGGATAGATTTTTGTTGGCACAGTGGACTGATAAATAAGGTTTTGATTATCTCATAAAATCTTAGGGGTGGCGTTCAGTTGAGGGAATATAGAAAAGAATGCTGCCTAGACTGGGGCTCGAACCCACACATCCAGGTTAGCAGTCAAGCACTACTTCCACTGCGCCGGGGCCACCCCCAAATATACAGCCAAATAGAAAATTAATTTAAAATTTTAAAAAGAAAAAGCCGAGGAAACGTAGAGAAAAACTAGGTTTAGGTTTTTTTTTGAAAATTAAAAGTTGAATTCGGGATTTTAGCATTCAGGATCCGTGCTATCAATTCAGGAATAAACATACAAAATAATCACCCTCATTCCAGTGGTTTCACCAAAACGCCATGGCTTGAGAAACGACTACAAGTGTTGTTTAAGTAAAATCAAATTTAAAAATTTTCTCGTTTTACTGGAACGTTAATTTTCGCTTCTAGAACCTTTTTGTCGTTTTACTCCCGTATTTTTTTTAAACTGCCACTGCCGGTTCGAAATAATAAAATAACAATGTAAAGAGTAGAACGAAATTTGTCTATCGATGAAAAAAAAAATTAAGACAACATAAGATAGCTTTGGATATTAATTTTATCACCTCAAATTCTTGATCAGATCGACTTTTATGGCATCGATCGTTCAACGAAACTCACAAAACGGGCCTCCAGAATGTTCCTTTCACTTTCCAATCATACTTTAAAAGAGCATTTTTCATGAAAAGCTGAAAAGGATTTAAAAAAAATCTAATTGGAGGGCTCCGAAAATGGAGCATTAAAAAATAAAATTTAAATTTGTAAAGATATCAGTTTAAATTTTTCTCTTCAACTTTTTCCAGCAGTAGTTATTGATTTATAAATAATTGGGCGCTATTTCAAAAACTATAAGATATATAGGCATCCGATGAAACTATTCTCTAAAATAATTTAACCTAAAAACAAAATAAAAGAACGGACTTCTGGCATTAAAAGAAAGTATAGGATGATATTTTGATTTCGTTGTTTTTTAAAGATTTTTTTATGTTACAATTTTCTACATAAATAGTGCCAAAATTTTGTTTGAGAGGTGTACGGTTCTCAAGATATCACAAAATATTTTTGACTTCTTATTTCTATGCTTCCAGGGAGTTCAGTGTTTGTATCACCAGTTATTCCTCATAAGAAGAAAAAACAGCATTATTCGTTTTATAACTTCTTTGCCAACCTCTTTACTTAGGTTGGGGTGGCAAGTGAATTTGAGGTTCCTTTTCTTTAATGAAGGAAACTTAAAAACAGGACTTCTAAAATTTTCTTTTTTTTTTGTGGTTTGAGATCAATGCGACTTTTGAACTAAAATAACTTTCACAAGTATGGCGAATTAGGAGAATATAATTTTTTTAGTGTAATTTTGGTTTTGTAAATACGCCCTTTATTTTTTTTAAATAAAACTTGCAAAAAGTTGCGGGAAAAAATGAATCAGGCGGACGTCCATCGTATTTGATTTGAATCAGGGCCCGTATTACGAATTACGATTATCGTTCAAAATCGGCTACATGAAATTTGGCCCCAATGAAAAATGGCCCCAAACAAAAAATGAAAAATGGCCCAAAAAATTTATAGGAAAAGCAACAACAAAAAATTTATTAAATTTTGTGAATTGGGGTAATTTTTCATTATTTTGGGGCCTCTTTTCATATTTCATTTGGGGTTGAATTTCATTATGAAAAATGTCCCCATTTGTATCTGTTGTTGTTGTTTTATGTATATATTTTTTGGCCCATTTTTCGCTTTTGGTTAAAGCTTTTCTTCCTTTTTTGGGGCTATTTTTCATTAAGTTTGGGTCATTTTTCCACTTTGAAAATGGGGTCATTTTTCATTACGAAAAAAAGCCCCAGCTTTGGGGCTATTTTTCATTATTTGTTTGGGGCCAAATTTCATGTAGGCTTCAAAATCCCTCGATATCGTTAAATTGCGATTACATTTTACGATAATCGTTTTTTTTTAAACGATACTCGTTTTCTTTTATGACTGCTTTTAACGGTCGTGTTTTATAATTTTGACACTTCTGACTTAGGATTATTATATATCTCGCATATTTATTTTTAAAAATGAATTTTTTTTATGTAATCTTGTAATATGTTCATGCATCTATTTTTGTTAATCATAATCGGGCTATGTAGTACAGTCAACGAAAGAAAAATAAATCGTTTAGTCTGGGATATTTTTGTATGTGGTAGGGGTGACCCTCAGGTCCAATATACTAAAAGTCCCCAGCACAGGGCGGCGAGCTTAACCCAGGAGAGGGGGTTAAAGGTCCCCTTTTTAAGTTTTTCGCGAATATTTCAAAAACCAAGGGCTTAAGTGGAAAAGTCTGCATTAAAGAACTAAAGTAAGTTTAATTTCCTACAAAACAATGTTGTATTTATATTTTCGCTGGGTGGAGAAATATCAAGAAATCTAAAAAATCGGTCATGAGCCTACAAAATTTAGTGTTTATTGATCAATTTTACCCAGAAATAACCCAAAAAGTAAGTACCTATAATGTATTCATAATTATTCAATTGATGATTTGGAAGAGATTTTATGAAGTTAAAACAGGTGGTGAGGGTTAGAATTTCCTAATTCAATTAATTTGCTAGTGTTTGCATTCACTATGAAAAATACTGTTTCTTCAAAGGTAAAAAGTATACTGGATTTTTCCAAGTTACTGGCCATGACTTTGTAAAATAATTTTCAGACATGTACTGAGCAAAAAATCGTTTAGGATAGGGGCGTTAATGTCCCCCTGTTTATGAGGGAGAGACCATTTTCTAAAGCATTGACGTAAAGTGCATAAATAATTATTTAAAATCAACTGAAATACCTATAATACAATACTACACGTTTTTGATAATCCAAAGATCTATTTTTTTTATGTTGTTGTTTAAATAGGGTTTTTTATTTAACTATTTATGAAAAAATTGAATTTAAAATTCTGAAAAAAAAAGTGTATAATGATTTTATTTTTAGGAAAAACGCTAAAAACTAGACAGCTGTAGGTCTTTCAGTTTTTGAGGAAATCAAAAATTATGAACAAAAAAATTAAAAAAAATTGAAAATAAAATCATTATAATTTTTTTTTTAACTTTAAATTCGAATTCAAGTTTTTCATAAACTGTTAAATAAAAAAACTTGTTTTAGCAACAAAATACAAGAATAGGTCTTTGGATTTTCAAAAACGGGTAGTATTGTATTATACTTAGGTATTTCCATTGATTTAAAATAATTTTGTATGCACTTTACGTCAATGCTTTAGAAAATGGTGCCTCCCTTATAAACGGGATACATAGAACCCATTATCCCAAAGATTTTTTTTAGTAAATGTGTGAAAATTATTTTACAAAGTCATGGTCAGTAACTTGGAAAAATCCAGTATACTTTTTACTTTTGAAGAAACAGTATTTTTCATAGTGAAAGCAAATACTGTAGCAAATTAATTAAATTAGGAAATTCTAACTCTCGCCACCAGTTTTAACCCCATAAACTCTCTTCCAAAACATCAATAGAATAATTATGAATACATACATGTACTTACTTTTACTGTTATTTCTGAATAAAATTGATCAATAAACACTAAATTTTGTGGGCTAATGACCGATTTTTTTAGATTTCTTGACATTTCTCCACCCCGCATCCAAGCGAAAATTTAAATATAACTTTTTTTGTGGGAAATTTAATTTACTATAATTCCTTAGTGCAGACTTCTTCGCTTAAGCCCTTTGTTTTCGAAATATTCGCGAAAAACTAAAAAAGGGGACCTTTAACCCCCTCTTCTGGCTTAAGCACGCGGCCTTGGGCTGGGGACTTTTGGTATGTTGGAGGGTCACTCCTACCACTTAAAAAAATAACCCATTACAGGATTTATTTCATTTATTTTATGATTTTATGTCTTCGTTAACTGGACTAATGTCATGGCTATCGTTTTCTTAGGTATCGTTTGTTTTGCCTTTCGTTTCGTAATTTGTAATACGGGCCCAGAATTTTGATCAAATTTTGCAAAATAAAACGGCATTTTCCACAGAATCCTTTCCCTGCTTATTACTATGAATACTTATAAAAAGCATCTAGTCTAGTAGGTTCCAGCTGGCCATTATAATGAAATATCATAAAAAAGAACTCGAAAAAAATTGTATCTACTACTTATATAACTGACCTATAGCATAAAAAAATAAATTAATTTTTTATATAAAAAAAAAATATCAATTCAAAAATTGTAGTCTACTTTTGAGTTTTAACCTCAACGGAGGGAGTATACCCCCATCTGGAACAATATATAGGTAGCATCATGCATACAAATGTACATGAACAAATTGCGGTTTCAAATTTAGATAGACCACCTATAAATAAAATCGTAACTCGCTTCGATTCTGCTCGCGAATTAGGTAGGTACTCAAAAATTATCTTTTGATCTTTGATAATTTCTAATATTTAACCTACATACCTAGGTACTTTGTTTTTAAATTTAAATTAAAATACAGATAACTATTTTTAAAGTTTAGTAGGTACGTATTTTATTAATTACTATCAGAAAAGTATTTTGTTTAAAAATAAACAATACGTAAGTAGGTATACAACTGCGTAGGTACTTAAATAGCACATTTATGTAGGTACAATTGAGTGTTCAGAAAGCGCGGTATTTCTAATTTAATAGTTCAGACTACCTGATGACAATAGCTAATTGAAAGTACTTAGTTAAGTCCATTTTTACATTTCCAAAAAGTTAATGATAACATACCTACCTAACCTATCTATTTGTAAAGTGACTTTCAAAATAAAAGGCTCAGTTATTTGTAAAACTAGGTAGCGACCACAGATTATTAGTCAACAAGATCTAACAAAACAAGAAATAATAATTCGATATCTGTGTAGGTATATGGGCAAACTCAAAACAGGTACCTACCTAGTTAAAAAGGGTGAATAAAATGTACCTATTTTATTGATACAGCATTATAAATAAAACACCGAAAGAAGACCCTCTCATTCTCAGACACATTTACGTTTTCATAAATTCACTGTAGAGTGTTAATACCTCACATCAAGAGGGGACCCGTATTGCCGCTTTATATGCCTTTCTCTTATTTCCCCTTTTTATAACATTTATTATACCCACACACTTTAACAAAACAAAACATACATAGCAAAAAGGTCTCTTGCGGGTAGGGTAACGAACACTTTGTATATCTTTTTTCGTCTCAGTTCAAAAAGAACCCGATTAATATAAAGTTTCCCCGAGACAAGCACAAAGTGAATACAAAGCAACGTTTTACGCGTGGCGCGGGGTTTTTTTTTTTTTTTTTTTTGTAATTAAAATTATTTGTTGCAAGGTGCGTCATCAGATTGTTCATTGGAATAATATACCTACATATGTATGTAGATATGGTTTTGTAGTCAAAAACTTTAAATTATAATCAAAAATCTTTATTAATAGAAAACAAAAGATTCCAATGGCATCTCGACAACAACGGACAGAACTAACTATACAAGATAAATTGGAAATTATTAAATCGTTGAAGAACAATAAATGCTCTCGAAAAGATCTACAAGAGCGTTACAATGTCACAAAACATACGATAAATAGGATTTTATCGCGTGAAGATGAACTGAAGAATAATAAGAACGTAAATTCGAGGCGTATACGCAGTGGAAACAATCGACTTATCGATGAGGCTGTTTCCAAATGGTACCGTTCCATGCAAGAACAAAATATTTACGTAAATGGGCCTCTGCTGCGCAAACAGGCTGTGAGATTTGCACGTATGATGAATAATCATACATTTGAGGCAAATAATGGATGGCTATGGCGTTGGCAGCAAAAGGAAAATGTTAAATTTAATTCTTATTATAAATCACGAAAAAAGATGGCGGCCGCTAATTCAGTCAACACCGCTAGCGATATAAAAGAATTAGCTGAAAATCCTTCTCTACAGAGCTTCAGTGATTCGAACAAGAATGTCAATTGGCAGCATACGTCGGATCATCAGGAGGAGAGTGCAATATCGCATTTTGAAATAGAAGTTAAAGAGGAAGTGGATGACTTGCACAGAAATCCTTATGAAGAGAATGTTGTTTTTGATATCGAAAGTGACGAACAAGGTGGTTATGATAATGAAGCAAGTCGAAATGAATATCTCCCCGAATGTCTGCATGTTGATGGAGAAGAAATAAGGGTAAGATATTTGTTTTAATGATTTTTAAATTGTTTTATTATCTGTTGGTTGATTAAGTTAAATGAAGAACAAGGTATTACAAATTACGCATAAGGTAGTCACAGCCCTCAGTTCGTGCAAAAAACTACACTTACCTCTTTTTGACATACATAAATAATCAGTTTGAGTGAAACTGACAGTAAGAGTTTCACTCGAATAACATTCCAAAAATTCCGGCCGAACAAAAAATTATAAGTTGAAATATTTAGCCCTATCACGAATTCCATCGTAACCGGTAATTCGTTACGGATCCCAACAAAAAAAACTATCACAGAATCCATTGTAGTGGAAAATCTCAAACAAATTGCCATTACGAACGGATTTAGTGACAGTTTTTCTTCGGGATTCGTAAGAAGTTTCCAATTACGATTAAATTCGTGATAGGACTGAGGCTGATTATTCGAGTAAAACAACAACTAAAAATGGTTATTTATGACTAAGACATCTCTTATCATGAAAAGTCCTAATCAATTTGGCCATTCGGGTTCGGCAAAAAATTCTATGTCCACGAGTTTTCACGCCACCGAATTATGGCCTTTTTCGAAAACGTCATCTGCGTCACAAATGCGTTTGCACAATGGTGCAAAAACGCAGACACAAATCTTACTGCATATTAGTAGTTCGATAATGCAGTTTGCTGGGGTCACATGTTCGAAAACATCATCTGCGCTGCAGCTCTGTGCACTGAAAAAATCGAGGTGACGGAAATTGTTTGCTTTTTTTCTTTAAAATATTTTTTTTTGTCTGATGATTATATTTATTAACAATTCCAGAAAGGTTTTTAATAAGAATTTTTGTGATAAATTTTTTACCGGATCCATTTTGTTTTGTTAATCTTTTGTTCGAAAACTTCAAATGCGATTTTCTAAAACGACCAGTTTATCAAGATATTTCGAATTGAAAATCTTTTGCACCGCAGATGATATTTTCAAACAAGTGACTAGAGCAAACTGCATTATCGGACACATTTCGAATGCAGTAAAACTTGTATTTGCGATTTCGAACAAGGGACTTATGCAGTTTGCGTGTAAGAACATTCTGCAAAGGCATTTCGCCGTAGATCGGCAGATGAGGTTTTCGAAAAAGCACACTCTTTTACCAGATCCATTTTGTTTTGCTTTAACTTTTGTTCGAAAATGTGAAAAGCGCTTGCAAAAAATCATTTGATGTTCATCAAAACACAGTACACATATAGAAGGTAATATCTTCCGAGTTTTCATTTTTGTTCAGTTCTGCGCATGGCTTGTATTTTGTTTTTGTAAATTGTAGACGAGGGTCACTGCGATTCGGAAACACTTGTGTTTTCTTTTTGTAAATTCTGACAGACAGGTCACTGAAATTTTCGAAGATGCGCAATATATTACCTTCAGTATGTGTACTGTGTGTGTACTGAGGTGCGTTATTTTATGTTACTGTGGTTAACTATAGTTAATGTGTCAAAAATAAAAGTTGATGTGCCATAGTTAAGAAAGTTACTCTTGGTAACTTTTTCATTTAGGAACGACCAGAGTTAACAATAGTTAATCTGTCAAACGAAAGGGGTTGAAAAAAAAATCGAATTGTATTTGCAATGAATAACCAAGAAAAAATGTGATTGCATTAAATTTATTTGCAAAAATAATTATTAGGAATTCGAAATAATATGTGTACTATTTCCGAATTAAATTTCTTTACACTCAGTAATTAAATCGAACAGAAATAAGTGCAATTTTTTTCATTGCTTAATGGCACAGAATTTTTGATGAAAAATTGACGAAATAACAAGAAGAAAATGCCGACAGAAAGAAAATGCATCAGAAAATAAAAGAAAACTATTCCAAAAATCAAATTCGACAAAATAAAATTGATGAAATTGATAAAAATATATTTTAAATATTGAAAACAATTCCAAATCAAAAAAGCAAAAAGTAAAAAAGATCCACCATTACATTTCAGCTGTGTTTGACAGATCAACTATTTCAACTCATATCATGGAGATGAGTTGGAAAAAGTTATAAAAAGTTACTTTTTGACACTTTTACTTTGAATTTAGGAACGACTTTATGACGTCATAAAGTTAACTTCAAGTAGTTTTCTGAATTAAAGGAACGACCGAAGTTAACTACAGTTAACTATAGTTAACCACAGTAACTTAAGAACGCACCACTATGCATCAAAAGGCATATTTGCAAACAGGAAAACTTCATATTTGACGATTGCAATTTCTGGTTTCAGAGTCAAAAATGACGATTTTTGCCGGCCAAATTGACTTTATCATACTCAATAGTTTCAGTATCCTACGCGTACCAAATTAACTAAACTTAGGCACCTTTGTATTTGATTTTTATATTTTTACTCATTGGGCCATCAGTTTCAGTTGTTTGTTTCCAGGGGAAATAATAAAAATCATTTAATGCCTACATGTAACTTTTAATATAACAATACATTTTTTTTTCTCAGAATTATCCAGATGAAGTTTCTATGGATCATGAATCATTTCAAGACAACAACTTCCATCATCAACCAGTTGAAATAAAAGCGGAACAAAATCACTATCAAATAAATGATTCAGAAGAAGAATATGAAAAGTATCGATTAGCCAAACAAATGAGGAAAGACTTAGACGAAAAAGATCCACAGGATATATACTCAGTTTATGGTGACTATATTGCACGCAGATTACGTGCAAGTGCTAACGAAAGAGAAAACTATGAGATTTATATTGCCCAACATAATATTGATGATATAATTTTTAAATTGTCAATGGGTTCCTATGCACGTGCGCTACCACCTAGGCCTTATGAGAATTCTATTTGTGAAAACAATAATAATCAGACCAAGCAAACCGATCAAATCACACAAAAACAACCACATGAATCAATTATAAAAGAGAAACAAACCTTCAAATCAACCGCAAATCCAAAAGACAAGACCAATAGATCAGCATCCTATTCCTATGTCGATAAAAGCATTCCAGTGATTGTTCACGACTTTTGAAGTGAAAAACTTAGTTGTAAAAAGCATTAAAATTCTTCAGTTACTATTAATTTTGTAAGTTGTTATTTCCTCATGTTAATAAAATAATTTTTGATAAAGTTATATTTGTATTAGATTTGAAATCAAATGATGAATAATTCTAATTTTGATGTTGAATAACTATGCATTTCAAAAAAGACTTAAGGCGAACTGCTATCAACCGTTAGGAAAGCATCTAGGAAGATCTACTTTTATTAATACAGCGAATACTTATGCTTTGTTTCTATATTGGTTTAAGTTAATTCAGATACCACATGTCCGATTTAAAAAATTTATTTACGTTTTATAAAATGATGTAGGGTAAAATGGGGTCAAAATAAAAATTGGTATCTTTTTTTTTTTTTTTAATTTGTGTTTTTATTCTTAGCCATTTCTTCTAATGGGGTTAATAAGAAAGGGTAGTTATTCAATATTAAAAATTCTTTTTTAATAAAAATATTTAAAGGATTGACTTCAAAGATAACTTAAGATTAGATATAATCAAAATTTGGCTTTAAAAAAACATGTAACTGACATAAAAAAAAGTTGGTACAGTGAAATAGAAATTCCATTTCATTTGGTTTTTCATCTTAAAAATATTTTTCATACTTCGTAACGATAGTAGACTTTAATTCTATTCGACTTTAACCCTTTTTAAAAACTCTCGCAATAAGTCCGGCTGAGTTCCAAAATGCATCAGATGCGCATTTATTGCGCAAAAAGCGCATCCAAAAGTTTTTAGCTGCTTCGATTTAAAATATTTTTTTTTTCGTTCCGAAACGTCAAACTTATGCAATGTAATATTTCTACAAAGCATTAATTTTGGGTTGCTGATGCGTATGAAAAATGTAGGTATTACTTCCGCATTAAAACATTTTTTTACATTTCGGAACTCAGCCCAGCCTCCCTGAATTTGTGTAGGTAGAATCAACTGCTTCTAGTGCTTTAATTAAAACTGATTATTGGACTTTCATTATTAATTATCATCATTGTGAGATTTTCTGAAATTGTGATGAAATTTGATCTTAGGATCCTTCCACACACCACAATATGCCACTGCATATTAGCGCATGTAAAAAAATTGGGTAATAAATATGAAATTTCATACCACACGACTTTATATGCATGAAAATTCTTGCATTCTACCTATTCCACTGGCGAAGTTATGGTGAATTGATTTTTTCGGATGAAAATGTAGAACCAAATTATGAAAATCAAAATAATTTCACACTTTTTTTTTGACTTGTGTTTAGAGATCGAATGTAAAACTCAACTTTTTCAAAGGTCTTCAAATAACGCTTATCTGCTCAGATCTTTTAAAATGGTCACTTAAAAACCATTTTACTAAAAAAAATTTTTTTTTGGTTTAACTAAGTGAGAAACTTTTATTTTGATTTTTGTAGGTTTTGGCCAACCATTGAACACTTATCGCAGAGAGAAAAATAAATCTCATTTAAAGATTAATATTCTTTTCGGTCAGAAAGAAATCTCAGTCATTAGAATTTCCAATTTTATCAGATAGGCATAATGTTTATCTTAACAGTTTGAGTGAAGAGATTTATTTTTTTTCCATATAGTTACGTAAATTTTGTTAAAGAAATTTTTGACTAAATAACTTTTTGTTATTTTTTCGTTTATTTTAATTTCTATATAATTCCGTTTTCGGAAGAAGTATTCAATCCAAAAAAAGATATGAATGTGTGCATGTGCTTTAGATAAAAAATGCTACAACTTTTTCTGAGTTCTTTTAAAAACTAACGATATTTCAAGAATTACGATTTTTCAAGAATCTGAAAGTTTTTGAATAAATAAAATGTTGGAAATATTTAACGAGTAACCCTTTGCTTTTAATAATAAAAGCTGTATTCAAACCAATTTTGTTCAAAATTTTACGTGAAAAGAGGGGAAAGTCTGCAACAACTAGATTCGTAAATTTCCCTTTGTCTATTATATTAGAGGTAAAAGAAGATTTTTCGCTGCAACCACCCTGTTTATTTTTTTAAAAATATTCATGGCTGTGCTTAAGAAGGGACTTTTGATAGATTTCTGTATTGAAGGTTGGTTCTATTGTAGGTGTTCTAAACTTTTAATAATTGAAACGCAAAATAATAACATAAAAATATATTTGACACTGTTCATATACAATATTGAAACCCATCAGGTCAATAAAAAATTAAAGTTTTGTCTTTTAAGAACTTTATTTATCATAACTTCATGGATTGGCTAACATTAAAAAATAAATAAATATTTGGTTGCCCTACTAGGTATAGGAGTTTTGATCTCAGATAAAAAAAAAAAGATTTTTTTGGTTGAATAAAAAAGTTTGATGGGGTTAGTTAAAGAAAATTAATAAAATTTATTTTTAACAAATGGAAAGTGCATTAAATACATACATACCTACCTATACCTTTCTACTTCAGAACCCAGAATGGTGTCTGAAACAACTTACCTATTACGTTTTAATTAATTTAAATTTTAAAGATTTGTCATGTTTTTTGTTTATCTAGCAAAATAAAGTAATTTTCGATGTCCCCGTTAGTTACTCTATGAGTGAAATCTGTAATTTTTTTATTTAAAAAAGTAAAGAAAATAATATAGGTAGTACGTAGGTAGGTAGGTAAGGTACATATACCTACCCATTAACCATTTTTGATTTATTTTCTATGAAAATGGTAGGTAGGTAGGTACTAATCCAAACTAAATCTTTGATGATGTCATAAAATTCGCTATCCACTTTTATGACATCATCACTTTTATGGCATCATCACCGTTGAAATCTTATTATGGGGGGTTGTTACAAAGTCGATTAGCTGAAAACTCTTATCTGATATCGTTCCTTTGAGGCTGTGCCCAACAACTTATCCGCCGGCTATGTTTTCTCCAGATCCGCAGGCACAACTTCGTCATCGTAGGTACCTACCTACTCTGCACAAGTTTCCGTTCCGTCCACGGTTTTTTTCTTCTTTATCCGTAAGGGAACGTCTACACTTCATGCTAAATTTTTGTAAATTGGTTTAAAGTAGCTTTTTGCTTCTAAGCCGATTTCCATTAAAGAGTAATGTGAAATTTCTTGCTTTGCGTTGGCTAGTTAACCTATGTAAGTAAACGTTTCTCTATATTTTTTGTGTAAAAAATGGGAATAGGTACCTATAGAACTCAAAAATGTGTTGGGTAGATTTTTGGTCTTTCTTAAAATCGGGGTAAGTACATCTAATCCAACTGAAACTCTCATCATATTTCTGTCGCGTAACCTTACTAACCATATGGGGTTATTCTTCGTAAAACGTTTGGAACAACAAATTTTATGCTGTAGGTATGTATGTAGTTAGGTAGGTACTAGATTCATTTTAAATAATTATTTAAACAGACATTAAATGACAAAAATCTGGCCTTTTTGAAAAACATTATCAAACTAATAAAAAATTGTTCCCCCCGGATCTGTATCTTGTTGAATCGAAGAGGTAACTCTGAACTGAATGCAACCAACGGATATTTTCTAACTTTAAGTAAATAACTTTTCTTATAGGCTATAGCAAATGTATATGTACATAATATATTGCACATTATGCCTACTTCAAGTGGAGAAAAACGAAAAAATGACGCACACTTTATATAGGTATGCACGTTTCAGTCTGATACATCGGCAACTATAATACATACATACAAGCATATGTACATATTAAACTTTTGTTTTTTTTTTTAATTTCCCCTGTATGTATATAAAGTAATAGTGATGGTTGGTACGGGATGAGAAATGAAACTGAAATGTTCGAAATAGAATTAAAGCACATAAACGTCTTAAAACGTAAACTACACTTCTCCTCTTAATACTCGTAGGTCAAGGATTTTATGACATTTCTTAAGAAAAAATAAATGGAAAATATTGTAGCTACATAGGTATAAAATATAATTATAAAAAATTGCATTAAAATAGGTATTTATTACGACTCACAGTTAAGCAAATAGGTAGGTAAGGTACCTACCTACATAAATAAAATAAGTCGTCAGGTGATAGGTATCTATTTCTATATGTAGGTATGTACCTATACCTATAGGTAGGTATACCATTACCATTACTCAGATATCTACCTGGGTTATTTTAATGGCCGGATAGGTTTGTGTTGTTGTAATCCCTTGTTGAAAAACTTCTGATGTCAGCTGATGCAACAACAACTCAAGGTATCTGAAAATTTTTGGGATAGGTGGATAGCATGAATGAAAGAATACAAGATTACGCCATTTCATTTTTTTCGCTTTGTTGTTGTAATTTTTGACAGCTCGTATTGCGCAATTGGAGACAAAAATATGATTTTTTCCTACTAGAGAAAGCCGGGAAAAGTTTTTAACTTGAATTTTTAATTAATTATTCTAATTTGAATCAATTAAAAGTGAAGTGTAGTGTAAAAAAAGTGCACAAGTTCTGAATTATCTATTCTACTTTACACATCGCCGCTTCGTTTGCTTTTTGGCGATTTATTTTAAATGAAAAAACCTTTATTTCCAATGAATAATATTATTTCGGTATTTATAATCGTATTTTTAAACGAAATCTTTGTTTTTTTAATCTACTAAACGCGCACGAAAGGAAAAAAACACAACCGAACAATCGATGAACTAAACAAACTACTGGCGGCCATATTTGTTTACATATCATTTGTCTCCAATGAGGTAACAAATGGCGCAATCTTATTATTCTTTCATTCATGGGTGGATAGCCTATCTCACTACCACCCGAACGCAAGCAATGTATTTTGTCAGCAATTTTTCTTAGAATGAGATAGGTATATGTGGAGGGTTCACAGCTGTAGAGATAGCGAACCAATAAGTCAGAAAAGGTTAAATACCTACGAAGATATTTACATGTTATGCAAATACACGGCCATTAATTACTAAACTAATATTTTACTCGTATTTCAGGCAAATTTGATACCTAGTTATTCTCTAAATTTTCTTCTGATTTAAAAATGAAATGAACGAAATACGCAACAATACTAGCTTCAAACGTTTTTTTTGTTGCATGATTTGGTTAATTGGTAGGTACAGCTGTGAACCCTCCATGTATAAATATAATTAACTAAATTATAAAGAAATTAAAGAAAATTTAGGCAGTCATAATGGGTACCTATCCTAGGTAGATAGGTATATGAATATCTAACCAGATATCTACATTCTACATACCTACCTACCTAGCTATACCTACCACTTTAAAGTAATCCGCCATTCTTCCTATAAACCGTTAGTTAACCCCTTTTAAAAAAGCTCAGCATTTTAATACCAGCCGGTTCCACCTTGTTTTTTTCGGAGCTACTACTACCTAGGTAGGTACGTATCTGTGGTAGGAATCTGCAACTGAATTTGGAACAGTGAATTTGAATGTGTATAATATAAAATTTGTATTACAAATTTAACTTCACAGAAAATTAAATTCTTTGTTGGTAGGTACCTAGGTATGTAATTATTACCAAATACATTATTAAATGACCCACCCTATATGATAGTCAGCCCTATCATAGTATCCGATCGGAACGGAAATTTCTCCGATTCATACAAAATGTTTTTTTATTTTTCATTTTAATGATACCCACTAATTTCTAATTACACCTCCGCAAAAATTATTTCAACGTGCGGTTGAAAAGGAAAAATTAAAGTGATATTTCTTATACACTCACAGGCACAATTATCCCACCTGCGAATATTTTCGCAAGAAACAAAAAACTAAAACCCTTATTTCGCCCGATAAAGTTGTCATTGAAGCATTTTTTGCAATTTAAGCGATTTAAATATTGTTTCAGTTACTTAAACAACATACTGAGAAATCGGTTTTGCATCTCTACTGAAGCACGTACACGTCTTTTTGAGGTAAGAAATGTTGGTGTGAGTGAACGTGCCATCAGAAAAAGGTTTACAGAATTACTGGCTGAACAGAATAGAATGACGGAACTGAAGCCGCAGACGGAACTGGAAGAGCTGTCAAAAAGTGTCGTACGTTTTTTTACATGTCCACAATGGAGCAGTACAGCTTTGAAAGTATTTTGAAGAAAAACAAAAGAATATTATTGTGTACAAGCTCAGAATTCACATTTTTTGTTTCCACTAATTTTCCTTTTAATAAATAATATTTTTCGCGATACAAATAACCACAATATTTTTTTCCGACCCAAAAAGTTGTTTTTTTTCTTCATACAAATTGAAACGTCTACGTTCCGTTGTGTTCGCAACATTGAATTTGCATGTATTCAATATTTTGACAGCTATTCCAGTTCCGGCTCCGTCTCCGTCTGCGTCACCATTCTGTTCAGCCAGTTAAATTTCAGAGCTTTCCGACCAGCGCGCGCCCCAAATTGCTCCCACAGCACACTACAGCAAGACTTCGTTTTGCGCGAGAATGTGTTAACTGGACTGCAGAGGAAGGAAGGGACGTCTTAACCATAGATGAAAGCGAAATAGGTCTACGAGGTCCAGGTGGACGTCAGCGTGTCTACAGGCGAAAAAACGAAAGGTTTGCTCCATGCACGATAACCGAAACAGTGGGTTACCAAGGAGAGTCTATAATGGTTTAGGGAGGCATCAGTTATGAAGCTCGCACGGACCTTGTTTTGTTCGATAGAGGCAGTGTGAACGCTCAGATATACGTGGAAAACGTTTTGCAAGACCATGTGCTGCCTTTCGCAACAATTTTTGGTGAACACTTTCGGTTAATGCATGACAACGCACTCTGCCATACCACAAATTCTGTAACTAACTACCTAAATGAGGTCGGGATTCCTGTTTTGCCATGTACATCTTGCGGTCCAGATCTCAAACCTATCGATCATCTTTAGGACAACCTTAAAAGACGAGTCCGAGCGAGAAACCATGTCCCTACCACTCTAGGAGAGCTTAAGATAGCTGCAGTAGAGGAGTGGCACAACATCCCTCAGTCGGATGTTTAGGACATTATTGACGGATTGTCAAACCGGCTTAACGAAATAACTAGAGCCTGCGTCGCAAACACCCATTATTAAAAATTAATATAATAATTGTACCCCTTTTTTAACAACAAAAGATAACATCTTTTTCAGTATTTTGTTTGTTTTTTGTGTTAATTCTTTAATACACGTGGTTTTTTCTCAGAATTTTTGTTTTGTTTTTTATTTTTCAAACTTTGCTTTCAACATTACTTACACCCAATGTGGTTTAAACTTGACGGTTTCTTTAAATTTACAGAAATACGAGGTGGGCGGCTAAATATATTTCTTAAAATTCTGAGAAAATTTCGTTCCGATCGGATACTATGATAGGGCTGAGTATGTTCAAGTAGGTAGGTAGGTACCTACAATAATGCATGAAATTAATTGTAATAATAAATAATAATTAATCACCCCTGTTCTGATTTTCGTTTCAAATTGAATTCGTTAACGAAATGGATTTTCGTACCTACGGATTTAAAATTAAAATCGTATTGAAAACTTCAAAATAATTGAGTAAAGAACACCTATGTTTCTAAAACGAAAAAAGAACAGAACAGGGGTCTATGTAATTATGTTTCTTTTTCAGTTATTATAAAGTAAGTAGCTAGCTACCCAACTATGCTGTTTCCTACATTTAATTTCAAAGAAAAGTTTTTCTTTTAATATTGTAGGTATCTATTCAATATCGCCAGCGTGGTTATCATACCTAGATCCTATGAAAAGCAAAATTGTCTAAAATAAGGCAGGAGTATCGAAAAGAATATTCGAGAATCCAGATACCTATGTACCTACATTAGTTAGGTAGGTACGGTACACTTAGGTACCTATGTAAGTACATATGTCATATTTTCTTGTCATATAACATAGGTATTATGAAACAGGAAAAACCGAGTAGGTAACAGCTACCTACCTACTAGCTATGTTGCACAAGTAACTATGTAGGTATACCTACCTATAGCTAGCTCCCTAGCTGAATTAATTCAAGATTTTGCGCAGATGGCAGTACATAGGTAGGTACATAGGTAACTATTATGTGTTATATACATGAGGATGCTTGCTGTTAGTACTATATGAATCGGATGAAATAGATATTTTATCAAATCTGTAAGTAGTAGGTATGTATGTACCTACCTATAGTTAGATACCACTGGAGAACTAAGAAACATCCAGAATGTTTGTGGAATTCTTCTAAATTTGTGAAATTGCAATTTTTCAGCTGCGCAAAATTCAACCAAACCCTTTTTTCCTACCGGTAGTTTTTTTTTTTTTTTAAATGGGAGTAGATAGGTAGTAGGTACCTATAAAATGTGATAAAAGTTTAAATAGATAGGTGGTATGGATATCTACATATAAGTAGGTATTAGATACCAATTTAATAATTCTGAAAAATAGATAAACATATACATTACCATAGGAAGATAGGTAGGTATCTAATTAAAATAAAATAATTAGGTATTTTCTAGTTGAAAAGGAATCAAAGGTTAACAACATGTTTCCTCTTGGACTGTTTATCGTAGCCAACAAAAATCATTTGCACTGCAGTTTTGTCCAGCTTTTGTCTCTTTTCAGCAGGAATATGGACGAAACACTTAGAACCAAATAACCAAATAATGTTTCCATCCCTCATATGGCGTAATCGGTGTTACTCTAGTTGTTAAATGATTTTGAATATAATTGGCTGTTGTAACTGCTTCTCCCCAAAACATTTACTGCAAGCCCGCATCAAGTAACATATATCGAGCCATTTCAATCAGTGTCCGATTCTTCCGCTCTGCAACGCCATTCTGCTCAGGTCAGGTGTATAAGCTGCGGTATATTGGACTTGATTGAATACCTTCGGCCTTCAAGTATTCCACAGTATCTTTAGCCATATATTCTCCTCCTCGATCCGACCTGATCATTTTTGGCTTACGTTGAAAATTGGTTTTTACCATTTCCACATACCTACTCCTTCAACTTGCATAAGACTTCTGATTTTTGCCTTAACAGGTAAACCACAGTATATCTGGTAAAATCATCAATAAAGGTTCCATATACCGCTTGCCGCTTGGTGAAACCGTTTGCATTGGCGCGCAAACATCTGTATGTATGAGATCGAGTGGAGCAAAAGTTTTAGTAGTTGATTTTTTCGGAAAAGGTAATCGGGTTGTCTTTCCTTGTAAACATATGTCACATCGCCACTTTATACCGCAATCAACCAATTTAACACCATCCACTAGGAAGTCCGTTTGAGCATATTTCCTTGACAATATTTAGATCGCGATGACCGCAAACTCTGTGCCAATAGTGAATACAATTATTGTCCATCTGCGCGCATGCCGAATACACCTTATTTGGTTCCCGTAATTTCTACAACTACAACTAGGTCTTCTTTGAAATCAACGGCGAAACCGCTATCAATTAGTTTTCGTACGGATAACAAATTTCCTCCAATTTAAGGAATATTATAAAACATTAGTAAGCGTAACGGATGGTATTTCATTTTTCTGATTAACGAACTCTATAGTTCCGCTTCCGCGTCCTTCAGTTTTTACTTCATTGCCATTAGCAACATTTAATTTCTCACGATGATTCATATTGAGTTCTGTAAAGAAACTTCTGTTGCTTGAAATATTGCATGTAGCTCCAGAGTGTAGGGTTCCCAACTTTCTTCAAAACTAAAGGAGGACACAATTTTTCTAAACATGAACATAAAAGTAAAAAAAGCTCATTATAAATAAAATCCTTGCCGCCTGGAAAATCAATTATAAATTGGTTTAATTTAGATCCAGTACTAGAACTTTCGGCTTACTAGTGTAATACGCCAACCACTGCACTGGTTACTTTGAAATACAGACGTACATTGATGAAAATGAATAACTTTGAACTTAAAAGGGGTATTTCTGATGGGATAGCAAAACTTGCCTAACAGTTTTTTAAGCAAAGGTCTAACGAGTATTTGCCAAGTTTTTCTCTACCGAATTTTTTCCAATGAAAATTTTCAGGGCATTGGGTAAACTTGGCAAAACTTACCAATTTTCCAAGTGGGTTCTTGGCATAAATTATTAAAGACTTTATAAATAAAATCATACAAAATTGGCACTTTGCTGCCATAATCACAAAAAAAAACTTTACCTCAAAAAATTCAAAAGCTTTTGAAGAAAGTTACATGGTATTTTAGTTGAACTCTTCTTATTCATCACAATAAAGATTGCATTTTAAAAGTAAATATTTTTTTTGAAAAAAAATAGTCTGACATTTTGACAGTGGTGTGCAGCAAAAAAAAGTATTAGTAGTACATCAGAACTATACATTTACCATTGAGTAAAAGTAAGTACTATAATGTCGCATTTTCATGAGTGACGAGTTGTCATTTTGTAGTTTGTCATAGAGCAGGATTATGGCCAGCATTTAATTAAAATGGCATAAATAATGACATTATGACGCATATAACAACAAAGATACATGCTAACAAATTGAATTATTGAATTAAATCCTTCAGATTTTTGAAAAGGAGGACATTTCGAAGTGAAGAAGGACGGGAGGACAAATATTTGAAAAGGAGGACTGTCATCCCAAATTCTTAATGCAGACTCTTTGTTTACCGCATTTGCTTTAGTCCGACGACAGTACTCTCCCAACAACTTTGACTGGACTAAAGAGAATGTTAAATCTCCTTCTGGACGTGTGTCGAGTGCAGTATTTAGCGTATCGTAACTTCTTGGTAAGCTACTAAGAAACATAGCAACACTTCAATTTTCTGATAGCTGTGTCTCACCGATGTCTCTCAATTTTTGAAATAATTCTGTCATTTCATTAATGTGGGCCTGGACATCTCCGCCTTCATCCAATTTCAAGCTGCATTTTGTATGGTAAGTTTGTAGAGCCAACCATGCATCTCGTGCAGAAGAAGATGCACGTTTTATATGAACAAGCTGTCCATCTTCCACTAACATACCGATGAGTGCTTTTGCCTGGTTATTTCCCTTTTGCCATTCAGATTTAGCAGCAACATTCATCTCATCTATAGTTGGCTTCGGCTCATTTACGAAATTCCATAGACCTTCTTTTATGAGCAAAAGTTCGAGCTTGAACTTCCATATGGAATAATTTTCATTATTCAGCTTTCCAACGTTAAACTTCATACTCTCAGCCATTATCAGAAAAAAAATTTAAAAATTTCTTATATTATAATATCTTAAGCGATTTCTGGGCCCATAACCTGTAAAAATATAAACAGCTTGAATGTTATAAGAAATATTAGTTTATTTCTCCAGAAAAGATAAATATTGAATGAAAACATAAAAACAGAAAAATTGATATTGCATATACCTAAAAAGAGTACTTTTCGAAAAGTCGAATAAATATTTATAAGTGTTTCAAAAAAAACAGTAGTTTCTACAACATGATATAAATAAATCTCCAACAGAAATAGCTGTTTCTTACATTATGCATGTGAAGGTTGTGGTAGGTATTAAAAAATTAATAATTAATTGTATTAATAAGCAAAACAGAAACAATACCTACCCATAGGTATCTGTTGAGAAGGTTAGGTTTCTTATTGTTTTTTTTTTTTTTTTTTTTGTAGGTATCTACTGTATCCACATTTATATGTACCTACCTAGCTAGTTTCTGATAAAAATAAATAATGCGACCACATAAATTGATAAAAAAAATAGGTAGGTAGATACGTATGAATGTATGTTCATAGTTAATATTTTAAATGAAAGATTTTTCGGAGAGTTCGATTTTAAATTTTTTATTGTTGTAAGGAAAAGGTACCTACATATATTATCAATCCTAAATTTCTGGTTCTAGAATTTTCTCAAAAGAAAAATCAATAAAATCGAGCATTCTAGAAAAGAAAGCAACATTTATTGTATCTATCTGCATGCACCCAAATACATACAAACTACGCCATGTTCCACCCTTCGACTTCTGCAGCTGCTCTGAAAAATACCCAAGCAAAGATACTTTACCCATGTGAATATACAAACAATGCTCACGTACACAATTCCATTCCATTGTTCCACCACCCAGTAAATAAGTTCATTTCCCTTATATACATATTTACCAAAACATCTTTATATAGCAACACATTTCCCCTTTTTTCTAGAACGCAATGGAATTTTCCTTTCCCATCAACTGCGACTATAAATACAACCGTCCATTCAGTTGCCAACTCAATCGTATCTGTGGTATAATACCAGTGACATCTCATTTCAAAAGTTTGGAAGGTTAAAATAAAAGTTTTTTTTTTTGTGAAAAAGTTTAAAAATGTCTTTGAAAAGTGAAAAAGTTCTAAAAAAGTGCATTTTGTTGTTGGAAAATTGCAATAACCGTTTACTTGATCCTGGATAGTTTTTGGTATATCAAAATTAAGCTGAAATCTGGAATACAAAGCAGTTGTAGGAAAATTTTCCCTCTATCGACACAAAGAGATACACATTTAGCTGTAATTTTCCTGAAGGGCGTATTTTTATTCGAAGCATTTGAAAGGAATTATTACGAAAAGAACCTGGCATAAGATGGTGCTGAGGATTAAGAGAGTGCAAATTTAAGGGCAATAATGAGATTTAATACAAAAAGACATCCATCCAGGTTTGCATAGGAAGGTAAATAAATAATAAAAAAAAAAGAAATCGACAATAGTGCAGTTCTAATTAAAATCAAATAGTTGATAAGTGTTTTGAAAAGTTATTAACACAAAATCGTTAAAAAAAAACTAGATATACTGTGTACTAAAAACCTTCAAGAAAATTCTCGAAAAATATCGATATCAGTATATACCTATACAAATATTTTATTCCACTGCGCAGTGAAAAATATTCATTTCATCATTAAAACTTTTGCGTATCAGATATGAACGTGTTCAACACTTAAAATCATAAAATTTCTTCTTCTTGCCCTCCATTTAGTGGGACAAAAAACTTCACAAATGTATCATCATATATACATATACATACATACAAAATTTAACTTATAATTAAAAAAATATAAACCTTTGCTGAAGAAAAGGAGCTTTTTCTCTACTCGGTTTTAATTAAAGCTTTTACTGTTCAACTTATAAATCTAAACTTGCTGTTTTCAACGAAGAACTTTAAATCTATATTAACACAGAAATAACTTTTAAAAAAGCTAACCAAATTTGAAAGCTCAACTTTAAGCTGAAAATAAATCGATAAACGAAAAAGCTTCACCATTTTTAGAAAACCCTTTCCCTTAGATTGTAAGCTTTTTTTTAGCTCCTAATAAATAGGTATACTTACGTATCTATTTAAAAAGCTCTATGCTTAGCTCTTAATTTTAATATAGCTTATTGTTATTATTCTTATAAACATAAAAAAAAACAAATTTTATTTTTCTCTTAACCAACAAACAAAATTCTTTTCTTTGCAAATTTATAGTTTTGGGACATGAATGAGTTGCTGAATTTGATAAAAAAGCTAGTGTATATAGTCAGTCAAGTCTGAAAATATGATCAGAAACATTATATATATATTTCTATAATATATATGTGTATGTATATGCCTTGCGCTCTCCCACTAGGAGCCGCTATATACATAGAGATGGAAAAGGGAGCGACTTACAGACAGATAAACCTATAATAGGCATATGCGTTTTTTCTGACCCGACTGAGATTGCGACTCCTAAGGTCCTGACTGAGAGAGGCATGTTTTGTAAAATAATAGTTTCACTCTACTTGCGACAAAAAAAAATGTTACAAAACATAGGCGTGTCCATTTCTTCTTAATGTATAGCTACATATTTATGAAACCTACCTACAATCAATTCTGCGATGAAAGACAAAAATGTATCTCGACGCAATGGATGATACCCGGTTATCACAACTTAAATTTTGATTCAATTTACAAGCAAAAATTCATCATAAAACTTAAAATGTATTTATTTATTTTGAAAAAACGGTAGACTGCGGTCGCCAGAAAGAAAAGCTGATTTGTAAGGAAACTTAAGAAAATTTTTGTAACAGGTTTAATTGTTAAAGTTTGAATATCATAATTCGAGCTTTTAGCGTTCTCAGCTTTTGAATAAGAGCAGTGTTTATATAAAAGCAAAATATTAAAACAATTTTTAAAACAACAGAAAACTTAAAACTTGTTAAAGAAAACAAAAAAATATGACGAAAATCGTCTCTTTTACTTATAACTTACAATCCAAAAATTTATAACAAAAATCTACAAAAAAAAAATGAAAACAAAAAAAAAATAAGAAAGCGCTAGAAAAAAAACTATGCAAAGGAATAAATAAATATAATTTATGAATCTTAAAAAATCTATGTTTTTATGTATGCACAATACAAAATTTTAATCGTTCATCGATTTAATTTTGATAATATATTGTTGCTTTGCGAAACAGCGAAATTTCGAAATTTAATTATAGGATTTCGAATCTGAGAGTCCCAGTTACGTACGTTCTTTGTTTTGATGCCCGCAAAATATAAAATGCGATTTAAGTAGGTATTTTTATTCAAACAAAAATACAAACTAAAAAGTTTTTATCGGCAAACAAAAACAATTCTCATCGAACTGTAAGTAGAAATTTTAAATTGATATTTTTTTAGTATACATATAATTAAATTAGTTGATAAATTTTTCTTTCTCAAAAAACCCAAAAGCATACTTCTAATCGCACAAAATCATATTTTTTGTTTGTTAAATTCAGGTTCACACATCCAAAATACAAAGTGCCACATTCTTTTTTGTTCAATCCATCTTTATTGTTAAAAGTCTAATCAACTAAGTACCTATTTAATTTACTATACGGTATTTGTTTATTTAGAGTTTAATAAATTATTCATTAAATTTTACGTATTTATATGCATTTTCAGAAAAATATATTTTAAAGTAAGGTTTTGATATGAAATGAGTAAATGGGATGTATGTTAAGGAGTTCAAAAATCTACATATATCTTTTTCTGTTTAAAAAAATCTTCAAAATTAAAATACAACACTAAAAACAATTCTATACTTTTTCGAAAGCCATCACATCATTGAATTATCAATCATACAATAATGGCAGCAATATCTGATTAATATTTAATAACTGGGAATTTATTACTAAATAATAAATATTTTTTTTCGTTTCTTCAAAAAATTATAAAAATAACACAAAAACTATATTGTCTTATAATTTACTTGAAAATTAGGTAAAGTTCGATTTCTCTTCCTAGAAAAAATCATGCATTCCATTTTTTTTTTCAAAATCAACACAAGGTCTTATTAGAAAGTAAGGTCTATTATGTTTTAAATACAGCACTAAGCTATCAAATGTATTAGGTTATAGGTAGGGTAGGTACCTGGATCGTAAAAAACTAAAAAATAAATGAATTACAAATATTTCTTCAAAAAGTCGTCGAAATTCGCTTAAAACTTGGAATAGGAAACAAAACCGAAAGAATGATATTAAATGATAAAAAATATAGTAACTAACTACTTTATATACAAAAAACAAAATATTTCATCGAATCAATTAGACTTTTTCCCCAAAGCTCTTCGAAATAATCCAAAAATTTTAAATCATAAACGTTAATTACCAAAATCTAAAATTGTTGTTTACCCTTTTCAACACAAAATGTCCTTAAACTTCATGCTCACCAGCTGTTAGATATATCTAAAGATGATGTTTATTTTTTAATTTTTTAAATATGAACGAAGGTATTTTTTTACAACAAATTTTACAATAAATCGTATAGTCTTTAAGCGATACCTTTTCTATGTACCCTGCGAATGTAGATGATAATTAATAATATATCAATCAAAAATATAATATACCCAGTCTGAAAAATTAAACTTGAACTAAAAAAAATATGAAAAATAATGCGAAACACCCCTTTTAACTAAACACAAAAATAACACAAAAAACCTCAACGAACTTCATTAACAAATCGAACAATCGAATCAAAATTAAAGCAGTGAAATATTTTTTAAGCACTTTTATACCGCAATAATGACCCAAGTAAAAATAAACTAGCAACAAGAAATATTTATAGGTACCTATGTACATAATATTTTAAATCTAAAACCCTTGACTATGACATTTGTCGAACAAAACCTTATAGCGTTAAGTTTTATTTCTTATAAACATTAAATATTTTCATAAACATATAACTGCTTTAGGAATTAGAAATTTTCGAACCTGGATATCAAAACAAAAAAGAAATAAATTTAAAAATAACCAAGAGAATTTACTTAGAATTGATCAAACTAAACATTTTTCTAACTGAATAGGAACCATCACAGTCTCAACAATAATTTTACAAATATCCTTTATTTTAATAATTTTTTTAAATAATCATTCAAACCTTAACTTTATTTCAAGAAAATTGACAAAAATTTTTTTTCGTACCTCAAAACTCTGAAAGAAAAAATAACATATGTACCTAAATATCTGCATATTATTAAATACAAATTTTGATTTATTTCATTACGTTTCATTTTATATAATTTTTACAACGTATGAACAGAACATACCCTTAATATTTATACTTTAAGTTAACTGCTGTTTGAAATTATAAACAAAATTTAAGCGTAACGAAAAATACCATATTTGAAAGATAACAGGCTTACGTACAATTTTGTATTTCTCCTAAAAATTTCTGGAAAACATTAGGTAGACAGAGAAGAAAAATTGGTAATCTTAATTTAAGAAAAAGACCAAAATCCTACCATATTTCCCATCTATACATTTAGTTAGAATCAAAGGTTGTTTCAGAGGTTATTACAAAAATCCAGCTTTTGATAATATTTAATATTTTTTAATAACAAAATAAAGGACCCCATTAATCTTTATGTCCTAAATCAACTCAACACAAAATTGAAAGAAAAAAGTTTTAAATTTAATTTTAACAAAACAAATTTCACATAAAGAAAGACATAATTTTTTTTAAAACTTATTTTTGGAATAAATTCACCTATAATGCTCCTATATTACATATATTTCCTATAAATGGTGGGCTGAGCAGCCAGCCTTAATGCAAACAAGATTCCCATTGGTCATAATTCAGGAACCATTGCCAATTTTCCGTAACAACCGCATCTATGCTGCAGATTGTCTAATACGATTCTATACTACAGCAAAAAAATTAAAAACAATAAAAAAAAACAAGTAAGGAAACATTAAAGTATAAATTAAATTATTAAAATATAAATAAACCTATAATTTAAAATGAACAAAAAACAAATTAATAAGACAACATTATAGTAAATTTACCTACAAATTAAAATAGAAATTATGGTAAAAATATGGCAAAATTTAATCCTTAGCCATCGACAAAACACACAACCTTAAAAATTAGTTTTGGTTATAATACTGAAAAAAAAAAATCAAATTACATTTTTTAAATACAATTGACTTAAGTTAAAAAAAAAACCTAACAACAAACGACAAAATAAGGGAGTGAGTGAATTTGGTAAAATACTAAAATTCAATATTCAATAAATGAAATTAAAACTCCTCTTTAAAATAAAAGCCTTAAAACGAGTTCTGATGTAGGTTGATTAATCCTTATCTAAACATCGCCATTAAATTAACGTTAATTAAATTTTGTACAAAAAATAAATCTAAAACCAATACATATTATCGTAAACCAAATTTTTAAAAAAAATAAAACATTTTACAATTAAATAAAAATCATTCCTCTTGGAAATGAAATACCTTAAAATATTAAATTGAATAGGAAGGAATATTTCGTAAGTTTAAAATAACAAAATTCAGAAAATAGAGAAAATTATGTCTTGATATTATACATATGTATCTATCTCATGCAAAGCAAAATATACTTACATACAAATAAAATAGCAAGGCAAAGCAAAAATACTTCCCTTCTGATTTCACTCAAACATATTTTTTTGTTTTGTTTTTAGGTTTTGTTAATTTTCTATTCAAATACATAGCATAGGTATCTAAGCGAAATCATAAATTGATTGCGGTTAAAATTTTAAACTTATTGAACAAATACGAAAATAATAATAAATATCTTCTTCGAAAACTTTTATTATATTTTATCTTCTCTCTTTAATTGTTCTCTCTCTTTAATTGTTTAAAAGTACGAAATCATAAAATTCTGCAAGCTGATTCTTCTCTTCTTAATACTTTACTATTTCAAAATCCTTGAAAATGTCTTCGCACATTTTTGAAAATTAAAATTGAACTACTCATTCTTAATATAAATATTCATAAAAACTTTTAAGGAAATAAACTTATACTTTTCATACTTTATTTACTAAACTTTAATTAAGGAAAAAAGAAATAATTGCGTTCCTATAAGAAAGTCTACTAAGGCGAATTTAAAAATTATTACGCTTTCTTTCTTATTTTTTTTTATTTATCAAAACCTAAGTTAATATTTCGCATATAATATATAAATGAAACAACGTTAAGGTATCAACATTTATATCAAAAGTAATACAATTCTAAAATAAATAAATATATAAAAGGCATAAATATCATCTATAAAGTAACTTTAAAATTAAAAAAAAGAAACTTCAGCGTATCTGCTTCAAAATAACTATCACTATATCTCTAAAATATTCCTTTATACTAAAGTCTAATACAAACTGTAATATAATACATAAATATAAAAAATAAGACTTAACATATTTAGTTCTAAACTGCTAATTTAGTTTACTGTTCTGAAGCGTAAAATCATTTTATTGCTATGCTGTCAACTATGAAATATCTTCTGAATTAATAAACGTCATTATAACTTTTGCAACATTACGTGAAGTAGGACTCACCAATTCATTTCGACTTCAAAAACCTTCATCTTGATTCTTGACTGTATGCGTATTATGCGACATGAAGGCGTTAAAACAAAAATAATTTGAAGTTTTATAACGTAAATAAAAACCTTAATGGTCATACTTATTTTTCTCAAGCACCCTTTTTTGAAAAACAAATTAAAATTAGTTGAAATCCTCGTTTTGCGACTGTATAACATGCTTAGCTGAGTAACGACCACAGCAAATTCAGTATTAAAAAAAAAGTATTTTACCTACAATACCGAAGACGTTTATCATTATTTTTTTATTGAAAAAACCAACTCAATGACCAGCAATTTTACCCACCATAATAAAGCCGCTCTTAAGTTCTCCCAGAAATCAACTTTATACGATCATCATCTAAGCTGTAAACAAACCTTTATTAATAATAATATTTTAATCTTATATCATTTATCTACCTTTAAGTTGCAGCTTAACTCTCATTTGTAAACAGTTTTAAGTTGAACAAAACTCCACTAAAAATATCAACGAAACAACTATACCATCATCAAAAGTGAGGTTTTAACCTGTTTCAACCCTTCGAGATTCTTGAGTTTTATTTACTCAGTTTTGAACTAAAAATAAAAAGTATAAGTAAATTGCTGGTGCTACAGAATGTTAACAAAACCTTTATAAATAATGCCACTGTTCAGTTAAATTTGGAGGAATCCAAAGACATTTTCAATTCATTGCACTACGCAAGATTCATCAGACCAAATTCTTCAAAAAATAAAAAAAGAAATCATATATTTTCATCATCATTTTCGCCAGCTTTACGACCACTATTTGAGTCAGTTCCTCTTGGCTCATATAATATGAAATAGATGCTCAGCCCATCAGCTCGTGATTATTGTAACATCTCCGGAATACGTGCCTTTCACACCTTTTACAACGATTAAATTAATGTTCATCTACGTTTATTCAGAAATTGAATACAATTTTATCATTTTTTTCTTTCTTCATCACATTATCATCGACTCTACAACAGAAGCTGCTCTTTATTTTCTTCAACACTTCCCTCCTGACTGATAACTTAATTGTAAGCCGATATTATCCAGTTTTGCACACACCACTTTTTAACTATCATCGATTTTCTAAGCTGTATTTTTCCCAAGTTTTCAGAAGTTTCACATAAGTGAAGTCTCCAGGAAAAGGATATTATATAGATTTATTTAGCCTTCGCCTTTAAAAATTCGGAAATAAATGCATACTCCATTCTACTTTATAAAGCCGCTGAACCAGGTACATAAAGATTCTTCCAGAAATAATCAAATCCTGAACATAACTAAGAACTAAATTTTTTAGTCTCAACTCATCTAGTTTCAACTCATCAAGCTCGAAGCGTCAAATTTTAAAATTTTTTAAATTTTTACATTCACATATGTTTAGAAAACAATAAACAAAAATATATACCTACAATAATTATCATGGTAATACTCTTAAAGGTTATACGACTATAAAATCTACATCAATTGCTGCCAAAATATTTTGATGCCCAACACTAATTTTAGCAGTTCATCCATTGGGGCCAAAACATTTACCCAACACTATATTTTAGCACTTCATTTGATCATCCCAGAAGAACTTGAACAGTTCGTTCAAGGTAGAATTTCAAAAAAAAAAAAAAAAAACAGACAGCTAACTGAAGCCAAAATCATAACAAAACAAACAATGTCAAACAGCATAGTCAACAGTAGTGAACTAAAGTGGAAAGAGTTCTTCGCCACTAATTACAAAAATTTCAATCAACTTATCCCTATTTTGTACGTAAGTAGCGGTCAAAAGTGCCTTCACTTATTAAAGAAAAATTCAACGAAAAACAAACGAAATGGATTAAATCACCAATGACTAAATTAACGTTATTGAGGTTATTGAAACTAATTGTAAGTCAGGAGAATTAATTTTAACACAGCTTTTCCATATGATATTTACGGAAAAAAAGCTAAAACATTTTCAGAATCCTAAAACAACTTAAAGTAAAAAGTTTCAAATCATTTATCTATTTTATCCAATTCCTTTTTATACCAGCGCTTCACAACAGTCCCACGAAATATTTTACCAACAAAACCTGATTATCCGGCCATGTCTTAGTATCCCAATATTTTATTTTAATGACGTCCTGCTGAAAACATTTCCTAATTTATCATCAAGATACATTTATTATTTTACTTCAACAAAGTAGGTATACCAAAAAACTGCTTCCAGATTAAAAGTCTTGGACATAACGTTAAATAAATAATTATATTGTTCGATTTCTATAAAACGTGAGAAATTCGTTCTATCGTATAACTTCCGATTGAATAATCGTATTTCGTATTTCAAATGTGTGTTTATCCGTCAAAAATAGAGTAAAGCGTCACGAATTCATGCGATGCAAAAGAAAGAGAAAATGGCATAAGAGAATTTCAGCTATGCTTCGTTATTGTTATCGTTATCATTGTCATCATAATAAGCGGATTTTCAACCAGTGTCCAGTCCTGCCTGACCTCCTTCAACAAGTTTCTCTAGCTACATTATATCCCGTTCCGATGTAGAGCTGTTTTCATGCATTTGCTCACCCCAGAGTCTTGGGCGTCCTGGCTTACGTCATACTTCAAGTTATCATAGAAATTTCTAAGCTGGTACATTTCAAAAAGTCGTTTTTCTTCACATACGAGATCAACAATTCCCCGTAAAGCTTTTAGCTCGAGCGCGGCTAAGAGAGAGTGGGGTGCTTTTTACTGCTGGACCATAGGCATATCTTCCTGGATTTAAAGAGTCTTGACCGATTACAGTAGGATTAGTATAGAATGCTCAAAAATCTTAATATTTGAATAATTTTAAACATTGTCCTTTTAAGAATTGAAGAACTTAATTTTTCATTTAACTCAGATTGGGTCTAGATGATCTGGTGGATTGAGGTGAAGATCTTGGCGAATAATGGAAAACTTTGGTCTTGAACTGAAAATCTTATATTCAAGCCAAAGTCTTAAAAGACTTTTAACGAGTTTCGTTGAACATCTTTTTGCTGGAAAACTATCAAAACATAAGAGAAAAAGACTTTATATTTGACATTCAAGGTTTCAAAGTACATATCTGCGAATCGATAGCATAAAGACTATGCAAAATTGATACAAACGAACATAAAGGAAAAAGTATTGGTCCTACTGTAAACCCCCGGGGTACTCCTGTTATAAAAAATCTAAATATTACTTGAAGATATATCTATCATCAGACACATTTACGAAAAGAACACGTCATTACGATATAAGCTCCGATATTCAAGAAAAGACAACTGTATGTAACTCTTTACTGATTTTTTAACACAACACCACATCAACCATGCGATCAAAATCATTGTCGAAGTTCAGGAAATAAAAAATTACTTAAATAACATGAACATAAATAATGGTCTTTTTCTTATCGGTTTCTGTTGCAGATTTTAAATAAATGTAAATGCATATTAAATCGATTTGATATCTTGATTTTTAATTGGTTTTTATTTGTCTTATGTCTATTTTTATTAAGGACTGATATCCCGAAGCCAATAAATTTAAAGAGTCTTAAACAATGATAAGTTAGCTGCTTCATCGGCCCCCTTCAAAAGTCCTGAATATATGTCTCTTAATAAAAATATTTACTATTTCTAATTCCAGGCACATTAATCTCATAAATGTTTATCCCTTTATTTTGTATCCAATAACGAGAACGTTTCGAGCAACAAATTCTTTTTGATTGTCCCATCACCTTATTATTTTATATTTTGTCTTATTAAAAATTGATGCTTTTAATCTTAATGATAAAATTTCTGGAAAACATGTTTACTATCGTTAATAATTTACTTATTGAAATAATAAGTCGAAGAATTGGAATTTAGTTTTCTCTTCTGTCAGTCTTTTTATACAATTTTCCATCACCTTCAATTACAGTTTAAGAACTCAGATAACCCTAAAGGAAAAGTTTACAGTTTGGGGAACGAGCTGCTCAATTAATCACTCATTTACTGAGATTATCCGCTTCAAAAAAATTCTGGCATTGATGTTTCGGTTTTTAGGCGAAATTAAAAATATCAATTTTTTGTTTTAAATTGAAGTGGTAAAAATAATAACACGTCTTTAATCAATTTTAACATTATTTGTACAATATACAAAATCAAAAATATTAATCTAGTTAAAAAATAAGAACAAGAATAAGTTACTCCTGAATAATCCATTTTATTACCTGATAAATACTCAAGCTTATAAACACAAACTTAAAATCTTTTTAATTAAAACTAAGTTTGATTTTAAATATTAAAATAAGTATCTACATATATAACGAAAAAGAAAAACTTGAATATAAACAGGCATTTAATTTTATATCAATCATAATTATTTAAATAAAAAAATTTATAAACAAACAAAAACATAATCTGAAAAAATAAAAAATACCTTTCACAATAAATGTTGGTACATACCTACATTATTACATATGTATATATTTCGTTTCATACACTAGATCTAAAACGATTGCTAATCTTTTTGTTTTAACCTGTCTTAAAAGTTCTCTCAAAAGAAATACAAGAGTATGGTGGCCAAAAGACTCGAAAATGTAGAGGAATACCAATTAAATTGCATGCCCAAAAGGGAATCATATAGGGGCCGTCACGCAAATTTTCTGTAAACCTCAATTATTACATTAAAAAGTTTTAAAAAAAGATTAAGAATATTTTTTTTTAAATCAGCCCGACTCTATTAATTATTGAGATGTAACTTTTTCTGTCAGATTGCTTTGCTCTTTTCACTTTGTGTTGTTTAAATTGGTTTTTTTTTTTTTTTTTTTAATCAGTTGATAATCAAAATGTTAAAAATTTATAGCGAAAAATATTGGCCAATAAAGGTTGAAGAAATCTCGCGAGAACTTGAAGAGTATGGTGGCTAAGATTCTGATATGTAAAACGGATACCATTGAAATTGCATGCTCGAAAGGGAATAACTCCCTAAGGCAAATGTAATGGTCACATCCACTTTGTACAGTCATTTGTTTCTTAAAGATAGATTTGGGAAGTTTTCCCAATCAGCCCGACTCATAGTTGAGATGAATTCATCTTTGCCGATTTTTGTTATTAAGTATGATATTTTGAACTTAGATAAAAACAAAAGAAACTGAAATATGTACATAAATAGGTGTGGTAATAATTATTTCAAATCAAAACTTATCCTAACTTCACTAAATAAAGTTGATAAAAAGAACATCTGCATAAAATAAAATAAATTAAATAAACAAGTAGATACATACTCATATATATTCTGTGTAATAACTTATATTTAATCACTCTTTTTTATTAAAAAAAATAAAAAAAAACAAAAAAGTAACTAAATAGGCCGGTAGGTTATATAATTCCATATTCAAAATTTGTATTTAAATTATCCTTAAAAGAATTGTGTATGTTTAGCGCTGATAAGTATTGTGCATTTAAAGGCTGAGTTTAAGAATGTTTGATTTAGTAGTACGAATTGAGAGTAAGAATAAGTTTGACTTCAAAATACTTCGAACTAATTTTAAGAATCTGTTTTGAGCTAATACAATTATCACTGCGAAATGAACTTATGGTCCCGTTGGCCACAATTTACTTTCGAACTATAATCCTGGTCCCGTTGGCCACGAATAATATTGAGATGATTGATTTCATAGTTAAGAAAGAGTGTCTTTAAATTTCTGCGAATTATTTCGAGTTGAAAACTCCGATCCCAAAAGAATAGTGTATGTATAGCGCCGATAAGTATTGTGCCTTTGAAGGCTCAGTTTGAGAATGTTTGGTTTAGTAGTACGAATTGAGAGTAAGAATAAGTTTGACTTCAAAATACTTCGAACAAATTTTAAGAATCTGTTTTGAGATAAGACAATTATCACTGCGAAATGAACTTATGGTCCCGTTGGCCACAATTTACTTTCGAACTATAATCCTGGTCCCGTTGGCCACGAATAATATTGAGATGATTGATTTCATAGTTAAGAAAGAGTGTCTTTAAATTTCTGCGAATTATTTCGAGTTGAAAACTCCGATCCCAAAAGAATAGTGTATGTATAGCGCCGATAAGTATTGTGCCTTTAAAGGCTGAGTTTGAGAATGTTTGGTTTAGTAGTACGAATTGAGAGTAAGAATAAGTTTGACTTCAAAATACTTCGAACCAATTTTAAGAATCTGTTTTGAGCTAAGACAATTATCACTGCGAAATGAACTTATGGTCCCGTTGGCCACAATTTACTGTTAAATTATATAATCCTGGTCCCGTTGGCCACGAATAATATTGAGATGATTGATTTCATAGTTAAGAAAGAGTATCTTTAAATTTCTGCGAATTATTTCGAGTTGAAAACTCCGATCCTAAAAGAATATTATTATCTTTAGCGCCGATAAGTATTGTGCCTTTAAAGGCTGAGTTTAAGAATGTTTGATTTAGTAGTACGAATTGAGAGTAAGAATAAGTTTGACTTCAAAATACTTCGAACAAATTTTAAGAATCTGTTTTGAGCTAAGACAATTATCACTGCGAAATGAACTTATGGTCCCGTTGGCCACAATTTACTGTTAAATTATATAATCCTGGTCCCGTTGGCCACGAATAATATTGAGATGATTGATTTCATAGTTAAGAAAGAGTGTATTTAAATTTCTGCGAATTATTTCGAGTTGAAAACTCCGATCCCAAAAGAATAGTGTATGTATAGCGCCGATAAGTATTGTGCCTTTAAAGGCTGAGTTTGAGAATGTTTGGTTTAGTAGTACGAATTGAGAGTAAGAATAAGTTTGACTTCAAAATACTTCGAACAAATTTTAAGAATCTGTTTTGAGCTAAGACAATTATCACTGCGAAATGAACTTATGGTCCCGTTGGCCACAATTCACTTTCAAATTTTATAATCCTGGTCCCGTTGGCCACGAATAATATTGAGATGATTGATTTCATAGTTAAGAAAGAGTGTCTTTAAATTTCTGCGAATTATTTCGAGTTGAAAACTCCGATCCTAAAAGAATAGTGTGTGCTTAGCGCCGATAAATATTGTGCCTTTAAAGGCTGAGTTTAAGAATGTTTGATTTAGTAGTACGAATTGAGAGTAAGAATAAGTTTGACTTCAAAATACTTCGAACCAATTTTAAGAATCTGTTTTGAGCTAAGACAATTATAACTGCGAAATGAACTTATGGTCCCGTTGGCCACAATTAACTGTTAAATTATATAATCCTGGTCCCGTTGGCCACGAATAATATTGAGATGATTGATTTCATAGTTAAGAAAGAGTGTCTTTAAATTTCTGCGAATTATTTCGAGTTGAAAACTCCGATCCTAAAAGAATAGTGTATGTATAGCGCCGATAAATATTGTGCCTTTAAAGGCTGAGTTTTAGAATGTTTGATTTAGTAGTACGAATTGAGAGTAAGAATAAGTTTGACTTCAAAATACTTCGAACCAATTTTAAGAATCTGTTTTGAGCTAAGACAATTATAACTGCGAAATGAACTTATGGTCCCGTTGGCCACAATTTACTGTTAAATTATATAATCCTGGTCCCGTTGGCCACGAATAATATTGAGATGATTGATTTCATAGTTAAGAAAGAGTGTCTTTAAATTTCTGCGAATTATTTCGAGTTGAAAACTCCGATCCCAAAAGAATAGTGTATGTATAGCGCCGATAAGTATTGTGCCTTTAAAGGCTGAGTTTAAGAATGTTTGATTTAGTAGTACGAATTGAGAGTAAGAATAAGTTTGACTTCAAAATACTTCGAACAAATTTTAAGAATCTGTTTTGAGCTAAGACAATTATCACTGCGAAATGAACTTATGGTCCCGTTGGCCACAATTCACTTTCAAATTATATAATCCTGGTCCCGTTGGCCACGAATAATATTGAGATGATTGATTTCATAGTTAAGAAAGAGTGTCTTTAAATTTCTGCGAATTATTTCGAGTTGAAAACTCCGATCCTAAAAGAATATTATTATCTTTAGCGCCGATAAGTATTGTGCCTTATAATAATGTTTGATTTAGTAGTACGAATTGAGAGTAAGAATAAGTTTGACTTCAAAATACTTCGAACAAATTTTAAGAATCTGTTTTGAGCTAAGACAATTATCACTGCGAAATGAAGTTATGGTCCCGTTGGCCACAATTTACTGTTAAATTGTATAATCCTGGTCCCGTTGGCCACGAATAATATTGAGATGATTGATTTCATAGTTAAGAAAGAGTGTCTTTAAATTTCTGCGAATTATTTCGAGTTGAAAACTCCGATCCTAAAAGAATAGTGTATGTATAGCGCCGATAAGTATTGTGCCTTTAAAGGCTGGGTTTATGAATGTTTGATTTAGTAGTACGAATTGACAATTATCACTGCGAAATGAAGTTATGGTCCCGTTGGCCACAATTTACTGTTAAATTGTATAATCCTGGTCCCGTTGGCCACGAATAATATTAAGATGATTGATTTCATAGTTAAGAAAGAGTGTCTTTAAATTTCTGCGAATTATTTCGAGTTGAAAACTCCGATCCTAAAAGAATAGTGTATGTATAGCGCCGATAAGTATTGTGCCTTTAAAGGCTGGGTTTATGAATGTTTGATTTAGTAGTACGAATTGAGAGTAAGAATAAGTTTGACTTCAAAATACTTCGAACAAATTTTAAGAATCTGTTTTGAGCTAAGACAATTATCACTGCAAAATGAACTTATGGTCCCGTTGGCCACAATTTACTGTCAAATTATATAATCCTGGTCACGTTGGCCACGAATAATATTGAGATGATTGATTTCATAGTTAAGAAAGAGTGTCTTTAAATTTCGGCGAATTATTTCGAGTTGAAAACTCCAATCCTAAAAGAATATATTATCTTTAGCGCCGATAAGTATTGTGCCTTTAAAGGCTGAGTTTAAGAATGTTTGATTTAGTAGTACGAATTGAGAGTAAGAATAAGTTTGACTTCAAAATACTTCGAACCAATTTTAAGAATCTGTTTTGAGCTAAGACAATTATCACTGCGAAATGAACTTATGGTCCCGTTGGCCACAATTTACTGTTAAATTATATAATCTTGGTCCCGTTGGCCACGAATAATATTGAGATGATTGATTTCATAGTTAAGAGGAGTGTCTTTAAATTTCTGCGAATTATTTCGAGTTGAAAACTCCGATCCCAAAAGAATAGTGTATGTATAGCGCCGATAAGTATTGTGCCTTTAAAGGCTGGGTTTATGAATGTTTGATTTAGTAGTACGAATTGACAATTATCACTGCGAAATGAAGTTATGGTCCCGTTGGCCACAATTTACTGTTAAATTGTATAATCCTGGTCCCGTTGGCCACGAATAATATTAAGATGATTGATTTCATAGTTAAGAAAGAGTGTCTTTAAATTTCTGCGAATTATTTCGAGTTGAAAACTCCGATCCTAAAAAAATAGTGTATGTATAGCGCCGATAAGTATTGTGCCTTTAAAGGCTGGGTTTATGAATGTTTGATTTAGTAGTACGAATTGAGAGTAAGAATAAGTTTGACTTCAAAATACTTCGAACAAATTTTAAGAATCTGTTTTGAGCTAAGACAATTATCACTGCAAAATGAACTTATGGTCCCGTTGGCCACAATTTACTGTCAAATTATATAATCCTGGTCACGTTGGCCACGAATAATATTGAGATGATTGATTTCATAGTTAAGAAAGAGTGTCTTTAAATTTCGGCGAATTATTTCGAGTTGAAAACTCCAATCCTAAAAGAATATATTATCTTTAGCGCCGATAAGTATTGTGCCTTTAAAGGCTGAGTTTAAGAATGTTTGATTTAGTAGTACGAATTGAGAGTAAGAATAAGTTTGACTTCAAAATACTTCGAACCAATTTTAAGAATCTGTTTTGAGCTAAGACAATTATCACTGCGAAATGAACTTATGGTCCCGTTGGCCACAATTTACTGTTAAATTATATAATCTTGGTCCCGTTGGCCACGAATAATATTGAGATGATTGATTTCATAGTTAAGAGGAGTGTCTTTAAATTTCTGCGAATTATTTCGAGTTGAAAACTCCGATCCCAAAAGAATAGTGTATGTATAGCGCCGATAAGTATTGTGCCTTTAAAGGCTGGGTTTATGAATGTTTGATTTAGTAGTACGAATTGACAATTATCACTGCGAAATGAAGTTATGGTCCCGTTGGCCACAATTTACTGTTAAATTGTATAATCCTGGTCCCGTTGGCCACGAATAATATTAAGATGATTGATTTCATAGTTAAGAAAGAGTGTCTTTAAATTTCTGCGAATTATTTCGAGTTGAAAACTCCGATCCTAAAAGAATAGTGTATGTATAGCGCCGATAAGTATTGTGCCTTTAAAGGCTGGGTTTATGAATGTTTGATTTAGTAGTACGAATTGAGAGTAAGAATAAGTTTGACTTCAAAATACTTCGAACAAATTTTAAGAATCTGTTTTGAGCTAAGACAATTATCACTGCAAAATGAACTTATGGTCCCGTTGGCCACAATTTACTGTCAAATTATACAATCCTGGTCACGTTGGCCACGAATAATATTGAGATGATTGATTTCATAGTTAAGAAAGAGTGTCTTTAAATTTCGGCGAATTATTTCGAGTTGAAAACTCCAATCCTAAAAGAATATATTATCTTTAGCGCCGATAAGTATTGTGCCTTTAAAGGCTGAGTTTAAGAATGTTTGATTTAGTAGTACGAATTGAGAGTAAGAATAAGTTTGACTTCAAAATACTTCGAACCAATTTTAAGAATCTGTTTTGAGCTAAGACAATTATCACTGCGAAATGAACTTATGGTCCCGTTGGCCACAATTCACTTTCAAATTATATAATCCTGTACCGAGATTTAGCTAATGGCGAGTAAGTGATATGACTCACTTTTCACTGAAAATCGATTTAGCTAGTAAAAGTGAGTGAGTAGGCGAGTGAAATGAAACGTCAGTTTACTCGCCGGATGTTTCAGCGGTGACTTGGTGTATGTGTTGGTAAATTTCCACTTTTGCATAAGTATGTGTTCTTTTTCAATGGAATTTCAACATACCTATTCACGTATGTGAAACGAACTAGCAAAACAACAATGTATGTAGGTAACAATGAGTATGCAGCACATAAAAGATTTGTTTTTTTTTATACAAACATACATTTATGTAAAAATGATACTTGATGAACATTATTAATTTGTTATTTACATTTTATTTGAAGGTATAAATTTTTTTAACACAAATGAAAAATATAATTCAGCATCGCAAGGAACTTTGGAAGAATGTTAAGGAGTGGGTAGGGCACACTAACTCCACTATAAAGTCACACATTAATTAAATTATATAAATATAAAAATAAAAATAAAAAATTGAAAAATTAAACCTCAAACAAACAAAACCAAAGACAACGAATTAAAAGATAGCCTTTGTTTATGACATTTCATGTGTTCGAAACTTGATTTGAAATTACTCATTTCACTTTAATAGCTAAATCACTTTTGCGAATGAAGTGAGATGAGTCGGCGAGTAAGGCGAGTCATCTCACCTCACTCGCTGAAATAGCTAAATCTCGGCACTGGTCCCGTTGGCCACCAATAATATTGAGATGATTGATTTCATAGTTAAGAAAGAGTGTCTTTAAATTTCTGCGAATTATTTCGAGTTGAAAACTCCGATCCTAAAAGAATAGTGTATGTATAGCGCCGATAAGTATTGTGCCTTTAAAGGCTGAGTTTGAGAATGTTTGGTATAGTAGTACGAATTGAGAGTAAGAATAAGTTTGACTTCAAAATACTTCGAACAAATTTTAAGAATCTGTTTTGAGCTAAGACAATTATCACTGCGAAATGAAGTTATGGTGCCGTTGGCCACAATTTACTGTTAAATTGTATAATCCTGGTCCCGTTGGCCACGAATAATATTGAGATGATTGATTTCATAATTAAGAAAGAGTGTCTTTAAATTTCGGCGAATTATTTCGAGTTGAAAACTCCAATCCTAAAAGAATATATTATCTTTAGCGCCGATAAGTATTGTGCCTTTAAAGGCTGAGTTTAAGAATGTTTGATTTTGTAGTACGAATTGAGAGTAAGAATAAGTTTGACTTCAAAATACTTCGAAAAAATTTTAAGAACCCGTTTTGAGCTAAGACAATTATCACTGCGAAATGAACTTATGGTCCCGTTGGCCACAATTTACTTTCGAACTATAATCCTGGTCCCGTTGGTCACGAATAATATTGAGATGATTGATTTCATAGTTAAGAAAGAGTGTCTTTAAATTTCTGCGAATTATTTCGAGTTGAAAACTCCGATCCCAAAAGAATAGTGTATGTATAGCGCCGATAAGTATTGTGCCTTTGAAGGCTCAGTTTGAGAATGTTTGATTTAGTAGTACGAATTGAGAGTAAGAATAAGTTTGACTTCAAAATACTTCGAAAAAATTTTAAGAATCCGTTTTGAGCTAAGACAATTATCACTGCGAAATGAACTTATGGTCCCGTTGGCCACAATTTACTTTCGAACTATAATCCTGGTCCCGTTGGCCACGAATAATATTGAGATGATTGATTTCATAGTTAAGAAAGAGTGTCTTTAAATTTCTGCGAATTATTTCGAGTTGAAAACTCCGATCCCAAAAGAATAGTGTATGTATAGCGCCGATAAGTATTGTGCCTTTGAAGGCTCAGTTTGAGAATGTTTGATTTAGTAGTACGAATTGAGAGTAAGAATAAGTTTGACTTCAAAATACTTCCAACAAATTTTAAGAATCTGTTTTGAGCTAAGACAATTATCACTGCGAAATGAAGTTATGGTCCCGTTGGCCACAATTTACTGTTAAATTGTATAATCCTGGTCCCGTTGGCCACGAATAATATTGAGATGATTGATTTCATAGTTAAGAAAGAGTGTCTTTAAATTTCTGCGAATTATTTCGAGTTGAAAACTCCGATCCTAAAAGAATAGTGTATGTATAGCGCCGATAAGTATTGTGCCTTTAAAGGCTGAGTTTGAGAATGTTTGGTTTAGTAGTACGACTTGAGAGTAAGAATAAGTTTGACTTATAATCCTGGTCCCGTTGGCCACGAATAATATTGAGATGATTGATTTCATAGTTAAGAAAGAGTGTCTTTAAATTTCTGCGAATTATTTCGAGTTGAAAACTCCGATCCTAAAAGAATAGTGTATGTATAGCGCCGATAAGTATTGTGCCTTTAAAGGCTGAGTTTAAGAATGTTTGATTTAGTAGTACGAATTGAGAGTAAGAATAAGTTTGACTTCAAAATACTTCGAACAAATTTTAAGAATCTGTTTTGAGCTAAGACAATTATCACTGCGAAATGAAGTTATGGTCCCGTTGGCCACAATTTACTGTTAAATTGTATAATCCTGGTCCCGTTGGCCACGAATAATATTGAGATGATTGATTTCATAGTTAAGAAAGAGTGTCTTTAAATTTCTGCGAATTATTTCGAGTTGAAAACTCCGATCCTAAAAGAATAGTGTATGTATAGCGCCGATAAGTATTGTGCCTTTAAAGGCTGAGTTTGAGAATGTTTGGTTAAGTAGTACGAATTGAGAGTAAGAATAAGTTTGACTTCAAAATACTTCGAAAAAATTTTAAGAATCCGTTTTGAGCTAAGACAATTATCACTGCGAAATGAACTTATGGTCCCGTTGGCCACAATTTACTTTCGAACTATAATCCTGTTCCCGTTGGCCACGAATAATATTGAGATGATTGATTTCATAGTTAAGAAAGAGTGTCTTTAAATTTCTGCGAATTATTTCGAGTTGAAAACTCCGATCCTAAAAGAATAGTGTATGTATAGCGCCGATAAGTATTGTGCCTTTAAAGGCTGAGTTTAAGAATGTTTGATTTTGTAGTACGAATTGAGAGTAAGAATAAGTTTGACTTCAAAATACTTCGAACAAATTTTAAGAATCTGTTTTGAGCTAAGACAATTATCACTGCGAAATGAACTTATGGTCCCGTTGGCCACAATTTACTGTTAAATTGTATAATCCTGGTCCCGTTGGCCACGAATAATATTGAGATGATTGATTTCATAGTTAAGAAAGAGTGTCTTTAAATTTCTGCGAATTATTTCGAGTTGAAAACTCCGATCCTAAAAGAATAGTGTATGTATAGCGCCGATAAGTATTGTGCCTTTAAAGGCTGAGTTTAAGAATGTTTGATTTTGTAGTACGAATTGAGAGTAAGAATAAGTTTGACTTCAAAATACTTCGAACAAATTTTAAGAATCTGTTTTGAGCTAAGACAATTATCACTGCGAAATGAAGTTATGGTCCCGTTGGCCACAATTTACTGTTAAATTGTATAATCCTGGTCCCGTTGGCCACGAATAATATTGAGGTGATTGATTTCATAGTTAAGAAAGAGTGTCTTTAAATTTCGGCGAATTATTTCGAGTTGAAAACTCCGATCCTAAAAGCATAGTGTATGTATAGCGCCGATAAGTATTGTGCCTTTAAAGGCTGAGTTTAAGAATGTTTGATTTAGTAGTACGAATTGAGAGTAAGAATAAGTTTGACTTCAAAATACTTCGAACAAATTTTAAGAATCTGTTTTGAGCTAAGACAATTATCACTGCGAAATGAACTTATGGTCCCGTTGGCCACAATTTACTGTTAAATTGTATAATCCTGGTCCCGTTGGCCACGAATAATATTGAGATGATTGATTTCATAGTTAAGAAAGAGTGTCTTTAAGTTTTGGCGAATTATTTCGAGTTGAAAACTCCGATCCTAAAAGTATAGTGTATGTATAGCGCCGATAAGTATTGTGCCTTTAAAGGCTGAGTTTAAGAATGTTTGATTTAGTAGTACGAATTGAGAATAAGAATAAGTTTGACTTCAAAATACTTCGAAAAAATTTTAAGAATCCGTTTTGAGCTAAGACAATTATCACTGCGAAATGAACTTATGGTCCCGTTGGCCACAATTTACTGTTAAATTGTATAATCCTGGTCCCGTTGGCCACGAATAATATTGAGATGATTGATTTCATAGTTAAGAAAGAGTGTCTTTAAGTTTTGGCGAATTATTTCGAGTTGAAAATTCGATCCTAAAAGAATATATTATCTTTAGCGCCGATAAGTATTGTGCCTTTAAAGGCTGAGTTTAAGAATGTTTGATTTAGTAGTAGGAATTGAGAGTAAGAATAAGTTTGACTTCAAAATACTTCGAACAAATTTTAAGAATCTGTTTTAAGCTAAGACAATTATCACTGCGAAATGAAGTTATGGTCCCGTTGGCCACAATTTACTGTTAAATTGTATAATCCTGGTCCCGTTGGCCACGAATAATATTGAGATGATTGATTTCATAGTTAAGAAAGAGTGTCTTTAAATTTCGGCGAATTATTTCGAGTTGAAAACTCCAATCCTAAAAGAATAGTGTATGTATAGCGCCGATAAGTATTGTGCCTTTAAAGGCTGAGTTTAAGAATGTTTGATTTAGTAGTACGAATTGAGAGTAAGAATAAGTTTGACTTCAAAATACTTCGAACAAATTTTAAGAATCTGTTTTAAGCTAAGACAATTATCACTGCGAAATGAACTTATGGTCCCGTTGGCCACAATTTACTGTTAAATTGTATAATCCTGGTCCCGTTGGCCACGAATAATATTGAGATGATTGATTTCATAGTTAAGAAAGAGTGTCTTTAAATTTCGGCGAATTATTTCGAGTTGAAAACTCCAATCCTAAAAGAATAGTGTATGTATAGCGCCGATAAGTATTGTGCCTTTAAAGGCTGAGTTTAAGAATGTTTGATTTAGTAGTAGGAATTGAGAGTAAGAATAAGTTTGACTTCAAAATACTTCGAACAAATTTTAAGAATCTGTTTTAAGCTAAGACAATTATCACTGCGAAATGAAGTTATGGTCCCGTTGGCCACAATTTACTTTCGAACTATAATCCTGGTCCCGTTGGCCACGAATAATATTGAGATGATTGATTTCATAGTTAAGAAAGAGTGTCTTTAAATTTCTGCGAATTATTTCGAGTTGAAAATTCGATCCTAAAAGAATATATTATCTTTAGCGCCGATAAGTATTGTGCCTTTAAAGGCTGAGTTTAAGAATGTTTGATTTAGTAGTAGGAATTGAGAGTAAGAATAAGTTTGACTTCAAAATACTTCGAACAAATTTTAAGAATCTGTTTTAAGCTAAGACAATTATCACTGCGAAATGAAGTTATGGTCCCGTTGGCCACAATTTACTGTTAAATTGTATAATCCTGGTCCCGTTGGCCACGAATAATATTGAGATGATTGATTTCATAGTTAAGAAAGAGTGTCTTTAAATTTCGGCGAATTATTTCGAGTTGAAAACTCCAATCCTAAAAGAATAGTGTATGTATAGCGCCGATAAGTATTGTGCCTTTAAAGGCTGAGTTTAAGAATGTTTGATTTAGTAGTACGAATTGAGAGTAAGAATAAGTTTGACTTCAAAATACTTCGAACAAATTTTAAGAATCTGTTTTGAGCTAAGACAATTATCACTGCGAAATGAACTTATGGTCCCGTTGGCCACAATTTACTGTTAAATTGTATAATCCTGGTCCCGTTGGCCACGAATAATATTGAGATGATTGATTTCATAGTTAAGAAAGAGTGTCTTTAAGTTTTGGCGAATTATTTCGAGTTGAAAACTCCGATCCTAAAAGTATAGTGTATGTATAGCGCCGATAAGTATTGTGCCTTTAAAGGCTGAGTTTAAGAATGTTTGATTTAGTAGTACGAATTGAGAATAAGAATAAGTTTGACTTCAAAATACTTCGAAAAAATTTTAAGAATCCGTTTTGAGCTAAGACAATTATCACTGCGAAATGAACTTATGGTCCCGTTGGCCACAATTTACTTTCGAACTATAATCCTGGTCCCGTTGGCCACGAATAATATTGAGATGATTGATTTCATAGTTAAGAAAGAGTGTCTTTAAGTTTCTGCGAATTACTTCGAGTTGAAAACTCCGATCCTAAAAGAATAGTGTATGTATAGCGCCGATAAGTATTGTGCCTTTAAAGGCTGAGTTTGAGAATGTTTGGTTTAGTAGTACGAATTGAGAGTAAGAATAAATTTGACTTCAAAATACTTCGAAAAAATTTTAAGAATCCGTTTTGAGCTAAGACAATTATCACTGCGAAATGAACTTATGGTCCCGTTGGCCACAATTTACTGTTAAATTGTATAATCCTGGTCCCGTTGGCCACGAATAATATTGAGATGATTGATTTCATAGTTAAGAAAGAGTGTCTTTAAATTTCGGCGAATTATTTCGAGTTGAAAACTCCGATCCTAAAAGAATAGTGTATGTATAGCGCCGATAAGTATTGTGCCTTTAAAGGCTGAGTTTAAGAATGTTTGATTTAGTAGTACGAATTGAGAGTAAGAATAAGTTTGACTTCAAAATACTTCGAACAAATTTTAAGAATCTGTTTTGAGCTAAGACAATTATCACTGCGAAATGAACTTATGGTCCCGTTGGCCACAATTCACTTTCAAATTTTATAATCCTGGTCCCGTTGGCCACGAATAATATTGAGATGATTGATTTCGTAGTTGAGAAAGAGTGTCTTTAAATTTCGGCGAATTATTTCGAGTTGAAAACTCCGATCCTAAAAGAATAGTGTATGTATAGCGCCGATAAGTATTGTGCCTTTAAAGGCTGAGTTTGAGAATGTTTGGTTTAGTAGTACGAATTGAGAGTAAGAATAAGTTTGACTTCAAAATACTTCGAAAAAATTTTAAGAATCCGTTTTGAGCTAAGACAATTATCACTGCGAAATGAACTTATGGTCCCGTTTGCCACAATTCACTTTCAAATTATATAATCCTGGTCCCGTTGGCCACGAATAATATTGAGATGATTGATTTCATAGTTAAGAAAGAGTGTCTTTAAATTTCTGCGAATTATTTCGAGTTGAAAACTCCGATCCTAAAAGAATAGTGTATGTATAGCGCCGATAAGTATTGTGCCTTTAAAGGCTGAGTTTAAGAATGTTTGATTTAGTAGTACGAATTGAGAGTAAGAATAAGTTTGACTTCAAAATACTTCGAACAAATTTTAAGAATCTGTTTTGAGCTAAGACAATTATCACTGCGAAATGAAGTTATGGTCCCGTTGGCCACAATTCACTTTCAAATTTTATAATCCTGGTCCCGTTGGCCACGAATAATATTGAGATGATTGATTTCGTAGTTGAGAAAGAGTGTCTTTAAATTTCGGCGAATTATTTCGAGTTGAAAACTCCGATCCTAAAAGAATAGTGTATGTATAGCGCCGATAAGTATTGTGCCTTTAAAGGCTGAGTTTGAGAATGTTTGGTTTAGTAGTACGAATTGAGAGTAAGAATAAGTTTGACTTCAAAATACTTCGAAAAAATTTTAAGAATCCGTTTTGAGCTAAGACAATTATCACTGCGAAATGAACTTATGGTCCCGTTTGCCACAATTCACTTTCAAATTATATAATCCTGGTCCCGTTGGCCACGAATAATATTGAGATGATTGATTTCATAGTTAAGAAAGAGTGTCTTTAAATTTCTGCGAATTATTTCGAGTTGAAAACTCCGATCCTAAAAGAATAGTGTATGTATAGCGCCGATAAGTATTGTGCCTTCAAAGGCTGAGTTTAAGAATGTTTGATTTAGTAGTACGAATTGAGAGTAAGAATAAGTTTGACTTCAAAATACTTCGAACAAATTTTAAGAATCTGTTTTGAGCTAAGACAATTATCACTGCGAAATGAAGTTATGGTCCCGTTGGCCACAATTTACTGTTAAATTGTATAATCCTGGTCCCGTTGGCCACGAATAATATTGAGATGATTGATTTCATAGTTAAGAAAGAGTGTCTTTAAATTTCGGCGAATTATTTCGAGTTGAAAACTCCGATCCTAAAAGAATAGTGTATGTATAGCGCCGATAAGTATTGTGCCTTTAAAGGCTGAGTTTGAGAATGTTTGGTATAGTAGTACGAATTGAGAGTAAGAATAAGTTTGACTTCAAAATACTTCGAAAAAATTTTAAGAATCCGTTTTGAGCTAAGACAATTATCACTGCGAAATGAACTTATGGTCCCGTTGGCCACATTTTACTTTCGAACTATAATCCTGGTCCCGTTGGCCACGAATAATATTGAGATGATTGATTTCATAGTTAAGAAAGAGTGGCTTTAAGTTTCTGCGAATTACTTCGAGTTGAAAACTCCGATCCTAAAAGAATAGTGTATGTATAGCGCCGATAAGTATTGTGCCTTTAAAGGCTGAGTTTAAGAATGTTTGATTTAGTAGTACGAATTGAGAGTAAGAATAAGTTTGACTTCAAAATACTTCGAAAAAATTTTAAGAATCTGTTTTGAGCTAAGACAATTATCACTGCGAAATGAAGTTATGGTCCCGTTTGCCACAATTCACTTTCAAATTATATAATCCTGGTCCCGTTGGCCACGAATAATATTGAGATGATTGATTTCATAGTTAAGAAAGAGTGTCTTTAAATTTCTGCGAATTATTTCGAGTTGAAAACTCCGATCCTAAAAGAATAGTGTATGTATAGCGCCGATAAGTATTGTGCCTTTAAAGGCTGAGTTTAAGAATGTTTGATTTAGTAGTACGAATTGAGAGTAAGAATAAGTTTGACTTCAAAATACTTCGAACAAATTTTAAGAATCTGTTTTGAGCTAAGACAATTATCACTGCGAAATGAAGTTATGGTCCCGTTGGCCACAATTCACTTTCAAATTTTATAATCCTGGTCCCGTTGGCCACGAATAATATTGAGATGATTGATTTCGTAGTTGAGAAAGAGTGTCTTTAAATTTCGGCGAATTATTTCGAGTTGAAAACTCCGATCCTAAGAGAATAGTGTATGTATAGCGCCGATAAGTATTGTGCCTTTAAAGGCTGAGTTTGAGAATGTTTGGTTTAGTAGTACGAATTGAGAGTAAGAATAAGTTTGACTTCAAAATACTTCGAACAAATTTTAAGAATCTGTTTTGAGCTAAGACAATTATCACTGCGAAATGAACTTATGGTCCCGTTGGCCACAATTCACTTTCAAATTTTATAATCCTGGTCCCGTTGGCCACGAATAATATTGAGATGATTGATTTCGTAGTTGAGAAAGAGTGTCTTTAAATTTCGGCGAATTATTTCGAGTTGAAAACTCCGATCCTAAAAGAATAGTGTATGTATAGCGCCGATAAGTATTGTGCCTTTAAAGGCTGAGTTTAAGAATGTTTGATTTAGTAGTACGAATTGAGAGTAAGAATAAGTTTGACTTCAAAATACTTCGAACAAATTTTAAGAATCTGTTTTGAGCTAAGACAATTATCACTGCGAAATGAAGTTATGGTGCCGTTGGCCACAATTTACTGTTAAATTGTATAATCCTGGTCCCGTTGGCCACGAATAATATGGAGATGATTGATTTCATAGTTAAGAAAGAGTGTCTTTAAATTTCTGCGAATTATTTCGAGTTGAAAACTCCGATCCTAAAAGAATAGTGTATGTATAGCGCCGATAAGTATTGTGCCTTTAAAGGCTGAGTTTAAGAATGTTTGATTTAGTAGTACGAATTGAGAGTAAGAATAAGTTTGACTTCAAAATACTTCGAACAAATTTTAAGAATCTGTTTTAAGCTAAGACAATTATCACTGCGAAATGAAGTTATGGTCCCGTTGGCCACAATTTACTGTTAAATTGTATAATCCTGGTCCCGTTGGCCACGAATAATATTGAGATGATTGATTTCATAGTTAAGAAAGAGTGTCTTTAAATTTCTGCGAATAATTTCGAGTTGAAAACTCCGATCCTAAAAAAATAGTGTATGTATAGCGCCGATAAGTATTGTGCCTTTAAAGGCTGAGTTTAAGAATGTTTGATTTAGTAGTACGAATTGAGAGTAAGAATAAGTTTGACTTCAAAATACTTCGAACAAATTTTAAGAATCTGTTTTGAGCTAAGACAATTATCACTGCGAAATGAAGTTATGGTCCCGTTGGCCACAATTTACTGTTAAATTGTATAATCCTGGTCCCGTTGGCCACGAATAATATTGAGATGATTGATTTCATAGTTAAGAAAGAGTGTCTTTAAATTTCGGCGAATTATTTCGAGTTGAAAACTCCGATCCTAAAAGAATAGTGTATGTATAGCGCCGATAAGTATTGTGCCTTTGAAGGCTGGGTTTATGAATGTTTGATTTAGTAGTACGAATTGAGAGTAAGAATAAGTTTGACTTCAAAATACTTCGAACCAATTTTAAGAATCTGTTTTGAGCTAAGACAATTATCACTGCGAAATGAACTTATGGTCCCGTTGGCCACAATTTACTGTTAAATTGTATAATCCTGGTCCCGTTGGCCACGAATAATATTGAGATGATTGATTTCATAGTTAAGAAAGAGTGTCTTTAAATTTCTGCGAATTACTTCGAGTTGAAAACTCCGATCCTAAAAGAATAGTGTATGTATAGCGCCGATAAGTATTGTGCCTTTAAGGGCTGAGTTTAAGAATGTTTGATTTAGTAGTACGAATTGAGAGTAAGAATAAGTTTGACTTCAAAATACTTCGAACAAATTTTAAGAATCTGTTTTGAGCTAAGACAATTATCACTGCGAAATGAACTTGTAGTCCCTTTGGCCACAATTTACTTTCGAACTATAATCCTGGTCCCGTTGGCCACGAATAATATTGAGATGATTGATTTCATAGTTAAGAAAGAGTGTCTTTAAATTTCTGCGAATTACTTCGAGTTGAAAAGTCCGATCCTAAAAGAATAGTGTATGTATAGCGCCGATAAGTATTGTGCCTTTAAAGGCTGAGTTTGAGAATGTTTGGTTTAGTAGTACGAATTGAGAGTAAGAATAAGTTTGACTTCAAAATACTTCGAAAAAATTTTAAGAATCTGTTTTGAGCTAAGACAATTATCACTGCGAATGAACTTATGGTCCCGTTGGCCACAATTTACTTTCGAACTATAATCCTGGTCCCGTTGGCCACGAATAATATTGAGATGATTGATTTCATAGTTAAGAAAGAGTGTCTTTAAATTTCTGCGAATTATTTCGAGTTGAAAACTCCGATCCTAAAAGAATAGTGTATATATAGCGCCGATAAGTATTGTGACTTTAAAGGCTGAGTTTAAGAATGTTTGATTTAGTAGTACGAATTGAGAGTAAGAATAAGTTTGACTTCAAAATACTTCGAACAAATTTTAAGAATCTGTTTTGAGCTAAGACAATTATCACTGCGAAATGAACTTATGGTCCCGTTGGCCACAATTTACTTTCGAACTATAATCCTGGTCCCGTTGGCCACGAATAATATTGAGATGATTGATTTCATAGTTAAGAAAGAGTGTCTTTAAATTTCTGCGAATTATTTCGAGTTGAAAACTCCGATCCTAAAAGAATAGTGTATGTATAGCGCCGATAAGTATTGTGCCTTTAAGGGCTGAGTTTAAGAATGTTTGATTTAGTAGTACGAATTGAGAGTAAGAATAAGTTTGACTTCAAAATACTTCGAACAAATTTTAAGAATCTGTTTTGAGCTAAGACAATTATCACTGCGAAATGAACTTATGGTCCCGTTGGCCACAATTTACTTTCGAACTATAATCCTGGTCCCGTTGGCCACGAATAATATTGAGATGATTGATTTCATAGTTAAGAAAGAGTGTCTTTAAATTTCTGCGAATTATTTCGAGTTGAAAACTCCGATCCTAAAAGAATAGTGTATGTATAGCGACGATAAGTATTGTGACTTTAAAGGCTGAGTTTAAGAATGTTTGATTTAGTAGTACGAATTGAGAGTAAGAATAAGTTTGACTTCAAAATACTTCGAACAAATTTTAAGAATCTGTTTTGAGCTAAGACAATTATCACTGCGAAATGAAGTTATGGTCCCGTTGGCCACAATTTACTGTTAAATTGTATAATCCTGGTCCCGTTGGCCACGAATAATATTGAGATGATTGATTTCATAGTTAAGAAAGAGTGTCTTTAAATTTCTGCGAATTACTTCGAGTTGAAAACTCCGATCCTAAAAGAATAGTGTATGTATAGCGCCGATAAGTATTGTGCCTTTAAGGGCTGAGTTTAAGAATGTTTGATTTAGTAGTACGAATTGAGAGTAAGAATAAGTTTGACTTCAAAATACTTCGAACAAATTTTAAGAATTTGTTTTGAGCTAAGACAATTATCACTGCGAAATGAACTTATGGTCCCGTTGGCCACAATTTACTGTTAAATTGTATAATCCTGGTCCCGTTGGCCACGAATAATATTGAGATGATTGATTTCATAGTTAAGAAAGAGTGTCTTTAAATTTCTGCGAATTACGTCGAGTTGAAAACTCCGATCCTAAAAGAATAGTGTATGTATAGCGCCGATAAGTATTGTGCCTTTAAAGGCTGAGTTTGAGAATGTTTGGTTTAGTAGTACGAATTGAGAGTAAGAATAAGTTTGACTTCAAAATACTTCGAAAAAATTTTAAGAATCTGTTTTGAGCTAAGACAATTATCACTGCGAATGAACTTATGGTCCCGTTGGCCACAATTTACTTTCGAACTATAATCCTGGTCCCGTTGGCCACGAATAATATTGAGATGATTGATTTCATAGTTAAGAAAGAGTGTCTTTAAATTTCTGCGAATTATTTCGAGTTGAAAACTCCGATCCTAAAAGAATAGTGTATATATAGCGCCGATAAGTATTGTGACTTTAAAGGCTGAGTTTAAGAATGTTTGATTTAGTAGTACGAATTGAGAGTAAGAATAAGTTTGACTTCAAAATACTTCGAACAAATTTTAAGAATTTGTTTTGAGCTAAGACAATTATCACTGCGAAATGAACTTATGGTCCCGTTGGCCACAATTTACTGTTAAATTGTATAATCCTGGTCCCGTTGGCCACGAATAATATTGAGATGATTGATTTCATAGTTAAGAAAGAGTGTCTTTAAATTTCTGCGAATTACTTCGAGTTGAAAACTCCGATCCTAAAAGAATAGTGTATGTATAGCGCCGATAAGTATTGTGCCTTTAAGGGCTGAGTTTAAGAATGTTTGATTTAGTAGTACGAATTGAGAGTAAGAATAAGTTTGACTTCAAAATACTTCGAACAAATTTTAAGAATCTGTTTTGAGCTAAGACAATTATCACTGCGAAATGAACTTATGGTCCCGTTGGCCACAATTTACTGTTAAATTGTATAATCCTGGTCCCGTTGGCCACGAATAATATTGAGATGATTGATTTCATAGTTAAGAAAGAGTGTCTTTAAATTTCTGCGAATTACTTCGAGTTGAAAACTCCGATCCTAAAAGAATAGTGTATGTATAGCGCCGATAAGTATTGTGCCTTTAAGGGCTGAGTTTAAGAATGTTTGATTTAGTAGTACGAATTGAGAGTAAGAATAAGTTTGACTTCAAAATACTTCGAACAAATTTTAAGAATCTGTTTTGAGCTAAGACAATTATCACTGCGAAATGAACTTATGGTCCCTTTGGCCACAATTTACTTTCGAACTATAATCCTGGTCCCGTTGGCCACGAATAATATTGAGATGATTGATTTCATAGTTAAGAAAGAGTGTCTTTAAATTTCTGCGAATTACGTCGAGTTGAAAACTCCGATCCTAAAAGAATAGTGTATGTATAGCGCCGATAAGTATTGTGCCTTTAAAGGCTGAGTTTGAGAATGTTTGGTTTAGTAGTACGAATTGAGAGTAAGAATAAGTTTGACTTCAAAATACTTCGAAAAAATTTTAAGAATCTGTTTTGAGCTAAGACAATTATCACTGCGAATGAACTTATGGTCCCGTTGGCCACAATTTACTTTCGAACTATAATCCTGGTCCCGTTGGCCACGAATAATATTGAGATGATTGATTTCATAGTTAAGAAAGAGTGTCTTTAAATTTCTGCGAATTATTTCGAGTTGAAAACTCCGATCCTAAAAGAATAGTGTATATATAGCGCCGATAAGTATTGTGACTTTAAAGGCTGAGTTTAAGAATGTTTGATTTAGTAGTACGAATTGAGAGTAAGAATAAGTTTGACTTCAAAATACTTCGAACAAATTTTAAGAATCTGTTTTGAGCTAAGACAATTATCACTGCGAAATGAACTTATGGTCCCGTTGGCCACAATTTACTTTCGAACTATAATCCTGGTCCCGTTGGCCACGAATAATATTGAGATGATTGATTTCATAGTTAAGAAAGAGTGTCTTTAAATTTCTGCGAATTATTTCGAGTTGAAAACTCCGATCCTAAAAGAATAGTGTATGTATAGCGCCGATAAGTATTGTGCCTTTAAAGGCTGAGCTTAAGAATGTTTGATTTAGTAGTACGAATTGAGAGTAAGAATAAGTTTGACTTCAAAATACTTCGAACAAATTTTAAGAATCTGTTTTGAGCTAAGACAATTATCACTGCGAAATGAACTTATGGTCCCGTTGGCCACAATTTACTTTCGAACTATAATCCTGGTCCCGTTGGCCACGAATAATATTGAGATGATTGATTTCATAGTTAAGAAAGAGTGTCTTTAAATTTCTGCGAATTACGTCGAGTTGAAAACTCCGATCCTAAAAGAATAGTGTATGTATAGCGCCGATAAGTATTGTGCCTTTAAAGGCTGAGTTTGAGAATGTTTGGTTTAGTAGTACGAATTGAGAGTAAGAATAAGTTTGACTTCAAAATACTTCGAAAAAAATTTAAGAATCCGTTTTGAGCTAAGACAATTATCACTGCGAAATGAACTTATGGTCCCGTTGGCCACAATTTACTTTCGAACTATAATCCTGGTCCCGTTGGCCACGAATAATATTGAGATGATTGATTTCATAGTTAAGAAAGAGTGTCTTTAAATTTCTGCGAATTATTTCGAGTTGAAAACTCCTATCCTAAAAGAATAGTGTATATATAGCGCCGATAAGTATTGTGACTTTAAAGGCTGAGTTTAAGAATGTTTGATTTAGTAGTACGAATTGAGAGTAAGAATAAGTTTGACTTCAAAATACTTCGAACAAATTTTAAGAATCTGTTTTGAGCTAAGACAATTATCACTGCGAAATGAACTTATGGTCCCGTTGGCCACAATTTACTTTCGAACTATAATCCTGGTCCCGTTGGCCACGAATAATATTGAGATGATTGATTTCATAGTTAAGAAAGAGTGTCTTTAAGTTTCTGCGAATTACTTCGAGTTGAAAACTCCGATCCTAAAAGAATAGTGTATGTATAGCGCCGATAAGTATTGTGCCTTTAAAGGCTGAGTTTGAGAATGTTTGGTTTAGTAGTACGAATTGAGAGTAAGAATAAGTTTGACTTCAAAATAGTTCGAAAAAATTTTAAGAATCCGTTTTGAGCTAAGACAATTATCACTGCGAAATGAACTTATGGTCCCGTTGGCCACAATTTACTGTTAAATTGTATAATCCTGGTCCCGTTGGCCACGAATAATATTGAGATGATTGATTTCATAGTTAAGAAAGAGTGTCTTTAAATTTCGGCGAATTATTTCGAGTTGAAAACTCCGATCCTAAAAGAATAGTGTATGTATAGCGCCGATAAGTATTGTGCCTTTAAAGGCTGAGTTTAAGAATGTTTGATTTAGTAGTACGAATTAAGAGTAAGAATAAGTTTGACTTCAAAATACTTCGAAAAAATTTTAAGAATCCGTTTTGAGCTAAGACAATTATCACTGCGAAATGAACTTATGGTCCCGTTGGCCACAATTCACTTTCAAATTTTATAATCCTGGTCCCGTTGGCCACGAATAATATTGAGATGATTGATTTCGTAGTTGAGAAAGAGTGTCTTTAAATTTCGGCGAATTATTTCGAGTTGAAAACTCCGATCCTAAAAGAATAGTGTATGTATAGCGCCGATAAGTATTGTGCCTTTAAAGGCTGAGTTTGAGAATGTTTGGTTTAGTAGTACGAATTGAGAGTAAGAATAAGTTTGACTTCAAAATACTTCGAAAAAATTTTAAGAATCTGTTTTGAGCTAAGACAATTATCACTGCGAAATGAACTTATGGTCCCGTTTGCCACAATTCACTTTCAAATTATATAATCCTGGTCCCGTTGGCCACGAATAATATTGAGATGATTGATTTCATAGTTAATAAAGAGTGTCTTTAAATTTCTGCGAATTATTTCGAGTTGAAAACTCCGATCCTAAAAGAATAGTGTATGTATAGCGCCGATAAGTATTGTGCCTTTAAAGGCTGAGTTTGAGAATGTTTGGTTTAGTAGTACGAATTGAGAGTAAGAATAAGTTTGACTTCAAAATACTTCGAACAAATTTTAAGAATCTGTTTTGAGCTAAGACAATTATCACTGCGAAATGAAGTTATGGTCCCGTTGGCCACAATTCACTTTCAAATTTTATAATCCTGGTCCCGTTGGCCACGAATAATATTGAGATGATTGATTTCGTAGTTGAGAAAGAGTGTCTTTAAATTTCGGCGAATTATTTCGAGTTGAAAACTCCGATCCTAAAAGAATAGTGTATGTATAGCGCCGATAAGTATTGTGCCTTTAAAGGCTGAGTTTGAGAATGTTTGGTTTAGTAGTACGAATTGAGAGTAAGAATAAGTTTGACTTCAAAATACTTCGAACAAATTTTAAGAATCTGTTTTGAGCTAAGACAATTATCACTGCGAAATGAACTTATGGTCCCGTTGGCCACAATTCACTTTCAAATTTTATAATCCTGGTCCCGTTGGCCACGAATAATATTGAGATGATTGATTTCGTAGTTGAGAAAGAGTGTCTTTAAATTTCGGCGAATTATTTCGAGTTGAAAACTCCGATCCTAAAAGAATAGTGTATGTATAGCGCCGATAAGTATTGTGCCTTTAAAGGCTGAGTTTGAGAATGTTTGGTTTAGTAGTACGAATTGAGAGTAAGAATAAGTTTGACTTCAAAACACTTCGAAAAAATTTTAAGAATCCGTTTTGAGCTAAGACAATTATCACTGCGAAATGAACTTATGGTCCAGTTTGCCACAATTCACTTTCAAATTATATAATCCTGGTCCCGTTGGCCACGAATAATATTGAGATGATTGATTTCATAGTTAAGAAAGAGTGTCTTTAAATTTCTGCGAATTATTTCGAGTTGAAAACTCCGATCCTAAAAGAATAGTGTATGTATAGCGCCGATAAGTATTGTGCCTTTAAAGGCTGAGTTTAAGAATGTTTGATTTAGTAGTATGAATTGAGAGTAAGAATAAGTTTGACTTCAAAATACTTCGAACAAATTTTAAGAATCTGTTTTAAGCTAAGACAATTATCACTGCGAAATGAAGTTATGGTCCCGTTGGCCACAATTTACTGTTAAATTGTATAATCCTGGTCCCGTTGGCCACGAATAATATTGAGATGATTGATTTCATAGTTAAGAAAGAGTGTCTTTAAATTTCTGCGAATAATTTCGAGTTGAAAACTCCGATCCTAAAAAAATAGTGTATGTATAGCGCCGATAAGTATTGTGCCTTTAAAGGCTGAGTTTAAGAATGTTTGATTTAGTAGTACGAATTGAGAGTAAGAATAAGTTTGGCTTCAAAATACTTCGAACAAATTTTAAGAATCTGTTTTGAGCTAAGACAATTATCACTGCGAAATGAACTTATGGTCCCGTTGGCCACAATTTACTTTCGAACTATAATCCTGGTCCCGTTGGCCACGAATAATATTGAGACGATTGATTTCATAGTTAAGAAAAAGTGTCTTTAAATTTCTGCGAATTACTTCGAGTTGAAAACTCCGATCCTAAAAGAATAGTGTATGTATAACGCCGATAAGTATTGTGCCTTTAAAGGCTGAGTTTAAGAATGTTTGATTTAGTAGTACGAATTGAGAGTAAGAATAAGTTTGACTTCAAAATACTTCGAACAAATTTTAAGAATCTGTTTTGAGCTAAGACAATTATCACTGCGAAATGAAGTTATGGTGCCGTTGGCCACAATTTACTGTTAAATTGTATAATCCTGGTCCCGTTGGCCACGAATAATATTGAGATGATTGATTTCATAGTTAAGAAAGAGTGTCTTTAAATTTCTGCGAATTATTTCGAGTTGAAAACTCCGATCCTAAAAGAATAGTGTATGTATAGCGCCGATAAGTATTGTGCCTTTAAAGGCTGAGTTTAAGAATGTTTGATTTAGTAGTATGAATTGAGAGTAAGAATAAGTTTGACTTCAAAATACTTCGAACAAATTTTAAGAATCTGTTTTAAGCTAAGACAATTATCACTGCGAAATGAAGTTATGGTCCCGTTGGCCACAATTTACTGTTAAATTGTATAATCCTGGTCCCGTTGGCCACGAATAATATTGAGATGATTGATTTCATAGTTAAGAAAGAGTGTCTTTAAATTTCTGCGAATAATTTCGAGTTGAAAACTCCGATCCTAAAAAAATAGTGTATGTATAGCGCCGATAAGTATTGTGCCTTTAAAGGCTGAGTTTAAGAATGTTTGATTTAGTAGTACGAATTGAGAGTAAGAATAAGTTTGGCTTCAAAATACTTCGAACAAATTTTAAGAATCTGTTTTGAGCTAAGACAATTATCACTGCGAAATGAACTTATGGTCCCGTTGGCCCACAATTTACTTTCGAACTATAATCCTGGTCCCGTTGGCCACGAATAATATTGAGACGATTGATTTCATAGTTAAGAAAAAGTGTCTTTAAATTTCTGCGAATTACTTCGAGTTGAAAACTCCGATCCTAAAAGAATAGTGTATGTATAGCGCCGATAAGTATTGTGCCTTTAAGGGCTGAGTTTAAGAATGTTTGATTTAGTAGTACGAATTGAGAGTAAGAATAAGTTTGACTTCAAAATACTTCGAACAAATTTTAAGAATCTGTTTTGAGCTAAGACAATTATCACTGCGAAATGAACTTGTGGTCCCTTTGGCCACAATTTACTTTCGAACTATAATCCTGGTCCCGTTGGCCACGAATAATATTGAGATGATTGATTTCATAGTTAAGAAAGAGTGTCTTTAAATTTCTGCGAATTACTTCGAGTTGAAAAGTCCGATCCTAAAAGAATAGTGTATGTATAGCGCCGATAAGTATTGTGCCTTTAAAGGCTGAGTTTGAGAATGTTTGGTTTAGTAGTACGAATTGAGAGTAAGAATAAGTTTGACTTCAAAATACTTCGAAAAAATTTTAAGAATCTGTTTTGAGCTAAGACAATTATCACTGCGAATGAACTTATGGTCCCGTTGGCCACAATTTACTTTCGAACTATAATCCTGGTCCCGTTGGCCACGAATAATATTGAGATGATTGATTTCATAGTTAAGAAAGAGTGTCTTTAAATTTCTGCGAATTATTTCGAGTTGAAAACTCCGATCCTAAAAGAATAGTGTATATATAGCGCCGATAAGTATTGTGACTTTAAAGGCTGAGTTTAAGAATGTTTGATTTAGTAGTACGAATTGAGAGTAAGAATAAGTTTGACTTCAAAATACTTCGAACAAATTTTAAGAATCTGTTTTGAGCTAAGACAATTATCACTGCGAAATGAACTTATGGTCCCGTTGGCCACAATTTACTTTCGAACTATAATCCTGGTCCCGTTGGCCACGAATAATATTGAGATGATTGATTTCATAGTTAAGAAAGAGTGTCTTTAAATTTCGGCGAATTATTTCGAGTTGAAAACTCCGATCCTAAAAGAATAGTGTATGTATAGCGCCGATAAGTATTGTGACTTTAAAGGCTGAGTTTAAGAATGTTTGATTTAGTAGTACGAATTGAGAGTAAGAATAAGTTTGACTTCAAAATACTTCGAACAAATTTTAAGAATCTGTTTTGAGCTAAGACAATTATCACTGCGAAATGAAGTTATGGTCCCGTTGGCCACAATTTACTGTTAAATTGTATAATCCTGGTCCCGTTGGCCACGAATAATATTGAGATGATTGATTTCATAGTTAAGAAAGAGTGTCTTTAAATTTCTGCGAATTACTTCGAGTTGAAAACTCCGATCCTAAAAGAATAGTGTATGTATAGCGCCGATAAGTATTGTGCCTTTAAGGGCTGAGTTTAAGAATGTTTGATTTAGTAGTACGAATTGAGAGTAAGAATAAGTTTGACTTCAAAATACTTCGAACAAATTTTAAGAATTTGTTTTGAGCTAAGACAATTATCACTGCGAAATGAACTTATGGTCCCGTTGGCCACAATTTACTGTTAAATTGTATAATCCTGGTCCCGTTGGCCACGAATAATATTGAGATGATTGATTTCATAGTTAAGAAAGAGTGTCTTTAAATTTCTGCGAATTACTTCGAGTTGAAAACTCCGATCCTAAAAGAATAGTGTATGTATAGCGCCGATAAGTATTGTGCCTTTAAGGGCTGAGTTTAAGAATGTTTGATTTAGTAGTACGAATTGAGAGTAAGAATAAGTTTGACTTCAAAATACTTCGAACAAATTTTAAGAATCTGTTTTGAGCTAAGACAATTATCACTGCGAAATGAACTTATGGTCCCGTTGGCCACAATTTACTTTCGAACTATAATCCTGGTCCCGTTGGCCACGAATAATATTGAGATGATTGATTTCATAGTTAAGAAAGAGTGTCTTTAAATTTCTGCGAATTACTTCGAGTTGAAAACTCCGATCCTAAAAGAATAGTGTATGTATAGCGCCGATAAGTATTGTGCCTTTAAGGGCTGAGTTTAAGAATGTTTGATTTAGTAGTACGAATTGAGAGTAAGAATAAGTTTGACTTCAAAATACTTCGAACAAATTTTAAGAATCTGTTTTGAGCTAAGACAATTATCACTGCGAAATGAACTTATGGTCCCGTTGGCCACAATTTACTGTTAAATTGTATAATCCTGGTCCCGTTGGCCACGAATAATATTGAGATGATTGATTTCATAGTTAAGAAAGAGTGTCTTTAAATTTCTGCGAATTACTTCGAGTTGAAAACTCCGATCCTAAAAGAATAGTGTATGTATAGCGCCGATAAGTATTGTGCCTTTAAGGGCTGAGTTTAAGAATGTTTGATTTAGTAGTACGAATTGAGAGTAAGAATAAGTTTGACTTCAAAATACTTCGAACAAATTTTAAGAATCTGTTTTGAGCTAAGACAATTATCACTGCGAAATGAACTTATGGTCCCTTTGGCCACAATTTACTTTCGAACTATAATCCTGGTCCCGTTGGCCACGAATAATATTGAGATGATTGATTTCATAGTTAAGAAAGAGTGTCTTTAAATTTCTGCGAATTACGTCGAGTTGAAAACTCCGATCCTAAAAGAATAGTGTATGTATAGCGCCGATAAGTATTGTGCCTTTAAAGGCTGAGTTTGAGAATGTTTGGTTTAGTAGTACGAATTGAGAGTAAGAATAAGTTTGACTTCAAAATACTTCGAAAAAATTTTAAGAATCTGTTTTGAGCTAAGACAATTATCACTGCGAATGAACTTATGGTCCCGTTGGCCACAATTTACTTTCGAACTATAATCCTGGTCCCGTTGGCCACGAATAATATTGAGATGATTGATTTCATAGTTAAGAAAGAGTGTCTTTAAATTTCTGCGAATTATTTCGAGTTGAAAACTCCGATCCTAAAAGAATAGTGTATGTATAGCGCCGATAAGTATTGTGCCTTTAAAGGCTGAGCTTAAGAATGTTTGATTTAGTAGTACGAATTGAGAGTAAGAATAAGTTTGACTTCAAAATACTTCGAACAAATTTTAAGAATCTGTTTTGAGCTAAGACAATTATCACTGCGAAATGAACTTATGGTCCCGTTGGCCACAATTTACTTTCGAACTATAATCCTGGTCCCGTTGGCCACGAATAATATTGAGACGATTGATTTCATAGTTAAGAAAAAGTGTCTTTAAATTTCTGCGAATTACTTCGAGTTGAAAACTCCGATCCTAAAAGAATAGTGTATGTATAACGCCGATAAGTATTGTGCCTTTAAAGGCTGAGTTTAAGAATGTTTGATTTAGTAGTACGAATTGAGAGTAAGAATAAGTTTGACTTCAAAATACTTCGAACAAATTTTAAGAATCTGTTTTGAGCTAAGACAATTATCACTGCGAAATGAACTTATGGTCCCGTTGGCCACAATTTACTTTCGAACTATAATCCTGGTCCCGTTGGCCACGAATAATATTGAGATGATTGATTTCATAGTTAAGAAAGAGTGTCTTTAAATTTCGGCGAATTATTTCGAGTTGAAAACTCCGATCCTAAAAGAATAGTGTATGTATAGCGCCGATAAGTATTGTGCCTTTAAAGGCTGAGTTTGAGAATGTTTGGTTTAGTAGTACGAATTGAGAGTAAGAATAAGTTTGACTTCAAAATACTTCGAACCAATTTTAAGAATCTGTTTTGAGCTAAGACAATTATCACTGCGAAATGAACTTATGGTCCCGTTGGCCACAATTTACTGTTAAATTGTATAATCCTGGTCCCGTTGGCCACGAATAATATTGAGATGATTGATTTCATAGTTAAGAAAGAGTGTCTTTAAATTTCTGCGAATTATTTCGAGTTGAAAACTCCGATCCTAAAAGAATAGTGTATGTATAGCGCCGATAAGTATTGTGCCTTTGAAGGCTGGGTTTATGAATGTTTGATTTAGTAGTACGAATTGAGAGTAAGAATAAGTTTGACTTCAAAATACTTCGAACCAATTTTAAGAATCTGTTTTGAGCTAAGACAATTATCACTGCGAAATGAACTTATGGTCCCGTTGGCCACAATTTACTGTTAAATTGTATAATCCTGGTCCCGTTGGCCACGAATAATATTGAGATGATTGATTTCATAGTTAAGAAAGAGTGTCTTTAAATTTCTGCGAATTACTTCGAGTTGAAAACTCCGATCCTAAAAGAATAGTGTATGTATAGCGCCGATAAGTATTGTGCCTTTAAGGGCTGAGTTTAAGAATGTTTGATTTAGTAGTACGAATTGAGAGTAAGAATAAGTTTGACTTCAAAATACTTCGAACAAATTTTAAGAATCTGTTTTGAGCTAAGACAATTATCACTGCGAAATGAACTTATGGTCCCGTTGGCCACAATTTACTTTCGAACTATAATCCTGGTCCCGTTGGCCACGAATAATATTGAGATGATTGATTTCATAGTTAAGAAAGAGTGTCTTTAAATTTCTGCGAATTATTTCGAGTTGAAAACTCCGATCCTAAAAGAATAGTGTATGTATAGCGCCGATAAGTATTGTGCCTTTAAAGGCTGAGCTTAAGAATGTTTGATTTAGTAGTACGAATTGAGAGTAAGAATAAGTTTGACTTCAAAATACTTCGAACAAATTTTAAGAATCTGTTTTGAGCTAAGACAATTATCACTGCGAAATGAACTTATGGTCCCGTTGGCCACAATTTACTTTCGAACTATAATCCTGGTCCCGTTGGCCACGAATAATATTGAGACGATTGATTTCATAGTTAAGAAAAAGTGTCTTTAAATTTCTGCGAATTACTTCGAGTTGAAAACTCCGATCCTAAAAGAATAGTGTATGTATAACGCCGATAAGTATTGTGCCTTTAAAGGCTGAGTTTAAGAATGTTTGATTTAGTAGTACGAATTGAGAGTAAGAATAAGTTTGACTTCAAAATACTTCGAACAAATTTTAAGAATCTGTTTTGAGCTAAGACAATTATCACTGCGAAATGAACTTATGGTCCCGTTGGCCACAATTTACTTTCGAACTATAATCCTGGTCCCGTTGGCCACGAATAATATTGAGATGATTGATTTCATAGTTAAGAAAGAGTGTCTTTAAATTTCGGCGAATTATTTCGAGTTGAAAACTCCGATCCTAAAAGAATAGTGTATGTATAGCGCCGATAAGTATTGTGCCTTTAAAGGCTGAGTTTGAGAATGTTTGGTTTAGTAGTACGAATTGAGAGTAAGAATAAGTTTGACTTCAAAATACTTCGAACCAATTTTAAGAATCTGTTTTGAGCTAAGACAATTATCACTGCGAAATGAAGTTATGGTCCCGTTGGCCACAATTTACTGTTAAATTGTATAATCCTGGTCCCGTTGGCCACGAATAATATTGAGATGATTGATTTCATAGTTAAGAAAGAGTGTCTTTAAATTTCTGCGAATTATTTCGAGTTGAAAACTCCGATCCTAAAAGAATAGTGTATGTATAGCGCCGATAAGTATTGTGCCTTTGAAGGCTGGGTTTATGAATGTTTGATTTAGTAGTACGAATTGAGAGTAAGAATAAGTTTGACTTCAAAATACTTCGAACCAATTTTAAGAATCTGTTTTGAGCTAAGACAATTATCACTGCGAAATGAACTTATGGTCCCGTTGGCCACAATTTACTGTTAAATTGTATAATCCTGGTCCCGTTGGCCACGAATAATATTGAGATGATTGATTTCATAGTTAAGAAAGAGTGTCTTTAAATTTCTGCGAATTACTTCGAGTTGAAAACTCCGATCCTAAAAGAATAGTGTATGTATAGCGCCGATAAGTATTGTGCCTTTAAGGGCTGAGTTTAAGAATGTTTGATTTAGTAGTACGAATTGAGAGTAAGAATAAGTTTGACTTCAAAATACTTCGAACAAATTTTAAGAATCTGTTTTGAGCTAAGACAATTATCACTGCGAAAGAACTTATGGTCCCGTTGGCCACAATTTACTTTCGAACTATAATCCTGGTCCCGTTGGCCACGAATAATATTGAGATGATTGATTTCATAGTTAAGAAAGAGTGTCTTTAAATTTCTGCGAATTATTTCGAGTTGAAAACTCCGATCCTAAAAGAATAGTGTATGTATAGCGCCGATAAGTATTGTGACTTTAAAGGCTGAGTTTAAGAATGTTTGATTTAGTAGTACGAATTGAGAGTAAGAATAAGTTTGACTTCAAAATACTTCGAACAAATTTTAAGAATCTGTTTTGAGCTAAGACAATTATCACTGCGAAATGAAGTTATGGTCCCGTTGGCCACAATTTACTGTTAAATTGTATAATCCTGGTCCCGTTGGCCACGAATAATATTGAGATGATTGATTTCATAGTTAAGAAAGAGTGTCTTTAAATTTCTGCGAATTATTTCGAGTTGAAAACTCCGATCCTAAAAGAATAGTGTATGTATAGCGCCGATAAGTATTGTGCCTTTAAAGGCTGAGTTTGAGAATGTTTGGTTTAGTAGTACAAATTGAGAGTAAGAATAAGTTTGACTTCAAAATACTTCGAACAAATTTTAAGAATCTGTTTTGAGCTAAGACAATTATCACTGCGAAATGAACTTATGGTCCCGTTGGCCACAATTTACTTTCGAACTATAATCCTGGTCCCGTTGGCCACGAATAATATTGAGATGATTGATTTCATAGTTAAGAAAGAGTGTCTTTAAATTTCTGCGAATTATTTCGAGTTGAAAACTCCGATCCTAAAAGAATAGTGTATGTATAACGCCGATAATTATTGTGCCTTTGAAGGCTGAGTTTAAGAATGTTTGATTTAGTAGTACGAATTGAGAGTAAGAATAAGTTTGACTTCAAAATACTTCGAACAAATTTTAAGAATCTGTTTTGAGCTAAGACAATTATCACTGCGAAATGAACTTATGGTCCCGTTGGCCACAATTTACTGGTAAATTGTATAATCCTGGTCCCGTTGGCCACGAATAATATTGAGATGATTGATTTCATAGTTAAGAAAGAGTGTCTTTAAATTTCTGCGAATTATTTCGAGTTGAAAACTCCGATCCTAAAAGAATAGTTTATGTATAGCGCCGATAAGTATTGTGACTTTAAAGGCTGAGTTTAAGAATGTTTGATTTAGTAGTACGAATTGAGAGTAAGAATAAGTTTGACTTCAAAATACTTCGAACAAATTTTAAGAATCTGTTTTGAGCTAAGACAATTATCACTGCGAAATGAACTTATGGTCCCGTTGGCCACAATTTACTTTCGAACTATAATCCTGGTCCCGTTGGCCACGAATAATATTGAGACGATTGATTTCATAGTTAAGAAAAAGTGTCTTTAAATTTCTGCGAATTACTTCGAGTTGAAAACTCCGATCCTAAAAGAATAGTGTATGTATAACGCCGATAAGTATTGTGCCTTTAAAGGCTGAGTTTAAGAATGTTTGATTTAGTAGTACGAATTGAGAGTAAGAATAAGTTTGACTTCAAAATACTTCGAACAAATTTTAAGAATCTGTTTTGAGCTAAGACAATTATCACTGCGAAATGAAGTTATGGTCCCGTTGGCCACAATTTACTGTTAAATTGTATAATCCTGGTCCCGTTGGCCACGAATAATATTGAGATGATTGATTTCATAGTTAAGAAAGAGTGTCTTTAAATTTCTGCGAATTATTTCGAGTTGAAAACTCCGATCCTAAAAGAATAGTGTATGTATAGCGCCGATAAGTATTGTGCCTTTGAAGGCTGAGTTTAAGAATGTTTGATTTAGTAGTACGAATTGAGAGTAAGAATAAGTTTGACTTCAAAATACTTCGAACAAATTTTAAGAATCTGTTTTGAGCTAAGACAATTATCACTGCGAAATGAACTTATGGTCCCGTTGGCCACAATTTACTTTCGAACTATAATCCTGGTCCCGTTGGCCACGAATAATATTGAGATGATTGATTTCATAGTTAAGAAAGAGTGTCTTTAAATTTCGGCGAATTATTTCGAGTTGAAAACTCCGATCCTAAAAGAATAGTGTATGTATAGCGCCGATAAGTATTGTGACTTTAAAGGCTGAATGTTTGATTTAGTAGTACGAATTGAGAGTAAGAATAAGTTTGACTTCAAAATACTTCGAACAAATTTTAAGAATCTGTTTTGAGCTAAGACAATTATCACTGCGAAATGAACTTATGGTCCCGTTGGCCACAATTTACTTTCGAACTATAATCCTGGTCCCGTTGGCCACGAATAATATTGAGATGATTGATTTCATAGTTAAGAAAGAGTGTCTTTAAATTTCTGCGAATTATTTCGAGTTGAAAACTCCGATCCTAAAAGAATAGTGTATGTATAGCGCCGATAAGTATTGTGCCTTTAAAGGCTGAGTTTAAGAATGTTTGATTTAGTAGTACGAATTGAGAGTAAGAATAAGTTTGACTTCAAAATACTTCGAACAAATTTTAAGAATCTGTTTTGAGCTAAGACAATTATCACTGCGAAATGAACTTATGGTCCCGTTGGCCACAATTTACTTTCGAACTATAATCCTGGTCCCGTTGGCCACGAATAATATTGAGATGATTGATTTCATAGTTAAGAAAGAGTGTCTTTAAATTTCTGCGAATTATTTCGAGTTGAAAACTCCGATCCTAAAAGAATAGTGTATGTATAGCGCCGATAAGTATTGTGACTTTAAAGGCTGAGTTTAAGAATGTTTGATTTAGTAGTACGAATTGAGAGTAAGAATAAGTTTGACTTCAAAATACTTCGAACAAATTTTAAGAATCTGTTTTGAGCTAAGACAATTATCACTGCGAAATGAAGTTATGGTCCCGTTGGCCACAATTTACTGTTAAATTGTATAATCCTGGTCCCGTTGGCCACGAATAATATTGAGATGATTGATTTCATAGTTAAGAAAGAGTGTCTTTAAATTTCTGCGAATTATTTCGAGTTGAAAACTCCGATCCTAAAAGAATAGTGTATGTATAGCGCCGATAAGTATTGTGCCTTTAAAGGCTCAGTTTGAGAATGTTTGGTTTAGTAGTACAAATTGAGAGTAAGAATAAGTTTGACTTCAAAATACTTCGAACAAATTTTAAGAATCTGTTTTGAGCTAAGACAATTATCACTGCGAAATGAACTTATGGTCCCGTTGGCCACAATTTACTTTCGAACTATAATCCTGGTCCCGTTGGCCACGAATAATATTGAGATGATTGATTTCATAGTTAAGAAAGAGTGTCTTTAAATTTCGGCGAATTATTTCGAGTTGAAAACTCCGATCCTAAAAGAATAGTGTATATATAGCGCCGATAAGTATTGTGACTTTAAAGGCTGAGTTTAAGAATGTTTGATTTAGTAGTACGAATTGAGAGTAAGAATAAGTTTGACTTCAAAATACTTCGAACAAATTTTAAGAATCTGTTTTGAGCTAAGACAATTATCACTGCGAAATGAACTTATGGTCCCGTTGGCCACAATTTACTTTCGAACTATAATCCTGGTCCCGTTGGCCACGAATAATATTGAGATGATTGATTTCATAGTTAAGAAAGAGTGTCTTTAAATTTCGGCGAATTATTTCGAGTTGAAAACTCCGATCCTAAAAGAATAGTGTATATATAGCGCCGATAAGTATTGTGACTTTAAAGGCTGAGTTTAAGAATGTTTGATTTAGTAGTACGAATTGAGAGTAAGAATAAGTTTGACTTCAAAATACTTCGAACAAATTTTAAGAATCTGTTTTGAGCTAAGACAATTATCACTGCGAAATGAACTTATGGTCCCGTTGGCCACAATTTACTTTCGAACTATAATCCTGGTCCCGTTGGCCACGAAAAATATTGAGATGATTGATTTCATAGTTAAGAAAGAGTGTTTTTAAATTTCTGCGAATTATTTCGAGTTGAAAACTCCGATCCTTAAAGAATATATTATCTTTAGCGCCGATAAGTAATGTGCCTTTAAAGGCTGAGTTTAAGAATGTTTGATTTAGTAGTACGAATTAAGAGTAAGAATAAGTTTGACTTCAAAATATTTCGAACCAATTTTAAGAATCTGTTTTGAGCTAAGACAATTATCACTGCGAAGTGAAGTTATGGTCCCGTTGGCCACAATTAACTGTTAAATTGTATAATCCTGGTCCCGTTGGCCACGAATAATATTGAGATGATTGATTTCATAGTTAAGAAACAGTGTTTTTAAATTTCTGCGAATTATTTCGAGTTGAAAACTCCGATCCTAAAAGAATAGTGTATGTATAGCGCCGATAAGTATTGTGCCTTTAAAGGCTGAGTTTGAGAATGTTTGGTTTAGTAGTACAAATTGAGAGTAAGAATAAGTTTGACTTCAAAATACTTCGAACAAATTTTAAGAATCTGTTTTGAGCTAAGACAATTATCACTGCGAAATGAACTTATGGTCCCGTTGGCCACAATTTACTTTCGAACTATAATCCTGGTCCCGTTGGCCACGAATAATATTGAGATGATTGATTTCATAGTTAAGAAAGAGTGTCTTTAAATTTCTGCGAATTATTTCGAGTTGAAAACTCCGATCCTAAAAGAATAGTGTATGTATAGCGCCGATAAGTATTGTGCCTTTAAGGGCTGAGTTTAAGAATGTTTGATTTAGTAGTACGAATTGAGAGTAAGAATAAGTTTGACTTCAAAATACTTCGAACAAATTTTAAGAATCTGTTTTGAGCTAAGACAATTATCACTGCGAAATGAACTTATGGTCCCGTTGGCCACAATTTACTTTCGAACTATAATCCTGGTCCCGTTGGCCACGAATAATATTGAGATGATTGATTTCATAGTTAAGAAAGAGTGTCTTTAAATTTCGGCGAATTATTTCGAGTTGAAAACTCCGATCCTAAAAGAATAGTGTATGTATAGCGCCGATAAGTATTGTGCCTTTAAAGGCTGAGTTTGAGAATGTTTGGTTTAGTAGTACGAATTGAGAGTAAGAATAAGTTTGACTTCAAAATACTTCGAAAAAAATTTAAGAATCCGTTTTGAGCTAAGACAATTATCACTGCGAAATGAACTTATAGTCCCGTTGGCCACAATTTACTTTCGAACTATAATCCTGGTCCCGTTGGCCACGAATAATATTGAGATGATTGATTTCATAGTTAGGAAAGAGTGTCTTTAAATTTCTGCGAATTATTTCGAGTTGAAAACTCCGATCCTAAAAGAATAGTGTATATATAGCGCCGATAAGTATTGTGACTTTAAAGGCTGAGTTTAAGAATGTTTGATTTAGTAGTACGAATTGAGAGTAAGAATAAGTTTGACTTCAAAATACTTCGAACAAATTTTAAGAATCTGTTTTGAGCTAAGACAATTATCACTGCGAAATGAAGTTATGGTCCCGTTGGCCACAATTTACTGTTAAATTGTATAATCCTGGTCCCGTTGGCCACGAATAATATTGAGATGATTGATTTCATAGTTAAGAAAGAGTGTCTTTAAATTTCTGCGAATTATTTCGAGTTGAAAACTCCGATCCTAAAAGAATAGTGTATGTATAGCGCCGATAAGTATTGTGCCTTTAAAGGCTGAGTTTAAGAATGTTTGATTTAGTAGTACGAATTGAGAGTAAGAATAAGTTTGACTTCAAAATACTTCGAACAAATTTTAAGAATCTGTTTTGAGCTAAGACAATTATCACTGCGAAATGAAGTTATGGTCCCGTTGGCCACAATTTACTGTTAAATTGTATAATCCTGGTCCCGTTGGCCACGAATAATATTGAGATGATTGATTTCATAGTTAAGAAAGAGTGTCTTTAAATTTCTGCGAATTATTTCGAGTTGAAAACTCCGATCCTTAAAGAATATATTATCTTTAGCGCCGATAAGTATTGTGCCTTTAAAGGCTGAGTTTAAGAATGTTTGATTTAATAGTACGAATTGAGAATAAGAATATGTTTGACTTCAAAATACTTCGAACCAATTTTAAGAATCTGTTTTGAGCTAAGACAATTATCACTGCGAAATGAACTTATGGTCCCGTTGGCCACAATTCACTTTCAAATTATATAATCCTGGTCCCGTTGGCCACGAATAATATTGAGATGATTGATTTCATAGTCAAGAAAGAGTGTCTTTAAATTTCTGCGAATTATTTCGAGTTGAAAACTCCGATCCTAAAAGAATAGTGTATGTATAGTGCCGATAAGTATTGTGCATTTAAAGGCTGAGTTTAAGAATGTTTGATTTAGTAGTACGAATTGAGAGTAAGAATAAGTTTGACTTCAAAATACTTCGAACCAATTTTAAGAATCTGTTTTGAGCTAAGACAATTATCACTGCGTAATGAAGTTATGGTCCCGTTGGCCACAATTTACTGTTAAATTATATAATCCTGGTCCCGTTGGCCACGAATAATATTGAGATGATTGATTTCATAGTTAAGAAAGAGTGTCTTTAAATTTCTGCGAATTATTTCGAGTTGAAAACTCCGATCCTAAAAGAATGGTGTATGTTTAGCGCCGATAAGTATTGTGCCTTTAAAGGCTGAATTTGAGAATGTTTGGTTTAGTAGTACGAATTAAGAGTAAGAATAAGTTTGACTTCAAAATACTTCGAACAAATTTTAAGAATCTGTTTTGAGCTAAGACAATTATCACTGCGAAATAAACTTATGGTCCCGTTGGCCACAATTCACTTTCAAATTATATAATCCTGGTCCCGTTGGCCACGAATAATATTGAGATGATTGATTTCATAGTTAAGAAAGAGTGTCTTTAAATTTCTGCGAATTATTTCGAGTTGAAAACTCCGATCCTAAAAGAATGGTGTATGTTTAGCGCCGATAAGTATTGTGCCTTTAAAGGCTGAATTTGAGAATGTTTGATTTAGTAGTACGAATTAAGAGTAAGAATAAGTTTGACTTCAAAATACTTCGAAAATATTTTAAGAATCCGTTTTGAGCTAAGACAATTATCACTGCGAAATGAACTTATGGTCCCGTTGGCCACAATTTACTGTTAAATTGTATAATCCTGGTCCCGTTGGCCACGAATAATATTGAGATGATTGATTTCATAGTTAAGAAAGAGTGTCTTTAAATTTCGGCGAATTATTTCGAGTTGAAAACTCCGATCCTAAAAGAATGGTGTATGTTTAGCGCCGATAAAGTATTGTGCCTTTAAAGGCTGAGTTTAAGAATGTTTGATTTAGTAGTACGAATAGAGAGTAAGAATAAGTTTGACTTTAAAATACTTCGAAAATATTTTAAGAATCTGTTTTGAGCTAAGATAATTATCACTGCGAAATGAACTTATGGTCCCGTTGGCCACAATTTACTTTCGAACTATAATCCTGGTCCCGTTGGCCACGAATAATATTGAGATGATTGATTTCATAGTTAAGAAAGAGTGTCTTTAAATTTCGGCGAATTATTTCGAGTTGAAAACTCCAATCCTAAAAGAATATATTATCTTTAGCGCCGATAAGTATTGTGCCTTTAAAGGCTGAGTTTAAGAATGTTTGGTTTAGCAGTACGAATTGAGAGTAAGAATAATTTTGACTTCAAAATACTTCGAACAAATTTTAAGAATCTGTTTTGAGCTAAGACAATTATCACTGCGAAATGAACTTATGGTCCCGTTGGCCACAATTCACTTTCAAATTATATAATCCTGGTCCCGTTGGCCACGAATAATATTGAGATGATTGATTTCATAGTCAAGAAAGAGTGTCTTTAAATTTCTGCGAATTATTTCGAGTTGAAAACTCCGATCCTAAAAGAATAGTGTATGTATAGTGCCGATAAGTATTGTGCATTTAAAGGCTGAGTTTAAGAATGTTTGATTTAGTAGTACGAATTGAGAGTAAGAATAAGTTTGACTTCAAAATACTTCGAAAAAATTTTAAGAACCTGTTTTGAGCTAAGAAAATTATCACTGCGAAATGAACTTATGGTCCCGTTGGCCACAATTCACTTTCAAATTATATAATCCTGGTCCCGTTGGCCACGAATAATATTGAGATGATTGATTTCATAGTCAAGAAAGAGCGTCTTAAAATTTCTGCGAATTTTTTCGAGTTGAAAACTCCGATCCTAAAAGAATAGTGTATGTATAGTGCCGATAAGTATTGTGCATTTAAAGGCTGAGTTTAAGAATGTTTGATTTAGTAGTACGAATTGAGAGTAAGAATAAGTTTGACTTCAAAATACTTCGAACAGATTTTAAGAATCTGTTTTGAGCTAAGACAATTATCACTGCGAAATGAACTTATGGTCCCGTTGGCCACAATTTACTTTCGAACTATAATCCTGGTCCCGTTGGCCACGAATAATATTGAGATGATTGATTTCATAGTTAAGAAAGAGTGTCTTTAAATTTCGGCGAATTATTTCGAGTTGAAAACTCCGATCCTAAAAGAATAGTGTATGTATAGCGCCGATAAGTATTGTGCCTTTAAATGTTGCGTTTAAGAACGTTTGATTTAGTAGTACGAATTGAGAGTAAGAATAAGTTTGACTTCAAAATACTTCGAACAGATTTTAAGAATCTGTTTTGAGCTAAGACAATTATCACTGCGAAATGAACTTATGGTCCCGTTGGCCACAATTTACTTTCGAACTATAATCCTGGTCCCGTTGGCCACGAATAATATTGAGATGATTGATTTCATAGTTAAGAAAGAGTGTCTTTAAATTTCTGCGAATTATTTCGAGTTGAAAACTCCGATCCTAAAAGAATAGTGTATATATAGCGCCGATAAGTATTGTGACTTTAAAGGCTGAGTTTAAGAATGTTTGATTTAGTAGTACGAATTGAGAGTAAGAATAAGTTTGACTTCAAAATACTTCGAACAAATTTTAAGAATCTGTTTTGAGCTAAGACAATTATCACTGCGAAATGAACTTATGGTCCCGTTGGCCACAATTTACTTTCGAACTATAATCCTGGTCCCGTTGGCCACGAATAATATTGAGATGATTGATTTCATAGTTAAGAAAGAGTGTCTTTAAATTTCTGCGAATTATTTCGAGTTGAAAACTCCGATCCTAAAAGAATAGTGTATGCTTAGCGCCGATAAGTATTGTGACTTTAAAGGCTGAGTTTAAGAATGTTTGATTTAGTAGTACGAATTGAGAGTAAGAATAAGTTTGACTTCAAAATACTTCGAACAAACTTTAAGAATCTGTTTTTAGCTAAGACAATTATCACTGCGTTTAGAACTTATTATGTTTAATATATAAAAATATATTTATGTTTAATATACTTTTCTATGTTTTATATTCTTTTATTTAAAAGAACGGAAATTATTTTAATAAACGATAAACTTTTTTTTTTTGGATAAATTAAGTCTGCGACTTTTTATTTGAATATTTATTTATTGTTTCATCAAATTTTTGTTTCAAAAAATTTAGGTTGGTGTTTGTAATGGGAATCAAAACAACACAACATCAAACTAGCGTTTAAGCTAAAGTCCTTTTTTTTCTACATACACATTTGGTTCTTGAATTAAATTAATTAGAGTTAAAACAAAACTGAAAAATTATAATTAGCTTGGAAAAAATAAATTTAAAAAAATCGATTTCAATTTTGAAACAAAAATCATTATTTTATACAAATTCAAAGTCTTGTCTGAAAATATTTAACTGCTCATTTTGTATCAATACAAAACGAGTACGCAACTAATCAAAATCAAATTTGAATAAATTTACTTTCAACTTACCAAAGTGCCTTACCTTTTATTTTATTTATCTTTTATTATCTACATGCTTTATGTTTTCAATTAAATACATTATTCTGTTTAATTTGTAAAATATCAATCTTCAATATGATATTCGACGCTTATATGAACTAGAAATGTATTCAGCTGCCTTTGTTAATTTTCCCGATTCAAGTTAATTCTACTGTCAGTTAATTAAATCCTTAAAATACTAAAGTACCTAATACAGTTGTATGTATTTTAAATATGTTAAATTTAATCTAAAAACAAACAGTAACTTTATTCTACAATTATTCTTAAATTAAATTTTGTAAAACTTATACAAAAAGTAGGTACCTACTTGATTTTTTTTTACGTACCGCTTCTGCATTTGTCTTGTCTGCCTTTTTTATTTGAAAATCCCTTTGTAATCTTTTATTAAAAAAATTAAGATCTAGTGACTTAATATTTATTATAAATATACAAAAAAAAATTTGAATATTGAAAATACTAAAAGAACCTTTGGAATTACATTACAAAAACAAATCTTTAAGCTTGTTTGCTTTAACAAATTCATGATTCGTAAGGTTTCATTATACATATCTACTGTCTTGTATATTTATCTTGATATAGCCAGAGCGATGTACAAATTGAATACCAATCATACAATCATTCAGAGTTTACAACATTTTATGAAAATATTTCCTATTCCTTTTAGTTTCATAAAACCACAAATTTTATATTATTTTTGTACATCACTGCAGATTTTTTATAAATTGTGTACAAAATTTTAGTACGTAGTATCTGCAAAGAAATCGCAAAAGTATGCAATGTTTTTTCACTTAAACTTATAAATAACCTTTTTCTAGCTTATACAAAATAGGTACCTATGCTGTGTCATGTAGGCTTAGAAGAACAAATATTTTTAAATAGAATTAATTTATTACGAGCACAATTACAATTTAAAACACAATTTCCACAATTTTTATGAAAAGAATGCTTCGAAAATAATAATCTGCAATTAAGAGAAATCCTAAAAGTTCCCAAAAATAGAATCCGTAATTATTTCTTTCTTTATTTATTCACGTCTAATTAAGTGTTGTCATTTATGCATAGACGTCGTTTTATTTAGAAATGTCTAAACTACACAGTGTTAACATTATTTAAAAAATAATTAAATCTAAGATTATAAGAAGTGTATATTTATAAATTCGTTTTTACTTGGGAGTACGTTCACAAAAGCTCATGAGGCTATACAATTTAATTACACCACAAATGTTTTTTATGTTAAAAAAAAAAATTACAATGAGGCCCATACAATTTTAAATGTTAAAATTTTTCTTTAAAAGCTAATCGCAATTTCTGCCACAAACTATGCAACGCTTCATAATTAAAATAAATTTAATGTTTTACCGTATTTAATATAGAAAAAGATATGCATTATTAAAACAAAATTCTTTTATTTCTCCTTAAATGTTTAGACTTTTGCTTTTAAAAGAATCATTTAGTAAGGCTATTTTCATAAAACAATAATAAATTGTACACAGCAACCCTGTAGGTGTTGGTGTAGGGGTATTGTATAGATTTCATGCATGAATATTCGTCACAAACGTATCTTTCAATGGTAAAAAATAAAGTTTGAAAGTAAAAGTTTTTAATCTTAGCCCATAAATGGTAACAAAGATTCATTCAAGCATGATATATTTATGTTATTTTTTTTTTTAACAAGGCCAACAGTTTTAATTTACAAAACTTCCATATAATGAGACAAACAATTTTCTAGAATTTTAGTAATCTATTAAATACATAATACATTCATTATTTTTAACAAGCAAACTGTACCTACCAATTTCAGCTTTAATTAAAGAAATAATAAACGTTCAAAATTTTCTTTATAAATACAAGTTTAAAAAATATTTCTCCAGCATCATTATAAATACTTTTTTGTTTTTAATAATATCTTTTATAGCTGATATGTTTTTGATAAAAAAAGTGGCGTGTGTTGTTTCTAATTAAAAATATCGAATCAATTTGTATTATTCATCGCACAAGTCATCAATCATCAATTTCTAAAAGCGAATGCTGAAGAGATTGCAGTTACTTTGCTTAAAAATAGAATACCTCCATTTGAAATGGGGTTAAACCAGTAAGACCTAAAATTTTAATAACGCCTTTTATTTTGCCTTGATTAAGTTGTTATTTCCTTAGTCTTCATAAAACATTATTAAACATAAGATATGTTTTGGCCTGAAATATAAAAATTATAGGATAATTTAGTATACCTACTTATTTACAATAATACTTCATAAGAAATGCGTTTTAAATTTTCATTTAAAAATATCAATTTATTAAATGTTAATACTGCATACTAGTAGGCGCTTTAATTTGTCGTTTATTTAATTTGCATAAAATGTTAAACCAATAAAACCTAAACCAAAGCTTAATGGAATCGTTAATTTATTAAAACAAAAAAAATAAAATGTTAGCAGCCTTGATTCCTTAAAATGTGTCCATCATTTTTATTCATAATTGTCTTGCAAGTAAAGTTGTTTTCTTTTGAACAAACTAAAAATGTGCTTCAAGTTTTAAACAAAATTCATTTCTACAGTCTCTTTAACTTAAGCTAAAATTATTGTTGGGATATTTTGCAGAAAAATATTAGTTTTTGTGCATGAATAAATACATACGGAAAGTAATTTTATTTAATTAAGTAAAAGTAAATAAATAAAATATCTCTGCTTCAAATATAATTTACAGTACTTGTATGGTACAAGTTTAAAATACGTTAAGAATGTCTTAAACAAATGTTAAAATTAGTCGAATTTCTCTGAAACCTAGGCTTAAAAAACGTGTTCTTATTTTCGTTGAATTAAGGGCAAATTAATAGGACCTAAGCAAAATGCAACTTTTTCACGAAATAAATTTTATACAAACAAATAGAGATTTAAGGATATTTATTTCCTTCGAACTGAAAGGGAAAACCCTAAAAGTATACAAGGAATTTTTTTTCCTAAAAATTAGCACTTAAAATTATGAGAGAATAAGATTTGTTTTTAAGATTTGTGTTGAGTTAATCAAAACTGAGAAAATTAAGAAAATCAACGTAGTATCAACAAATTTGTATGTATATTATTTATCAAAAATATATATGCAACAATATTTTAGGAACCCAAAAGTTTTATTTAGGAATTTCCGTAATCGTAGCAGCAACGATTGATATTTAAGCTTGAAACATAAATTTTCAATAATATAATTAAGAAACAAACAAAAATTAATAAATCAGACCGCTTAGTGCTTATCTACGTGTCTCCCCTAAATAAATGTTTAAATGTAAAAAAATACTCGGAAAATATTGAAAAATTTATTTTATTTTTGCACCTCCGTATAATAATAAAACATATTCACCAATTGCAATGTAAAAATAGTTTTTTGTCCTAAAATCAAAATTTCTCCTATATTTTCTTATCATAATAATTTGCTAAATAATTATATTTAAAGCAAAATTTAACAATTTAGAAAAAACTTCAAAAGTACAACTTTTTATTGTAAATTCCAAAAATTTTACAAAAATATTCAAAATTTATTTTGTGTGTAAATGTATAATTATACAACTATTTGAGGAAACTAAAATACACCTTTTTAATTATATAAGACACACCTTTAGCAAGGAATCTTAATCTAAATTACGCTTTAGATGATGTGAGTAGATATAGACATTTGTGAAAATTGTGTAAATATGTTGTAACGTTGTGCATTTCTCTAAAATCCTTTCAAAATTATGTCATCAAAAATTGGTTTAAAGAAAATTGAAAATGCTGGTAGTAAAATTGTTTGGGTTGCCGTTTAAAAAAAAAAATAATAAAAAAAAAAATGCTTTTTATTCAAATGATTCAAAGCCGGCTTGTAATTTTAAATGGCCACTTTCGATGGGTTTTTTAATTATTTTTTTTAAGTATCTCAGCTCCTGCAAGTTATAAAATGTTTCTTTTTAGAAATTTTTTTGGCGTTGTAATTTCTATATTTTTTTTTTCATATTATATATGTACCATAACTTATAGGGCACAAATTTGAAAAAAAAAGTTCCCTGAGTTTATATATGTGTAATACAATAGCTTGATGTAATTATTTTTACATAAAAATTGATTTTGTTGGGCCCTCCTCAACATTTTTTTTTTTTTTTAATTTCATATTGTTACAGGGAATTCTAAAGCAAAAAAAAAAAAAGAAACAGAATCACAGAGCTTCAAATCAAAAACATATAATAAATATGTATATATTGTTTTAGAATTTAAACTTTTTAGCCTCAAAATATTGTTATTCAATCAAACATCATATCAACATCGTCTATATTTCCTGAATTTTTCTAACTGATTTAAAAATATGCAATGTGTCTGCACCTTAACTATTTCAATTAATTTCCTTAAACTTTAACACAAAATTTTGAAAAAATTTAATTTAAACTTGACCACAAACTAAATAAAAACTAAAAAATTTATACTGTCTCTCTTGTATAAAGACATCGAAGAAATTGCTTACTCTCATATTAAATCATTTAATCAAAACAAACCTTTATGTTCTTAAATTTACACTACTATCTACATATTATATGTGTTTTTCAACCTACAATATACCGATATGATTTTTTACTATATTAGTTTTTTATCTACGGAGTGGTGTTTTTATGATTATGGATTATGAATTCTATTAATATTTTAATAAAATTAATAAAAAATATATATTTACCTGAATGTATGCTAACGTAGATAATGAAAGGTTCAGAACATAATTTATTTAGTTATATCTGATGGCCAGGTGTAAAATATTTCTTTAAGTGTAAAATTTTGAACTGCACTACCCTGGCTCAACAAATTACTTCACTTTAAATTGTAAAACAATTCCTTTTATTCAATCCAATTCTGAAAAACCTCAAAATTGTGACAAATAGGTACCAACCAACCTAATAACTGAAAACCGTAATTTAATATCTTTGTCCAAATTTAATTTAAAATTTACCTTTTCTAAAAAAAGTTTTGTTTTTTATCTTATAAGCTGTGTTTAAAATATTATCTATTTATTTTTTGTTGGTAACTCAATGTTTTTAATTTTTACTGACAAAAAAAACATGCATACAAAACTTACACACTCTGAAAAACTTGTACCTAAATGCTATAAATATTTAATATGTAAATTTTAATATTTATTATTCTTTAATACATTATTCTGTGCATGACTGTATAGGTACCTACATGAGATTTTTGCGTTGTCTTTTAATTACAACTTAGTGTTATAAAACCTTCATTTTCAAGAAAGTAAAAATTAAATCAGGATAACAACTTCAGTGGTGTTTTTTTTGAAATTCCTCTCTTACACTCTTTTTGTTTCTCTTTTTTAAATAAGAGAGCAAATTATGTACAATGTAAATGTACAATTATACTTTTTGAAATTATGTATATTTATTTGTTTAGTTAATATGTGCATTTATACGATGTCTGTTCTTATTAAAAAATATAATCTTTATTTATATCTCCTTTAACTGTTTTTACACTAAATGCTTATTTTGCTTACTGTCCCAATTAAGTGTTCATACAACAAGAAATAGGTTAACATAGCCCTTCTATACCACCATCTCACATTCACCATTCGCAATTTGTATTTTTTCTTAAAATGAGTACATAAACAATAATATATCCAAATCCAATAACTTATTGAAAAAAAAAAAAAATACATAAAATAATAAAAAAAATGTACAAATATTCAGACGACAATGGTTCTAAATAATATGAATAATTCAAATCAACAATAATTATACAATGACTTTTGACAATATTTTAATTTAACTCATATTTTATATAAAAATTAATAGTTTGGTTCTTACAATTATTTTAATGACTTTTATGTGTTAGTATGACAAAAACAACGTATCAGTATTGAAAAAACTCAATTTGACTTTTTGTTTTTGAAAACAAGTTTATTAAATTTTTAACATAACAATTTTTTATAAAAAAACGTTAAACCCATACTTTTAATTAATTAAATCTAAAAAATTCGAACAAATATGAAAGGTTTGAATTTTAGTTTTAATAATAAATAAATGCAGTTAACTTAAAAATTCTTAATCTTAAATTCTATAAATATTTACACACAAAAACTATATATTTAAAAAATAACTTTATTTATTAAGTTAAAATATTTTATTTCGTCTTCTTTTGATTTATTAAAAATGAATTGTTATTAATATAAGAAAAATATTAAACAAATAGCACTAAAGGTTTTTAGCTCTTCTTCTAATTCAACTAATTCAACATTCCTCAAATTTTACCATTTATGAATTCAATTAAATAAGTCTTGTCTGAAGAAAATCGTCTTTACTTCTTGACGAGGCTCTTAAAAGTTTTACCTTAATACCAACAAGATAACCTCGCTCAATTTTTTTTTTTAAATCCTCGTCTGTTATGTGAACTCAGTTTCGTGAGGCGAAAATTCTATATGCCTTTGCTAATTTTAAATTTTACAAAATTAATTTTTCTAGGATGTAAAATGGATCTTATGTAAATCACCCTGTAGAATATCATGACTTATTACATTAAATTTAAAAATAATAATTAGAAACTTATTCTCTCTAAGTTTAAGATAATAGTGGTTTTCGATCTCAAAATTACTTTCCTCTTATTTTTAACTTGACAATAAAATGAAGAACGTCGTGGCCGTCGTTCCAATAGTCAGGGGAGAATACCTCCCGGGCTATTGGAAGACGTTTATCAATCATTAGTCAAGGGAGAATACCTCCCAGGCAAAAGAGCAATTTGGCCATATAGCCATAGAAGGCACTATTGATGGGAAGACATTATACCATCGATAGGAACGTCGAAACCACCGACGAACACAAGCTAAAGTTTAATACTGTGCATCACTGTAGATTTAGAACAGGCTTGCTTGTAGTCGACTGCTACGGGAACCACACAGCAGGCTATGGCTGCGAGAGTAGGCTCCCAAGTTGAGCACTTGGAAGGGAACTGCATTGGTTGGATGCTTGGGAGACTATACATTCCCAAGATGCACACCATTACTATTTTCCTTCCAAGATATATGGGTCAACCAAAAAATGGTTCCAACTGACGAGGAGATAGAGGGCATGGACCTCTCTTTGAGTCGAGACCAGAAAAAACACTTCATACCAAAAAGGAAGAAATCATCTGCAGGAAAATGAGTGGGCATTTGCCACCAAATTGATTTATCCATTCTTTCAATTGATTTCTTTAAAGATTTTTCGTCTGGCCCTCCAAATTTCTTTGAGTCACGTAATTTTGAAATTGTCGTCTGTATAGGTTTAGGTTAACTGTATGAGTTTTAGTAACTTCGAAGAGTAATTTACCTTGAGGTATAGTGTTATAAATATGAATCTGTTTAAATGTTAAAAATGAGTATTTTGCAGAAAAAAGTTATTTTATACAACTTATAATTAAATAAAACCAAAAAGTACCAAAAACAAGACAAGGGTGTCAGAAATATTTGATAAAAATGTAAACAATTACCCAATAAGATACTGGGAAAGGTGACTACTTATAACAGGGCCTCATGCCTCATCTTAATTTGACAAAAACTTGTGAACGGACTTAACAAATTATAAAAAAAAAATTTAGATTTAATAATTCCTTTTAAATTTGATATTAATTAAATTTAAGAAGACAAAATCATTCTTATTTAAAGAGTTAAAAATTTTAATCAACATTATCATCCTATCAACAATCTTATTCTTCAAATCAATCACTCAGCAACAATAAATAAAACAACGTCTGGCAACAATCAACATATATCTTTAATTTTAATCGAAATAATTTATTAATTTTTTTTTTAAACATTATTTTTAATCTTTCAGAAATATTTTAAAGTTTTTATTTTTTAGATTTTTTTTAAATAAGTAAGTTCTCCTTTTTAAAATATAAAAATCTGTGTTCTTCTTTGCTAAAAATATATATCTTTAATTGAATAGCTTTTTTGCTAAATAAACAAAAACACTAATACGTAAGCCACATCCTCTAAAGCAAACATATTTTTTGATTTGATTTAGATATAATAATGTTTGAAGCGTTTTTATATAAATGAATAACTCAAAATAGTTAAAAATTCACATTGAATTAATTTAATAATCTTTTATAACATTTTATCTACCTCTACCTCCTACCCCAATAAAAGTATTTTTTTCTCTACTGCCCAAAAATGAATCAGTTTTAAATTATGGATTTAATTCAAATTATAAAAGTTTACATAACCTCAAAAAGAAACTGTCGTATTACACCTTATCTCTTCTTCTCACCTGACCTAATAATTTAAGTTCACTTTTATGATTGATTTACACCCACACTTTTTAATGTTTGCAATTTCCCTTTATTTTTGTTGTATGTAAAAAATAGAAAGTTCTTCATACCGATACGAGTATATAACTTAAAAGATTTAAGAATAAAAAAAAAAATACATTAAATTCAAGAGTAATAATAACAACGCTAAACGTTACATAACTTCTACATAAATGAACACCTACTTTAAAAAATTTTCAAAAAATCTACTTAAATAAAAATAGGGAGCTCAACGTAAAATTATATTCAACAATAAACAACCTCAACATTGCTATATTCAACATTACACAAACTATAGATCTTCAAATTATTAATATTTGTATAATTTCTGCATAACTTATTTCTATCAAACAAATTATTTTTATGACGTCAATCTTAACTATAAAACATTTTGTTCTTTAAAACAATATTTGAATTTTAAATTATAACTTATTATTTATGAAAGTCCTGGTCTTGCGATTTAATTAAATACAACCTTAACGATTAAAGAAAACTTACTCATGGAAAATCAGCAAACCTCTCAATAAAATATTCGTTAAAATTAAACCGTAATAGAAACTTTAAAAAAAATAATTAAAAATATGATAAGAACGCACATCTGATGGTTAGTAAGAAATTCAGGCATTATTTAAAACAAGTACGAACTGGTGCCATAAACAAAAGACATGGCTTAAAACATATCTCAATTGCAAAAACCCTCTCGGTTTTTGATTTATTTATACAAGAGTAATGACAAAATGCAACTGTTAATTTATCAGAATAAAAAATACGATAAAAATAATAAAAAACAAAAATAATATTTTTCCCTAATTCCAATCAAAAGCACAAGCACAAATATTAACCGCACCATCCTGAACATATTTAAATTTATTATTTAATTTTAAACATAATTTCTAATGTTTCTTACTCAAAAAAATCTAATAAAAATATATTTATTAAACATAAAAATTCAAATTTTTGATTTTATCGAAAAAAGAATTTTAAGAAAAAAAAATCAAAAAACTAAAAACAAATACAAATCCACAAACCCATATAAAAAAATTTAAAACCCAACTTTATATTTTTAATTATAACAAAATATACTAAATAAAAATGCAAAGTCTAAAAAAACTAAATATTTAAAACAATCGCAATTAAACCAAATACATACTCCTTGAATGTTAAAATCATTCAAAAAACATAAAAAGGCATTTGAAGGGATTCAATTATTTAATAAAATTAGACTTAAGGTTAAAGAAAACATAAATTAATAAAAAGCGGATTAAAAAAAAATTAAACCATATTTTCAAATCAATCTTCAAAAACATCAGCTTAAATTTAATAGCATACATCTATAAGTACTCCTCAAAACTCAATACTAAATTAGGGTTAGTACCTATAATACAAAAAAGAATTAAAAAAAATAAAAAGAAACAATTGTCTAAATGAATGGGGAATAATATCTAAAAGCTTCTAAACAAAATGATTTAATTAATTAAGCTTGAGAGCTTTCTTTCGATTAAAGTTTCTTTGGTTTTTAATTTTCCGAAAGCGTCCATTGAGTGTTTTAAATATATAATTTACTCCGTACCTCCTTAAGCGATACCAATAGAAAGCAAGCATCATTCCAATTCTAGGTTACCAAAGAAATAGGTGCGTTTACCAGCATAGCTATTAATATTCTGCGAGAGAATTTTTAGGGAATATGTATGTTCAAGAACGCTTGATTCAGAGATAGCTAATAAATGCAAAAGGCTGGAACTCTCCAAGAAAAGAACCTCAATTCAAATCAGCACAACGAGTATTCGAAGTTCTAGTTCTCTTTGTGCAATTTGTGGTATCACAGACAGAACCAGCCATAGTTCTTTTGTGATAACGAAAGTCGATACCAACCGAAACAAAAGATCATCCGAATTCTTGGTTAGCAAAGCCAAAAAGAGGGACTTTTTAAGGAATTAGTTCAAGAAGGCATGCTTCATATTCGGCGAGATCGCTGACTAATGAAAAAGGCTGGAACTCTCCAAGAAAAGAACCTCAATTAAATTTAGCACAACGAGAATTGGAAGTTCTTGTGCTTCTTGTGCAACTTGTGGTAGCACAGGCAGAACCAGCCATAGTTCTTCTGTGATACCGAAAGTCGCTACCAACCGAAACAAAAGATCATCCGAATTCTTGCTTAGCAATGCCAAAAAAGAGAGACTTTTTAAGGAATACGTTCAAGAAGGCTTGCTTCATACTCGGCGAGATCGCTGAAAAATGAAAATGGCTGGAACTCTCCAAGAAAAGAACCTCAATTCAAATTAGCACAACGAGTATTGGAAGTTCTAGTTCTCTTTGTGAAATTTGTGGTATCACAGGCAGAACCAGCCATAGTTTTTCTGTGATACTGAAAGCCGATACCAACCGAAACAAAAGATCATCCGAATTCTTGGTTAGCAAAGCCAAAAAGAGAGACTTTTTAAGGAATAAGTTCAAGAAGGCATGCTTCATATTTGGCGAGATCGCTGACTAGTGAAAAGGCTGGAACTCTCCAAGAAAAGAACCTCAATTTAAATTAGCACAACGAGAATTGGAAGTTCTTGTGCTCCTTGTGCAACTTGTGGTATCACAGTCAGAACCAGCCATAGTTCTTCTGTGATACTGAAAGCCGATACCAACCGAAACAAAAGATCATCCGAATTCTTGGTTAGCAAAGCCAAAAAGAGAGACTTTTTAAGGAATAAGTTCAAGAGGGCATGCTTCATATTCGGCGAGATCGCTGACTAATGAAAAAGGCTGGAACTCTCCAAGAAAAGAACCTCAATTAAATTTAGCACAACGAGAATTGGAAGTTCTTGTGCTTCTTGTGCAACTTGTGGTAGCACAGGCAGAACCAGCCATAGTTCTTCTGTGATACCGAAAGTCGCTACCAACCGAAACAAAAGATCATCCGAATTCTTGCTTAGCAATGCCAAAAAAGAGAGACTTTTTAAGGAATACGTTCAAGAAGGCTTGCTTCATACTCGGCGAGATCGCTGAAAAATGAAAATGGCTGGAACTCTCCAAGAAAAGAACCTCAATTCAAATTAGCACAACGAGTATTGGAAGTTCTAGTTCTCTTTGTGAAATTTGTGGTATCACAGGCAGAACCAGCCATAGTTTTTCTGTGATACTGAAAGCCGATACCAACCGAAACAAAAGATCATCCGAATTCTTGGTTAGCAAAGCCAAAAAGAGAGACTTTTTAAGGAATAAGTTCAAGAGGGCATGCTTCATACTCGGCGAGATCGCTGACTACTGAAAAAGGCTGGAACTCTCCAAGAAAAGAACCTCAATTAAATTTAGCACAACGAGAATTGGCAGTTCTTGTGCTCCTTGTGCAACTTGTGGTATCACAGCCAGAACCAGCCATAGTTCTTCTGTGATACCGAAAGTCGCTACCAACCGAAACAAAAGATCATCCGAATTCTTGGTAAGCAAAGCCAAAAAGAGAAACTTTTTAAGGAATAAGTTCAAGAAGGCTGGCTTCATACTCGGCGAGATCGCTGACTAATGAAAAAGGCTGGAACTCTCCAAGAAAAGAACCTCAATTTAAATTAGCACAACGAGAATTGGAAGTTCTTATGCTCCTTGTGCAACTTGTGGTATCACAGGCAGAACCAGCGATAGTTCTTCTGTGATACTGAAAGCCGATACCAACCGAAACAAAAGATCATCCGAATTCTTGGTTAGCAAAGCCAAAAAGAGAGACTTTTTAAGGAATACGTTCAAGAAGGCTGGCTTCATACTCGGCGAGATCGCTGACTAATGAAAAAGGCTGGAACTCTCCAAGAAAAGAACCTCAATTTAAATTAGCACAACGAGAATTGGAAGTTCTTGTGCTCCTTGTGCAACTTGTGGTATCACAGGCAGAACCAGCCATAGTTCTTCTGTGATACTAAAAGTCGATACCAAACGAAACAAAAGATCCTCCGAATTCTTGGTTAGCAAAGCCAAAAAGAGAAACTTTTTAAGGAATACGTTCAAGAAGGCTGGCTTCATACTCGGCGAGATCGCTGACTAATGAAAAAGGCTGGAACTCTCCAAGAAAAGAACCTCAATTTAAATTAGCACAACGAGAATTGGAAGTTCTTGTGCTCCTTGTGCAACTTGTGGTATCACAGGCAGAACCAGGGATAGTTCTTCTGTGATACTGAAAGCCGATACCAACCGAAACAAAATATCATCCGAATTCTTGGTTAGCAAAGCCAAAAAGAGAGACTTTTTAAGGAATACGTTCAAGAAGGCTGGCTTCATACTCGGCGAGATCGCTGACTAATGAAAAAAGGCTGGAACTCTCCAAGAAAAGAACCTCAATTTAAATTAGCACAACGAGAATTGGAAGTTCTTGTGCTCCTTGTGCAACTTGTGGTATCACAGGCAGAACCAGCCATAGTTCTTCTGTGATACTAAAAGTCGATACCAAACGAAACAAAAGATCCTCCGAATTCTTGGTTAGCAAAGCCAAAAAGAGAGACTTTTTAAGGAATAAGTTCAAGAAGGCTGGCTTCATACTCGGCGAGATCGCTGACTAATGAAAAAGGCTGGAACTCTCCAAGAAAAGAACCTCAATTTAAATTAGCACAACGAGAATTGGAAGTTCTTGTGCTCCTTGTGCAACTTGTGGTATCACAGGCAGAACCAGCGATAGTTCTTCTGTGATACTGAAAGCCGATACCAACCGAAACAAAAGATCATCCGAATTCTTGGTTAGCAAAGCCAAAAAGAGAGACTTTTTAAGGAATACGTTCAAGAAGGCTGGCTTCATACTCGGCGAGATCGCTGACTAATGAAAAAGGCTGGAACTCTCCAAGAAAAGAACCTCAATTTAAATTAGCACAACGAGAATTGGAAGTTCTTGTGCTCCTTGTGCAACTTGTGGTATCACAGGCAGAACCAGCCATAGTTCTTCTGTGATACTAAAAGTCGATACCAAACGAAACAAAAGATCCTCCGAATTCTTGGTTAGCAAAGCCAAAAAGAGAAACTTTTTAAGGAATACGTTCAAGAAGGCTGGCTTCATACTCGGCGAGATCGCTGACTAATGAAAAAGGCTGGAACTCTCCAAGAAAAGAACCTCAATTTAAATTAGCACAACGAGAATTGGAAGTTCTTGTGCTCCTTGTGCAACTTGTGGTATCACAGGCAGAACCAGCGATAGTTCTTCTGTGATACTGAAAGCCGATACCAACCGAAACAAAAGATCATCCGAATTCTTGGTTAGCAAAGCCAAAAAGAGAGACTTTTTAAGGAATACGTTCAAGAAGGCTGGCTTCATACTCGGCGAGATCGCTGACTAATGAAAAAGGCTGGAACTCTCCAAGAAAAGAACCTCAATTTAAATTAGCACAACGAGAATTGGAAGTTCTTGTGCTCCTTGTGCAACTTGTGGTATCACAGGCAGAACCAGCCATAGTTCTTCTGTGATACTAAAAGCCGATACCAACCGAAACAAAAGATCATCCGAATTCTTGGTTAGCAAAGCCAAAAAGAGAGACTTTTTAAGGAATAAGTTCAAGAAGGCTGGCTTCATACTCGGCGAGATCGCTGACAAATGAAAAAGGCTGGAACTCTCCAAGAAAAGAACCTCAACTAAAATTAGCACAACGAGAATTGTAAGTTCTTGTGCTCCTTGTGCAACTTGTGGTATCACAGGCAGAACCAGCCATAGTTCTTCTGTGATACTAAAAGTCGATACCAAACGAAACAAAAGATCCTCCGAATTCTTGGTTAGCAAAGCCAAAAAGAGAAACTTTTTAAGGAATACGTTCAAGAAGGCTGGCTTCATACTCGGCGAGATCGCTGACTAATGAAAAAGGCTGGAACTCTCCAAGAAAAGAACCTCAATTTAAATTAGCACAACGAGAATTGGAAGTTCTTGTGCTCCTTGTGCAACTTGTGGTATCACAGGCAGAACCAGCGATAGTTCTTCTGTGATACTGAAAGCCGATACCAACCGAAACAAAAGATCATCCGAATTCTTGGTTAGCAAAGCCAAAAAGAGAGACTTTTTAAGGAATACGTTCAAGAAGGCTGGCTTCATACTCGGCGAGATCGCTGACTAATGAAAAAGGCTGGAACTCTCCAAGAAAAGAACCTCAATTTAAATTAGCACAACGAGAATTGGAAGTTCTTGTGCTCCTTGTGCAACTTGTGGTATCACAGGCAGAACCAGCCATAGTTCTTCTGTGATACTAAAAGTCGATACCAAACGAAACAAAAGATCCTCCGAATTCTTGGTTAGCAAAGCCAAAAAGAGAAACTTTTTAAGGAATACGTTCAAGAAGGCTGGCTTCATACTCGGCGAGATCGCTGACTAATGAAAAAGGCTGGAACTCTCCAAGAAAAGAACCTCAATTTAAATTAGCACAACGAGAATTGGAAGTTCTTGTGCTCCTTGTGCAACTTGTGGTATCACAGGCAGAACCAGCGATAGTTCTTCTGTGATACTGAAAGCCGATACCAACCGAAACAAAAGATCATCCGAATTCTTGGTTAGCAAAGCCAAAAAGAGAGACTTTTTAAAGAATACGTTCAAGAAGGCTGGCTTCATACTCGGCGAGATCGCTGACTAATGAAAAAGGCTGGAACTCTCCAAGAAAAGAACCTCAATTTAAATTAGCACAACGAGAATTGGAAGTTCTTGTGCTCCTTGTGCAACTTGTGGTATCACAGGCAGAACCAGCCATAGTTCTTCTGTGATACTGAAAGCCGATACCAACCGAAACAAAAGATCATCCGAATTCTTGGTTAGCAAAGCCAAAAAGAGAGACTTTTTAAGGAATAAGTTCAAGAAGGCTGGCTTCATACTCGGCGAGATCGCTGACAAATGAAAAAGGCTGGAACTCTCCAAGAAAAGAACCTCAACTAAAATTAGCACAACGAGAATTGGAAGTTCTTGTGCTCCTTGTGCAACTTGTGGTATCACAGGCAGAACCAGCCATAGTTCTTCTGTGATACTAAAAGTCGATACCAAACGAAACAAAAGATCCTCCGAATTCTTGGTTAGCAAAGCCAAAAAGAGAAACTTTTTAAGGAATACGTTCAAGAAGGCTGGCTTCATACTCGGCGAGATCGCTGACAAATGAAAAAGGCTGGAACTCTCCAAGAAAAGAACCTCAACTAAAATTAGCACAACGAGAATTGGAAGTTCTTGTGCTCCTTGTGCAACTTGTGGTATCACAGGCAGAACCAGCCATAGTTCTTCCATGATATTAAAAATCAATACAAACCGAAAGCAAAATATACTCCGATAATAATTATAAAATGATGACATAATTATAATTTAAAAAAAATTAATTTTCGTTTGTAAATATATTTTAAAAAATACCTCTTAACTAATTTATTTCAAAACATAAAATAACTCAAATTTTCATTTTAATTCAAAACAATTGTTTAGGTACCAAGAAATTTTAATTAATATAAAATAATTTTTAAGTTTCAAAAACTTTAACAACAACTTCAACTTTACCGCACCACAATTTTTCCTATTCAATTATTCAACGTTCTTTAAAAATATATGGAGTTTTATTTATTTTCAAATGGTCCCTTTAAATAAATTAACAACATCGCTGATTTATTTCACCATATCGATAAGTTTCTTTAATTACGCAAGAAAAAATTTAAACTTTAATTTATCTATTAATATGAATAAATAACAATCGACAAAGATAATCGTAGTATTTACAATTTAAAAAAAAAAAATATTTTATTAATAAAAAATGAATCTAGGTACATAATTCCATCTACTTAATAAATATGAAAAAATCTAAATAAAATATAATCACCAAGGTTCCCGTATCAAGAACAGTTTGACAACTTCTCTCAAAAAGTCGGTATTATTTGAAGAAAAATATACATATAATAAAATAAATTCAATTATATCTTATTCATATCATATGGTAAATAGGTTATTGTTTTTGAAATTCCCATTTTATTAATCCTTTATAATACCTAATATATTTTGATTGAACGTTGCGTTTGAATCTTAATGAAAGTTTTATAGATTTTTTTTTTAAATCATCGATTTTGAAGTTGTTTTTAAAACATACACAATATAGAAGTGTGTCACCATTAACGTTGTCCAAAAAATGATTTATTCAAGAACTTGGGATTATAAACGAGATTAAAATGAAAAATCATTATTTTCATGGCTTTTAGATGTCTAATGACTAGCGTGAGGTATTTGAATGATTTTATCAGTAAAAATGCAATATGTTAGTATGAGCTTTTAGATTTATTAGTAGGTACACAAACCAATGACCAATGTGGAGCGAACGTAATGGGCAATCCACTAATAAAAATCGTCTAGAAAAATCGTAAGAGCCCTATAAAAATATTAACCTTTCAAGTAAGTAGGCTGATGGATATATAAAAATAAATATTAAAAATTTTGAGGACTTTGTGTTTTTAAGTTTTGTCATTACAATTTACAGACTTCCGTTTCCCAAAGTGTTCTATTGATTTTCTTTTAAATAAACGTTGTATCAACAAATACTTCACAATAATTTTTATTTCTCCACTAAAAAAATATAAGTATACCTACAACAAAATATCGAAAGATATACCTAATTTAATTTTATTTAAAATGTGTTTAAGTTTAATTACTTTTTTTACCTAATATTTTAATTTTTTGTTTTGCTAATTTCAATTTATCAAAATAATTAAATTTAATCCTTATTTTTTTTTGGAAAAAAATAATTTTTAATCATATTCGTATTTAATTTTTAAATTCTATTTGTTTAGGAAATTTGAATAATTTTTTATAAACAAAATCACATATTTAGAAAGATCATTCCTTCTATTTGGTAATTTTTCCGTTAACAAAATAAAATAAATAAATGACGCAATCGATGTCCTTGCCATGTGTAATTTGATGGACTTATTTAAATATATCTATACAGCATGAAAATTTGAAGACAAAAAAAAAAAGAAATAAACGAAACCCAATGCTTCCTTGCATTAACCCTTGAAAAACAGGTACTTTTGAAATTGCATTATTTCAATTTGTTTAATTCTTATTTAAAGATGTTATCCAGTTCTGGTCCTTTTTCCAAGCACGTTAATATAAAACGAATTTAAATCTTGGTTATATTCAAGTGTAAGTTTTGTGTTTTTGATAAATATTAATGTTTTTTATTTGTAAATGTTTATGTTTATAAATTTTGTATTTAATAAATTAAAGAAAAAAGTATTTAATCTACTTCTGCCAATACCCATGTTCATGAGATTTGCTTAATAATTCACAAAGGTAAATTATTTTGAATTGATTTTTCTTTAACTTTTTTTTATTTTCTTTTATATAGCATTTTGCGAAACATTTAATGTCGTCAGATATACCTTACATACCTACATAATAATAATAGTTTTCGTTTTAGTTACTATAAATAGCTTGTAAAATAGGGCTCGTTCAATATTTTCAGGCTTTCGAAAGCAAAAGCCTTACCTGGTTTAAAATTTGCTTTGTTCTTGTATAATGGTTTTAGTATCAAACTTTCAACAAATAGACTTTTAAAAATACAGAAACAAAAAGACAAAAAAAAAAAAAACTGAAAACGAGCCCTTAAAAATATTTTGCGCAAATAGTTTGACGTTCCATGCATGAAGATTTTTTTCAAAATCTAAAATGCTTAACGCAATTTCGTATATACATAGAAGACTTGGTAAATAAATGTATACTAAGATATCGCGAAGATTTCCATATGCATGGAAACAAATTTGTCTTGTTTTAAGTTAAAAGTCGCTGCATTTTGAAACTTATTTTGAAAATAACTTCCACTTAATAGATTATTTAAATAAAAATAATGGTTTTATGTGAATTAATTATTTTGATTATTCTCTTTTTGAAATTTTCTTATTTAGTTAGATTCTTCGTACATTTACTTTTTGTATAATTTTGTTTTATTTTTTTTAGATTTTATTTCTAAAACTCACATTGAATAAAATATATTTTTTTTGTGAAACAAATATAAGTCTTAACTAAAAAAAAATTTTTTTTGTTTTATAATATTTTAAATTTTTAAATATTATGTTTTATTTATTTCAATCACATACAAAACAATAAATTATTGAAAAAGGTTTAATATACTTCTCAGGAAATTTCATATATTTTTTAAAACGCAGTTTTCCTACTCTTTTTCAAGTGACCTGTTTTTTCCACTTTAACTAAAAATAATTCTTAAATTTAGGAAATATGTATATATTTTTTTCTGAATTTGACAGTTATTTTAAAATTATTGGAATTTACTGGAGCTATAAATTAGTTTCCAAAATCTTTCAAACTTTTACCTTAAATCCTTGCAGGGTTATTTAATTTCATAGGATTTTATTGATTAATTTGTTTACACATATTGATTAAATTCCAGTGTATATTCAATTATAAAAAAAAATATTTTAAACTCGTATGAAATTTTAATAATTTTAAATTTTTTCTTATTCAATTTTTATTTAATTAATTTTTTAAATTAATTTAAAATATTAACATCAAATTTTTGTTCCCCCTTTGAAAATGATCTTATTTAATTTCATTTAGATTTTAAAGATTTTTTCTTATTATTTTTTTAGTTTACTAATTAAATTAAAAAAGAAAATAAAGAATATTCTTTAGAGGCCTTCTTTTTTACAATTCATCCAAAAATAACTCTTAAATTAAAAAAAAAATGTTTTATTTTTTTTTCTTAATTTGACAGTTATTTTTATATATGTAATTGAAAACAATAAGGCCTTAATTTATATCCCACGCCTTATCTATAAAAGGTTTTACAGGTACAGGTACACTTCTTGGTAACCCATTCGATCGTATCACTGGACACTTTTAGTCTCTTAACTCTTGTTCTGACGACTATTGTGTACATGTACAGGGCGATGTGGTTGCCTATTATGTATGTATGATATTTTTAAATTTCAGATTATTATTAAAAAACATTAAAATTAGTTTTAAATCATTTATTTAGATAAAGCCCGTTTGACACTTTAATTTATTCTTATTTTCTTTGAGCTAAAAATTAAACTTAAAGAGAGACAGATATTAAGCTTTAAAGTTTGCAAGAGGTTTTACTGATCAGACGGTGCAATGGTAGCTTTTTTTTGATATATCATCATTCTTTCGTAAAAAGAAAACTTTTTTTATCTTTTTCGCTCTGCTAATTAAATGAGAACAAAAATAAAGACAAAATGAAGTGTCATACGGACTTAGTCAGGATGCATGTATGTACCGCAAGGATATCACATAAAATTATTAGAACCGGATACAGTTTCAAAAAATAAAAATTAGCTTCATATTAACATTATGCATTTCGCATCATTTTTTATTTTATGTGCAAATATCGGTTTAAACGCATTTATATACAAATAAATTGATACTATACATATTTACCTATCTAAATTAACAATTATTATTAAAAAACTATGCACACACAGTTAATATTTACATTTACTTGTTTTATAAATTAATTAGTTTTTGATAATTGGTTGTTTTGATTAGCATTTCGTTGAAAAATAAAATGAACCTTATAACTTAAAAAAAAGGCTTCAACTAACGTTATCTTTAAAACATTTAATTAATTGTTTCTTTTTTAGTTTAAAAGCTTGAGAAAATATATTTTTTATAAAAAGAAATTCTACACTTAAAGTACATACATTTCATGCATCTTTAAAAAATAAATTCATAATCTTATTTATTTAAACTATCATATCATTATTTTTTTTTGTATCCTTTACGGAAATTGGGACACATTACGTGAAAACCCAAAAAATAATAAAAAGAAAAAAATTCCTCTCATCCGCAAGGATGCTCAAAACACCAATTGTCCGGTGGGATTTGTTAAAACATTATATCATTTGGTTAAAATGATAAAAAATGTGCATAATATATAAAATTCCTTTCCCCTCGATTGTCTTTTTTAAGACAATTGATCCTTTCTCAAACAAATCCCACCATCCCAAATGCTTCACGAAGAGATATAAACCTTTTTTTTCAATTTTTTTTTGAAATAAAATAAAATTTGAAATAAAATAAAAAAAATAAACTTTAAAAAAAGAAAAAAAAACTTCCTTAAATGGATAGAATAAGAGATATGGACAACAAGAGACTGGGTTGGAACAACAATCTGGAAAATACAGTATGGACTTTACAAACTGAATGGCTATTAAGATGGTTTTGAGGGCAACAAAGCAATAAACTGGTTATACGTGTGATGAAGAACATGTCGATTTTATTGTGAGTTGTAATTAAAAAAAGAACACATTCTAAAATAACTTTATATTACAGATTTGCCATTAGAAAACATCAAAAGCTGCTTTTCCAAATACCTTTCAACATGGAACCTTGAACAAAATTACAACTAAACCTGGAAGAGACATAATTGCGCGTGTATTAAAAAATTACCTCTCCATTTTAAGTAGAATTTTTGTAAAATATGAAAAAGAAGTGCTAATATTTTTATTATCTTTATAAATTATTTATTTTTAGTTTAAATTATTACTTATAAATTACTTAGTTTAAGTGGAATACTTATTTAATTAAATAACATTCAATTTAAATTTTTAAAACTCTGTTTAAATTATTTTTAAAAATGATAATTTTTTCAATTCAATTGAAATTAAAAAACAAAACAAATTTTTAATTAGATTAAGTAAACTAAGACTTATAATTAGTTTAAACAAAGTTCAATGATTATACATTATACCATATAAAATTATGTAAAATAAAAAAAAAATACAGTATTAAAAATATGCTATACAAAATATAATATGTTTATCAAATTAAAAGACGAAAATTGAGAATCGTACTCATACTGAAACTTAAAATATTAAGTTAAACAAATCTTTGTAAGCGGAAGTGATTATATTATTTTATGTTTGATAAATAAAACAGTTGCTAACATTTAAATATTATTGATTTATTATTCATATTTTTTTGAAGTTACGTCAAATAAAGTGTTAACAATTCAAAACACGAGTATTTTATTTTCTTTACATTAAAAGATTTAACTTAATTTTTTAACGCTATATTAAAAATATATTTAATCTTTTTTAAAACGATATCCCACCGTTTGATATATAGCGTGAATATATGCATAAATTTTATACATATGTGGTTGCATGAGTGTAGTCCTGAGCCATTTTTAAATTTTTTATTTGGCAACTTGGCCAGCAGTTAGCACCCAAAAGAGTTGAATGATTATCAGCCCTATTCTGCTTTTCGATCCGATCGATACTTTCGATTTACGTGAAAGTTTCATCCAATTAGCCTTAAATCATTTTTTTAAATCTTCAATATTTAGCGTGAAAATCTTAACTAATATTTGCCGCCATATTATTCACTCGATACATCAAGATTTAAACTTAAATCCAGATGAATTAACATTGAATTTGTATGATTTACATCCAGATTTAAGTTTCAATCTGGATGTATTGAGTGAATAATATGGCCGTTAGTTTTGAAATTCTTAAAAGAATCTAATTATTTAAATCCTGTTTTTATCGAAATTTATACAAAATTTGGAGCAATTGTTTCCCTCCGACGACGGATAGCAGAACACAAACTTTCACGTGAATGTTTAGCAGAATAATTTGGTTCTGCATCAGGGCTTTTTTAGACAGTACTAAACTTGATTTAGAAAAAACAACCATTTATTTGTGTTCCATCGCGGGATAATATGTACATCCTGCAGTCAGTTTTTAAACACAATTTCGGATATACTTACTCGTATATGCCCTGCCCATTAAGCTAGATCTTATGAAAATAAATGTCGTCTAAGAGACAAAGTTTTGGATCACTTTTTCAAGCATTTGCAGCCGTAACATGATTAAAGTTGGCTTTCAATTCGTAGATTGTATCTAGGCGCACGGTAGGGTTTGTAGAGTTAGGGCTTGGAGAGTTAGGCCTAATAGAGTTAAGGGCTTGGTCTTCATGAGATCTCATAACTTTTTCATAGCGAAAGCGTTATGAGCTTGTGAGTCTTGGCGACCTATTTTACATGATTATACAAAGTTTTGTACATTATAGACCCCATACAAAAAATCGTTAACATTTTTTTCCTAACATTAATGATTTTAAAGAAAAAATTATTTAAAAGAATTGGTCAAAAGTCAAAAATACATACATATTTCTCGCTTTAATTCTTCGATTCGATTCAATTCCAATTTTCTTTTATTTTTTAATAAAAACATTAAAACATTACATTCATCATTTAAAAAGATTTAGAAAGCATGATTTCATAGGCCGTCTGCCGTTAAAAAAAATTAAATAAAGAAAAACATAATTAAAAAAAGAGATATATAAAATGAGTTAGCCAGTTCAGGTTTCTGAGATCTCACTGAGCAAGCTCCATCAGCTCCACTGAGTAGGAGGAGAAACCTGAACAAAATTGCTCCGCTAGAAGTCAAAAACAATTTCCATCTCTTTTTGTTTATTAATTAATCAAATGCGACAAAAAATAATTGAGCAAGCGAGTCCAAAAAATATCAGTCTCAGTTTTTTTAAAACCAAAATTGGGGAATCTTACTGAGGAATTACGTTCAGACTTCTGAGATTGCTGAGGTCTCAGAGATCTTGAGAAACCTGAACTGGCTAAGTAATTAATTAAATAAAAGTAACAATTTTAGTGACATTTCAAAAAAAAGTTATTATAGTTTAGCTAAAACAAAGAAAAACAATACATCTCAGTAGGTAAGGTACGTTATTGTGAGAAGGTTGCAAAAGCATTGCATTTTCAAGTCTAAAGAACGTATTACCATGACTCAAAAAAAAATACTGATATGTATTTCGATAATTTCTTGCATGCAAGATTTAGCGTATTAGTGACTTCCAATCAAGGCCTCCATTTAAAACTTGGACGCATTCTTCTATAGTTAGAAAACTATTACTACGTTTATATTCAGGACCGAGAGCTCGAGTTGGATTTGTGTCGCATTTTCGACCCAGGTTTTTCGTTCACAGATTTGAGAGCTCGAAATTGAGTTGAATTGAAATGGTGTTGAGATGACATATGGTGTTTCTCAAGTTAACTCCTCAACCCAGGTTTTTTAGCACAAATTTCGACTCGACTCCGCTCGTGAAGTGGAATCGAGTCGGTTCAAGCTCATTTCAACTCGATGCAGGTATACAAAGGATCTAAGTGAGCTTCAAGCTCGCTTAAATACCACATGGAAACGTAGTATATATCTTAGATGTCGGCCTTCTGATCTCCTGCAGAGGGGAACAGAGCCAAAAAATTTAATACGTCTTCGTTCTCATTAAGGCTACACAGCGAACAGATAGGATGTATATGAATTCTATGAGCTCTTTAATTTACGTCAAACATTTCGGTTCGAATTTTGAAAAACAAGCCCATTTAAAATGCTGAGAATTCTTCTCTAAAATAGTTATTTTTCCCTAGGCCTAAGTAAAGGTAACACTGCCAAATTCAAGTCGCATTTCTACAGGCAAATGAAGTCCGTTTCATATTGTGTTCACTATTTTAGAAGCACTGATGTTTGCTCTCAACATTAAATTCAATTTTTGCCCAACTGTTTTTAACAGTGATTAAGCATGTTTACTTTTACGAACTCGAGTAAAGTTGTGTACATATAGGCCGCCCCCGCGAGGCTGATGCTTTGACTCTTTCGAGACAACTCATATAGGTACATTTTATCATCTATAACAGCGATACAATCGTAAAAGGTATTTTTTAAATCTTCCACATTTTTTACTGACAGTGACATAGCAAAACCATGAATATCTGCAAGATCATACCAGTTCTTGATAGGACTATGTATACCCACATTGAAAGGAAACCGAAAGCATTCGGTTTTTGTAGGCTCGGATTAGACCTTCTCATAACCTTGACCAGTCCATGTAGGTATTTAGCGTTTGCCTGTAGATTTCTCAAAAATATTGGAGGTAAGCTTTTATCAGCATGAATAGCGTAGTTTGGGGTTTTAATAAGCAATTTGAAAATGCGTTTGAAGAAGTAATGTGTCAAAAAATTATTAGAGTTGTGATGCTTTTTTATCGAAGGCTGAGGTAAGCTCGTCGGTGTCCAGGGTTTTCCCAAAGAAAGCACAAAACTTGGGTTAGGAGTTTCCAAACTCCGATTCAATCAACTTTATTGTCTTTTCTTAATAACTAATGCTAACAAATTATTTCATATACTGGTACAATGTATTTCTGGGTTCTATAATAATATAGCACGGTATTTCATATATAAAAATTCTCTAATAACTCGGCTGCATCTCATTCTCCTCAATTATGTCAACGGCTGGAATAGGTTTTTCAGAATACGGCTGGAAGTCGGAGTGGGGAGCTGTACGCGTCTTACAGGCTCGGTCCGTGGCGCAAAGTGACCACAGAATAATCGGTTGGGAATAGTCCCCGCCCTTAGTAACAGACTAAGAGATAATAATCAATGAGCTTCCCGTACCAGCTCCGTCCGTTGCACACTTAGAAGAAGGTTACCACGGAATAATCAGTTGGGAATCGTTCCCCGCTCCTAGCAAAAGACTAAGAGATAAGCGGTGAGGGCTAATCGAGAAAATACCGTCTCGGTCCAAGATACACTTAGAAGAAGTGGATCGAGGAATAAACAAGCAGAAGCCAAAGTGGTCTACCTTATCGCTTTTGGCAACAAAACCAAAAGATAATCGGTGAGCTGCCTGCACCAGCTCCATCCGTGTTTCACTTTAGAAGAAAGATGACACGGAATAAATAATGGGCTTCGACCCCGCTCCTAGCAAAAGGCTATGAGATGAACGGTGAGGGGCAAACGAGGGAATGCCGACTTGGTCCAAGATGCACTTAGAAGAAGTGAATCGAGGAATAATCAAGTAGTTGCCAACGAGGCCTACCTTCTCGCTCCTAGCAGCAAACTAGGAGATAATCGGTGAGCTGTCCACGATAGTTCTGCCCGGTGTGCTCTTAGAGGAAGAGCGCCTCGGAATAATCAGGTTAGAGGATCCGTCCTTGCCCCTAGCAAAAGACTAGAGGATAATCGGTGTACTGTCCCCGGATGGCAGACTGCGTCCACTGTATACTTGAGAAAGTATAAAATGGAATAATCAGATGGAATCGTCCAAAAACAAATACAATTCTACAATAATAATACTAAACGGAGGAGAAGCTTAAAAAAAAGGTAGGGGTTAACAACCCAAAATATTAAGAAACTTCTGAATGTAGTGTACGTACAGGTACACTAAGTACCAAACAGCGTGTCTCTTTCGTGCTTCCAATATAAGCAACGATCAATGGAAATCTCCTTTGTGTACACCATACACAAGTAAATGTAAATTGGAAGAATGGTAAGCGAAATCGAAAATGTCATCGACGTCATACGGAGGCTGCTCATCCATCACATGGTTGTCTGTATACCTGTTAGAGGCAGGAGGTGAAGGAACCAACTTGAACCCTCCTAAATAAAATCGAAGTGAGATTGCCGGGACGAAACGCCAAGTTGTATGGACTAAACCATTTGTATGGCCGTTAAAAGCTATTTTAAATCAATAATTCAACAAGTCCAATTAAATAGTGCTAAGTGGCGTGATGGTTAGTGCGATGGACTGTCATGCCGGAGGTCTCAGGTTCGATCCCCAGCCTCGCCACCTATTTATTTAAAAGAAAAAACGGCTACTGCCTCTTGCGAGGAATTGACAAATCCTCCAAGAGTATCTCCTGTCACAGAAAAGTGCCGCTCGTTAGCCGTTCGGATTCGGCAATAAACTGTAAGTCCCCTCTATTCCTGCAGACACGCACACAGGAATGGTTGAGAGTTGTAAGTCACTAGGCCCTAGTTCTAGTTCTTCATGAGCTGTTGTGCCATTAAATTTATTTATTTATTTTTAAGTTTTCTACTTGGCTGATTTATTTCAGTAGTATATAGAATTTGTATTATTAAAAAAATCTTCGTATAAAATCAATTTTGTTTAGAAAAAAAATCAAATTGTTTGTTGAAAGGAATTCGACATTACTGATACCTATGCAGGTTCATTTTGATTTTGAAAATGACACTTCAATTGTTTTTGATCAGCTGATTCTTTTCAAGCCTGTAAACGTAACGAAAGCGTCTCTAACGCGAACGCGCCATTGGAAATCAGCCTTTAGAGAGATGGCGTTCTCTCCACTTGGGAATTTTTGTAGGTGCTTGTTATCTTCGTTAATTAGTAAGGGTAGGCTTACACTTTGGTCTCCGAAAGTAGTAAAGTACTGATTTCATCGTTACAATAGTTTAAAAGACTTTCAATAACAACAGTTTGTTAGTTTTGGAACTCAGCATTAATGTAGGCACCGTTATCTATCATATATTTAGCAGCTTCTCTGTGATAATTTTTAACAGCCAAAATTAAGTGGAGTAAACATTTCTCGCCACAAGCATTAACTTCAGCATTATCGCTTTAAAAAAAAAAACTTGATTATTTCAACATTGCCATTTTCGGCTGCAAAATGCAGTCCTGTTAGACCTTCCGTCGTTGTAGCATTACATTACTTTTCCATGTCTTAAAAGAAGTTCAACAATTCTTACGCTGTCTATACAAAAAGCAGATGCCAGCATCGAAATCTAGGAGCAATTTAATTTTTCTGTCTCCGTTTTAGAAAGACAATGAAGTGGTGTATTTAAGGAGTTATTTTGTCTTCTCGATAATTGGCATACCCAAATTTCAGTTGACTCTGAGATGCCCTGTTTTCCTCTTATCTTTCACTTAAGCAAATATACGTTCAGTAATATGATCTACTATGATTTTGGATAAAAAAGGATTTGGTTTTGTTTGCTGCATTTTGTGTCGAAGGTGGCAACAACTAGACTTCTCAGAATTGATACATCAAGTATTTCATTCAATTTCAACAGCTATGTATTTATATTTTTTTATTTATGGTAACCAAAACTAAATAATAATATTATGTGTTTGGTTTCTAAGATTTTTATTAAAAGTTTTTATTAAGAGTTATTTTTTATGGTGATTAGACTTAGAGTGGGCAATGACGGTAATTTTGTAGATACGTTTTTTAAACACTTTTTTTTTTGAACATATGTCATATTATCTCCTTACGAAATAGATAATCGAAGCTTGTTCATACTTTCCCCTTAAGTAACCGTCATTCGACTACGTTCCCCTAATTACTGGCAATGAAATTTCGTTTAATTAAGGGGGATTGTTCATTGTTAGTAAAATAGAGTAACACAACAAACTCTGAACTCTGAAAATCTAAGAAATATTTTTCATCCGCGTTTTTCTTGGTGACGTGAAATAACGTCCAGCGAAATAAGGCCACATTTTACATGTGACTCTACTTCCATTTTTAAATGGAAATAAGGCTCATAAGTCGTGTGGCCTTATTTCAATTATTGGTGTAAAAGAACGCCAAGCTGGGTCCGCCCCGATCGAAACTCGAAATTCTAATGATGCAGGAATTTAGTACTAATTAAGTTCTAATTTTGTACCGCAATCCCGATCTGGAACTAAAATCCCCTCCCCCTCAAACCTGTGGCGGACCCAGCTTGACGTCAAGCTGGAAGCACCACACCTCCAATCACAAAAATTCAAAAAACTAATGATGCAGAAATTTAGTACTAATTAAGTTCCAATTTTGTACCGCAATCCCGACCTGGAACTAAAATGACGTCCCCCTCAAACCTGTGGCGGACCCAGCTTGGCGGACCTGATACCTCGATAGGGCCGATTGTGATTGTCGTTTCTGATCGAACTTTGACGATTTCGCATTGATTGATTGATGCGTTAGGAATGTGAATACGGAAGACAACTGCTTTCAGTTTAATAAAAATGTTATCTTCTTAGAGGAGTTTATTTTATGCCAAAATCAGCATCATAAAGTTTTGAATTTTGCAATCCAAATTTAAAGGAGGGTAAAATTAAAAGTTAAACTTAACAAAAATGGAAAGCAGATTTCATTTTTTTGAAAAATTGTAGCTAAAAAGATTTCTCAATTTCGGACGCACTACAAAAAATACAAGGGATAAATCGATTTCACAGGAGCTTCCAAATACTAAGTAGGGCTTCTATACTTCCTGTTTTTAAAATAGAAGTTTCTAGGTTTCAAATTTTATGACCGATTTCAGGATGTAGAAGCTTTGATGGCATCATTTCGACACAACTTATTTGAAGTTAATGCTAAATGGAATTGAATGATAAATCCTTTTTTTCGTTTTGGTAGAGTAAGCGTATTTTGGTGAACAAAATTCATAATGCTTATTGTTTTCATAAAATAATTCATCTTAGTTTCAATTTCTGAACTACTTCAGGCTTAGTAAGGAAGGTTTTATGGATGTTTTCAATAAAAGGAAAGATTTCTTCTTAAAAAAACTAATGCAATTTGCAAAATCACAATTTTGTAGTTCTATTTCATTTATAGATCTAGTAAAGCCCAAATTTAACCTTTCACATGCCAATCGTGGAGTATTTTCTCCAATATTTCACTTTAAGCAAGGTTTTTTGATACAAAAACATACTACACAACTGATAAATAGCAGTTGTCTGATTTTGATACATAAGACAACTAAAACAAAACTCAACTGACTTGCATAATACCTAAGATGACCATACGTCCCGCTTTTAAGCTATGTGTCCCGCTGTCCCCAAAGAACGCAAAATGTCGCGCATTGAAAATAGTCGATCAATGCACATAATATGATAAATCTCTTAAAGAATTCTTTAATAAAGCTGACAAAAAATCCTCTGGGCTTTAGTAAAACTAAATGTCTTAAATAGATGCCTGCACTGAAAAAGGTTTTGAAAATATTTTGCTGATTTTTGAATAGATGAAAACAATTTTTTTTTGAAAATCCCCAGCTCTGAATTTGGGTTGTTTTCTATACATACATCGTAAAATCTGCAGCAGCTGATTTTAGTTTTGCAAGTCAAGATTACTTTGAGCGGTGTTTCGTAGTTTGGAAGAAGTTCAAAAAACGATGAAATTACTAAATTGAACAGGAATTTATTGGTACACTCAAGATACAGAAGTGACCAAATAATAGTCTTGACAGATTTAAAAAAGCCATCCTGATATTTTAGAGTAGATTTCTAATGGTCAAAATACATACAGAAAATCAAAATTATGTCGCTCAAACCTCCGAAGCCCTTGATCATAAATAATGAAATGATGATATGTCTCAAGAATGGAATGATTGGATAGAGATGTACGAAAACAATTCCACAGCCATTGAACTAACTGAAAAGTCTGAAGCGATTCAAGCCGCCGCCGATTTGTTAACATCTCTTGGTCGAGATGCACTGAAATTATTGACTAATTTAAATGCATCTGCAGAAGATAAAAAAAATCCAATAAAAATAAAAGATTTAAATGGAAGATTTTTTGCGACCTTTAATCCAATGCGTTTCGCCCAGGCACGACCGCACAGTTCGCACCACCAAAAAAAAAGACGTACGAACGATATAAATTTTCCATGAAATAAAACAACAATCTGGTGAATGTTTTGAAGACTTTCTTCATCGAGTGCAAGCCCAGATTCAAAAATGCTCGTATGATTCGAAACAAATTGACGAATTCATTTTAGATCAAATTGTCTTGGGAGTCTTACATCAAGACTTTAAACAAAAACTTTGGACTGCCGAAGAACTCACACTAAAAAATACACAAATGTGTAGATTAGCTGAAAGAGCTAACAAAGAAATGAAAACTTTAGAGCATCAAGGCTGATTTCCAATGCCGCGTTGGGCGTCGCTTTGACAGATTTTTCTTTCAACGCGAAAGCTCACACATAGCAATTTAAGCAAATTGTTTACAATGACGCGTTGGGTATTATGTTACGATTTGGCACCTATTAGCATGTACACAAACCAACGTAACATAAGCTACCTCAACGTTAAAGTTGAAAAAAATCAACTTCAGCGTGCGTTTTGACAGTTAAACTAATGTTCGAATTCCTTTAAGCCTAGTATACAGTTCTTTTGAATAAAAAAAACTATTGTAAAATAACTATGGTAAAATAAAAAATCTTTTTTTCCGGAAAAAAAATATCTGTGGTGAAACAAAATTGTTTTTAGTCGAATATTACACGGTGCCTCAAGAGTCATGACCAAAGAAACTGAATATGAAGAAATGAATCCTTCGTACGTTTCACTCTCCAAAACCCATTTGTTTACATTGTTGTATTTGTAATTTAATTTTGTGTCGATGAATAGATGTGAAATCCAACAACAATATAGCAGGGTGTTGTGAAGATAAGTACTGTGAATGTGTAAGTTGTGAAGATAAATACTGTGAATGTATGAGTTTTATACCGCCATTTTTACACATACCTTCTCATTTCTTATCTGATAGAGCTTGTAGGCAAACTCAAATGACAGCCGAGGATTCATTTCTTCTTATTCAGTTTCTTTGGTCATGACTATCTGATATTTTGTCTCTTTCATACTCATTAAGGTTCACCGTGTAAGCACAAACTATATTTTTTTGCACAAAACAATGTCACTGACATTGTTTTGCGCGAAAAAGATTCGTGGTGAGTATAATTTTTTATTTCTGGGGATAGTTCACAGTTCAATAAAAAAAACTTTTCAGCAGAAAATTTTTTTTTTGCGATAAAATCGCTCCCATAAGAAGTACATGTATTTTTTTTTTCGAGGAGGAACTGTATACTAGGCTTTAAACAAAAAAATCGATTTATTTAAAAGAAAAAATCGGTTTTTCTGGACAAATTTCTTTTATTGAAAGAAACAAATCGATTTTGTTTAAAAAATAATGGAATAGTTTGTTAAAAGGAATTCGAAATTACAGTTATGTAGGTTCATTTTGATTTTCAGGTTCTCTTCAAGTCGTCTGTCATGTCGACGCGTTCGTAAAGCTTGTAAACGTATACGTAAGCGCCTCTAACGCGAACGCGCCATTGGAAATCAGCCTTTAGACGTTCAGAGTAGATGTTGTAAAAAATGAAGGCTGATTTCCAATGCCGCGTTGGGCGTCGCTTTGACAGATTTTTCTTTCAACGCGAAAGCTCACACATAGCAATTTAAGCAAATTGTTAACAATGACGCGTTGGGTATTATGTTACGATTTGGCACCTATTAGCATGTACACAAACCAACGTAACATAAGCTACCTCAACGTTAAAGTTGAAAAAAACAAACTTCAGCGTGCGTTTTGACAGTTAAACTAATGGTCGAATTCCTTTCAACAAAAAAATCGATTTATTTAGTAGAAAAAATCGGTTTTTCTGGACAAATTCCTTTTATTGAAAGAAAAAAATCGATTTTGTTTAAAAAATAATGGAATAGTTTGTTGAAAGGAATTCGAAATTATAGTTATGTAGGTTCATTTTGATTTTCAGGTTCTCTTCAAGTCGTCTGTCATTTCGACGCGTTCGTAAAGCTTGTAAACGTATACGTAAGCGTCCGCCTTAAGAATTTGACTTTAAACGATGTGGAACACTTCATGGAATCAAAAGCTGCCCCGCTTTTAACAAATTTTGCAGCAAATGTGGTTTCAAAGGAAAAGGACACTTCAAACAAATGTGTCGTTCAAAATTTAAACCCGAAATAAGAAAAAGACAGATAAAAAGAATAAATGGAACAACTCTTCCAAGAAGGTGAATAGAATAGACAATTCAAGTCAGCATGATGAAATCACCGATAACAGCGATGACAACGATGATACTGAATCTGAATATACTACATATTAGTTCAATCAAATTGAAAGTCAATACATTGAACAACGGAGACGAACACAAATGGTCATGAGTGTTGGCAATACAAAACTAGTTCTTAAATTAGATACAGGCGCCGAGTGTAATGTATTATCAAAAAGAGCAGCAACAAAACTCAACGCAATAATTAAAATTCCAGCATCAAATCGTTTGATAGCCTATAATAACGATTCAATCAAAGTTATTGGAGAAGCAAAAATCCACTGCAAAACCAAAAAGAAACAAAATTCAAACAATATTGTTCAAAATAGTTGAAGAAAATCTACACCCGATTTTGGGTAGGAGAATGTGTGAAAAATTGGGTTTCATACTTAGAATTAATACTGTTAACAATGGGCCTTATTATGATTGTCGTTCGACTTTCGATTCGACAAAAGTCGAATGTATCGATAAATATTCTTTTTGGTATTATCAGCCCTATCATAGTATCCGATCGGAACGGACGGAATTTTCTCCGAATTTTAAGAAATATTAGAAATATAAGAAATATCATTTTAATTTTTCCTTTTCAACCGCACGTTGAAATAATTTTCCGGGGGTGTAACCGATTTATGAGAAATTTGTATCATTAAAATGAAAAATAAAAAAACATTTTGTATGAATCGGAAAAATTTCCGTTCCGATCGGATACTATGATAGGGCTGTATGTATCTCATTCGACAGAGATATCTGTTACTGTTACTATGAATAGCGAAAGCGCTTATTGTGAATAAATCCTATATTTCGTCATTAGGGTAGGTTTAAGTGATGGTACATGCAGGGGAAAATTCCTTCAAATGGGAATTTATCCGATATAAAAATGAAAATGACGGATTTTTCAATTGTCAAATTTTTAATCATGTCATTTTATTTCATATATTTTTATGATGCTTACAAAAAGAAAACTGCTTTAACAAAAACTTGTATGCATTCAGTCGATGTTCGTAGGGAACAAAAAAGGACTTTTTATATATGAGAGGTACTTTTTTAAGTTCATGCACTATCACTGGTTAGTGTTTTCGATTCTCATTCTCGTTGTTTTGTTTATGAAAATAAAAATTGTTTAGTAATTAAATTAATGAATTTTTCTCAAAATACATTAAAAATAGATTAATTTAATAGATTTTAGTGAAATGCGTACGTGTAAATATAACTAATTTTTCAGTTCCAAAAAAAAGCCAGCGTACTGTGTAGTGTGCTAGGAATGGAAGGAAGGAATGGTATAATTTTAAAATATAAATTATCCATAAAATATAGTATGTAATAAATAAGCACAATATAGCTTTTATATACATATGTAGTATTTTTTATTAAATTAGATATTTTTTTTGAAAATAAAAGCTTAGTTGTTTAAACACAGTATTTTGTTTTGGTCAATCAAGTGCAATTGTTTCACAGTCGAACAGGAAATTGTAGACGACAAAGATTGAAGGTCTAATCGAAATTTTTCGTTCAAAATAGAGATTCATAATACCAACTTTTATTTTCGACGTTCGACTATCGACAAAAGTCGTTTATCGATAAAGGGCCAATTTAAATGAAGAATCAAAATTAGGTTGTTGCACTGTTTTTAAGTATGATATTGATTTTTATTCCACCGCGTCGAATACCACACACTTTGAGAAATAAAGTTAAAATTGAGCTTGAGAATGTGAAAAAATGGTCATTCAAAAAGTTATAGAACCAACACCAGCAGTAAGTCCTATGGTTATTGTTCAGAAAAATGATAAAATAAGAATTTGCATGCATCCTACTGAGTTAAACAAAAATATCAAACGTAGACGTTATCTATTAAAAACAGTAGAAGAAATTACAGCCAATGGTTTCCGAAAAATATTGTCAGAAAGGATTTTGGCAATTAAAGTCAGCGAGAAAACTTCAATGTATTTAACATTTTCAATGCCTTGAGGAAGATATAAATATTTGCGTTTACCATTCGGAATAAGTTCAGCTCCAGAAATATTTTCAGAAGTTATGAACCGAACATTAAGTGGTATACTATAGAAAACTTCGAAATTGCAATGGATGATATACTCATATACGCTGAAAGTAAATAACATCTGAGAGTTATTTTAAAAAGAGTAAAAGATACTTTAAAAGAAACGGGTTTTAAGTTAAACGAAAGTATGTGTGAATGCGAAAAGAACAGAATAAAATTTTTAGGTTATATCTTTACATTAAATGGATACGAGGCTGATAGAGACAAAGTTGAAGCAATTAACTTAAAAATTCATTCCTAATCTGTCAGAACTTACTGAAGAATTGCGAAAGTTACTTCATAAAGGAGTTGAATGGTTTTGGGATGCTGAACAATGTATCTTTTATGTAGTATTCGATACTACAAATATTTTAAAGCAAAGCTGAGAAATTGTTGGTTCAAATATGGGATGTCTCGGATCTAATTTTTCTGGACAGCCTATAATTTCTGTTTTTTTATATTCTTACTAGCAGGCCTGTGCTCGCCTTGCTTCGCATGTTTAAATAACGGCAATTTTTTTTACTTTTGATATTTTTATATGTATGTATTTGAAAATCTGACATTTAAAACAATTTAGCACTTTTCTTTTACATTTTAAATATTTTGAATTTATATATACATACATATGTATATATTGATTTTGAAGACAAAAGTAGCCTCATCATCATGTTCCAAGCACTCGCTCTACCAATTTTCAATACAATCAATTAGGCATTTTCATAGATTAAGAGGAACAAACAGACAGACAAACAAACTTTAGCATTTATAATAAAATGGATTAGATGGATGGATATAGCAATATCATTGACTTGCTTCAAAGCTAGTTTTACAGCAAAACTAGTTCTATCGAGAATTTTAATTGAAACAAACAATCTTGACTCAATGAATATTTTCACCTATTCAGCTCCTCATAACTGAAACTATCACTGAACGCTGCCTCCAAATTTTCAATTTGAAATGTCAAAATGTTACTTATTTCTTCATTCTCGTACTTTCTGTAATTCCCTACCAGTTGTTGATTTTATATTTTTGTTTAGTTTTTGGATTAGACAATTTCAAAATAATTTTTTTTTTATAAAACTCCGCTTATGTGAAACAAGATTCAGTTATCCGAAGGTCGTTTAAATGAGAACTCCGCTTAAGTGAAACAAATTTTCTGCAATTTTAGTGTTCCAGTTAAGCGGAGCCGACTGTAATAAAAAATTGTGAAAAACTTAAAACTCGAAAACCCTATTTAACTAGTTTTGCCGGTAAACTAGCTTTGAAGCAAGTCAATAATATGGCTGCTAGTGCTAGTCTTATGTTACAAGAGAAAAAAATTGAAAATTTATATTTTTAGTGGGTATGCCTAATAAAATTTACAGGCGTCCCGCTCTGAAGCGAAATATTTATGGTCAGGTCACCTTAATAATACCTAAAGACAACTAAAAAAGGAATTAGTTAAGTTATTTGTCTCCTAGTTGCCTTTTGACAGAGAACTAGTTGTGAAGTGATCGATAATACCGTACCGATTTCTGCATTACAACTCAACTTCAGTCGCTGTCGTCTTACATAATAAGGGCCTACAAATTTTTCTTGTTTTTACATTACCAACATTTTGTAAAACAGAATTTTACGCTTACAGTATTTTAAATTTACAGATATTTGGATATACAAAATTTTCAAACAGACTACCTACTGAAAAACATAATGTATGGGTGAACGCAGATCTTGATAGATTTGATCTGCGTTCACCCATACATTAAAGAGATCGCATCCTTCGTCTTCAGAACTCATCCAGAACGCATCTTTTTGTGAATAAAACAAGAAAAACTGGAAAAAGTGCAAATCATTTCACAAAACGATGAAATCTTTTCTACAATGAAAAATGACATAAGAAAGAAGTATTTTAAGCTATATAACATCAACAAAATATGGACATCTTTGCATATTTAAAGAAAAAAAAAATTAACAATCTTGCTTTGCATTTTTTTTTATTTATTGATTTAACAAATTGAAATGAAACTATATTTTATAATAATAATTAAAAAAATAATCTAATTTGGTAGTCAAAAATAAAAAAAAAAAAAACATAAAAAACTTTATACATTTACAAAATATTATATTCATTAAAAAAAATTATTAAAATTATACACATTTTTCATGTTCTCTTCTTCATAGTCTTTTTTCTACATTCTTTATTACAAAATTCAAAATGTTCAAATGAACTTAAACAACATCTTTTGTTTTTCTTTTTTATTTTATCCAAAGTGTATTATTTATTTTAATTGAAGTTTGCTTAGTATTTTTTGTTCTTTTTTTTTTTTTTTATTTTCTTAAAATAATGCAGCTTATTATATTCACAATTTGCATTTAAAATTTTATACTTATATCGTAAATTGTTTGTGATTTCTTTTAGAAAACTTTTTACCATTTATATTCATTTCTTTTTCTTTTTTATTTAGCTTAGATTAAATTACATTTGTCTTAGCATTATATTTATATTTATGTTTATTTTTTTTTGTTTTGTTTTGTGTGAAAGTTTATCTTTTTATTTTAAAAATATCATTAATTTTTATTTTTTTTTTGTTTTAATTTAAATACACAACTTTATATTCTGAGTTTTACATATACAATAATTATATCATTTTGTTTTTTTTTTTTTTATATAATATATAACTGTGTTCTCTTATCTCATTTAAGTAAAAAAAATAAAGAAGAAAATAAAAATATATATTTTGAAAAAGAAAATTAATTTATTTTTTATAACCTAATTGAATGTTGATTAGGATGTCGTTGAAGTCATCTATTAGTGAACATAATTTTTAAAGGTAGGAAAACGCTTGCCAGGCTAAGAAAAAGCGCTAAAATTGAGGTGGAAGGTGCATGTACTATGTACGCTGAGCTTGTATCACCACATTTACCTGAAAGAAAATACGAAAAATTAGATATTTTGATATAAAACAAATACAAAAAAAAGTAAGTACATGGTGTGGACAGATTTAAATTTTTTAAGGAATTGTTTTTATTATACTTAAAAACATTTAAAAGAAATCTGATCAATTAAAAAAAATATTGCAACATTTTAGAGCAGCCTATTGGTTTGGTTTATAACTTTCAGCTTGTTTAGAACTTTAAGCCTTTTAAAAGGGTTTTTAATATAATATCTGACAGCATGATATCGTTCCATTAACTGGGTTAATGGACATAAAGCAAAATAAGGTCACAATCTAAAATTAAATTTCCTGGAAACGTTGCACCTAACAAAACCAATAAAATTTGTAACCAGATATGTTAAGCATCATTTAACTTGCTTTAATTTGTGCTATAACGTTCTTCATCGCCCCTTAGATCTTCTTTACCAAAAAACTAAACAAAGTTAACAGCTCCCAGTTGGAGTTCTGTATAGCATAGCTATTAAAGTTATAATGGAGGAGAAAATAGCCTCTTAAAGTGTCCCATATCCATGTTAATGTTATAACATTAACGTACATAGGTAAGGTAGTAATCCTAACAAGGAAGAATATCGGCACAGCATTTATGCTCGTATTCCTTGTGAAAATTAAAATGCGTATAAAATAATGGTATATCTACCGACTTAAAAGCTTTTATTTTATCCAGGGCTAGACCAAACCATGTAACATAATAAAACAAGTTGAAAGGCCATCGTTAATAGTACCTACGCTATATGTACATATGTAATGAATATACAATTATCAAACTATTTAACGTGTTTTTTTTAATTTCGTTAAGATTTTGTTCAGTGTATCGAAACATCGAAACAATTGTTCCATTACAGGAAATAGGAAATCAATAAATAAAAGTAGCAGCACAACTTCGTTTATATGACCTAAATAAACAACGAAATCTTTCAAATGAGTCAATTTTCCAATTATTCTGACGATACAAAAATTGTTCTTCTGTTCTTTTACTGCCAAAAACTGCCCATTTTAGACCAAAGTTCTGTCAAAGTTCATATAAAAAAATAAAATTGCACCAAATCTGGCTGTTCTGGGAAGTAAACGAACAGACCTTGTGTGTTCCTAATTCCGATGATTCTCAGTTAGGTACCTTACAATTTAACTGTCAGATGCTGGTCTAACAATGACGTTTCTATATTAATGTCAGACAAAATTGTCAATTCAAAGTCAAACGGATGATAGACATTTGGCTATCAAAACGTGCGTCGTCGCGGCGAACTTCAGCGGAAATTGTGTCTCAAAACTGTCTGAAAATATTAGGCGTTTTTCTTTTTTCGTTCATAGCACAGCAATATAGCAGAAATGTCATCATTCTTGCCTTCACATATTTTAGAAAATAAAAGAAATAATGGCCCATACTTTTACCTAAATTTGAATCACACTTTGTTTAAATAAATCTGTTTTGGTGTTTCCACAGCACAAAAAGATTAAAAAGTAGATTTTATTTTAACAGTAAAATGCGAATGGTATTTCAATTTTTTTCGTATGCAGTTGAAGTGAGATAGAAAGTTTGATGTGTTTTTAAAGAAGCAAAAAACAATCGACTTTTCAATGAATGCGATAAAATATAGGTCAGTTCGAGTTGGACTTATGAAGAATTAACAAAATTTGTTTAAAATCTTCGACATTTCAGAAATTAGTTTGTATTTGAATTTGGATTGGATGAAAATTTAATCTCGATTTAGTGATCGGTGAAAACGTAGTAGGTATATACTGTGCATTTTATTACAATTTTTTTTATACAAACTTTTGCAGAACTTTGGACTGAAATTCACACAAATGCACAGAAAATCACGGGGTTTTAAAAGTAAATGAACTAACCTTTGTTTTAAGCTCTAAACCGTATGCTGCTGATGCGAAACGAAAAATCCCATACAAAAAAAAACACAACAAAATCACAAACGAAAAATTTCGTTCTGCGGTACGCTGTTCTATGAGCGAAATTAATAATTGTAGCAGATTATTTGGAGAGAAATAATTGCCTGTACCATTAGTTGTGTGTGGAAAAGTGACATTTGGTCTCTATTCGTGCTTGTATTTGTTGTTTCTTTCATTACAACATGGCTTCCTGTGATTTTTATGCGTTTGTGTTTATTTTTTATTTTTGCAAACGGTGTAACTTTCAAGGGGTAATTTTTTGTTTTGGTTTTCGTAAGCATTTCGTTGTCATCTTGGAGACCAACAAAAAATTTCGTTCCGCATGAGTAGCGTACTAGACTTTAATTACAATAGAAAACATTAATTGTAGTAGATTTTTGTGTGGGTTTACAAAAAGAGTTTTAATTTTGAATGATTGAATTGAATATGTCAAAAAAAATGTGCCAAATATATCATTTTTGAGTAACAACCCTTTAAGGAAAAGAGTCCGTTTTGGATCCGCACACGTAGTCAAACACGTATGGACGACTCCCGGTACGGATTCAAATACGGATACGCAAAACTGCGTTTGTCGGCTCAAATTAGTATAGAAATTAGAATCACCACTGACCCACTTGCGCATGTATTGTGAGAGTGAGAGTTCACCATACTCAGCGAAAACGGAAACCAACACGAGTCGAAAACGAATCGCAAAAAAAAGTACTTCCCTACTTGAGTTCTACATTACCTACAACAAAGCTTTTTTTATTCCGAATTTCTCCAATCGAGTTTACGTACAACACACAAGCAAAGCTTTATGTTTTCATTTTAAGACACTTTTATTTTCATCATTCATATAAATACAATTTACAAACATATTTTATTGCACTACAAAAACACCAAATGAACAAATAACAGGAATATTTTATTTATGAAGCGAATATTTCTCAATTTTTCATAAGAAAAGACAACACAAAAAAACTATGTCTTCGCTATTCCACTTGCAGAGATGAACTAAATAAAGGTGTAACGGAGAATGCCTGTAGATACAAAGAAATTTTGTAGGTGTGCGTGAAACACTCAGTTTAGCAAATATCCAAGAAAGACCCAGAAAGTTGGGTCAGTGAATTTGCTTGAAGGGAATGGCTGCCATAGTGCCAAACTCATTTCAAAGTGCCATTTTAGCACTAAAATGCCTGTTTCTACAGCACTACTGAGCATTACCCTTTAAGCAAAAGAGTCCGTTTTGGATCCCCAAACGTAGTCAACAACGTATGGAGGACTCTGCGTACGGATCCAAATACGGATCGGCAAAACTGCGTTTGTCGGCTCAAATTAGTATGGAAATTAGAATCACCACTTGCGCATGTATTGTGAGAGTGAGAGTTCACCACTCAGTGAAAGGTGAAACCAAAACGGATCCAAAAGGAATCACAAAAAAAGTACTTCTCCACTTCAGTTCTACATTACCTACAACAAAGATTTTTTCATTCAATGACTTTTCCAATCAAAAAACAAACAAAGCTTTTTTTTCATTTCAACACACTTTTATTTGCAATTATCATCATCAATTCTATAAATACAGTCTACAAACATATTTTATTGTACAAGAAAAAGATAAAATGAACGAAAAACATTAGCATTTCTCATTTTTTCATAAGAAAAGAGTAAAAAAATATAAGACAAGAGAACCAAAGAAAACTATGTCTTCGCTACTCCACTTGCTTGCAAAGATGAACTAAACAAAGGTGTGGGGAAATTTGCATGTAGATACAAAGAATTTTCGGATGTGTGTGTGAAAGGCTCAGTTTAGCAAAGATCCAAGAAAGTTGGGTCAGTGAATTTGCTTCAAGGGTAATTTGTGATATCTGTCAAATTACATGAAAATTGGTATGAAGTTGGCTGCTGTCATTTAATTCTGAGCTCACGAAACTTGCTCCGTAGTAAGTTCCAACACAGAAATTTATGTTAATATCTATTAAATGTGATCTTGACGATGACCGTCAAGGTAAACTTTTTTTTTTTAAATAGAAAACCCCTTTATGACATCGGCAATATTTTATGTTCCTTCTTACATGATATTATAAATATGAACCTATCTTATACCGTGATAAACGTCACTCTTAGGTCAATTAAAATCAAATAAGATGTGGAAACCTGTTCAAAGACCAAAGTTATTGAATTTAACAATGCACATTTGGTAGTGACCTCTATCATAACCTTGAATGACCTTTATCTTTTTAAAAAATATATTACTTGAATAAATATTATAGCTGTAACTTCACTTTAGTAAAAAATGATATACATTACAGTTACTCCTTTTTTTAAAGCAACAAACAATAACACACATAGACATAGCCTAAATGATATGTTCTAACTTAAAACTTTGGATAAACAGGCATTGATTTCCCTCGTTTTAAATTCCATATAAAATGGTTTTTATGTTTACTTAAAAAATCTCATATATAAAGCTCATAAAATACCATATCAACACCAGCTGAACAAAATTTAGAATAAGCAGAATAAAATTGAAAACTATATTTCGCTGAAAGGACAAAGCCGTGGTTTTAATTGTTTCATCCTGGAATACAACGATTTGATTTATTTTATGGATGTTTCGTATTTAAAGCTTCATTTCCTTTTCCCCTTTGTTCTATAAACACACAACTACCAAACCATATTAAATTTAAAATTCCATCTCCTATAAAAGAGGAGGTATAGGAGATATTGAGGTGCAATTTAGCAAAATTTAATTAAAACATTTCTAATTTAACAGGGAAAAATTGTTTTGACCGATATTTTCGTTTTGCCATTCGAAAATCCAATTGATGATCAACCACAAGCCATTTGTATTTCAAATTATATTTTCAACAATATATGTAGCTAGTGTCGAGGTTTTGGTGTACCTACATATGTATATAAATCCAGAAGAAACATATGTATACACAAAATGATTGGACAATTTCCATGTGCTACAATATAAATATAATAGCCAGGGTAATGAATTTTAATTGCTTTTGGTTTTGTTAGATTACACAATGAAAATTTATTCAAGCCTATGAAATGATTAGAGGCTTTTTATGCAAATCATAGGTATAAAATGTAAAGATTACATTTTTTTAAATTTAATGTGAAACAAAATAAAATAAAATAACCAAAAACTGAAAACCGAAAACAATAGCAATATATTGAGCTAAAGTTTTAATTGGAATGAAATTTGATTGCAGCATTAATTGGCAATCAGTGGTACAAGGACTTTTTAACTTTTTTTTTATCACAATGTTATTTGGTAGTTTAAAGTGTCAAAGTGTTGTCTTAGTTCAATGTTTTTCATTTCGTTGATGGTAATTGGAGGATAAACTTAAGTTTATAGAATAGAATAGAGAAATATTTAAAAATTTATTTTAGCCCAGGGTAGACGAGGTGTATTTCCACTAAGAAACACCGCCCAACTAACATTTCAGTTTCTATTAGCTTAGAAATATTCATATGCTGCAAGTCTTTGTATGTATAAGGCTTCTATAGGGCTTTCCTCGAAAAAAAAAAATCTTATAGAAGTCATGATGTAAATAACTGCTTCCTTAAAATTGTTTCAAAGCTAGATTGAAGAAACTTAATCGAGGCTAGTGTACCTGTTTTCGAATAGACCCCTATAAATTAAGTTATAGAGAGGGTAAATGAAGCTATATTTGTATAAGGATTGTATAAGGTTTATTATATAAGTCACTGTCATTCAATATTTATAAGGCTTCTGTTACATTTCTCTGGAAGCTTTATTTTGAATACATCGCTGAGACATGTCAAATTGTATGTGGTTTTAAATTTAACCATTTGAGATGAGGAAAACCAGATTGACATTTTTATTAGCTGCATTTTATTTTCCCCCAGATCTAATCCGGATCAGATCATGATAATAAAACAAACTGGATCACAAATTTATTTATTTCTCACAGTTGGCTTTATTTGCACAATAAAATTGACAGAAGGAAAATTTTCACAAATATTATTTGAAATAATATTTGGTATTGAATGTTTAAAATGGAACAGTTTTATTTTTTTAGTTTAATTTTCATTACGTTAATAGTTTTTATGTATTTTTTCCGTGCCTCGCGACGCGTCGTCTCTATTGAATGAAGAAAAACTTATACAAAAAATTGGAATTATGGCGGCATTTGTTTGATTTCGAGAATTTTTAATTTTTATTGAGTTTTTTCTGTAAATCTCAGCAGTGGTACCAACCTATAAAATTAAAATATTGCTAGGGAAGTGTTCAAAAAATGGATTTCGAAATCCAAATCTAGAAGCAGACCTGGATCTTGTGTTGTTTTTGTATCACTTGTATTTATGTTTCCAAATCCAATCCGGATCAGATCTGGGGGAAAATAAAATACAGCTATTGTAATTGTGTGTGTTACTTTATATGATATTTGCCGATATTAAAATTGAAATCTAAAATTAATCTTTAACTGAATTAGTTTATAATAAATCGTCATCAAATCTTCCATATTTCGTTCCGTCGCATCAATGAAAAAAAAATTTATATCGAAGCTTGGATTTGTATAAAAATCATTTTGTAGACTGATCAAGTTTTTGCATTTTCCAAATTATACATATCTAAGATGGTTGAATGCGTATAGTGGTTGGCTAGTACCCTGTAGTTCCGAATTCAATCCCTGAAGAGGTATGTATAAAAATCTTTCTGTTTTAATATAATTATAATCGGCTTCTTATACACTGTACAAAGATTTTTATGGAGGCTTCTATAACGATATCCTTTTTATGCTCACAATCTCAGAAATGTCAACGAAATCAGAACGCCTATTCAATTAAGCTTAACCGAAACTGAATTGGTAGTTGGGCGATATAAGTACACAGAACACACTAAGGAGCTGAAAATTGAAAATTTCGACTGGAAAAGTAGAAAATCATGAATATCAGAAATTGAATACTTTTAGGCGGAAGGGTCAGATTTATGAAGGGTAGGGCTGGCAACGAGACTAGACCAGGCGAGACTTTTGTTAATCTCGTCTCGGTCTCGTCAAAATCGAAAAATTTCAGTCTCCTCTCGGTCTCGGTTTTGCTTAACCAAGTTTCGTCTCGATCTTGGTCTCGCAAAAATTTTAATGTGCAATCTCGTTTCGGTCTCGGTCTTGGTCTCATCCTTAGTAGAGTACGGTACCTCTGCAGTTTGTTGGTAAGAAAACTGCGGGGTATGGAGTCTTGTGTGAAGCACGAAGAAAATGTATAAAACAGACTCGTGAGTAGTGTAAAGTAAAGAGAGAACATTCAAATAAAAAATAAACAAATACAAGAAAAAAATGTCAGCTCATGGCTTGCCAGGTAGGCAGCTATATTTTGAGGTTTGGATTTTAATTTTTTTTTTCCAAATGTCACCCAAAGGGTCTAAAACCAATCGGAAAAATTTTGAATTTTCTGAGGTAAAATTTGAATTTTGTAGAGGTTTTTTAATCCATTTAAATCTGAGCCATCTTTCAATGGATTTTGACCGTTCATGGCTTGATAGAAAATCAACAAACTATATTGTGTCGTTTCGATAATATTTTTTTCTAAGTGTCACCTAAAATTCTTAAAGTTACCTTTTTTCCGGAGGGGGAAACATAAAGTCTGAAAAATGAGCTTTTTCTATTCCAACGACATGCATACATAAATCGTACGCATTCTTCTCTGGATTTTCGCAGTGTGCCTATTTGAGTATAACTATGTATGTACAGTACATATAACTATGTATGTACAATACATATTATGTGATTTGATATTTTAACGCGCATAGAATATTTTGCAAAAAAAAACTTGTGTATGTTATAAAAATTGAACTTGGGTACTATAAAATAATTAAATAAAAAAATATTTCTTCTAGCGAAAACCGAAACCAAACCACCGAGACCAGCGAGACTCTCGGCGAATTTCGGTACCAAAAATACGGTCTCGTCTCGATCTCATCTCGGGTATGGAGGCCTAAAGCACGTGTAGAACCCAGGGTCAAGCGAATTACAACCCTCAACTAATCCTGATTGCGTGTTATTAGCAGGAATTCTGCCGATTGCAAACGCCAAGTTACTCTTGGATGATTTGTCACTTCCCCACAAGAGTCAGTATCCTTTTTTTTTTTTTTAGTTTTGGTACAAGAACTAGAGCGTCTAAGCAATCAATTAACAACGAAATAACGTGATAAATTTCAATTTAACTGTACAAAACATCTTAATTTTACGTTTAAGCAGGTTTAGAACCAACTCAATGCTAATTTTCATTAAATTGTTTCAATTTAAGACTTCGAATAATTTACAGGAAAAAAAAAATTAAACAGATTAATATATATAAACCTATCCACACGTTTTAATGTACCTACTTGCAACAAAATTCCAAACACTTACCAAGTACCGTCAGGTTGGCGACCAAATGATGTTCCGGCGGTTTCAGAACGCCCCTATAACATGCATCACCAATTACCAACTTGGCTGCTGTACCTTCCAACGGTCGATAGCTAATGCAAACTCCGTGTTTGGTACCCTTATGTCGAGCTATTACGTACACCGTTCCATTTTCCGACCACGAACCATGGCATGAATATTCTGCAAAAAAAAAGAAAAAGAAAATGGACAAGAAAATGAGTAAAGGAATAAAGCATAGCAAAAAAAAAATGAAAAAAAATCAAATTAAAACAAACACAGCTTACGATGAACGGACAAAGAATAATAAATTATTAAAATAACACAATTCCATTCAATTTGGCACATGATACCGAGTACCGACACAAAATGGAGGATATCCGTTTATGCCCCATTCCTACCATATACAGTATAAAGAAGAATCCTTAGAAATCACAAATTATTCCATCTACGTCTGCATACATAGGTACATCAAAAGATGGAGTACATATTGAAAAAGCAAATTTAAACAGAGAAACACTTCCTTTTCCTCTTCCATCATCACATGCACATCAATTTCCGTTTCAATTGAGAGAACATAAGAATTCAATTTAAAATTAATTTTAATTTATCAAAATCCAGAATTCATCTCGAGGCTCGAGGGCAGATGAACCAGAATCAGAATCTGAGAAACACAATCAAACGAAGAAACAGAAGAAAATTAGCATGAATATTTAAATGAACCATTGGTCATTCTAAGTGGATATAATAATCTGTATAATATTCTTCAGGATATAGGATATGGTCTCGTTCTGGTCATGGTCGCCATTTTTTTTTTTTTATTATTTTTTTTTTTGAATCAAAATTCTACACCAGGGAGAAAACGTGGCATCGGTGTGGAAAAATTATGAAGTTAGTTATGGTTTATAGATTTTTTTTTATGGAAATATGATATCCTTTCCGTTGGATGCGGAAGTTAGTTTTTTGCAGTTAGTGGTCAGTAAAGTGGTGATCAATGTGGTTAACTAGTTACCTATAATAGTGTAAATGCAACTGCAATTGAAATGCATAAGAGAGAGGGTAATTAAGTTTTTAGGTTATGGTGAGGTTTTATTGTATTTTTGCAATTTTAAACTAAATTACCTACATAACATTGTGTATGTTAATTTAATTTAGCTTTAATATTCCCTGGTGGTATGTTTATAAACAATATTTTGAAGTTACAATCCAGTAATGGAATAAATTAACATCTGTATCCGACGTTTTCGCTGACATTACCATCGTGCCTGAAGACCAATGTACCATTTGGTTAAGGACCAAGAAAGATAAAGTTGTAGACGTGGCGTGATGGTTAGTGCGATGGACTGTCATGCCGGAGGTCTAAGGTTCGATCCCCAGCCTCGCCACCTATTTATTTAAAAGAAAAAACGGCTACTGCCTCTTGCGAGGAATTGACAAATCCTCCAAGAGTATCTCCTGTCACAGAAAAGTGCCGCTCGTTAGCCGTTCGGATTCGGCAATAAACTGTAGGTCCCCTCCATTCCTGCAGACACGCACACAGGAATGGTTGAGAGTTGTAAGTCACTAGGCCCTAGTTCTTCATGAGCTGTGTTGTGCCATCAAATTTATTTTATTTATTTTTAAGATAAAGTTGTAAGTTAAAAAGAAAACACAGCGTTAAATTAGCTTTAATTGTACGCGACGAATGACTTATCTTCTGCCAACTGACAAATAGAAAATTCATTCGAATTTAACCTAAAAAAACTCATTTTACTTGTTCATGTTTTATGGCAAGTAGCAGTTGTTGTCAGCGACCAATCTAGTGAATGAAAGTGCTTGTGCAAGGCACCTAGGGTACCAGTTCGTTATCGTTATCGTCTTTCACTTCAAAAGGCTTCGCGAGTCAACAGAATTTAGTCAACCTTCTGCTTCGAAAACTAGACTTAAATTTTCCGAAGATTAAAAAAAAAAAAGATTTGAATCCAACCTCATTCGAGGTTAGAAAACCCGAATTTGTTTTCTAAAGAAGTCATTAAAGAAAGTGAGTTCATACATTTTTGACGTAATGCTGAACTATACTCTGTCCACTAAAAATTGTCAGTACAGGGGTAGGATAGGATATTTGCCTTTCACCCTGACTGTAATGTATTTCAATAAGATATCGGTATTTCAAAACAAGATTAAAAAAAGGGCCTATAGTGACTTACAACTTTCAACCATTCCTGTGTGCGTGTCTGCAGGAATGGAGGGGACCTACAGTTTGTTGCCGAATCCGAATGCAATCGGCACTTTTCTATTACAAGAGATACTCTTGGACTTTTTGTCAATTACTCGCAAGAGGCAGTAGCCGTTTTATTTTAAAAAATTATTAGGTGGCGAGAGGCTGGGGATCAAACCTTAAACCTCCGGCATGACAGTCCATCGCACTAACCATCCCGCCACGGCTACTTCATAGGCCGTTTGCCGTTTAAGAAAAAATAACATTAACAGAGAGATTAATATATAAACAGGCACCAGTATTTTGAATAAATCTCTCCCAAAATGCCTGTACCTGTGCTGAAGATTTTAAGCGGACAGATTATGGCTAAGGCGCCGGTTATAGCGATCAGGAAAACGCATCAGGAAAAAAATTTCTTTTGGAAAGTTCAATGTTTTGTCATTTGAAATATGGACACAAATCGATGGTAAATCACTTGAAATATTTTTTTCATAAACAAAATTTTCTTTGGAGGATATACTTTGTCTAAAAAAAGTACTTATTCACTTTCCTAATGGAAAATCCGCGTCGAAAACAAGTTTCAATCAGGAAATGCTTTTTGAAGAACAAACATTTCCTCCAAGGAAAATTTTGTTTATGAAAAAAAATATTGCGCAAGTGATATCGATTTCTTTCTTTTTTATATTTCAAAATGATAACCTTTATGCTTAATTTTTTATTATTTTCGTATTTTCTTTCGAAACTTGCGATGATGGGGTGAGTTTTTTCATACCGTGCGTCGCGTAGTCACGTCATCGGTTGATGTGTGCGTCTTTAGAGTCCGTGCACATCACATACTATTGTCTAAGTGGGAAAACGTATTTGCTTTAAATTTTTACATAGTATTTTATGTGATTCTTGTTCTAGCTCAACTAAAACTGTTAGCTGCCATATAGGGATTTCGGTCTTTTTCAAAATTTATCAAAAAATGCTTCAACGATTTTGATCAAGCTTCGAACATGTGATAATCAAAGTAATTGTAAGAAAACTGTGTTTCAGGTTTTTGTCAAAGTATTTTTCATTATAGAAAGGGGGATTCTTTTTAGAAAATTTTATTATTTTTAAGTTATTTACGAATAGCTACCGATTTTGTTTAAGTTTCAGAATAATTTAAACAATTTTGCATTTTTTAGTGCTTTTGACATTTTTAATATTTCATAGTTAAAATTTTGCTAGATTGCTGTTCTTTTTCTTAGGAAGACAGACCAGAAGTCTGAACAAAAATTTTTTCTATCACTTTTTCCAAACTAAATTTTCTAACGTAATTTCCGTAAGCCTCTAAAGACCACCGTAACACGCCATGGTAAATGCCAGATTTCTATCCAGAGTAATGAGCATTTTAAATCGTTTCTGAAATTTAACTGCCACCTTTTTAAACTGAAGTTAGGGACAGCTTTCCACGACTTTTACACGTCAACTTATAAAGGGAAAGAAGTATGTTATAACATTACATGAAAGAAGAAATATTTAGGAGGGCGATTAAATCGAATAGATCCTGGCATAATCTGTTCAAAAGTTCAGACCTCTTAGCTGCGTTTGACACAAAAGTTATGATCTTTGTTGATACCGTTTATGAGCCGAAGATCTTATATGCTCTTGAGGCCGATTTATTAAATAAATTCGGAAGAATCCGGTGGTCTTGACTGGTCACCAAGTTCGCAGGAGGGAAAAAGTGCCGTTAGGGACACTTTCCTATTTTATGGCAAAAAACCACTTAATAGAAATTCACAGAGCTTAAAGAATGCATAAATTCAAGGCAGGAACATTTGTGAGAAATATCAGTTTAGCGTTTGTATCTTAAATGTTAAAAAAGTGGTTCAAATCATAAAAGCTGATGCATTGTTTTAACAGTTTTATTCCTACCCATTTGCATCGCTCAAGAAAAATAAATAACAATCACCTTTTGTAATTATTTTCCATCATAATTTCAAAATTTACATAATATCCCAACCAAGGCAAACCATTTTAGAAATGCATTCTTTACACGCCAAATAATTTACTCGAGAACGTATTTAACCGCGTGTCAAGTGCGCAATCAACACAGCACCTTGGTGCTGGAAGATTGCACTAATTTGCCAACACTTTTCCCCCACTTGAATATACGCCATTAGGTGAGTCATGGAAAATACTTAATATTAATAATTACAATGTAAATGCTGCGGTTGCAATTGCAATATCAAGTAAGTGCAAAAAAAAAAACTCAAGAGTTATGACATTAAAATCTGGTCCAACACCCTTAAGCTTATGGACAAACAGATACAACAACAAATAAAACACAACGTACCTAAATTTAAAGGCAAAAGTGCAAGGAATGTTTTTCATTTTACTTGCGTCGACTTAAATATAACTCTATTTTTATTTTCTTTCTCTGTTTTAGAGCAAAAAATAAGGAGGAAGTTTGGCATTTGCCAAGCTAATAGATCCTTCATGTGGGGCAATGAAGAGTAAGCTGGACCAATAAACATAAAAACAAAGTTATAAAAATAAGCGAAAATATTGTGGAACAAAATGTTCTGCCATGTTGAAAAAAAAAAAAGACTAGAAGCTCTTATAGATCAGGACCAGAAAGAGGAACAGAAAAAAGTTATATAGCAAATAATAAGAGAAGATTCTGATGAAAGTTATTTTGTCTGCAGACCTTGCAAAAAGGGACCGTTGTCGACAAGGAGACTGTCCTGGAATGTGCAGCAATTTAGCAGTGCAGAGGGCTAAGAGATTGATAAAATGCAGAGCCTAAACGAATCTAAAAAGCGCCTGAGTGTTGAGGTTATGAATCGCCCCATTTAAATTACTTAACTGGCGAGATTACATATACATCATCCATCATCATGGTACGATGTGATACTGTAAAACTCCGAGTTTACCGGTAAAAGCACTCTGATGTGAAATAAGGCTTTCATGCTTTTCGGAAAAATATATAAGTATATTTTTGTGGAATTATTTATACAAAAATGCGACCCATGTTGTATTAGTAGGTCTTTTCAAAAGGATCTGTCGATGTAGGGTACATAACATAAAATTGTCACATCTCTTGGCGCCCTACTCCATGGGCTAAGAACTCACTACCTTATTTCGCACCTGGACAAAATGAAATCATGCAAGCAGACTTTATAGAGACTTACGGTCGAAGAAAAACTCCATGAAAAGAAAATGGAGTATGACAACGAAATTATGCAAATATTTCAGCAAGGATTGCAATTTATGTATTTTCCCATTTATTCACGTAATTTTCGTGTAGTCCTTGTTGCGTTTCGTTGTGCCTTGCCTCATTCATCCAAAAGCTTATTTTGTAATTCGTTTCTTGTTGACACGAAGTCACACCGCGTGCTGGAGCTGCGACTGCGACTGGCACTATTGTGAGTTTGCATTAATTGGACTAAAGGGATGTGCTGTGCATGCTCTCTGAAGGAAGATATAAAGTAAAATAAAAGACGACAACGACGACCTTTTTTTTTTTTTCTTTGGTGAGTGTTTTTGAGTCACTGGTTGGCTCTTTCGTGTTTATTTAAAATGACCGAGAATAATTCTCAAAAGTGTGAAATATAATGCTTATGGAATTTAATTGGAATGAGGTAAATATTGTGTGCTTTTATTTTTTTTTAAATTTTGATGATTGAAGGAAAGCACGTTAAATAGTTATTCAATGGAATCTAGCGATCCATTGGAATGGAAATTTTGAACTTTGCATTCCACAGATTATGTTTATTTGATTGAAATATTTTTTTCTTCTTTAAAAGTGTTCACATATCACTTTCTAGAGAATATGGAAAGCATTATTTTTTTCACAAAGAGTGAGTATATCGGATAAGTAGCCTTTATTTAAACGTTTTTAACCAGAGAGAACGTTTTTTGTTTCCGGTTCTTAATTTCACTCACTTTTGACCCCAAAACTTTGGACTGGCTAAAATTAAGAGTATTTTTTGGAAAACTTTAGAACATAAAAAAGCTTTTTGAAAGTTTGGCTTTTTGCAATAATCTACGATGGCAGTATATTTTTGAGTGATGTGTCCTTGTTTGCTCCGATTTTCGGGATGCCATGAAATTGGAAAATAAGCATTGATCGGCATATAACCCGGGAACTATTACTTTTAGCGGGAAATTTTTCAAGGCAAAAATTATAGGCAAGGCTTTACGTATTCTTATAAAAAATTATGAATCCATCACCAGTTTTTCCAAAAATTTCAAGATATTTCCAATAAATTACCCTGTGCCACAGTGATTTTGAACTTCTGAAATGATCTAGTAGAGGTTGTAGGCCTATTCGAGTACATGACAGGCGGCCCCGAGCAAACCCTAGCTCTGAGACCCAATTAGCTCTAAATTTGATACCATAACTCGCATGACCTGTAAAGAAAACTAATTTTAAGTGTAACTTGACAGAAAAAATGCCAGGCTATGCAATTTGTAGGCTTCGGTAATCTATATCCACTTGCTCGTGGTCTCAGGAGACTGGTTAAGAAAACGGTGCAGACGCGACAGAGTTTGGCTCAGAGCCATTTCATTGCGTTGAGCAAGGATATCAGGTCTCTGATCTTCAGTTGGGAAAGTTCGTCGAGGTCATTGAAAATGCTTTTCCAAATGATTGTGATATCGTTTTGGCTAAAGCGGGAAATTTGCACAGGAAATGAATGACTGTTTCTTTTTCCTGCTGGTCCCCACAGCTAAGACAGTAATTACAAAAAGGAATGCCCAGCCTCGCCGCATGTTCTCCGATTGGCCAGTGACCGGAAAATAAGTTGCAACGACCGTGGCTATGGGTCTGCACGGTTGCCGTTTTGGTAGGATCCTACCAAATTTGGTAGGTTTTTTTATCTTTGGTAGGTTGGTAGGTTTTAATTCGATTTGGTAGGTTTTTTCCACAAAACGATCTCATAAATGAATTACCACATTACCACTCTTTAAAAAATAAAAAATTATTGTAATACAGCCGACACGAGTTATTAAAACTTATGTTGGCATTTATTTTATTTATGAACAAATTATAAAGTGAAATTGAATTTTAAGTTTTAACATACCTCAGGATTCCTCATTTTTTGTTCTTATCTACAGATCTGAATCGGGATAATTTTTTAACACTTAATACAAAATAATTTTAGATCCTGCTCTCTATATGGACGGGTGGCTTTGCTTGCATGATAAGGTAGTGTTAATTGCAGTGTAAAGAAAAAAGATAAAAAATGAGTAAAAAAGAGATATGCATATAACACTGCTATCACTATCGTTGCCGAAGTGGCACATTCGTGTTTTTTGATACGATAATTTTCCCGTGGAACGGTGGCATGAAAAAGTTCAATATGGCACGTTTTTATTTTTAAAGGTTACTTAAAATGGAGCAAATTTCTACAAAATTTAATAAAAGTTTGTCCAAATTCTGTAAAAAATTGACAGAAACTCATATTTTGACAATAAGCAAATAGAAGTTTATTTTTTATTTTATGCATACATCCCGTAATACAATTAATTAAGAATAATTTGTATTTTTTTCATGTGGCATGAAAATGGCACGTTTTTCAGAAAATACAGCACGTTAATTTTTTTTCGAGCGGCAACGCTGGCTTTCATTATGATCCGTATCGTTTTATTTGATTCTGATCAGATCCATAGATAATAAAACAAGGCTAACATGAACTCGCAAAAGTAAATACACATGTAGGTATAAGTTACCATGCTTTTTCTCAACAACCAAGTTTAAGTTTTGCGTTTATTAAAAAGAACCTCAAAATTTGCTTTGGTAGGTTTTTCTTCGGTTTGGTAGGTTATTTTGAAAAATTTGGTAGGATTTTGTTTTTGGGAGTGGCAACCGTGGGTCTGGGTCTGCCTATCAAGTCGGTTGTTCGAGTTTTATCGTAGGTGGGTCAAATATTTCTAGACATGACGCAGTTTGTAGGACTGTGCCACCTACGATTTAATTCAGTGAGGAAAATTGAGAAAATATTGTTCTTCATAACTCCAAGAGGAATGCTGACTCTTTCCGCAAGTGAGCTTTAAAGGGCTGATCCTTGACTGGCCAGTTCGTCTGCCCGCTCGTTTGCCACTCTGACTTGGAACCCAGATCAGAGTGACCTTAAGGTTAAGATTTAGGTTAAACAGCTCATCCCGACATTGCCGAACTAATTTAGAAGATGATAAAGGCAGACAATTGCTTTGACGGCGGCCTGACTGTCTGTCAGGGTGGAAGTATTACGGTTTTAGTTAGGTCTTGTTTGAGTAATTTGCATGCTTACTTAATTGCCAGTAATTCCGCCTGAAAAACACTAGCAAAGTAGGGTAGCCGATAAGATCTAGAAATATTCAGAAATTCGGAAAAGATTCCTTAACCAACACCACACTCCATCTTTGAACCATCAGTGAAAATAGTTGTGTCGAAGTCTCTCAGCACTTTGTCATCCTTCCAATCTTGCCTGGATGGAAAAACAAGATTGAAATGAAAGCTATGAGGTCCACCCCCACAGCGGGCTTGGAAGCTTTACTAAACCTAAAACCCCTCGATCTATACGCGCAAGAATCGGATGCCAAAAGCACATTTCTACTTAGCCAAACAGGTAGTTGGAAACAAAACCCCTTTGGTCATGCTCAGATTCTACAGAAATTCATGGGAAATAAGATAAGCACTGACGACTTAATACTTAATAAGACTTTCATATGCCGTTCACAACCGCCTTTTCAAGCAGAGAAGACTGGCAAACTAGCCTACCATCAACCTGCGCATCGATGGTCTCAATATACACCGATGGCTCCAATATGGATGCTGGGGTTGGTGCAGGTTTCTTTTTAGAAACTCTTGGACTAGCCAGCTCATTCAGACTGCCTAACTACAGCAGTGTCTTCCAGGCTGAGGTTTTGGCAGTGGCGGAAGCTGCCAAACAGGCCTTAATGATGGCAATACCACAGGCTTATATCACTTTCTTCATTGATAGCCAAGCAGCAATAAAAGCGATTTCTGCCATTGAAATCAAATCGAAGCTTGTAAATTGCTGTCGCGGAGAGCTCAGGGTTCTTGACACAGCACAACGTAAGGCTCTGTTGGGCTCCTGGTCACAGTGGTGTGCCAGGCAACGAGAGTGCTGATGAACTGGCAAGAATTGGTTCAACACTTGACCTAGTTCAGACAGATTCATTCCTAGCAAGAATCTTTTTAAGTTATTAACGCTACCAAATGGCTCGAAAGTCCCTAAATACAATTCAACAAACCGACCCACAACAATAGAACAAACATATGACCTCTGCAAGACGCACGTATTTCCTGTAGGGGAGGCGATAAAGGAGTTTGGGCAGCGAGCCCTACACCGGTTCTTGCCGCTCCTGCGGTGAGTGCAAGCGTCATTGAAATTGCGATGGCCGCCCCTTCACAAGATTGGTATAATACTCTTGTTGTAGGGACGGCCCTCTCGAATATTCCAGACTGACGTAACAAGCGGATACATAAACCATAACCACTGACCTATCAAACCCACCCACCAGGCGTTGTGGAGTGCCAAACGCTCCTCCGGGCCTGGTGGGGGGAATGATCCACCCAGTGTCACCTCAATGTCACGTCCTGTTTTTAGTATAGGTTTCTTCTAATAGGGTATCACAATGGATCTACATTGATCTAAGTGTGACGGTAACAAGATCAACTGTCAGCTAACCTAACATAACCTAGGACATTGTTAAAGGCTCCTTCTATGTCTAAAAAGGTAGCCAGGGTAAATTCTTTAAAATGTATTGTTTTCTCAAAAGTACGCACAACCCCATGAAGGGCCGTATCAGTAGATTTACCCTTCATGTATGCGTGCTGAAAGTTTGCTAACGGATGCTCAATCAGTATGTCTTTAATGTGGGTGTCCAGGGCGTTCCAAAGTTTTCAGCACGAATGAGGTTAGGCTTACAGGTCGAACCAATATACTTGAAAACTTTCCTGTACCCTCAAAATTTCAATTTATTGTTAGAAAACCGTTTTCGAGTTGTCTCCCTCAATCCACGATTTTTAACTCGGCCATATTTCGTTCGATTTATAATTAACTTAGGGTTTTATAAAGAGGAGTAATAGCCCTTTCCAATACATATGTAGTACGGACAATAATATCAGTAGATTTCTTAAATGCCGTGTCACACAGAACGCGGGTCCACGGGCCGGTCAATACTTCACCATGGAAGGAAAGAACGCGACGGAAAAATTTTGCTTGTAATTTTTTACAAAGACCGCCGGATCGCGTTCTGTGTGACAAGGCCTTAAAGGTTATCTGAAACTAACACTAATTTTTCACGTTTTTTTAAAGTTTGAGGACCGTTTTTGGCAACAGTTTACATTACTTTTTTTATTGGTACTTATCACGTGCTTTTTATAATGAGTCAAACAAGCTATCGTTCTTCAAAATCGGTACATAATTCTTGAAGTTATGAATTTTACAAGATAATCTTGATCATACAATTTAGTACGAGGTCTTTTGATTTCATTATATGATGCTATGGGACAAAATTCCAAGACGCATTTTCCTTTGATATTTTAAAGAGAATCAGTTCACAAGCCGAGAACCACATTTTTCACAACTGCACCTGTTGTTCGGCCGCCATCTTGTTTTTAAAGATAATTTTGATTTTTGTGAGTAACTGTCGTGTTTTTGATCCCAGAATAAAAATTTGTACTACAAACTTGAAGCAAATTTAATTTCCTACAAAATATGCTAGGTAACTTTTTTCGATAATCGCTTTTGTTAAAAGTACATTTTTACATTCGTCGTATTTTTTTCCAACAAAATGCCCTCTAGGTTTTTAACAAAATCAATTATTATAGGAAAAAGTTACTCAAAATATTTTGCAGGAAATTAAATTTGCTACAAGTTTGTGGTACAATTTTTTTTTCTGGGATCAGAAATACGCCAGTTACTTGCGAAAATCAAAATAATCTTAAAACTTAAAGCGCCGTAATAACTCCATTTATTCACTAAGACCTGATGCTGCAATAAGAATTCATTACTTTTAAAACATTATACAAACGATGTGGCCTCCATCTCGAATTCACAAAAGGAAAGCTATCAATTTGTGTCTGAACCCAAATGCAAATTCAAAAAACCAAACGAAATCCTAACCCGCACATTAACATGATAAATCCAAAATCCAAATCAAAGCCAATTTATCGACTTAAAATCAAAGCTTAGAGGATTATCCACGATCGAAGAGTACGAAAGAGGTTTCCAATCAAATGGGACGACGACAAATTTATCAATAAAGGTTTTGCTCCATGTATACAGAGAATACATGGCCATTAGAGTCGAACTAGGACAAGTTCTCTGATATAGATATTCTATTGCACTTACCCTCGTCTCCATCTTCGTTACATTGCGGCCGAACATCGATTAAATTCGGCCCCGTACATCCGATCCACAATTGTCGCTGCGCTTTGTAATTGACAATGCATCCGGGTGCATCCCGCCTGCTACGTTGCGCCAGCAACTTGCTGGTCGTTGTATTCAGTTGAATAACACTTTCCCTACTACTGTTGCTAATAATCCCTTTTACAATTGGATCCTGGTGGCGTTGTTGGTGCTGTTGCCGATGGGGCTCCTCCAATTCGTTGGTCCTGCCATCATCAGTAGCAACTGTAATTCTTCCCGATTGAACGTTGTCGTGGTTTAATTGTCTCGGAGGTAATTTCGACAATAAACTACTGGTGGTATCACCATCGTCATCATCGTGAGTTTTCTGATTCAAATCATTCGTTTCGATTGCACCCACTGACAATGGTGATCCTGATTTAAACAATAACGAGGAGGATGGCGACGACGATGGCGACAATGATGTTGCTGGCATTGGCGATGCCAATGGTGCTGATGCCGATAGTGGTGGCGCTTCGGCCGATACTTCAACTGATTGTAATGCTGGTGAATTTGCGTCACGTCGATTTCTAATTGGAAGTCCTGGTCGTGTGTTTGAATGCCATGAGGTGTGTCCTAGTTCCTCGGAATTGTGAAGGCTTAATGTAGTGTGCCTGGATATGAGGGTTCGTTTTGTGAATCAAAGTGTTTTGTTGAAAGGTAACACAAAAAAAAAAAAAAAAAAAAAAAAAGGATTATTTTTTTTGTGGAGATAGCAGCTGCATGAAATTAATTACCTCTTATGTGCGACATCATGATGATGATGTCCATGCTGAGTATGTCCTTTATTGTTGTTATGGTTACGTTTGTGCCGGGACGAGATGTATGGTGGTCCGATAGCTCCACGCAAATGATATAATCCTTCCAATGGACATATTTGAGGATCTGGGTTGCTTGCTGCAAAGAGAAAAAAACAAAAAAATAAAAAGAATGAAATTGAGTTTTTCTTATTTTCAGGATTTAAATTATTAATAAAGGATAAATGTACATACATACAACAGATCGGTCAAACTCATTCAAATAGCAATTTAAATAAAAGAAAGTTTGAGCTGTGGACTAGCAACTAATTTTAAAGTTCACTAAATTTCTGTGCCATAAAATTTTTAAACTTTTATAGAATAGATATTTAGTTTAAAAGTTTGTTAAGTTTTCAGCATCATAATATGAAGATTTCATAATCATCAGTGACCTATGAAGAATTTCCGAGGAATTCTGAAGAAAAATTTGTGGTTCTACACGCAGCTTTTAAAATTATCATGTTGTTAAGATCGGAGTATGCTGCTTTTAAGGCTGTCATTGCACGGTTAAGATATGAAGACGAATATGAAACCTCAGCTTGTACTATTCAGCCCTATTATCGTATCCGTCCGGAGAAATGTACGATCGGAGAAAATTTCCGATCGGACGATTTTTTCTGTTCATTATACGAATCGTATCGTATAGGGAAATTTTTCACTTCTGATTTTCTATCGGGGAAATCGGAAAGCAAATATCTGCACACAACGCATGAATTCGTGATGCGTTGCTGCCATTTTGACATTTCATCGGCATACAACACACGAATTTGACATTTTCAACGCACATTAAATTTTATTTTCGTAGATCTGTCCGATTGGCCTATCGGAACGGCTGTACTGATACAAAATTTGTAAATTTTGTAGAAATCGGAGAAAATTTCGTTCCGATCGGGTACGATGATAAGGCTGATTATCTGGAAAAAACAGTCAAACTGACTTAATAAGAAGTTCCAAAGGAGATAGCTGATAAATAGGAGAGAAAAATGTCAAAACAAAACGTGGCCTTGGGGACCGATCCTGGCTCTGTGAAAAAGTGAAATCAAACATAAAAAGCTTTCCTAATGAATAACTTCTTTTCACGCCGCCAAATTTTCACGAATCTTCAATGTGTAAGGGTGAATACAAAACAAATAAGGAAAAATCTAACCATATTTTCATCTCTGTCCAATCTATAGAAAAAAATGTTTCTCTCTCAACCGTTTTTCTTAATCTTCAAAATTGAGATAATTGCGCTGACTGTGCATGCGTTTCTGGGAAACGGTAAGGTGGTTCTATAATAGAGTTCGTCTGACGGTTTTAGAGAACCAGAATCGCTTTTTTTTATACCAAGTGAATCGAAAAAGTGAAAGCAATGCATCATGCATGAAAGTGAATGTTGAAACGATTTATTCGATTCTCTTTTTCACAGAACCAGAATCGGCCCTCTGGAAGGAATTAGAGTTTGCTTTGTGCATAATTCAGATTCAGGTACTATCAACGAGCGGTCAAAATGTTATTTTCTCCTCGAATTTTTGATTTAGCTCAACTGGAACACAATGTTTTTTTCTTTTCTCAATTTAAACTACACGCTCTAGCTTTTGTCACACCGTATGCGATTTAGTCTGTAATTGATTTAGTAACCATAATAATCTACCCATAATACCAAAAAAAAAGCAAAATTTTTGTTTTAATTGATTTGAGGTTAAGTAAATTACTTAGATGATTTTGACTATTTTAATTTCGATTTTGCTTTGACTTCGCTTTAAAGTATAAACTAGACTTAAGTTATAAAATTCCAAATAAGAAACACATGTTTTCTTCATGTCTAAATATAAATTTTAAGAACTTAAATTCACACAGACGATTTTTTTTAACTTTACCTAATAGAAACACACTAATTGTTCAAACATGTTTTCTTATCTGCCGGTTTGAATTTTTATAACACATATATATGCGAGATAATATATCCACCAAACTCCAAACCATGCTTTGAAAAAAATTTCATTGTTCGCACCGACCTTGACCTTAACGTTTGCCCTCGAACTCGGCACAAATTTTTTTAAAATGGATTAAAACAATTTCTCCATAGATTGTTCAATCAATATAAGTAAACTCAACATTTGTAGTCAAATTTGTTAAATATTCAATAAAATAAAAAAAAAAGTGCGTATACGCCCCAGTGAACCACTATTTTAATTGAATGAATTTCACGTCTTTTTATTGAGCATCCTGCTTATTAATTAAATCTCATAGTTTTTGTAATAAAAATTATCTACATAGATATGTACCTACTCGTAGGTCTTCTTTTTGCAAATATGCAAGTCTTGCAAGCTGTGGTTGGAGCGTTGCTGCAATAAATATGCATTTCTTTCTGAAAGCTTAGATTAAAGTTATACCATTAAAAAAAACTATATTTAATAAAAGAGCTGAATACCATGGACATGAATATGGGGGTCCAAGATCCTTTAGGTGGGCCTTCTGTATGCAAGACGCAATATAAAACCGAATTTTTAATTGCATCTTGCATACAGAAGGCCCCACATAGGAGGTATTGGACCCTCATATTTATGTCTATGGTATTCAGCTCTTTTATTAAATATCATTTTTTAAGTGCTTTACCTTTTATCTGGGCTTTGAGAAAAAAAATGCATTTTCAATGCAGCATTTGTGGTGCGGCTTGTAAGACTTGCATATTTGCAAATAAAAAGTAAAGACCTATCTTATTGCATCATTGAATTTTTGCTATACTTCACGCCCAAAAATTTCTGTGTGCTCTCGGTCTATATACATAGTATATTTATTTCGCCCTAAAGCTTTTCCTTTTAAATAACTTTTGTATAAGCTATTTACGTCTTTTTTTCAAGTAAAAATCAACATCAAGAAATGTTAACGTAAATCGGAAGTAAAATATGAATATAGAATCATTTTTTGCCGCCCCTAAAATCTTGCCACCGCACAGCGCCGCCCATGGGCTGTAGCCAATTCTACCCATATGGTAAATAAAGCCCTAGATTTATGGATAAATAGAAAAATTGTAAGAATAATCAATTTTTCGACTTAAATTTTATAATAAAATACGTAAAAACAAGTTCGCTTCAACACCTGAACGTAAAAGTGGTACCTATAAAGTACGCACAAGAAAACATAAAAATTCAACAACAACAATTTGCTAGCAGTTGCCATAATTTAAAATTTGTGGTCAGCTGACTGATTGCCCCCCTAAGGCAATTTGAAACAAATTGAAATTTTAATTAAATTTTCATTTGAGTCGTTTAAAAAAAAAAAAAAATGGTACAATTTTCATCTATTAGGTACCCAAAGAAATTATTAAAAATTCATTCCAACAGCATATTAAAGCTTTTTCAAAGCTATTGCTATTTAAGGTAGACCTATGGACAATTTACACAATGAATCACAACACCCACATCTAAATGTCCTTTCGCTTTCATATTCTTGTGAAAATTAAAACAAAACATTATTTCAATTTCATTTTACTGGTGTCTCATCTGTCTTAGTCTTGCAATACCCCAAAAACTTCAATATACACATAAAGACAAAAGTAAAATAAAAAAAGAAACAAAGTACAAAACATTCTTGCTCCTTTTATGAAAAATACACAAAAAATAAAAAAAAAAAAAAAAACTGTACAAACATAGAAAGATATATTGAGAAACTTAACTACCAAACACCAGATGGTGATATCTTCAAGAACTGAGTGCCATTCTCAAGAGGAGCCAGAACCTCATTTTGTGTAATTTTTTTTTTTTCGAAATTACCTCTCACAACCTTTATATTTTTTTTTTTTTGGATTTTGTATTGTTTTCGTTGTTGTATTGTACTTACGTATGTATGTATATGTAGGGAGTGAATACACAAAATGAAAATCTTAATTACATTCCCAAGGAGGATATCTTGAAGATAGACAGGGTAAACGGATGTTAGAAAAAGTATTTCCGAAAAAGCACCACGAGATTGAATAAAAAAAAAAAAAAAGAAGCAAAAAAAAAAAAAAAGAAAAATTAAAACAATATATTAAGTTTGTAGCTCCCTCGTTTAACATTAAATTTCCAACCAACCCCCAAGCAGCTTTTTCCTTCCACTCAATCCAGCAAGCAAAAGACATAAAACGCATTTCATTCCAACAAGACATAGGATTATTTATTTTTATTTTTTTTTTTTTTTGGAAAATTAATAATAAATAAAAGATCCAAAACCATTTTGCCTGAGAAAAGATACAGCAACCAAAAAAAAAAAACGAAGATAGAAACCATAAGGTGCACTTTGTTTGTAATCTTTTTATTAGACTAACGCAACGGTAAGATAGTAATCATGGGCGGAAATGTCGGCATCTCCATACTGGTTCCTGCTTGTATTTCAAAAAGGGCTTACCACCAAAAGCCAACTTAACAGGTTTATCGCCGCCGTTTGTTGACGACTTATAACCTGAATACAACCCACAGGCGAAGGCATAGGTACGGGGGAAATAATGATACGCAATGGCGGAGCATCTGCCTTATTTTACCCTGATGACTTTTCACCAAAAAGACATGATTATATCATCGTTAAGCCAATCAATTTTAATTATTTGAATTTCTATGGGATGCCCACCATGTCGAAGAGCGAACGGGAATTTCACAGTTGGAAAATTCAAGGATATCTACCCATTCATCTATGTATAGGTATACCTATATATACTACACCAACTGCTGGTTCTATATATTTTGAGAAAACTTTCAAGACTTAAAGCCCTAGCTGACTATACTATGAGCAGCGTTTAATGACCTTCTTAAGGTTTTGTTTAGAGCAAAGGACACTCACACCAAGGGTTGATGGTAGAAGAAGTTTGCTGATTTGAAATTGCGCAACAAATGCGAGTATAATCAAAATAAAATTTGGGTTGAATAACCGCGAACTTGTGGCGCAGAAGAGGCGAATGGAAAACTGATGGGAAAAGGCAGAAGGGGGCTTAAGGGCGATGGCAGAGAAATTACTTCACATTTTCTAAATCCAAGTATTTGTATAATATTCTATAGCGACGACATCTTTTGAACTTAGAAGTTGCTCTTACCGTCTATATTTTCTTATATTTTCCTATACACAAAATGGGAAATTTTCTTCTGTAGGAGTATTTAACTTTTATTGTTCGCGGGGGAGAAACATCAAGGGAAGTCGTTGAAGGACAGGCCCGGCCGGCCGTCCCGGGCAGAAGGGAATTTCGAATGATGATTGCTTAAAGTGAAATATAAAATTTTAAATAAATAAGTTTCTGGTTTATTCAAAAGTTTAATATATATTTTTTTTTTTTTTTTTTTGATTTCATTTAAAGAAGGGTCCTTTGGGTTCCATAAACGGAAGGTGTTTGTCAGAAGTGGTGCCAGATGTCCATGAGAAGTTGTTTGTTTTTTTTTTTCGTTTTTGTTTTTTAATTTTGAATAGGTATATAGGGGATCTAGACCTTATGGAAAAAAAAAGTTTTTGCGGATATTTTTGCTTTTGAAATTAATTTAGTTTTTGTTTTTGAAGGTTGGAGAGCAATTTCGTATTTTAATATTGTAAATTTAGTTTATTTGATTTATTTGACACCATGATGAGAAGGGTTGGCCGGCATTTAGGGATTTCTGTCAATTTAAATGCCAATAAAATTACGAAAAAAAAATAATTAGGTTGTATTTATAATCTGGTTCAAGGCGATTTTTGAGTTATTATAAAAAAAGCCATATTTGCGAAGCCAAACTTAATTGCTAATGAAGAAATGTTTTATGTTTAAAGTGGAGTCTGAGATATTCGCTATTCGGTAGTGAATTGGTAGGAGGGCTGGAACCAAAACAAGAAGAAACGCGATTTGTATAAGCCTCGTCTAGCGGTATCAATGAAATTTGGAATTTAATGATTTAATTGCACCACGTCATACAATAATAAATAAATAAAAAAAAAATTAATGGATAGAAAAAATGTCAAAAGTACGTCCTTATAAAAAAATTAAGTACCTTAATTTTTTTTTTTTTTTTTCTATTTGAAAAAAAAAAATTGCTAAATTCTAATTTAAGGAATCACATACAAATGCTCTGTAGTCTGTATCATATTTGAAGCAAAGCGGCCCACCTGTTAATGGTCATAATAAGGCCAATTTTGACGTACGCCTGTTTGGTATCGTGGCCAGCCTTAGACAAGGCAACCAATCTTAAAACCATGAATAAAATTCAAAGACTTGCATGTATTGGTACGACTAGTGCCATGAAAACGACACCTACCGCAGCCCTGGAAACTTTCTGTTCACTAGCACCTCTCGATTTATTTACGAAAGAAATGGCGGCCAATAGTGCTTTACGACTCAAACCGAGCAACAACTGGAAAGGGGGCCAATTCGGACATAAAACAATTATAAATTTTACGGACAGACATTCAAACAGACTTTTCCATACCGCAAACAGATTTCAACCCAGTTGCCCAAACGGATATTCCCTCCAGGGACCGTTGGGCTGATGACCGGATTATAAGCGTTGATCATGTTTCTGCCTTCACGGATGGCTTCAAGACAAATGAAGGGGTACGGTCAGGAACTTTCTCAGAAAATCCACCCCTGAATAGATCAATAAAGCTTCCAAACTTCTGCAGTGTCTTCCAAGCTGAAGTGTTGGCAGTTTGTGAGGCCGCAAAATGTCTTGTCACATGTGAATTAACAAACAAGAATAAAGATATCTTCATCGACAGCCAGGCGGCTGGTCTAAGCTGGTAAACCGTTGCCGTAACGAACTGAAATTGCTCAGTGCAACAAATACAGTTACCCTCCGATGGGTCCCAGGACACCAAGATATATATGGGAATGAAATGGCGGATGAACTGGCCAAAACCGGATCTTCTCTTGATTCGTGCCAAATTGAATCCTCTGTATTCATGCCACTGGTACAAGGAAAAAGTAGAATATACGCCAGAGTTTTCTTAAGGCCGCCAACGACAGGTGGTCAGCAATTGATACTTGTCGGGTTTTGAGGAACCTATGGCCGGATATCTCTAAGAAAAAAACAGACTACCTTCTTACGCTAAGTAGACCTCAACTGTCCCTCTTGGTTGGAATACTAACGGATCACAACTCAATGGGAACCCACATGAGCAGAATGGGTATAGCTACATCTGACTTATGCAGAGGATGTTTTTATGATAAAGAGGCGGAAGAGGGCTCTTATCACTTCCTTTGTGAGTGCCCCAGCTTAGCAAGAACCAGGAAGACACCCCTCGGAGAATACTTCTTCGATGAATTGGGCAACATCTCGTGTTTACCACTGGAAAGCATCATAAAATTCATCCAGAATTCAAGATGGTTCAGGGAGACACCCCACACCTAACCCCTAGACTCCACTAAGTCCTTTCCTCACCCGTCCTTATTAATTCCCTACCCTTGGTCTATTTTATATTACAGTGATGGATGCACGGAGGGACGCACGGAGGAACGCACAGACGCCTAGAGTAAGAAAACAAGAAAATTAATCAAGTCATATTCATTTTCTTGGTCGGTAGGTGGACAGTTGACAGCATTGGAACTAACCAAATAGAGAATTTTTAATAAATTGATTTCAAAAGTTTCTATCTTCTTAATTTTGATAAAGAACCTCAAATTGCTTTAGTTTTGCAACACTTAGGGAAAAGCGGATGTCCCAGTGTCCCAGCCATTTCAGCCGCTATATTTTCAGCTTTTTGACCAGGCCGACGTAGCTGTAGAGCCCGTAAAGCTCGTTGTTGAATCTTCTCCTCCATTATACTCCATCGACACAGACTGGACCGAAAATCACCCGAAGAATCTTCCTTTCAAAGCACCCAAGTAGATTCTCATCCGTTTTTGTCAGGGTCCATGCTTCTGCACCATACAGCAGGACCGGGATGATAAGGGTCTTATATAAGGTCTCCTTGGTTCTTTGAGAGAGGGCTTTATTACTCAAATACCTTCCTAGCCCGAAGGAAGAGTAATTCTTCGTTTGATCTCTGCACTGATGTCATTTTGCGATGTTATAGTGGAGCCCAGGTAGACAAAAACCTTGAAAACTTCGAAGCTGTTCGTTCTCCCAATGATGTCAATATTATCTGCATAAGCAACTAGTTGAACAGACTTTTGAAAAATTGTACAATGTTCCGCATGCTTCGTCGAAAAATCATCTTCAGGGATGAGGCTCATTTCTGGATGAATGGGTTTGTCAGTAAACAAAATTGTAAAATTTGGACCGATACCAATTCACATGAGATCCAAGAGCGTCCAACACATCCCGAAAAAGTTGCTGTTTGGTGTGGATTTTGGACTGGCGAAGCGATTCGAAGGCAAGGTCATCTTACGTGGAGGTGATGTGAACTGGCCAGCGAGATTGTGGGGTTTTTATAAAATCGCAGGTCAATGCGAATAAGCCATAAACCACAGCGGTCCTCAAAACCAACATATCCCATGTACTTAGTTAAATTCAGCCTGATTCTTCCGCCATAGACAGAGAAGCCGCGGCGCGCGCGGTGGACATTTAAACGATGTTATATTATTCCATACAGAATGGCATCGAAAGGCCTTTCAAATTAATAAAAAAAAATCGATGATATCTCACACACACTTTGTTTTATTTAAGTTTAAAGAAAGGAAGTGCTTTATGAAATACCCTTTGCAATGGGTGAGTAGATAATAATGAACGTCTTTAAAACTTTCTGATTACATCGGGCGGGGTAAATGTCCACGTGAATTCATTGAAATTAATAGGATGAAGGTTAACTATGTACTTGAAAAAGACAAAAATGTATTTTTTCCACAGCAAAGACAAAAAATATCGACAATTTCATCTCAAAATACTTATTTTATTTTACTACAGCCACAATTGTTTTTTTTTTTTTTTTTTAATTTTTGTTTTATCCTAGTGTTGAGATTGATTTTATTTTTAATTTTGTATTTCAATCAGTTCCCTCATTTTTCAATTTCAGATACAATATTACATCTCTCGAAGATACATTTAATTCTTGTTTGCAATAACCAGAGCATTTTTTCCAATCATTTTTGTCTTCTCATATTTTCTTTCTGATGTTTTTATTTTTGTTTCAATGTTGGGATAATATGAAAACCTCTCAAAACTTCTTTAAAACTCTATGGGTATATCAAGATAGGTACCTATATAACGGAGTGACAACACCAGTGCGGTGATAGAATGATGCGACAACTTGGTTGAGAAAAATCCAATTAAAAAGTCTTTCAGGTGCTCGAATCGAAGATAATTACTCTAGTTTTCTTGATTTTTTTTTTTATAACTCAAACACAGACAATAAACTGCGAGAAGGTTTTGCAACACAAAAAAAAAACACACATATACCCATCAGGGACCCGAACATTTATAAATAGAAAATTGAGTATTCCTCCCTTGAGATTGCACCTTGAATGAGGATATAAGTTCATTGTTTGTACCACGGAATGTTATGTTAGTCTCGTCTTGAACTTGGAAAAATCTCACGAAAATTGCTCCAAGAACAATTTTCATTTTCAACTCCCATAGTCATCGTACAATCTACTTGTCTCCGTCTTCTGTTCTTGTGGTTTTAATTTCCTTCCGCTTGCTGAAGAATTTTTTTTTTAATTCTTTACTTTGCCAAGAAGGTTAATGCGATATGCTATTAAAGGAGACACCAATGCAGAACACTCACACACAAAAAAAAAAATTAAATTAAAAGGATAAGAATATCTCAAGACACCTTGCTATTAATCCTTGAATTATCGCTTCAGTTTTTTTGCTTCATTCTTTTGGCGACAAACAACTTGCAATTAAGTTGCTTGCCACTGTCTCCAATGAGTGGATTCTAAAAATACACCCCACGTCAATTGATTGAGTTCGAATTGAATTTCTGACAGGAAAAAACACTTTGAGTGTATTTTTTTAATTGGATTAGTATAGTCACGGACACATGTAAGGACAATTTAAATTCTGAGTAAGCGAACAATACGGAAAGGCTTTCAATGATAGTTATTCAGCAAGTGTACAAGTGTACACTGTAGAACATTGGCATAGCATTTACCTTAAAAAAAAAAAAAAACTAACAAATATTTAAGTGCCTGCAATAGATGGAATAGGCTTCGTAAACAAATTAAAACGTCCCTTGTGTCTTCCTAAGACACAGTTTTTCGGTGTTTTCAGAGTTAAATACAGCTTATAGGTATCCCAAAACGAGTTTGATAAGTTTTGGAACACTGGTTTAACTGAATAGGTATTTCTGAAAGATGAGTGCCCTTTCCAAAGTGTCCTCTGTTAGATTTTTAACATCTAAGGCTCAATTTTTCGTGGTGAGTTAAACCTGACTTATTTAGCCCTAGACAAGGCATACGATCTTAAAACCATGACTATATATAATACCGAGAATTTATTTTAAACCATTGACCCTAACAGATATCCCCATCACAAGGGACCTCTGGACCAAAAACCGGGTCATAAACGATGATCATGTCTCTGTATTTACGGACGGCTCAAAGACGGATAAGGGGATAGCCTCAGGTGTCTTTTCTGATAATCCACCCTTATAAATAAATCAATAAAGCTTCTTTATTTCTGCAGTGTTTTTCAAGAAGAAGTGCTTTGTACCTTATGAAGCCGCAAGGAGTCTTGCCTCTTGCCACATTCGAACTAGTAAGCAGAGATATCGACTTCTTTATTAACAGTGCGGCGGCGGTGGGCAATCAAAGCTATATCCTCCGTATCCTCAAAAAGCCTAAACTGGTAAAAACTCAGTTCAACAAATACCGTTACCCTTTGATGGGTACCAGGATACCGTGACGTACGTGGAAATGCAATGGCAGACGAATTGGCCAAGAACGAATAATCTCTTGACCCGAGCCAAACAGATTCCTTTGTATTTATGCCACTAGGACAAGAAAAAAGTAGAATTCACTTTAGTTTCCTCCAAGTCTGGAACCCACATGAGAAGAATGGGTATCACCACATCTGACTTATGCAGTGGGTGTGAGGATGCAGATATGGAAAAGGGCTCCTATCAGTTTCTTCGTGAATGCCCCAGCCTATCAAGAGCAAGAAAGAAAGCCATCGGAGAATAATTTTTCGAAGAATTTCGTGTTTGACGCTAAGAAACATTCTGAAATTCATCTAGAATTCAGGAAGGCCTCCATAACTAAACCCTAAACTCAATCGACTCCTCTCCCTACCCGACCGCATTTCTACCTTACCTTATCCTGGGGAGCTAAATGGATCCAGTGAGATCCGAGTGCGATGAAGCAGCTTACTGGTTTTTCACCTTTTCACCCCTCCAAACCTAACCTAACCTGAGTTTGTTAGTTCTGGACATAAATAAATTCATTTAGGCCCATCGCCCACTAGGCAACTTTTTGTTGCTCGGAGTTGCTCGCGGAACTTTTTTCCCGGCAACTTTTTGTTGCTTACCCTCTCCCACTAGGCAAATTCCGAGCAACTTCCAGCAACTTTTGGGAGTTTTCCAAATGAGAGGCTTTTAACCCGAAAAACAAGTTTTATTTTCACAATGAACGAATTTTGTAACGTCATTGATCCAAAATACAAGGTCAATTTAACATTTCAATTGAAAATACTGAACCCAAAAGTTGCTCGGAAATTGCCTAGTGAGCGATGGCAAGCAAATCCGAGCAAATTTTTGTTGCGCAATTAAAAGCTGCCTAGTGGGCGATGGGCCTTATAGTTACCTCAAGAAACAGTTTTTCAGAATTCATGCGGATCGAATTAAAAAACTCGAAGAATAAAACATCAGAAGCATCTATTCAGTAAATCCAGAGTTAAATCACCAAATTTGGAAGTCAAAATCCAAAAATTCAAAATTTCCAAAAATTATTCAGAAAATTCAAAACTTCCAATGTGCTAACATTGAAAAATCAGTAGATTTAAAACAAAAAGTCCCGAGAAGTTTAAATTTCAAAATATTTAAAAAAAAAAGTCCAAAAATTACAATTTTCCAAAAATTTACTCCCACAAATTGAAGGAAATGTACAAAAAACGAATATAAAATTAATTCTAATCTTAGTTGAAACACACGAAGAAACAATCACTAACATAGCACCAAGAGAATTTTCGGAATGATGAATTCAGCGCATATTTCTGTGAGAATAAAAAAAAAAAACAGTCGAGTAAAGTCACTAAAATTTTCAATTTTTTTAAATTAAATTATAAGAAAATTATGTACTAAAACCAATTTTTAAATGTCCCAAAAACTGTCCTAACCATAAGGTTAATTAAATGCAGGGTTGGCTTTCCATATTTTTACAAATTAACTTAAAAATTCTAAATTTAAAATATCATCGCTATAAAATAATGTAGTCACAAATCAAATGAACTCGAGTGTTATAGCTTAAGTATAAATTCAAGAAGGAACGAAGATTAAATTTGTTTGAAATGCGCTGTTAGAGAAAAAAAAATTTAAGAGAAATCTTCTATTCGAGCAATTTCAAAGATGCAGAGGGCAATTTACTTGAAAATGTTCTCCACCTCCTTATTCTTATTCGCATTTTTTTTGTTTGCTTCATTGTAATCGTATGTGATGGATTGGTTTTAATCAGACATTTTACAAGATTAGACATTTTTTTCTTGCTTGGAAAATCATTGCTTAATCGCTTGAAGGAGATATTCCATTTTAATGCTAACTAAGGGTTTTAGAATTGTCAGATAACATAGCAAAATAAGCGATTTTTTTTTTAAGAAGTGAAGACGACAACGGAAGAATATGTCTGCTATAATTGATAGAACAAGGACGGAGCGGAGGTATGCTTAATTCATGCTTAGTTTTTAAGACTCTCGGACTCTCGGTATTGTTTTGGGAAACGAGATCGTATTTTTGGATTGATTGGTAAGAAAAAAAAACATTCTAAAATTGAATTTTCCAAAATGTTTTGCAGTTTTTATAGATACAAAATGAATATCTTCTTCGATATTTCTTTTACAAAAACACAACGAGACCGTGGCAATACCGTTAACCAGAATTGCTGAACGAGACCCAGACCGATTTCGAGACCATACTCAATTTTTGTGTCTCGTCTTGTGACCCAGCTTTTTGTTTGTTGTGCCTTAAAATCTCATTAGACTTAAGTATTAGAACAAAAAAAATTATTAATTTTGTTGTATCTAAGACACCACTAAGGCACTTTCTCGATTGGAATATTGTAAAGATATTGGAAGACCAAATGCATGATACTTATGTATATGAATCGACTTTTTAAATACCTCAATCAATCTTTTACATTTCAACAGTTTGTCTTAAAGCATTAAAGGATAAAATTCGAATCACTTCACAGAGATTTTTTTATCTATTTTTGTCTAAAAGGAGTATTTTTCAGTTTTAAGTCTCATAAGTTTGTTGAACTAAAATTTGATTGGGTGATTAAATTTATGGGCTAGAATTCCTCATGAAGGATGTCCAATTTATTCCAATTTAGTTTTACCACAAATATTTTAATTTAAAAAAGGCACAAATTTAGGTCATCATCTAATATCTTTTCATGCAGAAGAACACACACACAGAGGACATACCTGTGCTTAGCACAAAGAAGCAGGACCAAAAATTTTGTATTGTATTTTAATTCTGCAGCTCAGGTGCAGCTATCCGCACAATGTCCCACCCTTCCTTTTATTCTGGATCACAAAAGAACTGATGCAAGTTAAAGTATCTTATTAATTTATTATAAAAAAAAACCACCTTAATATAATGAACAAAAAATATAACAAGGAAGCAGGAACATAATAGTACAAGGGATATCCTTTGAAGTGTGCATATAGAACCAAAGGATATACCATGTGGACCGGGAGAGGGGATAGAGAGAAAGAGACAAAACAAGTCATTGGACGGCATTCTAGTTTTCAGAAAAAGTGACGTAGTATAATAATCTTGTGCAGCATAGTACAAGCCGGGGCTTTTGCTGCAGTGTTAATTATGTGCTGAACTATTTTTCTTCGTCCTCCTCTGCATGTTTTTATTTTAATTTTTTTTTTTTTTGAAGCATGCCATTGCACTGTGTATGCATGAATACAGCCAGGATATAACTTGTCATGGTTGGCCGCGCCGTGCGTCGTCCGTCGGTCGATCCAAAATTGGCTCGGAATTTTCTTATTAAAAAGTTTCAGCATACAGCAAAAGAAATCCCCATAATTAGCTGGTTCACCATTATTTAATTTGCGTTTAACATTGTGAGCATATTAAATACAGTGAAAGAGATTGGCTGACAAGCACAAGGACCCCAAGCAACCAACCAACTAACCTACCAGCCAGTCAGCAGCAGAGTTGTCAACCACTGCATGGATATACGCATATATTTTATTCCAGTCATCACATCATCCATCAATTAACAATTTGTGCTACATAATTTGATAGTAGACAAAAACAAAAAAAAAAAACGACGATGATTTGACGCAGTGGTGAAGCAAATTTTGCTAAATAGTAAATTGGATTATGAAATCAGATTAGGGATTTTGATAAGCGTCAAACGTTCCCATTTAATTAATTTCGAATGTTCATTTTGGCTTTTTTCTGTGACCTAGGGCCTATAAAACACAATTATACCACATATTAAATCAGATTTTTGGCACACACATATAATTAAAAATTTAATGATTTGCATGGCCATTTTGAATTTTGCAATAAATTGTCAAAATAGACAAAATTATACATTTTATCAGGTCCTCAGCTTTAACTAGACTCTCCTTCGATTTGTGATTTATTAAAGCAATGAGATTTTTTGTTAAAAAATGAGATTTGTCACCAGCTGCACTTCAGACTTTATTGATAAGTTGATGCCCCCCCCCCCCCTCCCCCCCGGCTCCACAAGCAATTTTTATTTATTGCTTTATTGCAAAGATGATTTCAGAATTATTTATTTCTACGTTGATTTGAGCAAATTATTTCAGAAAATTTTATTTGCAATGCGATTTCGCTGCCCGGCAAACATCGGATTATTCATATTGTCACCACACGTACGTTGCGCTCCAGTCCTTACTTGAATAGCCAAAGATCATCAACAAGTTTGGAGAAAATGGATGGCAGCCTTAAAACGCCAAAATTTATGTCCACGAAAATTTCCTCTCCGAAGACAAGATATAAATGACATCTTTATGAAATTTTGACAAAATTATAATCGATTTTTCGAAGATTTTTTTAATAATACAAAATCTATAAAAACTAAATAAATAAATTTGGTGGCACAACGGCTCATGAAGAACCAGGGCCTAGTGACTTACAACTCTCAACCATTCCTGTGTGCGTGTCTGCAGGAATGGAGGGGACCTACAGTTTATTGCCGAATCCGAACGGCTAATGTGAGCGGCACTTTTCTATGACAGGAGATACTCTTGGAGGATTTGTCACTTCCTCGCAAGAGGCAGTAGCCCGGAAAAAAACTTAAGGTGGAAGAGGCTGATATTGAACCCAGACCTCTGGGATGACAGTCCAACGCACTAACCATTACGCCACGGGCTACAACTTTAAAAAGTGCATGCTCTGTTAAAAAAAAGGGACGTTGACGGACAAAATCTAAAAAAATTTGACTTTTTAATTTTTGTTTGCTAAAAATAGTAGATTTTTGAATGTTAATTTGTTTCGAAAATCCGAAGTTTGTAGCTCTGACGGTGTCTTTTATATTTTTGATATTCAAATTCATAATCTTAGTAAAGAGTAAATCCAAAATATTGAATAACTTGAAAACGAAATACAAATTTTGTGTTGATGCAACAAATCAGCATTTAAAAAAACTAAAATTTCTGTAAAAAAGTTGAAAATTTCGGTTTTTTAGATTTTGTCCTTCAAATTCAGTCTAATTTTAGCGGACCGGAAATGTGTTTTTTATTGAATTCAAAAATTTTATAAGAAATGATGCATAAAAGCTACAATATCAATTTTTGCGCAACAACTAAGCATTTTAAAAAGCTACAATTTTGAGAAAATTAATATTTTCACATTTTCATGAGAGAAATAAACTCATTTGAGCTACAAAATCATCGAGGTTTTCGCAACACAAAAGCATTGAAAACCTACAAATTTGGGTGTTATTTATGATTCCACACTTATTTTAATGAGAACTTAAATAACTAAGATATTATACGAGTTACAAAACGTTTTCGCAGCAAATTAGCATTTAATTATCTAAAAATTCAGATATCAACATTTTTTGACTCTCGGAAACTACGTCTGTTTTTGCCTTTTTTCCATTTCCAGATCTGGATAAGGAGCCAGAAAAATATGTTTTGGACAATAAAGCCAGAAACAACATTTTTGGCATTTTTTCCTTTCAGGTTTCGAAAGAAGGACCTGAAAAGGGCTGGGAAGCCCAACTTTTAACTTTTCACGTACGACACTTTTGACGTTTCAATTTGTATGAAGAAAAAGAAAACAACTTTTTGGGTTGGACGGAAGAAAATATTGTGGTTATTTGTATCGGGAAAAAAATTATTCTATTCCATATCCATCTGGAATTATTTACAATATTTCTGGCTTATTTTCTAAGAATATTTCGAATGTTTTTTTCCCAAACAAAAAATTTTGGCGTAATTTTCGGAAACAACATTTTTTGATTCTGCCAAAAAGTGTTCGTCAAAATAAGGGACGTCATATAGCTAGCATCTAAATATGAACCTACATACAGTGAATTTTCGATAAGCCGAACTTTTAGAACTTACATTTTTAGAAGAAATTTCTTCTTGAATGTGAAAAAGCCAACAAAATTCTTCAATTCACAGTGAATTGAGAAATATACTTTTCGGTACCTTTGGTAATACAAAAAATGGTCCATATACAATAGGGTAATATAGGGAAAGTTTTGGACTCGTAAATAAAATTGCAATTTCATCAGAGCAAGCTTTGATTTTAAGCATTCGTAAACATAGCTTTTAATGGCACGTGACAAAATATAATAATGAAAGTGATATGATAAAGGTATGAAATATGTTAAGGGCTAAGCGAAAGGTGAACCAAAAGGTAATTCGGAAAATTAGCGGTCTCCAAAAGAATGACGTTACTGTTAAATGCCATAGATCAGACATTCCATGAATCAGGAATTTTAGCAACCGTAGGTAGGTACTTGAATGAATGAAGGAAAATTTTGGGTGTTATTACACTGCGACCTTAAGATCTATTGTGCCCCCCATCTAGAATTGTGTGATGAGGTTGCTCATTTACAGCTCAACCTCCAAATTAGATTCCTTGAGGAATTTTAGTATTTGGGGTATTTTTAGAGAGGATAGTCTGCTCTCTTCTATCTGGTGATGTCCCAGGTATCTATGTCTTTGGTGAATGAGTGCATCGCAGTTGCCTAATAGGTGGTCCGGCGTCTCCTCATGGGCATTGCAGAATCTGCAAGTGGCACTGCTCACTAGGCCAAGAATACTAAGGTGTCTTCTTAGCTTACAGTGGCCTGTGAGGAGGCCCGTTATAATGCGGAGTTTATATCGACTTAAGCTGATGCAGGCTTGGAATCGTTCCTGGTTGTAGTTACCAATAAGGAGTTTCGCATGCCTCAGCTTAGGGAGTAGGTACTTAAATTTGAACTTAATATGTCAAAAATGTTGTCAGTTTAGAATTTCAAATGTCAAATACCAGAAAAGCAAATAATAACTACAAATTTAAACAGCCACTAAATTGAACAGGCTCCTAAAGTTTTGTCACATTTCTCATCAAATAAAAAATTGCTTATAGATTTTGAACAATAATTGTCAATTTTATAATTTTTGTTTTCCCAAGAAACTTAACTTCACTAAAAATCTGTTCAAAATCTAATTTGCAACTAATTGGCAGCCTTAAAACTGCAATATTGTGATGACAATATGTGGAAATGACAGCAAATAACGCACTGTGTATTTCGCTGGCCGAATACTAATAATAAGGAAAATTATAGCGGCATTAGGCATATGATGTGACGAGAACCACTCCCAAAAAAGTACCAGAATTAATGCAAAAACGAATGGGTCCGTTGTGCCAAACTAATTATTATCTGACTCACGCATTAAATTCAATTGCTGGATTGACACATTGACGAAGGGTGGGTGGTGAACTGGTGAGTGTTGTCGCAGAGCGAAACACCTTGTGCCACCACAAAAACAGCGCACAAAACAGGCGAGAGAGTCCTTAATTAAAAGTGACTGGTTTAAAAGTTTGCTACTGCTACTCTGTTGCAGTGGTAGCATGTAGCAAGGCTGCGTTGGCAATGTGTTCTGTGTTCTGCGATTATTTTTTTTTATTTTCCTGAACCAGGATATTGCAACAACGATAATTGGCCCAATTAGATATAAGCTGATGGTATACGCAGAAACACAAGAACACACAAAACACAGTCATGCAGCTTTGGGACAGGATATATAAAATATGTTGCTAGGTAGGTATACTTGTCTATTTTATGGAGCAAAATATGGTATGTAGCAAGTAAAATGTTAGAAGTTTATATGGCAAACAGCAGCGTATCCGCCACGACCATCGTTTCAAACATAGTACCTGGAGTTTTTGAGATTAATGATTGCATTTCGTTATGCTGCCAAAACTAAATTAACTTGAATATCCTTTCTGAGTGAAAAACACGCACACTCTCATAATTATAGGTAGAGATTGAAGGGCGCGTTTAATCCATTTTCGGAAACCAGCGAGACAGTGCAGTTGTGTCAGAGGCATGAGGAAATTTAACGTGATTCATATGATCTATCCTATCCGAAACACCAAACCACACATCACTAGCACGCGTGGGAAATATAATGCGTGTGAAATAAGGCTTGCATAAATGAGCAGTGTTGGCAAATTGCAACTCAGATTTTTGAATGAAATGGCATATTGATGTGACGGATGAGTGTTCAAGAAAACTATTGGCTCAACTTATGGATTGGCAACACAAAAACTGCTGTAGCGGCAGGGGGGATGTTCGGAAGTTCTACCGAAGGGTGAGGCAAACTACCCAGGGTTACAAGGCCAGAACGGAAGCCTGCCGAGATGAGAGTGGGAATATGGTGGTAGACACACAGTCGGTGCTGAAGATCTGGAAACAACACTTTTCTAGACTGCTAAACGGCGTAGATGGCCAAAATTTCGCTGTAAGACAGAACACTCCATTCAACCTGGACGATGATGGTCAAAACTTCCGTCCACCCGACCTAAATGAAGTGCGGTTAGCGATAGCCAAGCTTAAAACGTACAAGGCTGCTGGTGCGGATGGCCTGCCAGCCGAGCTATTCAAAGCAGGGGGAGATGACTTGGTAGGGAGTATACACCAGCTTATCTCCAAAATTTGGTCGGAGGAAAGTATGCCCGATGAATGGAACCTCGGTATAGTGTGCCCCATCCACAAGAAAGGAGATGCTCTGACCTGTTTCAACTACAGAGGTATAAGTCTTCTCAACGTCGCATACAAAATCTTGTCATCTGTACTGTGCGATCGCCTAAAACCGTTTGTCAACGATCTGATCGGCCCCTATCAGTGTGGTTTTAGGCCCGGCAAATCAACCGTCGATCAAATGTTCACACTCCGACAGATTTTGGAAAAAACCCAGGAGTTTCAAATTGATACACACCACCTCTTTATCGATTTTAAAGTCGCATATGATAGCGTAGACAGAGACGAGCTATTCAGAGCTCTATCTCGGCATCCCTGCCAAACTCGTCCGCTTGTGCAGGATGACGATGGAGAAATCTCGCTGCTCCGTCAAAGTCGGCAAGAACACCACCGAACCCTTTGATGTCGAGAAAGGTTTGAGGCAAGGCGACGCTTTATCATGCAACCTGTTTAACATCGTTCTTGAAGCAATTGTACGCAACTCGCAAGTCAACAACAGAGGTACAATTTTTCAAAAGTCTGTTCAACTACTTGCTTATGCAGATGATATTGACATCATTGGGAGAACGAAGCGAGCTGTTACCGGCGCGTTTGCAAGTATTGAATCGGAGGCGGCGAAAATGGGTTTTGAGGACAAGACGAAGTATATGCTATCATCGAGAAAGGAATCTCAACATCGTCGGCTCGGGCAAAACGTCACGATGGATAGATACAACTTCGAAGTCTTCAAGGACTTTGTCTACCTGGGCTCCACTATAACATCGCAAAATGACATCAGTGCAGAGATCAAACGAAGAATTTCTCTTGCCAATCGCTGTTTCTTCGGACTAAGAAGGCATTTGAGTAATAAAGCCCTATCTCAAAGAACCAAGGAGACCTTATATAAGACCCTTATCATCCCGGTCCTGCTATATGGGGCAGAGGCATGGGCCCTGTCAAAAACGGATGAGAATCTGCTTGGGTGCTTTGAAAGGAAGATTCTTCGGGTGATCTTCGGTCCAGTATGTATCGATGGAGTATGGAGGAGAAGATTTAACAACGAGCTTTACGGGCTTTACAGCGACGTCGACCTGCGGTCAAGAAGCTGAAAATACAGCGGCTGAAATGGCTGGGGCACGTGGAGCGTATGGACACCGACGCATTAGCCCGACGAGTCTTCGAATCTACTACCCCTGACGGTCTGCGCAGCAGAGGAATACCCCACCTTAGGTGGCGCACACAAGTGGAGAACGACCTCAACCAACTTGGAGTGCGTAACTGGAGGCAGCTAGCTAGGGACCGAGCTGGCTGGAGGGGCTTGTTGGTTGAGGCCGTAGTCCATCCTGGGCTGTGAGCGCCATCTAAAATAAGTAATGTAAGTAAGTAACACAAAAACTGCCTTGAGATTTTGATGGGACATGATAATGGTTAACCAAAAAAAAATAAATTGTTTAGCAATTTTTTAAATTCCAAAAGTAGCATGAAAATTTCGACGAAAAAACAGGAAAGAATTGAAAGAAATCCAAACTTTTTTTCTTCCCTTTAAAAAATAAGGCTTTAAATTCCATCACATTCTTAAAGATCAAATTCGAGAACGATTCTTCAAAAAAATACTGTGAAACATCCGATCCCTATCTCAAAAAACGTTACAGTATTTTGTTGAAAAGTCAAAAAAAAAGTAACACAAGAAAATAACCTTCCTCAAAATTACCCATTACTGTGGGCATATTACACATTTCAAAGGTTTTATAATGCACCTATTCCAGGTTGAACGATAGTGCACCATTAGACGATGTCTTTTTTATTTCCACTAGAGCTGTGCTTCACAAGTGTAAAAGTGCAGGATGTCTTCCTGTGGCAAAAACACATGGGACAAGAACCATATTAGAGAGAGAAAGAGAGAGAGAGAGAGAGAAAAAACGAGAAAGAAAGGTAAGTTGTTTTGCATGTCCTTGAAGTTTGTTTTCATATTGCACTCTCTTCCTTCCTGGTGTGTGATGTAAACTACATAAGGGTTTATAAAAGACTCAAGTGCATAATAAGGACGAGGGCATAAAATGCTTTTAAGCTTTTGGATTTTTCTTTTTTTTTTCTCATTTTCTGTTGTTGTTTATTGTAGTTTTTTTTTTTATTCTTGCTTTTTTATGGTGCTGTGTTGTTGCTCCTTTTACACTTGGCAACGACTACCAGGCTAAGTAGACGACTATAAGCACCGGAACACAAAACAAGATCCTTACACTGTATACCGGGTTAACCATCAGTACCAGGAATTGTAGCACCCAGCTAAGTGGAAGTATCGTTGCTCTTTTTCCGTTCTTTCTCAACCTATTTTGTATATGAATAAGTATTTTTTCGTTTTGTTTCATTATAGGTCTACAATTTGTAGAAAGGGTGCGAAATACTGCGCCAATTTCGTCAAGCGCAGGAAAAGAGTTTGTTAGACCTAAAACAATTAAATACGTCCCCAATTTTAGAGTGTAGCTATATGTACAATAACCACCTTTTACATATCTACTTTACATACATATGTACTGGCATACATATATCCACATGCAGGACGAAATAGCACAGAAAAGGATTCTATCCGGCATCATATTGGTCGCTTACTTTGAATATGCATACAATGTCCTTTAATCTAGCTGTAGGTACATAATGCTGCCTGTGTTGTCTTAATTAACGATATACAAAGTTATACCTTCATATAGCAGTAAATTGAGTATTTTTTTCTTTTCCAATAAATTAAGGTAATTTCTTTCCTTTTCGGTAACATTATTCAATTTAAATTGCTAAGGATTAGCTTTTTTAAAGTACAATAAATACCTAATGGTTTAATCGGAAAGGATTAAGAAAGCTTTCGAATAAAAGGATTAATATAAACTTATAGACTCTTGAAAATTGGAGTTCTTTTTCAATCTTGAGTTCTTATTCATCATTTAACCTTTATTCAATTTGGATGAATAATCAATCCTAGAGAGATATTAAACAAAGAATACAAAAAATCCTCAAAGAATAAAGTCTTGATCCTTGTTTTAAACAAAAAAACTGAATTTATTTTTCAGTTTGGATGAATTAGGCCCAAAATCAAGACAAAATAAATGTTGGAATAACCTAAGAGACAAGTAGTAGCCGTGGCGTGATGGTTAGTGCGATGGACTGTCATGCCGGAGGTCTAAGGTTCTATCCCCAGCCTCGCCACCTTATTTATTTAAAAGAAAAAACGGCTACTGCCTCTTGCGAGGAATTGACAAATCCTCCAAGAGTATCTCCTGTCACAGAAAAGTGCCGCTCCTTAGCCGTTCGGATTCGGCAATAAACTGCAGGTCCCCTCCATTCCTGCAGACACGCACACAGGAATGATTGAGAGTTGTAAGTCACTAGGCCCTAGTTCTTCATGAAATAAAAACGTTAAATTTTTAACGCATTAACATGGTTTTTCAGATTTTCTGACTTTTGAACCCCCATATCTCTCTTAGTATTGCTCCTAGAAAAAATATGATTAAAACCTTTTTTGAAGAAAATTTAATTTACTTTCATATTGTAGTGTAAACTTTGCCGCTAATACTCTTGTTTTTCAAAATATTTACTAAATAGTACAAAGGGATACCTTTACCCCCCATCCTGTCTAAAGCTCGCGGGCCTGGGCTGGGGACTTTTAGTATGTTATACCTGAGAAATAATCCAGACTACACTATTTTTTTCATTTATTTTTCCTTCGTTGACTGGACTATGTTTTGTGAAAAAAATATAAATTTAATTATGTTAAAAGTTTTTGGACACCTTCGTTGACTGGACTATGTTTTGCGAAAAAAATATAAATTTAATTATGTTAAAAGTTTTTGGACACGGTGTATACTTATTTCATCGGTATTTTTCAATTTCCTTTTTGTTGTGGTATATTTATTTTGAACAGTACTGTCATAATATGACAACTTTGTTTGACATCGAAATTTTGATTCGTCCTCAACTAGAAGAATTATATTTTTCAATTATATAAAATGACATAAAAAAAAAAAACATTTTTAAAATGTCAGTTTCAAGAATATAAAATTATTCTTTTCTCCTCGTTGTCAACGTCGCTTACAAATGATATTACGCATAACTTTACCACTGCCATAAAACAAGTATAGAACAGAAACAGAGAACAAAAATCAGTTTTTCTCTTTAAGTCACATAGACTGGTAGGTAGTGTTACAACATTTACGACAATAGTTTTTTTACAAAGCGGAATAACGCCAAAGTTTAAAATTTTTCCTACTTTAACTTCTTAAAGTTTAGAACGCTGCTGATGCGAAAATTTTCGTTGGTCTCCAACACGAAAACAAAATGCCGAGGAAAAGAAAACCATCACCGCGAAAAAAATACTCACTGAATGCTTCACGAATTGCAAATACGAGAACCAAACACAAACGCATAAAAAGCATAGAGAGCATTGAAAGCAATATTGTAATGAATAAAAAATGTCGCTTTTTCGTTCGAAATTAATGGTCGAGCAATTAGTTTTGTGCGAAAAAATCGCGGATAATCTCCTGCAATTATTATTTTGTTTCACCGAACAGCGTATCACAAAATGAAAAGCAGAACGAATTTTACATTTGATTTCTTTGTGTCATTTTTGTATGGGATTTTGCTTTTCGTATCAGCAGCGAAAAACTAAGCGTGAAGTAGATATGTAGTAGCAAATTTCGGCATCGGTTTTTTCTTTGTTTTTTTTTTTTTTTTGATAGAAGAAATAACGAGCTTCAACCACGGTAATAAATCTGAAGTATTATTGATGCTGTTGCCGCCAAGAACCACTATCCAAACCAAATCAAATTTGCAGTAAAGTCATATGTTTTTAGAAAAAAATTATAGCTTCGGCATCATTGTGTACTTTATCCTAAGCTCTTTAAATCCAGAAATCATAAGTTCTAAGCACTTATACAAGACCTTAGTTTTATCGATACCCACATAATAAACTAATACCCACATATTGACCAAGGGCCAGTTGTGCAATACTACTGATTTCGGCGAATAACATGCGAGCGTTGAACCTCAGTTAGTCCTGCGAAATCGGCGGGTTGAAATCTCGAACCAAGGCTGTTAGTACAACTGGCCTTGACGAAGTTACGGAAAAAGAAATTAGCGAAAAAGTGATTGAGATTATTCTTTTTCAAATGGTTAATACAAACTGAAATACTGAATACAAACTGAACCGTAAATATCTTTTAGTTTTAGATTTTATGATGACTCGGCAAAATCTGCCTGTTATTAAGAAGTCTATTATTTATGGTTACTTCCTTCTAAGCATTACTTTAATATTTAGCGTTTTGTGCATTTAAGATAATGAAACTTCGGAATTTACGTTTACGTTCATTTTAGTGGATATTGGGTTTTTATGATTGACAATCTCAAGTAAAGAGGCAATCCCAAATTGTAATACATATAACTCCCGCGACCTTGGAATTCGCAAACGGGTGACATTAATTAGGGATCGAGACTGAGCTCGAATTAAACTCTGTCCTGATGGCTGCGAAATTTATTAAAATGTTTGAACTTTTTTTTATTCTAGATCAATGGAATTGAACTTGATTTTCAATATTTATTTATTTTAGTGTATCTTGCAAAGCTATTGCAATCGTGATAAAAAAAAAACAGATTATCATTTGCAACACTAAACTTCCGTACTATTATACTTAGTGTGAAGAGATGAATCAAACAAAAATAATAACAGAACAATATTTTCTTTACCATCACCATTGGCGGCTTCACAAACTCACCGCACAGCCATTTTGTTCTTCTCTAAGTCATGACAGTTTGTGGCGCAAGTTATTTTCTATTATATTTTTTCGCCTGTCATCTAGTTCCATTATGCTGTGCATTGTTTTTTTCTTTAAGCTATAAAAATATGGTGAAATATATTATGTATGTGTTTGTTTATATGTATAAAAAATAAAAATAAACAAGGATACTTGTAGAAGAAGGACGACTAGGTGTATGGCAGTAAAACATGACGTTATTCTACCTAGACTGAGGTACTCAACAAAGCTAAGGATAAAAATTGAATCATATTTTTGCTTCATACCTATAAACATGTGTATCTACTTACAAAATATTTTTTTCCTTATTACTATTTATAATACCACCAGGGAATGTCTGTATAGGTTGGATAGGTGCACATGGATCAGCAACTACGAATGATTCGCATGTCTCAAAGAGAAAACTTATTATCCTTGTCATAGGTTTTGTTTTTTATTTTTTTTCGTAGAATAATGAGCGTTCAAGTACATTTGAAGTAAGCAGATATAGCTTAGAAATGATTTTATGTTTTTATTTAAGAGATATGAGTTGTGGAGTAAGTCGAAGATAAACATACCTAATTCAAATAGCTATTCTTTATCGGTAGTCTTAACTCAAGTTTGAATGTACATTAAAAGTTTAAATTATCAATGACCAGTCGAACCGCACTCGCGTTGCTTAGCAAAATTAATGAAATAATTAGTTTTACTTAATAATATCGTATCAAAACAGTGCTCAATAGGGCTAATTGCAATTTCTACCATATTATTGACAAAAATTTTACTAAATCCCTACGTTTTTATCAAAGATCAATGCAATCTCCTTAAAAATGGGAAGCTTTTTACATTTTTGTTTTTAATTTCAATTATTCTTAAGGTTAGCAGACAAACAGAATCTTAACATCCCTTTTTCGTTTTTTCTAACCGCCATATTATTCACTCGATACATCCAGATTTAAACTTAAATCCAGATGAATTTACATTGAATTTGTATGACTTACATACAGATTTAAGTTTTAATCTGAATGTATTGAGTGAATAATGTGGCCGTTAATAATGATTCAATTGTTATTATTCGTTCATTTTTGTCTTTCAAATCCATGACTCTAAATTCCTAAGTACGCAAAAGAAGAAAGAAATAATATCCGTACTTATGTAGGTAACTACTGTGCACCACTGCTCCAGTTATTTACTTGCGCTCAATCATTATACAAATGCAAAATGTTTTATTTTTCTTATTTTAAATTGGTTGACATATTGAGCTTAAGCTAATATATGATTGTTATCTCGCGCTTGATTTTTTTTACCAATGCAATAATTTCCCTTCTATATGTATTGTATGTAGATCCAACTCATATTCAACGCACGCAACAACTGACACTGCACTGATGGTCTTATTAATAAACATTGTCTAACTTTAGACAGCCGTCCAAGTTTTTAAAAAACCTTTCTAATTTTTTCTAAAGTAATCTATCTTTTTATCTTGCTTAAGACAACGTAATCTATTGTCTAAACCTAAAGAAATGCAATATTTTTTTTTATTAAAAAAGCATATTTCCGACTGTTTCAAAATACTTAGACATAGTTTAAACAGCCAAAAATCTAATTAAAAAGACAATGAGTGGATGAACGAACAATTGAGTGGAAAGAGATTCAGATTTTCAGAAGCAAATAAACAAAAGAAAATGCACAAGTAGTCCAGTCGGAATGTCATTTGAAATGGAAAAAATTAGATACGGTTTTTTTTTTTTTAATTTTAATCGTTAGGGGAGCTTATCAGAAGTCCACATTTAAGTTTTCGACCGCCTAGCTCCATTGCGTTGGCCGCCATCTTGAATTTAAGCAAAATTGATTTTCGTTGAATAACTCGTTAATTTCCAACATTTGACTAAAAAAAATGCACTTAACAAAAGTTGTCCAGAATTTAATTATCTACAACTTTGGTTATAAAATTTTTTTTCCTAGGATTGATATTTTTCCAATTAATCCGGAAAATAAAATTACAATCGTTTTTTCATGTGTATTTTGAAGTTAAGCGCGTTAGTTAACATTTTTTTTAAATAAAAACAAAAAGACATTTCTAATTTGTGCATACATTTATTATTCAGCTTGTAAGTACAGTTAAAAAATGATTTAGGGCTTAATTTGCATAAAACGATTGAATTTATACAAAAAATCTCATTTTTGTATAATATCAAGCAGGTTTAAAAGCATAATTGAATGTGTTGGTCAACCTTAACAACAAAAAGTGTACGAAGATTTTTTAAAGTTAATAATCTAATTCAACAGACATTTTTAACAAATAAAATATATCGTATTACATTCATAAAAGAATAAGGAAAATAACAAAATTTGTTTCAAGTAAATCGGTTGAATACTTTCTAAGATTAGCGCGGACAAACTAAATATTTGTTTTGTCTTTATATAGTAAAAAGTAATAATGATAAGTCAAAAATGCACAATTTCATAAATGGGTGTGTATTATCTCGCCTGCGCTTACTTTGCAAAAGTATATTTTATCTTGAATTTATTTTCCGATCAATTTAAGTGTGTTTTATTGGTAGTTCAAAGCTAGCGCAGCAATACAAGTTCAATAAAACGCTATATTAACTTTTATGTGGACTTCTTACTCTGTTGCTGTGTTCAAACTCTTTTGTGAGTGAAAAACAAACTACGTTACCGACATTCAAGGTTCAAGTCCACACTCTTTGTCCACTTTTATATTCACTTATTTACTGGCTTATTTATCGGCACTTTTGGTTTTATTATTGTTCACCAAGGAAAATTTTACTGCGCTAGCTATAAAATACCCAATAAACGCACCTTTTGTTTAACGATTAATATTGCATTTCTTCTTCAGAATTTCCTTGTTTCGAATATTTGTTGAGTTGTGGTTTATTTGGCTTAAGGTAATTTCTGGGCAGATCTTTTCAAGCATCAGATACTTTTAATAAAAACAAAAAAAAAAAAAAACAATAAAACTGTTTTCATTGGCGCTTAAATGGCGATAGAACATACCCTAAGCAGAGCAATGGAGCTGCGTGAGCTGAACAGAGGATCCCAAAGGTAACTACTCTTGTCCACAAAAATTGTTGACATTGTCGCTTGCGACTGAACATGTCAGGAGGAAATTACGTCCATAATGAAATTGCAGACTTAATGTTACACTGGCATGGGACATGCTCATTATGAATTTGTGTCGTGTGGAATAATGTTCCTGTGCCATTAAAAGAAACTTAATAATTTAGTTTTTTTCAATCATGTATTTCCAAAAAATTCCTTGCAGAAAGATTCTGGATCATTTTCATGAGTGGAGTTTTTCTGCATATTCGAGGCAAATTAGTAGGCAGTTGTTGCGCACTCTTTCGATCGATGTCTTCAAAGTCACAGCCAAAACAGTGTTTTCAATATTTTTTTTTTCGACTCCACAGATTGGGATAAGTCGGTTTATTGATGGAGGGATTGTCTTCAGTTGATTATAACATTCTCGAATTTGTTCCAAATTGGATTAGCAGTCCCTATTTGAATATCGACTTTAAAATCTCTCAGGAGCTTGTAGGTGTTAGATCAGTTTGGGGGCTCAGTAGATTTTGGAGACTATAAAGCCAAAACAGTTCCTTTTGAAATCGTAAAATTCCACAGATCCACGCTTAATAAGTTCTCTATCCTCCTTTCAATCGGTCGCCGGTCTATTTCTTAAAGGGTTGTTACATCATTGAAGGTGGCGAACGTTACCCCTCTGCTTTCACACACTTTTCATGACCAATAATGTATGTTATTATGGATTTTTCGTCTGAGGTGGGGCGAAAATTTTTACATTCCGAAATCCAAACTATCTAGGTACTTCATCTATAATACTTTGCAAAATTTGTTATTGTTTTTCATCATATTCATGGTCATGATTTCAGATAGTTATTTATTTAATATTATTGCACACAAAATCCAAGTACACACTCACATCCCCCCCAGGATATTAAATGTCCCATTTTCTTTGCATTCAATTTCATCTAACAAAAGCTAACTTTTCTAGAGAAATACCAAAAATTACCCTCTAGTTACCCCTTCAGCTCTTTTGTTATTGTCTTCTCTCTTTCTAAGTATCACAATTCACAAAGCAACAGAACAGAGGTATTAAAGTAAAGAATACGCACCAAAATAAACTTAATGGAATCAAGGATAACAATACACTTTTCATGTTTTTGAAATAATTTTTTTCTATACAAAGAGACGGCTGAATGACACACTTAAAATATTAATACACTTTCTCATTCAGTTATGTGATTTTCCAAAAAAAGCAAAATAAAAAGAAACACTTACCCAATAAAGTTATGTATGGCATCTTATTTATATCAAAGTGATCAGGAGCACAGGCATCTTCAAGTCTAGACGCCTGCTTTCCAGTTTGGATTTCAATCACATGAGTGTCACGACGATAGAATATCATACACATGAATCCTGATTGACTGTAAGGATATTTGAAAAAAATAATAATAAATAAGATACATAAATCACAAATTGTAATAAAAATATTAATAAAAATGAAAATGAGAACTCATATAAAATCCATATAAACACGAAGTGGCTCCAGAGGATTAAGATTGTGTGGTGTGAGCGAATTTGAATTTATATCTTCAGTAATGTGATGACACACAGAACTTTTATTTGATGATTTATTGCATAAGTTTTATGTTAGCAAGTGATGGCGCATTCAATTGAATTAGTTTAGGGATGAAGCGGCGGCGCGGCGCGAAGATAAATTTGCATTACTTTTTGAAACTAAGCTAAGTTTTTAGGGCAAATGAATTTTATGGAAAGAGAGGGCTTCGAAGTAAAAGAAATCTTAAGAAACTTATAATTTTACAGACAGGAAAGTATTGGAGCCGATGCGGGGTGCTCAAGTTGCATCCAGTTTTTAGTTGGTGCGTTTTTCCCTCACATTCAAAAGACTTAAACTCAAAATTTTATGTTACTTAAGTTGAAAATATGGTACAAATGTAATTTTTACTTGAATCATGATTTCGTGTACACGAATTTGACGTGTGCCAATTTGCGGAATAAATGCAAGTGCAGATTTTTAAACGCAAAACTCTTTTTTTGCATAAGGAATAGGTACTGCCCTTAATGTCCATATTGTCGAAACTGGCTTGCATAATAAGATATTTGGAGTTATATATTTATGTCGAAAATACATGCTTTTCGTATACAACTTGCATAACAAGTTATTCAGGGTTACATGTCGAAATATTCCGAAGAATCGAAATCGTTGAATTATTTCACGTATAGCTATGTGTAGTAACTCTACCGAATTCCTTACGGCCATATTATTGACTTTCTTCAAAGTTAGTTTTGCTGAAAAACTTGTTCTATCGAGTTTTAAGTTTTTAAAAAACAAATTGATTTGATTTATATGTCAAAATGTACATATGAGTATTTTGCTGAAATTTGTGAAAAACTCAAAACCATATATGGAACTATAGTTTTTCCGTAGAACCAGCTTTGATGAAAGCCAACAATATGTCCGTAGAGTTTTGAAAATATTTTTATTTTAAATAAAAAAATTAATTTCTTCAAAAAGGGTACTTTTGACTTTTTAACTTCCCATTGGAAGTTATTTGGCGTGTTTAGGAAAATGAGATCTCTGAGATTTCTCAAATTCAAAAAGTGAGTAAGCGAATCAAATTTTGTTTCCTTACGGCTATATTATTGACTTTCTTCAAAGCTAGTTTTACTAAAAAAAACTAGTTCTATTGGAGTTTCGAGTTTTTATGTTCTCAAAAAAAATTACTGATTTGATTTATGTAGATGTCAAACTATGTATGAATATTTTGAATTAGATGTCAAAGTAATAAAAATTAGTGAAAAAATTAAAACTCGAAACCTGAATAGAACTAGTTTTTACTCAAAACTAGCTTTGAAGAAAGCCAACAATATGGCCGTTAGAGTTTTGACAGCAAAACTGAGAAATTTTGCTGAGGAATCTTGTTCACGTAACTGAGATTGCTGAGGACTCTCAGATCTCATTTTCCTAAGCTTAGCAATTGTAATTGGTCCACTTTGTCAAATTGAAAATTTTGACTTTAAGGCCTCATTTTTAGAGATTTATCTGTGTACGTATGTACGTTTGGAAACTTTTCTTCGCCGACGATATCTCGAGAACGAATAGAGATATCGACTTCGAATGAATTTTATTTTATAAATAATAAGGCCATAAACTTGCAGAAAGGATTTTAGGAAAAATTCAATTAGCGGTTTTCTTTACAGCTATTTGAAAAAAGTTGTAAAGTGGCTTGTTTCTCGAATATCTCTAGAACAAATAACGCTACTGACTTCTGCCCGATTTAATTTTTTTTCTAGACAAAAAAATGCAAAAGAAACTGCTAAAATTTTTCGTGTCGCATATACATACATATACATATATAGAGCAAACAGCCAACTTTGGTCTTGCCTTTATTACAAAACTGATAAGTTTTTCGAAGATTTTGACATGGATTACATGTCTTTCTCGGACGGTTGGGTGTAATGTAGCGAAATGAGGACCGTCACGAAAACATGTACCGCTCGCGCCCTACTGCTAAGTGACTGTTTGCACTACAGACATCCTAAATATATACCAATCGATAGATAAAGATTGCGCAAAGATTATAGAGGAATTGTTTTATAGCTATCGCCTCATAGTGATGAGTCATCGCGTTTGGGGTAAATTGCAGCAAAATTAGGAGTACTCAAATTAATTTGAGCTCAATTTCTTCGGATACATAAGTGCCACTGACGTCATTGATATCTCTTTCGAAAGGGTTTCCTACGTGTATTTCCCATATCGTTAATTCACGTTATAGCACATAAGACATGTAATCCATGTTCGGTAGGTGCCACAAGGGCAATCTACCAATGGTATTTTTTTTATTTAGTATAATTTCCTTATAAAAAATAAAACCGGGTGTCGAGTTTCAAAGGGAACAAATGGGAAGTTATCAGTGTGGGCCACACCCAGCCTCTTTTTCAACATTTTTGTGGTTAAACAAGGACAAGTTGGTACAATTCAGTCGTAAACATGTTTTTTTGTTAATATTTCTTCAACATTTTTAGGTAGTATGACATATCATTTCGGCAAGGTGTACATTTTTGGACAAAACTTTTAATTTTGGTCATATTTACCTTATGGCATTTTGAACGAAATTTATTCAAAGAAATTAAATCTCAATGTCAAATCCATACGAAACATATTTTTTACGAATTTAAGAACAACAATAAGTTAACAATATTATTTCGGATTTTTAGTTTTGGCCGCTAAGACCAGCAATCTTTTAACATTTTGTTTTAAAAATTTGTATCATTGTATCGTTTATCATTTTGTTTACAAAATTTATAGGCACCATATTTTCCAATTCGAATAAATATCAATTAATGTTAAAAAAAAAAAAATAATTCATTACATCAGTAGAACTATTAAAATAAAGGTCATCAACCTATTTTATTTTGATTTTCTTTGCAATCATCAAGGATTCATCTTCTAAAACTTGTGGTTAAAGTTTGATTCAAAAACTCATGAAAGCAAATAGCAACATCTCTGTGTATGTTTTTTTTTTTGGCTAAGTTTCTATAAGTATTTCTTTGACAATTTTTTTTCCAATCCTTATAGAAATATTTTTCTTTAGAAATTTCAATGCAACACATCACACAAAACTCAATGCGGAATGAATTTATCATTCACAAAAAAAAAAAAAAAAAAAAATGTAAAACCATAGATACAACGCGACAGCAGCGCCACTCTAAGTACTCAAAGGGTCCTTATACTTTTGTCCTGTTCTTCGAGTAAGAAAGAAAAAAATAAAAAAAAACATTGAAATCACTTACCATCCCGTTGTATAGTGCACTACGGCCATCATCTCGGTAGCAGTTTGCTTATTGATTTGTTCGCAAAGCGCCCTCGTCTCCATGTATCCATTTGGTTTGATGATGTGCATTGACCCGTCACTGAAATGACAGAAAAAAAAAATATACAACTTGTTATTACATTGGAAACAATATCAGAGAAAATATAGCAATGACTTTCATAGTTTACCCTAAACCAACTAACCTACCATACCAATATAATACCTGCGCCCTCTGGTGTTCATGTTCTTCAAACTATTTGTCATAAATTCACTTTAACGTCCTTTATGTATGTGTAGTCAGTCAATGGTTTTTCTATTTTTATTTTTTATATTGAGTAAAGCCTGTTTTGTTGCTTATAGAAAAGCGAACAAGAGATGTTGATAGATGCGGACAGTTCTTAGTACACTTAGAGAAAATTTGATTTTATTTCAGGGGGGAATCGTCTAAGGTGATAGTTGATTGTCAAGTTTTTGATTGTCGCTTAGACGATAGATGTCTCTATACTTTATGTATAGATAAAGAGATAACGATAGAGGAGAAAGCAATCATCAAAACGACAATCACTGAATTGAGCGATCGCTTGTTCCTAAGGTACCTACGCGATACGGGCCCAGAGTGCATTTTATTTAATCTAATTTTAAACTCATAATTCTGTATGCGTTAAGATTGCGTATTTTAAAATTGAGTTGAGTGAGTGAGTGGCTTTGGTTGAAAAGACTTAATTTCTTAATTTATTGACAATGCAGGCATATTTTTTCTCAGTGTAGTTGCAGATACCATCAGTATAGTTGTTTCAAGAATTGCAGTGGGAGTTAAGCGGAATAGAAAAATGAACTCTACTATTCTATAAATTGCATTCTATTGATTTACCTATCTTCTGTTCAATCATATCGTTTGTGCAATACAAGGACCGCAAAGAAAATTTCACGTAAAATAGTCATTCAATGGATACAATATCCGATTTGTGTGTCTTTGCTTTAGGTACTTTAAAGCCTTTTTCCTCAATATTTTCAAAAAAAAGCTCATTTTTCACTGGAAAAACGGAAGGCTTATCATTTTTTTCCTAAACACATTCTTAGTAGGTATATGTAGTAAATTTTGCAACTAAGAGGATTTTCAGATCAAAAAATGAATATTAAAAAAAAAAGCACGAAAAGACACGAGAGCAAGGAATAATAAAAAGCCTGAATATGTTTTTCACGGTAAAATCATTTATTTTTTTGTTTTTGTTTCTTTGCCAAGCAACAGCCCCTGATCATTTTTATATACAGGTGGGCTTAGAGATGAGGCTGGTGTTTTATACAAACAATATGTATATGCACACAAAAAAACCCCAACAAAAAAAACTTTGTTTGCAAAACGTATTTTCATTTTTGCAGCCTCAATGCAAAAGTGGCTAAGCTCTAAATTGGATTTTCAGCCTGGAAAATAACATAGAAAGCAATTATAGGGAAAGGATTTTTTGGAATTTTTTTTTACTTGTTCTAAAAAAAACAAAAACACAAATAAAAACAAGCTCGATTGACTAGGCAATACTGCATATACATGAGGCATTTGCTTTCTCTTTTTATTTTATTTATTTTTTTTTAATTTGATGGGTTGCCGATTTTATTTTATACGAATAGTTTTTAATTTGCTTTCCCAAAAAAATATAGGTATTTAAATTGATAAGCGAGAGCTTGTTTATTTAAGAATAATTGTATAGGTTACTATATGAAGAAGTTCGAGAACACTTCTGGCACCTGTATATTGAACAAAGCTTATAGGATTATTTTAGATTTATGGAGAATTTTAAAATGTAATTTTGTAGATTGGAATTGAATTGAATGTTTACTTACTTACTTGTTTTTTTTTGTTTTCTTTGAAATTTATATGTTAATAATCTCATCCCAAATACACATGAATAAACATTTCGAAAACAGAAGTGTATATAATATGGATTTTTTTTTGAAGGGTTCTGTTGAAGGGTATCTTTGTAATTTTAAAATTTACAAAAAAAAAAAATCACTTTACATGGTTCTTATCGATTTCAGGGAATTCGAATATTTCTGGTAAAATGATATCCTTAGGCTTGCGGTGCATCTGCCAAGCTTGTTTTGGGTGGCAAACAACGCGTTACCACCAGAACTACCCAGGCGTCCCAAATGGTTCACTGTTAACTTCATAACTCTCAGCACCCAAGATCGCCCTAGCGGACTCTTAGGGGACTCAACTGGTAGGTCGCATCAGCCGGTTCATATGGGCTTCGGAAAGTAGGTTCAGGTCATCGAACCTCTCCGTCAATTCTTCCCACAATTGCTGGTAGCCACCGCTGTAGATAGCTCCCACCATTCCCACATGACCCGGGAGAACTGCCGTCCGCAGTTTCTGGAGCTTATATAGGCTTCTGGCAAGTCCGGATTTCGCGGTGGGTGCCGGAGCAGGGGTGCTCTGCACAGGTACCACGACATTGTTGTTCAGGATTGGAACTCTACAATCTATCGTTGCAAGACGGCCGGTAGCATCTCTAAGCTGCAACTGAATGCCTTGCAGCAAGGCATAGTGTTCCGCATGTAGTCCGAAATCGAATCCTTTACATGGGCCGCTTGGAACCTCTCAAACTGTTGGTCTAAGGTGCACGGTTCTAAACTGATCCGGATCGTGTCCCAGGTGGTCAGATCACCCGTGGTGATGCTCGTATGCAAGCGCTAGATGCCCGTGCATGCGGCAGATCGTCGAGCTAATTGACTCGTAATCACTGATTTTAAATTAAGGGGGGAGGGGGGTCGAGCACTTCACACAAAACCAAACATTGTCTTATTTTGTTTTATAATTCGAGCTCCAGGCATAGAAGCACGGTTGCCAGGCAAAAAACCATAAAAGCGCCAAGCGTAAACAGTCAATAAAAAAACACAACCACGCACAACACTAAGGTCCCGAAATCTCAAAAACAAACATTTTCGAATGTTATTCTTAATAGTCCTCACAGGAGGCAGCAAAATGTTGGGTAATTAAACTTCCCATCAAGGGGAGCGATCCAAAAAGGGAGTTCTGAAAATTCCAGAAACTAAAGAGGACACTTTGCCGAGCACCAAAATTTCAGGTTAATATCTTTAATTAATAACAATTTATAAAATATGAATGATGTGTGTAGAAATATGAACGGTATAGTGGATTACGTCCGAACTCCACGAGCCAATTCTAAGTAGTGGCGTCCAGGTCCAACCACCATAGCCAGTTTCTAAAGATGCAGCGTCAACACAATTCCCATATATGAAGGGAAGGGAGTCTAGAAGTTGGTACCAATCCCAAGCCTTGGGTACCTACCGATCGCCAAACCAACAGGAATGTGCCGATGCCAGTGGCTATTGCGAGGCGAGTATTCGCCTTGGTTTCATCCCAAGGTGTTTGTTTATTTTTCTAGCTAGTGAACTGCTGTCCTCAGTCTCAAGTGCCGCATCAGTATTTGTTCCTCATAAATATAGGCCAGTGACGATTCGGGCGACACAAGGTATCGGGTATCCCGTATCCAGCATACACAGACCGATGAGTGGGTGACGAGACGATTCCAATATATTCATACTGTGTGGTTTGCTGATGCCTATCTGCTGTCGGGTGCCTGTCATGACGATATCAATAGCTGTAGATATACACGAGGATGGCATCAAAATGTGTCGCAATTCGATGACCATTTGACTGCGCATAGTACTAAGGCAGTATGGAATGAGTGATATGATGAGACTCGGCTGGGCTGTGTCAGCGATGTCCCTGATGAAGGGTACATTTTTTAGGGTCGCGGTTTACGACCGAAAACAACACATTATATACAGCCTTATCATCGTATCGTAAATTTTCTCCGTTTTCTACGAAATGTACGAATTTCGTATCATAGACCTAGAGCCCACAGCAATTTTTGGGTGTGAAGTATAGCAAAAATTCAATGACGCAATAAGATAGTTCTTTACTTTTTATTTGCAAATATGCAAGTCTTGCAAGCCGTACTTAAGGCGTTTGCAAATAATGCTGCATTGGAAATGCATTTTTTTCTGAAAGCCCAGATAAAAGATAATATAGCACTTATAAAATTATATTTAATAAAAGAGCAGAATACGATAGACATATGAATATGAGGGTCCAAAACTTCTGTATGCAAAACGCACTTAAAAATTCCCTTTCATAGTGCGTCTTGCATACAGAAGGCCCACTTAAGAGGTCTTGGACCCCATATATTTATGTCTATGGTATTACTCTCTTTTATTAAATATATTTTTTTTCAATGGTCTACTTTTTATCTGGGTTTTAAGAAATAAATGCATTTTTAATGCAGCAACGCCCCAACCACAACTTGCAAGACTTGCATATTTACGAATAAAAATTTAAGACCTATCTTATTGCATAATTGAATTTTTGCTATACTTCACACCCAAAAATTGCTGTGGGAGCTTAGTCTATCTTTGTAGCCGTTCTGAAAGGCCAATCGGACAGATCTACGAAAAAAAATGTAATGTGCATTGAAAATGTCCAATTCTTGTGTTGCATGCCGATAAAATGTCAAAATGGCAGCAACGCATCACGAATTCATGCGATGTGTGAAGATATTTGCTCGACGATTTCCCCGATAATTATTTATTTTAATAATCCATTAATTGGCCGTATTTTTGTAATTAATCAATTATTTTTAGATTCTTAAATTCATTAATTGTAATCAAATACGCAATAAATGCCCTAAATAATTCACATCTTTGGCTTGAATGAGAATAAACAACAAACTATGACTATATAATCTAAAACATCATTGAATCCTATCGTCATGAAACAGGGTGATCCAGAGAATTTTCACCAAAAAATACGCAGAGAAATAAATTTTTTGTTATTAACTTTAAGATATGATGTTCAAAGGGTAGACAACGCGGTGCATTCAAGAGGACACAAGCGTCCACATTCAACCTCTGTCTATCAACTCCTACTCTCACCTCCCCGTGGTGAACATCGGGTGCCTAGTACCTTTGACTGAAGATGGGGATCCAATCCCTGTGGACGGTTTAAGGTGGCAGCAGACGAGAGAGGGGGGGAGGAGTGTTTCCACTAAGGCACTTCTCCTTTTTTCAGGCGGCAGCGGAGGAATTCCCCAGATGGAATCAACGGTGGCGTCTACAGTTCTAGTCAGTTTGAACTACTTAGTGAACACCTTATATGGGCTACTACGACGTATTCGTAGCTCAGGCCTATAAGGAGCGGTTTATCCGGCTCCCCGTCCTTGGAGTTATAATAAGGATCTGGTCCTCCAGGCTAGGGGGTTGTGCGTCGGGGTGACTTCCCTACCACGTAAAAAAGTATCGGTTCCGAAACAACAACAAGCCTCGGATATGGATGATTTTAATGTTGACGACCCCAGCAAACGAAACAAGGACAATGAATTTCGGATCTGCACGTGGAATGTACGGACCCTAAACAGGCCACGTGCAGCCGAACAACTAGTGGAGAACCTGGATAGGCTAAGGGCTGATGTAACAGCCATCCAGGAAGTGCGATGGGATGGAGAGGGCATCCGAAGGATGAAAACGTGTGACATCTACTTCGGCGAGTGCTGCAAGGAGCAAGGTCAGCGGCTCTTTGGTTGTGGTTTTGTGGTAAGGGGAAGACTTAGGCAAGAAGTCTTGGGCTTCAGAAATGTAAGCGAGCGCCTGGTCACAATCCGCATCAAAGCAAAGTTCAAAAACATCACGTTGATCTGTGCCCATGCCCCAACAGAAGAAAAGGATGACTCAACCAAAGAAGAATTCTACGATCTCCTCGAGGATACGTATGATAGGTGCCCCAAGTACGACGTCAAGATTATTCTTGGCGACTTCAACGCCAAGATTGGAAAGGAGGGCATCTTTGGTTCGATAGTCGGAGGACACAGCCTGCACGACAACACTTCCGGTAACGGACTCAGGCTCATCGATTTCGCGGCGGGGCGAAATGCCATCATAGCAAGCACTCTATTCCCACACCTCAATATACACAAAGGGACCTGGCGGTCTCCGGATCAACGAACCGTCAACCAGATTGATCATGTTGCGATAGACGCCAGACATGCTTCCAGTATCCTGGATGTCCGAACGTTCCGAGGTGCCAACATAGACTCGGATCACTACCTGGTGGTAGCGCAAGTACGTATGCGGATATCTATGGCGCCACAACGACGAGCGGATGCTGTAAAACGATTTAACGTCGCGAAGCTAAAATCGCAAGAGATAGCCAGGACTTTTGCAGACCACGTCTCTCTTAAACTCTCAACAAGCCCGCCACAAGCATCATCTGTAGAGGACCAATGGAAACACTGCCAAAATGCCATCAAAAGTGCCGCTACTGATGTGCTGGGTTTCACTAGGCCACCACAACGAAACCCCTGGTTCGATGAAGAATGCAGACTGGCACATGAGGCAAAGAACGAGGCCTACCAAGCAATGCTGCAGACTAGAACCAGAGCTGCTGAGAGAGCAGCCCGGGAGCTCTACGGGCAAAAGCGAAGGGAGGAACGCCGACTTCTCAGGAGGAAAAAGAGAGAGCATGCGAAGCGGGCGGTCGAGTCTATTGAGGACTGTAGCGGCAGGGGGGATGTTCGAAAGTTCTACCGAAGGGTGAGGCAAACTACCCAGGGTTACAAGGCCAGAACGGAAGCCTGCCGAGACGAGAGTGGGAATATGGTGGTAGACACACAGTCGGTGCTGAGGATCTGGAAACAACACTTTTCTAGACTGCTAAACGGCGAAGATGGCCAAAATTCCGCTGTAAGACAGAACACTCCATTCAACCTGGACGATGATGGTCAAAATTTCCGTCCACCCGACCCAAATGAAGTGCGGTTAGCGATAGCCAAGCTTAAAACGTACAAGGCTGCTGGTGCGGATGGCCTGCCAGCCGAGCTATTCAAAGCAGGGGGAGATGACTTGGTAGGGAGTATACACCAGCTTATCTCCAAAATTTGGTCGGAGGAAAGTATGCCCGATGAATGGAACCTCGGTATAGTGTGCCCCATCCACAAGAAAGGAGATGCTCTGACCTGTTCCAACTACAGAGGTATAAGTCTCCTCAACGTCGCATACAAAATCTTGTCATCTATACTGTGTGATCGCTTAAAACCGTTTGTCAACGATCTGATCGGCCCCTATCAGTGTGGTTTTAGGCCCGGCAAATCAACCGTCGATCAAATGTTCACACTCTGACAGATTTTGGAAAAAACCCAGGAGTTTCAAATCGATACACACCACCTCTTTATCGATTTTAAAGTCGCATATGATAGCGTAGACAGAGACGAGCTATTCAGAGCCATGGCGCATCTCGGCATCCCTGCCAAACTCGTCCGCTTGTGCAGGATGACGATGGAGAAATCTCGCTGCTCCGTCAAAGTCGGCAAGAACACCACCGAACCCTTTGATGTCGAGAAAGGTTTGAGGCAAGGCGACGCGTTATCATGCAACCTGTTTAACATCGTTCTTGAAGCAATTGTACGCAACTCGCAAGTCAACAACAGAGGTACAATTTTTCAAAAGTCTGTTCAACTACTTGCTTATGCAGATGATATTGACATCATTGGGAGAACGAAGCGAGCTGTTACCGGCGCGTTTGCAAGTATTGAATCGGAGGCGGCGAAAATGGGTTTGGCTGTTAATGAGGACAAGACGAAGTATATGCTATCATCGAGAAAGGAATCTCAACATCGTCGGCTCGGGCAAAACGTCACGATGGATAGATACAACTTCGAAGTCGTCAAGGACTTTGTCTACCTGGGCTCCACTGTAACATCGCAAAATGACATCAGCGCAGAGATCAAACGAAGAATTACTCTTGCCAATCGCTGTTTCTTCGGGCTAAGAAGGCATCTAAGTAATAAAGCCCTCTCTCAGAGAACCAAGGAGACCTTATATAAGACCCTAATCATCCCGGTCCTGCTATATGGGGCAGAGGCATGGACCCTGTCAAAAACGGATGAGAATCTGCTTGGGTGCTTTGAAAGGAAGATTCTTCGGGTGATCTTCGGTCCAGTCTGTATCGATGGAGTATGGAGGAGAAGATTTAATAACGAGCTTTACGGGCTTTACAGCGACGTCGACCTGGTCAAGAAGCTGAAAATTCAGCGGCTGAGATGGCTGGGACACGTGGAGCGTATGGACACCAACGCACCAGCCCGACGAGTCTTCGAATCTACCCCTGACGGTCTGCGCAGCAGAGGAAGACCCCACCTTAGGTGGCGCACACAAGTGGAAAACGACCTCAACCAACTTGGAGTGCGTAACTGGAGGCAGCTAGCTAGGGACCGAGCTGGCTGGAGGGGCTTGTTGGTTGAGGCCGTAGTCCATCCTGGGCTGTGAGCGCCATCTAAAGTAAGTAAGTAAGTAACTTTAAGATATGGAAAGTATCTTCGGTATCGGTATTAGTATTAATTTTACATGGCCCAAGAAAGTGATTTAAAAAATAAATACACTTGTCAAAACAATTAAGGGAACAAAAAAAAAAATCACTTTTTTTTAAGTGTTTTTGGAAGAGTACCTATCTCTGTGTAAAGTGGTCATATTGAGATGAAACAAAAGGCATTCTGAAGCTTTATATTTTTTGTATTGATAAATTTTAGAAAATTATTTTTTTTAGGTACCGTTATTGCGCAATCATAAAAAGCAGCACGACCCAAAAAGTTAATTTTTTTTTATTTTTTGGACATTGTCATTTTATTTGATAACGGTACCTAAAAAAAATTATTTTCTAAAATTTCTCAATACAAAAAATATAAAGCTTCAGAATGCTTCTTGTTTCATCTCAATATGACCACTTTTCACAGAGATACAGCTCTTCAAAAATCACTAAAAAAAAGTGATTTTTTTTGTTCCCTTAATTGTTTCGAGAAGTGTAGGTAAATACATAAAGTCCAAATGTTTGTCATCTTAAATGTAGTTGAAGCTTAATTATCTGAGAAGCAATAAAATCGATTTATGGCACACTCTGTACAATGGAAAATTAAAATCGTTAAACAAAGCGATATGTGGCTTTACTGTATTATTGAATTAAATAATGAAAATGAAATATCACCCTAATTACATCCCATAAAGTAGTAAGCACATAGTAGTAGGTATATTAAAAAAAAAAAACATAATAGACTAAACGTTAATCCATCGTATGACAAATATTACTCGCACAAAGAAACTCAAGTATGTAAACTTCTATAAAAGCCGCATAAATGAACTCTCTGAATAAACTATTATATTGCCAATAATCCTATTAAGGACTCTTTTACGCTTTTCAATATTGAATTATTGATGTGAAGTGCATCAGCAAAGTGCCACACTTTCCTTTGTCCCGAAATTTTTAGACTGATTGTTGACACTATAAAATACATATACATAAGTACATATGCAGGTAGGTAGTTTATGTTTTAGTAAAGTTCACTTTTGTTCATAATTTAATTAGAGAACATTTTATTTTCAAACTCAATTTACACCTACGACACGACACGACACTCTATGGGGATGGAATGGAAAAAGAGTAGATATAAAAAAAATATAACATTTTATTTAATCTGTGCCTTTGTTTTTTGTTGCCAAGGACATTTATAAATCTTTTCTATTTTCTTGTCAAACAATTCAACTGAATGCATGCATGTTTTTTATTTTTTTGGTCTTAGTGCAGTTTTCTATTATGTCTGAGTCCTGAGGATACAAATGTCACTTCTTAGAGAACACAAAAGAAAACGAGAACAAGTAAAAAAAATTAGCTTAACCTTGTACAACATCTTAGGGGAAAATAGTTGTTGACAAAAAAAAAAAAGGAGTGGTAATATAAGAAATATATCAAACTGTTCTTAAGCTTATTTCTTTTCTCGCCTTGTGAAGTTTTTAGTTTAAACAATATGTATAAATTGATGTGACCATTCACACATATATTTAAGAAGAAATTGAAAGATGCACTGAAAATTTATGATTTTAATTGGGTTTTTTTCGAGGACATTTAAACAAGCCTCGAAACGTTAAAAGCAACGATTAAATCCCATCAAAAACATTTTATGGAAAATAGGTTGCCAAGACTCACAAGTTCATAACGCTTTCGCTATGAAAAAGTTATGAGATCTCATGAAGAGCCAAGACCCTAACCCCACCAGGTCCAACTCTCCAAGCCCTAACTCTACAAACCCTAAATCGTGGTCAAAAATTATGGCTTAGTCGTTCCACATAGAAGTTTTGCTTGGTAGACTTCATTTTACAATAAATCTATGGAAAACGGTCAAGCCATAATTTTTGACCACGATTTAGGGTTTGTAGAGTTATGGCTTGGAGAGTTAGGCCTGGTAGAGTTAGGGGCTTGGCAAAGCCATATTGTGCATTGTTTTTTGTGTTTGTGAATATAAAATAAAAAAAAACAACCCTTACATCAAGTATAGGCACAGGGTTTCCATTGCATTGTTGTGTGTAATTGTGAAAATTGTTGTTGTTTTAGAGGTTTTATTATGAACCCCCACTTTTGGGGTGTTGGAGGGTGAAAGTTACAGATTTCTTAATGTTTTTGTTGTTTGTATGCAAATCCTAGCCTACATTCTAAATTTCAGCTTTCTAGGACTTCGGGAAGTATCATTTAGGTTTTGATGAGTGCGGTCAGTAACATCAAAATCTACGTTTTTTGGCTATTAATAACATCCAAACTATAAAAGCTAGAAATATGAAATTTGGTGTGTTTTATAAGGCCGCAGACTACATCTAATCCTGAAGATTTGAGCTCGCTAGCTCTATCTAGACCGAATTTATGAGGGTTTGAAAATACGACGAAACGTTTCGAGAAAATATAGGTAGTGCTCACCGCTCGTTTGGTTCGTATTGGCGGGGCGCACTACTAGATTAGGTCAGTGTGAGTGGTCAACGCGTTGACTTATATTTTATTTAAAGATGGCTGCGACATCGATGGATTGAAAATTTGCTTAGAAATCATATGCGTTTTGCGCTGCAGTCAACGTTTCGACGAGTGGTCTGTCGATGTGTCTCAACCACGTTGACAGAATGATTAAACAGTCACACCAAATAATAAACACTTTTACCCTAAAATGTGTCGCTTGGCTGAGAATTTGACGTTATTTTGATGTCAGAAAGTTCATTGGGCATTTGCATTAACCGTGCAATGTTTTACTTTTAAATATTGTAAAATAAGTCATCAAAACAAAATGTTCTTTAAAAAATCTATAGTGAACAATTGCTAAGAAACTAAAAGACTGAAGACAAGAGAAGGAAGGGTTAAAGGAAAGGAATTCTAGAAAAAGCCAAACTTCTTTGCCTCTTTTTTTCGAATTTCTGATTTGCATGTCTTAGGCCTACAAAAAGATGTATTCAAAAATGGAAATTGCGATCCATGTTTTTTCATGCAGCAAGCTGTGAGAAGCTTCTGATGGTGGTGCAAATATCGACTAAAACACAGCCACTCTATCGAAGTATAGGCCGAAATCCTGACATAATTCTTATAGCCTCCAGCACTTAACCTAGGAAAATATTCGTCGTACTGCTTATTGCTATCAAAGAATGCTAAGGCGGCCTTCTGCATATGAAACGTTCCACCCTATTAGAAGATGCTATAAATTTTAGAAATCACGGCAACAACTGTCAAATTTGTTTTGATAATTATGAAGGTAACTGATAAAGAAATCACGATGGCATCACGTCGACAAGTTATAGAAGGCAATGCTCCTGAATATCGCGGAGTAATGACAATATTCAGTTTCTAAGCCAACTAATATCTCTCAATATCATCCAGTGTGACCGCTGAAGGCTTCTATTTTTAGGATTTTTTGAAGTCATGGCTAGAAAAATAAAATATAAATTTGATGGCACAACAGCTCATGAAGAACTAGGGCCTAGTGACTTACAACTCTCAACCATTCTTGTGTGCGTGTCTGCAGGAATGGAGAGGACCTACAGTTTATTGCCGAATCCGAACGGCTAACGAGCGGCTCTTTTCTGTGACAGGAGATACTCTTGGAGGATTTGTCAATTCCTTGCAAGAAGCAGTAGCCGTTTTTTTTTTTTTAATAAATAAATAGGTGGCGAGGCTGGGGATCGAACCTTAGACCTTCGGCATGACAGTCCATCGCACTAACCATCACGCCACGGCTACTACAAATCATGGCTAGGCATTAGGAAATAATGTACCAGACTCCAAAAGCTTTCAAAGAGAAAATATCCGGAAAGAGTGTGAGAACTTATTGCAAGTAGTTCTTGCCAAAATGTTTAAAAATGCAAAAAAAAAAGCCCAAATGGTCTTCTACAATGGCCCGCTTGAAAACATTTGAGGGTCCAAATAAATATTAAAAAAATAAATATAAAAAAAAATATACAGGATGGGTGTTTTTCGGGCCACCTTGTACAAGATTTGCTATGAAGCGACGATTTCTAAAGGTCTAGCCTTCTTCACAAAAAGCGTAAAGTCATAGAAAAAATACTGAAATTTTAACACATTTTTGCAATAAATATCCGACATTTCACCATAATTCAATAAATAGTTACTTTAAACTGTTCGCCTGGGAACTAATACTGTACACCTGGCGAGTTGCAGTTTGTGAGCTTCACAAAATCTGCATGCACATCACAAGCCGCAAACAGTCTAGTTTAAGACTTGCAGAAGGCCTTATCAATCCTCGAACTTCATAAGTTCGCTAAGGTAGAATCAATTATGTATTTAGATAACTTATAACATGTATAAACCTCTAGTGGGCTGGGCTATAGATCAGTTTTGGGTACTTTTGAATAAAGTTGATTGTGACATTCTAAATCAGCTATTATTGACCCAAATCACAACACACTGCTTTTCTTACAGAGTCAATACGTCACTGATCTCTATAATACACTGGATAGTGGATTCCCTACAAAGTATAACAGTTTTTCTACTTCCAATTGAAGATGACAAGTACGTAGGCAACTCAACACTTTAGGTATGTTCAGTGAGGCTGAGAAGGCCAGTTCAAGTGGCTAAGACTCAAAAATTCTACTACAACCGAAGAGGGGCAACAACCAAAGTGGAATTTTAAGAAAAAAAACCATCACTTGTTTGTAAATTTGATTTTTTGTAATTTAAAATAATTGTAAAAGTGAATTTAAAATATTTTAGTTGCAATTTTGCAAAAAATTTTGCATTTCATTATGTTATATAGTTATACCATTATACAAAAAAATAGGCAACTCAACATTATAACAATTCTCAAATGGCATCAACCTATGGATGCGCTATCCAGTGTATTATAGAGATCAGTGCAATACGTATGTATGTACATAATAAAGAATTAAACAAAAATTTAACTTCTCATTTCTCAATCAAATATATGGTCACCTTGGTTAGTACGTATATTACAGAAAAACTTTTCCTTCACCAACCCCATCAAACAACATTGGAAAGGACAGAAACAAAAAAAAAAAAAAAAAACAAGGACACCGAACAAGCATTGTTATTCTCTCACAATTTTTCTTTTTTTTTTTTGTATTAAAAAAAAAAAAAAAACTAATGTTTGCATTCATTTTCTCCTACCAATGTTTTTTTTTTATTTATATTCTGAGAACTTGTCTTCATCCACATACTCGTCCTATACTCATATTGATGTACTTAAATTGTCCATATGTAGTATGTGTGTATGGCATGTGAATCTAAAACAACTATCGCTCTTGTTGTTTCATTATCAAGGACGAGGAAAGCAAATGAAGAAAAAACAACAAGTCTACCATATGTCCGTATATACACACATTCACATCGTGATATAGTGCAAATGTTTAGTTATGATTGAACACAATAAGGAAAGCTTTAATCCACATTTACACAAAATAGACTATTGCAAAGAGTTTGTTTATCCACCAAAATAGAAATTAAGAAATTGATATTTTTGTTTTTAAATGTTGGTGCAGTACCACTGAATTTAAAGTAATATCAGAAATCTAGCAGTTTTTCTTTATTTTTTTAATGAACCAAGGGTTTTTCAATAGGGACGAGTCGATGTTGACGGTCTATGGCCGCCATGTTTTTTTGGCAGCGTCTGTCAAATATGTTGTTGTCACACAAAAACACTTTCAGATAATCAATTTTTTTAGCCCGCTTTGAACGGTTTGGTGGTATGGATGTTGGCGACGTGTGGTGCTATCAGAGAAGCTTTACGTATCGCTCAGCGAAACCTGGCGGCCGTCACAATCGACAGTCAGCATCAAGGCTGATTTCCAATGCCGCGTTGGGCTTCGCTTTGACAGATTTTTCTTTCAACTCGAAAGCTCACACATAGCAATTTAAGCAAATTGTTTACAATGACGCGTTGGGTATTATATGTTACGATTTGGCACCTATAAGCATGTACACAAACCAACGTAACATAAGCTACCTCAACGTTAAAGTTGAAAAACATCAACTTCAGCGTGCGTTCTGACAGTTAAACTAATGTTCGAATTCCTTTCAACAAAAAAATCGATTTGTTTAGAAGAAAAAATCGGTTTTTCTGGACAAATTCCTTTTATTGAAAGAAAAAAAATCGATTTTGTTTAAAAAATAATGGAATACAAATTACAGTTATGTAGTTTCATTTTGATTTTCAGGTTCTCTTGTAAACGTATACGTAAGCGTTTCTAACGGGAACGCGCCATTGGAAATCAGCCTTCAAGAATTTGAGGGACGACCTATCTCTCGTGAGTTGACGTAAACTGACCACCAATAAGATGCGGTTCGACCCCGTCAGACTTTTCCTTGTGATCTTTTCTGAGGTCGCAGGTCTATACCATTAAGCTGCAATTAACCGATGCTCTCAAAAACAACATTAGCCAGGCTATGGCTCAAATTCGACCGGATCTATACTGCAGTGTCATTGAAAATTGGACCTCTCGGACGGATCCGTGCTATCTTGCGAAGCCACGGCGGATATATTTGAACGATGTCATATTCCATAGCCTTTCAAACCCTTTTATATATAGGGTGTCCCTGAATTCGTGCAGAATATTTTGGGGGATGATTACTGGGACCATTCTGAGAAAAAAATTGTACGGTAAAAAAATTTTATATCCTCCCCCTGGGACAGGGAAGACAATGTCTAAAAAATTGACAAAGAAATCGATTTGTTTAAGTAAATAGTTTTTGAGAAATCAAATATTGAATCAAGGTTTTTGACAAAAATTGTGAATTTGATTTTTTTTTTTCAAAATTTTTTGTATAATTAAGTGTCACTTTTTTTTCTAATATTCAATGATCTTATCAATTCTTAGTCGAATACTGAAAATCAGATGCAAAAATATTTCTTTGTTTTTGAGAAATTGAAAAAAAAAAACGAAAGGTACATTTGCCCAAACGAAATTTCGCATTTTCAAAATTTCGCAATTGAATTATCAAAATCTCGCTATTTAAAAATCTTGCGAATGCATTTTTATAATGTTCTAAAATGTTCTTATTATAATTGCCATTCTATTCAATTTTTTTTAGTAGATATACAAATAGCTACCAACATATTATAAATTTTAGTTTGCAAGATTTTAATATTGCGAGATTTTAATAGAGCGAGATTTTCAAAATAACTTAACACATGTTGTTTTCTTTTAAAACTATATTGTATGTAGTCTGTTGTCAAAATTTTGAAATTATTGTCCAAAAAACTACGGTCTTAGCAAGAGTTTTGTGCGACGCGACGCCACGTTTTTGTATTTGCCTTTTTGTTATTTTTTTTTTGTTTCAAATAAACCTAATGCATTTCGGTAGATTGGGCCGATTTTCGAATTTTCGGGAATACAAATCTTTATATTGGTAATTCAAATTTTGAACTTTTTGGGTAGAATTTCTGTCAAAATCAAAATTTTACAGGTTCATATTCATATTTGTATTTGCTAAAAAAATTAAGTCAAAATTGAACAAACTAAACTCACCCTATAAAATAAAGGGAACGAAAAAAAAATAATTCATATGTCGTTGCAAAAGTAAAACATTTCTCAGCCATGTGTTTTTCTTTTTTATTTTTTTTTTCCTTTTTTTATATTACCCAAGAATAACAAGGACGAATTCAAATGTTCATTAAAATTGCAATGTGTATCTACGTGTGTTTAGTATTCCGCCCACACTACGCTTTGCTGTTATCTGACAAAAGAAAGAATTTTAATTTGCAGAAGCTTTCAAGGATTTCTTCAATATAAAATGAGGACAATAACAACAAGAAAAAACTACATTTCAATAAATTGAAATCAAACCGAGATAAATATAATCACTGATTTAAATGAAAACACACACACACACAATCAAGTCGTGTCTACAGAGATTTGAAATGATTTCAAATTTAAATACAAACAACATGGAAGGTATTTATGTTGTATATAAAAATTTAGATGTTCTTTAAGCTTCTTTATAAAGAATTAATACGGTACAACATTAAGATGTGTATCTAAGGAACTTAAGAGCGATTGAATTGAATTGAAGTCTAATGACGAACAAAAAAAAAATGGATAATGATTTTTGCCAAGTCTCGCCTGGATTCATTAGACATTGTAAATCCCTTTCATTAAGTTAAAAAACATCGAAATATTCTTGAAAGCAAGAAGATGACACTCAAGATCCTTTTAGAGGATAAAATACGTAAGCTTTATATAAGACAGAAAAAAAATGAAAAATACGAATTTTTCCAACTAACAAGGATACTTGAAGTTTTTCTATATTTTGTGCATAGCCATTGAGATGTATCTATCCATCGATCGAAAGATGAGAATCCTTCTTAAGATTTTTTTTTTATGTGCAATTTCTTTCGTTAAAAGTGATTTCTCACCAAGGATCTTTTAATCATTCAAGCGATTGAATAAAAAAAAATATAAATGTACAAAAAACTACGTATTTTTATAAAGATAAGAAAGAAAGATGGAAATGTTATGGGATGGAGACGGAAGAAGATTCTTATCGTCCTCTTTTTATCGATAAAATATCCAGATTGCTAGTTTCCGATGGTTAAATTACAGCATGAATGTTATATACTGAGAGGCGGAGTTCTATGTGATATTTTTCATTTTATAGTATTTTATTGATGAGATTATAATCTTGAGACGAGGTCGAGAATATTATAAGGAGTGGTTTTTTTCGTGCTGCACTTACGACAAATTGAATTGTGGGTAGATTTAAAGCAGAAATTGAATTTAACTTAAGTTTAGTTGGGATTCGAAAAATATATTAAATTGTTTATGATTAAATACTTTATTAAACTTTTTGAATATACTGAAGAATAAACATTAAAAATTATACGGTTATTGAGGTTGAGTTTAGCTCAGCTTCTTTATGTAATTGCTTTGTTATTTTGTCTTATTTTATATTATAAGGGCCACTTGCACAGAAGTTTTTTTTTAACAGCAGTAACTCCTGATTTATAAATAATCAAAACTATCTGACTGATTTAAATTAAATTATGTTGTGGCAAAATATTTTTTCTCTATATAAAGTTTAAAAATTTATCTTCTCCTCGTTCTCTGGATAAATATCTAAACTCTGAATATCACCGACGTCAAATTTTAGAATTTCTTACGAGAAAGCGAGTAAAAGCGTTAGAGTTTGTTTATTTTTCAATGTGTTTTGTGTTTGTTGTGTTGGTGATGCTAAAAAAATATTCTTATCCGCTTGTTATTTATTTTACGTTCGTGGAATTAAATAACGAGAAGTTTTTATTTATGTATTTAAACTGGGATAGTTATCCTCAGTTTTATGTATTTATCCGTTCGTTTTGTGCAAGTGGCCCAAAGTTAAATATTTTTAAGATTAAGTTTGATACTTTGCTAAATTATTTGTATTTTTTTAATTATTTTGTATTTTAGTGATTGTTTTTTTTTTTATGCTTGAAATTAGTCAAGCATTTTTCGTCAATTATTATTTTGGGACCAGATATTCAATTGACAAAGATTTTTTAAAATTTCCATAGTTATTGAACACAAAACAAAAAAAAAAAGACTTTTTATCCAAATAAAGAACTTAACTTTGACTAATTTTGAAAATCAAAATCATATTGTGTAATATAATAAAGAGCATTATTTAATTCGACTGAAATCTTTGGGGCATATTAATTTATAAATGCCTAAAAATCCTATCCTATAATGGAAAATTATAGTGACTCTATTTCGATGCAAATATGAAGCTTATGAATCGATATTTTCAGGCATTTAAAAATCTAAAAAAAGGCAAAAAACAACATAAAAATGGCTAACAAAGCATTAATAACCTTTTTTTAAGTTTTCTATTACTTTGTTAGAAGGTTCTTACAGAAAGAAAAATTATAAAAAATGCCTAATTTAACATTGGAATTTGATTGAGGGTTCTTGAATACTCTGCACTATAAATTATTGTATACCAAAAATCGTTTTAAATGATGGCACTGGTATGTTAAAGTATAAATACTTACTTTGATTTAAGAGGGGTTTGCTTTTGAAAATGAACTGTAAAGCTTTCATGTAACGATTTTTAAAACTAATGTCGTTTTCCGTTGGTCACTCCTAGCACTCTTTTTTCACTCCATCCACACTCCCAACACTCCAAAAACCTTCCATTGGCTGTTCGGAGTGATGATTTAGAAGTGTTTTTTCACTCCGGATTTCATTAAAGAGTGCTAGGAGTGCACTCTGAAAACGCACATATTTTTAAAAGTATGTGTTGGATTAATTGTTAAAATAGTAAATGATTCTTCTTGAGATGTTCTGGTATTGAAATTATTGAAGAATTCATTTTAGTTTTAACTTCTACATAGATACTTATATTACGGAAGAGAGTTTTTCATATTCCATTGGAATCAAAAAAGAGTGAAACACTCTGAAAATCCAATCGAAAACGACATAACTATATGCTGATATATGCTGATAAAAAAAAGTACGTATACGCCACAGTGACTCTGCTAATGTTTATTTTGAATTATTTATTTTAAAGGATCTGTAATTTAATACATGTAATATGTATAAACCTCGAGTGGATTTAGTTTGTAATTTAATATATACCGAAAATAAGCAAAGATTTATTAAAAGGATTTTTTCACCTCTCTCTTTTTTATATCCACATATAATAGATTATAAGGTCAAAAAAAAAAATGGAAGCATAAAAATGTATCAGTGTGTAACTGTGTAACACGTTTAGCTAGATTTTTTTTGTGGGTCATAATATTTGGTTTTTCTTCTTCACCTGATCGTAAATCCTCTAGAAATACATAGGTACACATTAAGCTGTTTGTCTGTTTTGTTTTTGTTAATTCTCTATATCTGAACATGCTCTCTAATTGTAAGATTATCTGATCATATGGAAAATTGTATGTCGCCTGTTCTCGTGTCGGAAAATCATCAACATTATTTATGTATGCACCAGAATAAACACTTACATTAGGTATTCATCGTGAAATCTATGTAAGATGAACTGAATTTAATACAAATTGCATATTGACTAGTCAACTGATGAGTCCAAGTGAGATCACCGGGATGAAACGCCAATTTTTACGGGCTAAAGGCCGTTAAAAGCTATTTTGAATCAATACTTCAAAAAGTCCAATTAAATAGTGCTAAGAGTTCTACTTGGCTGATTTATTTCAGTAGTATATATAGAATTTGTATTATTAAACAAATCTTTGTAAATAAACATAATATTTATGAAATATTTTTTTTTTTTATATTTCTAGTTCGAATTGAATATTCGCAGTTAAGACAAGACAACGTCTGTTAGGTCAGCTGGTAAAAATATAATTTTATTTTAATATTTAAATTTTTTTGAAATTATTTTACTTAAAGGTTGGGGTAGCAAGTGAAGTTGAGATTCCTTTTTTATAAAAAAAAAGGTAACTCAGGGAGGAATTTAAGTTTGCGTGAACTTTTGGACTAAAACAACAACAAAAAAGTGGGTGCATTGACAAGTGTGGTGAATTAAGAGAATCTAAGTTTTTTTCGTGTATTTAGCTTTTTAAATACGCCATTAAAATTTTTTTTTTAAGTTAAACCTGCAAAAAGTATTGAGAAAAGCAAAATGTTAAATTACCAAAAAAGACAAAAAAGTGAAAAAAAAGGCAAAATAATATTTATATATTTACAACATATTTGGAATCAGGAGGACGTCAATTGTATTTGACTCGAATCAGAATTTTGCGAAATAAAAGGCATTTTCCACAGAATCCGATCCCTGATTTATTTATATCCAAAGAAATTTCACTTCGGCTCATCCTTTCTTATTGAATGATTTTTATTATTTAAATAATTGCACTACCCCTTACCAGATGAAATAATAAAATGTCATTTTACGAGAAAGGTTGTGCAAAATTGGGTTTTTTGCCAAATTTAATACACTTGTCAAAACAATTAAGGGAACAAAAAAAAATCACTTTTTTTTAGTGTTTTTCGAAGAGCTGTATCTCTGTGAAAAGTGGTCGTATTGAGATGAAACAAAAAGCATTCTGAAGCTTAATCCTTTTTGTATTGAGAAATTTTCGCAAATGATTTTTTTAAGGTACCGTTATTGCGCTATCATAAGAAGCAGCACGGCCCAAAAATTTAAAATTTTTTTCTTTTCTTTGAACATTGTCATTTTCTTTGAAAATTTTTTTTGAGCCAATTTAATGTTTTGTTTCAATAACTTGTTTATTCGGCTTTAAGGTCATCTTTTTTCGTCATTGTACAAATTTTTTTCAAAAGAATATCTGGCTTTGAATGAAAAAACAGACTTTTGACTTTGACTACCAATATTATCGCAAGGAATGAGGACACCGAAAATGTATGGATAGTTTTAAAAACTGGAATTAATATTCTACAAGATTTTTTCAAAACTTCATAACGATTATTTTTTTTGGCTCTTCATCGTTACATTCAGAAAAGGTCTAAAAAACGACTTTTTAAAGACTTTTTGTAAACCTTTTACTGATTTCAAAATATTGACTTTAGGACTTAATTTGGTAATACATTTTAAAGAACTATAGACCACCAATATTTCTGCAAAATTTCAAATAAATCCATTGAACCGTTTTCATGTACCGAATGATCAAAGTCGTAAAAACCAATTAAGGGAACAAATTGGGTGGTTCATAAACATTGTGAAATTGTCATCAAAATGGAAACGAAAACATCAATTTCTGCCCACTTTTTTCACAGTTTAGCGTTAGTTACAAAAAACATTTTTTTCAAAGAAAAAAAATTGGAGCAAAAATTAAATATTTTTTTTCAAAATTTTTAAATTTTAGTTGTAATTTTTTTTCTCGAAAAGATGCTTTTTGTTTCATCTCAATACGACCACTTTTCACAGAGATACAGCTCTTCGAAAAACACTTAAAAAAAGTGATTTTTTTTTGTTCCCTTAATTGTTTTGACAAGTATATTTAAGTCATAACTTTAAATTTGGCAACTCTAAACTTCTCAAAACATGCACTTAAGAGTTTCAATGAAAGCTATAACTGGCACCGTATTCTTGCTGAAATATTTCATGAATTAATTCTTTAAAAAAATCAAACTTTTAATATTTTGTTTTTTTTTTTTTAATAACTAATCGGTTTTAGTCATTTTAAATCATTTTGCTTTAATTTATTTCCATAGTTGAAAAAAAAAATCACGTATACGCCCGGATGTACGGGCGTTGGTTTTTGTACGGACTTTTCATAAGTAATTCAAATGGGATTCGTTTAATGCTTATAAAATTGAAACATACATTGTTTCGTAGCTAAAGAAACAGCTTATGATGCGGTATAGTATATCTTCTGTTTGGCGTGGAGGTGAATTTCCTAAAAAAAGATTGAAATACAAGAAAATAATAATGAAGACACCCAGCGGCTCCATTGGCAATTGAGGCAGTAAATTGCTTCCCTGATTGCGATTGCCTTAAATATTATCCATGAAGAAGCGTTGTCAATGGCAATAACAATGGCAATGGCAATATATTGCGACCTCAAATCATTGAATTAAAAATTTATTTTATAAAAAACGGTACTATTTATGTAAGCAGTTACTGTCGACCTTTCTATGCGTACATTTTGTGACAACTGGAATTGCCTATCCATGAAATGGTCGACCCAAGCAATAAATTGCCATCGCTCTTGAAATTGTCATTGCCTCAAAAATTGCCAATTGAGCCACAGCGTTAAGGTTAAAGTATCCATCAATAGTTCTCTTAAGAGTACATTTTAAAAAAGTTTCTTTCATTTGCGTCTTAAACTGACTTTATAGGTGAAGGAGTTTTGACAAAAATGATTGGCGCGAAATTGCTCATGCAACTAAAAACAAACTATAATGTAGTTTCATATAAAAGATGTATTTAAATAGTTCATATTTTTAACGAAGAAGTGTTAAAAAATTCAAAAGTAGGTACTAAAAAATATTTTTATAATTTTATTTTTCTTTTTAAATTATTATTTTCAAAAATTTTTAAATACAAACAAAAAACGGTCAACTTATTCAGACGCGAATAACATTTTTTGACATTAGCTTTTGAGGCGGTTTCTATTTTATTTTGTATCTTTTACTTTAAGACTATTAATCCTCAATTAAAAAAAAAATTAATATTGCAGATTTTTTCAATTCGATTTTAAACCTAAATCAAAGAAACTTTTTATTATATGATGATTTTATAGAGAATTTCTCATCAGTATTGGCATCAGTAGTAGTAGCCGTGGCGTGATGGTTAGTGCGATGGACTGTCATGCCGGAGGTCTAAGGTTCGATCCCCAGCTATTTATTTAAAAAAAAAAAACGGCTACTGCCTCTTGCGAGAAATTGACAAATCCTCCAAGAGTATCTCCTGTCACAGAAAAGTGCCGCTCGTTAGCCGTTCGGGTTCGGCAATAAACTGTAGGTCCCCTCCATTCCTGCAGACACGCACACAGGAATGGTTGAGAGTTGTAAGTCACTAGGCCCTAGTTCTTCATGAGCTGTTGTGCCATCAAATTTATTTATTTATATTGGCATCAGTAATAAATTGATTTTTGTTTGAGGGAAATTTATTCCGTGAGAGATTCACGACAGCAGAAAAATATCCGTGGGAATAAAATATTCAGTGGGAAACAAAATTCCTCGGGGGTTTCCAATAGGGCCCATATGATTTTCAAAACAGTGTATTCATCCGAATAACAAAAATCTTTCTGCCAAGAATTAAATGTATAGCTTTTACCCTCAGATTAAAAGTTTTTCTCTCCATCCCAGGAATTATCTGTTTAATACTAGTTTACTAGTTTTACTTGTCAATAGACAATTTGTCATTTTCTTGAAAGCGTTCTTATAAAGAAAAATTTTGAATGCTTGGTTTAAATATTTTTAAACTAGAGTGAACAAAACCACCAATTAAGAATTCAATTGAAGAAAATCAAGTATTTATCCACCTACAGCTTTTTCTTTTCACAGTATCTACAAATAACTTTTTAAAAGAACCGGCGGCAAAAGAATATCATTTACCAAACGACAATTTTCCTATACCTACAAAACAATAAAGAAGACTTTAAAGCACAAAGCTACTTTCGTGAAATAAAACAACCTCTCCAACAAGGACCGAGCTTTATTATTTTAAAATATTTCTAAAATTCATCAAATAACAATTTAGAATTTTAACGGAAATATCTTTCTTCCATCGTTAATAAATTCTTTCGCATATCTTATTTTAAACAATTTTCAATATTCATATATCACTTTTAAGAGCAACCTCATCCATCTATCCATTCATCTTTTAGCACACAAAACCTGCCTCGCCATTAATCGATTAAAACTCTTAACTCTGTCCGTTCGTTGGCAGCAAGGCGCGGCGGACGGCAGCGGCAGTATCGACTGATGTTGTGGCAACATCAGGTGAATAACCGAGTCGGTTCATGTTATTTTACAAATAAATCATAACTTCTCATATACCAAAATCTCAAATATAATGGATCCGACGAGCATCACAAAAAAAAACTTTAATAAACAACAACAACAATATCACATCAACTTTCATAGCGCCATCACACGCATCAAAATACCTATAGATAGCACAGACTGAAGCAAGGACAGGCATACAACACAAGGACGACGAGAGAAAAAATTCAATGATTCAATACTTATCGCTCCAACCCCTAACTAGCACTTCCGCTCTGGAATACCCCCATGGGGTGTTGATGTATGGATGTATGTATGGTGGAGCGAAACCCATGTGGGGATTCCTCCAAAACGCATAGATATAGATACTTCCATTTAGTGTGAAAGGCGTAGCAGCTACTTCGTTCCTGCTGGTTGGTAAATGGTGATGGTGATGGTCGTGTGCATGACACAAAAGTTATTCCCGCTGAAAAATGATAATAAATCATAAAATAAAAACTTTATCTGAAGCAGACATAATTTTTATTTTTTTTTTTTACGTTCTGGCGAGGCCGGATTTTATTCTTTTTATTATTTTTAATATTTTTGTTTTTGGAAGAACCAAGGAGGAAGTGTTGTGTGCTCTGCTCTTTTTCTCTGATTTCGATTCTGAAATACATTCCTACATAATATTTAAACAAAAAAAAAAACACGAAGCTAAATCCAACGTCAACATCCGGAGTTGACAAAGGATACGAAAATGCTTTTAGTTTAGTTTTGAACAATTTTTTTTTTAACTTATTTTTTTCATCTTTTCTAACAAGGGTGAGCACAATAATAATAATAAAAAAAAAAAACAAACATTTTTTGCCAATTCAGCTGAATTGTGAATTTATATTTATTATAATGATTTAGGGAGTTATATGTTTTTTTTTTTTCTCTTCATTCTACGCCTGCATTGAATGGTTTTTTGGAATGTTCGAAATGGCTATAAATATGATTTTGCCAATTTAAGAATCGACATTTTTTGTAAAATATTGCTTTTGCAAAGGTTTTATATTATTTCGTAAAAAGGAGTTTTATTTTTTTTTTTTTTTCGCTGAAATATGTCGTTCAAAAAGTTTTTGACGTTCTTGTTGTTTTTTTTTTTTTTTGAAAAGGGTAGCTTTTTGAGTTTATTTTAAGTCGCTTTAGTTATTTTGATGGGAAGGTCAATTTTAACATTTTTATTTTGGGTCCTGTTGGTTCCATTGTATGTACAAGTTGTAACAGTTTTTCGTGATGTTAGATAATAATTCGACGATTTTTTTTCTGGGTAAAAGGATTCTGTCAAGTCGTTATGTAAGATTTATTTGAGTTGGGTTTGGGGTGTTAAAGATGATTTATTGATAAATATACTTTATTAAAGGTAATTTTCTTTTCAATGACAGAAATGTTTTTTTTTTTTCACGCCCTTGCTTTTCGTCGCATCTTATGCAAAACACCCTGTATATGAACATTCATATTCAAAAGTCAAACACGGTAAGGTGGGATTCTAAGAAATAATTTGCAATAAAGTAGGATAATATTGTTGATGCTAATTCAAAAATATTTCAGCCGTGTTTGAGGAATTTTCGATTCCAATGTTTCTCTTCACGTTTAAAGAATATTTGAACATACATTTCGAGCCAAATTTTTGATAGCATTTTATTTGTATCTTTTTAGACGATGAGTTTATGAATCTATTTGAAGGGATTTCGGAAATTATTTATTCGACTTCTTAGTTTAAAATTTGAATTCACTAAAATTATCTGAACGCAGCAAATTCATATTGAATTTTTTTAAGTTGCTCAGAGTTGCTTGCCATCGCTCACTAGGCAATTTGCGAGCAACTTTTGGGTTCAGTATTTTTAATTTAAATGTTAAATTGACCTTGTATTTTGGATCATTGACGATACAAAAGTCGTTGAGTGTGAAAATAAAACTTGTTTTTCGGGTTAAATGCTCTCATTTGGCAAAATTTTGGAACATTCCCAAAAGTTGCTGGAAGTTGCTCGGAAATTGCCTAGTGGGCGAGGGTAAGCAACGAAGAGTTGCCGGGAAAAAAGTTCTGGGAGTAACTCCGAGCAACAAAAAGTTTCCTAGTGGGCGCTCTCCCTTATAAGCTAATAATGTAATTGGATTGGGAGCAACAAAAAGTTGCTGGGGCTAGCAACAAAAAGTTGCCTAGTGGGCGATGGGCTTTAGTTTTACGTTTATGGTTGCCACCATTTTAAAATAAACATACATATATCCTAGTGTTTCACTCTGTTTTTAATTTTACTAGAAATTTAGGCTCCGAAATTTCAAAAGCATCGTATTGTTTGAAATTTTTAATATTTACCTAGAAGCTTCATTTGAAAAAAAAAAATGGGTTCAAATTTTGTCTGATAAAGAGTATCTCTTGTGTATCTCATGAAAACGTGGCTTGCTTCTAAGCCCTTCATATTCAGCGGATAATTGTAGGTAACCGCCATTCCTCCCTTTAAATACGCACACAACAGTGGTTAAGAGTCGTAAGTTGCTTGGACCTGGTTATTCACGAGCTGTTGCGACAAAAAGGGCTACAACGTGTGGAAAAGTCCAAGGGAAAAAAAAAGAAGTATGTAACATGTGAGAGGCATCATCTCCCCCTTTAACCTTTTTCAAGAAAATATTTAATTGATTCGATTACGGTGTGACAAAAATACAGAGCGTGTAGGTTTGGTTGAAACAGGAAAACAAATTGTATGGGAGGGGGAGTCTATTTTTTCACGCGTAGGCGGAAGGAAAAATTTTCTAAAAAATTGACTTGAAATAGGCAGAAAAAAATCATTAAATAACAACGGCAACACTTACATAAAATGCAATATTTTTTTTTAAACCTAAAAGTCGTTCTTTTATTTTATTTTAATTAAAATTATTTTAGAGAACAGTTTTCAAAAAAAGTAAGTTTTGAAACTCAAGATTTTGAAAAAATAATGAAAAAAAATATGTTCAAACTAATTTTGTTTAAAATTTTACGTTATAATTTAGTATTTTTGTTTTTAATATTCGATGCTTCCATTAATTTGTAGTCAAACCTTAAGAAACGGATTCCTAAACAGCGTTGCCCCCGAAATAAAATTAATGTGCCATATTTTTTGAAAAAATGTGCCAATTTTCGTGCCACATGAAAAAAACACAAATTTTCTTCTGTTTTGTTGACAAAAACGGGCTGTAATAATGTATAAGAAAAAATAAAAAAAAAATCATGTGAACAGTTTTTGAAAAATTAATTTCAAACTTAAAATTTTGAAAAAATAATGAAAAAAACTAAACTAATTTTTTTCAAAATTTTACGTAATTAAGTAATAGTATTGTTAAAAACAAGAATATTACATACAAACGTAAAATTTTGAAAACAAAAATTAGTTTGAACACAAGTTTTTGGTTTTTTTTTTGTCAAAAATTCAAGCTTGAAAGTTAATTTTTGAAAAACTATTCACCAAAATAACTTATTTTAAAAATAAAATAAAAGAAGAGGTTTCTGGCCGTACAAAAAGGAATGACATGCCATTGTAGTAGTAGCTGTTATTTTATAATAATTTTTTTTCTGTCTTAAGTCATTTTTTTTTTTTTTAGAAATTTTCCACTCCCGTTATTTTTAATTTTCTCAAAAACAAAAAGACACTTGAGTATTTTCTTTCCCGTATTTGACTTGAAATTTACAGGAGCATCGAATATTAAAAACAAAACTATTACTTAATTACGTAAAATTTTGAAAAAAATTAGTTTAGTTTTTTTCATTATTTTTTCAAAATTTTGAGTTTGAAAATTAATTTTTCAAAAATTGTTCTTTCTATTAACTCGAATTAAAAACAAATTAAAAGAATGGATTCCTGGCTTTAAAAAAAAAAATTATAACATGAAATTATGTTACCGTTGTTTTTTAATATTTTGTTTCCTAATTCAAGTCGATTATTTAGAAAACTGCCCCTCCCGCCTAAATCGGGGGAAATAGACCCCCCCCCTCCCCCTCCCCCTCCCCACCGATTTTTTTCTTGTCTTAACCCAACCTACTCGCTCTAGCTCTGCAAATTATATTATTCTAGGGGAACATGGTTAAATTCTTGAACCTTGAAAGTTTTGCAAAATTTTTCATCCGTACAATTTGCAAAGTTGGGAATTTGAAAAAACAAATTCGCGGCACAAATAGCACAAGTGGGGCACAAAACAGCACAACATTTATTCTTTTGAAAATCAAAAATGGCGGTGCTAACTTCGAGCTAAAAAAATGGGTAGCCTCTAAAAACCATAGGCTTAGTACGATTTTTTTTTTTTTAAATACGGCACATGGCAGCACAATCATTTTTTTTACGAAAATCAAAAATGGCGGTGTTTACTTCACGCATATCATTTATTCCCGACTTTGTGGAATAAACAGCATTTTCTCCGAGTATGTACAGTAAAGCATATAAAATATAGGTATCCATTTGAAACATTTTCCTTAAATGGTATGTAAATTAAATTAAATATCCAACTTAGAAATTTAAAAACAAATACACAAAAAAAAAGTTAAAAAAAGCATACGTTAGTGAGGTACCAACAAATGGGCCAGTTAGGTACCTAAACCTTTATTTTTTTTCAATTTAAATATTTATGACATAAAACAAACGAACAGATACAAAAAAGTATATTTAATATATGTATCCCTAAGTATATCCATTAAACTCTGTTACAATATTAATGCTCCTTTGTGTCCTTTATCCTCAAAGTATATCATTTCAAATCTAAAATAAATAAACCGTATCAAGAAAATAACAAAAGGGAATAGTCACAACATTAAACATCGCAGACCCTACCTAGATATAAATGATACAACTCTTATAAAATACACATATGTGCACCATCTCTTATAGTAAAACATCCATCTATCACTTTGAGTAAAAACATCTTAACAAAGACTCATATGTAACGTATCCATACATTTGGTGAATTTGAGAAGAACAGGCAGCAATAGCAAAAAAAAAAAGAAGCCAAATCACAGAAGGCATAAACCCAAATGAGTTTCCTTTCACAATTTTGCAACTAAATGAAGATACTCTCATTCCAAATACCAAAAATGGGACAGAGAAGAAAAAATCAGTATATTAGATACAAAACATTCCAAAGGACTATACAAAAATAACAACTGTAGCGGTAGAGCATATGTATAACGTCGATCGACGCCATAACATACAGAAGAACGTTAACGAAATCTAAGATACTCAGCACAAAATAACAAAGATAAACGAGCAAAATTGATGTAGTTTTGCAATTTTCCATTTATTATTTTAAAACTTGAGAGAGTACCTACCCGGGGCTGGAGTTGTGAAACATGGCGAGCTGTAGTGTGCTGTAGATATGTTTATGTCTGTCTGCAGAAATATATCTGTTAGATACATATGCAAGCTTACAGAGCTCCTTGTAGTTTAAATTGTATTCAATTTACTCATTTCAATTTGAAGATGTTCGGATTTTTATTCTTTGTCTCTATCTAACTGTAATAACTGTCTTAGGTGGGTGTTATTGGAGTAATCTAAATTTAACATGCATGTGTCTTTTTTGTGAGACTTCAGGAAAATACATATCTTCAATTTTAAAATGAGAAACTCACACGGTTATCATCAGATGCAAGATTGGATGTGTTGTTTACTTTATTTTCAATGTTTGTTGTAATTCCTATAGGACTAGTAAATACTTGTTGAAATATAATTAATGGCTACAAATACAACAGTTATAAACCTAAATAATCCAAAAAATTTCAGGTAGCTTTTAGACTTGGATGTAATAGCGGTTTGCTATGGTAAATTATTTCTCAGATCTGAGCTACTCAACCGCCACAAAGTCAGCAGCGCTATCAATAGACGCGTTTTTTCCTAGGCAGTTGATTCGAGTAGCCCGTGGCGTAATGGTTAGTGCGTTGGGTTCAATACCAGCCGCTTTCGAGGAAGTGACAAATCCTCCAAGAGTATCTCCTGTCATAGAAAAGTGCCGCTCACCAGCCGTTCGGATTCGGCAATAAACTGTAGGTCCCCTCCATTCCTGCAGACACGCACACAGAAGTGGTTGAGAGTTGTTCTGGTTCTTTATGAGCCGTTGTGCCAACAAATTTATTTTATTTATTAGTTGTTTCGAAAATTCCTTAGGTTATAGAAAGAAAAACTGAAACAAAACCAGATCCAAGTGCCATATAATATAAATTAAGTACTCGGGTACTTTCCAAACAGTTGCTGTTATTGTACGTTCTGTCTGAGCGTCTTAAGTCGTTTGCAACAATTTAATTAGCAAATACCAGTGTTGGTTCCACCCAGGCAGATCGACTTTGGACCAAATCTTCACACTTAGGAAAAGACCAAGGAGTTAGAAGACGGGACCCAACATCTTTTCATCGACTTCAAAGCTGCTTATGATAGCATTCATCGTCAGGAGCTCTATTTGTAAATGGCCGAACTCGAGAACGTGATCCCGGGAAAACTGTTCCAGCTGTATCACGTGATATTAGAAAGCACACAGTGCAATGCAAAATTAAGAAATAGCCCCTTAGAACTCTTTACTTCACAACAATCACAGGGTTTCGATACGGAGATGCGCTATCAATCTCGTTCTGGAGCAAGTAGAGTATGCGTAAAGCAGGTGCTAACACGAAAGGCAGTATTTTTATCAGATCAGTCCAACAACTTAGGTGAGTGGAAGATATCGAGATATCGGCCGTCCCAACGAACGTGCCATTATAGATTCCTTGACAGTGCGACGATTGAAGAACAGGCAAAACTTGCTGGTTTGGAAGTCAACGGTGAAAAAGTCAAATATCTGCTATCAACAAATAAAAAAAAATCATCTGTCTACCATCCATCGCAAAACGTCACTATGATAGCAGTAACTTGGTATCGTAGTTAAGGTTAAGCGAAACAAATTGCTCCAAAACTACTCACGAGAAAGACGAAGTGCACGCTCTACAGAACCTTTAGCCTGTCAGTCCTGGTTTTACGGTGCCGAATGCTGGATGGTAAGTAGAAAGCGAGAGCTGTTATTGAACCTGTTCACTATATGCGAGGAGGGCGCGAACGCAGGAAAAGATTCAACCGGGAACTCTATGAGCTGTACCAATATTCGGGTGTAGTACAAAAAGCCAAAACATTTAGACTGCATTCGCTCGGCAACATCGAATGAATGCAGTCTAAGTGTCCAGCCAAAGAAAATCTTCGAATTCGAGTCTTCAGGTTCGACGCCGCGACAAGGAAGGCCGAACCAAGCCATCGCGAATGGCAGAGCGCTGGTTTGGATGACTGAAAGCAGCTTTCCCGGGATCAAGGAGGTTGGAAAGCTACCGTGTCTGAGGCTGGTACCATTCGAGGATCGGGACCGGGAGCACGTTAAGTAAAGTAAGTGCTGTTATTGGAAAGTACCTGGTACAATGAAGTCAATTAAAAAAATGCTTGAAATTTGGGGATAAAATTTAATTTCGTATAACCGTATTTTTCTTATCAGTCTTATATCCGTAAAATACTGTAGTGCCTTCCGTTATTGCCTTCTATATGTAAATATATTTGAGATAGACGAAGAGATTAACGTTGTGGCTTCACTTTTTCGCAAGATAGAAATAGAACATAGAAAATATTTTTTTTTTTAATTTCATTGACACAACCAATATTACCCAAATCCCTCGAAATCTATGCAAATGGCAGCTTTTTGTGCACCTTAGTGTACACATGAAAACCCAGAAAAGGATTTAAAATAATCATGGCAACGTGGGAGGGATATCTGTGATAGAACTGACTATCATATGTACATATAAATTGTATCAAAACTTCAAGATACATACTTTATAACTGTCACGAATTTCATGACTATACGATCAGGTTAACTCCGTTTTTGCCTGTCATTGATTTTGTTCTTTTTATTTCTTCCTTATTTATTTTTTCGAGGAACTTAATTTGAAAAGTTCAAGATATTTTTTTTTGTTTTACTTGTTTTAAAGTAGGGCAGGTATAAAATTGTGACAGAGGTGAAGAAGAGACAACTCTAAGGAGTTCAAATCTTTGTCAATAAAATCAGAGAGGGCTTGCTTGCTTGTCAGGCAAAAGTCGTGACTTGACACAAATTTGATTTGAATATTATTATTTATTTTGTTCTTTTTTTTTATTCATATATATTTTTGGTTAACGTGGAAGTTTAGTTTTTTTGTATGAGTTAAGCAAGTGACTGTTAAAAGTTGTTTGAACAATTTTGGCTGTTTTTCTGTTTGTTTTGACAAATTGTAAAATTATTTTTAATGAAAATGGAGAGGAATTTATTATTTATTCAATATTTATTTAGTGTTTCTCAGAAATGGAATATTCTTATATCTTATACCTACTACATTTTATTAGGGTATAATGTAGGTAGAACAACAAAATACTATGAGATATTTGTTGATAAAGAAAATGAAAGACCGTAGTAATCTTCCCTAAACTTGCCAAGATCAGCACAGCAGAGACAAAATATATAAGACTTAATATAATGAAGCTCAGTTCTCTTGATTTTAGCAGAAGTACTGAAAAACTGTGACATTTTATTCAAGTGTCAGAATAAAATTATTCTTGCAACAGAGCAATTAATTTTTTTTTGCGTAACTAATTAGCAACTAAGTAGCAACTAATTACTATATACTTTTTAATATGCAACGGAAAAAGTGACCTGCTAAGTTGATGGACATTATTCGCAATGTGGTGGATAGATTTGAGTCCACTGGTTCAGTAAAAAATAAACCTACACCCGTACGTCAACGAAACGCAATATCTGCCGAAAACACCGCCGCTGTGTGTGAAAAAGTGTGTAGGAAAGTCCGAGGCATTCGGCCTTCCGCAGACCACAACTTGGCGATTATGGCATCTTGCCTTGGGTCTGCACCAGTGATGGAAAACGACTTTTTTCGATAGTACTGAATGCTGAAAAAAAAAAAATAGTACTGAAAGTAACCAAATAGTACAGAATTTTTTCGGAATACTTTAGGGCTCGTCTAGTTGCAGCTTAAACATAAAAAATTAAATTTGGTGGCACAACGGCTCATGAAGAACCAGGGCTTAGTGACTTACAACTCTCAACCATTCATGTGTGCGTGTCTGCAGGAATGGAGGGGACCTACAGTTTATTGCCGAATCCGAACGGCTGGTGAGCGGCACTTTTCTATGACAAGAGATACTCTTGGAGGATTTGTCACTTCCTCGCAAGAGGCAGTAGCCCGGAAAAAAATAGGTGGAAGTGGCTGGTATTGAACCTAGACCTCTGGCATGACAGTCCATCGAACTAACCATTACGCCACGGGCTACTACAGCTTAAGCATAAAACACAGCTAAAAACTTGATACGCCAAGTTTTGTGGAAATATCAAAATAATCTTAAATGTATTAAAATTCTAGCCTTATCTATGCTAAGAACGTTATCGTTACATTTTCTTTAACGTCATTCAATTCACCGCATTAAATTCAACTATTTTTAAATTATTTTTATTCTAAAACTAGAAAACCTACTTGCCTTGCTTCGCCCTTTTTTTCAATACTCTGAAATAATATTAATATTAAATAGATTACCTGATAAATTTTTAAAAACACATTTTGCCAGAGAAAATTTTGAAGTACACACCTATTTTATTTTTGGGGGATGGATTATGAATTTTAAATTCGTACTTTTGGTGTAAAATTTGAAATCAAAACGCACCGTTCAGCGCAGAAAATTCATTATACAATTTTTAAAATATAATATATTTTTCGTATTTGGAATATTTTACGAGTTAAGGCTCTCCCAAACCAACGCGATTAATCGCTGCGACAAAAGAAAACAACAATAACAACACGTGTTTGTCAAACAATATAGCACGTTGTTGTTGTTTTCTACTGTCGCGGCGATTAATCGCGTTGGTATAATTTTCAAGTTTTGGCGGTTATTAACACATGGTATTTTTAGTTTTCGATAAACTTAAAAATGTCATAAGAAAGGTGCAACAAAAAGCACGTTTTTGGAATTCTCGATTTATTCTAATGTCAGTTTTTATAAAAACCACGAGTTCAAACGAAACTCAACACTTTCTTGAGTTATATAACCTTATTTCAAGCGATTGAGGGTCTTTTAGGAATGCTTGCATGTAAATTTTATTAATGAAGGGTAAATTGAATAAAGAAATAAGTTTGAAATCAACTCTTAAACAAAATTTTAAATAGTACTGAAAGTTGAAAAGTGTTACTTACGTACTGGGTAAATTAAATAGTACAAAAGTAAGCCTTTTTCCAACCGTGGTCTGCAGCCGTACAAAATTTAACTGACTCAGGAGCTGAAGGTAACCGATCATTGACAACGACGTGTGTTCGCTGAATGTGCTCTGGAGCACATTTAGTGTGGATTTTGAGCTGGCGGCAACATGGGTACATATTTCTCTTTGATAACGACGTTGGCCAGGCCATTATCGTCAGCAGCGAGCGCTATAGGCCGATGATTACCAACTTATTTTGTACTGAATCGAACACTAACAAGGACGGCCGGCGGCCGGCTAGCAGCGGCGGTTCGTGCCAAGCAGCTCACACTAATTGGAAATTCTGCACGAGCGATGCGAGGGCATGGTCATCTCACGTGGAGGTGATGTGAACTGGATCGTGCGATTTGACCCCCTTAGAATTTATCTTGTGAGGTTTTCTGAAGTTGCAGGTCTATGCGAATAATGGGACACAAACCACAGCGGCCCTCATAGCCAATATAACCCATGCCATCATTGGTGCTGATTTATGCGCCAGAGTCATGGAAAATTGGACATTACGGATGCGCGCCGCCTAGAGAAGCCGCAGCGGACAATTGAACGATTTTATATTCCGTGCGAATACAAAATTTCGATGGTTTGACGGACAAAGCTTTATCTGGGTACTTGTGGGATCAATATGCCAAAAAAAATCAAAAACAATGGGAATTACAGAACGAAGCGGCAGTGCAAGAAAAACCATCGATCATTAGCCATACAAATGGAAGAACCACTCCAAGTACATCACTTTCCGTGCTGTTAAAAGATGTACCAAAAGCCGAAGCCGTAGAATGCGCGAGTGATTGAAATTCACCATCACTAGTCTTCTCTACACCGACCGCCGAAGAAGTCACTTAAAAAAAGGAAGGCACTGGTCTACTTCGAGACGTGGGAAAGCCTAATGGCTTCGATAACTCACTAAAGAAGAGGTGCGGCTTCCAAATGATACTTCCGGTTCCTTGCCAAAGGTATGTCCCCGTAGGAAGCCAGGAAGAAGTAAGGCGAGAAGAAGGCAGATTCAAGTAATGAACCTTCAACAAGCCTAGGCTTTTTTTTTTTTCATTAATAATTTCAATCCTAAAATCTTTACTTTGTTGTTATCCACGAGGTAGTGACACAGTTTGCCTTTTTCTTTTGTATATATTTTTTTTAATTTTATTAAAATAATAGCCGCCTATAAAAGTACTGTTCTCACAAAGCAAGGAAAAATAAATCAGTTAACAATATTTTACCAAGAAAAAAAAAAATTAAAAAAGACACGCTTCCATAAAGATGACAATCTTTCCAAAAGTGCTAATTTAATTACAACGCCTAAATACAATAGACCCATTCTAACCTTTCTTATCCAGAAGCGCCTATTGGAACATTTTTCTTTCGATAAAGAACAATTGGGGTAGATTCTTTTTCTTTGTTTATTATTTTTTTGTCGTTATAAGAATTACTAAAAAGAAAATATCTCTTCAATGAAAGAGAGAGAGAGTGGAAAAAAGTGCCGAGAAAAATCACGCAATTCGTTATCCTTATCGCCAACAAAATAAAACACAGTCGATAAATAGATATCCCCAGCACCCGGAATCCTTCTACACAAAGTTTAGTATGTTTATTTGTTCCAAGAAAATTGTGACAACTTAACCGCACACACGTACAACAAATTAAACCGGACAAAATAAAATTCACCTTGCTCAGCAATATTCTTATCCTTTTTTCATTGAATTGACAAAAATTAAGAGAATGTCAGTTTTGTGTAGATTTAGAGAAAGGGGCAGCAGAACTGTGTCCGGCAGTCTACATTTGACACAAGAAAGATCACGATAAGGCGGGCAGAATGATACTAAATGAAGAATAAGCCCGCACAGCAACACCACCACCCACACAAACAAATATTGAACATTCTTCCCCAAAGGTGGCAGTAGTCGCATCAAAGGGATGAAAATAATAATAAAAATAATGATAACGGCGAGGGCGACGACGATACACAAAAGCTTAAATTTTTTTGTATATTTTTTCCACTTATTCGCCTAACCACCTTAGGGCAAGCTTACAACAACACAATGAACACAGGAAACGAAGACCCAGAGAAGACACTTCACACACAGACCCAGTGCACTGTATCGTCTTTTGACGTAGTCGAAGTGTGAGGGTTTAATGCCTCAAAATGGTGACCTTAACATGGTGGAAAAGTAATATCTTATAGTGTGTGAGGGGAGGACACAATAGATTGCATGAGGTAGGTATAAATGTTTCCTTTGATATTGCTTCAGGGGATCATCACCAGGGATATAAAACCTCTCTGCCTGGTCATTTCTTTTTTGTTTTTTATTTCTTTTAGTTTTTTGGGTTTTGTGATAAAAAATGTAAATACAAATGAAAAATATCTCAAGACAATGAGACAGGTGCGAACAAAAATACTCCCCAAACAATGAAAACAAACAAAATGGAATAATTCTTTTGAGATTATCTCTGAGGCATTAGCGGAAAAGTTACATTTTAAAAAAGCGTCATTACGGAAATAAAGGAAAAAAGGTCAAGCAGCAGGAAATTAATTCGCTATCTATAAGAACGTGCACCTTTTATTTGCAAGACAAAATTATGCAACCAAGAGATGTGGATAAACTTAAGTCAAAGATTGTTAATTAAGATTTACCGCCACTATATTGTCCAAAGTCCGATTTTTTTTTTTGAGAATAAAAAAACATTGGTGGCGCTATAGCTCGTGGAGAACCCTAAACCATTCCTTGTGTGCCTGTTGTTAGGTTGATGGGGTGGAGGAACCCTAAAATGTTAAGCCGATGTTGAACGGCTAAGACAAGATATACTCTTGAAGAATGTGTTCCTTTCCCGCAAGCGACGGAGCCACTGGGAAATTTTTTATAAGGTGGCATAGCCTGCGACTCAAACTCAGATCTCTGGACATGATGACAGTCAAACGCACTATAGTTTAAAGTGGACAGAGTGTGGACTAGGACTTGAACCTTAAAAGTCGATCACACAGATTTTTTTTTCACTCACAAATGGACTGAAAAGGAAAACAAATTCACAGCTCCAAACGAAAGCCCAAAACTTCGAAACTACTATCTATATATTCTATAGTGCCCCACTCACTAACGTACTCAGTAGTGTGTTGATACTTCTCGTCTTCATGGTACGCACAGCACAGCACTGGTAAAGGCAGAAGACGAATTTGAATTTCCATAGAAATTACACATTCACTTATCATATTTGTGGGAAGGAGATAATGTGAAGTATAAAAGTGCAGAAAAACTCGTCCAACACTTGCACTCTAGGCTGTTTCACAATGCGACGAGAAAACGAGACGTCAGCGTGACGAGATTTCTCTTCACATTTGTTCTCTCTTAAAAAAGATGAGACGAAAAAAAAGTGACCGGTGTGTCGCGCGGGTAGAATTTTCGGTGCAACTATTTGACGTTTCTCTTTTCTATTATCCTTTTTTTTACTATTCTTCTTTATATGATTTCGTTGTGCAAGGATTAAACGTCGATGCTTTATGTATATTTTAAAGAGCACAAACACGGAAAAACACAACATCGAAATGAAAAATTAAGAGAACTGTCAAATTGGATTCATGAATTTGGTTTCAACGTGTAATAGCGCTTGAAACAGCGGACGATATAACATAGAAGAATTCGAAGAAGGCGCATGCATCTAGATTCATCGTGTAATAGCAGACTATTATTTCGTTGTTTGAAACTCGTTTTAAAAAGAGAACAACTGTGAAGAGATCTCGTCACGCTGACGTCTCGTTTTTTCGTCGTATTGTGAAACGGCCTAGAGTGCAAGGTTTGGACGAGTTTTTCTGCACCTTTATAATTCACATTATCTTCTTCCCACTGCTCCATAAGCTCAGGATACAAAAACCGAGGAAATGGAGTAAAAAGCTGAGCGCAGCCAACTTTATGCAGTTTTCATGCTATTTGACAGATATGACAATTCAGCGCTTAAATGTTTCATAATTAAATCGGAGTGCTCTGAACACACTATGCACAGAGTTTACTCCGCTCGTTCAAGCTCTGCTCAGTGCTCTGAACTCAAAAAGAAAAACGCCTATTGTAGTATTTGACAATTCAGTTTTAACTAGGTCCGAGTCTATCCCCTTTTGGTTATTTTGTTCCTATAACTGGTATGAGTTAAATTAATATATGAAATACTGTGCTAAATAACTTTAGGGCTAAGCACGCACTTGCGATTTCAAGTCGTGGAGATTAGAAAATCGCAATAATTTTTTGCTGTGCACGCACTTGCGATTTGTAATCGAGCGATTTTTAATCGCTATCGAATGCAACATACATCTTTAAATGGCTATGCATGCATTTAAGTCGCGTGCACTCGCATTTTAAACCATGTGTTTCATTTCTTGCGACTGAAAAATCGCCCGACTGACAATCGCAAGTGCGTGCAAGTTTATTTATTTCCGCGACTACGATTTAAAAATCGCAGAAATTTAAATCGCAAGTGCGGTCACAAACATGTAATTTGTTTCATTTTATTTTGCGACAATTGCGACGCTCGACAAAATGGAACTAATTTCAGTCGCGATTTCTCGGTCGCCAGTGCCGTCACTTACATTGAAACTAGTTTGTTCTATTTCTTCCGACTAAAAAGTCGTGCTATCGAAATCGCAAGTGCGTGCTTAGCCTAAGTATGATAAGTTTGTAAAATTGAAAAATCAAAAAAAAAAAATTGACTATTAATTCGAGTTCCGAATTCATCAAAACAAACCGAGTTTTCTTGTGTTCTTCGGTCTGAACCTGAATCCGCTGAACTACTTCATTTATAGACAAAAAACAGGAAGACATAATATTAAAACATTAATTTTTTTTTTACAAAAACGGTTTTTTTAGCTCAAATAACTGACAAAGTATTTCATATAAAGTTTACAATGGTGTCTTCTTTTATAATAGCATGGTTCTTCGTATTCCTTAGCTGAAAGAAATTCAAATCCTTACTCGGCTAGCAGACAACGTTCACTATACATTTATAAGAAATCTCATAGGCTCTTCGTTTTTCTGAAGATTGGTTCACAACAACTCGGAGGGGATAAAAGAAAAAGCCCACAGTAAAAATAAAGTAAGAAATGCTAAGTTATTTTCAGACATCAACAAAGTAACGCAACGAAGAAAGAACATAAATTTCTTTAACTTTGTTATAAGTAGATAAGAAAAAAGAAAAGTCCTTTATGCCTTTTTATATCCAGTTAAGCAAAAACATCTACCTAACTTTTATGCTGAAACCACTGAAAGCTCTGTATGTTAATTTGTATCCTTTTTCCGTTCAACAATCGAAACAAAAGGTCTTTTATTTGTTTCTAAATGTTTCCTTCCGTAAGCAAAGAGAGTATACTAATAGCCAGCTGGCCGGTTAACCTATTTCTTCTCAACTAAATTCTTCGTTCTAACAAAAAAAAAACTTCTAAACTTTTGTACCATAGACCAACTATGTAAAGGTATAGAGGTATATTTATTATGCCACAGACAACTTCAATTTACTAAGCGGAACGCATGAATTTTTCTCTCTTAAAACACAAAAGGTTGCAAAATAAAAAAAAAAAATAGAATAATAGAAAACCACTTAAACAAGGTCCTTAATTAGTTGCTATGCTTGTTCCTCATTTTTTTCTTTCTATTTATTTTTATAATGCTCGATCTTAATGTGAGGGCTTTCAGAATTTATAGACAAATTGTCCTCCTTTTCCTATAGGATGACGACGACGACGACGATGATGCTGCTGCTGCTGATGATGATGATAATACTGTTTTAGCAATGAACTGCTTTTGCTTAAGCCCCACATCACTTAAATGTTAACATTAAGTTTAATTTTATGTTTTTTATATATAAAAAATAAGGTAAAATAAAAAAAAAAAACTAAGAGAATAAAGTAAATTAATTCAACAGTAAAAACCCTTCCTCTTAACTACTTTCATTTGCATTCATATCCATCCTTTTTCATGTTGCAGGTTTTTTGCTGTGTGTTGTGTTGTTATTTTATTTTTGTCCTGTCAGTTTGGCTTGCTAAGCCACGAAGAAATAAACTTTACTTTTAACAAAAACCTAGGGATAGTTCCTATGGACCATCAACGTTTTTTTATTTACCCTTAAACAAACCTAGAAAGGGCGGGTTTGCCAGTGGGTACATATAGATAGTTCGAAAAAGGACAAAATGAACAAAACAAATTTTTTTCTTTCTCGAAGTTACGAACACAACATCGATTCAAATGTCTGGCCCCTCAAACGGCCTCTTCTTTATTCATAATAGACACAACAGGAATATCCTGTATTCCTTTGCAGGATATAAATTTCAAAAGGAATTTATATACCTATACACAATGTTGGTTTGTTGTTTTTTCTTCTGCTCGGCAGATTCTTGGAAAGGCATACCGAGGCAGAGGACGATATTCAGATTCTAAAAAAAAGACCACAGCGAAAAAAAAAACACAGTTGAAGGGAAGAAAAAGCTAAAGCTTACCACCATCCGACCGGTTATTGAATTTGTCTGAAGTGAAAAATAGTGTAAAAGCCAAAAGGAGAAAAGGATGTTATTTTTTTGTTATTCTGCCGTGGTCTTTCGGAAAAATGTTTTTTTTTTTTTACTCAGGAAAAAAAGGTAAATCATTCTTTTTATGCTTTATGTTTACTCCCATGCATTAAGAGGCCTCCACCCATATTTTCGATAAATGTGGAAAATTGGCAAAACGGTTGCATACGGATCTTAGCCCTGGAACCACGTATTGCCAAAATTTAAACTGCATATGAAAGACTGATATCTTGGCTTCCAAATGTTCGAGCTATTTTGTTTTGAATTTTGGTTTTTGTTTGTTTTATTCAAAAATTCCGATGACAGGTTTCGAAAAATTACGAAAAACTGCCAAATGCTTTCAGACCGATCTGAAAACAGGAGAGGGGTAGTCGTATAATATATATATATTTTTAAAGGTAATAAATAGGGCTTCCATTTGTTCGTGACTGATTTTTGAACTTAGTCACCATTTTTGAATTATAAGCTTTTGAAAACAAGTAAATTTTCTAATTTTTAATAGTGTTTTTGAATAACTAAATATAATACGAATAGTACAAAACTTTTTTAAAATGATGTACATATTCTAATAATATAATTCAATAAAAAAAACAAACGTAAAAACCTTCTTTTTATTAAAAAATAATACGTTTTATAAAAGTCTTTTTTTTAATAAAAAGTCGTTATTTTCAAATATTTCGAAATTTTAGTTCTTCAAATCGCCATAAGATGGTTTTTATTCGAAGATCTATTTATGTACGTGTAATTGTCAAGAGAGAGGAGAACCAAGGAATATTATTTATGAGTTGCAAGGTTGCAACACAGATGCAAAAAAAGCCAGACGAATGTGAGTATGTGTGAGTGAGACTGCGTGAACCGCCAACATATTGATTGCTTAGAAGGGGGTGAGCGACGTGAATATTTTTGTTGTGCTTTGTTTTTTTTTTTTTGTTGCTGTCGTTATTTGGTCCTATAAGGTATAAGGATAAGTATATGTGTAATGGCAGTGGCACGCTTTACACAAATGTTGCTGAGGGTGGTGTGAGTGATGTGATAATGGACAGAGCTCAGAAAAAACAACACGTAAGTAAAATGTAAAGGATAATGAGAATAGATTTTGTGTGTACATATTTGAGAGCTTTACACAATGCGATCGAAGGGTGGTGTGGTAGGAGGGCTCAGTATGTAAGTAAGTATCTAATGATTGTAAGAAGAATATGAAATGTGAAAACTGATTATTGTGAAGAGTGAATTTATAATAATCATTGAATTTTTCATTTAAAAAAAATAATTTGTGATTCTTAGATTAGTAGGTAGATACAGTACAGTGAACATTGAGAAACATATAAAATATAAACCTTTAGTGGAGTGAACCAAAAAAAAAAATATTTGAACGTAACTAAATTTCATATAAAAATCCGAAATAAAATAATATAACTCAAAAAGATCAATTTATGGTACCTACCTACTTCTCTAGAAAATTTTCCATTTTTATTAAAATTGTTTTTTTTTTTTGGCAGTATGTATTTATTTTTTTATTGTAACTATGTTTGTATACAGGATGATTCACATAAGGTGTGAGAAAAAGCTAGAGCGTGAAGGTTTAGTTGAGACGAAAAAAATCGTATGGGAGTGGAGTCTCTTTCCCCCTGTTTAGGCGAGCAATTTTCTAAAAAAATCGAAAAATTAATTTTCAAAATAAAAATTTTGAAAAAATAATGAAAACAATTGTGTTCAAACTAATTTTTTTTTTTTCAAATTTTACGTTGTTAACTAATATTTTTGTTTTTAATATTCTATGCTCCTATCGATTTCTAGTCAAACACCAAAAACTGGATCTTTAAATGTCTCTGGGTCTTTAAATGTTTCTGACAAAATTGAAAATAACGAAATCCACTTTACTATGTAATTAATTATGCTGGAAATATGAGCTTTGGAGGAACAAAATAATGGATGGATAAGTCGAATTTAAGGGAAACTTTACCTTTGTTATTTTCAATTTTCTCAAAAATTGGAATATGTTTTGCAATCTGGTTTTTAGTGCTTGACTGAAAATTGATGAGAGTATTGAATATAAAAAACAGAATTATTCCTTAATAACGTAAAATGTTGAACAAAATCAGTTTGAACACAACCCTTTTTTTTTCAATAATTTAACTTTGAAAATTAATTTTTGAAAAACTGTTCACTAAAACAACTTAATTTAAAAACTAAATAAAAGAAGAGATTTCTGGCTTTACAAAAGAGTATAGCATGTCGTTATAACGGTGAAAGTTTGTTTTTTATTAATTTTATCTGTTTTAAGTCATTTTTTTTAGAAAAATTTCCCTCCCGTTATTTTTAATTTTCTTAAAAGCTAAAATACAATTGAGCATTTTGTTTTCAGTATTTTACTAGGAATTAATAAGAGTATAGAATATTAAAAAAAAAAACTATTACTTAGTAACGTAAAACTTTGAAAAAAAAATATTTTGAATATTTTTTTCATTATTTGTTCAAAGTTATGAGTTTGAAAATTAATTTTTCAAAAACAGTTCTCTCAAATAATTTGAATTAACGGGATTTTAGTGCGAATATTTTTTGATTTTTCGGGAAATCTTTATTTTATTAAAATGCCTATATCTTAAAATCTAATTTGTGTAGAAAATATTTGTATACACCAAATGATTAACAATTGTTTATTCTTAAATAATATAATATAAAAAAATATATATTTATGGCAGAAGCTTCTTAAAAATTCAGAAAATGTCAAATATTTGAAGACAAATCGTAATGGAGGTTGGTTTAGTTAGGTTTTATCGTAAACTATTTAAATAAAAAATAATTAAAACTATGCATTCTTTTAAGTAACAAATTCTACAGAAAACCTCAATTTTAGAATTACGCAGAAAAAAGAAGATTTCGAATATAGGTACCCTTTTTTGATAATAATCTTAATTATGTGAATTGAGGCTAACGTTGTGACCTGCTTCCTATTGTCCATGCTTTTACTTGATGCAATATCATCTCAGCTCTTTAAAGAAACGTAATGTGGTTACAACAGAGTGATTGCTAACCTGCAAGTTTAAGCCTGGCTGGGAAATTCTTTGGAACCAACAAATTAGGGATATTATTAAATAATATTTTATTAACTTATTCATTGATTAAAGTTATGTAAGAACTTATATACAAGCTCTAAGCAAATAAAATACTGACAAAATTATATGTTTTAACTCAAACATACATACGTTTTTTATGGTTTCATTTGAATGAAATTAAATTTTTTATAGAAAGGATCGCAGGATAAACTTGTCAAATATCCCAGATGACGCCAAATAAAATGGTAAACACAAAAAATGTATTCTTGTTTTATTAAGTGCCTTTAACCATTCAACATTAATAGCAAAAATTGTAAACACTTGTTAAATATTTCCCTTTTTCAACTTTTAATTAAAATTTGTCAAACTTATCACTTCTATATACGAGCAAATGCTATATAATCTTAAATTGTATTTTATTTTGCAGCATTTGAGATAATTTGGAAGTTTGTGAAATGTACCAATATTATTTTTTTGTTGGGCATTCAAATTTTTTTTCATGATCCCTTAAGAATTAAATCAAAATTAGATTATGAATAAATTGGCTAAATTAAAACCTGTTAAATAATCCATTTAAGCCATAAACACTTTAAAAAAATTGTAAAAATGTTTACTTTTTTGACTTTTGGTAGAAATTTAACAATTTTAACGGTCTACATAAAAAAACAGTAAGCAGCCTTAGAACTAGTTTATTTTTGCATCATTTTAGATGTTTTTGAAGTTTTAAACATTAACCATTATTTTTTTTGTTTTTTTTTTTTTACAAAAACCATTTTTTTAATGGTTGTTTTCTTGAATAAATTCAAAAAAATTTTTGAAATTTCATATATTTTTTTAGTAAAAACTGCAAAAATTCAGTTTTTATTTTCGATTCTTCAACGCATACTAATAATTTTAACAATTTCAGTGCATAATATACAAACAAACTTGTATGCACTATTATGCCTTACAAAATTTTGTATCAGTTGAGATTTTTTGTAAGTTTTTCACATATACCATTATATTTTTTAAATTTTTTGAACTTATTTTTTTTTTAAATTCCTTTATGGGTTAAATAAAAATTGTTCCAAAACTGTCAGCAAGAATAACTACAAAAATGTCTCAAACGATGCAGAATTAAATACGGAAAAAGTTTGTTTTTTTTTTTCTAAAATTTACTTCATTATTCCACTGTAATAGTAAATAGTGTAAAAAATTTTTTAGTTTACACTTTTGCAAACTTTTAAATACAAATAGACCAAGTTAACGGTATTATATAAAAAAAATGTCAAACCCATTACCAAAATTTAGAAGTTTTGCACGAAATTCCTGGGCTATAAAAATAAAACAAAAGAATTTATTTCTGGCTTGAAAAAAAGTAGGTATAATATGATAGGTATTGTGAGTGTTTTAGTTGTTTTTTAATGACTTTTTTCTATTTCAATATACCTATTTTGTTTTTAGAAAATTGCCCCTCCTGCCCAAACGGGAGGAAATAGACCCAACTCCCGACCTAACGATTTTTTTCTTGTCTCAACTCAACCAACATGCTCTAGCTTTTTGACACACCTAAGGTGAGTCCCCCGCACTAACCTAAATACGTTTACGATACCTATTAGGTATCGTTTTTTAAGTAGGTAGGTACCTACCTATCTATCTACCTACCTACTTACCCTCCTAACTTTTTTATAATGAGGATATATATGTATTTATTTATTTCATAAAGAATAAGTGCTTTCTTTATGTAGTTAGGTAGTAAATACATACATATTAGGTATAATAATTCATAAGTAGAGGAACCATAAATATACTTTTAAATCAGATATAATTATTTGTAGCTACAGATACATATTTATGTTCCCTACTTTACTCGTAAAATTGATTCTAGGTAGCAATTATACAAAAAAAAATCTTGAAACCACACTACAAAATAAACACCCTGAAACTATAATGATCACCTTCCAAAAAACATATCAATATCCTAAAATCTGAAAGCATTCAATTTCAATGTCGCAAAAAATACCCCATCCACATAAAATGATGACCTACAAATACTATCAAAAGGTATTTGTAAGTTTGTTATAGATAATGCCAAAGAAAAAATACAACACAAAAAACCTCACAACAGCGCACCACAATGTATAAGGAAAAAATTATATTCCTTTCCTACATACCTACAAATGCATTCATAAACACTGCCTAATAAGAAGACAAAAAATACGACAGAAAAAACTCCACAGACAGCGCGCAGCCATACCCAAGAAAAAAAATGATGTTCCCTTTTCAACACACAAATACATTTAAAACAAAAAAAACTCCCTCTCCCAAAAAAGAGAAAGAGTTTGTTCGAAGGTGTTGAGGTTCGAGTATGAGCTTTATTATTTTTCATCTTTTTCGAAGTTACCGATCTTAGAATCTGAGTTCGAACTTTTGGGTGGAGGCCTCTTAAGCCTGAAAACAAGTTTATGCTCACGAATCGGAAAAAATTAAATGAGAAAAACATGCAATGACAATAAAGCAAAAAAAAAAATCTACTAGACTCCTTGATCCTGTATTTAATGACAAAAAATTAAGCGAAAAATGTAGATTTTTTTTTCTCATACCTAGATTACTGAGTCTTTTTTCAACCTCTGCAACAAGAATCGCACAGACATATACGCATATAAAATGAGGACAAAAAAAACTCGTTAAGAAGCACTTTTCTGCTCAGTGAAGAATAATAAATCCCAAAAAGGATATTTTCATGGAAAACTATTAATCTTAGATATACCTGGGTAGTATTAAAACACAAAGTGCAAAAGGATAACAAAAGTGCAGGTTCATAATAAAAATGCAAGTTTTACAAGCTCAATAAGGATGTTTCCATTTAACGTGAACCCACGGTATACCTAAGAGGGGAGTGTTTATTTTTATTTTTTTTTTTTAAATATAATATATGTAGTTCTTAATAATGAATGGATTTAGTGCACAAATACAAGTGCATTCACATCAAGGAATTAACGACAAGCATAATATGAAACTGTACACAGAGAGAATAAGGTTACAAAGTGAATTTCATTAATTTGATTTTTTTTTTTTTTTTCGTTTGAGACGAGACTGTCTGACTGTGTGTAATGAATGAGGTTGACGAAAGGATTAAAGTGTGAGAGTTCCAGACAGACTAGGCTGCATCGAATGTTTTCGCGGATTTGTGTCACTATAAGTATGGAAGCAAATTATACTAACATCACGTCGCATATTCAGATTTGCCGAAAAGCTTTGAGGGGTTGGCGCAAAAATCTAGGACTTTGCTTAGAGGCAGGACTTTTTTATGTTTTCTGCTTTACTACATTAAGGCTAACAAAAGTTTAGGAAAAAAAATACCATGAGATTTATATAATACAAAAAAAAAAAAAAAAAAAACAACACAAACATATATATGCCAGTAAGACCTGTAATGATGCATTACACCCTCTTCTCTACCGCCGCCGCCGTTAATCAAATTGCTTGCAAAGCAAACCCGAAACACCGTTAACATGGCTCTAGGAATGAGCATGAAATCAAAACAAGTACCCGCCAACACTCTCTACACCCCTGGTCATACTACCGCAGCCATCACTGACACCGTACATGAAAACACGAATACTTTTTCTGTGAAATTATAATTCACACTCTGTTTCAACCGAAATATATATAAGAGACAATGAATAAACAGAGGAAGATCGAGCTCTGCCATAGTAGAAAATAGTACCAATCCAAGAGTACTTCGTGAGACTCCCTTTTAAAAGACTTAAGCCGAAAACAGATGTGCAGCTTTTCCCCATGCAGCGAAATTAGAAATAGAGATATCATGCAGCAAAGGCTGCATGCAGAGCCTGGAATATGTCAGCCCTCATAAGAACCTGGTGTAAATTTATTTTCGCTGCATTGGAAAAAGCTGCACATCTGTTTTCGGCATTAGGCTCCAGAGTTGACAGTGGAAGCCCAGGTTTAAAGTAGTTAGTTAGTGATGTCTGCTATCTCAGACTGTAATTTAGTGACGTCTGCTATCTCAGATTGTAATTTAGTGACGTCTGCTATCCCAGATTGTAATTTAGTGACGTCTGCTATCTCAGATTGTAATTTAGTGACGTATCTCAGTCATATATTTGAATTATATAAAATTTGTTTCAAGAGTATATGAATTGCCGATTATATAAATATATATAAAGATATTGTAAAATATGAAAATTATGAAGACATTGTAAAGAAGACTCAAATATAAACATTGTAAAGAATGAAAACTATAAAGACACTGTAAAGCTAGTATTAATTATAGACATTGTTAATTAAGAGCCAGTTATTGGTGAATAAAGCTAAACCTCAAATACACTAAAGTTTGTTGCTTCTTTGGTAAAACCCTGGATCCGACGAGTAACCCCAGCCTATGACAAAAAGCATCTCACAGACCTAGGGAACTTAAGTGGTATATTTTATTTTTAATCATTAGGTAATTTTAATAATTTACCCAGTAGTCAGTAAAGTAATATAACAGTAAAAAAAAAAAAAAAAAAAAAAAACAACACAAAAATATATATGCCAGTAAGACCTAGGGTCTTATAAATTAGGCAATGTTAGAAGGAATAGAACGATAGGATAGATTTTTGTTAGCACAGTGGATTGAGAAATAAGGTTTTGATTATCTACCATTAAATCCCAGGGGTGGCGTTCAGTTGAGGGAAAGTAGAAAAGAATGCTGCCTAGACTGGGGCTCGAACCCACACACATCCAGGTTAGCAGTTAAGCACTACTTCCAATCCGGCGGGGCCACCCCCAGCGCAGTGTAATAATACAGTAACATTACAGTATCAATACAGTGAAAGTACGGTAATAATAAAGTTACCCTATAGTAAGAGTTCATTAACAGTACAGTAATAGTTAAGTAACAGTACATTAATAGTACAGTAACAGTACAGTAACACTAGGTACAGTAACAATACTGTAACATTACATTAACTGTAAATTAATAGTACAGTAACATTACAGTAAAATTACAGTAACAGTACAATAACAGTACAGTAATAGCACAGTATCAGTACAGAAACAATACAGTAACAGTACAGTAACAGTACATTGTTTGATCTCCGTGATAATCCTTGAGACCCAAATTCAGAGCGGTCTGTAGTCGCAAGAGATGAAATCCATCATCCGACCTTCATTTCTCAAGTTTCCTAACAGATTAATTGGCTTAAAACATTTTTTATCCAATAAACTAAATGATCTGATATATTAGACTACTATTAAGAGAAAACCATGAAACCAGAATAAGTGCCCTATTTCCCCAAATAAACATACATATATGTAAGTCATAAAAAAAACCCCTCTTAAAAAAAATAAAATAAAATATCATTTCTACTTACTTTGGATGATAGTTATATACTGAATTTCCCATCAGCGCATGCCAATGTCTAGGTCCTTTAAACCAAACTGGGAAATCACATCTTTCCGCTGGTGTAGGCTTCCGTAATGACATTATTCTTGACCCAACCTTGAATAAAGAATAAAAGCAAAAGAAAATTGATTTCACACATGACTGCAAATAAAAGGCATAAAAAAAGCTAAAGAATTTGGATGAAATCCAGAAATAAACTATCCTTATGTAGATACATAAGTATTTATACAAGCGACCCAAAAAAAAAAAAAAAAGGACATGAAAAATATATTATAATACGAGTATTACCGGAAGGAAGGAAAAGGAAAATTCTTCATTTCATCTTGAAGATGGATTTATACTCTTGTTGTTTTTTTTTTAGTTTCGTTTTGCCAGGATGTAAGGTTCTTTGCCTACAAACTGTATACCCTTTTGAACCTCTGTCATCCATTTAAAGCACGTTGATGCCATCACTTCGTATACAATATACATATAAATTTTATATCTTTCATTTGGATATACCATGGGGATAGTAACAATAAAATAAGAAAAATGACTTCACTCACAAAGTGACAACGCAAAAAACCTTACAAAAAGGATGTGTTACTATAACTATGTATAAGTGTACCTATAAGAAAATTCTCAGACCAAAGTGAATTGAAAAGAAAGGACACAAATAAGACCATTTCCTTATTTTCCTCCATACATCACATAAGCAACAATAGCATAGCCAAAACCCATTCATATAACGTACTTCTTCTTCTTCTTCTTTTCACTATGACTATTATTTCTTGTGACGACAATGACGTCGGACGGGACGGAATAAAATAAAAGGACTTTTGATCTGAATTGTTATAGAAAGGACGACCTATCAAATGCCATTGTATAAAGTAAAGTATACAAAAAAAGCTTAAACTATTTTCCAAAAAGAAAAAGCGTTTAAAGCTAGATGAAATCACTTTTCACAATATGCACTAAGTTTTATTCAAGTTGGTACTACATATTTATTTAAAATTAAGGATGTCGATCTATTACTTTTGAAAAGAGTATTTTAAGTGCTAAACTTAAAGAAGCCACCTTGTTGTATAGGTACTTTAGTTCAAAGGCTGACGTTTCACTTACTTATACAAATTAGGACAACGCGATTGAGCTTTTTAACAAACAGCAATATTATCTCTGTCTCGTTCATTTTTAAATGTCAAACTAAAATTCTTGGCACAATGACATTTTAGTGTTTGTTTTATTTTGGAGGCAAATAAATATTTGGAATTGTTATTTCCTTTTTTTTTTAGAAAATCTACAAGTAAAAATGTTTTTATATTTTATTTAAGATATTTTAATCTTTTTATGGCACAAAATAGCTAGATTTTTGTAATTAAAACTAGGCCGCCTTTTTCTTTTCTTTCCAATTTCATCAGTCATTGTGCCAAGTTTTTGCTGTCATCTGAAACTGACAATTCGGTAGAGATCTGTATTGGTTGTAATGCGACTTCTTTAACATCGTTTTTGACAAAATTAACAAATTTATATATGTAATTGGAAGAACAAAGTGTTATGTCAGTAGCACCTTTGTGAGCAGTGAAGCGCTTAATGGTCAATGAGGGTAAGACCAAATATATGCTATAATCAAGAAAGGCCAACAACGACGCCGGCCGGTGACGGTAAGGATTTTAGCCTCTAAGGCTATCCGCTTTCAACTCAGGCAATGATAACAGCGCTGCGATCAAATGAGATCTATAAAAAAAATTCAATAGGTGGCGCAACAGATCATGAAGAAAACCATGGCCTATTCTTGTGTGATGAGTGTCAAGTTAGCGATCGAAAAAGTATTATTTGGATAAATTAGTCGTGAATTAGTTCTGATAATTTCGAATTGGTCGTTCTATGTTTTCTATGTTTTTTTTTTTTTTTTTTGCTGCTTTGCTAAGTTGATATCAACGAAGCACCTCAAAAAGGGGTAAAAACGTCTAACTAGTAGCAGCCTGTGACGTAATGGTTAGTGCGTTGGACTGTCATCCCAGAGGTCTGGAGTTCAATACCAGCCGCTTCCAACTTCAGTTTTTTTCGGAGCTACTACCTCTTGACCTCTTGCGAGGAAGTGACAAATCCTCCAAGAGTATCTCTTGTCATAGAAAAGTGCCTCTCAAATTAGCCGTCCAGATTCGGCTATAAACTGTAGGTCACCTCCATTCCTGCAGACACGCACACAGGAATGGTTGAGAGTTGTAAGTCACTAGGCCCAGGTTCTTAATGAGCCGTCTGTGCCACCAAATATATTTATTTTTAACTAGCCGTTCAGAAGTTGTGACAATTTTAATTTAGTCGCGGAATGTTTTCTATGTTTTATTTTTTCGCTGATTTGCTAACTTGGTTTCAACTTATCGAAGCAGCATCGGGAAGAGGTATAACAACTTCTTATTGTAAATGTTTTTTACTGCTTTATAATTAGCCGTTTATTAGTCGTGAATTACATAGTTGTGATATCTTTGAATTTATCGCTCGATGTTTTCTATGTTTTTTTTGACCAAATTGTAAAATTTGGGTCAAGTTAGCGAAGCAGCCTCAAAACTTCTTACTGTGCTTTATAATTAGAAGTTTATAAGTCGTGAATAAGTTGTGACAGCTTTGGATTTGTCGCTCGATGTCTTCTATGTTTTCTATGTTTTTTTTTTTTTTTTTGTTTTTTTTTTTTGCACAATTGTTAAGCTGAGGAACCTCTGGAAAAGGGGTACAAACTTCTTATATTGAATGGTTTATTGCTTAATATTTTGCCGTTAGTCTTGAATTAGTTGAGACAATTTCAATTTTGTTGATTTTTCTATGCAAATTGTAAAGCAATAAACATTTTGATTACTCAAGTTTTAACCCATTTTCGACTAGTGCTGCTCAAACTTTATATAAAAAATAATTTAAAAAAACATAGAAAACATCGCATTCCAAAATTTAAATGGTCACAACTAATTCAGGATTGCTGAACTGCTAATTATTTAGCAATAAGCTTTTCGAAAAAATTCGAAATTATCATAATTAATTCACGACTAATTAACGGCTAATTTTCGATCGGCGAATTTTGTTTGACTAACTAGACACTCATTCGCGTATGCTTAACTGAAGGAATCAAGGAACCTACAATTTTATGAAGAATCCCAAAGGCTAAGATGAGAGGCACTTCCTGTTCCATACTAGGGAGCTTGTCGACTATCGAACTTTAATGAATGCATTCTACTTGCGTAATCGCCTAGCCAAGATACCGTTGACCCCTTTGAATACACGTAGTGTTGTTTTAGTAGTGTTGCTTTGTTTTCAATTTAAAGGTAAAAAACGCCTTAACATAAAATGTTCTCTACACAATTGTGCTAAAATTTTGTTTGGGAGATAATTTGGTTTTCAATGTATAGCAAAATAGTTTTTGCATCTCCTTCTCCAAAATGGCGGATAAATTGGGGGCTTTGAAGCCCTAAAACTTTTTTTTTTACATTTTCACTGATCCCTTTTACAGATCCATCAAAAAAAGTTTGTCATATGTAACATTTATAATTTTCAATAGACTTTATTATTTCTTTTCTACGAGAAGCTATGCGATACGAGAAGCGTTTGCGTGCAAGAAAAGTTTTCACATTCATGTATTAGTCCATTAAAATGTTTCAAAATTTTGGCCGACCTTGCATTTTGTACAGGACAAAGTTTTTTTTGATGGATCTGTAGGTGGGATCAGTGTGAGTGTAAAAACGAGTTTTGGGTTTGAAATACCCCCCCCCCCATTTGGCCACCATTTTGGAAAAGGGGGCGTAAAAAGGTCTTCGCGATATCTTGAGAACCATACATCGCACAAACAAAATTTTACCACATTTGTGTAGAGAATTAAGTTCTCTACAATTTATGTCAACATACTTTTTAACGTTAAAAATATATAATAGAAAAGCCCGAAGTAAATACCTATTACATTTTCTAGAAAAAAACATAAAAGATTCCAGGACCAAACTCTTACTTCACTCATTCTTTCATTTCGAATTAAAGAAAATTTCATGAAAAAAAAATTGATTAAGTTTTCTTTTTTTATCTACCTTATAATGAATAAAGTGATAAAAAAGAAAAAAAAAAACATGCATTATGTCCTTTGACGCAATGTAAATGTTTACCTATTTTTTTGAACTCGGCCTCTCTCGTTTCAAGGACTTGCGTCTTGTTATAACTAATTAGCGAACAGGGTAATTTTGTTTTCATTTTGTTCTTATATTAGGTACATATACCTTACCTATATCCATGTCCTTTATAAAAGTTATAAAAAAAAACACCTTCTTGTGTCTTAAAGGATGACGACGACGATGATGAAGAAAAGCTTTTAGCAAAGAGGACGATTTTCTTCTTTAATTTTTTTTAATGTTTATTTTCCCTATGTATGCAGCTGTTTGAATAGTTTTGTATGCGCTTTTTATTTTTGAAGAAGAAAAAAGTCATTGCACAAGCTGTAGTATACGAACAGTGTAAGGCAATTTAAAGAAAATTAATTTTATATGAGTGCAGAAATAAGAAGATTGAGAGAATAGACGAGCAAGAAGTAAGGCAAAGGTAGAGAATGAAAAAAGAAATTCAATAAAATTACAAACAAAACGACAAAAAGACCTACACAGAAAAAAAAAAAGATTTAAGAAGATCAAAAGGAAGTTAACTGTATTAAATTAGCAATTGGGTATAAATGGCAGGAAGGAGGCGATGGCAAGGAATACTATTTTTTTTTAAGACAACAAAAAAGGATAAAGCAGACAGGAAAGTTGGAAAAATGCAGTAAGTGGAGTGTAACCGTGTAGGTTTAAGATTTACAAAGTAATAGCAGAGTTAGTAAAAACAAGCAAGGACAATATAAGGAATTTAATTTCTCGTTTTTGCTTTGAGGTTAGTTGGATGCAAAAGAAAAAGAATATGCGTCTTATCCTGATGCACAAAGTAAAAGTATTTCAATGAAACTGAATGACTTAATCCAAAGCAAAAAACATTAACAAAATAAGCTTTTGAGAAAATTCGTTTTTTCTTGAAATTAGTAGTCAATGAAGCATTTACTTTATGCAATCTTAATAATGAAGGTTTTGAACGAAACAACACCATAAACTTGAGTGAGCTACCACCAAGTTTTATAGGCTGGAGTTATAGCTATTTCACGGTCACCAGGCCGATCATTAGACTCCCTTATAAGTTCCATTTTATTTGAACCATAGACTAAGTGCCGTGGCGTGATGGTTAGTGCGATGGACTATCATGCCGGAGGTCTAAGGTTCGATCCACAGCCTCGCCACCTATTTATTTAAAAGAAAAAACGGCTACTGCCTCTTGCGAGAAATTGACAAATCCTCCAGGAGTATCTTCTGTCACAGAAAAGTGCCACTCGTTAGCAGTTCATATTCGGCAATAAACTGTAGGTCCCCTCCATTCCTGCAGACACGCACACAGGAATGGTTGAGAGTTGTAAGTCACTAGGCCCTAGTTCTTCATGAGCTGTTGTGCCAACAAATTTAATTTTTTTTTTTTAACAGACAAAGTGCCTCCAGGCCAAGTGCATTACCGAATGTCACGTGATCATGTCGATCATGCGAAAGCTTTGCAACGAACACTTCGGGTGTGTTATCATACAAAAACCCTTTAAAATCATTAATCATATTAATTTTCGTAAACAAAAAGCTTTTTGGTGTTTCCAAACTGGAAGCTGGTGTATTCTATCGAATAAAAAATTGTCAGAAAACGGCTTGTCAGAAAGAAACTGAGAAAGTGATATGTACATATGTACGGAATGTAGGAATTTTATACACTCTACCCTGACTGGTCTGTCACACAATTTTGGCCCACGCTTTGTGTGTTGAAAAAAATTCCCATCTCAACTTTGACCTTTGGTTATTACCGATTTTCGAAATTTTTGAGAAATCACAAATTTGCATCGATGTACGATACAAACGCAAAGCTTGATGCAGAGCTTTATAAAGAAACAGGCGTGATTTCCTAAATTGTTTCAAAAGGCTTAAAATACAGGGGATGAGATGTCTTACACAAGAAAACATTTTTTTTTTTTGGGTTACAGATTCTCAGTGAAATTGTAGATAAGCACGGCTTATATTTCAACAAAGTCCTTAAATTTTCTTAAAAACATCAAAAGAAAGCTGGTAGGTACACCGAAATTCAGCTTTTCTTCAACTTTTCAATGTCTATCCAGAAATCAATTTAAAAGTTTATGGTGAAGTTTTGGCCTGGATATTTAATACCCTGTGTCAAAATATTAGCTTTCATCAGCCTTTGAAGAAAAAATTGAAATTCCGCTATGGCGCAAATGCGCTATAGCTTCTTGCGCCTATTATACAGTAAAGTGATCTTTTGAGTTAATGTATCAGCACACTATTTTTAGCTAAATCATTTCTTTGATAATAATAAAGCGTCCACGGCATTCTAAGATACAATTTTCTTTGAAAATTTGACTTTTCGAACTTTTGTTTCTTCAAAACTTTGTTTTATTGGAAATTATTTTGTTTCTCGAACCTTTGCTTTTCAAAACATTGGAAACTCTGGCGAGTTCTTCAGAGGAAGATACCACCTTTGCGCCTTTGGTGGAACGGACAAGTCAATAGTAACACTTTCAAATTTGGAGGCAGCCTATAGACTCAGCTGGCACGAGTCTAACTAGTACTCGGTACCAAATTGACAGGATTAAGCCTTAGTACTTGTGTGAAGAAATGAGTTGATACCGATTTGAGTACTAACTTTAGGACTAGTACCGGTACTAGCGTTAAGACTGTGTGAAGAAATTGGCTGTTATCCATTTTTGTGTGCGTGTTGATGGCAGAAATGGAGGGAACCTAAAGTATTCTGTCGAATCTAAGCGGCAAAGTTGAGAAACACTTATTTATGACAAGAGTTACTCTTGGAGGATTTGTGACTTCCTTGCAAGTGGCAGAAACCATGAGAAAAACATGAAAAATATTTCTGTTTTTAGGTGAAAGAGCCTGGGAATCGAACCCATCAGGACTATTGGTTATACATATTTACATCAGATACGTCAGACATAACAAAACTACAAGAAGTAGATACTGATGAAATAGGTAGGTAATATTGCGCGCCTTTTGTTCATCAGAAACCGCTTAAGTTCGTTAGAGCTGATACATCGCTAAAAATAAATTGACATCGGGTAAGAGTTCGATGTTATAGCATGGTGCAATCAAAGATAAGTTGATCATGGATTTGAAAAAATAAATGGAATTCCGACGCGTTAATTGACAACATCCTCTTCTAACGAACAATTTCAAAGAATTAATCAGAGAATTTATTCGTAATATTACGAAAAAACAGTTGGAACAGACTGAAAATATATGAGATAAGGGAACCTAATTTCAATGTAAAGTATCTAACACTTATAAATAAATAAATAAATTTGATGGCACAACAGCTCATGAAGAACTAGGGCCTAGTGACTTACAACTCTCAACCATTTCTGTGTGCGTGTCTGCAGGAATGGAGGGGACCTACAGTTTATTGCCGAATCTGAACGGCTAACGAGCAGCACTTTTCTGTGACAGGAGATACTCTTGCAGGGTTTGTCAATTCCTCGCAAGAGGCAGTAGCCGTTTTTTCTTTTTAAATAAATAGGTGGCGAGGCTGGGGATCGAACCTTAGACCTCCGGCATGACAGTCCATCGCACTAACCACCACGCCACGGCTACTACTAACACTTAATTTGACGGAATTTATATTAAGTTCACATTAAATCTTTTAGTACACACCCTATAATTATTTTTGAATCACTGAAGACAGTATTATGTCGTAACATAAATACATAATTGTGCTTTCAAAGCTACATATATCTAGTGGCAAAGCCATATTGTTTCATTCGAATTCCTTCCTTGATTAAAAACTGTCTCGACTTATGCTTTCAGAAACTTGTTTCATAGTCCCAAGCACATATTATAAAAATATTCCACCACTTTCATCATTAAATTTCCATTGAAATTCCTCTCTGCTTCTCAACTAGGTATCTAGTATATAGCTACTATGATAATGATCATCTCATTACAACGGTACGGTACATGCAATATGCAAACATTTTACCACTTCAATCAAACGGTGACACACAACTAAAACTACAACTACTGCAACAACAAAAAACAGGACATTGTCCTCAATTTTCTCAAAATAGCGACACGATTTGAAAAGCTTTTTAATGTAAACCGGACCATGTCTCTTCGTTTATATTAAACATTATTAAAGTTTAAGTGTTTGTGTGTGTGTTTTATCATGGTGATGTCATAGCATGGACAAGACATAAGTATATAGATATGGGAAATATATATAAAAGAGGGAAAACAAATTTTCTAGTTGGTAAGGTACCTAACAACTGCTAACTCTGTCCTTAAACGTATACCTAGGTACTTCACATCCTGATGATGACAATAGAAACGATATACGAAAAAAAATTACAAGAGGGAAAACACATTTTAAGCTTTATTACTCCAATATACTTGTAGAATAACGGACAAAAGGAAGTATAGGTAAGTTAACCTAAAATATATATTGCTAGGGAAAAGATCTGCTTATGGATGTATATAGTAGTTATAATCCTTACCTCAGCACTATCAAGTCCATTACACGTTGCGTCTCCTGATTGCGCCAATTTATATTCGGCATCCTTTGAACTTAGCATTCCAGGACCACCTGCAAAATAATAATAATAACAATATAATCATCTCTTCACTATCAACATCCACACGCATCTAGCTCAGCTCCACTCTCCACTCTCGTCCATCTATTTGAAATGAATTCTCGCCCAATCCTGGCTTTAGTTTGAGGAAGTCCTCAAACTTAATGTCCTTGTCGACAGGAATTTATACCAACCTACGTGTACCTATGTACATATATTTACAATCAGGCCAAGCACCTAAACACAAAGAATATGACTAAACCAGGCCAGACCAGACCAGACCAGCCTTTTGCAATTTGTGGTTTTATCTCTTAACCAAAAAGAGGTTGGACGAAGTTTGAGTGTCCTTACCACACGTAGTATATAGGTAAATTGAAGGTACATATACTGTGGAGAGTGCATGATATCGTTATGATATTAATTATAATTGCTATTATTATTTTAATTAAGCTTAACGAGTGTATGTCGACGATGCGATGAGATGAGACGAGAATACAGTTCAGGACATTCTCTTAAGGTAACCGAACACATCAAACACACACACACACACGCAAAAAACTTACCCATTAGTGATGAAATTTTTTCATAGACAAAACATCTGTAACGTTCTTCGTTGGATATCGCATGATGATGTGACACCAGACCGACCAAATATCTTGAATTACCATCCTTCCATGTGGCCAGGCACGTTAGCTCTTCAACTATTTAAAGAGGATTAATTTTTATCATACACATTTTGGCCAAAGGCAGATTGGATATAATTAAAGTGTGTATTATGAAATGTTTACCTGTACTTTCGGTGCCTTGAACATCATGACAAGCTTGAAAACTCAACAATAATCGACTATCTTCGGTACAACTTTCGATGTTGGAAACAGGATTTTTACACTCGCCATGACCACGATTATAGGTAAAGACAAATGGCCCTTAAAAAAAAAAAAAAAAAATACATATTAATTATAAGAAATATTTTAACAAAATAAAAATACCTTTTAAAGGACACTTGACAGGCTCAGCATTTTCTCTGAATAAACTATAAAGCAATGCATCACCAGGTATTTGATCGCAGAGGTTCTGTAACGTTTCACGGCCCTTACAAAAATCTGGGGGACATAAAGTGTGAAAAAGTACGAAAAACAAAGAAACGAGATTAATGCACAATTTACAAGGATTTTTATTCGAAGGACATAAAATAAAAAATAAAATAATACATATATAGAAAAATAAACATAAATGAAACTAACATTTGCTAACACAAAAATAAAAAAACAGGATAACTTATTAATTAGGGAGCTTAAAGTATTTATAATTGGAAGAAAATCTAGGTTTATTTTCACGATTTGAAGTGTAATCTTTTGACGTAGATGCTCGGTGTTGATATTTCTTTTTTTTGCCAGATATATAAAAATACTAAATCGCAATATAGTGCATAAGTAGTGCTACACTGAGGGAAAAATGTATGGACTCAGTACAAAGACGTTTATGAAAAAACTATGCACGTTGGTCGTCGATACAAACTCACCACACGTTGCTTGTGCCTAGCACAAAACTTTGTGTGATGATTTAAAATTTTCAGGTGAATGGTTTGCGGATTTTAAATATTTATGTATTCATTACATATAGAACCATAGTCAATAAATAAACATGAACTAATCGGAGATAACTGACAGATATCTTTGTAATAGGTCCACAGAATTATTTATTATGGGCACAGCATTGCTAATAAAAGAATGTAGTCAATAAACATGTCAAAATGTAATGAGTACAAAAGTTATGTGTGCAGAAATCTGTGCTATGGATTTTTTTTTGCTGAGTACATACTTTTTCACTCAGAGTAACTTGATATGTACATATACATCATATAGGGTGGGCCATTTAAACCTTTGGCATCTGGCAACCCTGTAATTTCTTTTTTCAGATCGGCTTTATGACAGCCCGCGATCGAAGCGTCGGTCCAAGTGAATTCATGTCATGGTACAGCACACGTCACCACAATGTGCTGTTATCGATCAGCTTAACATTCAAAAAATGGTATTCAATTGTGAGAACGCAAAGTTAAAAACATCGAACGAGGGCCTTCCGGCCACAAACCTAAGCATTTACACCAAAAATTTGTCACCAACGCCAATCTTGGTAATACCAGTCATAAAGAATGATACATCCGAGGCGGTCTAATAAGAACGTTGAGGCTGTACATGTACAGGCCAGCGGCGCGGCGTTGAGGATTACCTTGAACATCAGGTCGTCACCTTGCTTAGATTATGCGAATTTTTGAACATCCTGAAGGTTTAAATGGTGAAAGGTTTATATCACATAAATTTGACACATACATTTTTTTTGGCAAATCAATACATACATGATATATAGCCGCTGGGACTTAAAGTGTAGTGAAGAATCTAACATTGTCAAATTATCTTCGATTCCAACCGACCACTTTGACGAGGAAATTGCGAGAAAATATTGAAGATCCATGGCCAGAATTTGGGCAACACATTGGTGGTGTTTTAAAAATTCTGTACAAGACTGTGGAGATGCTTAAAGCCGAGCCTATTTTTCACTCAATTAGTTTATGAACAAGGTTTTGGAGTGAGAAAAATTTACAAAAAAGTACTCTGTTTCACTGATTGTTGGTGCTACATTTTAGCCGATAATATTTGTATATGAGTGAATTTTACTAAAACAGCAGTATTCATTCGGATAAAATAGCAAACGAGACTACATCAAGACATTCAATTATTAAATTACCTACTAGTTATAAAAACGTTGTTCAAAATATTGAACCGTGGTTCAGCAAATTTTAAATTACGTATACTCTTTTCGGCAGATTAACAGAAGTCCAACGATAGTTCAAAGGTTCAATTATGTAATAATAGACAGTTTTGCGCTTGAACCATCAACCGTTTGGAAATCAGTTATTCCGTCGAAATCGGTTAGTTAAAATTGCTGAACTACGGATAAGATATTTGTACAATTGGCCATAAACAAAATTCAACATTACCAAAATTTGATTGGGCTACAGAAAATGTAGATTTGAAAAATTATCGGTAAGCTGGTTTTCATTTTCTTAGTTCGAAGCCATATTCATAAGGAACACCACTTGAGGTGCAACAAAAACTGACTTCATTTGGTAGGAACAATTACCTTTTGTATTGTTAACAGATTTAATTAAAATAAAAGCATTTTCGATGTTTAATTTTAAGCATCGGTAAATTTACTTACTCACATTTAATTCAATATAATCAGGCAACTGTCCAAAAAAAAAAGAGTTAAGAGCTTTTATCAGACTTCTTTTTCTTGGACAATGCAAGAATCTTCAGAGCGTCATTATTTAAATATTTATTAATTATTTCATATCGTGTGAAAATATAAATGAATCAACATTTTTCCGAAAATGGACGAATTGAATGTCGGTTTTGCGTATTTGTAGACGTATGAACCTTGAATAATGTAACGTGTGTGAAGTTAGCCGTAGCATCACCGCCATTTTTGATTATCATATAAAAAAATATATGCGTGCTGCATACTTAAAATACCGTACTCAGCATCAGATGGGTCTTAGAGGCTAGTAACTATTTTTGATTTTCAGAAAATATATTCTGGATTCTGCTAAAGTTTCTGCCATTGTATCAAAAAAAATTGTAACGTGAAAAAAAACGTCGCATATTTTGAAATCTTATTTTTTTTGTTTTCTTAAAAAAACTAAGTTGTTAAATTTAAACAAAAAAAAATCCATAGTATGCAAACTTCAAGAGGTGCAAAATTTATTTTCGACCGTAAAAATTAAAAATACGAAGTGTTTTTTTTTTTTGCACTTGACAGTAGGTACCTACATACCTTTAGTTCTTTTTCTTTTTTGTAGAAAATCGTAATTTTGAAAAAAAATTTCAGCTGTATAAAATTTACAAATTTGCAAATTTTGTCTTAATATTTACGACACAGCTTTTTTTTACGAAAATCGAAAATGGCGGTAAAAACTTATTCCAAAAGAATATCATCAAGAAGTGTCAAATCACAAGATTCTTGAGGGAAATGATTCATAAAGGGAAATTGTGCCTTTAACTTCGCTTTAAATACGATATTTTTGGCTAATTGACATACCAATTGAACCAAAAATGTATCACAATTCTAGATGATTTAGAGGTTCTCATTTTGGAAGCAAATTTTTAGAAATTGGTAACGTCGTTGAAGAATTCATGTCATCATTATAAGATTGCGAAGATGACTGAGTGAGTAATACTGACAATTTGCGATTTGTCCAATGGTTTAACAGCCTTTAAGGAAATTGATTGGCAGTCAATGCTATGTTAAATATGTTAAGATCATTGACCGAAGTACACGCAGCTTGGAACGAGTTTGTTAATCTATTACCAACGACATTTTCTCTCAAAATTTGATTGGTCTCAATTATACAAATTGATTGAACTTTTTTGTGATTTTTTTTACATAACTTAATATCAAAGAAAAATTCATAAATATACCATAACCTAAATTTTTCTTCCAATTAAAGGTTTTTTTTTTTTTTTTTAATAAACATACATAAATCAGAAAATAACACTAAAAATAAAAAATTATTATTCAACTAACTACAAGAGAGTATATCGATAAATAAGAAAAAAAATAGGAAAGAAGAAAAGAGAACATAAGCACGTATTCAATCAAAAAGTCAGTATACGAGTTCAGTATTAATGGCTTATTTTTCTACTTTTTTAATTTGCAATTGTATTAAAAGAATTTCTTTTTTTTTAACAAAATATCCATACAATTAATTCAAGTCATTAACAAAATTAAAAAAAAAAGTAATAATAAAACTATAACACTGTATCCGTGTGTACTAGTAAACAGTAATGGCTCACAGTCTGGTTTTATTGGTATTATTTGCATTTTATTCAATTTACCAGCGCAGAATATAATTTTCGTTTTTTTTTTATTTGCATGTTGAAGTCCCTTTTTGAAAGGGGCTTCCGATTCTGACAAACAAAACTATATTTAAATAATAATTAAAAATTCATTTCAGCTCAGCGTACCGTGCTTATACATATATACGATACGATGTTTAACATTAAATACATACCTATAAGAAATTAAAATTAAAAAAAAAAAAAATATTTATAACTACAGATACTTTTGTATCTGTTTAAAAATTCCAACCTCTTCGTGTTGGCTGAATTCGCTTAAATGAATTACACACTGAAACTCACAAGTACAATGCAAGAGTATACTCTACGTCTACGTTATCCATATACTTCAATCCTTGTTCGCATATCCTGTGCGTGAAGCCAAAATGCCAATGGTAAACGGAATGATAATAATTTATTATGTATTAATTATTGCATTTTTTTTATTGTTTTTTTTTTTTTTTTTTTTTTACCCTGTGCAACGAATTGATTATGTTATTGTTGTTTTGTCGAATTTAATGGGAATGTTTATGTGTACCTATAAGTGTTATATTTTTTTCCTGTTGAGGGTTTTTATTTTAATGTCTGAATTTTTTTTTTGTGTATGAATAATACAAGGCATGATTAAAGGTCGCACGATCTTATACTAGTTCATATTTTTAAATTAATGAATTAAAAGAAAATGCACGACTTGGTCGCAAAAACTTCCTCTTATGATTTCAGTTGAATTGAATTTTAAAATAATTTATTATAGGTGTTTGATACTAAAATAAATTAGAGGAAATATGGTCAGGAATCATGAAAGCTATTTTTAAAACTGCTAAAATACTCTTAAAAATGTCTTGAATAGGAAATTTAATTTTCCATACTTTTTTTTGAATTTCAAGAGTGCGAAAAATCAGAGTTATGACCCACGACGAACTACCTCTCGAATGAAAACAAAATTGGGGGTGTTACAAACTGCTGGGTCACCCATAAAAACTTCCAATTGCATTTTCTTACTAAGTACATATTAAAATCCCATGAGGGATTTCTATAAATAGAAAAATCAAATTACATTAAAGGCTTTTCTCTTTACAAAACCAGTGGTTGCATATCCGAATAATAATTTATAGCTATTGCAAAAAAAAAAAAAAAACTCCGGTTTCATACTCAGATTATACAGGGTGTCACGCGTTCGACGATGCAGATGAAAACTATGGGTTCCGGTCAATTTAAGTCGAAAAACACAAGAGGTAATTTTCTCGATTTTTCTACCATTTCGACTTGTAACGGATCTTATGATTTTTGGTCTCGTGTCTTTAAGTGGCTCTAACTTTGTCAAACTGCAACCAATTCATGAATTTTTTCTCTGTGATATTTTAAGGATGCTTTTTGACTGGTATTATTTTTTTTCGTAAAAACACGTAGTATCATTTTTACTTTAGAAAGCCAAATTTATTCTCTTAAGAAAACTTGACATTTTTTTTTACCAAAAAATACGTTTAAAATTATTTACAAAATAAAACCAAATAAAGAAAATTCAAGAAAATTTGAATCCTTAACGGTTTTTCATAATTTATTATTTACCTTTGGTTCTTTTTCATGCATAGACGTAGTTTTCTCTTTTTTAATTTTATTTTTTAATAATTTTAAATGTATTGGTGAAAAAAAAATCAAATATTTTTAAGAAAATAAATTGGGGTTTCAAAATAAAAAAGAAAAAAATGTACTTAATAACATATTTTTGTGAAAAAAAGTAATACCAAAGCCAAAAAAACAACCTAAAAATGCCAAAAAATGGGTTCTATAATAAATTTGGGAAAAAATCAGCATAGAGAAAAATTGTAGGGTGGGTAAAAAGTCGTAACTGTTTTTGTGTAAATACAAAAATAAAAATAAAAATTGGTTGCAGTTTGGCAAAGTTAGAGCCAGTTAAAAAAAAAAAACGAGACCAAAAATCAGAAAAACCATTATTAGTCGAAAAAGAAGCGAAAATGGCAAAATTACCTCTTAAGTTTTTCGACTTAAAATTACCTTAGAAACCCAAAGTTTTTATCTGCATTGTATACCGCGGGACACCCTGTATATTTATTTCAAAAGCTAAAAAAAAAAAAAATAATCAACCAAACCGGAGTGTAAGGTTGGCGTCGCAAGTACCTGATTTCTCCTAAGGTAATTTTCTTAAAAAAATAAAGAAAATATTCCTAGTGAAAAAAAATGGAACAATATATTTTATTAGAATAAAATAAAAAAAAACAATATATATTTGATGAGAATAAAAAAAGATTATTTATGTGCGGTTTTAAATTTGCACAAACATTAAAGATTTTATAAAGTTCTATCTTCTATAATATTTTGTTCATACGAATGTTATCAAGTAATTATAAAATTTTATTCAAATTATTTAATTTCGATTCGGAATAGAATTTTTAAGATATTTCACGTCGACATGCGACGTTTAACATAGAAAATTTAAATTTTCACCGGAATCGAAACGAATTGACGAAAACCATTCACAGACATACATTACATAAGTGTATGCGGTTTTTTTTTGTCAATTCTCCTGATTTATCATCGTCGTCGTTTCGATTTAAGAATTTTCACATATCCATTAACTTGCCCTTATACTGCAAAAAAATCAAAAATACATATTATATAAGACTTTATACCATACAGCCATACATATGTATGTTTTTTTTTTTTTGCCTATAGAATTTTTAATTTCATATTCAGACAGTTCTGATATCCAACTACAAAAGGTATGTTAAATTGGCTGCGTGTCAGAGGCGGAATGATTTTTGGGTTGTTGGTAAAATTTGCGGTTTAATTAAAACATTGAAGAGTAAAATACAGAAACAAAAAAAAAATAAATAATATTCATAATACGTTTTGGATTTTTAATTAACAAAACTGCAATTGAGTAAGGAACTCTTTTTATCCCGCCGCGCCGCTGGCGCTGGCGCTGCCGCCAATGGCCGATGTTATTTCGTGCGGAAGTACTATAGCTTTTGTGCGGATACAGGTTAAAATAGGGATTTGCATAAATAAAAAATGAAGTGTCTTTAAATGGCAGGAATATTAAATGTTGGAAAAAAAAATAGTTGTTCTACTGCTGCTGTAAATTATTAATCTGATTTTGATCAGTGGGAGAATTATTAATCTTTTTTTTTTAGTGCCGACAATGACTTAAATCGTTAAATTTGAACACATAAATAATTATTTTATCCTTTTTAATATTAAAAACATAAATATGCATTTGATGGAGGATTTATTTTTAGTTTTTGATTTAACGAAAGCAAAATAGGAGAGAGTTAGGATTTTTTAGATTGGAGGAACATTTAAAAAAAAAGTTACTTTTGGCATTCATTTTATTCGTCCTTGTTGCTTTTTTGTTATAAAAAAAAACATCTAATTTGTAGTTGTCTTTAAATATGTCATGTCATGCCAGTAGTCATATTTTCAAGTTAACCAAAAAGACGTTTCTTTACGATTCTGTTTTTTGTGAAATCTTATTACCAACTTCGCATTTTGAAAAATTGGACATTTTTAACTTTTCTTTAAAGATCTCAAAAACGTAGTCTAAGGGCCAGTTGTACAACCGAGGTGCAAATAGTGATCCGTGGTTCAGCAATTTTAATTCGCCGATTTCAGCGGATTCTAGGTTCAAGTGTGTGATAATAGCCAAATGCATGCCTTAACCATCATCAAACCGCCGGAATCGGTGAATCAAAATTCCCGATCCACGATTGTGTAACTGGCACTTAAGCTCTAAAGTCCGCTGATGGTTACGAGCAAATACACATTTTTGCGCAGAAAATTAAAAAAAAAATAATAAAACATCGAAGAGTGGTGGACTGCATGTAGCACTTGAGTATGCCGGCCTACATAAAAACTTAAGTTACGAAATTTCGCTACAAGTGTCTGTTTAAGCTACTAATGACACTAAAAATTATATTTAAATAAATTTCACAGTAAAGATATTTCATATTTGTTATTGGTTTATTTCTGCCAGAATGTGCCGATACTCCCCTATTGCATTTATTTAATTACTAATGCAAATACATATGTGATTTGGCTTTAAAAAAAATCAAATGGGAAAATTAATGATTTGATATTTTTAATCAATTTTTTATAACTTCCATTGTGCGATGATTTGTGCATGTGAATTTCTGAGAAGTGTTATTCATGCACACATAGTTATTTTAATTAAATATTCAGCACATAAATATTTCGTTTCTATACTTATTTAATGGAACAACATTAAATGAGAAAATAAAAAAAAACATGTTTTGTTTGCTTTTGGGAGTACAAGGCCCCCACTACTCCCCCGACAGACTTTCAGAATAATACTCAACTCACAACTATTGAGAGGTAATTTTCCAAGAAGAGAGATACTTTTGGAGTTCTCAAATTCTCGCAAAACGCAGTTCCCGCGAGAAAAAAAAGTGGATTGCACAAACTTGCTCTTGTAGTTAAAAACTATAATGTGATGGTATCTTTAACGAAAAAAATGTTAAAAAAGTTAAAAGTCCTAAAAATAATAATTTTGTTTGATGTTTTTTTTTTCGTTTAAAAAATGTATTTTCAAAAATGTTTAAATGCAAAATTGTTTGAACTACTCAGAAGCACCAAATAGAAAAATTTTAACAAAATCGGTCGACCTATTTAGAAGATATAGGTGAATACCCAGAAAATAAGGCATTTTTCCTCGAAAAACATCAAATCCCTATTTCCACAATGCGAATTTTTTGGGAAAAAACCTGAATCGCAGTTTTCTTAAAATTATTTCGGTCATTATATGTAAGAAGTTTAATCAAAATCGTTGGAGCGGTTTTTGAGAAAATTTGAAAAAACCGAAATAATTGTTTGGCAGCTTCCTGTTCTAGATGAGCTAAATCAAAAACAATAATTTCCCCTCTAGGAAATCACAAAATAACGTGATCTTTAAAGAAAAGTTAAAAATGTCCATTTTTTCAAAATGCGAAGTTGGTAATAAGATTTCACAAAAAACAGAATCGGAAAGAAACGTCTTTTTGGTTAACTTGAAAATATGACTACTGGCATGACATGACATATTTAAAGACAACTATAAATTAGATGTTTTTTTTTTATAAAAAAAAAACAACAAGGACGAATAAAATGAATGCCAAAAGTAACTTTTTTTTTTAAATGTTCCTCCAATCTAAAAAATCCTAACTCTCCCCTATTTTGCTTTCGTTAAATCAAAAACTAAAAATAAATCCTCCATCAAATGCATATTTATGTTTTTAATATTAAAAAGGATAAAATAATTATTTATGTGTTCAAATTTAACGATTTAAGTCATTGAGCTCACTGATGCGATGATTTGGCCCCAAGTTTGGAGAAAACTGGTGCACGTATTTCGGCTGTAGCCTATAGCCCAAATTACACTGGACGTACGGACTCTCAGTAGTACCTACAGACCGACGCGACGGACGGCATGATGAAAATCTTTTTTTTGGACTTCTCCACCATTTAAGTGTCAATTTTGATTACAACCTCGACATATTTTTTTACACGAAACTTGCCCTACAGAGCAAGTAGGAAATAAGTTCCGAGTTGGCAGATGTTTGGATTCTATCACAAACTTTCGTCGTAAAAGTCCTACACTCTAAACTTAATTGAAATCATATGGATTTAAGCGAAGGACACAATAAATCTTAACTTTTAGCTTCTAAAGCCTAATTTATCTGGATGTTTAAAACAGATAAATCAATAACAATTTGTATATCCAATGTGTAGATTGTTAAAAATCAATTAAAAACCAGTAATTATTAAGTAGATCAAAGGATAAACTCTTTTTACGAATTCAGCATATTGTAAGCTATGTATATTAAAACATCTGAAAAAGTTATGCAGGGTGGTTTCGTTAAAAAAAAAAAATGGATTTTCAGCTGATTTTTATCTCGCAAATTCATATTTTGCAATCCATTTTTTTTTTTGCATTTAATTGTGTGGCAAGTTTTTATTTCGCAATGTTATTATTTCACAAAATCATAATTTCGCAAATTTCTTATTGCAATTTTGATATCCCATTTCATTTGTTTGGCATTATATTACTTCGCTAGATTATTATATCCTATATCAATATTTTGCATTATTATTTCTCGATAGTTATTTCGCGAAATTTATAATTGAAAGATTTTAAATTTAAAAAAAAAACCACTAAAGAGAGCTTGCACCAATTTTTATAGACTGGAGTTTGGGGTAGAAAAAAAAAAAAACGACGAGAGAACTTTTGCGAAATTATCGTTTCGCGGGTTAATTCAACCCAACAAAACTAAAATTCGGGATTTTAATATTTTCTGGTGACTCTTTGTATTATCAACAAGTATTATTCAAATTAAAAACAATTTTCAAAAAAACAAACGAACGCTTTTTACCATTTATTAGATTTTATATAATTTGCCTGAAGAAGGTTGTAAAATCACCCGAAATGTAGTCAATTTTTTTAACAAATGGTCACAAAAATAGGAAATAATTTGAGTATCTATACTTTATATATTTTAACATTTTAAGGCAATTAAAAATTTCAAGACCTATCAAAAATCAAGACATACAATTATCTCTTGTGGAACTATGAGAACAAGAATATACTTTGCGAACACAGAAACAAATGTGTACATAAAAAAAGGTAAGCCTTCACGACTTTTTGCAAATAGTGTGTCAAAAAGTGTAAAAGTGAAAAAAGAAAACATGCTCTCGAGATGCTTGTGTGCGAAAAAATTGTGTTTTATTTTTCAAAATTATAAGATATGACATATCACGCGTTTTTTCCCACACATCACTCACACAGGAATCTCTAGGGCATGTTTTTGTGTTTCACTTTTTAACTTTCAAACCAAATTCAAGACTTTTTGCAAAAATTGGGAGAGCGAAAAACAAAATCCTGCGCTAGAGATGCCTGTGTGCGAAAAAGCGTACGAAAGAAGTGTTTGATTTGCTATTTCAGATTGAATTTACAGATTATTTTCCACTTTTTACTTTTTTCAAAAAGTTTTGAATGTAGTTAAGTATTCAGTCAATTGATTGTAGTGAGGTCTTAAGGTTTTATTGGAACTTGTATTGTTTTGCCTGCTATGAATTTACCAATAAAACGCTGCACCTGAAATGTTGGCTGACAAAGGGGCCAGTTATATGGATCAGTAAGAGGCATCAGTGAAAATGGAACCAAATAAAACTAATTCTGTCTATATGTATGTTCAAAAGTACATCAACAGGCATGCTCAGTCAGTCAGTATTTTGACAGAAAAACATTTTGCTGAGGAATCCTGTTCATGTAACACAGATTGCTTTGTCCTTCGACTCTGAAATCTCATTTGTCTGAACTAGCCTAGTGGCCGTAATTTTGTTATAAAGCCTTAACTACATAAGCCACTTTTTGCAAAATTACAAAAGTAAAAATATTTTTTTCCAGCTACCCCAGTTGTTTTGTGAAAAATAATATATACATTTTATTTTTAAACCAAAATTTAAGCTTTCTGCATCATTTTTATAAGTTTTCCTGTGAGAAACAATATCCTAAAATGAGTTTGAAAATTTTCACTTTTGTACTTTTTCACTTTTTAGGTTTATGTAGTTAAGGCTTAATATTGTTTTAATAAATAAATAAAAATATTTTGAAGTAGTAATGGAAACTTTTGGGGATAGAAACAACATGAAAACATAGTTTTTCTTTCGTTCAATAGAGCTTTTTTCCAAATAGCAATACATCCAACTCTCGTTTTTTATCCACAAACTTCAAAATCATCACTTTGTGGCAACTGACATTTGTTTAAATATTTTTGAAATTAAACCCTTACGGCCCTCCTTTTGATCCGCCACTGATGTAGTTTGAGATATGATTGCATTTATAAGACCTCAGGTTTGACAAGCATATCTGCACCTAGTTAAAACTTATATTAGTAGGTGCGTTTTATTGGTACTTCATAGCTAGCGCATCAATACAAATTCAATAAAACGCTACATCAATTTTTTCTCCACTCTTTGTTATGTGGCTGTGTTCATAGCCTTTTGTGGGTGAAAAACAATCTACGTTACCGACATTTAAGCTGGAAGTCCACACTCTTTGTTCTACTTTTATATTCCTGCATGTTACAAGCTCATTTCACATCGACTAAATTTTTTTTCCAGCAAAACGTTGATTAAAAATTAAATTTCGAAAAAAACTTAAAAAAAAAACTCGCCAAATATAATTTTTTCATTTCAGACTTTAAGATCAACTGATCTATGGCAGGAAGTCAAATACTAAGAACGTTTTCGAATCGATAGATGGCTTGGGGAATACCATACCCCGACATACGGCCGGACATTTTTGTCGCTTAAGGTAAAAAATTGATGACGTCCGCTGAAGCGCAGAAAGAGATATTTCCCTAGGTTTTTGAGCAAATTAAAATATCACCCTGGTAAAAGCGAATATAACATACATTCCTTCTAAAATTAAAACTCTGGATATGCAATATTTGAAACCAAATCCTATTCCGCGGCTATATGGTGCATTCAGTTAAAATCAAATATTGATTTTTGTTTAATGTATTTTATTATTGCTGCTACCGATGGCTTTTCGTCGCAAGTCATCCATCCTTATGCGTATTGGTTGGTTGAAATTAATATTTGCCATCAGGATACATACATATCAATGTTGATGAAGGGAGAACGTATGAAATATTTTCAATTTCGTGTCCTTTGCTATATTTCAACCAAATAAAACGCACACTCACATACAAAAACTAACAAATACACATTTATTTGTTCGCAGCAAATAGCAATAATAATAATAATAATAAAGAAATACCTAGACTGTATATGAGGATTTCCAAAAAAGGACATTCGGAACTGTGCGACTATATACGACATAATGTACATACAAAAACTTATAGACATACCCACGGTAAGTTGCCATAAAATGACATGTCGGAAATTACAACTCGGAATGCACAATTATGAAATACCAAAGTTTTCAGATGAAATAAGGGTTTTATGAACAAAATAAAAAAAAAAAAGGATTCAAAAGAGGACCGAGATGAAAATCACTAATTACTTGGTTTGCATAGATGAATATGTTTTACCTACACAAATCAACTATATCTATAGGATTTGCGGTTATTATTTGAGGTCGATGTTGTGTGGATAGTGGCTCATTTGGCTTGAGGGTAAACTGACTTGATCTATACACAAACCACAAAGTATAGATTTATTAATAGAAATAGCTGAAATTCAAAATATTCAATTATACAATCTCATTTCAGATGAAAATCATTAAAATGTAGGTATTCCAAACTCATATAGAGTGCATCAGGCAACGACAGTATAGCAGCTTTGTTGATGGTAATGCCTGTGGGTGTGATTTCAGAAAATATATTTAATATGCATTCAATAAAGAACCCTTATAGGTTACTCGTCGTCGTCAGTCGTGGGTAAACTGAAACTGAAAACAAACAGACATTTGAATGGGGATCAAACCAGACAGAACTGATGGAGAAAGTCAAACAAAACTTCGTGCTGGATCAATGATGGATTTTTGGAGATTCAAATGGCAAACATGAAATTAATTTTAATAGATCTATCTTTGAAAAATATTTGTTTGTATATCGGTAGATTTTTTTTTATAGAAGGAGCGACTTTAAAACTAAAATAATAGCTTGATAATATAACGTTAATCAACCGGGAGAATATCGATTTTTACGTGCGATGTTTTCTATGTTTTTTATTTTTTTTTTTATTTTTTTTTACTGATTCGCTAAATTGATATCAAAGTTAAGAAAAGCAACTCCTTGAAGAGAGAGTAAAGAACGTCTTATATTGAAGCCTTACTGCTTGATAATTTGCTAGTTCTTAAGTCGTTGTCATATTAATTAATTTGTAGTCTATGTTTTTTTGGTTTTGTTGTTAACTCAGATTGATAAACCGAGCTCTCGAAAAGGCTATTGATTTGCTGGTGATGAGTCATTACATAGTTGTGATAATATACCATGTTGTATAATTCTATGTTTTTTTTTGCTGATATTATTAATTGATATACTAAGTTAGCGAAACACCTTCTCTTAAGAGGAGTAAAAATTTGTTATATTAAAATGTTTACTGCTGTTTGATTTGCCAGAGAATAATAGTTAATTAATTGTAATAATTTAAATCAACTTATTCATTCTTTTCAATATTTTCTATGTTTTTCCTAAACTTAAAAAAAAACATAGAAAACATTGCCAAAGAATGAATGTTGGCTAATATGACATGTAATTTTTGTTGTTTCTAGAAGCGATATCAAAAGAAGAGATGCCCGGTTGGTTTTATTTGATAAAGATGTTTGGTTGCCTATCGGGAGATCTAAGGGACACTCTTAGGCCAGGCGCGCACATGCAACTAAACAGTTTGGTTTCGATTTTGAGTACTGTAGAATTATATGAGAGTCCGCGCACATAAACCGGCGCACACTCCCATATAATCCCATTGTGCTGAAAATCGAAACCAAACTGTTTAGTTGCATGTGCGCGCCTGGCCTTAAACTCAAGGATAAAACCAGTTCATAACTTTTGGCCAACGCTGTACTACCGATAACAACAAGCGTTCAGAACATTCATATTTTTGTAGCTTATGATACAACTTTTTTCAGTTGAATTGAAAATATTTAACTCTAAAAATTTAAATTGTTAAGCCCAGCTAAAGTTTTTTTTTTTTTTTTTTTTTAAAGAAGAAATTTTTAGAAGGCAATAAGGTATCACGTTGACACTTAAAATATGATCCTAATGATGTAGGATATTTAAAAAGACTTTAACAACGAACCAATAAATAATTAAAATAAAAAAAATATTCCCAATGGAAGTGAGCTTTTCTTGCTGAAGTGCATTCTCACAAGTTTTACAAATTTTATAATTGAAACGATGGTCTTATGTTAAAATTTACGACAGCATTTTTTCTCCGGAACAGATACATCGTATTATGAAGTTTAAAGTTAAACGAAAAATATGAAATATTAAGAAATTTAAGATATAAATTATGGTAATCCACAAGGAAGTATTTTTGGACCGCTACTCTTCGTAGATTACATTTATAAAATGTTTAAACTATAAAACCTGTTTGATATGTATTTCGGGATATATATTGTTGTTGACATTCTTCTCCCAATCCGATCACCACGCAGTTTTATAATAAATATATTGGCAGTGTAGAGCCAAGGTCTAGTGACTTTCAGCTCTGGACCATTACTGTATGCGTTTTGTAAGAATGAATGGAATGATATGGATTGCACTTGCAGTAACCCTGAAAAGATATTTTTTTTTTTTTTTGTTTTGGTAGAATAGGATAAGTTGGGATCCTGGCGTGCCGTGATATTCCAACAAACTAACAACACATATCATGACAGGGTGCTACAGTAGATTTAAAAAATATCATTTTCGAGAACGAAAAGTTCTCGAAAAAATTAGCAAAAAATATAAGTTCAAATTATCGTCTTCTGTCACAGTAACACAAAGAGCTGCACGAACAACATGTCAACAGTTTTAAAATAAAGCTCCACAAAATAAAAAAATAAGTAAAAAGTCCTAAACAAACAAATTTCTGGGCTGAATTTTTTTTTGTCACAAAATTTTGAAAATATTAAATGAAATATTTTGTCAACTTTTTTGAAACGACAGATTTAAAAATAATAAAAAAAATTATTCAAGCCAATAAACAGCTATTTACATACAAATGTACTTCATTTGTTTAAAAATAAGGCAATTTTCAAGAAAAAGTCAAACTCTTATTTATTTAAAACAATTTTTTTCGGTAAAAAATTGAAACGTACTTTTCGTACAAATACTTTGGAAAGTGGTGTATAGCAGCTACCCGTTTTTTAAAATAAATAAATAAATTTGATGGCACAACAGCTCATGAAGAACTAGGGCCTAGTGACTTACAACTCTCCTGTGTGCGCGTCTCCAGGAATGAAGGGGACCTACAGTTTATTGCCGAGTCCGAACGGCTAAGTTAGCGGCACTTTTCTATGACAAGAGATAACCTAAACCTCCGGCATGACAGTCCTACCGTTTTAGATTCCAGTGAATCACATAAGAGTGCTGTGTACCAAATTGGAAGCAAATCGATCGACTTGTTAAGGCTCTAACTCAAATAGCAGCGGAGGCAACGAATTTTGGACAAACCAATGGAAGGACGCACATAAGTACAGAAGTATGGACGCACGTGCAGACAATGAGACACACAGACTTTCAGGAAACAGACCGACTAGAACTTTCGAACTTTTTTGCCCATTCAAAAATCGCAATCATATTTCTACCGTTTTTATATGTATAAGCGAGAATATTTCAGCCGTAAGAAGTTTAATAAAAAAAAAAATAAAAATTAATGGCAATTGGTCCGAGGATATCACAAAAATGTGAAAACATTTAACACAAACTAAAAATGCTGTCTGTCTGTCTGCTCTGCGATTTCTTTATTGACATCAATAAATTCTTTCTTCCATGACACTTCAATTTCAACAAACACCTCGGCAACATGCACGATGATATTACAAAAAATTCAAACATTACTCAAAACACTAAAACTCTAGTCTAGAGCAAAAAATGGACATGGGCGTTAGGTGTCTAGAGGCATCGTTTTCAGACACACTTATTCATACTTTAATGCTGTCAGATTTGTGTGTGCGTGTGTGTGTCTTAGAATGGAACAAAGTTGTCGGCATCTCACAAAACTCGAGATTATAATTTCAATATTCAAAAGGTATCAAAAGCCCCACAACCTTAGCCGCCCACCTGGCATCATGAGCCTGACAGGCTTGTTGAACGTTTGAACCTACATTACATGTAGAACCCAGTGCTGGATTATTAGGATGATGGAAAGTAGCCAAAGTTCGGCTCAAAAAAATATCAAGGGCCTCTAGACTTTTTCTTACAAAAAGTTTTATTTTTTTCTTGAACCAAAAGTTAATCATGTATTTAACTTAAAATATATGAAGGCCAGTTTTCATGACGTGAGAGCGTTAATTTTAACAGGATTTTCAATTTTTTTGCTTTTTCATGCAGAATGTTCATTTTTTAATATTTTTAAATTTCCTGTTTTCGGTTTTATCGATATAAATTGATTTTTCGGTTTATTTCTGTTTTGAATTTTTATATCTTGCACCGATCTAGTATTTCTGCCATTCAATTTAAATACTCGATAAAAAAGAATTATAATTTAGCCTCTTATGCTTTGAAGCCTTTAAATGGCATATTACAGCCCTGTTTAAACATAGACCCCTTTTCTGGCGCCCATTTGTAAGCACACCGACCGGCATAACCCAAAGAGCATAGAAGACCATTTGAACCATGTCTGTGTCCAATTCTTTGCAGCAGCAGCAGCAGCAGCAGGGCGCATGTGATGCAGTGCATTTATTACTTTGATATGCGAAATGCATACGACTATAGCACAAACGTACTTACTCTTATAGTTGGCAACACAAAGCGCGTCTACTTTTCTTTGAAAAGTATTTATCGAGGTATACCTACTGCTTTTTGGGATTATGTAGGTATTTGAAAGATTTATGATTGTAACATGGATTTAAATGCGTTCTATTTAAAAGGATTTTTTCTTTCTAAAGGAACCTATGTAATGTACATACAATTAAAGGAAGTAGTTGTAAGAATTGTGCTTGTGTGCTTTTTTGGACTTTTATGTGAAATTTTATTTAAGTTATTTTAAAGTCGGTTTGAGTTGTGTGTATAAGAAAATTAAAGAGTTATACATTTTTTTTTAACTTTCAAGAAATAGAAAAAAATCCTTTTTTATGATAAAAAAAAAATTTGATGGCAAAACACCAAATGACTTCTATCCAAAATCGTCATTACATTGGCATTAAACGTCCAACAACAGCTCAAACAGGTACGAGGAATAATTGCTAGTGAATGGATAGGTAGAAGACGACTTAAAGAAGCAGACCTTGCCCCGAAACGACCTGTCAGGGGACCCAAATTGACTGATGCAAACCACCGACAAGGTTGACTACGATTGTCTCTAGTGCACTACGATTCGGAAGTTGAGCAATGGAGGCGAATTATGTTCTCGGATGAGTGCAAAATGAGTCTTCTCTGCATGGAAGTGGTCGTAGGGGCAGAATACACAAATCCAGCTCCTGAGATTATTAAAAACTGAAAGCGGCACTGGTAGACGAATGGGAAAGAATACCGCAAGAGAAAGGCAAGAAACCCATCAGGTCAATGAAAAATCATTTATAAGCTGTAGTTAGAGCTTGGGCTGGGTAATACAAGATACTGAAACAATAAATTTCGCTTAGTTTTGTCGTAAATGCAAAATTTTCGGGCTACTACCTGTTTTAATTTCACTTTATTTTTTCTTTCGTGCTTCAATTATGACGATTATCTCTTGAAATCCCAAAGTGTTTGTAATGTTTTTAACCTTGATTTAAAGCTTACGGTTTTAGCGTTTTAACGATACCATAAACATTCATGCATGTCAAATACATGTGAAGCAAGAGGGTGATTCCATTTTTTTGCTCGCATGAGTATAATATTACTTTGAACACGAAAAGTGGCTTGCATAAAAACTTATTAAAGGCGGTTTTCATATCTAACTTTTAAGAGGTAAACGCTAGAGAGAAACTTACCGTTTGGAAATTAAAAGCCATTTAAAAATAACGTAAACGACGAAAAAATCGTTTTTTTTTTTGCATATGCCATCTTAAAGGTGTATTTTCGAACACATGTTCATGCTAAGAACATGAAATTATAAACATTTTTTTCTAACATAGATCGTTTTAGAGATATGATTGCTTGATCAAAATATCAAAAATTGATCAAATGTCAAAAAATATTGGTTTTTCGCTTTTAACTCTTAAATGGCGAAGTTTCTTTGTTTTTGAATCATGCTCATTTCATAAAATAAAATCTTTTCAGTAGTAAATATTAAGACACTTCTTTCCATACCAGCGAGCTTTTACAAAATATTTGTGCTTCAAAAGTGTCAAATTTCAAAAAAACATATATGAAATCCAAATAAGGAATTTTTAAACAGTAGTTTTTGTTTTTACATTGATAAAACGCTCTTTGCCAAAAAATGCTTACCTATGTACATAAAAAAGTAATTGGGATTTTACCTCAAGAAAATAAATCTATTTTATATGAATCGTGATGGTTTGTTCGGATGCTTAAAGCTTGAAAACAACTGGAACGAATTGGATACTTCCTTCTGTGGTTTGGTCGTAATGGCTAAGTGAAGGTATAGGAAAAACGAAAAGTCTGAAAATTCTCAACTGGTGGCGTTGTAGGCGCACATTTCATTAAGCGCACATTTCGTTTTTCAGTTCAATAAAAATGGATCGTGATTTGTTTTTTTTTTTTTTTTTTTTTTGCGCTGTAGGCGATCATTCCGTTTGACAGCTCAGCATATTCTTTGTTTTTTTTTCTGATATTTTTATCATTTTTCTGATATTTTTCAAGTTATTATATTCATCATTGCGAATCTGTGGATTATAAAATTCTGCGTGATATTAGGCGTGTTTTTTTTTTTTACTAAGAACCTACTTATTTTTCATTTAAATGTACGTCACGTTAAAAAAAAAAAAAACAGATAGAACTACTCAGTGTTTCTTTCGTTGTTGTTTTGCAAATATTAGCTACCGCAGATGTTTTCTCCAAAAAACTGAGATCGGAAATTAACAGATTCCGGTAATTAATATTCATTCCACCTGCCATTTGCCAATTCACTTCAACGAAAGATGAACTCATCACTAATGTACCTATATCCAATATTGGTTAAAATTATCGTAACTACGATTGGTTGAGCGCACGTGCAATTTTAGCAGTGAAAAATATTGATATCAATGACTTGAATTGGACAATTCAAAATCAAATTGCGTTCATACAAATCGATTGAGTTTAAAACGAAGATGAAATCGTCAATTTTCCAGTGGAATTCCTAAATTCTTTGAATTTTCCAGGCACGCCACCTCATCATTTGCATCTTAGAGTTTGATCTGTTATCATTATGCTACGAAATCTTCATGCTCCGAAACTGTGCAATGGCACCCGACTAATTGCGACAAAATTAATGAACATTGTGATAGTGGCAGGGATTTTGAAAGGCCCATTCAAGAGAGAAGAATGCCAAATTCCGCGAATTCCCTCGCGACTTCAACAAATATGTCGTTCCAGTTTAAACGCATTCAATTCCCAGTGAAACTTGCATTTGCAATGACCATATAAACAAGTCACAAGGGCAGTCGCTGAAAGTGTGCGGCATAGGTCTGGAAATATGGGTCGAGTTCGTAAAAGTAAAACTTCGACAACACTGCCTTATTAAAGTCGCATTTTTGCAGGCAAATGCAGTCTGTTGTAAATTGTGTTCACTGTTTTAGAAGCGCTGATGTTTGCTCTCAGTATAGAAATCGAATTTGCCCAAAATGTACATACCTACTACCATTTTTTGCATTTGTTTTTAGCAGTGATTGAGCATGTTTACTTTTACGAGCTCTGGGATGCTTTTCACAGTGCCAGCTTTATGCGACGTGTTACCGAGTTGGGAAACTATCTTCACTCTTCATTTACGCTGGAGCCTTAAATTGAATACAATCATTGTTCCATTCTTTTTTATACATTTCAATAAAACTATTAGAATTCAATTAAATTAATACAGTAGGACCTCGGTAGTTCGAACACTCGGTAATTCGAACGTTCCACTAATTCGAACAGCTATTTTTTTTTTTTGCATAAAGTATCTTGTAATTCGAACGCTTGCCAATATTGGTAGTCTGTACAGCTTCGTAAATGGGACGCCGATAAATTTGTATTGGTACGTCTTCTAGTCCAAATCACACCAGGAAATAAATTTATTGACAATTAAGAAATTCGAGACTGGGTGGGTGATACAGCGAATGGAAATCTAGGCAATGAAAATGTTTCAACTGACTCTGATAGCGCAGACAAAAATTCTACAACCCCAAAAAACTATCAGTAGCGGCAAAGCTCTTTAAGATGTGAATCAACTAGTGCACTATCTTGTGGAACATGAATTTTCAACATTTCATATCGACCAGCTCGACATTTAAAAACATGAAAACATAACAAAAACAATTAAATATATCGCAAGTAAAAATTAAACAAACCACAATGTCAAATTTCTTTAAACTAGTATCGTCCCGTGGCCGAAACTCGGCCAGCAAAAACTGAAACACTTTAGGAAGGAGAAAAATTTTAAATTGGTTTTTAAATATGCACAGTGTTCGACAGTACAAAAACAAAAATGACCCACAGTGTGTAAATGCGTACCTGAAGTACATTCTGCACATCTCCGCAATCGTGGCTTTCCAACCATATAAAATTTATCGAAATCGGTCAAATACTTTTTGAGAAAATGGTACCACAAAATTTATTTTAGCTTATTTATATATAGATAACCTTGAACTTTATTTCGTATTTTGTCAGACTTTTTAAGCAATAAAATATATTTTTTTTTTGTTGCTTAGATCAACATGAATTATTTTACTATACTTTCAACTACTTTACACTACTTTCTCAGCTGAAATATTGACTACGAAAAACGTATCCAGTAATTCGAACACCTCCGTGGTGGTTCGAATTGGGTCGGTCTCTAGTAGTTCAAATTACCGGGGTCCTACTGTACTTGATTTGATTCTATTTTCGTCAAAGTTCGGATGGGACGATGTCCGTCGGGTCAGCTAGTATAACTTTATTTTCGACATTTAACCGTGAATAACTCAAGGCTATAAGTTAAAAGTTTATTAATACGAGTATAGAGGGAAACTCTAGGCTTTTTTTGGAAGAAATACAAAATTTCCGTAAAACTTTAAGGCAGAAACTTAAATTGCTATTTTATAACAACAATTTTATAATAAGTTTAATCAAAGCTGTGAAATCCGTTTTCGGAAAACGTCGCAAGATCACAAAAACAAAAACAAGTACTTTGATATTTTATATGCATATATACGTACCTTAGTCAAAAGAATTCAGAAAAATTTCGAGCAAGGTGTTGCACACACGTTAAAAGTAGGTACTTCTAACAAATCTAAAAACCAATTTAAAACTTTTAAACTGGATAAAGCAACAATAAGAATAAATTACAAATTCCAGTCAGTCATTTCTCAGTGAGGTGCATTTCTGTATTCAATTATATTCATCGTCCTTGCAAAGGAATTTGGACTTTGTTATGTCCATAATGATGACCATCACATTATCTTCTTCCACTATAGCCATTCCAGTTCATCGTCGTCATGCACACTGACCATTAATTATACCAATCCACTATATCCTGCATACATACACCCATACAAAGAATTCTATATGAAAGACATCAACTCAACTGCACTCAATACGGTAAACCATTTCAAACCAATCCAAAGTGGACTGTACAACAGCAGGGAGTTTATCCCTTTCTGTATAAGGATATGCATCATCATCATTATTATTATTATCGTGATGGTCGTACGAATGCAACATACAAACACGAATAGAGCAAAAATGAAAAAGGACCTTTTACCCCTACTTTATATGGAAGTATTCCTTTTAAGACCACAAAACCTCAACAACCATTCACTACTAGGTATATGCACTGTACAACTCTGCCGTACTGAGTATATGAGTATACAACAGAGAAAACTCTTCAAGTACTCTACTCAATTTAAATATAATCTGTTTGTTGGCTCATCCTCCATGTTGCAGGATATTTAATATGAAAAAAAAAAAACAAATTAAATAAATTTGATCGCACAACAGCTCATGAAGAACTAGGGCCTAGTGACTTACAACTCTCAACCATTCCTGTGTGCGTGTTTGCAGGAATGGAGGGGACCTACAGTTTATTGCCGAATCCGAACGGCTAACGAGCGGCACTTTTCTGTGACAGGAGATACTCTTGGAGGATTTGTCAATTCCTCGCAAGAGGCAGTAGCCGTTTTTTTCTTTTAAATAAATAGGTGGCGAGGCTGGGGATCGAACCTTAGACCTCCGGCATGACAGTCCATCGCACTAACCATCACGCCACGGCTACTAAAAAAAAAAACAAGCAGTGGAAAAAAGCCTTGATAATCAATATTTCTCTTTTTTTTTCATATTACACCACACAGGGAAATTAAGCTCAAAAATACTTTCTAGCAATTCTGTTGTTTCTTATTAGTTCATTGAAATGTCACAAAATTTTGGCCAAACCTTGCATTTTGTACAGGACAGAATTTTTGTTGATGGATCTGTAGGAAGGATCCGTGTGAGTGTTAACTCAAGTTGATCAAAATAAATAAATAACGACTTTTCGGGGCTGAACTCCCCCCTATTTGGCCGCCATTTTGGAAAAGGGGGCGTAAAAAGGTCTTCGCGATATCTTGAGAACCATACTTCGCACAAACAAAATTTTACCACACTTGTGTAGAAAATTAAATTCTCTACAAGTTATGTGAAAATACTTTTTATCGTAAAATTGAAAACAAAAAAGTTATGATCAAAAAAAGATGACCATTGTCAGGAAAAGTATCATTATCATCTTCTTTTATTTATTTTATATCCTCTTTAAGATAAATTTCTTAGAACGGTCTCTTTTTGGATATAACGTTTTTGTTTTCAATTTTACGATAAAAAGTGTGTTAACACAAATTGTAGAGAATTTAATTATCTACACAAATGGTGGTAAAATTTTGTTTGTGGGATGTATGTTTCTCAAGATATCGCGAAGACCTTTTTACGCCCCCTTTTCTAAAATGGCGGCCAAATGGGGGGGATTTCAACCCTGAAAACTCGTTTATACACTCACACTGATCCCTCCTACAGATCCATCAAAAAAAAAATTTGTCCTGTATGAAATGCAAGGTTAATGTAACATTTCAATGGACTATATGTATAACAACAAATATAGTCCAGTAAGAAGAGACGAAAAAACGCCAAAGAAAGGAAATAATTAGTTTGTAGCTGAAATTTGCCATGAACGTTGGTAATGGGACTCTTTAAAAACTGATAGAGTTCCTCATCGATCCGATGACCGCTAGGTCAGTTATAAGGGGTCCAACGATCTAAAAATGAGTTTTTTGCAAAACGGTTTGTATTAGAGAAAAATTTTGTTCCTCAATCTTGTAGCTGAGGCGATTCCCTATAAAAATGATTCTGTCGGTTTTTTCGTAGCATTAACCGTTTAAAAGTTACAGCAAATGAAAATTTCAAAAGTCCTTAAAAGGGGCCAAATGTCATGAAAATGGGAGTTTTTTTTTTTCAAATATCTCAAAAACAGTTCGTATTAGAGGAAAATTTCAGCCCCCAATCTTGTAGCCCATGAAATTTTCAACAAAAAAGGCCTTTCACTTTTTTTTTGTAACATTAACTGTTAAAAAGTTACAGCAAATGGAAAAGTCAAAAAATCTCTAAAAAATGGGAGCAAAAAGTCATGAAAATGGGAGTTTTTGGCAAATATCTTAAAAACTGTTTGTGTTAAAGTAAAATTGCATTCGCCGAACTCATTTTAAGACCCTTGGACCCCTTATAACTGACCTAGCGGTAATCGGATCGATGAGAAACTCTCTCACTTTTTAAAGAGTCTCATTACCAACGTCCATGCCAAATTTCAGCCTCTAACTAATTTTTTCCTTGTAAAAGTCTATTTTTCCTGGACTAATAAATAAGGAAATGTGTTTTTCTCGGGAAATTTTGTTTGTGTCAGAGCGGTAAAGAAATATGTATTTCAGACACAAAACAATTCAATGCATAGCCAAGTGCATTAAATCTTAATTCAATGCAGGTAATCCTAAAAAGGAGTTTTTTGCTCCTTAGTCCTTAAGGACATGATTTTTTTTTTTTTGTATCCCAATTTTTTAGGTACAACAAAACTCATTTGTGATTATTTTAATAAAGAGTATGTGGTTGTTATTGTTGTTGGTTGGACTCATCAATTACTTGAGGATATTAATAATACAAAATTTCACCTACACTATAAGCATGCACATAAACATCCTTCTTTCAATTATAATTCGGTATTGTGAGGAAATTTTATACTTTTGTTTGGCTTGTCTTCTTCATTCGTTTCCTAATTTGCATTTATCCTGTGTGAATTATCCTTAATAGTGCACTCAGTTTCCTCTATTCATCGAGTGTACTTTTTTGATTATGATTTTATATCAGAATAAAATCATACACAAGTATATGGTACATGCTCAGGCATACACATTTCAAACAAAAGTAGCTTGTCTTGTACATATTTTTTATATTATTTTGAAAATGAACAAAAAAAAAAAAAAAAAAAAAATGTTCCACATACGCCGTAGTGAACATTTTTCCCAATTTTGTTTTATTTAAAAAAAAAATGATGATTATACATTTAGTAGAAAAAAGGATGAGTATAACAAATACTAAACGAAGCGGAAGTTTGGAAGCAAACTGTATAAAGACAAAAAAAAAGAGGGAAAACATGAGCTATCAAGATGAGTAATTAAAGGAGTTTTATATCATGGATATGAAGCTAATAAATGCATTTAAGGGTGCATAACAGAGTCATGATATTAATTTGCTCTAAAGAAATAAGGTTCGTAGACTGTGCAATTGCGCAATTTCGAATTGTAGTCAAATCCAAAAAAAAACTTGATGATTTTATGTGCAAAGTTATTTTTATTATTTACATTTTGTGGTGCCGTGCGATTTGGCATTTTAATTGTTTAAGATAAAAATATTACTTTGCAAATAAAGAATAATTTCAGACATTAAAATAGGACAAAAAAGTTATACCGATTTTAAATTGTTTAGAAGGTTTCATTGAAATTGTCAACAGAGCATTTTGGTTTGCATGGCTATCTATATGAGAATGAAATTGTGTGTCTGTGAGTTTTCGCAATATTTGGCTTCACGATGAAACAATAAATTGGAGACTTTAGTAAAGCGAAAAAAGTCTTACGGATGTTTATTGGATCCTATACGAGTTTTTCAGGCAAACGACGAGTTTGAAAACGCTAAATATTTATTGAAGCCAATATACCTCGACGAAGAAATAGTGACACAAATAAAATAAATGAAATGGATGAGAATCCGGTGAGAATTTAACTTGAATGGGTGAAGAGACGGGTTGGAAAATGTTAGATACAAAATTTTAGTTTTAAATTGAAAGCCTTTTAGTAAATTAAGAAGGAACTACACTTATCTCGTATTATGTGTTGTGTCAGTTGTCAAAATCTATACTGATACAATAGCTACATAATATTGGATCAAAAGGCACAGTTTTTAACAGGAAAATTCTCAAGCGATTTTCGACCCCCTTCTAACTTCAGATTAAATAGTCAGAAACTTCGTTATATTTGTTAAGCTGTGCAAGCATAAGCGCCAAATTTCACTTCCTCAGCATTAGTGGCGTCAAAATCGCGAAATTCATAACTGACTAACTGACTTTCTAACAAATCATCAAAATTATGAAGCACTTCCTAAGAATCTTCTAATTTCACACAAGGGTAGGGCTTGTGGCACATACAACGGAAAAATAGAAATTTTGAGGTTTTCTATATATTAGGGGCGTGGTAACTGCCCACTTCGTCAGATTTGCTATTAAGTATTGGATTGTTGTTTGAGGTTTTCCATATAGGGGGCGTGGTGTCCACCCACAATCTCAAAATTTTTATTAATTACATAAATTGATGAAATTTGATAGAGCTTTTGGGCTGAGGTGCATGGGAAAATTGAAAATTAGTGATTTTAAATCCAAAAAAAGAACTTTGTAAAAAGGAGTTGGAAAAAGTTCCAAGTTCCGCTATGCATTCAAAAAGCCTGTGTAAAACTGACTTGTGATTGATTTTAAGCGCTCTTCCCTTAGATTTTTTTTTTCTTTAACTGAGTAGTGGAACATGAAAAATGATATGACGTAGCAGTCTTCTACGCATTTTCAAGATCTGAAAGAGACAAGAACACTGCAACACTCCATCAAATCATGTAAGAATTCTTACCGTGTCACACACATGCCCTGATTTATGAAGAATATGCTTTTAATTGAAAAGTTTACTATGAAATGTATGCATGTGTGTTGTTATGAAGTTATCCATTCCTTAAACGCCAAATCTGTTAAAGTTATTATCTCGCTATAACAGTGTCACAGATTGTTACCTATTTATTAATACGAATTGCATGTTTACAGATGCGTAGGTCTTATCTTTCCGTTGCATGTCATTTATTAACACGGGGGTAAAAGTTTATTTCTTTTGTCAATATTTTTATTTCCTTCTTTAAAAAAAATTATAGGTTTCGAGTTTAGGGACACTACTTCGATTTGTAGTTTATTTTTGTCAGAACCAATGTTATTTCCTTTGCCACGATGAACAGACATTCAAAAGGAATTTTGTTTTCATTAAAAGAGCAAAGCAACATTGTTTGAACGATGTCGTTTTCCCAAGTTACAGTCCTTATTCATTATGGTTATTGAATTACCAAATAACAAGAAAATAATTTACCAGAATGACAAGATTTTTAATTAAAAATTAGAGAGTTATTGTTGACAAAATAAAGCTATTTTAAAATAAATCGAATAGAAATAATAAAAAGGGATCATGTTTTTCCCAAAATTTTTAACAAGTTCAAACAAATATCAGTCAATTTAAATTAACTTGACAGACTTATAATGCTTTCCATCAACATCCAAAGAACACTCCAAATAAAGCACCTATGTTCATTATGATGCTATTTAGTTTGATCAAAAACCAAACAACTCTCAACTAAATTTTCAATTTCTATAATCAAGAAACCATTCTTCCATTCAACACTATCCTAAATCATCCTTATCAAAAGACTCAAAATAAAAAAAAAGAAAGAAAACTTTCAACATTATTTCTTTTTTATTGCAAGAGAAGGACAAACATGTTACCAATAAGAACGATTTCTACCTTTCGTTATGTTTTTTTTTTTTTTTTTGTTTTTTGCTGGAATTCAATTGACATTTCCTAAACTCTTTTACTTAACTTTTTCGGGAAACCATTTGAAACGAACAACACTTTGACAGGAAACTTTAACCTATTTGATTTTATTTTCTATCCTTGTTTTTTTTTTTTTTTTATTTCGCTTTTGGTTTTGTGCATGGCGAAATCTACGTTCGTGGGAAAAAGAAAACTAACTGTAAAAGGTGGTTGTGTTTTTTTTTTTTTTTTGTTGTATGCAGTTAAAGGAATTTGAAAAAGTTTTCTTTCTCGTCGAACTAAATAAACAAGCCAACACAGCAACATTTACAAAGTAAAAGAGCTTCTGTTGTCTGTCTTCAAAATTACGGAGGAACAAAAAAAAATTTACAGAAATTTTCATAGTGCTTTTTTTGACAAGAGAGGATTCTTTGGCAGGAATATTAAATTCCATATTTCTCATCTTGTTTATTATAGTCATCAACTTTTTCGTCATTTTCAAACATTTTTTTTTTTTTGTGGATTAACAACGGTGTGTTTTAGTTTTGGCATCAATACCTTTGCTTTTTTTTTATGAAGAAAAATTATATTTAATGGTTAAATAATTAATGGTTAAATTATGTCAGTTTTTTTTTTTTTTTACAAAATTTGTAAATTATTTCACGTATTTTAAAAACATTAAAATGGCTTTCACAGTGATTTCCATTTTTTTTTTAAATTAATCGAAATAGGCTACAATAATTTTGATTAAAATTCGTAACTGTAATGGCCAAAGTGATTGTAAGAAATCTGAGTTTCAGGTTTTTGTCCAAAAATTCGCAATATGTAGAAATAGAGTTCTAACGTTTTGTGAGAAAATTGCCTTGTTTTTGAATTATTCGTTTTCCTACCTACTTATAGAATTTTTGATTGCTTGACCGATTTTGTTAAAGTTTTCGTAATATTTCAAACTAGAATTATAGCCTAAGATCCCGCCATAGAACGACCTACCCTCATCAAGCTACCAGATAAGAAGAATAGGTACAGTCTTGTAGGTAGTGTCAAAGCAAACATTTTGCACAAGGGTTGCCTAGCGTAGTGGTCAAGAATTAGGGTTGCCACGCCCTAAAGGTAATTTTGCGGGTTTTTCCGATTATCTGACACAGCTCAGATGGTATGTCTTACGGACTTAGGGCCATTTGCTGAAACGAAACTTAAGTATTTATGTTCAACTTAAACGCTTATGTTCTACTTTTTCCTCAGCGTAAAGTGTCACATAAGTTCTTATGTTTAACTTAAATACTTAAGTTTCGTTTTAGCAAATGGGCCTTAATCAAAATACCATATATTATTTAGAATATTGCCCCTCCCGCTAAAAGGGAGGGAATAGTCGCCCCCTTACATACAATTTTTTTTTATTTTGACTCAACCTATACGATTTAGCTTTTTTTTTACCACATGCAAATCATCCTGTATATTTATGTGCATTCTCCATTTGTATAGAAAACTGAAAGCCTCAACTCTACCGATTGAATTATTTCGAAAACCGTTACTTTTATGAAAAAAAAAGTTATAATCTTTTTTGTAGGAAATTTTCTAAGCTACAAATCTGTCATCAACATTTTTTCTGTACAGGGTACCGTTAGGGAGATATTGCTGAAGAACCATTTTGGGGGGCCTTTAAACCCCATTAAAATTGTTAGTGGCGCTCCTATCGATGGGGACTTTTTACAGTTTCTTAAGAACACCATCAGAAGGTTGTATACCAAAATCCAGCTTTCCGGCTATTTTTCCGTAATTTGGCTGTTTTTATGTCTAATATGACTAGACTAAAAAGTGGTTTTTTAAAAATCGCAATTTCAATAGGGTAAATTAGGGTAAGCAAAGACAAAAGTCAAGAATCTATTTTCTTAACGAAAAATGATGGAGAGTTGATTGTTTTTGTAATCGATAGAATCTTTTATTATAAAAAAAAAATGGATATATACAAAAAATGTGAAAAATCTATACAACTCGAGAAATAAACGCAAAAATGTGAAAAATAGACGTTGGGGAAAAAATTACCATAAATCAGGGTTATGTTTTCTGGAAATAAATTTTATATTTTTAAAAAGCAGATAAGAAATAAATTGACCCATATTTGTCAAATTTTCGATTTTTGCCTAAGTGATTTTTTAATAACATGCATTTTTTTTCATCAATATTTGGCGGTTTTTGATTTATTTTTTCAATTTTATGCGCATAGGTTTTTTCATTAAAAACAGTATCAGGGCAAGTAAACACTGATTACTAGGACGTTGCTACTATATTGTTTCTAAAAACTGAGACTATCAAAGTTTTTTCCTCTAACACATTAGGAAATTTCAAAACATCGATAGTTAAAAGTTCGGCAATTTTGAGTTTTTTGACAACGTTTTTGAATTTTGGAAACAATACAGTATCATCGTACTCGTAATTATTGTGCCCTTGCACTGATACTGTTTTTAATGAAAATACATATGCGCGTAAAATTAAAATAAAAATCAAAAACCGCCAAAATTTTTTGGACAAAATGTATATTGTTGAAAAATTCTCTTAGCCAAAAACTAAGGTTAGATCGAAAATTTGGCAAATACTGGTCAATTTATTGCTTATCTGCTTTAAAAAATATAAGATTTATTTCCAGAAAACATAACTCTGATTAACGGTAATTTTTTCAAAAACGACTATTTTCCACATTTTTGCTTTCAAACGTTCATATCTCGATTTGTAGATTTTTCATATTTTCTGTATATATCCATTACTTTTTTATAAAAAAGAATTTATATCGATTACAAAAATAACCATCTCTCTAACATTTTTCGTTAAAAAAACAGATTCTTGATTTTGATCTTTGTTAACCCTAATTTACCCTATTGAAATTGCGATTTTTAAAAAAGCCACCTGTTTTGAATTTTTTTTAAATAAAATGCCCTTTTATATGGTATTTTGTTTATGTCCGTAAGACATACCATCTGAGCTGTTTCAGATAATCATAAAAACCCGAAAAATGGCTTTTAAAGCGTGGCAACCCTATGCCTTGACCACTTTACGCTAGGCAACCCTTGCGCAAAATGTTTAAGTAGACACTACCTACAAGACTGTATATTTCTTATATGCGGTAGCTCGATGATGAGGGTAGGTCGTTCTTAGGCGGGTCTTAGACTTAAATGTTTGAAAATAATTTTTTTTTTTAACAAAAAAATGTTTTTTTTTCAAATAAAATCGTTTCTATAAAACTTGGCTTCATTATTGTTGCTTACCACAAGAGTAAATAATGTCGATTTTTTTTTGCTAATTTTTTTTTTGAGTTTTTCATTATGGACCGACCTAATTGCATTAAATTAAATTTTGTAAAACAGATGCTCCTTTTATAATTTTGTTAATTAAGTTTTAATTAAACATTGCCTAATAAATGCCAAAATTAAGTTACCTAAAATTGAACACATTTAACACCTACCCCTACACCTACATTGAACATTATTTGCATCGATGCAAAATTATATCGTTTTTAGTTATTATATTATTTTTCTGACAAATGTAAAATTGTAAATCCAGTCCGCGCCAAAATAATTTTAAAAGTTATTTAAGTTAAATCGTCAACCAAATTACTGCTTTAAAACAATTAGACTAGCATCCTCGCATAGGTCTATGCAGTTAATTCATCCCCGTTATTCCTTTTTAACATCTGAACGATAATTTTTTGTCTTTGCGGTTCGTCTGTGGAACTCCTTACCGCGTAATATTAAAGATCATATAAATAATGTACGTAGAACAAGCGTGAAAAGTATTATAAGAAAAATTTTTCAGAAAAGTTTAATTATTAATTTTTAAGTTGATTCCAACAAATTTTGTAATTTTTTTCTAAAAATTGCATTTAATTAATTTATAATTTAAAATAAAACATCAATGAATTAAACTAAATAATAAGCAAAGTACACCTGAGCTATCGGATTCATCCAGTTCAAAGTTGAGTAACGAAAGTCCCTACTGTTAAATTATCCCAGCCACCTAGCCATTTTTTTCACTATTTCACAAATTTTATATATTTTTATCACATAAAAAAAAAAAAAATAAATTTGATGGCACAACAGCTCATGAAGAAAAAGGGCCTAGTGACTTACAACTCTCAACCATTCCTGTGTGCGTGTCTGCAGGAATGGAGGGGACCTACAGTTTATTGCCGAATCCGAACGGCTAACGAGCGGCACCTTTCTGTGACAGGAGATACTCTTGGAGGATTTGTCAATTCCTCGCAAGAGGCAGTAGCGGTTTTTTCTTTTTTAAATAAATCACATAATGAAATTATAAACAATTATTTAATAAAATAATAGATTATTGTACATATTTAAATTTGCATTAATTTTGTATATTAAATTTGACTTATTGTTTTTAAAGTTATAGCATTTAGCAAAATTTTCTGAAGAGACACTTAAATTTTCAAAGCTCACATAAGCCATGTCCACGTTACACTGAGGAAAAAGTAGAAAATAGGCTTTAAACATGAGCTTTAATATTTATATTTCCTAGTAGCCAACGGGTCTTAAATATTTTTTTGAATATTATTCAAAGACTATTTTCACATCTTTAAAAACTAATAATCAAAGACTTAAAATGACATTTTAAAATTTAAAAACCTGTTGAATACTTATTTCTGAAACTCAATAAAATTTTTGTTTGGGCTTATTTATTTTTTCTTTCTTAAATAAATTTGAGACAAAATAAATAAGTCATACATAGAAAAAGGCCACAAAAATAGCAATTATTAATAACTACTTTTACCACGGGAAATAAGATTTTTAAATGGTCTCAAAATCCACAGTTATTATATTGAGTAAAAAGTTCATTTATTAATGAACATTCACAGCATAAAATATAAAGACATTTATATTTCTTTACCAAGATCACATTAAAAAAAGTAGTTTTATTGTTAAAAGCAACAATTTAGTTTCATATATTAAATTATTATCATTCCATTTATGTTTTTTTTTTTTTTAATTTTTTTAAGAAAAAGCAATTCAATTTCATTTATGCGGAAAAAACAGCCATTCATTAAAAGAAAAAAAAAAAAAAAAAAAACAACAACAGAAATAATGATTTTTTTGTCATAAAATTAGAAGTATTGGAAAGAAAACTAAAACAAAACAAAAAATATTTGTTTTATAAAAATATATACTTATATTACTAAAGAGTTTTTGTTTAAGGGGTCCTCTCTTTTCAAATTAAAAATCTTTAAAAAAAGTGTTTTGTTTTTTTTTAATTCAAGGATAAAAAAGAAATTATAATTGAAGTTTAAACCAAAAATACATATATTTTTTTTTTGAAGACATACTGAAACCAATAAACTATACACTTAAAAAGGAGATACATATAAAATTTTGTCATTAGACTCAGGCAGGCATTTTTTATTGTCAAAAAAAAAAAATCAACTAATAAATTTCAAAAAAATCACATTTAAAAATTCACTCCCACTTCAATTTCCAAAAACAGGAATTAACTAACAAAAACCATTAAGCCAGACTCGTACACAACAACAGTTAAACAAAAAAACCAAAAATTAACTAAATCAAAAACTAAATTATTAAAAAAAAAAAAACTAAATAATTAGCAATGAATTACACTATAACACGATAGTTCAAAGAATTACAAAGAGATGAGGAAGAAGGAAAGATACAATATCTAGAGAATGGATAGCAGAAATTAAAAACATAAAAATAAACTAAAAAAGAATTATAATAAAAATAAACACATATATTCCACAAAAATATGTATGAATATGTTCATAGAAAAACAACATTTACTTTCAAAAAGAATTTAAATAAAAAAAAAAGTTCATATTAAATAGAGGAAGTTTTTTTTCAAAATATTTATTTGTATAATAAAAAAATAAATAAATAAATAATGATACTAGCGGTCACCGGGCAGCCCATCCCAACATTTTCTTTTTTTTTTTGTTTTAAATATAAAAATCATGTATATATACACACAGTGTATATATATAACAATTTGTATATGATAAATAGCAAGTGATATACATAAATTATTGATTTTACTTAAACCAAAAAATGAAAACCAAATAAACGTATACAACATATATATTTATATTATTTATAAAAATAATTAGAAAAAAAATATAATTTATGAAATAAAATGAAATATTGAATTTGTATGTACAGCATTTTATTTTTTTATTTTAAACAAAATTCGAAAGAAAAAAAATCATTATATTTATAGCTATATAACATTTTTAACAGGCATTATGCATTCTTACTGAAATTTGATTCCTTAAAAAAAATGAAACAAAAAAGTAAAAAATCGAACTGATATAAATTAAATTAATGTTATGTACACAAATAAATATAATAAAAAAATAAAAAACAAAATGAATAAACGAGACGAAACAAATAAGAAGTGACATCTATTTGAATAAATTTTTATTTTTTTTTGTAAACAAAACTTACCAAAATATTTATATTCTTTTTTTTTTTTGGGGTTAAATATAAACTAAAATCTGTTAACATTTCAAAAAAGTGCGCTGGAAAATGATGTTTGATTTAATTTTTTTTTTTAAATAAAATAAAATTAAATTTAAACAGAAACAAACTTTAGAAATTATTATATTTTGCCGATGCGTTATTATAAAGCTCTCTTTCTCTCTAAGGGTGAATAAGTGAAACAAAACAATATCTTTGTTTAAATATTTAAGTTATTAATTAAAGTATATAAACATGTAGGTATTTCTTTAGAAATTAAAAACAAAAACAAAATTTATATATATTTTTGGGAAATCTATTTATGTATGTAAAGTTGGAAGCTCATGATGGCAAGGTTTTTTTGTTTTTTAATTTTTTAATTTACAAAACAATTACAAAAAGCATATTTAACCCGTCTCCAGTGTATAATCTTAATTTTAAAACTATAAATACCTCAATAGAAATAATCAATACAGTAGTTATTTTGTTTACATAAAACTAACAGTGAGGATCATCTAATCAAAGATTTTTTTTTTTCAAAAGTAATAAAAAGTGATAAAAAGTGTGCTGCAAGATTTACTAGAATAAAAATCGTGTTCACAAATTGCAAAAGTTCTAAAAAGTGTTTTTTTTTTCTTTCGATCCAAAACATATGATTACTAGTTGTCGTTTGAAAATTAAGAGTTAATTTATAAGAGTGGGAAAGTTTAAATTATGAAGTCGAAGAGTGAATTTTAAAATTTATTCCTAGTTCATTTAATGAATGAAAAAGATGAATGATCAAATTAAATTAACTCACCAGTTGGTTGTTGGTTTGAGCATGAATGTGCTTATAAAGTATACATATATATACAGGAGCTTAATTAATTGGCACAGACAATATAGTAATGTGAGTAAAACTAAAAATCTTTTTTTTTTTATATTTTCATATTTTTATTGTTTTTTATATCGATAGTTCTAATAAGTTATAATCATATTGAATAACTTCATAGTGGATAATATTTGTATATGAGTTATTGAAAATAAATAATAAAATTCAAGTTTGTTAAATAAATATTATTGGATACATTTATTTTGTTTCAATTACTCATAAGTGTGAAACCTCAGAGGAGACCAGTTATATTTTGGGCGACCGATGTTATAGGGGCCATGAGAAATCCACAAGTTAACCAAACTCGCATCGTCCAGAAAGGACAGCTTTGTTTTCAAAACAAAAATTTTTCATACAAATTATGTAATTTAAGAAAAAAATTAAGCATAATCTCAAAATTATAAATCGACTTTTTTTCCTAGAAAAAAAAAAGACTAAAGCCTATTCTTGAAAATTTCGATGAACGTGAATGCTTTGCATTCAATTTGATTCTATTATATTTAAAGAGCTTTTTTCACAGTATCTGAGTAAAGTTCCATTGTCTCAATATTTATATGTAGTTGATTAATATTGACACAATACAAAAAACATAACTGGATCTATACTTTAGTGGCTTTAAGCCTAGGCGGTTTAAAAGACAAGTAGTGTGATTTCAAATCCAATTGATTTATTATCCCGTACGAATTTATGTAAAGGGTCTTCTAATAGGGAATTCCGTACATTGATAGTTGATAGCGGCCATATTATATCCGTCAAATTGGTTGTCATTTATTCAGTCTGTTTTGCTATATCACCATGAACGGATATAGCGTTCAACAATACGTGCAAATGATAAAATTATTTTATCAAAATGGTTGTTCTGTTCGGGTAACGTATTGCGCGCTTTGCTCATTTTACAGTGAGATCCAAAAGCATCCAATGCATCCCGAAAAAGTCACTGTTTGGTGTTGATTTTGGGATGGCGGCAGCACCATCAGTCCATACGACGTTGGCCGGGTTATCACCGAGCGCTACAGGTCGATGGTTACCAACTTCCTTTGACTGAATTCGATGATATGAACAGGACAGCAGAACGTGCCACTCAGCTCCGCCATATTGGAAATTCTGCACGAGCGATTTAAGATTTGATGAGAACTGGCCGTATAGATCGTGCGATTTGACCCCGTTAGACTTTTTCTTGTGGGGTTTTCTGAAGTCGCAGATCTTTTCGAATAATAAGCCACAAAACAGAGCGACCCCCGAAACCAACATAACATATCAAAAACTACTTCGATAATTAAGTGCCATGATCACAAAAGCTGCAGATATTTGTCTACCCTGCAAATCCGTAAACCCTTCGAATCTCCTGCAAGATTGAGCAAATGATTATAAAACATACTTTCCGCTTCATAACGCTCGTACCCCTTATACAAAAGATAGATACGATGAGGGACATAATTTAAAGAAAGAATTTCCATTCTTGTTCGAAAAATAGTCCTAATAACTGAAACTAGGAGTTCGCTTAGCAGATTTGAGGCGGAAAGCATATGTTGGGGTCGACTTTGGTAAGAGAAGTACACGTTTGAAGAAAAATCTTTGAATCACTTCATATTCTTCGGAATACATAAAACTGAAATCTTAGAAACTATAACATATGCGAAAATTAATGGTAAATTCAAAAAGCCGATATTTGCATCCCATGTCTATGATTTGGTTTCCAATGCTTTGCATTGCATAGCTTACATTTGCAGATATCAGCACTCCCTGATACTTAAATTTTGCACTACCTAGCACCTCTACACATTCACCATCTATAGATACCAACTTTATTTCTTTCTTTTCTTAACTTCTTAAATTTTCAAGCTTCAAGCACCATAACTTTTGTTTTAAAATTATTAATCTTCAAGTCCCAGGTGTGACAGTACCTCTGAAGCTTGATAATTTTGAGTTAAAGAGAATTTGGGTTAGCTGCCAACATGACAAGGTCATCTGCGTATAGTAGAGCTTTAATAAGCATGTCTGAAATATTGGCGCCCTTAAGGTAACACAAACATCATCAATAAAAAAAATCAAAAAATATAGGGCTTAAAATACATCCCTACCTACCGTACTTTCAAACCCATTTCTCTATCGGAACAGAGAGTGATACTATGTGATACTATCGAAAGAGTATCGCCCTCTCTATTTTGATAGCAATTTGACACATCTGTCAAAAATGAGTTACATACCTCACCAAGCTTGTTAAGTTAACCCGGAATATACATTGAACTGAAAATCATATTTCAGGAGTTAAATTATGAGTTTAACTACGAATTCACTGGTTTAATTGGTCCAGGTTGTTTGGAAGGATGTTTTTCAGTCTACATCATAATTACAGCGAAGTATTCGAAATGTACAGGATTAAACACTAGCTATAGAGAAAGTTCAAGATTAAATGGTAAAACACACTGAATTTGCAGAATTTTAATTTTCTGATGAATTTTTGTTTATTGTTTGCAGAAATACCAACGTCTACAAACAAAATAATCGTGTGTGATGGTTTGCAGAATAAATCTAATGATAATTTACAAATCCAAATTGCATCTCTGCTCCTGTGAACTCATGGACTGCTGTAACTGCAAATGAGTATAAGTGTATATAGGTTTTTATATTAACCAAGGACTTAAGGGGAATCATAAAGTGTTACGAAAAAAGTCATCGATGCCTACGGTATGTAACCAGTTTGCCAGAAACCACTAGATATACATACAAACAAAACACTGCACCTCATAAAGCTCTTCTGATTAAAAATTTTTTTACAAAATTCAGTTCCTTTATTTTTTCATAGCATTGGCCTCTATACCCGCCGGACTTGAATGGAAAAGACTTCTCAATAAAGTAGTTGCTTCGTAGAACTGAACTTTGCTTATGTAAAAACCTCCGTTTACATAAAATAAAAATTTTCATAAAACATACATAATTCAACTACATATGCATAAGTGTAGCTAATTTTATTTTGCGAAACCATACCAAATTATGAAAAGAAGTATACCGGATTAAGCCAACAGACAAATATCCTGATATAATAAGCAGCTCTTGAGATCAGTCATCGGAAACATAGTTTTCCCTAAGACAGTCATGCATCAAGTAAAATTTTTTGAAAGGAAGATATTGAGAATCTGCACCGGAATAATCATCGACAGGCAGCTTTAGAGAAATACTACCAGGAACGAACTCCAATATTCAGAATCCGAAGTAGTAGGACAACTACCTACTATTTTTGACGAAGAAACTATTAGGAATCTCAGCCAACCGTCCTATACTTATAAGAAGGATGACAACTCAACAGTGACAATATAATGGAAACCGTCAACAAAGAATCCGTTGCATTCTACGTTGACAATATAGGTCAGCTCACCAAAGCCGTGGCTAAATACGCCAGTCTCTTTCCAACCCACGCCCAAAATCAACACTAAAAACCGGGGCGGAACATCCCGAGGACATAATATTTCTATTTTTAAGCCGAAGTGTAAGGTTGATAATTTTAAGACCCAGTTTTTCGGTGGTGAGTTATATCAAAATAAGCAGACTCTGGGACTGTTAACTCTTTAAGTAGAGAACACATGCGAGTTGACCTAACAAACTTGGAGGATACAAAATTAAAAGCATCAGTTCAGTAAATCCAGAGTTAGCTCAGCAAATCTTGGGAGTTAACTCGAGTTAAACTTTTATCTCGCACTCAAAAACTGAGCCTAAGTTAATTAAATTGCATATGTTAATTTTCAATAAAAAACCTTGAAATCTTGAAGTTTTGAAACCACTTTTTATTATTGAAATAAATCTTGAATCGAGCACACCTTAAGAAATTGAAATTTAGATTTTTGTTGAGAACATTAGAAACATTCAAGTTATCAATTAGATTTCTTGTATTTTGACAGACTTTCAGTTATCCTAATTTCTTTAAAGTGAGTACTCCACTTAAATGATGATCCAGTGAGTCGACTATAATATCATCAAAGAGCTAAGGACTGATTTTGTGTTCACTGTTCACTTTTTTTCAATAGTTGAACAAACAATTTGGTCTACTATAGTTCGTCCAACTATTCTTGTCAGTACAGGCCTTACGGGAAAGCTTTTTTCAAATCAGTGGACCTACTGATATCCCAAGGCACTCCACGAAACAAAATGCCACTTAAATATACACAACAGCCACTGACTTCCCGCGGCATTGTTTTTGTAATTTCTTTTTCAAGCGACATACATCCCTTACGACCTATCTCGCCCACAGCCGTCGTAGGCACAATGAATAACCAATCATGATCTCTTGCTATTTGTGTTTATTAAAAGTATTCACACAATATAGTGTGACCATTTACCATTGGTAAGCTAATGCACATAAAAGACTCCTTTTCCTATTGCTTATGTGCAAGAGCTTACAGAATTAAAGCTTTTTTTAAAGCTCTTAGGATCAAAAAAACACTAAGTGTGGTCGTTCGTCGTTGTTTTAAACTGTTTAGGCCAGTCGGCCGGCAGAAGTTTTTTTTGCAAAAATATAATGGTCAAATTTTATGACTCAAATTAGTGTGTGTGTTGTTTTTTAGTATAAAAATAAAATGGCGCGGTTGTAGGTGTTGTGCGTCGGCTATCACTTAAAAAAAAGACGCACATTTTTATGTATAAGGTATTCATGTATTAAATATTTTGTTATTTTATATTTTAAATTATTTAAATAGGTAGGCTTTTTGGTCAATTTATAACTCAATGCAAATATTATTTTCTGTTTTCTAATTGCTCAATGAACTATTTATAAATAAATAAATGAAGTGGTATTTTTTATTTGTTTCTTCTTTTTTTTTTTTTTTTAATGGATTAGGCGTACTGGGGATACCCTTACAAAAACGAACCTATTTTAATTTAATTTTTTTTTTTTAGTTTTCATAATAGTATTTGTGCAATTTTACCTACTAGATGGCAACGCTGATCAATTTCAATTAAACTTGAAATGATTTATTATGCATACTACGGCATCGCGATTAGAGCTTTTACATGCGATAGACTTATGCAATACGCTGCAACCAAACTGAGATGCAAACGTCCTATCTTCCCTGTACTGACAAGAATAATTGGACGAACTTTAGTTTGTGGTTAGAGAGATTTAATAATTTTTAATAGAAGGAGGCCGTCATCAATATCCGAACTTCTTTAGGTATGTTGAGTCCATTATTTTGATCTTATTAAGAACTAATTGGGAAAGACTTTTAAAAAATTGTCAACTTTTCGCTTTTCGTATGTAAACGGAATTTGTTCTATTTTTTTATTCATACAAATTTCAACACACAACACATTTTTGGCACATTTTTTTTTTATTTTGATATTTTATGTGCAAAATTTTCAAAGGTGCTTGAAAATCTTGATTTTTTTTTACTGTATTGGCCTGTACTTTTTCCTTTAAAGTTTTTTTTTCCAAAATGGAGGCCAACTATGAACTTAAAAATAAATAAATTTGGTGGCACAATGCCTCATGAAGAAGCAGGGCCTAGTGACTTACAATTCTCAACCATTCCTGTGTGCGTGTCTGCAGGTATGGAGGAGACCTACAGTGTATTGCCGAATCCGAAGGGCTAAAGTGAGCGGCACTTTTCTATGACAATAGATACTCTTGGAGGATTTGTCACTTCCTCGCAAGAGGTAGTAGCCCTGAAAAAAACTTAAGGTGGAAGCGGCTGGTATATAACCCAGACCTCTGGCATGACAGTCCAAAGTACTAACCATCACGCGACGCCACGGGCTACTACTATATGAATTTCACGAAAAATCAGCGTCATGATCTCCAAGAAACTATAAGTACATTCAAAATGCACAGGACTATTTTTGAAATTTAACATTTAAACACAAAACTAAATTAATTATATACCTCATTAACTTGATGAACTGTTTAGTATTCAGTCTTTTCCGACTTGAAAAAGTGATAAAATTGCAAAATGCAAACAAATTTTTAAAAAGTAAATAGATTTGCTAGCACAAAAGCTCGTGGAGAACCAGGGCCTAGTGACTTAAACTCTCAAAAATTTATGTGTGTGTCAGTTTGAATAAAAACAAAGGGACCTGCAATTAAATGCCGAATCTAATTGGAAAAGCTGAAACGGTTTATCATAACAAGAGGTTTTTTTGGAATTAGAAAATTTCTAGAAACGATTTCGAGAGAAACTCTTACGATCCAGAGAATGTCAAAAATATCAGGATGGATTTAACAGACATTCCAAAGGAATGAATATCGTGCCAGATATAACGAGTCCTTTCCGGTAAATTATCGTAAGCGACAAAAAATAAAAGTATCGTAAGCGACATTTTGTGTTTTGTTTGCTCAGCAACCAAACCAATTAGGCCAAAATTCAGCACTAAAAATTATAAACAATACTGTTACTGACAGATGACAAAAGGTCCGATAGCTTTTAATTCACAGAAAAAAATGAAAAAATTAACTTTATGTGACAATATGAAAATTTCGCTTATGATAATTTGGCGGAAAGGGGTCGATAAGTACTCTTAAGTAGTCCTAAGCAGAATTCTATAATGCAATAACGAAAATTAGCTTTGGTTACTTCCTCTATAAGTTTCCTAAATATTTTTTTAATTCTTTTAATTTAACTTAACATTACAATAATATAATAAGGTAAAATTAATTAATTTTCTAAATACGTCATGTTTTCGAAAAAGATTCGTAATTATTACCTCTTGAAAATTAGTTGCCTACTCATAAAATTAATTGTGCATTTTCTAAAATTTTATTTCAATCTCTCAAGTCTTTATTTTTTATCAACAAAAAAAATTGGATGGGTGCCCTATTATTGATGAAATTACATTATTAAATTGTCTATAATCTTGTTTATATACATTGTATTTAAAAAAATAAAATAACTATTAAACTATAAACAATAAAAAAAAAAACATTATTAAATTAAATATTAAAAAAAAAAATTAATCATACACACAAATAAAATATAAAAAAATTAAACTTTGTATATATACATCATGTAGTTTTTATATATTTTTTGTTTTCTTTTTTATAAAAATAATTATAATTAAAGAACTTAATTTGATTTAATAAAAAAAAAATGTTGAATGGGTTAGACGGCACACACAAGGACACACACATAATAATTTTGTCAAAATCAAATTTTTCGTTTTTAATTTGTAAAATTTAAATTTAATTTACAATATAAAAATAAAATATTCAAATCAAAAGCGTATATACATTATAATCTTTATTACATTATGTATATTTTGTTTTAATTAAACAAAAATATTTAAACTAATTTTTTTGTTCGTGAAAATTATACCGTGCATTTGAAAAAAAAAAATTAAATTTAAAGAATAAAGGACAAAACTAAAATTTAATTTTGACATAAAATCCGAAATTGAATAAAAATAAAAAAAAAACAAATAATTTTCGTTTTGTAGACACACAAATATATATATTTAATTAATTGAAAAAATTATGGATTATTTACACATGAGAAATGGCATGAAGTTAAACAAAATTATATATAAATACATTTTTTTTTGTGGGGGAATAACTAAAATTAAAGACGAACTTTAATTTTGTATTTTTTTTTTCAGTTTCTTTTGTAAAAGCACACACATAGTTATTGAAAAGGAAACAAATATATTTTTTTATATTTATATATATTGTCATAAAAAAAAAGTATTTACATTATAATTATTTACAGTAAAAAGAAATTTAAAAAAAAAAAGAAAAACAAAAGAAATCAGAAAATTAAAAAAAAAAAAAAATTTATTAAAATTTTCTTGAATTTTTCTTTGTCGTTTTAATTCAATTTTGCTGGTAAATATTTTACAAAAGTTGGGACGGGTTAATCTGCTTTTCCGGTTTTGTTTGTTTTTTTTTGTGAGAAAATTTCTACGAAAAAAAGGTTTTTTTTTGTGAAGAGAGGACCCTTTTTGAATTTTGTTTGTCTTTTTTTTTTTTTGAAAATCAAAACAATGAGGATAATAAAATATTTACATGTATGAAGAAATTAAAAAAATGCCTTTCCAAAAGTAAATTAAAATTTAAACCTTCGAATTTTAAAAGACCATTTAAGCCTTAAGCTGATTACAAAATTTTGCTGTTTTTTTTTTCATATTTGAATCCTAGTTTTGTTTTTAAATGATATATAATTAAAGTTTAAATTTTATAATTGAACGAATCCTGCCAATCGAAGAAGAAACAAAAAAAAAGCCTCTCGGCTACGATTTCCAGATTTTGGACACGGATTAATATAAAAAAAAACAAATTTCTAGGAAAAACTATAAAGTTATCCCGATCTGTCCGTAATTTTTTTCTTATACATTTTTGCAGTTTCAGTATGTCCATATTTTTTAATTTGGAACCAAAAAAAATTATTAACTTTTTACGAAAAACAATTTTGAGGAGCTCAAAGCTAAAATGGTTCTTAAGATTTTTTTTATCGCGGATAAAAAGGTAACAAAATATTTCTTTTGTCGGAAACAAAAAAAAAATAAATAATAAGACTTTATTTTTTGAACCAAACTGAACTCGTAATGGATTGAGGACATAGAAAGGAAGAGGGAAAAAACAAAGACTTAATAAAAATAATATGTATAAGAAAAAATAAATTAAATACATAATAAATAAGAATTAAACTGTTTTCACTTTTTAATATAATTTACTAAATGAATATATTATGTAAAACTTTAATTTTTTTTATCAAACGCATAATCATTATATTTATCATATATATGTAATGCTAACAGAAAACTAAAAAATTTTATAAGTAATAAAAAAAAAAAAAACTTTAAATTAAAACCAAAAATCATTTAAAGAAATACTAAATTTATAATAAAATTTAAGAAAAAAAAAAATTAAAATAATAATAAATAAATATAAATTTAAAAAAATGCTTACAATCATTCATATCATCATTGGATCTCATAATATACTGATCCGATGAGGATAGTCTTGAATGCCCGTTCAAATTGGGATGAGCTCCCCCCCTATGATCACTTTTCAATATGCTACGCATTGCCATTGCAGATGGATTCGACTGATGCATATACATACTGTCACCTTCGCACTCACTTTCTTTATATTGAAGAACATTTTTATGTTTCTCATAGATAACCAGGCACCGATGACATCCTTTCCTAGTTTTTTGTTTTTATTTAATTTTGTCATGATCATCATTTTTAGGCGTTTCGAAAAATATCGCAGTCATAAGATAGCGAGTTGGTAATTTCATCGAAACGGAGTTTTTTTTTTTTTATTTTGAAATATTTGTGATGGGGGAAAAGATACGAAAAGAAAAATTTGTATAAATATTATTTTTATAAAAAGAAAAATTGTATAATATTTTTTTTGTTTTTTTTAAACAAAAATCAATATTCTTTCTAATGATAGATTTATAGATACTTATAAACATTAGACTACTAATAATGTATAATTCTTTAAAAAAAAAAATTAAAACAAACAAAAAAAAAAAAAAAAAATTTCATAAATCAAAACAAAAGGAAATTAAGTTATGATATTAGGAAAATTTTTAACATCATCCCAAATGCAATTTTTTTTTTGGTTTTTCAAAAATCAAAAAAAAAATAAAAACGTTTGTTTTTTTCTACGAATAAACGTATTTTTGCATTCGCATTAACTTAAAATTAATTTTTTTCTTGTTTATAAAATAAAATTCAGCAGTTTTTTTGTTGTTGTAAAATCTAAACATTTAGTAAGTGGATGCAAAATTTTGGGAAATATAGTTTATATAAAGAAAGAAACAAAAAAAAACAACACATAAAACACAAAATAAATGTATATATAGATTTTTTTTCTTAAAAAACAAAGTGTTAAAAAATAGTATATTTAATAAAAAATATCTAGAGACACACACGCACACCCATGAAATAAATACAAATGAACACGCACTCATACGATTTTTTTTATGTAAAGCTTATGATTTTAAATCTAAATTTGAAATGATTTTTTTGTGTTTTGTGTTTGAATCTTAAAAAAAAAATATTTATAAATATAATTTTAAATTGTAAGACTTACTCGTCGACTATTAAATATTTGTTACCATCCGAAGCAGCACATTTACCCCGATAGCTAAATTGTGAACCCTTAATATGTATTGATTGTTGATAGCCAGATAGAAACCATGAACCCTCCCATCTTTGTGGAAACGTACAATTTGATGCTGAAATGACAAAAAATAAAAATAGAATTAAAACTATGTTTTTTATTATATACTTTTTTTTTTATTTTTGTTTCTATATAATCATAAGAATATTTTTAATTTATTTTTTTAATTCATACTCTCTTTTTTTTTATTTAAGGGAAACGCTTTTTTCAAAATATTGTCGTACATTAAATTTCATTAAAATCGATTCATTGTTTAAGCAAAATTTAAACTAACACATCGTAATTTAATATTCTTTTCAATTTCTTGCTAAAACTTGAGTCCATATTTTAATTCTTAAAAATAGAAAAAAAAATCTTTCCGTTGTGTTGCAGAACTTTTTTATGCACATTTTTTATATCCTCCATTTTTTTTTTTTTTAATTTATTTCATATTTTATGCCATTCACCCTGGAAAACGCCATTCCCCTAAATTATCCACATCATTCTTCTCCCGCAAGACAGGACAATGATGATGATGATGCTGATGCTTACCACTTGAGAAAAATGAATATTATACCATCAGAAAAAAATAAAATAAAATAAACATAATGGAAGGGGGGAAAATTCTTCATGGATGAATTCTTAAATTGTGTTTTTGAAATCGTAGCTAGTGCATGTAGCATAATAGCTCGCTGGTCAAGGCAATGAAGACAAAAAAAAAAAAAAAAAACTACGCCACGGAGATAAAAAAAATATGTGGAACAAGGGTTGGAGTTGAAATTTTTGAATTCGTACTTTTGTTCCGAATAAATTACACATTTTCAGTTTGAACAAAAAAAAAAAAAAAACAGACAGGAATCCAGACCAGAAAAAAAATCGGAGATAGATGAGGAGGCAAACATTAAAATTAAATCCCTATATTATTAAAGGAAGAGTGTATACCAAACCAGCTACCTAGTTCAATTCCTTTTATATTTTTTTTAAGGCAAAAAGTAGTTCACTGAACCATGTTCATTATATTCTCTTGTTGAATGGAGTTGTTAATATCCTGTTTTTTTTTTGTGTACAATATTCTTTTCAACAACTCTAGTTACTTCTATTTGTTCAGAGAAAATTGCACATAGCAAAGGATTTAAGTGGAAAATTTAAATTGGATAACGTTGATGGTGGTTGGAAAATTATGATTTTCGGTGAAAAAAAAAAACTTCGGTGATAGTAACTAGAGCATGAAACCTTTTTCCATGGGATAGAGAAATAAATTGAAAAGTTAGATAGGTGTACGTTACGTATGTGGAATTAATTTGAAAAGTGTTAGACGGTGCAGGTAGAAAAATGGACAGGTCTGTTAATTGAAAAATCTGCTAAAGAGAGAATTGACTTTTTTTTTAGAAGGTATTTGCATCTGTTAGAGATATACAAGTATTTATTTTCTGACCCTTGTTAGGAGGAAAGGTCTCTTAACTGAATATAAATATAGATCGACTGGAATGCGTTCTAGTAAAACAAGGAAGGTGAAGTTGACAAAAAAATGTTATATCCCAAAATTTTAAGTTTTAAGTTTTATCAAAATGTCAAATTGTTGAGACCAAGTTGTATTTAAAAGCTAAGCAACATACAAGTCCAGTGGCATGTTGATGGGAATGAAAGTTTAAGCTGAAAAAAAAATATATAGACAAATTATGCTGAACATATTCAAATCTTCAATAAGCATCCAAAAAAAAAATAGAGAATCTTGATCTGTAATTTTCTTGTTGGAATATATTTTTGCATATACCTAAAGAAGGAAATGTTGATCGCGTTTGTCACGTAGAGCTAGAAAAGTATTTTTTTTTTAAATAATTATGAGGATTAGAGCACCAGCTAAGAGAAAGGTTAGGTTAAGTTAGCGTGGCACGAGTGCTTGACACACTTAGACCATGAGTTGGTCTGTTGTGTTACCACATTAATGACTTTCATATAAAGATTGCATTCATTGACTTCACGTTGTGACTTCAGACTTCAAATTATGCATTCACCAATCATTTGTCTCGGAAAGATTGCAATAATTTTTTTCGCCATTAATTTTACAGCAATCAATTGACTGCAATCTTTTGTGAATTCATGCATTCTTTGCATTCATTTGAATTCAGTTGCATTCTTGCATATTTGCAGTTTTTTTTTTTTTTTTTTTTCAAAATTATAAGAAAAGGTTGTACGAACATGAGGAAATCCCGATCACTGGGGAAAACGTTTAATGGGATCAGAGCACATAACGGAGGTAGAAGCAACCAATGAATGCAAATGATTGCAAAGAATGCAAACGAATGCAAAGAATGCATGCATTTCTAAAAGATTGCATTCAATTGATTGTGGGAAAATAAATGGCGAATAAAATAATTGCAATTTTTGCAGTCAAATTATTTTTGTTTCGAAGTCTCAAAGTGAAGTCAGTGAATGCAACCTTTTAACTGAAGTTAGTGAATGATTTTTATAGAATGTATTCACAAAAGATTGAATTCTTTTACAAGCCTGTCGTTGAACCTTACGAAAACATTAATCTTTATATTTGCCAAATCGCCATTATAGTAATAGTAGAACTCTCCTAGATGGATTCTACGTCTCTGAGAAAGAGCATGACATGTACAGAGAAGACGCTGAATGGATTCTTCCTCTTCCTCGTCCGTACCGCTTTTTCAGAAATCATTCGAGAATAGCCCGAGCCTCGTTGCATGTTTTCCTATAAGACTGTATCCGGTTATCACTGTGCAGTCTGCTTAGAGACAACAAACTCAGAGCACTTCAGATCTATGCAATGGAAGTGGTTATTTTGTTCTAGCTAAGGCAAGGCGCTCACTGAAGTGGTGACAAAGTGGAGTGGTAGTCGCGTGGTGACTATGTAGCAGGTGGAGTTGATAAAATCTATTTAATTAAATGAAGACGCGCTTCTAAAAAATGAGTGGCGGTGGCATGATACTTTGCTGGTGGCATGGTGCCTATGTGCTGCCACATGTATAATTTTCCAGTGGCAAGTGAGTGGTGACGAAGTGGATTTTTGTACTGCATACGAGTATGCTTGTGATTATTGACTTACAGACCGAGAACTGGGGAACGTATTTTGCCACCGCAGCGAGTGATAAATCACTTTCATATCACTTCGCCGCCACTCCATCGCCAAGGCCACTTGTTCAGCACTCCACTGCCACTAGCTACTCCTTTACTACTCCACGTCGTCAATACTTTATTGAGCGCCTTGCCTAAGATTTGTTTTCACAATAGCTTCTTGTTTTAGTTTTGTTTTGTATGTGGCGATGGGTATATAATATAGATACATTTGCTATATAAGGCAAAATGTTCCTCTTTTGGCGAGTTTATCAGCTTTTCAATTTCCTGAAATGTCCCTATGGCCCGGCACCCAACATGGGTGAATATTGAACTGCTGTTCCATCTCCATGAGAGACGATCGGCAGCTAAGGTCTGTTATAGAGTTTGTAGAGATAGATTCCAGGGATTTAATAGCGGCTTGGCTATCTGAAAAGATGCGGATATCATGATTTGATATCACGTTTTTTTTTAGCTAAGACAGGAACCCTCTTATTGTCAAAAGTTCCACTTAGAACATGTTACAATGGTTAGGAAAATAAAGAGTTTTTGATCCATCAGTGTAAAAATGGATTGATTCATCTTTCAGGACTGTCAAGTCCTTCCAGATGGATCTGGAAGGGAGATTTGTATCGAACTGATCTGAATGTATTTCGCTCCGTCCGAAAAAATTAGTGATAGTAGGAGGATCTATGTATATGAGGAATTTTGTATTTCCTATGAGGATTGAACCCCAGTCCAGACTGATCTGCCCAGTTTATCAGCAAATTTAGAGCATTTTGTAAGAGTTGTTTCAATGTATTAGGGTCCTTTCCCGATACATCTATAGCAACGTGTCGCGTGCGTCGTCCGCATAGGGCCATATGCAATCAACCTGTAGCTCTCCGCTTCCAGGCTGTTCAATAACTTATTCACTACAATACTCCAAAGAAGGGGAGAAGGAACATTTGCTTGCGGCGCATCTCTACTGACACATCTTCTTGCAGAAAAGCCGCCCAGTTTTGAAATAATAATCCTACTGGTCAGCATTCGATTGACCAATTCCCCAAGTTAACTATCTACATTCAGAGATGGCCAGTGCAAATGTGATTTCTGATGTATCGAGGCAACCATAGTACATTCTTTAAGATGGAGGGAGTAATTATATACACATATCGATAAAAATGTGAATATATAGGAATATATAGGCTCAACCAGCCTCACGCTACGGAAAACAAACAAATAATATGCCTTCAAACAAAATTCATCCTGAAAATGAATCTTATTGCCATGATGACTTATTCCCATGATGAGTTGTACGCTATGATGAGTTGGGTTGTGATGAATTGGGTTATGTTCAGCTGCGGCATGATGAGTTCGATATGATGAGTTGCGATGATGCCAGAAATTAAATTATCGGACATTTTTTATTCAAGACTTTTTTTTAAATTTAAAATTTGTTTTGGGGATTTAATTGGCCCATTTTTTGAAAGCCAAATAAAAATTAAAAAAAAAACATAAAAAATATTAAAAAAAAATTAAGTAAAGCAGGTGGTCCAAGGGAAGTAAATAATTATTGACCCTTGGTTAAATTCCGGTGTTATTATCGTAAAACTTACTGGAGGATAAAAATTAAGGACTTAAAAACATAACTTCCTCGAATTAAATCCTATCTTTCCGCGCCAATGCTTAGGCAAAATTACCTTCGCTTTAACTTCTGACTGCGACTCCAACTGTGGCATATCCTTAAAAAAAAATAAAAAAAATCATAACATTCAACGTCGCCATTATCTGTGTAGTCAACAAGGTCGTCATCATAATTCTGATCGACGACTTCTAACTGGAAATAAGTCATAACTGTTGTTTGTTTTGGACGTGGACTTGAGCGTAAACGTGGTATGGTATCATCATCGCATTAAGCCCCATCCATTTTGTAAGTGGAATGACTTCAATGTTCTCCAGATTCGGGCACCAATGATATTTTTTTTTTTTGTCGGATCCTTAGCTCCTGCTGCTGACTGTACATAAGTGCTGTTAGCAGCTGCTGTGCGTGACTTGAGAGAAAGCCCAAACTCATTGGCTCCGAAGAAGAATCCAAAAGCCTATATTTTTTTTTGACATTTGTATTTGTTCATGGTTGGTTGAGTTGAATTCTGAAATGTTTTTCCTAAGTTTTTTTTGCTTTCCCCATTTCGTTGTGTTATTGGAATAACTTTTACTTTATTTCAATGGTTTGTGGCAGTTTTCAATATTTTACGATCCTGTTTCAATGCTTTGTTAGGATTTTATTGTTCCTTCAGAAATGATGGCTGACAGGAGGGAGGTGATGACGGTGGTGGTGGTGGTGGTGACTATGATTTTCTTTCTTTTCTATTGCTTTGATTGTTGTTACAATCTACAATGTTATAATATTTTTGTATTTTTTTTATTTTGTTCGTAGAAAGTCCTTTTGCAAAAGGACTTCTGGCAAAAGTCATTCTTCATATTAATGATGACGATTTCAAGTGCCCCAGCGACATTTTCAATGGGCGGGCAAGCAAAATTTAGTGCGAATATGCTACTGTTTCCGTTTTGAAAGAAACGAAGGATACATAGTAATATACGGAACGTGCGGCAGAGAGTGTAGGTTAAGTATTCCTATATCTATGCCAATATCCATAGCAAGGACGACGAATAGGAGTTTTGTTTATTTTTCACATGGCTGACAGGACGAGAACAATAAGTTTTTTTTTTTTTTTTGTAACAAGGAAACAAGAAGAGAGATGCTTTTTCGGTCATAAATCAATAGATTCCAATTAATTTTTGTAATTTTTCTTGATTTTGCTGTGTGCTATGTGATGGCAGATGCTCGGTGGTCCGTGATGAATGAAACTACATACATATATAAAAGGAGCAGGAGGACATTTGCTGAGGATTTTTTCCCTTGGTCATCCTATTTAATGCGGATGGTTTGGTGTGTATGGAATTAAAGGAATTCCATCAGTTTGAAAGAAAGAGAAGGAGACAGAGTAAGAAGGGAGGTGGACAAATTTATGACAGATATGGATTTCAATTCGCGGCAAGTTTTTGTAACTTTTTCTTTGCCCAATAAAGACAATAAATTTTGTGATGATTCTGATTAGAAAAGATTAACGATCTCTGATTGTTGGGACTTGAAAAGCTTGATTTAATGGTTTCATCAAAATTTGTTCAAAGAACAAATCATTACAAAATTTCAACACGAGTATAGTAAGTAAAAAGCCTGTGTCAAATGAATGAAGAAAACACCATTAATCAATTGTTTTTTTTTTGAATTATTCTTACCCTTTGGCTTAAATAGAACAAAATTTGGTAGCCACAATAAGAAATATTTGATTCTTTCTACGACTACAACAGCTCAATTGATTTGAAAAATACCTCTGTAATTTTTTGTAGTAACCACAAATAAACGTTGAAAAGTCCGTAATTCAAGGATTTATGTATGTACATTGTACATACCTCGAAGATAGCTGCAATTCTATCGGAGAATAAAAGCCATTTTTACTTCGGTCATCGGAAAGGATTGGTTTTGCGTTAAAATAAAATTTTCGAGGCTGTTATTAAATTTGACACTAAGATGATGTAGAAGTCCGAGTGGGTTTCCATACCGTATCCGTCGGTCTGTGCATCCGTGTGACCAGCTGAATTTGAACTAGAACGCAAACGGGTGGGTCGATTTGATTTAAATTTGGTACAGATTGTGATTCCCTAGAGAGGAAATTCTTATTTTTGATTAAGCTTATCTAGAACAGGTAGGTAGGTATCTGCCATACAAATATTTTGTTTTTTTTTTCTAATTTACTCCAAAACAGCTCAGAAGATTTTGATAAAACTTCATTTAGGTAATAACCACATCCCAACTAACAATTCAGCTTCGGTTAAGCCCAACTTAATAGGCGCTCTGATTTCGTTAAGACATTTGTAAATTTTCTGTAAGCATAAAAAGGAGAACGTTATAGAAGCCTCTATAAAAGTCTTTGTACGGTCTATAAGAAACCGATTATACAACTCTTATAGAGGTTGAATAAAACATTTAGAAAACAAAAGTGATTTATATTGTATTTATTTCATTTTTAATCTGAAACCATGTATCACATGATTGGATAGATTTTTATATCTTTCCGGGGATCGAACTTGGAACTCCAGAAAAAAAAAAATCACCACTCTATGCACTAAACCATCTTAGATATAATTTGGAAGATGCAAAAATTTGATCAGTCTTTCAAGAAACTGTGACTTTCCCCCATCCCAAATGGTTGAACAAAAAAAGCCTTATAAGCCTTAGAAGCCTTATAAATTCTGAATGACAGTAACTTATGTAATAAACCTTATACAATTCGTATACAAATATAGTTTCATTTACCTCCTTCGCTAACTTCATTTATAGAGGTCTATTGAAAAAATGGTACAAGCCTCGATTAAGTTTCTTTAACTAGCTTTCAAACAATGTTAAAGAAGCAGTTATGGAAATCATGATTTCTATAAAAAAAACAAGATTCGAGAAAGGCCTTTTACATATCCAGACTTGCAGCATATCAATATTTCTCAGATAATAGAAGCTGAAATGTTAGTTGGGAGTACCTAGTTGTGAGAAAACTGCATTTCAGATTTTTACCAAAAAAATCGCATTGTGAAAATAGGGTTTTGATGTTGTTTTTTTTAGAAAAATCACATAAATTTTAGTAATTCGCGTATACCTTCAGAATTGTTGGACCGATTTTGTTATTATTTTGCAGTTTTTGAGCTTCTAAGTAATTTCAACAATATTGGATTCAAACATTTTGAAAATAATATTTTTTTTTGTGAAAGAGACATGTAAAACAAAATCATTCGCATGAATGATTCAAATAATGTTTGCTCCGAGATTAGGTACCTACTGCCATATTTAGCATTCGATAACTATTTTATTTTCTTGTTCCTACAACAAAATAAATAATAACCTTATAATATTTATAAATACACAAAGTGCACTCAAAACTTTCAAAACCAAAAATCCAAATGCAGACATTTCCCAAAGCAAAATATCTATAATCAATTCGCACCCCTGCCATACCGCCTAACTCTTCAAAAGTACTCTAACTATCTATAGGCCTTCTAGCTAATTTCATTCTTCTAAATAGTCAATCGAAAAACCTTTAAACACAAAACAACAAACCTCCCTATTACACACTTCTAACATCAATATCCAAGCCAAACGAGGTCCTTTGCCAAAAAAAAGTAGGTACTCAAAACAAGGAAAACAAAAATCCCATAAAATTGCAAACTCTTAAGCAGAGAACTAGGACAAAATACTAAAACAATATCCTTCCAATCATCAATCTCAATATCTCAAAATCGATGGCGTCCTAATTTTTTATCTATTTCCCGGAGACTAGGGTTCCTCTCCTGCCAATGTTCACATCTATTTCAACGAAACGAGCAGTTATCTGTATGTTTGTGTGTGTGTGTTTAGATATACATTTGTATGGCACTTTTAAAGCTAATAAAACCGAAATATATAGTAAAAACAATCAAGCATCCTTTCGTTCGCTCCCTTCGAGCAGCAGCAGCAGAGCAGCACCATATAGCAAAAGCAAAGTTGCCTGCCAATCTCACACTATACACAAGCTAAAGGACCGAAACAAATGATTTGTGGTTTTATATTTTGAGGGTAATTGCTGCAGAGAAAACCATCACCACACAGCAAAATGGCCATTTAAAAGGGGGTTCTATAGGTATCCTTTAAATTGAATTGTGAGGGTAGAGGTAGGTATTTCTTTTTTTCTTCCTCTTTTTCTATACTTCTGTTTTTTTTTTTTTTTTTTTTTCTTTGGCAACAACCCCTCGGTTTGTATATGTGGTAGATATAAGAACACATAGCTTTAGGAATATTTTGATTTCTGACCTTTTGTTGAATGAACCCAGGATCTCAATTCTGTCGAGTGTATAGCTAGCTATTAACCTAAAGTGCAGTGCACTGGACGACTAAAACGACCACAGAGGCCAAGAAAAAGTCCAAAAGTAGCTCTATATAAGTCATCGATTTCATTCGGTCAGTAAACCAATTTTTGCGGCTATATATGGTGTGGTCCTTCAAGGGTTTCAACTCTCGCCCAATGGTTTTCATTTCTTTCATTCTTTTTTTTTTTTTTCATTTAATTTTTTGTGCGCGCCAAGTTTTGGCGAAATCGGTTTTGCTTTTCGAATGTAATGTGTTTGTATGTTTTGGTTGGATTGCTGCAATTGGAAATGGAAACCAATTACTTTTGTTTTTCTTTTCATTGAACACTGCATGAGTGTAAAATCACATTTCCATTTTTATTTGCTTTGTACGAAGAGGTTTTCATTTTTTTCTTTTTGAAGGGGCATGTAATGAATTCGTAGAAAATCGAATACAATTTAAAAAAAATTCTCACAGACACCAAAACGTAGTACCAATTCTTTTTTACATCTTGCTGCTTCTAAGGCAAGAGATTTTAATTAAATTAATGTAAACCAAAATTTGTTCTTGGCTTAGAAATAGGAAAGGGTTGGTTTTTTGTTACGGCTTGTTTTGCAAATTTTATATGGCTTTCGAAAAAAGTTATTTTGCAAATTTCTTGATCTAAAGACCAAAAGAGACTACGTTCGTTTCCTTAGCCCTAGGAATTAACTCCCATTAGCCGAAATGAATTAACTCCCATGAATTTGCGAGTGGAACTTAGTTCATAATGTTGGAAGTTGGTTCAGTTAGGACTTAGTTAATTATGAACTAACTGCCAACTGCGTAAGTTCATTTGGGACTTAGTTCATATGGAACTAAGTCCCACTATTGGGACTTAGTTCATTTCAATTTAGGGACTTGGTTTATTCAGCGTTGGGTTTAAGTTCCAAAAAGTTGGGTTTAAGTTCCAAAAATTAATGGGAATTAGTTAATAATGAGCCAAGTTTCAATTTTGGTGGGAGTTAGTTTATTGGGAATTCGTTCGTCTGGAAGTTAGGACGAAGGACCAGTTTCCTTGCCTTCACCCAAAGAAAGGGCTCGAGAATTGCATTAGCAAGGACATTGAAAAGTGCTTCTCCAGCAACGATGTTCCGAAATTTCACCAAAAGATAAAAACAACTTGTCAGGAAAACAAATCCCGCACAAAAACCTGTTTTGCTGAAGAAGGAAAGATTCTACGAACTAACTAATAAAAGAACTTACTCCCACTAGTCGAAATTATCTCTCCCACCCAATTTATCAGTGGGTCATAGTTTATAAATTTGGGAGTAAGTTAGTTGAAATTACATCCACTGAAAAAAGGGGAGTAACTTAATTTTTTTTTTTCGGGGAAGAAGAAAAAAATTTTATAAAGGAGAGAGTTAGTTAATTTCGCAAAAAATTTAATTTTGCGATTTTTTAGTAATATGCGAGCCAAAGGACAAGGAACCCCTTGGCGGTGTTTGACAATAGAATTCTATTTTTTAAAACAGGTTGCAAGTTTAAATGACAGCACATTTTCATAACATTTGGCCCTTTTTCAGAGATTTTTTGACTTTTTGATTTGCTGTAACTTTTTAACGGTTAATGCTACGAAAAAATAATAAGGACAATTTTTGTGGGAAATTGCATCAGCTACAAGATTGTTGAATAAAATTTTTCTGTAGCACAAACTGTTTCTGAGATAATTGCAAAAAACTCATTTTTATGACTTTTGACCCCTTATACTGAGCCTTATACCAATGTACCAAACTAAAAAGTACCAACCCTCAACCAGCCTCACGTTACGGAAAACAAACCAATAATATGCCTTCAAACAAAATTCATTCTGAAAATGAATCTTAATGGCATGATGACTTATTCCCATGATGAGTTGTTCCATGATGAGTTGTCCCTATGATGAGATGTACTCTATGATGAGTTGTACCCTATGATGAGTTGGGTTGTGATGAGTTGGGTCATGTTCAGCTGCGGCATGATAAGTTAGATATGATGAGTTGCGATGATGCCATAAGAAAAATTTATGCCAGGGGTTGTTATGACTTCAATGAAATGATTACATTAATTGACTAAGTACACTCTGAGACTTCAGACTTCAAATTATGCCACCAATAATTTTAATCAAAAATCTCGTAAAAATTAGTTTCTCCATTAATTTTACAGCAATCAATTGAATGAAATATTTTGACAATCTATGCGTTCTTTACATTTTTTGATTTTTATTTCATTTGTTTGAATTTTCGAAGGGCGTGGCTAACCTCTAACCGCACAGATGCGCCCTTTGTAGAAATTCAAATTGCGCTCTAGATTCTTTTTTAAGAGAGAACAACTACGAAGAGATCTCGTCACCCTGACGTCTCGTTTCCTCATCGCATTGTAAAATAGTCTACAATTTATTCCCACACAGACATCTCTAGATCATGATTTTTGTTTTTCACTTTTTTACTTTTTGGCGATTTTTGGAAAAAAGTTTTGAATAATAATAGAAACATAAGCGGTATACACTGCCAATCACTAGGATGAGGCCACAAATTTTGCAATCGATTTTCGTTCTTTATACCTGTCGGAAATTTTTTATTCGGAAACATTTAGTACCTATGAGTTACGTAAGTTTTTTTTCCCATAAGGAAGTCATAAAATTAAAGGGTTAAGTATAAACAGTGATGCCAGATGGGATTTTGAAGATCCCACCGAATTTGACAAAAAATCTCACCTTTTTTGTACTGGAAGAACAAAAAAACCACCATATTTTGTTTGCCAGAACTTTTAACTTGTTAAAAAATTGTTTTTTTCTTTTGGTACATTTTCATTCCCCGATTCTTCCATTACCGATTTGTTATTTCTTGAGGAAGAGATGTATGTTAAGTGCATTTTTTTATAATACGCGAGCACTCAAAGGGTATGATTAGGTACACTTAACATGTTTTAACACAGTGCGAGCATAAGGAAAATAGATTAGAGGTTTTAAAGGAGATACCGAAGCACATTGGTTTTACTTTTTTGAATATCACAATGAGGTAGAAAAATATTGTAAGCTTTACCATGCTCTTTTTTCCGCATTTGTGTAGTATGGTTAAAAAAGAATTTCTGTACTTGGCAGTGAACCGAAATTCGGCTCTTTAATGGTATGAGTTCATCTATGTATGTATATAAAAATTCAAAGGAAAGCAATGAAAAATGAAGAGCACAGAGACAAAAAGGCCAAATAAATAAATTAGAGGAAAATAGGTTGGTATATAGGTAGGTAAATTTTGTAAGTAAGAAAATTTTTCCCACCATTATTCCCACCAAGCTCACTTTTTCCCACCATTTTGGTGGGAGAAACCACCAATCTGGGAACACTGAGTATAAATTACCATTGTAGTTTCCCAAGATTAGATAATTAATGAACTACTAGAAGACGTATAAAAAGGTGCGCCACTTGGATGATGTCACACATGCAAAATCTTAAAACAAAAGACAAAATGAAAGAAATGTTTACATTTTATGGGTTTAATTTATTTATTTATTTTATTTATTTATTTATTTATTAATTTTATTTATTTATATATTTATTTATTTTTTCAATTTTTCTCCATTCTCGCCATTTTTTGATGCGCACTTGATTTCGCACTTTTTAGAAGGTATTTCTTCTAGAGTTGCGCGATTTAGTTCACTTGAGTGATCAATTTAGTTCGAATCGTATAAATGAACTAGTTCGTTCATTTTAGTTCACTTTACAGAAAATTTAAAAACTGCAAGCAAATCTAACCTTTACAATCATTCCTAAAAGTAGCTGTGTCATTACTTCAGAGATCTCGGAGGATTCCGTAGTCTCAGAAATATATACACAATCACAAAAATTTCTCAGTTTTGCTGTCAAAAACTGGGGAAGGGTTTTTTTTGGATTCGTTGCTCAATTCTGTCGCAGTAAATCAAATAGAAATAAAGGAAAAGCAAGTGTTTTTGAGGAATCTTGTTAACATTTAATGCTCCTGTTATTCTAAAGTAACGGAGAAAAACTTATGAGCGCTCTGAAATATAAACTGATCAAATTAGTTGTAAGGTAGTTTCGCGAACTGTCACTGTGCTTTTTAGTAGAGGACAGAGAAGTTAATCATGACAAGACAGAAGAGATCAGCTAAATCGTGTATCTCTAACATTCCAGTGATTACAAGATTCTTTTTTTCGGTTGTTTCGTCTTTTTGACAGACCGGTTGAGAGGTAAAGAAATGTAAGGGGAATTCATCTACGTTTCTACACCCCTCCCCTATCTGTCAAAATGACCAAAGAAGAAACTTATGAAAAAATGATTCGTGTAATCAGCGTCTAACTCCTTTCATTCAAAGAAAATATAAGTAGAGATAAACTAGTGAAAAAGTCAAATGTGCTGACAACTAATTGAACTAGTGAACTATTCAACTAGAGACGTGAACTTAGTTCAGTAGTTCACTTAAGTGAACTAGTTCATTGAACTAGTTCGTTCACGAACTACACAAGCCTAATTTCTTCCGTCAAAATTAGTATTTTAAAAACTTATTTCAACATCGATTCAGCACAATTAACTAAACAACCCAAATTAATATTGACTGGTAATACAGACAAATCAACAAAGTGACACATCTATGAGTTTATCAATTATATCGGAAGAACCGAAAAAGCTGGTAAATCGAAGAACGATCATGTTTGTCTAATTTGTGTTGGTAATATGTCTCAGGTTTTAATTTTAAAACAATTTTTACCATTTAAAACGAAGCTTTGTGTCAGGGCCGTACGACCCTGACGAGCGCATTAGTTTTCGCCCGCCCCACTTAAAGGACGTAAAGATTTGAGAGTGGGTGCAAACACAGTCGATACCAATCCAAACACACACAAGGGTAATGGGAATTTGTGCCAAAAATTCTATACCTACATATATGTACATAAGTAGGCAATTTTTCACTATTCGGTTGCCATATCGCAAGGAATTTTCGGTATTGAACTATTGATTTGTTTTTTTTTTTTTTTGTTCGGTGTGGTGTGCCGTGTGTCGTCCTTGAGTGTCCTGGTTTTGGAAGGAATAATTTTAATGGCGAGATTTTTTTTTTGTTTGCAGATTGTGTGAAGAATAAAACAAAATACAATTTCCAGAGCCATCTGAGTGTTCTATAGCATGTTCAGTACATGTATAAGGCCTTGAAACCTATAGTATAGGTACTGCGCGCCGTAATTAAAAAGTGAGAGGCAGCAAGACCAGCAGCTATAAATTTTGCAATTCTTTTAATTGCGTTGACATTAATCACTAAGAGCAGCAGTGTTATAGTTTGCAATTGCCGAGATGGTGTGGTACTGATGCTGATGGTGAACGGTGGCAGTAGGAAATGCGAGGATGCTGCGACGAAGACATGCGGAAGGATGAAATGTTTAATGATGAGTCGCGGCAGCGGCACAGAACTGGCGGTTGACCTACAAAAAGCCAAGTAAGCCACATTTCTGGTCTTTTAATTATTTAAATATAGGTGGCCATTAAAATTGTTTCTTTTTTGTATTACTTATATCTTTTCTCGTTGCCCTCCTCTATTTAGGGTTTTTTTTTCGTTATATTAATGTAAGGGCTCGTTTAAGGGACTCTTGCATTTTTTAATATTATTTACACTCAACATTTACTTTAAAGATGTTTTTATTTACTTTTTTTTTTTTTAATTACAAAAAAGGAAATATCTTTACTTAATTTGGCACACAATTTTGTTTTTTTTTTTCTTTTTTTAAGGAGCAAAAGTTAATGTATATGGAACACGGTGTAATAAATGAAGGATGCTACCAACACCCAGAGAAAAGGGAATAAATGCTTTTTGACCTGAAAACTAGTAGAACGGAAAATGTATCTTAGAATTCTTTTTGTGGTTGGTTGTATATGTTTGGATGCTTAGTCCTATAGTGGTGATGGTAGTAGTGTGTGGCTCGCTTTTGGTTAGGTGACCTAGTAAATGAATTATGAATGAAAGTATATTTCGTTCTAAATTTAAAAGAAAACAAAATTAATGATATTCACAGAGTTTAAAAGAAGAGAAAAGCATTTAGAAATAAATAATTATATTTTTCTTACATATATGTACATATGTATGTATGCATGTGGGTATACATAAATAACAAAAGTACGGAATGGAACTATTTAGTTAGGATGAAGCCTTTCGCTTTAATAGCTGGATTTATTTTTTTTAAACGAATTTAGTTCACATAACTAGGGCGCTTAGTCTTGTTTTGTGTGGAAATTTAATTTCTTTTATTAACATATGAACATCCTATAAAACTGGAATAAATTAGTTTCATTTGAATATAATTATTGTTTTAAATTTGGTTTACAGAAAATTAATTTTGCGTTATGTGTGTGTATATGTGCAGGTTTGTGTGTCAGATAAGTTTTTTGTTTAAAACATCCCTGTACCAGTTTTTTTCTGCGGTATCCTAGTATGAATCTGTTTTGAAATTTTTTGAGGGACATGATTGTACATATCTTATTATTCTTCATTGAGAAAAAAAACGTAAGGAATTTTTAATATAATTAGAAGTTGTGCACAAAAGACATAGTAGGTATCTGGTAAAGGAGATACAAAAAGTACTGCAATCCTTATATTGTTCCAAAGAAACGCAGATTCGGGGGAGGAGCTGTAAATAAACCTGATTATTATTCATACATTTACAGCCATATTACTGACTGCTTCAAAACTAGTTTTACGAAAAAAACTACAGGGTGACGCATGCATAAGTATCGTTATGATTTAATTATTAAATAATTTTTTTGTTTACGAATTTTTTTTCTGCAGAATTAGCTTTGAAAAACTTGGGAAATTTATGAGCACATAACAAAAAACGATAGTTGTTCAATTTTATTTCAAAATTCGATATTGAATTATTCAGACACAAAGATCATATCGAAATTTCTTTTATGTTCAAAATGCGCCCAGTGTCCAGTGTTTTCACGAGGCCTTCTGCGTGCTGGAAGGCCTCGTGTTGTTTGAAATAAAGTTGGACATGGCTTAGATGCAAGCAAGTATTGAGAAAAACCCCAAAGTTTCTATAAGGGGACGTTTTCAGCAGGTGATGATGTCTAGACGGTTTTTACAAAGAATTTTACGGTACTTACGAGTTTTAAGTTTTTCAAAAATTGTTATTATTTAAACAAGTTTTGATTTGGCTGGCAAAATATATTGACATGGTTTTAATTGTTTGATAAAGATGTCAAAATATGTTAAAATAATATCGATTTGTATAAAACTCAAAACTCGAAACCTCCATAGAACTAGTTTTACCGTAAAACTAGTTTGGAAAATTTGTTTGCCCTAGAACGATCGCAGGAATCATAGCCCAAAATATAAAGCAGGAATTAGGGGATACCCTATGATAAAAAAAAATGTTTGGCAGACACCTGCAAATTTTCATTTGCAAAAAAGCGTTTGTTGTGGAAAGTTGTCGGAAAATAATAATAAAAAAAATTAACCGATTTGAGAACGAAGAAGTTAATAATAGTGATCAAAGAGTAGTTAAGTTTAGAATTACCTTTGATATCTGAAATAATTTTTCGACAAAAGAGAGTTTTTGATTAACAAAAATAACTGTCGAATTTTTTTTTTTATAAAATTGGTAATAAACTACAATTCGACAGTCAAAGGAATAAAGGTTTTAGTCACTTGCAACAACTTTTGTGTGCATAACATTGGCTCGGGGAATGGAGCCCAATATCACTGTGTTGCATCTATGCACGGAATAAGAAAAGCATTCGTCTGCAGAGTAGTTCATCAAGTTCATCCAATGTATTCATTGATGAATTTCTCCCAAACACCATTTGCTGGACAAAAAATTCTCTAGGAGGGGAGTATGGAGAAGAAAGAAAGAACCCGAATGAACAACAACAAACTTGTGTGTCGCTAGTAAAAATTGATTCAAATGCAGTTGTCAAACAATAAAACCTGCACTGGATGGACATGATAACGTGACCTTCGGTAGCGCAGTGCACTTGGCCCGGAGACGCTTGGTCTGTGATTCAAATCTCAGTGAGGCAATCAATTTTTCAAATAAAATTGAACATATGTAAATAGACTAAACACTACTAAGGAGTCTGATGATCGGCCTGGCGATGGCGACCGTGAAATAGATATGTATAACTCCAGCCTATAAAACTTGAAGTTGCTGTTCTTTCATTCAAACTATTAACTTTTAGTGTCTGACAATTTTGCTTCCTTTGTAATTCTTTTTGTTTTGCAAAAAATATATTTGGCTTCATATGATATTGTTTGACTTTGCATATTTATTCTATACTGTCTGTAGTTTTGTTTTTAATAAAGCCTAGTTTATACATCAATGCGAAGTGAAATCCAAATCCAAATCAAACATCAATAAATCTTGCCTCGAAAGGTTTATAAAGAAAATAAATTTTGTTTTATATTGGGTTTAGGTAAGTCCATTGAATTATATTCACTTCGAACCATATTTCTTCCTCCTTGTCGCTTAAATAATTGCATTTAATTTTATTGAATTTTTCACGCCTGGGAAAAACGCTAATTTTTTGTATCAAAATTTCACTTCGCTTCGATCTATAAACTAGGCTTAATTATGAAATATAAAAGAAAGGTAAAGAGCATTAAAAAATAATCTTTTATTTTAAAAAAAGAAATTTTAGAATCAATACAAAAATGATTTTATTATAAACGCTTCATTAGCAGAAAATTCCAAAAAGAGAATTCTCTTTTTGGGATTTTCTCCTGGGGATTTTTTTTAAGGGATTTGTTTTTTTTAGGGATTTTGTCTTTGCTCGGTTTTCTCTTAGGGATTTTGTCTGTGGAGATTGTTTATTTTTTGGGATTTTGTCGTTTTGTTTGTCGTCACAAACATCTATTCACCCAATGAAATCATAGCACATTTTGTCAGTTAGCAAGCATGGAAAGCATGCTTCAAAGACAATGATGGCTTGTGGCCCAGATCGGTCTTTCTATGCTGTAAACGTTAGGTACGTGCATTGCAGTTTGCTAAAGCCGTTTGTTTAATAATATCATCTGCAGTGCAGTTGGTGCAGTAAAAAGTCGAGGTCAATGCAGGATATCGACCATTCCCTAATGCAGATGTTTATAACACTTACTAAGGACAAATACGGCGGCAGATCCAGTGGAACAGAGATTTTTCAATGCAAAATTGATCCAAATGTCTCAATTTGGATCAAGTTTTAGTTTGCAACTTTGTAAAATACAAATTTAAATGCAAAGTTCGTTTTTTAAGTTGGTGAAACACTTTTACATTTCACTTTTCAAAAATAGTCTGAAAAATTGAAAAGTGAAAACTCTTTTCACTTTGCAAATTTTTTGAAACACATCGCACTTTTACTTTGCAGGAAATTATTTTTTTTTGCAAAGTTGCAAAGTGAAAAGTAAAAAGTTTTTGGTGAAATACCCCCCTGGTGCAGTACCCATTGATAGCGTCCTTAACAAAATGCGGCTTATACCACTTTAAACAGTAAATTTGTTGCGAGCCATTACCAAGCTTATTCAGTATCTAAGATAGAGGTTCAAAAGATTCTAACGACTAACGTCTGCTCAATTGGTCCTACCACCTCTTAGGCTAGACGCATATTGAGACGCGACCGGCGCGTGTGACGTGACATTTTAAACAATAGGCATACATCAATTGAACAGCGCATATTGATGTGGATAACGACATGACACTTTTCTATTAATCAGGTCATGCCGCACGCGTCAGGCCCCGTCACACGCGCCGGTCGCGTCACAATATGCGCCTAGCCTTACGCAGGAATATGTCAAAAAAAAATCTGCCTAGATTTTTATATTTTACTTAGCAAAATCTTTTGGAAATAGAAATTACTACTATTTCCATTTTTCTATTTTAGTTAAACTTTTTAAGCTTTTAAATAATAATTAAATTTTTTGAGAAGAGCATTTATAATAATATCACTGTGACAAGCATTGCTTGATACGACATTTATTTTTTCTATTAGGATTGATTCACATGTATATAAATACCTTATACTTAAGAAAACTGTACATTTTCTGCAGAAGCCAAACAAAGTGGCAAACTATATTCCTCGATATATGAAAAATCTTCCTGCTGTTATTTCTCTATAAGGAAAAAGTTTCTAATTATTCAAGATATTTTACAAAATAAAAGAACATACCAAACTCTCCATTTTTAAACCTAAAAAGCATGCATTTTCTACAAATTGTGCCTTTATCATTTCGTTGAATGAATAATACCACTTGGTTCGCAACCATGAATTCAGTACATAGTAGCAGCAGCATTAGCAGGAGTATAACACCGCTATGAGACTAACAATTCCGTTTATCTGGTCCTAAACATTTAGCCAAGATAAGAACCCACACCCTGACTTATCTCCTTCCCCTTTTTTCATCGTAATTTTTTTTCTCTTGGATGAAAGATAATGATTATAATAATCATGTAGGTATGTGGAATTGGGGCGATATACCTATATAACAACCCAAAATGAGAGGAATACACAACACATGAATGTGTGTAAATGTATATAGTTGGTCCGATTTGTTGGAATGTATGATGATTGCTTCAATGAAGTGCGCTCCTTCAGAAAATGTGTAGAATACATAAATCTGTGTGCGATGTGAGTTCAAGGATTTCCGAAGAATTCCATTCGCACTCTTTACATCTTATAATATCCCCAAGCATTCCAAACCCCCTCTATCCCTTTTTTATCATGTGAATAAAAGCAACAACTTACCCGAGCAGCCCTTTAAAACCAACCCAACTCACCCCATCGAATGAAATGAAGCTAGAGGAAGAACAAGTGTAAAATTTAAGAACCTAACAGGCAAAGATTTCCACTTTCTTCGAAAGATCTCTCCTTGAGATTATATAAATACAGATACACGTTTAGATGGATATGGCGTGGGTGTGGGTGTGCATAAGACACCCAGGCTGTATTTGCCCAAACCTACATACACATTTATTTCCAAAGGATATGTGCAAATGCCATCCAACCGACAGATATTTATGTGTGCTCGGAATACGAACAACACTTTTCCAAGTTCCAAGTCGAGAGAAGAAGGAGAGACTCGGTCTCGGTAATCTAAAATATGCAACCTCCACGTTCTTCAATAAACATTTCGAATGCGGGGTGCGGTTTTTATAGAAGAGGTTGGTGATGGCGGTTTGGTTTGGTTGGCGTTGGGTTGGGTTGGGTTTTTGTATAAAAGCTGAAGAAAGATTAGAGATGAACTTTTTAAAATTAAATCTTGATGTGGAATGTTATGTGTGCGAGACTATGTGGTGTTTTCTTCGGTCGTTTCGACTTAATCTATAAAATAATGGCTCGAAGAAGAACAATTTTCTTTAAGAACTTTCAACTTCTTTTGTTCGTTTTACTTTTCTCTATGATGGCCTATCCGAATCGTCCTTATAGTTTATTGGCATAGTTGGGCATAATTTCAAATCAGATTCAAATTCTTCAATATAATGCTTTATGCAGTTTTAATGGAGCATTTGGAAAGTTCAGGAAATATTAAAAAAAAAAAAAAATAGTTTTGGAAACATGCGGTGATTTTGAGAGATATATCATATAGGAAATTACTTAAAAGGTAATCATTCCATCCAGATGCTGTCAAATAAAGTTTTTGTTGAAGACCATGATTCTGGATTTTCTATGAAGAAGTATGCAAGATTGGTTTTTGTTTGTGTGTTGGTCAAAACTTTTATATAAAGTTGTATAATTGTTTATAAATAAAAAGAAGAATGCAAAAGAATTACAAGAAAGTTGGATTTTATGGTTCGATTGTGGTCAAAAGTGATTTGTAAGAATTCAAGAAAACAATAGGTGGCGAAGTTTCTTGCAGTCGAAAAGTCTTTTTTTTGTTTTTTTAACTGAAGTGAACTGAACTCAGGAAAACTGAGTAACAAAAATAAATAAAAGAGTAGAGTGATGCAACATACGATTACAGTGAACTCTCTCATAACCGATGAGGTCCTAAAATTTTTCCGGTTATTAGAAAAGTAAAATAAAATTGAGGGTCTTTCAAACAATTAAATTAGCATATAAATAATCTCGAATTTTCTCATTTCGTCGAAACACGATCCTGAATGTACCCAAGTTTTGACAGTACAGAGCAAAACAAATTTCTGCAACAAAAATTTGTTGTTTATTTGCTGATTTTTACTTCTATATCTCTCAAAATTCGACAAGATGTGAGCTATCACCCAAAAAGTACCTCAAGTAAGAGAGAGAGAGCCAAACTGTATTGTGGTCAGGGTTGCCACTTTTCGGCAAACTTTCCGAAGTAGATTCAGAAAAAAAATGCAGTAGATTGAACTTTTTTGCAGTATAAATCCGTTTTATTATTATTTTTTTTTCAAAAAAAAGGAAGATTAAAATTTAAAAAAAATATAACAGGTATTTAAAAAAAATAATCAACATATTTTTCATCAAAAATAAAAAGTTTTGTATAAAATACATACATATTGTTAAATATCAGATATCAGGCTATAAGTTATCTCAAAGAAAAGGAACAGGGTTCGTATTAATTAGGTATAACTATTTTTTAATTTAAAATTCCCTGTCGCTACTATGTCTTTCATGACTTTGGCCTTACCAACACTATGCATCACTACTTAGGAAATGCGTATAAAGTACAATTGGATTTACTTAATGAGAATTTTAACCTTTTTGTGCCGATTTTATTAAAAACTTGCCTATATTATCACAATTTGCAACATTTAAAAAAAAACGCAAATTAACAAAAACAAGATTTCCGTCAGCTTTCAATATTCATCAAAACAGAGCCGATATGGTCGAAAGCAGTAGATATAAAAAAGTTAAGTAGGATGTGAGTATTTCCTGAAGAATTAGAATCATTGACATCAATGACAAAATTGATTATGAAAAATTTTTAAAGGCAGTAGATTTATTTTAAGAAAATATGCAGTAGATCTACTGCAATTGCAGCAAAGTGGCAACCCTGATTGTGGTTGTTAAAATTGGTGTCCACGTCTGGTAATGAAAGAGTTTGCTTGGGGGAGAGTTTTTACAATGAAAAATCATGTACTTAATATCCAGTTATGAGAGATATCCGCTTATGGGGAGGTGTCGTAAGGAGAGACTGCACTGTACGGTACATGCAAGGAGGAACGTTTCAACATTTCCAACATAATAAATATATGAAAACGTTGAAAGGTTTTTTATATGAATTTTTTTTCGAAAAATTGCTAGATAGTTTTCTGAGCCACTTAGAGGTGTAAATTCAACACTCAAAACCGTTTCAATCATCCAAATTAAGCTAGTAGTTTTGAAATTACATCTGGTTCGTGTATAACTTTTAAAAATTTCATAAAAAATAATTGTTGAGACTTCTACATAAACCATGCTGTATTTTCAAAACTACTTGCTTCATTTGGATGCTTGAAACGGTTTCGAGTTCTGAATTTACTCCTTTGGTTTTGAAAACCATTTTCAAATCCGACAAAAATTCGAAAAGCTTTCATATTAGACACTTTTCAATATGAATTCTTTTCGAATTTTATGTTAAATTAAAAAATGGTTTCCAGAACCAGTAAGAGGATTAATTTCAGCACTCGAAACCATTTCAATCAGCTAAATGGAACAAGTAAATTAGAAATGACATCATTTGTCTATCACTTTCAAGAATTTCATGAAAAAATCATAAAAAATTTTAGAAAGTGATAGACAAACCATGCTGTCATTTCTAAACGACTACGTTTATTTGGATGATTGCAACTGTTTTGAGCTTTATTTGAAGTCATCTAAGCGGTTCTGAAAACTGTTTTCAAGTCAATAAAAGATTTGAAAAAATTTTGATATAAAAGTAATTTCGGAATTTTTCGATTTTCAAGCAAATGTCAAAAATACTTTCATATGGACATTTTTTAGAATCTTTTGTCGCTTTTAAACTAAGCGAACGGAGTAAACTCTGAGCAGAGTATGTTCAGAGCACTCCGATTTAATTTTGAAACACACCTGAGCACTCAATTGTCATATCTGTCAAATTACATGAAAACTGTATGAGGTTGGCCGCGCTCAGTTTTTTACTCCGTCTGCTCGGTTGTTTTATTCTGAGCTCATGAAGCACGCTCTGAACGCGTTCTGAACGAAAAAAGAAACACAAACTCCAAGCTCTGAGCGCTCTGAACTCAAAAAGAAACACAACATTTTTGTTTGACAGTTCGGGCTCAGCTCTGAACTACTCTGAACTAAAAAAAAAAAACGCGTAATATCCGAAGTAGACTTACGGCCATATTTTTGACTTTCTTCAGAGCTAGTTTTACCGAAAAACTAGATCTATAGCGGTTTCGAGTTTTAAGTTTTTTACAAATTTGTATTACTTTGACATCTAAATCAAAATATTCATACATAGTTTGACATCTAAATCAAATCAATAATTTTTTTTGAGAAACTTAAAACTCGAAAACCCTATAGAACTAGTTTTTCAGTAAAACTAGCTTTGAAGATAGTCAATAATACAGCCGTTAGATGATTTGAAATCAAACTTAGAACCGTTGCAATCATCCCAATAAGCAAGCACCTATTGAAATTATACATTTTTAAAATTAATGGAAGTTGGTGGATATGCCTTAATGGCATTTCAAAAGAACTTAATTTTTTGGAAACGGTTCGCTTTATATTGGCCACTTTTCGAATGTTCATCGTTCACCCATCTTCATGGCAACGGTGAAGCCCTTCGTAGCTGGGACGACTCCCAAGATCTTCTTGTGTACCAATAAGCCACTGTACCTGTTTGGAGCTGATGTTTGTGAGGCTATTTGGCTCAGTCGTGAACAAAATTAAAAAGAAAATTGCTTTCGTTTCGTTGTCAATATGACAGTTCGTCTAATCGCCTTCAGTTTTTTAACAATGAAATAAGTTATCGCCCGTGTTACAGAACATGGGTACTGCATACATTGATGCTGCAACATCGCTGCAGAGGAGACCACTTAATTATCAAAACACCAAACAATAAAGATTGGAGCTCGGGAAATAAAATGTTATCAAATCGTAGGTATAAAGATTATATTTTCTTGGTGTAGTTATTTGTTCGTCACAAATTTATGTGAAGCCCTTAAGCTAAAATCAGTAAAACTTAAGAATCAAAAATGCTTATCTATTCATAAACCTATTTTGGCAAAAGACTAAATTATAAATTCATCATAAAACCATAATATCAAAAAAAAACATGACTTTCTTCGTATTTAAAAGCTTTTAATGTCTGTCATAATACACCTACGTACATATAGCGCTATAATATGAATCTCTTCTGTGCATCATAAACTCTAAATTAGTTAATTTACAACTTGTCAAACTTTTCAGTGATTTCAATTTCTTGCCAAAAGAGAACGACTTTGCACTTTTGACATTAAAAATTCATTACCCACACATTAATTTTCAGTTTCACAATTTTAAATTTGCAGTTGTGTGTTTTGTAATATAAAATAAAGTGTTGAAGGGCCTTATATAGTCACAGTTATATCTTCAACCAACCGCACAACACTCTCTCAAGGGTACTCATCTAAAATTAAAGCAATCAATGTATTCATAAATTCAAACAACTCCTTTATTTTTGTACAAAAAAGGACGAAGACAAAACGACGAACGACAAAGATGGGAACGACATGAAAATGACGTTGAGATTTGAGAACTTCCATTCTTATTAAGATATGAAATTTTCCTCTACTTTTAAGGGAAGAAAATAAAATAAGAAAAATTAAGACAAAAGCTAAAACCGAAAGAAGAAGCAACAAAATTAAAATTTGAAAATACAAAAAAAAAAAAAAAAATCGGCCATCCTTCAGGAATCTTTCTTCTACACGTCCTTGCATCCTGTCTTCAACAAACACACACACACACTTCATATTCAGCCCCAAAAACTTCTTCACTTCTTTTACAATCACCGTCACCGTCACACTCACTCACTCACTCCCACTCTCACTACACTACACATTCTCATTGCAAATGCGTCCGTAATGAGTATACTTGGGCTTCCTTGAAGAAGAAGTGTTTCGCTTGTTTTTTTTTTTTTTTTTTTTTTTATCTTAGCGAAATAACTTGAAGGCAGAGGAGGCACAGTTCCCTTTTCGGTAAAACACACCCGGAATTTTTAATGAACATCAAGGATGTATATCTTAACTTTAAGAACAAGAAGATAGCGTTTTCTATAAAATACGTTTTTTTTTTTTCTTTTCCCCTTCTTATCTCCTTTATTTTCTGTGTCGTTTGACAGAATTTGTTAACGAATGTTATTCCCAGAACACTTTGAAACAACTTATCAAGGATAATTATTAAAATTATGTTTGCAAAAATTATAAGTACAGAGGAAAAGATAAATATATACCTAAAGGAAGGAATGATGATGGGAAGATAAGAAATATATGTACGTAGAAAAAAAAAATAATAAATATAGCAAGGAAATTAAATCAAATTAAGGATGCTGCTCAGTGATGATGGAGTAAAGTTGGTGTTTTTTTTTTCTAACGAAAGTTTTTGGTTTGATGTTGGATTTCTTTTAGTAAGCATCAATAATTATGAGTGGAAGAGAACGAAAAAAACATCTTTTAATTTTTTTTCTAAACTATAAGTAGGTATAAGTGATATTTAGAAATAATTTTACTATAGTCATATCTACGAGTTGGATTATCATATCAAGCTCTATTTATTTTCCTGTAAAAAAAAACCCATTTTATAAACAAATGTTGGGCCTTTAAGCATTTCCAGTCATGGGAGATCCACTCATTTCCTTCCCCATAGTTTTTCCTTCATCATCAATCTATCTTTTTATCAATTCAACATTCGTCTTACAAACAAATTGCTGATAAAATATTCAGCTAACGTATTCATAAGTACAAATTTTGTTTTCGTAATTATCCATATCTCTTGAATTGCATCATGATAAAAAAAAAAAAGAGATAGATACTTTCCTATTTTTTTTTTTTTTTGCCGAAAAAGAAATCTTTTCTATGTGCAAATTTGCAAATAATAATTTTATTTCCGCTATATAGGTTATGGGTATACATCCCTTTAGCAATATTCACACTTATTCTGTACGCACAAACGCACAGGAAATCTGAAATTTATCTTAATTGGACATTTATTAAGCTTGCATCTCACGTACCTATATGAAAGTTTTTATTTTTGTTGTTGTTGAAAGATACATACTAGATAGATACGGAAGGATACTACACACATATGTAGATTGTAGATACAAGCAGATTATATGAAGGTTTATATAAAAGATTTATTCTACATTAGAGAAACACTATATGTACTTATATAGATATGTATATACGAATACCTTTCAATCATAAATGTTATCTGATATTAAATATTATGGTCTTTGGTTAGACTATAATGGTTTGCATTTCAGTCTTGCACTTCTAACAAGAACTTAGATCCAGGAAAAGCCTTACAATTTTACTCCCTTGATCTTAACAAACAATTTTATATGTACTTAGGTATAGCTTTTATAGTTCGTCCAATAATTCTTGTCAGTACAGGGAAGATAGGACGTTTGCATCTCAGTTTGATTGTAGCGTATTGCATAAGTCTATCGCATGTAAAAGCTCTTATCTCGATGCCGTAGTATGCATAATAAATCATTTCAAGTTTAATTGAAATTGATCAGCATTACCATCTAGTAGGTAAAATTGTACAATTACAATTTTGAAAAACAAAAAAAAATGAAGTAGGAAAATAGGTGCGTTTTTGTAAGGGTATCCATATCCACATTAGGCCTTATCCATTAAAAAAAAAAAAAGAAGAAACAAATAACAAAAAAAGGCTGGGTTTGACCCACACTGATAACTTCCTATTGGTGCCCTTTGAAACTCGATACCCGATATTTACTCTTATAAGAAAATTATCAATTCAAAATCTTCAAAAACCTTGTCAGTTGTGCAATCAAGAGAAGGCCTAAGTTCGGCTATTTGCTCTGAATATAAGTTTTCTTTGCAGTTTTTTGTCCTAGAAAAAAACCGTAAATTCAATTTTTTTTGAAAACCTTATCAACTACTAAGTATGGTATTGTCTGTAAACTTTAATTATTCGAAAGTTTATATCATTGGTTGTTCTTGAGATATTCGAGCCAACAAACATTTTTTTTTAATTTTTAGCAGTTTTTTCTACAGTTTTGTTGGCCTTGAAAAAAAAAACGTCAATTGATTTTTTTTAAAACCTTATCAATTACTAAGTATGGTATTTTGTGTGTAAACTAAAACTATTCGGGATTTTATACCATTGGTTGTTTTTGAGATATTCGAGCCGAAAACATTTTTTAACAATTTTTAGCAGTTTTTTTTTTGCAGTTTTCTTGGCCTAGAAAAAAAACCGTTTATTAATTTTTTTTAAAAACCTTATCTATAACTATTTATGGTATTGTGTGTAGATTAAAATTATTTCTGAGATAATATAATTTGTTGTTCTTGAGATATTCGAGCCGAAAAACATTTTTTTACAATTTTTAGCATTTGTTTGCATTTTTTTTGGCCTAGAAAAAACTGTATATGGAATTTTTTTAAAAACCTTATCAATTACTAACATTAAAATTATTTCCGAGTTAATATCATTGGTTGTTTCTCAGATATTCGAGCCGAAAAACATTTTTTAAAAATTTTTAGCCATTTTTTTTGCAGTGTTTTTGGCCTAGAAAAAAAAACAGTTAATTCAATTTTTTTACAAACTTTACCGATTATCAGCTATAACTTTGTGTATTAAAAAAAATTAACCTGAACTTAATATCTTTTTATGTTCTCATAAGATAATCGATATTTTTAACAATTTTTAATGGTTTTTTTAATTTAATAAAAAAAAAACTGGGTTGATTTTTTTTTAAGTACAACCTATTTTTTACTATGTCAATATTTAAAGAATCAAACCAGGCCGAAGTCGATAGCTTTATTTGTTCTAGAGATATTCGAGAAACAAGCCATTTTACAACTTTTTTTTTTAAATTACTATAATCAAAAAACCGCAAATTGAATTTTTCTGAAAACCTTTTCAGCACTTAACGGCTTTATTAACTGTAAAATAAAATTTACTTGAACTCGATATCTCTACGCGTTCTCGAGATATCGTGAACGAAAAAAAAGCTTTCGAACGTACGAACGTACATGGTACACTGACATCTCTCTAAAAACAATGTAATCGAACTCCAGAGACCTCGAAACTTCGAGAAATGTCAAAATTTTCAATTTCACAAATCGGAACGATTACAATAACTTCCAATAGGAAGTTAAAAATACCAATTTATTTATTTATAAATAGTTCATGGAGCAATTAAAAATCAGAATAATTTTAAGAATATAAAATAACAAAATATTTAATAGGTATATGAATACTTACATACAAATATGCTTAAAATTTTTTCGTATACCATGAGCTGTTCTCAAGATATTGGTTGCGTCTTTATTTTAAATGGCAACCGACGCACAACACCTACAGCCGCGTCATTTTATTTTTTTACTCAAAAACAACACAAACACTAATTTCAATCATAAAATTTGACCAGTTTATTTTTGCAAAAAAAAAATCTTCTGCCGACCGACTGGCCTAAACAGTTTAAAACAACGACGAACGACCACACTAAGTGTTTTGTTGATCCTAAGAAATTAAAAAAAAGCTTTAATTCTGTAAGCTCTTGTACATAAGCAATAGGAAAAGGAGTTTTAAGGCCTGTACTGACAATAATAGTTTGACAAACTATAGTTAGTTGTTTTCAGCCTAATAATACATACTTTTTGAAAATTCCCATCACTCAAAGGACAAGAGTGTCTATGTGTGCCTGAGCCATGTCAACTACACAATGATTATCCTTATTGAGCACATAAAATCTATACAAACCCTCGAGGACACAAAAGAAAAGAGCACCACACTCATTGTCGTCCATAACATAATAGCTATCGGTAGCTCACCCAGAAGTTGGTTGGTAGCACACATAAATAAGGATATTGTTCGGTGAAATGCAATTACTCATAACTACCCCCAACACAACTTCTATATTCTCACTTCAACTAACAACCTATACTATATGTGTAGCTGACGGAAGAGGTCATTCTGTAAACAAAAATTATCCATAACCCTTTCGTCCTGCTGGAAAATATGCAGGTTTACACAAAGTATCTTTGTATCTAGATACATTATGCCGCGCTGTGCCACCTCCACCGCTGGCGCTGTTGCTGGTTACTGGTTACTAGTCGTGGGAATGAAGAGTCCTGCTTGTGTCCTAAAATAAATTCATTTGCTTCTGGATGAGTGGAAAAATACCTTACACACTCATTTCAAGGGGTGTAGTGTAGGCGGATAAGAATTATGCTCCTAGTGGTTTTAGTGCCGACCATTATGTTCACCACCACCAGGCAATTGGATACTTTTCTGCAATATTATCTCCCGTGCCGCAAACCAACTGGGGATATGAAGTATATCTTCAAGTTCAAATCCCTATACACACATTTTGGCTGAATATGTGCGAGAGTTTTTTTTTTGCTGGTCGTGTAGGTATCTGTAATCCTTTATTGCAATTATAGTATCGTGTTACTGCTCAGTTAGTGGGTGATAAAGAACAAAGCAAAATCAATATCACTGAACATTATACAGAAAACACTTGTTTTCCGCCAGGAGCATACACATTATACGTATACCTACACACACCCACACACAAATTCACATATATCTATATAGTAATCGGAGAATTAGATCGGTCCTTTAGTCCTTATATTATAAGGGGTGGTAGAAAAGGATACAAAAAAAAAAAAAAAAAAAAAAACTTTCCAAAACAAATTTCGGTTTTTAATCTTCCCTCACAAAACACATCGCTTCGCTATACATATAACACAAACATAACACACCACACCCATGAAGAAAAGGGTCCTTTTTATGGTCCCGGGTCAGGTTAGAATTACTGCACACATTTTTCCTGCTTAGAATTATTCAGGTCGTATATGAGGGAAGAAAGGGTTTGCCTCATATTATTATCCTTATTCCTGCCTTTTTATACCACCCCCACACAAAATATACAAAAATAAAGAAGGTGGAGTATGTAGAAAGAAAAAAGAAAAATAGTCTTCAGGCTTTTTGCAGGTTCTTGCTTTTTATGATTTTATTGCTTTCGCACATATAAATAGTAGTAAGTCCTTTTCGCGCATATATATACACACAATTTCATTTCAATTCATTTTCATACTCTCAAAACGGTCTAAACGACTTTAGTAAGATAGGAATAGGTTCTCGTATAGGGATATATGGGTCCATATCCTGGAGGTAATAGATAAATACTCTTTTGATTATTACTTTCCATTTTAGGTACATATAAAGGAACTCAAACACAAGAGTTTATATAGAAAATAGAAAGATGTAGAGCAGCAGATACAATTTTAGATATTATGAAGAGCTTGGGGTTATGAAAACGAAATCTTTCTTTATTTTTCTAAGCTTTATGGTAATTTTTGTAGAACATTTTTTTTTTTTTTTATTAAATACTTTTTTTTTCGTGTGAGTTCGCTCGCTTGTATATGGTAGTAGGATATTAGAATTTTTGCGTTTACCAATGTTGTTTTTTGCGTTGTGAGGATTAAAAATTGATTTTTATTGGCATCACGCGTGTTCAAACGAATGAGTAAGAGGATGAGATGAAAAGGCTATAAAGAGTGAAAAATGAGTTTATTTTGTGACTTGCTTCATTTTTGTATTTTTTATTTTTTTTTGAGTTGGAAAAGAAAAAGTGAAACGTTAAAATTAATGGTCTTTCGTTACACATTTGTTTTGAAAAATGTCCTGACAAACAATAAAGAAGAGAAAAAAAAAAAAAGTTTTAAATAACTTTAGCATGGGAACACATTTAAGAGTGAATTATATGTGTAAGTTTATGGCAAAAAGTCAAAGAGATCCCCTATTATGGCACTGGGGACAAGTTTTGGATTGATTTAATATTTAAGGCATTTTTATTTCTTGTAAAAGAATGAATTACCTACTTTCAAGATAGATGGAGAGAAGAGAAAAAGAGAGAGAGAGGAGAGCAAGAGGGAGAGAGAGAGAGAGATTAAGATGAAGAGAAAGAGAAAAGTAATGCAATATAATGCTCCATTATTTAGTTAAAAAAATAAATTTGGTGGCAGAAAAGCTCATGACGAATTAGAACTTAGTGACTTACAACTCTCAACAATTTCTGTGTGCGTGTTTGCAGGAATGGAGGGGACCTATAGTTTACTGCCGAATCCGAACGGCCAATGTACTTTTCTATGACAGGAGATATTCTTGGAGGATTTGTCAATTCCTCACAAGAGGCAGTAGATCTGAAAAACATTTTTAGATGGCAGAGGCTGGAAATCACAGCCATCCCTCTGACGTGACAGTCCAACACACTAACCAATACGCCACGGGCTACTCTATTATTCAATTAATTAATTCTTTAAATAATTTGCATTGATTTCTGCATCAGCTATCGATTCGATTAGCTAGATTTATGTCATCGAGCCAAGCGGCAAGTTTAAAAAAAAAAACAAATGTTTTTTTTTTTTTTTCTTTTTTTATTTATTAATATTTATAATTACATAAGATATTATTTATTTTATTACTAAAAGAAAGGCCGCTGTCTTCAGCTAGGCTGCACCTTTCAGTTAGCTTGTCGAATTAGAACTAACTTATAAAATAAACTTCAACTTGAACTACACTTCAGGTTATTAGAGTAATGTGCCGCGTTTGCAAAAAAATTAATTTGTTGTTGAAATATTCATATTTCATTCGTCGTGCAAATGCACAAAGGTGGAAGGGAAAAGGGGTGTATCCGTTCTGGATTGGTTTTGCTGTGTTAGCAAAAATGGCGTGGGAATCCGTTAGGAATTTGCTTATGTACCGTTAGGCAAAGGGGCGTGTGGGGAACAATGGGTTTACTGTAAAGGGTGAAGTCTCAGACGTAACTCCTCCCCCCTTAGGATTCTGCTCCGCAGAATTTTTAATATCAACTTTTATATTGGTTTCTTTACTTTTAGTTTTTGATTTAAAGGTAAAAATTATTAAAATTAAAATGGTAAGTATGACAATGGCTGTTCCAAAATTAATATATTCATGTGCGACAGTATTGGATTTTATTTCTTCTATTAGCTTACGATTTTCGATATGTTTCAAGTTAAGTTCCTCTGAAGTATAGTTCATTGACACTTTTTTAATAGTAACATTATTAAAGTTAGGGATAACAAAATTATCATATACTACAAAATTTTCATATTTTATATCGTTTATATTTAATTCACAATTTTCGAATCTCAATAAATTATTTCCCATAATATTTAAGGTAAAATTATTACAATTGTGTAAGACTTGGGTATAAGGGATGTTTTTAGTTATAATGATGTTATTTTGTATTTGTTTAATTTCTACATTTTTGTTTTCTTTATAAGTACACTTAGGATTTTCCTTAAAGATTTTTGAAATACAATCGTCTTTTATTATTTTTAATTCTTTAATTTTCATTGTCTCGTTTATATATTCATAGTTAAAGTGTTCATCTGTAATGAACTCGTTAAAAGGTGTTACTAATTCTAGGTTGTTTTGATTAGGAATAGGCTCAATAATTATTTTATAAAAGTTAACACTTGAGTAATTTGGTATTAAAAGGATAAATATAATTTGATTTTCATGGATTATGACAGAATTTTTTATATGTGAAAATTCTTTAATAGTTATATTAAATTTTGATACCTCTCTTGGTGATAGTAAATCTTTCCCTAGAACTCCTAGCTGACTCAATAGTAGGTTGTCTTTTACTTTTCTAACTTGTTCTCTAAGCAGTTGTATGTCATATTGTATTTGAAATGCTTGTTGCATGCTAGTTATTTCTAAAAATTCTTTGTTTATTGCGTTTCCTAAATTTGAAAGTTGGTTTTTTATGTCATGTTGCTGTCCGTTAATATGTCTTGTGATATTGTCTATGACTTCGTTAAAATGATAATTAGTTTTGATTTGATCATTAAGTCCCTCAATCAAATTTTGATTGTTTTTCTGGTTATTGTCTAAGCTCTGCATTATTTGAACTTCGTCTTCATAGTCCATGGTGCCTGCTAGATATTTCAAACCTTTACCAACTATGTTAAATAAACCTCTTTTCTTTCTTTGGTGTTGGTATCCTAACAGATTCTCTATTTCTTCTGACAAACTTTTAAAGTTATGTACTATTGTCGGGTATTCGTTTTTAAAATCAAGTTTGTTAATGTTATGTTCTATTATGTCTAAATTGTCTGTCCATGAAGTTATGTTAATGTTATGTAAAATCTTCGTATATCCTATTATGACTGGGATTTGTTCCTCTCTTATTGTAATAAAACCGTTTCCTGAATTTAAGTTCTGTACGTCAAGTCTCTGTCCATTTGTTACAGTTGTTACTAAGAGAAGTGTTAATAATAGTACCTGGAGAGAAAAAAAAATATTTTATGTATCTTCATATTTGTAGACTCTTTTAATTTGATTTTTGTGAAATCTACTTTTTTTTTTTTTTTTATTGTTCGTATTTATATTTTCTTTTTATTTGAGATTTATGAAATTTTCTTCCTTTCTCATTTTGTAAATAATCTTTATTAATTACGACTGGATCTGATTTTGAATGGATTGGTTTCAGCTTATTATTAACTCTATTTTTTAAATAAGTATGCTTATCTTGGGTAAGGTCTATATCTTCCATGTTATTGTTTATCTTATTAATATATTTTTCTTTATTTTTAGTCACTAATTCTATGATTTTAGGGTATTCTGTGTTAGGAATGTTTCCGTTTAGAAAATCTAAAGGTCTTCTTTTAGTGGTTGAATGAATGGTGTTGTTATAGATTGAAACGGCGTTCAAAACTTTGTTGCGTAATGTGTCCTTATTGTTCTCATCAGCAGAGAAAGTACGAATGTGTTCATTTAAAGTCGAATGAAATCTTTCTATATCCGAATTACCTGTTTTCTTGTATGGGGTAGTAATGTGTAAGTGGACATTTTTTTCCTTAAGGAATTCCTTAATTACTAATGAAGAAAAACCTGTTTCGCCATCAGTGACAATTTTGTTTGGAGGGCCAAAGTTTGTAAATCTGCATTTTAAAGTGTTTAGTAGTGCCAACCAGGTTCTGTGTTTTATTTCGTAAACGGTAACGTGTTTCGTAAATGTGTCTATCATGGTGACAAACATAAGGTTAACGTGTGCGTACCAAATGTCGATATGAATTATTTGGTTCGGTTTTTCAGGCATTTCTGTTAGTTTTAAAGGTATTTTATAAGGTGATCTTTCGTACTTAGATTTATTACAAATCTCGCAATTATTTATGAATTTTTGTATTGCTGTTTTAAGGTTTGGGCTATAGTATGTGTTTTTTATTTCTTCATAAGTTTCATTTACTCCACGATGGTTATAAGCTTTATGTGTTTTGCTGATAACATTTAGAACCTTCTCTTCATCATCTAAATCACCTAAAAATTTACTACATTTAACTATTCGTAACAGTTTGTTTTTACTAAAGTACTTAAGGTAAGTATCTTGAAATTTCGCGAATAAATGATCATTTCTGGAAAAAATTCCGACTATTCCTTTAGGAGGAATGAACTTTTTCATTATATCTATCAGAAGTTTTTCGTTGAATTTTTTCATTTCTATAACGATCCTTCTTTTGTTGAAAGGATAATATACTTTATGGTTGTTGACGTTTTCTGTTTCATTTAAAATAATTTGTGTTTTATAAATATTAACTGGCGATTCTATTATAGGAATGTGGTTGCTGCTATCCTCATTTGCACTGTGGATAGTTGCAACCATTGACTCTACATCTTCATTCTCCGTATTGTCATTATCTATGTTTCTTTTTCTACTACAGTGTGCTTCTTCTGAATTGGAATCTTCTACATTTTCGTTGTAGTAGGTTTCCATTCTTGATAACCCATCTGCAACTTGGTTATCTTTGCCCTTTACATACTCGATTTCAAAATTAAATTCTTCTAGTTTAATTTTCCACCTTTGGAGTTTGATATTGGGTTCTCTGAGAGAACTCAACCAAACAAGTGGTCGATGGTCTGTACGAATTGTGAACTTCCTTCCATAGAGATAAGGTCTAAAGTATTGTGTAGCCCATACGATGGCCAACAATTCTTTCTCTATGGTAGAGTATTTAACTTCGTGGTCATTTAATGTTCTGCTCGCGTAACACAAAGGGTGGTTGTCTTGCGACAAAACAGCACCTAAGGCAAAGTTTGAAGCATCTGTTGTTAAAGTAAATTTTTTATTGAAGTCAGGGTATTGCAGTATAGGGTCTGATGTTATCAATTTTTTCAGATTCTCAAAACTATCAATGTACTCTTGGTTGGTAATATCGATTTTTGCATTCTTTTTCAGAAAGTTAGTCATTGGTTTTGCAACCTTTGAATAGTCCCTAATAAACTTCCTATAGTACCCTGTGATTCCTAAGAAAGCTTTTATTTGTTTTGTTGTTTTTGGTAACTTATACTCTTGTATTGCAGATACTTTATTTGGGTTTGGTTTTATTCCCTCTATTGTAACAACATGACCTAAAAACTCGGTCTCTTTCTTTAAGAACTCGCACTTATCGAGTTGTACCTTTAAATTTACTTCTTTTAGTCTTTTAAATATTTTGTTTATTGCTACTAGATGCTCCTCAAGGCTAGTAGAAAAAATTATAATATCGTCTAAATATACCCAACAAAATACTCCTACATAATCCGCAAGTATAGAATTCATCAACCTCTGGAAGGTTGCGGGGGCATTTTTCAGACCGAAAGGCATACGAATAAACTCGTAATGTTCGTCATCGGTGGAAAATGCCGTTTTTGGAATGTCTTCCTCTGCAATTTCGATCTGATGGAACCCTTTCGCCAGATCTAATGTCGTGAAGTATTGCGCTCTGCCCAGCTTGTCAAATATCTCATCCATATTACGCATAGGGAATTTGTCATCTATTGTTACATCATTGACTTTACGATAGTCAATTACTATCCTCCATTTTTTTTCATTTGAAGCATCCATCTTCTTCGGTACTACCCAGATCGGTGCCGAGTATGGTGAGTTACTCCGGCGTATTATGCCTTGTCTTAGCATATCAGATATTTGTTTCTTAACCTCGGTTCTATGTACCTCTGGGTATCTGTATGTTTTGGTATAAATTGGTATCTCATTCACTGTCCTTATACGGTGCTTAATTGCATTCGTGAATGAGAGATCGCTTCCTTCTTGGTAGAATATTGAAGCATTACGAGAAACAAGGTTTAAGATTCCTTTTTTTTCTTCATCGTTGAGGTGATTAACCCTTATTTGATCCATGATAGGATTTGTACTTGTTTCTGTGTAGTATATTTCGTGTAGCAACATTTCTGGTATTGATTCTACATATACTTCACTTTCAGAGTCCTCTGAATTTAATTCTACTTTATCGCAGATTTCCGTTGTACGTTCTTCTTCATTTTCATTGAAGTAGATTGGAATTTTCGTTTCCTGTACTATCAATAATTTTTTGTCGAAATCAATTACAGCTTTGATTGGAAGTAAAATGTTATTACCAACTAAACCATCGTATACATTGTGAAATTGGTATTCGAGGAACTCTGCTGTTTTATTCAGCTGGCCGAATTCCTCAAATAAAGGTATTGTTACCTTCTTAAATGAATGTATGTATGAGCCTGCTGTTTTTATTTTGACAGGTGCATTTAATTTTTTCTGCCATTTTGGGTGGCATAGTCCCGGATTAAGGATACTGGTCTCTGACCCGGTGTCAATCAGTATCCTTAATGTGTATTTGTTTTGTTTTGTTCTGATTATTATATAGGGAAGTCGGCCTGAAGGCTTTCTTCCTGAAAATCCTGAACCTGTATGTTATTGATTTGCCTCTGGTAGGAGGCGGACAATGTGTCCATAGGTTCGTTACTGTTTGAATTCCTATATTGTCTTGAGTTATTGGTCTTATACTGTCCTGAATTATTGTTTCTACTCGTATACTGTCCTGAATTTGTGTTATTCGTAGATGGTCCTGAGTTATTTTTATACTGTCCTGAGTTATTTGTATACTGGCCTGGGTTATTTTTATTGTTATTATAACCACCATTATTACCCTTAAATGTACCTGAATTATTATTAGAATTATTTTTATATGTACCTGACTTATTATGGTTATTATTACTATTTTGATAACTATTCCTTGCACTTGAATTATTATAGAATGTTGATTTTAAATTTCCCTCATCTTGTCCTAAAAATATTCTAATTTTCTCCCTTATTTCTGATAGATCGTGCAATCCTGTGATTGCATAAGCTAATGCCCCTGAGACTAATTCTTTAACCTTCATTATTAGCATTCCGTTAAAAATTTCTGTTACTTTCTTACTATTGTTACTAAAAGTGGCGTGTTCCGCAATATTTTCTACAATATCTTTTATCTTACAGTCTAATTCATAAATACTTCTTACTCTTAGCACTCCTATGTCCTTGGTTATGGTAAGCTCGTCTTTTGATGCTCGGAAATGCTGTTTTAATCTGTTGATGCACTGGTTCCAGTCCGTTGGTGGATCTACTTGCAATAGATTTTTTGCTGCTCCCGATATTTTCGTATCGAAGATGACCTCGAACACTTGCCTCTTGTCATCTTCCCGTTGATAGTTAGTGAGGACTTTCGTAACTGATGCTGCGAACGATGGCAACGTTCCTGGTTCACCAGTGAAAGTTGTAAGAAATCGAATTTCCTTTTCGATTTTTGCCCTTATACTCATTGGTTGGTTCATATTTGCCATCAGCTGAGTAAGTGCGGCGAGGCACTGCTCCATATTCATTTGGGCCATTCTTTCTGTTCTTAGTTGGTCGAACCTTTCGTTTCTTTTTTTGTTGTTAATCTTGTTGGCTTTTGTTTTACTTTTGGTAGGTTTTTGTACTATTGCTTCTTTTCTGCGTACTTAGTCACAAAGTTTCTTTTTATTTCGTACTTAATTGCACTTTTAGATTGTACTTAATCGCACCTTTAGCTTGTACTTAAACGCACTTTTAGCTTGTACTTAAACGCACTTTTTAGCTCGTACTTAAACGCACTTTTAGCTTGTACTTAAACGCACTTTTAGCTTGTACTTAAACGCACTTTTAGATTGTACTTAAACGCACTTTTTAGCTTGTACTTAAACGCACTTTTAGCTTGTACTTAAACGCACTTTTTAGATTGTACTTAATCGCACATACATTATATTGTACTTAATCGCACGACCGACTGCGCCATTTATGTCATCGAGCCAAGCGGCAAGTTTAAAAAAAAAAACAAATGTTTTTTTTTTTTTTTCTTTTTTTATTTATTAATATTTATAATTACATAAGATATTATTTATTTTATTACTAAAAGAAAGGCCGCTGTCTTCAGCTAGGCTGCACCTTTCAGTTAGCTTGTCGAATTAGAACTAACTTATAAAATAAACTTCAACTTGAACTACACTTCAGGTTATTAGAGTAATGTGCCGCGTTTGCAAAAAAATTAATTTGTTGTTGAAATATTCATATTTCATTCGTCGTGCAAATGCACAAAGGTGGAAGGGAAAAGGGGTGTATCCGTTCTGGATTGGTTTTGCTGTGTTAGCAAAAATGGCGTGGGAATCCGTTAGGAATTTGCTTATGTACCGTTAGGCAAAGGGGCGTGTGGGGAACAATGGGTTTACTGTAAAGGGTGAAGTCTCAGACGTAACTCTAGTAATATGATAAATTTCATCTTCAAGTCATTTTTGGATGAGTATTTATTATTTAGGGAATCGAAGTTTTTTTTTTTTTTAAATTTACGAACAAATTTCCAATTTTTAGAAATAAACCCAAAAGAATTTTTATCTCTGATAATATTTTTAAAAAATTCTATTAATTCAAATCGCCTAGAAAAGTATTCAAAATGTACTTTTCCAAGCGATTTGTAGAGCAAGAAGCAGAATATTGTTATCGTTCACCTGGGCGTATACGTATTTTTTTATTTATTGAATATTTAACTTTATAGTCTTCAAATTATGGGTTTTTGTAGATACACCTTAGATAGTGCAAAATAAAATCATATCGATAGGAACTATTAACAGTTTCTTAAGAACATCAAAAGGAAATTGGACACCAGAATTCATCTAGTCATGCCAAATAAACTGCGCCTAAGTTGTGACAAAGAGCGCGAAGAGAAGAACCAACTCTTTCTTAAACCCATCAGGAACTCTAGAACTCTTTGTTTGCTACCGAGAACTCTCATTTTTTATTCAATTTTAAGCAATTATTTTGCTAACTTCACAGGACTCTATACCATGCTATATCTTTTTGTAAGGCCAGAAATTTCTTCTTTTATCCTCTTTTTTAATTAAGTCGCTTTAGTAAATAATTACGAATTGATTAAAATTAATTATCAAACACAAAATTTTGAAAAAAAAAGTAAAATTGTGTTCAAACGGATTTTGTTCAAAATTGTACGTTATTATGTACCTATACTATTTTTAATTCTAGTACCTATTTAATACTCCTGTTTATTTTTAGTCAAACACTAAAACTACAAAATAACCATAGTAAGTTTTCCTAAAATTCGACTTCAGAGTCCGGTATTTTGTTGTTTCAGAGATCCCATTTGCACTAACGGCCATATTACTGACTTTCTTTAAGGCTAGTTTTAAGTAAAAACTAGTTCAATAGGAGTTTCAAGTTTTAAGGTTTTCACAAATTTTTATTACTTTGACAGCTAAATAAAAATTTCCATACACATTTTGACATCTAAATCAAAGCAAAAATTTTTTTTGAAAAACTTAGAACTCAAAACCCTCATAGCACTAGTTTTTCAGTAAAACTAGCTTTGAAGAAAGTCAATAATATGGCCGTTAAGTAAGAAGAAAAGTAGATATCGTTATTTAAGCTTTCTCAAAAACTAGAAAAAGGTTTAAGGGAATAAATATTACATATACGTACATGGTGTTCCGCAAGGAAGTGTTCTTGGTCCGGTATTATTTTATGCTTTAAGTCTACTTGTGATATAATTATCAAATTGATCATAAATGGGTCGAAACGGTTATTGCTTACGATATCTTTTTATTCAATAAAATGCACTGCCAAACAACAGAACGCTAAGTACTTTAGAATTTATTAAAAAATTAATCAATTCCCTTAGTTGAACTATTTCAGTTAAAAAATCGACCAAGAGGAATCTTTTTAATAGAGAAAACAAAGTTTAGCGTTCTTATTCTTCTGTCGATTAATTATTATCAATCATACACCGTTAAAATGAACCTACCTTCTTAACGATAGCCAACACTCAAGAGCCTAACAGACTAGTTTTGTATATCGGTTGTAACTGTGTCGTCGCCTCCGTTAGTAATGTGAAAAAAAATAAAAATTGGTTGTTTTCGGTGAAGTGGAACTTGGTACATAATTTGCACGTGCATTTTCCACTCAATAAACATTATTTTTATAATGCTCTATATTAGAGACACATCTAATTTTAATACATAAATCGTGACATCTATAAGCATTGAGATCAATTTAAATTAATTTTGATATTAAATGTGTTTCATGACTCACAGAAAATATATTGCACAAAAAAAAAATACCTGTCTTTCCGCTTATCGTATATCAAATAGAATCTTCTTAATTCAACGCAGCTCAAATTTGACGACTTAAGTGCCTCATTTCAGAATGAGTTATATAATTTTATTCGAAACCTTCTTCTTATGGTTTTGGTTAGAAGGAGGCCTATCTAGATGTGATGTGAACCTACCATCTTATGGGTACACATCTATAAAGATACCTATAACCTGTAGTTTGAGTAAGTTGTTTTTCCTCTCACATAATATTCTTTATCCAGGCGCGCATACCCAAGTCGCCCATTCGTATCCGTTTGTCTGTGCGTCCGTTCGTCTATTTCCTATCAAAAGAACTAAATTCCACCACATATCAAGAGCGAAACAGCTGTCAAAGGAGATCTATTTCCATGTTGCATGTCATGTGTAAATGTGTGTGTGTTATCTCTTCTGACGGCTGCAATTAAAATCATTTCAGAAATGCTCTATGTCAGCATTACAAAAAAAAAAATTATTATTCAAAGGCAGGAACTGAACAACACGTTTGCCCGAGATCTATAATTCTCAGTTTTTATTGCAGGGCCTGAAGAAAGGAAGGACTACTCGACCACAAAACCATCATCGCCGACAACAACAACAACGAAATTGACAACGACTATACGACCGAAAGACGTACGATGGCGACTATAGGTAACTGTGGCCCTGTCATCTCGCAGAGGATTAATGTTCGTCATAAGCGAAAAAAGGAAGAAACCCCTCAGGAAGTAGTGAAGTGAGATATAGAGAGTTTCTCCACATAAATGATTCGAATTGGATATTATTTTTTACTTGTGATAAAGTTAGGGACAGATTTGGGATTCGTTAAAAAAAAAATTAGCATTTTTTTGAAAAGGTCAAAAATGAGGGGTCTCAATTATCTCCAATCAAGTAATTAAATGATTAAATACTTTTTACCACAATCTTTAGAAAACCTAGAAAATTTTAAAGTTACTAGCAACTTTTTTTAGTTTATTTTCCGATAGATGGCTCTGGACAACAAAATTTTAAAAAATTAGTGGAACGCACTGGTTAACGTGTTTAATTATATTTTAAATTTTGTTTAGGAAATGATTCAAGATTTATACTAGTCTTCAAAAGTGTAACCTAGCTTGAGCCTTTTAATTAATTTTATTCCATGAAACAATTCGAAAAGTAAATTGCTATTCTAAATTTCCTTTCAGGATGCATTTGCAGTTTTTCATGAATTTGTATCTCACATTTCGGAGTGGGATTTTAGAGGAAATAGTAACAGAATATAAAAATATAAATTTTCGAAGGACTAATGTTCGAAAAACAAAAGTTTCAAATTTTTGAAAAAAAAAATGTATGTAAGACCCCGTTAGGATTGGGAAAATTGAGGCCGGTATCACGGCTGTTTGTTGGTAAGAGAAGTGCGGGGTGAAGTTTACCGTAAAGCGCGAAGAAAACATAAAAACTGGTCTAATGAGTCTCATTTGTTGTTGCTTCACTGTGCGAAATTTCGAAATTGTTGTTGTATCAATGTATTTTGAGGCGCCTCAAAGTTTATAATGTAGACACGACGACCCTCACCAGTCAATTTTCCCAATCTAAACAGGGTCTAAGAATGTTCACTATATTAAACGAAGAAAAAATAAAAATTGCGCCATGGCGCAAAGTCGCTAGTGCATTGCGCTTGAGTACGTGTACTAGCGCAATATAATTTATCTGATTTTGATCATCTCTATTTTAAACTCATTCAATCGAAAAGGAGTCGTCCGCAGCATTTTTAGATAAAATTTTTTCAAAAATTTGAAATTTCGAAACTTTTGTTTTTCGAACTTTTGTCTTTCGGAACTTTGTCTTTCGTAACTTTGTCTTTCGTAACTTTGTCTTCCGGAACTTAATCTTTTCGATCTTTGTCTTTCGGTACTTTGTCTTTTCGAAACTTTATGTTTCGAACCTTTGCCTTTCCAGACTTTGTCTTTCGAAACTCTGACGGATTCCTATTTTCGAGAATTAAGAGGGATATGGTCAGACTAAACTTCGTTATTTTTGTTTTCTAATGACTAAAATTATTATTTTTTTTTTAAATTATAAAATATGAGCGAAAAAGAGCAACCCAGTTATGGGTTTTATTTTTTATTAGTATCTCTTCGATGGCTTTGTTATCTTGCTGACCATTTAATGTGTTGGATCGAAGACGAGAAGAGACGATTCATTGCGAAAGTGGTTATTATAAATTTATGATTGGTTTGAGATGACAAAGTCCAATGTGGTTTCGTGCTAAATAAATGCTGACCAAATAACCGGCGACAAAGTTCCATTTAAGAAGTATGTACTTATAAAGGCTTTTATTATTATTATAGTATTTTTTTTTGTAGCTGAAGTGATAAAGGCAAACGTTATTCTTGTAGTTCTAAAAAAATATTATTGTATCTAAAATTCTGTAAATTTATTTCGGACTTTCACAACACAGAGAGTTTGTCCCTTTTGTCATTGTGGGTCGGTCGGTCGGTTCGAAAAACCCACTCGAGTACTTATTTTAATAATACCCATCTCCATTTTGGTTTTTGAAATTGGATTGTTTTAATGGTAATGCCCAATCTTTATCATTTGGTTTCGTGCCAAGAGGGCATTAAAACCAGAAAAGGAAATAGACTATATCCCATACAGACAATAATGTTGAAACTTCGAAGGAAGAAATTTGAATTCTTTTAGGGGTTATAAAAAGCATTTATTTGTAGCTTGAAAAAAAAAATGTACTAATGTATTTTATTAAATTGCTTGCTATGGTGAAGGTGTTTTGTTTAAGAGGGATTTGAAATGTAACTATGTAATGTATGCATGTTGTATATCTTAGTATAATGACAGTTAAAGGCGGTCAAAATATATAAAGGAAATGAAGATGAGAATTAAGTAATTGAAATACAAATTACAGGAAGTAGTCAAAGTAAGGCTGGCTGGAGGTGTGATCTGAATATTTTTAGCTGGAATTGTTAGACTAAAAATGTGGGAGTAGACGAGTTTGTGAATGAATTGACGAAGGCTTTTTTGATATACTGAGGTATATGTAGATATTTTCCTTTTGAAATAAAATGCACGACTGATGGATCGCACGAACCTGTTCCTGTAGTAAAAGTTTCTTCGAATTTTACGATTAAGTGTATTATAAGTACATAATGTCAAAAATCTTTGCGGTGGTGTTCATATAAAATAATTTTGTATACATACCTACAAAACTTCTTAAAATTTTATAGAAAAAAAAATTGTATAATATATACTTAAACTATAATTTCCAAAAAAAAAAAATTTAAAAAATTATGTTTCAAAACTTAAAGTTTTGTTTTAATTTTTTTTTTTTTTTTTGAAAATATTTGTATGCAGTACTCACTGATCCAAGTGGAACTTCATTCCACCTTTACTTGATTAAATTATTAATGTTCCATTCCATCCAATTTGGATGATGTTCAGCCGATGACAAAATTCTTTCAACCGTCGCCGAGAAATGCGGCAAGCATAAAATTTGGTTTACTAATTTTTCAAGAAAAGTAAACATATTAGAACCATCTCCTTTTTCCAATTGAAATGTTTTCTTCCAAAACATGGAAATATTTGTAAGGTCGTTATTTTAAATTTCTGAAAGATTAGAATTCAATGTCAATATCGTTAAAGTGTTTTTTAATAATAACAAGAGAAAAATGCAGTGTAAGCGGTATTACCGACTGCTTCTTAACGAGTTCTGATTCTGAAGGCTCTAGGATCGCCATTTTCTTCAGCATCAAAAGTGACCCAAAAGGAAATTGCAAATAAATTTGTCTTGCACTTTCTATAAAAAATTTAGACAGTTTTCGCGAAATTACTTTAAATCGCATGCATTTAACGTTAAAGAGTTAACAGCAAATTATGCAGCCAGTTTTCCTCCCAAATATATCTCTTCCAACGGCACAAAATTGTCTACACATTATTTAAGAAAATAGTATAACAGACAAGAATTATTTTTGACCTAGTTTTTTTTTTAAATGTTTTAAACAATAAATAAATCATAGGAAGAAGAAAAAATAAATTTTAATATAATGTAGTTTATATGAAATAAAAAAAGATCTTTTTGAAAAAAAAAAAAGTAAGCCTCAAAGCCTCACGCAGTAAAATAAAGCCTAAAAGGCATAAAAAAGCCTCAGTTGGCATTGCTGGTTTTGTGAGGTGCTTTTTTTCATAGACTGGGGTATGCTTGTCGGATCCAGGGTTTTACCAAAGAAGCAATAAACCTTAGTGCATTTGAGGTTTATCTTTATTTTACTCACCAATCACTGGTTCTTTACAATTTATTTACAATGACTTTATAATTAGTGCTTTCTGTACAATGTCTTTATAAGCAGTTCCTTGACACTTTCTTTATAATTTTCATATTCCTATGATATATATTTATATAGTCAAAAAATCATATATAGGTATACTCCATTACAATCTGAAATAGCAGCTATCACTAAGTTAAGTAACAACTTTAAACCTGGGCTTCCACTGTCAACTCTGGAGCCTAAGTCTAACAAAAGGGAGACTCACCAAGTAATCTGGATTGGTACTATTTCCTACTATGGCAGAGCTCAATTTTCCTCTGTTTGTTCACGGTCTCTTATATATAGTTTGGTTGAAACTGAGTGTGAATTATAATTTGACAGAAAAGTATTATTTCGTATTTTCGTGTATTGTGTCAGTGATGGCTTCGGTAGTATGACCAGCGGTGTATAGAGTGTTGGCGGGTACTTGTTTCGGGTTCATGTTCATTTCTAGAGTCATAATAACGGTGTTTCAGGTTTGCTTTGCAAGCAATTTGATAAACGGCGGCGCCGGCGGCAGGAAAGAGGGTCTAATGCATCTTTGCAATTTTAGTATATATTCTGCCTTGTCGTAAGTTAAATGTTGATCCGTGGTTCAGGATTTTTAATTCACCGATTTTGGTGGGTTAACTGAGGTTTATCGATGGTTCCGCCGAAATCGGCGAATTAAATATTATAAAACACGTTTGTACAACTGGCCCTTAGATACAACTTTATTAAGAGTGAATTTCCACACTCACATCAGTTGAGATGTCATCCATAAATATAGACACATTTAATCTATTTCACAGGAGCCAATCTTTTTTTTTTCAACTTTTCAAACAATTAACTTTTTCCTAAATATAAATAAGTGTCAAACTAAATTTAAATTTATTCCCAACTGCATTTACGTTTTCCTTTCAAAAAGTTAATTCTTAAGATAAATTCATTTCAAATAATTTCAAAAATTTCATCCTTCGAATACAAAATAAGGTACAAGTACATATTTCTCTTTTATTTTAATGTAATTCCAAACTTACTCGAAACTCATTTATGAATTTATAATAAGTTTTCTAGATTTCATTCACAACCACTATCTCCAGAATGCGCTTGAAAACTACTATACCAACCATACACTGCGACTACACCTAACACACTTCGCATAGGTAACAGTGTAGCATAACTTGATTAGGTATAGGTACACATATTTATGAACGTTATTCATATAATTTAAGTTTAAGGTAATATTATTTGATGCCCTGCTAGAACATCCTGTGACAAAATTACAAAATTCTCCCACCGGCGGCGGCGACGTTCCTCTTATTTTTCAACTTTTTCCTCTAACTCATGGGATCACTGTATGAGGGTAAATTTGAAGTTACAACAAAAAAAAAAAAAAACTCATGATACTTCTCATTTATGTTGCAATACTGTTAAGCACTATAGGTATACGGGGAGTCCTGACACAAACCACACATTCAAAATGTGACAAGGACGATAAAACAGTTTGTGTTCTCATTTCTCACCAAAAAATGGAGTCTCAAAAAAGAGTTAACATTTTCAAACTTTTTTTTTTTTTTGTCAGAAGGGACGGGAGTACCTACAAAAATATTACAGTGTACGAGTACTTATATGAGATGCGTTAGTAGTAAGGAAGATAAGAAGAACTGTCTCTACTGATGATGATTCCCTTTCCCATCCAAATTTCAAAGTACCGCTTACGTTCTTATCCTTGGCATAAGATTGTTTTTTTTTTTTTTGTATCCCTTTTCCCCTACTATTTCGTATTTGTATGAAAAAAGGATATTTGCATTGAGTTAAAGGGTAAACATTTATTTCATTTTTCCTTGTAAAATCCACAGTGTACGGATTCAAGCTCCATATAACATTTTTGAAGGAAGAAAATATTTTTGTAAGATTTCTGAGAAGAGAGGGGGACAGCGAGAGAGAGATGATGATCACACAATTTCGTATTTGAATTAATTAGAAAGCACAGTTACGCGGTGCCGTGATATGTCATTAAGTTTTTTTTTTTTTTTTTTTTTTTTTTTTGAAGAACACGAAGAAAGTCTCTTGCTTGGCAAAAAGGACTAAAATGAGCACATATAGGAGTATTCACTTTTTGAAATATATGTACATGAAATAACGAGGAAAGAGGAAGACCCAGAGTGTGTAATCAGAGGCACAAATTGAAATTATTCATCATTTGATGATATAACAAATACACACACACGCGTACCTACCTACATACAAAGTTTATTCAGATTTTATAAAAGGATATAGTTAGATATAATTGCTATAGTACCTTCTACATAATAACGATACCCATTGAGTTTTTAATTAAATGTTCCCTCCATTATTTTCATATTTAATTACGCGCTGCTGCACTTATACCCACATAAAAATATGCACATATATGTAGACACACGGAAAAAGTACACACACACACACACACACACAATTTTATGATTTTGAATTTTTATTATACTTAATTTTAAATTATAGTTCACTGCTTTGTTGTGTTAAAATTACATTTAATAGAATTAATCCCATCTCAAATGTGTAGGTAGGTAGGTTAGGTAGGTGGGGTGAGGGGAAAATTAATTGATTGAAATTTAATTATATACATGTATGCGGAAATATATGAATATTTGGGATTTTTAACGGATTCCAATGGAGAGAATGTATTTTCCCTATCCGTTAGGTTAATTGAATTGTGTGTCCTTAATTGCAGTAGCGGCTTTAAAAATGTAGGTGAATAATGAGACTTTAGCCAACTCGTAAAACATTTCAAAATGCTTAAATCTTTAGACATAATATATAGTTATGTATTAGAAGGAAGACTATGTGCAGAAACAAGAATTACTAGAACCATCAGTGAGACTTGACAAAATCGAATTTCACTGCATGAGGAGCGTTGTTATGCAGAAATGGAGGGGACCTAAAATTTTCTGCCGAATTCGGACGGCTAAGAAGAGATTGACTTTTGGATGAAAAGAGATACACTCTTCGAGGATTTGTCAGTTCCTTGCAACAGACAGTAGCCAATTTGTATTTGTATTTGCAGTTAAACGCAACATTTAGTTTTCGTTTACACTCATAGTCAAGACAGGGATATACAGCGCAGTTAAAAGTAAAATAGGGCAGAACAAGACTTTTAAATAAGTGTTTTTTCATAGCAGGGTCCAGAATATGTGAAGAAGACCTAACGAAGGCCAGAGTAAATGTGCCTTATAGGTAGGTAGGTAGAAATGGCGGCCCCGAGCAGCCTAAGCTCGGTGACCCAATTAGCGCTGAGGAGCGCCGTTTTGATACCATGACTCGTGTGACCTATATAAAAAAAGAATCGGTGTTATAAGAGGGATTTACGGATCAAAATGCCAGGCTAGGCAGATTGTTGGTTTCAGAAGTCCATTTACCACCTGCCTGTAGTCTATGGATTCTGACGGGGGAAATGGTGTAGTAGTAGTAGCTACTTAAAGAATCATCTTAGAGCCATTTCGACCCGTTGAGAAAGGAGATCAAGTCTTTGATCTTCAGTTCGGAGAGTTCATTGAGATCGTTAAAGAAGGCTTTTCCTAGTGATTGTGTTCTGATTCTGGCCAGAGCGGGACATTTACACAGGAAATGGTAAACAGTTTCCCTTTCCTGCTGGTCCCCACAGCTACGACAGTGAGTGTTGTGAGGGATGCCCAGCTTCACCGCATGTTCTCCGATGGGCCAGTGCCCAGAAAAGGTCGCAACGACCCTGGCTATGTCTCGCCTGGGTCTGCATAAAAGGTCAGTTGTTCGGTTTTTGCTATAGGTGGGCCACGTCTTTCTGGATATGACGCAGTTAGCTAAACTGCTCCACCTACGGTTGGATTCATTTAGAAAAATTGAGAATATATTGCCCTTCATAACCCCAAGAGGAATGTTAACTCTTTCCGCAAGAGAGTCATGAAGGGCTGATCCTTGCCTGGCCAGTTCGTCTGCCCGCTCGTTACCCTCAATGCCACGATGACCTGGAACCCAGATAAGAGAGATTTTGAGGTTCCCGTCTAGGCTTGCGAGCTCATCACGACATTGTCGAACCAATTTGGAAGACGAAAGTGGCGAAGCAATAGCTTTAACGGCTGCCTGACTGTCTGTCAGGATGGCAGTATTACGATTCTTGTTAGGGTCTTGTTTAAGTATCCTGCATGCTTCCCTGATTGCCAGCAATTCCGCCTGGAAAACACTAGCGAAGTTAGGAAGCCGATAAGATTTGGAAATGTTCAGAGATTCGGAAAAAACACCCGAACCAACTCCACACTCCATCTTTGAACCATCAGTGAAGATAGTTGTGTCGAAGCCTCTCGTCACGAGGTCATCTTTCCATTCCTCCCTGGTAGGAAAAATAACTTTAAAATCCGAACTGAGGTCCAGAGTAGGAGTGCAGTAGTCAGTGGCTGTTGAGAACATGTCCATAGGGATCAGTTTTGTAATATTACTATGACCATAAGGTCTGGCAACCCAACAATTCGACTCTTTTAGTCTTATCGCGCTGCAGGATACTAGATATTTTATATGTAAGTCGGGTGGTAGTAGGTGCAGAAAAACGCTTAAGGCATCTGTTGGGCATGTTCGTAAGGCCCCTGTTGTGCCAACGCTAGCTGTTCTTTGTACTTTTTTTAGCTTGTCTATGTTGTAGGCTTTATTAAGCGCGGGCCACCATACAATTGAACCGTACGTGAGGATTGGTCGTACCACGGCTGTGTACGTCCACAGTATCATTTTCGACTGGAGGCCCCACTTTTTGCCAAATGTTTTGCTGCAGGCGTAGAAGGCTATGCAGGCTTTCTTTACCCGTTCTTCAATATTTATTTTCCAGTTTAATTTAGGGTCGAGAACTACGCCCAAGTATTTCGCACTGGAGGACAATGAGAGAGTTTGACCGTTAAGTCGGGGTAGAGTGAAGGGTGGTATTTTAGTTCTGGTAGTAAAGAGCATCAGTTCAGTTTTACTTTGGTTAACTCCTAGTCCACAACTCGTAGCCCAGTTACTAACCTTGTTCAATGCCATCTCTGTGATCTCACTGATCACGGGCGGGAACTTTCCTGACACCAATAGTACCAAATCATCCGCATACGCAACTGCCTTCACCCCACAATTTTCCAACTTAGCGAGAATTTTGTTCATGACTAAAAGCCATAGGAGAGGGGATAGAACACCACCCTGGGGTGTTCCTCTACTAATATATTTGGTCGATTTTAAATTACCTAACGAAGCTTGAATCCTTCTATCGTTGAGCATGGATATAATCCACTCCCTGATGTAGTCTTCCACACCAAAAACAACGAGTGATTCCCAGATGGATTCGGTTAGGACATTGTTGAAAGCACCTTCAACGTCTAGGAAGGTAGCAAGGGTATATTCTTTAAAATGTATTGTTTTCTCAATTGAGCGCACTACTTCGTGGAGGGCCGTCTCCGTAGACTTACCCTTGAGGTATGCGTGTTGAGAGTTTACAAGAGGGCATTCAACTAGGATGTCCCTGATATGGTTGTCGAGGATTCTCTCCAAGGTTTTAAGCACAAAAGAGGTAAGACTAATCGGACGATAATCCTTCGCAGATTCATGCCCTCTCCTACCAACTTTTGGTATAAAGACCACTCTTACATGTCTCCATGACTCGGGTACATGATTAAGTTGGAGACATCCCCTGAAGATTGTCTCCAGCCACGGGACTGCCACAGTTTCTAGCTTTTGTAGCATAATTGGCAAGATGCCGTCTGGGCCCGGAGACTTGAATGGTGAGAAAGTATTAATTGCCCAGGCAATATTTTCTCTGGTTATAACGGTATTGATACGCTCTACACGAGCTAACGATATGTCACGAGTTCTAAGCGGTTCGAAGCTGCTGTCTTCGCAGCCCGGAAAATGAGTCGTCATCAGTAGTTCAAGGGACTCAGCTGGAGAAGCCGTCCAAGATCCATCCGGTCTTTTTAAGAAGGAAGGATTAGAATGCTCCTTCGATAGCACTTTACTAAGCCTTGCCGAATCTTTAATGTTTTCGATGGACTGACAGTATTCTCTCCAGCCTTGTTGCTTGGCTGATGCGAGCGCTCGCTTGTAGACTCTGAGACAATCTTTATAAGGCTGGTAAAACTTATGTTTGTGGCAGATATTGAAAATTGTTCTAGTCAACTTCCTGAGGTTCGACAGATCCTCGTTCCACCATGGGGGTAGGGTTTTGCGGCTATATTTCACTGGACAAGAGACCTTAAAGGCTAAACTCAATGATGTTTCAAAGGTTTTCACCTTTGATTCTAGGTCTAAATGTGCCTTATAGATTCTGATATTGCATCACAACAACTCAGTTTCTTATTAATCTGAAAACCTAGGTACTTAACTTTGTGGACATATTCAATTATCTGTGCATTCAAAACAATTTTTGGGAGATCTACTAAATTAACTTCATTTTTTAAACATACCATACTTAATGTTTTCAACGGATTCAACTTGAGTTTATTTAAGTCCGCCCAGTTTTGGATATTGAGTAGATCTTCATTAATCCGAGCCACACAATCTTCCATCAAACTCAATTCGCGAAAAATATATAGTAAAACATCGTCTGCATACAAGTGTATGAAGCAACTAAGAACCACATCTGGAAGATCGTTTATAAAAAGCGAAAAAAGAAGTGGACCGAGAACAGATCCTTGCGGAACACCACAGTTGACAATATATCGAGCCCTTTCCGCAAAATTATCGTAAGCGATAAAAAATAAAAGTGTCGTAAGCGACATTTTGTTTTTTGTTTGCTCAGAAACGGAACCAATTAGGCCAAATTTAAGCATTGAACATTATTAACAATACTGTTACTGACATATGACAAAAGGTTCGATTGCTTTCGATGCACAGACAAAAATTAAATAATTAACTTTATGTGACCATATGAAAATGTCGCTTACGATAATTTGGCGGAAAGGGCGCGATATGGACTTGAAGTACCTTGATCTGTTTTAATCTTTTGAAGCCTATTTAAAAGATAGTTACTCAAAAGTTTTAGAGCAGTACTAGAAAAATTAAATTTATTACATAGTTTCGAAATCAAAATTGATGATTAATACACCCAAAAGCTTTTGAAAAATCTAAAAGGACCATAGTTCCCAACTGATTTCTATCAAGAGCTGTGCGAAAATCTGATGTGACTTTCACAACAGCGGACTCACAACTGTGTTTATTGCGAAAACCAGACTGCCATTTAGATAATTTGTTATTATTTTGAATAAAATTGAGAATTTGATCAGCCATTAGCCGTTCAAAAACTTTACCAAAAAAAGGCAGCAAGCTAATTGGCCTGAAATCGAAAGGACTTTTTGGAATAGGTAGGACTGTTGCATTTTTCCATGGTTCAGGAAATGAAAACGCTAGGAATCTGATGCAGACCTCAGATCGATTGCGATTTTACTATAATAATTTTCTTGAGGCCAGTTTTTGTAAAAATTAGGTGATTTTATAAAACTATTTTCAGCAAACAGGTCCAATAGACGAGATTTTTTCCTGTTCGGATTTAAATGGTTTTGGATTGGAAGAGTAGCAGGAAGATTAGGTTGCATGATAGACATAAACAAAACTGTAATTACATGGTTCCATCCCAATACAGAGTATTGAGACATGATTTATAACAACGCCATGGGTTGAATGACAGATGGTAAAAGTTTATCTATCTATAGTCTGGAACCCAAAATAGGAGGGATTTCCCTTCTAACTTGCATTAGTAACTTGCATTAGAAAAATAAAAAAATAATAAAATCGAAAACAAAAACTGATACATCCATAGTTTGAAAGCAAACCTGTCACAATGTAAAAACGAAATTCCCAAATATTTTTTCTTTTGGAAAAAAACGTCAGCACAAATTTCATACTTAACTTTAGTCTTTTTTCCTAACCAATCTGTGCAGAATGTCTTCCTTTTTAAATTAGAAAAGTATGGCATTCAATCAAATTTATTAAAGTGGATAGAGTTTTATTTGTCAAAACGAACACAGTATGTCAGGTTCTCTGATGTTTTTTCTCGTCAGATACATTTTACTCTGGGGTACCGCAAGGTAGACATCTTGGACCCCTTCTATTTCTGCTTTGTAAAAATGAATTGACTTTGTTGAAGGGTTGATGTTGCAACAATGCCTGAGCTCGCTTGTTAGATGGTGTAAACTAAACTGAATGATGCTAAATGTGGAGAAATGCAATATTATTTCCTTTTTCAGGAAAAAAAAATTAAATAAATTTTGACTACAACATTGCCGGACATAACTTGGTTTGAAAGGACGTAATGCTAGGATTTGTCAAACGTCGTTCTTAAGAATTAAACGGTCTTTACATCACTAACTGCCTGAACAGAATAAAATGCTGGAACTGTAGCCGCAGACGGAACTGGAAGAGTTGTCAAAAAGTGTCGTACGTTATTTTTTTTACGTGCCCACAATGCAGCTGTACAGCTTTGAAAGTATTTTGAAGAAAAACAAAAGAATATTCTCGTGTACAAGCTCAGAATTCACATTTTTTGTTTCCAATAATTTTCCTTTTAATAAATAATTTTTTTCGCGATACAAATAACCACAATATTTTTTTTGGGTCTCCGTATTATGATGTTGACGTTAAAAAGTAAAAAACTTTAATCTGTCTTGGAGCCGTGACTCTTTATTGTTACTTTTTTATTCTTATCGTCTAAGGCTCATTACTATGTGTGGTCGACTTTAGCCTAAACGGATGGGTCGATTTTTTTTAAACTAAGTGGTTTTTGCGGACATTCACCGACCAAAAATAACTGGACTTATATAATTTGTTGGCATTTTTTGAATATCTTATTTAAAAACAAAAAGGTTTCACGGTTAAAACAAAAATTCAGTAAATTTTGACAAGCATTGGCTTTTTTTGTTGAAAGAAAAAAATTGATAGGCATCAGGGTATTTGTTGTTAAAACAAAAATTTTGGAAAAATAGTTATAAATGGCAACTCCCATTTTTTTTTTTTTTGATTTTTGCATTTCAATTTTCGTATGGAGAATATTTTGAAAATATTTTACGAAATTTTAAGAAATATTACAATAAAAAAAAAATGTTTTTCATAAATGACTTGTTCGATTTTTATTTTGCATCAACTGTTTTTTTTTCAGGTAGGATTTAAACAAACTATTTGCTTATTTTCTTTTCATGAATCTTTTGGTACATCAGAAGCAATGGGAGTTGCTTTTCTATAAACGTTTTAGGAAAGCACAAAAATGTGAAAGAAACAAAAAAAAAAACTTAAAAATTACGCTGAAATAGATAACGAGCAGGGCAAGATCGTAGTTAATGCAGTTAATTGGGTTTTATTAACCCAAAACTGAAGTAGTCTCTTCTTCTTCTTCTGCAAAAAAAAAAAAAAATATTGATTTAATTTCAAATAAGCTATTCTTTGAAGAATTAATTTAAAATTAATCAGTTCATGCTCTTTTTTTTATACTTTTCTCTTTGGGAAATAAAAGACAGATTTTTTTTTTTATCAAAAAGAAAACCTTTTTATTTTAATTACACATTTGAGTCGTATTTTTTTTTCTACTCAACTGGTCTTATTTTTCAATTGAGATTCCATGAAAATGTAGGCCAAGGATTTTCGTTTTGAGTTATGCCTTTGCCTCCTTATAACGATGAAAAAAAATTTCCTTGAAATTGAAAGAAGCATTCATAAAATTACCCAACCAATTGCTTCTTTGCAGAAAATCTCTTGAAATAAAAACAAAGCAAATCAAAACGACAAAAAAATTGGCGGCTTTTTAGAAATCTTTGCATATTTTTGTGCTAATTCTATGATGCTGATGGCACGGCATTTACAATAAAGAAAAGGACTATTTTTCCACATCAATAAATTTGCTTAACCTCAAAGGCAAATTTATTTAATTTTAATAGCCCGCAATAAAATAATGGACGACGGTTTTTTTTTTGTTGTTAACTAGAAAAACAATCCCAAATCTTATCCATAAACATAATGAATTGATTGAAACAAGTCCGCCCGGCGCGGCAGCTATGCGTAGGCGGCAGCGGCGCGGCATGGCGTCCTCTTCTCCCTAGAATGATGTCCTTGAAAGCAAAGTTGTAGCTTTTTTTTGCAAACAACAAATTTAACGGAGCCAAAGTCTTTCGATTTTTAGCTAGCGCTGATGACCCTTGGACCGTTTATAAGATCATAAAAAGGACATCTTGTTTTTGTGTTCAAAAAGACAATGAGGGCGGCCAGAGGAGAAAGCAATAATAATGATAATGCCTATACATAAACATCTCGTGTCACTCAAAATGTCCTTTCAGATAAACATCTCATTATAAACGTTGTTGACGTTTTTACATCAAGGATAACACAAGACTGTTGTTTAATTTGCGAACGAAATTCTTATCCTTGAGTTCTTTAGTCTTTACACAACAAAACAAACGACAAATGTGTCGATGAATGTATTCATTATAATCCATCTTATGCGCTAGCAGGACATCAAACAATCTTTTTATGACTTATAAAAAAATGTACTTAATGCTCAACGTTGTGTACCTACATATATAATTTTTTCTAAGGTAGATAGATTGGCTTCACAAGTGTGTGTCACCAGCAAGACTTCTTAAGAATACGAAACAATAAAAAAAAAAAAACAAACAAGATGACATAAAAAAGTCAAAATGAGAAACTGACTTAATGTGACTCTCATTTCTTTGTTTCAAAACAAACACAGCACCATCATCGCCGCCGTCAACCGCCCGCCGCGCCGTCACCGATGCCATGGGGCCAAAGCCAATATAAATGGGAGAAAGAAAACTCCGCGTGTAATAAAACCTATTTTAAGGACCTTCATTAATCCGGCTTAGGAGAAATAATACTCCTTCTAATGCGTTACTTTATCTTTGTGTTTGTATGCATGTTTTATTGCCTAGGCTTATATGTTATGTATGTATGTATATATATTTTTTTAAATATATTTTGTCGCTACTGATGTTGTTTGTCATTCTGTAAGGTCGTATTCTATCACATTATTTAGTTCAGTTCTTAGGGAAAATGGTATGATTTTTCTGTTCTATGGAATTTGGTCGGCTCCTTCAAGGAAATAAAAAAAAATAAAGAAAAACAAATATAAATGTATGTGTGTGCGTATGATTGTGAGTACATATACAAGTATTAATTTTATAGGTGAATTTTACCGTTCAAAGGACGACACATGGAATTGACAAGTAATTTTGGTGGCCATTAAAATGGCTGGCATAAAAGAATTAAGCCCCAAGCAAAGGATTCACAAGAAATTTTATTATCTCCTCTTCCATGCAAAGGACGAAATTTTTTGTTTTTCATCTTTATTTTAGATTCTGTTCCATACATTAAAATTGTATTTTTTTTATTTTTGTTTTTTAATGTTTGGAACTCGTTAAATTCTCAGTACATTCCTTCTCGACCCCAAAAAAAGGGTAAAACAGATCAAGTAGGTACATATTTAAAAATAAAAAAAAAATTGACAAATGGGCACGAAATGGTTTGTAGTAAAATTGAAACAAATTCAAAGCGGTTAATGGTCTTGGAATTTTTAAGGCTTCTTTTTAATGATATTAAGGGTTATATTTTGTTGTAAATGTGTGAGAGCTTTTATTAGATACTATTTAATTCTTTTTGTTGTGTCAGTTGAGCAAAAAAGGTATGATAACGCTAATTTGAATTTTATTATATTTGTACATATTAAAACAATTTTGTATTTTTTTTAAAGAATAAAATTAATTAAATGATGTGAGCAATAATTACAAAGTACACATACACATGGCGTTTGAAACTAGGGCGTATAGATATGTCATAACCTCGAAGAATTTAGAAGATTGCTATGCTAAACTTCAGGGTGCGAAAATTCTCACTCATGAGGTTTCATGAGTGAGCAATTTCAAATGAGTACAAATAAAAAGCTCTCGCTTACGAGTTATTATCTTTGAGCATTTTTATTTTTACTCATGCTCACGAGAGCTCGATTTATAAAAGCTCAGGTCATAATACTTGAACGGAACTGTGAGTGAGTGAGTGAGTGAGTGAGTGAGTGAGTGAGTGAGTGAGTGAGTGAGTGAGTGAGTGAGTGAGTGAGTGAGTGAGTGAGTGAGTGAGTGAGTGAGTGAGTGAGTGAGTGAGTGAGTGAGTGAGTGAGTGAGTGAGTGAGTGAGTGAGTGAGTGAGTGAGTGAGTGAGTGAGTGAGTGAGTGAGTGAGTGAGTGAGTGAGTGAGTGAGTGAGTGAGTGAGTGAGTGAGTGAGTGAGTGAGTGAGTGAGTGAGTGAGTGAGTGAGTGAGTGAGTGAGTGAGTGAGTGAGTGAGTGAGTGAGTGAGTGAGTGAGTGAGTGAGTGAGTGAGTGAGTGAGTGAGTGAGTGAGTGAGTGAGTGAGTGAGTGAGTGAGTGAGTGCAAAGACCTGTAAACGAGCTTCCTGAGCAGGGATTTCCTGCTAAATTTTTGAGTTTATTTTTTTATTTTGAAATTTCTAAGAAAGCAGTGTTATACTGCGTTTTCATTAGAGCTGAAATGAGGTAATTTGGCAAATTAGCAAAAAAAAGTGTTCACATTTCAAATTTCCTAATTTTGTTTGAAGGTCCAGATTGTCAATCGCTGGTTTTTGTTGTTTTTAACATTGAATTCTGTCATTTTGAATAGGTTCCACTTTAAATGGATTCCATTTGGGTGTGTTCATAAAAGTTTTACGTAATTTCCTACTGAATTTCATTCAAATTTAGTTGAAATTACCTCATTTGGAAATTTGATTTTGTATGGGAAATGAGATGATTTACAATTGAATTTGGAAATTTTTAACGAAATTACTTCATTTGCTCTAATCAAAACGCAGTATTAAGTCACCCTTTTCGAAATATTTCGTTAATTCAATATAAATCTGTTTAATAAGAACCACAAAGAAAATAAGAATAAAAAAACAGCTTATAAATAATTCTGACATCTCTTAAATGCCTTCCACTCAGTGGACTGTTAGAATAGTTTTATTTTTTTCAGCTGCTCAAGTTTTCCAACACATTTTATACAAAAAAAAAACTTCATTTAGAATATTCACAGCATTCTTTTTATTTTTTTGTTATTGTTTTTATTTTTCAGTTGAAATTTTTATTCTTAAGTTCATATGAAATCATTTCAAGTTATGCTTGGCAAGGATAAACTTTTCATTTGCATGTTGTGTTCTTGTCACACCCTATCCCCACATATCCTACCCGCCTCTGATGTTCTTCCTCATATTTTCTCAAAACCCCGAACCTTGTGAATGATGCGTGGTCCATGCATCCGAAGGATTTTCCATTTCTTATGAATATACACAATCCAAAGAGCTTGATTATAGGAGTGAGACATGCAACCACAAAAACAGATTTTATAAATTCAACTCATGCATTGTGTTTGTAGTAAAAAAAAAAATATAAATAAATAAAAAAGAGTACCTACCCCAGGAAGACAGAAAAAGAAGAACAAATAAAATTATACAAGAAAAAAGAATCCTGTCATCCCGCAGAGTTATTCCTTCGTACAATATTGTTATACAAAATGTACTATGCGAGTGTCATCCGTTTCTAGAATTTATATTTTTTTCCCTTTCTCACTTAATTTTTTTTTTTTGTCTATCTCTATTTAAACCAATCCAAGAAAATAAAGGGGAGGCAAATTTCACGGGGATATGTCCTCGCTGCTAGACATAACAATAACAATAAGATTTTGCATATCCTCTAGCCCGTTGAATACATAAAAAAGGACCTGTAGTACAATACGAATACACCAGCAGGGTACCCTAAGCATAACGAGAAGTCGAGAAGGGAGGGTGGGGGAGGAAGTTGGACAAGAAAAGGGATAATTTTTAAACAGCATTTGTAAATTGAGTTGAAGTAACCGCATACCGAGCCCGCCAGCACGCAAAATACTGTCATCCAGTGCTGGATTTAAAATTCGGCAAAATGTATTTGAATAATTTGTGGTGAATGAAATACTCGTGATTACTTGATTTCGAATAATTTAAAAAAAATGAAATATGTACTCGTAAACGAGCAGAAAAATGTATTCGTTACTGGAAAAAGAGCTTAATTAATTCGTTACCTAAATAACGCATACTTAAATTTGTATTCGAATAACTAATAAAAATTCATTCATTATTAAATTCGTAAATAAAAATTAATAATTATAAAAAAATATAGAAGTTTTCAAAAAATTAAGTTAATTTCAGAAAACTCAATTAAACTCACGTTAAGATTACCAACAGTATAATAATTAATATGTTATTTTGGTACTAAAATGGTTTTTTTCACGAGTATGTACTAAAAAAAAATATTCTTTTCAATAATTTTAAATTAAATCTAATTTAAAGTTAAAATTAAAAAAAAATATTTCTCATTTCCAAGAACCGAAGTATTGCCGGCCCTCCAGATTGCTCGCCCTGATTCGCAGAATAGTTAACTGATCGCTTAATCCGACACTGATGCTTACGAGCACTGTAAAATAATTCTTCTTCGGTTCTGCAGTAATAGTTTTATACTTTTGAAATTTTTTTTGCACTAGATTTTTTATTCATAGGATTCCCATTTAATTTTATTTATTTAAATTATTTTTTTTTTTTTGCTGTGGGATGTTGTTGTTTTGTGTATATTCTTCACATCTTTTGAGTATTGTGTAAAAGTTTTTGAAGCATAAGTAAGAAAAATACAATAAAAAAAAATAAAATGAAGGTTTTCATAAGAGCATAATGGAAACAGCAACAAAAAAAAAACACATTATTTTTTCTTGATGGAGTGGAATCTGATTTGAGTTCTTTTATTTGAGTTTTTGTAATGAAAAAGAATAAAAACTTAATGTTTTCTTAAGAGTGGGTGAAATAAAATTTATTTTGATTACATTTCAAGAAAAAGAAAAAGAGAAACGGGGGGAGAGAGAAACAAAAATATGAGATGCAGTGTGATGTGTTAGTACAAGTACCTACATACACTTAATTTTAAAGGATGTTTTTAAACTGAAGGAGGAATGTGTATTTTTGTTTATGTTCACATATATCGACATAATAAAGTGTCGTATAATTTTAAAATATGTAAGTTGAATTTCTATGCCTATACGCAATATTACTATGCCTCATTTTCAAAAACCACACAAATGAGATGGCAACAAACTTGAACAAACTTTAAACTATAAAAGAAAATCTATGGCTGACCCATAAAAATGTATAATGACCTGGAGAAAATAAAACTGACCAATTTCTGAAACTAGTTGAGCTTTTTTTGATAAATTTCTGAAATTTTAGATGTCATTTTTGTTTGTGAATATCCTATATATGGGTTGCTAAGTGTCCTTGTTTCATGTTTCTTTCATAAAATCTTGTACATTTATCGAGTAGTGGAAAAAATATAATTGTTCAGGCAACTGTAAGGGAAAAGAAAATATCTTGGAAGTATTCTTTGTAATGAAGACGGATTAGCGGTTAGGTAAGTTTATGTTGACGTGGATGCCGGACCGGAAAGATTGAATAACTAAGACCATAAGGCGGTCTATTATGATACCACATGAATTAAGGAGACTTTCTCCATATAAATGTATGTAAACAACTTGGAACTACACTTTTGAGGACTTCGTCAGCTCAACAAATTGCTGGAATTTTCCTATGCAGACCGGAAACGGAATCCAACTCCTGAACTTCTACGCTATCTTCGAGTTTTTGAGGATTGGGTTGACAGCCAGGACAGTATATCGAGGAGTGTCATGGGAACAGAATCTAGTTCAGTGGAAGGAGTCGATCGACTTAGAAGAAAAAGGGCTGAGTTGGGAAGCAAACTCTGCGGTCAAAATGTTGTTTGAATTATAAAAACATAATTTAAATTTTTTGAAAATTTTATTTGTTGGACGACACGAAAATGTCTCTGTTGTTTCGTTTCACGATACCAATATGACATAAGATATCTGTAAGCATCCGTGCTCTAGATAAGTCTTAGGTACACTTGGGCGTATACGCACTTTTTTTATTTTATTGAATTTTAAAAAAAATTTACTCAATATTTATTTGGTACGTTACGTTGGTTCATGGAACAGGCTCGGCAGTATGGCTGGTTTTGGTAGAAAAGATCAAAAGTAAAAAATATGCACCAGATGGAGTGTACGAAATTTCGATATTGTGGTTTAGCAACAATGCAGGTAGCTTACCTTTTAAAGAAAAAAAATTAAAAGTCAAAAAATGTTCCTAAAAGTCCACATGTATTTTGTTCAAATGGAAAGATTTTTTGCGACATTTAGTTGTTGTTGTTTTAGTGGACTAAATTCAAATGGAAGATTTTTTGCGACCTTTAGTCCAATGCGTTTGGCCCAGGTACGAAAGTTGGGCTCATCAGTTAGATGCTGTCGTACCTTTCTAAGACGCAATTTTTGTTCGATGAATACGACAGCCCAACTGTCGTACCTGGGCGAAACGCATTGGACTAAAGGTCGCAAAAAATCTTCCATTTGAATTTAATTCAATACAGTACACTAAAACAACAACAAAAATAATTTTCTTTTGTTTTTGTTAATTCTCTTCTTCGCACATGTATTTTGTTAAAAAAAAATAATTTCAAAAAATTTAATCGCGATATTTATTGAAATGTTAAGAAGCCACAGACTGCAAAACTAAATCAAAATCAGTCGATCAATTAAAAAACTATAAATGAAGAACTAAATGAAACGGCAATTTTTCAAAAAAAAAAAAAAAAAAAAAAAAAAAAGAACTTCAAAACCCAATTTACGTAATGGGATTTTTGGGAAAAACCCTAACACGCTCTTTTCTTACAATCTTTTTGGTTATATTACAAGAAATTAAATTTTGTGACGCGATAGCTCGTGTAGAACCAGGGCCTTACAACTCTCAACCAAATGTGTGCGTGTTATTGGCAGAAATGGAGGGGACCTACAGTTTTTTGCCGAATCCGAACGGCTAAGGTGAGAGGTACTTATGTATAACACCTGGAGGATTTGACAATTCCTCGCAAGAGGCACTCGTAGTTTTTGTTTTTATTATTTCTGTGGATGAGGATGGGAATCGAACCTAGACCTCCGCTTTGGTTATTAAAGGTACGAAATTTAATCAAAATCGTTTAAGTCGTTTCGGAAAAAATTTAAAAAAAACCGAAATAGTTGTATGACATCTAACTTGTTTTAGGTGATCTTAATAAAAAAAAACTCGAATTTTCCTTCTAAGGAATCACACAGAAATTTTCTGCAAAAAAAAAATTTAAGCAAATCGGTCCAACCCCTTAGGGCCTAGCTCAACACTGTACGCACGAACTCATAGACCGGTAGACAGCGTTTCCTTATTTTAAGTAAAATTATGAAAGTAAATTAACGTGGCATATTGAATTTTGTCATGCCACCGTGCCACGAGGAAACTATCGTTTAAAAAAGCACGATGGTGCCACTTCGATAACGCAGCCGGTAGACGCTATGACGCAATCCACTTTTTCGGAATCGTTTGATTGAAAACTTGATTTTTTTTTTCAAACGAAACGAAATTGCCTTGTAGAGTAGTTAAAAGATTTTAAGTCGAGTTTTTCAATAAAAATTTTAATCAACTTAAAAATTTAATTTTAAACTCGATATGGATTCAACAAAATCCAAAAAAAATTGATTGCTTCTAAACCAAGATAATACCGAGACGTTTCTGAGTTTTTTTTTTTGAATGAGACTTAAAAAAATGTCACTTGTCTCGTCAGCAACACGTGAAAAGCTAAAGCCGCTGTTAATTGTTTTTTGTTTTATAAACATCTTAAGGCTTTAATGGCATAATAGTCTCAAGGGTAAACAGTAAATTTTAGAAAGTTGACAAATACATTTAAATGAAATGTATTGACGCAAAATGGCAGAATTATAATTCAACTCAGAAAATGCCCCCGTACGAAGTCAAAGAGTCGTCTTAAAATTTGGTTGATAGTAAAAGAGAAGGTAAAGTGTAATAGAGTAATAGAAAATAATAGTAGGTAAGTATATCTAAAGCGTTAAGACCACCATCAGGATCAATAAAAAAAAAAAATGCAGTTAATCTGTTCGAATATGGAAAAAGTGAAAAATATTTATATAGATTTATTTAATTTAACTATCAATAATTCAGTGATTATAATAAAAATATATTTTTCATCCAATTGTTCAAAGCCGCACTTCTAAATGCTAAGCAGATTTAGCATCATAAACATTTTTGAAAATAATGATTATTATATGCCTATAAGTTTAAAGCTTTTCCTAAAATTGATAAATTTATAGCTTTATAAGCTGACTATTATGCGTTTTCTTTTTTCAATAAAAAAAAAAAGTGTGTCATTATCGGTAGTTATATTGCGCTTTCACAAAATTTAATCAGATTACCTATATAAATCCATTTTCTAAATAAGACCCAACGAACTTTCAATGATGCGTTTTAATACACTCCTATTATGTATTTATCACAATGCTCGCTTGCATGCTCGACGCCCAAAACAACAAACCTCAAACCATTTCTCTATATGTATCAGTGGCGTGGAGTGGATGATTTCAAATGGTAAGTCGAAGAAAAATTAATCACCCGAAAAGGTAGCTAACTAAATTATAAATGTCTACTTTTAATTGCCTATATCGCTTATTGCAGATTTGCTTTCCACAATTTACAAAATTGTGTAGGGTCATAAAAGTTTAATTTTACAATAAAGTATGTATATTGAACATAAACTAAATTTTTCAAGGAAAAACCTTCATGACTTGCTCAATAAACTTCACACTTCACTTCGTTATTTAATATCCATGGATGAATGTTAAAAGGCAGAATTTCAAAGGGTAACTCGATAGGAATCGTGTTATATGGGCGCCACGCCACTGATATGTATGTAAGTCTTCTAATGAAAATCTCCATTCTATACAATTCCCCAATATAAGACTTATGGAAACAAGGTGTAAATACCTTTAAATCATTCAAAGTTCCTTCATTTGAATTGTGTAATCCAATCTAATGATTCAAATTCTCTTCTTCTTCTTTCCCAATCATCAATGAAGGTATCCATGCCGATAACAAATGAAGAAAAATCTTCTTCATTGTCTGGGTGTGTGTGTTTCTGCATCCATAAGATATACCTACTGTTAAATGGATTAAACTCACCTCCCCTCCCCCTTCTTGCCTCAACAAACTTTACATTTATAATCAGATTAAAATTTTTCTTTCATTTGATTTTGATGTATAGAAACAGAATACAGGATTTGGGATGCCAGACAACTTACAAAGCCTCCTAAATGTTGCTACAATAGGAGTCAAGTTGATATGATGCCCACACTGGAATGGTCTTCGAGCGTTTGGTGTAAGTGTAATCCGGTGTCAATGGGAGTCTAACTGTGTAATGGACACGTGTCAATATACGACTATGACTCGTTGTGAATGTTGTTTGTGGGATAAATGTCATGAAATTAATGAATGTCACTCGCGTAGCGTTTCTGTAACTAAAACTTTGACAAAACATGTGTGTGACATTAATAATCCTTATTTAATCTTTTATTTTTGTTTCCAGATAAGCCTTAGAAAAGTGTATCCTTATTTGATCCTTATAGTATATTCCTTTATTTCTCAGTTACTCTTTGAATGAGAATGGGTTTATCTGTTGAACAAATAAAGATTCTCTTTTATCGTACTTCATAATATTTGGCCCAATTTTGGCTTAAGGTAGGATAAATAAAGTTGTCAAGGTAAAATAGCATTAAGTCCTAATGAAAGGTTAATCGGTGAGCGAGGGGTTTTGGGTCATATTGATGTAAACATTTTTGGTTGAATATTGTTTTTTTTTTTTTTTGCAAAACTAGGGTATCTGTCCATAAATCACATCCAGTGGAAAATTCCCCCCAAAATTATAAAACATTAGGTACTTACCCTGCAGAGGATATATTTTAATTTTACTTTTACAATATTGATGTTCGAAACAAACTTACCTGAAAGAAAAAAGAAAAAAAAATAGATAAAAGTTAAATCAATGATTTTTTTATTAGATACATATTAATATTTCAATAATAAAAGGGTTTATTTTTTTTTATATTAAATGGCGAATGAGTTTAAGGTAGCTGATGGTTTTTCTTTTCTTTTTTTTTTATTTTATTCTTTTTGTTTTTGTAGGAATTTTTATGATTACCGTCTTTCATGGGCATTATTTGAAGATGATGGGTATATGGGAAAGAAACCTGAGGTAGCTGGTACGGCTAATAAAATTTAATGAGATCATGGAAATGCGCACCTTTAACGAATTTAATTCAGTAGAAAATGGAATACAATACCTATCGTTTGTCATTAGGCCAATTAATGAATTTTATTACATTTTGTTGGTGATTCAGTGTGAAGTGAGAAGCAGGGGACTTTCTTGCTTTCTTTCGATCGACAAAAAAAAATGTTGAAACCTTTCTTTCTAGTGGGGTTTTATTTGGTTTCTTATTTATCACAGTTCAATAGACCGTGAATATTATCGCTGATATTATTATTATTTAAATGAGGTCTTTTATTAGATATTAAGCTTAATTGAAAAAAGTTAATACCATATGTATGTAAGGTACGTGCATCCAAAAATTTTTAGGCTGCAGCAATATTTTTGTTTCCGATAATTATATCATTTGTTTACAATTCCAAAGCAGTAGCGGAAGCAATGATTTTTGTGGAGAAAGCTTAGGATGCGCGCACAGTAGTGCGAGAAGCGATGCAATGCGAGTAGAAGAAGTTAAATATAACTACTTACTTAAATTTTTGAAGAAAAAATAAAAAATTGTACTCAAAATGATTTTGTGTTTAAAGTTGTACGTTATTACGTAGTTTTTTTTTTTTTTTTAGTGTAATGGCTAGTGCATCCAGCCGCTTCCAACTTAAGTTTTTTTCGAAGCTACTACCTCTTGCAAGGAAGTGACAAATCCTCCGAGAAAAGTGCCGCTCAACTTAGCCGTTTGGGTTCGGCAATAAACTGTAGGTCCCCTCCATTCCTGCAGACACGCACACAGGAATGGTTGAGAGTTGTAAGTCGCTAGGCCCTGGTTGTTCATGAGCCGTTTGTGCCACAAAATTTATTAATTTATAAAGTAGTATTTTTAAGTGTTTTATGCTCCCATCAATAGTCAAACACTAAAAACCAGATGTCAAAATGTTTTCTAGATTTTGAGAAAATTTGACTTCCCTCTATTATTTTGTTGCTTCAAAGATCCTATTTCTAGTAATAAAGCAGTAAAGTAGATTTGCTTAATTTAAATTCTCTAAAAAACTAAAAGACTATTAGGCATCCGGTTTTCAGTGTTTGACTAGAAATTGATAGGAGTATCTAATATTAAAAACAAAAATACTACCTAATAACGTAAAATTTTGCAAAAAATTTGGAACACAATTTTTTTTTATTTATTTTTTTTTTTAAATTTTAAGTTTGAAAATTAATTTTTCAAAAATGATTTTCTTAAATAATTTGAATTAAAAACATAATGAAAGAACGTTTGAAAAAAAAGGCTGGGTTCGACCCACATTGATAACATCCCATTGGTTCTCTTTAAAACTCGACACGCGATGTTATTTTTTATAAGAAAATTACCAATTTAAAATCTTCGAAAAACTTATCAGTTGTTCAATCAAGGGAAGATTGTTTAATCAAAATATATGCAAACGAAAAATTTCAACAATTATTAGCAGTTTTTTTTTGCATTTTTTTTGGCCTTGACAAAAAAAACCGTCAATTGAATTTTTTTTAAAAACCTTATCAATTACTAATTATGGCACTGTGTGTAGACTAAAATTATCCGGGAGTTTTTCTGGATATATTTGAGCCGAAAAAGATTTTCTAACAATTTTTAGCAGTTTTTGTTGACCTAGAAAAAAACAGTTAATTGAATTTTTTTACAAAATCTATACCGATTATCAACTATAACTTTGTGTAGGTATTAAATAAAATTAACCCAAAGTTAATATCTTTGTGTCTCAAGATATTCGATATTTTTTAACAATTTTTAATGGTTGTTTTAAGTATTTTTTAAAAGTATTATGTACCAATTTTTCACTAAGTCAGTATGCATAAAATAAAACTGGGCCGAAGTCAATAGCATTATTTGTTCTAACGATATTCGAATAACAAGCCATTTTACAACTTTTTACAACTTTTTAAAATTACTGTAATCAAAAAACCGCTGATTGAATTTTTCTGAAAATCCTTTCTGCACGTAATGGCTTTATTATCTGTAAAATAAAATTTTTTTGAACTCGATATCTCTATGCGTTCTCGTACGTACATACATGGTACGCAGACATCTCTCTAAATGGAGAAATGTCAAAATTTTTAATTTCACATATCGGACTCATTACAATAACTTCCAATGGGAAGTTAAATGTAGCATGACCTTGCAAGTGTTGCAGTTGTTTATTAATGATTTTTTTTCTACTTTAAGTCGAATTTTTAGAAAATTGCCCCTCCCGCCTAAACGGGGGGAAATATAGGGGTCTATTTCCCCCCGTTTAGGCGGGAGGGGCAATACGATTTTTTTCTTGTCTCGACTCAGCCTACTAGCTCTAGCTTTCTGTCACACCTTATAGAGGTGAATCATCCTGTATATAATAATGTTTAAATTTTTGAATAAATAGTACAAAATATAAGATGGTTGGTGATAGGTATTGCAAATAATTTGTTGTTATATTTATTATAATTTTATAGTTTTTGCTGTTTGGGTTCGAAAATCCCTAATTTCAAACTTGATTATGAAGCAACATTCACCACAATATTTATGTCAATATTGTGGTGAATAATTTTTGAAAGTCATAGCAAACAAACAAATTTAAAATCTTGAATTTACAACATTGAATCATGTTGATCAAATTTTTCTCCAAATTGTTACATTTAAAAGTCGTTGAACTCCTTTACTTATATGTATGTGTATACCTACATAAAAAATGTATATATTTTTCCTTCAAAGGATTACTTTCTCTCTCTCTTTCTCCATAAAGAACTTTCCTCTATACCAAAGGATTTTTAAGGTAGCCGCATAGTTAAGAGGAAAGCAGTTAGATCCTCTGTTTTGTACCTCATCTACTTGTCTGATGTTAACTCAAATAGAAATTCACAGAATCAGCTAATTCCTAAAAAACCCTTTAGAATACAAAGTAAACCTCTTGTATAATTGGTTTGAGAATGTTCAACATTAAACTGCATGCTGTAACTTAAAAATTAACATTTGATATAAAAAGCTTGAGTTTCTTTGAGTTTATTTGCATTTATATGTATGTATAGGTAAGTTAGGTATACAACCTACCTTGCCACAACTACTATATAGATTTTATACTTTATACCACACCACACACTTTGAATAATTGTTGAGTTTTTAGCTTTAGGGAACTTCTTTTCGAAAAAGATGCAGAAGAAACTTCACTTCCAATAAACAAGAAGGGGCTATATACCTACCTACTGTATAGGTTAGGTATGCCAAGGTATTTCTAGTTAGAGTTGGAAGTCCTTCATTTTTCAAAGCAAGCATTTGTAAACAAAACTTCGAGTGTATTCTTTGTAAACAACGTAAAACGTTTTCATGTAAACATTCCTTTATAGTCAACCCCAAAACCCCACAGTGCACCCTTGCTACTTTATTCTTAGATCTCTTATAGAGTCAAAAGCAATGGTGCGACATTGGTACGATGGTAACGCACCCTTAAAAAGGCGCGTACAATTTCCCTCGTAAAATGGCATTTAGAGAGCTCGACCTGTTCGCTTTTTCGCTCTTCCATAAAACACAGACTAAAAGGTTTTTTTTTTTAAAGCAAAGTCGGGTATTTTTTTTTTTTTGAATACTTTTAGCGGTAAGAAAGGTTATCGCTCCGGAGTCAGAGTGCAATTTGTCATAATCATTTATACTGCTCTGTGGGATCAATAATGTGTACTCAGATCAGAGTCAAAACATATTAAGAAATAAGCTAAAGCAAAATTAACTGAATTCTGCTTTCATTTTGAAACCGTTGAGCCATATAAGTTGTGCGTTCAAAGGACATATTCACATAGAAAATGATGCTGGTGCAACTACTCTCGGTAGGAAAGTGATATTAATTTGCCAAAGCCTCAAAGGATTGCAAACAAGTTTAATGTCTGGGAGTAATATTAAAACAAATTTTAAGCCAAATCTAGGTCGCATAAGCTTGCACATCTACATCGAAATGTGTTGATGGAAATTGTGTAAAAATAATCGTTATAAAAATTCAAATTTAATGATTTTAGTTTAAATTATTCAAACATTTTTCAGTTCAAAGGGTCCCTTTTGCTAGATTAACAAGACTTAAAAAATGTCACTATTTCTGAAAAGTTTAAATGGCCACAATCGGGTCTTATGACAAGTAATTGGTTAATATGGCAGAAGATATGGCGACTTATCAGTCGTGTAATTTCAGCATAATAGATACGAAAATTATCAATCTTGCTCGAAAGCCACAAGCAATGACGTAATTGGTTCAAAATACCAGTTAAAGTTATAAAAATAAATTATAACTGGGCCTTTAACTAAATATCCATGAAATATACTGACTCAACTTTCTAACCTAAATTTTAAAGTAATTGCTTTCATTATTTGAAAAGTAATTGTTAAGCAATTTTTAAGTTGGATGAATTTTTTTTTTTACAAAAACAATACTTCCCTTTTAAAATAGAATGTTTACAAAAAAAAAGTTAACAAAGTCACTGGGGCGTATGTGGAACAATTTGTCTGTCATTTTCTTTGCCTCATAGAGGCGCGCTGCGGCGCACCTATGTATACCTCCCTTCAAGATTATACAATACACACCCTCCTTCTATTCCTCTTTCTCTTTCTCTCTAAACATATACCCATCAGATCTAATTTTGCTTGCAACAATGCTTATTCATTGTGTTGTATCCATAATTCTTGTTATCAGAATATATGCAAATTAGATTGGCATCAGTGATGATGTTGGTGGTTTTAGATTGGCGGGCGCGGTTGATAACCCTCAAAAGACGCGCCATCATACAACCCCAGCCATTTCTGCGGTTGACAAAGAAAAAACGCGAGAGTGCAATTTTTACGAGCATCATAATATAAAATTGATGTCACGAGCCAAAAACCTACGCAATATACAAAGTGATGGTGGAACAAAATATTATTTTCAACATTTTGTAACCCTCTCCCCCTATATCATCGTGCGCCATCCCTAATTCATTATTTTGAGCAGGTTTCGCCTGCAAGGGAATAACCTAACCCGGGTATATGTTTTGGAGAAATGGAGGGGGATGGCAGTCGCGGTCGCGGTCGTGAAGCAGAAAAGAAGGACAAACACAACAGCATTTTGGGTACAAAATACGAGTACGGTACACGTAGATCCTCGTACATCGACATTTAAATAATTCAGCGCACAATTCGTGTGTTGGAAGGATAAACATACAACTATAAGGCTTCATATACCTATACAAGTTTGGTTGAATGACGAGGGCTCATGGTTTGAACGAGCTTGCCACGTAGATTTAAAGAGAGATCTCTAAACTCGAAATACATACTTTCGTTTCCTGCTATCGCCCGCCCGCCCGTCCCGAGAACGTTGATGGATGATGGTTTTACCGCTACGACCAGCGTAAAGGATATTGTTGGTTGCAAACTTTGGTAGCGCAAAAGAGGGCGGCATTGGCAAAGCAAAGGAAAATGGTGAAGGGGTACACTAAAGGCACAAGCGCCAACAGCAGCAAAGGGTTAATCGAAATTCTTACCCATGGCTAAAATACAAATAACAAATTCACCTCCTATGCCAACACCACTACCTCCCCCCCCCCCCCCCTCTATCGTGTGAGTTTGGTTTTTAACACAGCCCCACATGTGTTTTTCTGGCTAGCGCTTTGTTTGCGCGTGAAAGAAATTTTCGGGACCGCAATACATTTGTTACAATATCTACTAATACAACAACGCTACAAGCGCAATGTTGTTAAAATATTCAATTTGGTCAGGTGTTTGGTGGCGCGCAGGGGTGGTGTTTTGTGGTTGTTGTTTTCTTTATTTCATTTCTATTTTGTGAATTTTATTTTTTCGTCCTGAAAAATCTATGTTTTACATCAAGGCAAAGCGAATGACAGTGGTATGAGTTTTAAGTCATTTATATTTTTTGTAGATTTTAAAAATTGATTTTTTTTTATATTTTTTTGAACAGAATTTGAATTTCTGAAATAAATACAATACATACTCAGATTTGATGGAATTGTAATTTATTTGGATTTTAACGAGAACGAGACGAGATTTACCTACAAAATTCTTCCTATTGTCTAATTCAGATAAATAAATATTTTTGTAAAATATTTGACTAATATTTGAAGAAAACATTCGGGGAAGCAAATATTTGTTGGTTGCTTTTAATACGGATAAGCGTTTACGGAATCTTCTTTGGATAAGGGAATCAGAACTTTTGAATACACCTAAATTTATCTGCAGTGGAGCATAGTTTAGTTACAAATATTGTTGTTATTTGAATATCGATTTTTGAGGCCGTATGGTGTAAATTAGGTTTAAATTTCGATAAATCTTTATCCGAGATTATTTTTTTCATTTTTTAAGTTCCACATTCCAAGTCAAAAAATAATCTTCGGATAAAATTTATAGAGATTTTGATGCATTTCATAAACTGCTTATCAACCTATAAGCTGTAAAATAATTTAGACGTAACTAAAAAAAATGTAACTTGATTTTTGCGGATAAATCAAAGAATTTTTTATCCGAGAAAGTTTTAAGATTAAACAAGTCATAAACAGGTGTATAATGAAAAGCAATAAAGTAGGACAAAAATAATTTCTTACGGATAAGCATGGAAAAACTTTATCCGGAAAGTTTTTTTTATCGAACCAATTAGAAAATGTGTTTAAAATAGTTCATTGTTGGATAAAAATGATTTAATACTATGTTCGTATTTCAATTTTCACTGATGTGAAATGTCAAAATTTATTTTCGGATAAAATTTAATCGAAATTTTAAACAAATTCGCACACGGCCTTAGTACATATAAATATAATTCTTTTAGCCCAGTAGGAAAATTTGGTGGAGATTTTTGTATCTTAAGCATTTTCCAAAAAGTACTCTAAATTTGGACCAGGGCTAAAGTTTTTACGGGGGCGAAAAGGTTGAATTTTAGTTTCTTGCAAATTTTCTCGAAAACTATCAGTGTTTTTTTTAATGTACAAGAGTTGTAGCTATGTAATTTTACATTTAAAATATTAATACCATTTTTTTCGTAAAATCAATAGATTTTGAGAAAAAACGTGCACAAACGTTATGGTGCATTGATTTAGTGAAAAAAATTTAATGACGTTGTAATTTTCGACAGGGAAATATTTTTTTTAACTTGTGTTTGGATTGGGTACATCTCAAAAAAAAAAAAAAAAAAAAATATTTCGGGGTGATAGGGGTTAGGAAGGAAAAAGCTGGTTATTTTGTATTCATTTAATAACTCGTCTAGATTTTATTTTTTATCTATATGACCAATGAAAAACTTTTAGAGAATCCAAATACCTACCTAAAAATTGAGGTATCAACAATTTCAGGTACTTTTTTTTTGTCTTTAAGTTAAAGCTTGTTAAAGTTTACCTGTATCTAATAGTTGGATAAAATGTTTAGCTTTAAGACACCTCTTCTTTACTACAACAAAATCTATGACAATTTTATATTTCATTATTTTTCAAAATTGTAAAATTTTTCATCAACTTTTGCATTTTAAAAATCGAAAATCACATTGATGGTGGATTTTATTACCCATCTTGTACGAAATTTTTTACCCCTTCACAAAAGTTTTTTAGTACGAAATTTTTTACCCCTTCACAAAAGTTTGTACACAGACATGTAGCCTGATTATCTGGCTTCATTCAAAGACCCCAACCTTGAAGATCCGACTACCAGAATGAAATGTATAGCTTCGAAAGTCAACCATATTGCTCTATTCTTAATAATTTTTGAAGTGAACATTGAAAAATAATTAAAAATAGAGCGATATGGTTGGCTATATATTGTCCTCTGCCTATTAAAAAGAAACACAACCATTTTAAAAAAAATTTTTTTTTTTGGGATAAAACGACTTTTATCCGAGATTGTTATTTTTATGATGATTAAATTGAAATATGACGACATTTTGAAATAGATAAATAATTAAGGCGATTTTATAGGGCTGGCAACGAGACCGAGACGAGACTACTTTAAAAGCATCCGAGATGAGACCGAGACGAGACCGTATTTTTGGTACCGAAATTCGCCGAGAGTCTCGCTGCTCTCGGTGGTTTGGTTTCGGTTTTCGCTAGAAGAAATATTTATTTATTTAATTATTTTTTAGTAGGTACTCATGTTCAATTTTTATATTATTGCAGTTTTTTTTTTTGCGAAATATAAAATATTCTATGCGCGTTAAAATATCGAACCACATATGTACATAGTTTAATTCTCAGGTGCACTGAGAAAATCCAGAGAAAAATACGTATGCATGTCATTGGAATAGTAGTCGCTCATTTTTTCAGACTTTGTTTTCCCCGCCAGAAAAAGGTTTTCCGATTTTATTTCTTGCTCCGATAAAAGTTGATTTAAGACCTTTAGGGTGACATTTAATGTGCCAATAAAGTAAAAATCGAATATATTGAAGATACGAGTTTAATATTAATTTCTCCATGTTGGTCACCACCATAACATTTTACTTTTGGCGGCTGCCTGTGTTGTTTCAATACCTATTCACATACCTAAACAAATTTTCTTAAATTTCCTTTTTTTGTTTTGTTAACAGTTTTAAATGTATTTGTTTTTTAATTGAAAGAATGTCAAATATTTTGAAGAGAAAAAATTCGGTTTCAAAATAAAAAAGGAAAAATTATACTTAATTACGTGTTAATGTGAAAAAAATAACACCAAAGTAAAAAAAAAAACAACATAAAAATGCCAAAAAATTGGTTATAGGTATAATAAATTGCGTTAATGTTATACGGACTGCGAAACGAATTGAATAAAAATTTCAATCTTATTCCAGACTTAATGAAGTATTTAAGACAAAAAACATAGGCAATCAAATCATGATTTAATAAACATTTTGATTCCAAAGAAATAAGCCCTAATCCGCATATAAAACTCTCGATTGTTATATTTATCAACTAATTAGAGCTGTTTCTCTTAAATAATAAACATTAATTCTTAATTTCAAGAGCTTAACGCAAAGTGAAGTGGTAATTTCGTATTACCCTCTAGTTTTTTTGTTATCCAGCCCATTTATGAAAATGCTTTATAAGTTATGTAAGTACCTGCCTACACAAATTGGAGTAAGAAAGAAAATTTATATAACTAACGCACCAACAAGTCCACCCAATAATTATAAATTAATTATTACCTTAAGAGGAACAAAGAAAAAGTGTGCAAACGAGCGTCAAATACACGCAAATAAAATTTTATTTATCCTGTTGTTGTACAACTCTTTGTGCTTATTTATTTTTTTTTTTTTTTTTTTGTTAAGTATTTTGTTTATTTCGTGAAAATCGCCATCGAAACAAGACCACAAAAATGAATAACAAATTAATTCCACACTTGATAAAGGCTGGCGCAATGTCGACGAATGGTGGAAAAAATCGCACGATAACAAAAAATCAACTTTTTAATCCTTCACTACCTCCATCCTCTTCTACCACCAATGGAGGGCCTTATCGACAAATATCCCTTTGAAAAAAAAAAAAAAAAAAAACCAACTCACCAAGGATTGTTTGATTTAAATATGCAATCATACAAAAAAGTACAGAGGTAGTTTGGTTGTTTTTTTTTTATTTTTTTTTTGTGGAACCACCTTGTGATGCCCTTTCACCCTTTTATCAGTGATTCCGTTTGCATGCGATCTAGAATTAACAAAAGAAAAACAAAAAAAAAAAGAAATGTTAAAACCAACTTACCACCCCTAGCAATGAAATATGGATATCACATTTCCAATTCCCTGAGCTCTTGTATGGCAACTATACCGCGGCTGCATGCATTCGAATCATACGACTTAAGCTGCAGGTAAATGCTAGTTAAAGGGTAGCGAATCCCAGATATGCGGGGTTGAGTTAAGGGTAAATTATGTGTGCACACCGAATATGCATCATATTTTATATTTTTTCTTACTTCTTTTAGCTTTTTTAACTCGTTTTTTTTTTTTTTTTTTTTTTGACAGAAAACATAAAAACGAATACGAGAATGAATGCAATATTGCATGCCTTTGCATAAATAAAAATCTCATCACACACAAGGGATGGTGTTGAGAGGGTGGTGGCCCTGGGTAGTCGGAGGCGTAGAAAAATGAAACAAACAAACGAGAAGAGAACAAAAAAAAAATACCGTTCAAGATTAAACTCCCCAGGATGTACACTAAAGTCGAAGCAAAAAAAAAAAAAAAAAAAAAACATGGAAAATTTATATGTATGAAATCCGTTGTTTGTTTAACTCCTACCTACATAAATATGCACCACGGCACATATACATACATTTGCAATCAGTATAGTTTTATAGCGTCTAATACTCATCTCCTTCGTCACGTGACACAGCTGGTGACACAACGACAACAACGACGTTGGCGGTGGCATATAAATCAAATCAGATTAAGCTTATTATAAAACCACACTTCACTTCAATTTCATATTAACATATTATTCAAATGAAGTTGCAATTCAACTCCTTGAAACAAGCCACAAAACAATAATAATAATAATTCATCTTAAAATTGTGATTGCTTGAAATTGACATAAGGGTGCAAGAAGAAAGCGTTATAAATCCTAAGGTAGGTAGTATTGTATATCATATTCGAATTAAATACGATTCTAATTCAGAATCCAAAACTAAAAACAAAGGGTAGAAGTGGGTAAGATTGCGCAACTTTGTTATTTCTTTCATTTTTTAATTAGATTTTTTTAAATTCTTATCAGATACATAATATTCAGTGACTAAAATATTAGTATATAAACTTTGAATTACGGTATACAATTTCAAAATGTTATTTTGGGTGTAGAGCTGTGTAAATCGTTAATGATCGAATTGTTCGAGAATCGATTACCAAAATGATCCGATCATTTAAATCAATCGATCATTTTCATTTAACTCAATTAATTATTTCACATTGTTCCGATTCTATTTTTAATTTCGATTTTGATGAAATTTAATCTCCGAATCGAACGAATTCAGTTCAATACTGTACCGATTTTGATCGAATCTATAATTAGACCCATATCATAAAAATAAGTTCTTGGAAATATCTCAAAAACGGTTTGTGCTAAGAAAAATTTCATGCCATAATCTTAGCTGAGGCAAAAATGGTCTTTACGGTTTTTTTTCGTAGAACTAACCGTAAAAAAGTTACAGCAAATCAAAAAGTCAATAAATCTCTTAAAAAGAGCCAAAGGTCATAAAAATTTGCTATAACTTTTTAACGGTTAATACGATTTTTATACGATTCGCATGAATAATCTACTGAAAAACTGCTTCTTATGTTAACTGTGAATAAATTTACGTCTACAGTTAATTCAATCTGGTTTATGTTTTAACCTAACCATCAAACGGAAAAACTTAGCCTAAATGTAGTTTGTTAAGGGCCACTTGCACGAAACAAACGGATAAATTCATAAAACTGAGGATAACTTTACAAGTTTAGATAAAAAAATTAACACTTCTAGTTTTTTCCATTGGAAAATTCAACGGAAAAGAGTTAGCAAGCGGATAAGAATATTTTTTTTTTTCAGAATCAACAATAAAAAACACATTGAACAATAAATCTAACTCAAAGCGTGCTTTCTTAAATTTGACGTAAGAGCTTAATAGTTATTATCCAGAGAACGAGGAGAGTATAACTTTTTTAAAAGTAAATAGAGAAAAAATGTTTTGCTACAACGTAATTTGATTTGTAAATCAGAGGTAATGGCTGTCAGAAAATTTATACGTGCAAGTGGCCCTAAGTAACATTGTAGTTGTTTTAGGTTAATCAATAATATAATATGGTCGTTCTGTAATTGACGTTCCTAGAAATGCGTCACAACTCCAATCATAGAACCTCACGTTGGGCGCCAATTGATTTAAATTATACTTTTAGCATACAGAAATATCAAATTAGTCAAAACAAAATTCGTGTTTTATTTTTAATTAATTAAGACGTGTGAATATGCAAATTTCTCCTTTGGGGTCAAAAAAACAAGTAGGTACCCACCTACCGTTATAATAAAGTTTCCCAAAGCTTTAGATGGAAAAACCAAAAAGCTAGGCACATCGAATGGGAATCGAAATGGGCTTAGGAGGTCACCACTTAATAAATAAAAATAAATTTGGTGGCAAAACGGCTTATGAAGATCCAAGGCCTAGTGACTTACCACTATCAACCATTCCTATGTGCGTTTCTGCAGGAATAAAGGGGACCTACAGTTTATTGTCGAATCCAAACCGCCTAGGTGAACCGCAGTAGTCTATGACACAAGATACTCTTGGAGGATTTGTTACTTCTTCGCAAGAGGCAGTAGCCCTTAAAAAAAACTTTTTTGTTTTTAGGATGAAGACTTGGCAAATATAGACATCAGTCTTCTCGCACGCTTCATAAGTGGTTCAACGAGTAGGAAAAACGTCTACATTATTCATGTGATATCACAATGGACCAACTTATGGTCTAAGTATGTATGTCAAGTACTTGTGCTGACACCCACGCTAACCTAACCTAACCCAGGTCATGGCGGCTGTGATTCGAACCCATGACAGTCCAACGCACTAATTGTTACGCCATGGGCTACTACAAGGAGGAGGAGTTTGCCCGTAATTTTGTATACAATAACCCAGACTAGGTAAATGATTCTTTGCATTCATTTTATGATTTGCGGTCTTCGTTGACTTGACTTCGGTCTAACAGAGGCATTTAGTTAAAATCATTATTATTATAATCGATAATTTGACTCAGCTGAGCCGTAGTTTATTTGGCAAAATCATGCACGAAATAAATAAAACTAGTGGCGAAATAAACCTGCAGAAATCAGGACCTATTTAAGTACAATTTCTAACTTTTCAGCAGTTTGCGTAATGTCAGCAGGAATGGAGAGAACCTACACATTTCTGCTTAAACTTAACAGCTAAGGTAAGTGGCACTTTTTTAATTCCCCGAAAGAGAGTACCACCTCTCAGAAAAATATTTTTGTTCTTAGGTGGCATGGCTTCCACCTTAAGTTTTCTTTCCGGGCTACTGCCTCTTGTGAGGAAGTGACAAATCCTCCAAGAGTATTTCTTGTCATAGAAAAGCGCCGCTTACCAGCCGTTCGGATTCGGCAACAAACTGTAGGTCCCGTTCATTCCTACAGTCACGCACATCACAGGAATGGTTGAGGGTTGTAAGTCGCTAGGCCCTGGTTCTTCATGAGCCGTTGTGCCACCAAACTTTATTTTTTTTTTTTTAGGTGGCCTAGATGGCGTCAGTATTTCACACTAACTATCACGACCCTGACTACCAACAATACATTTGTCATTTACGATTTTAGTTTGATAATACTTTGAGAGATTCATGAGTACCTATACCAACCATTATTATAAGTACATGGTAAGTAATAAATATTTTATTTCATTTTGTATACATTTAAAAATTTCACCGCTCCTTAAAAACAATCGGTTTTATTAAACAATAAATCAAAGTGAAACTCTTTAAAGTAAGTACCCACTCGTATCTATTATGCTCCTTTATAATGAAAACAACCGACTCCAATGTCTGCATTACAAAAAAATGTTTTACAAAATTTTATTGTGCGCTCGTCTAATACGGCAATTTGGCAAATTTCCATTTGTATACTCAGCTGGGGTTGCGTATTCTTGGCAACATTCATAGAATTTTTATTTCGTAAATACATATGCAATGCTCAACATTGCTTGAAATGAGGCCTTTTTTTTATTGCCAAAAACGAAGAAAGTGTTTGTGAGTCTACCGATTAAATCCAAAAAAAGAAAAAAAAAATATTTAAAACAACAACAAAAAAATTGTAATAAAATTTATTTGTCTAGGATTGAAATTTTATGATAAACTTAATTTTGCATAAAGTCTGGCGGGCAAGAAAGCAGTAAGTCTGATCAGAGGTCTCCTTGATGAATTGTTTATACTAGCAGGGGTAAGAAATTTTTCGGGTCCACTTTCGCCCTTGCTTGGAAATAAGGAAGAGGGTTGCTTCTACGAAAATATTTGAAATTAAAAATTCCTCTTTTTAGCCAGAGAAAGAGAATAAGTGAGTGTATTTGTGTGTGTTTGCAAACTAGCATCAGCTTCAATTTCAAACAAAATCAAACTCCACAGAAAGAAAATCACAAAAACAACAAAAACACACTCACAATAAAATGTATCTGCAAGATTGTAATCTGCATGAACTATCTATGAAAAAAGTTTAAAAACAAAATGGAAACGATAGCCCATTCCAGAAACAAACTATGCTATCTAATACCAGATACCCTATGATATCTTTCGCCCCACCAAACAACCAGGGGCAAGGGTAACAATGGTAATCTTTGTTTTCTGTTATTCATTTCACAAAGTAAAATCTCAACTCATGTCGAATAGTTGTGTGTTCGTTGCACAGTGCACGATGTATGCAGAAGTAGGTGTACCAACGAACAACACCAACCAACCCTACTATCATACTTAAAGCACGGGGGTTAATTTCATCATTCAACTGAAGTGGTAGATATGATGGCTGTGTGGGGTGGGGCAGATAGGAATTGAGTTGAGTTGCCGCTATCTATCATTCCTGTTCGATGCAGTTACAGAATCTTTAGAATCTTTACTTCACAAAGGGGTGTTGATATCGATTGCAAGGGATCTCCTCTTCCAATTTGTTCTCTGCATTTTGTATTGTAAATTTTTATATTTCTCGTTTTATTTTGCATATCATTGAAAATCATCTCCCCACCAGAATCAGTCGGTTTGTTGTTGATTGTCTCGCCTGATTGCATTTTATTCAGTGCCGTATTTCAGAGGAATAACTGGCAACTGATTTAGTAACATGTACTGTGTGATCGCTTAAAACCGTTTGTCAACGATCTGATCGGCCCCTATCAGTGTGGTTTTGGGCCCGGCAAATCAACCGTCGATCAAATGTTCACACTCCGAAAGATTTTGGAAAAAACCTAGGAGTTTCAAATCGATACACACCACCTCTTTATCGATTTTAAAGTCGCATATGATAGCGTAGACAGAGACGAGCTATACAGAGCCATGGCGCATCCCTGCAAAACTCGTCCGCTTGTGCAGGATGACGATGGAGAAATCTCGCTGCTCCGTCAAAGTCGGCAAGAACACCACCTAACCCTTTGATTTCGAGAAAGGTTTGAGACAAGGCAAGTCAACAACAGTGGTACAATTTCACAAAAGTCCGTTGAATTACTTGCTTATGCAGATGATATTGACATCATTGGAAGAACGAAGCGAGCTGTTACCGGTGGGTGCGTTTGCAAGTATTGAATCGGAGGCGGCGAAAATGGGTTTGGCTGTTAATGAGGACAAGACGAAGTATATGCTATCATCGAGAAAGAAATCTCAACATCGTCGAATCGGGCAAAACGTCACGATGGATAGGTACAACTTCGAAGTCGTCAAAGACTTTGTCTACCTGGGCTCCAATATAACATCGCAAAATGACATCAGTGCAGAGATCAAACGAAGAATTACTCTTGCCAATCGCTGTTTCTTCGAGCTAAGACGGCATTTGAGTAATAAAGCCCTCTCTCAAAGAACCAAGGAGATCTTATATAAGACCCTTATCATCCCGGTCCTGCTTTATGGGCAGAAGCATGGACCCTGACAAAAACGGATGAGAATCTACTCGTATTTTGAATGCTTACACCTTTTTACTATACCCACTCTCAGTGAAAGAATTGGATGTAGTTACTCATGAAACAGAACAGCACGTGTTCGTTATTTTCCTTCACCCATGATACAGTTCACATTCAGTGTTAACAGCAAATAAAACAAGAGGACATTATGTTGACAGATGGAATTTCGCTTTTTCCGGTTTAAGATAGTTCGGTTATTTCGCTTTTTAGACTTCCTCTCACCCGTTCCGTGGTAAGGAGTCTTTAGTTCAAAGGTTAAATGTCTTAATTGCCACCTAGGGCTCTCTTCCAGTGATCTGATGCCGCAAGGGGCATTAAACTTGCCGATATACCAGTAAGTAAGCCTCTTGTTTCGAAAACAACCAGCGCAGCGGCATAATGCCAAGTGATCCATAGTCATTTCTTAATTAAGGAATTTACTAGAATATTGAGGATCAGATAATCCTGGAATACAAGGCTGCCGGATTTTTGAACATTCACAATAAGCTGACACCTACAGGGTGAAAGAAAACCAGTAAAACCGTGTGTTCATTTTTATATTTTGTGTTCATTTTTTATTTTCAGAGCCATCTATCGGATAATTCAGCATTTTCGATGCAAGTGCGTTTCTTGCTTAAAAGCGAATACATAGCGTGACAGCTGGCGAAGACCCAGCGTACAACTCTCCACCATTCGTGTGGGCTTATCTATGTATGTTGAAACCAGATTTCAAAAGTATTAAGTATTTCAGGACTTCACTCATCTCAAGTACAAGTACTATAGGTACTTGTATTTGTACTGCAGTACCTTGGTACTGATACTTAAAAAAAGGCAAGTGCTAGTATTTAGGTACAAGAACCAAGCATCAGTATTTCAAGTACTTAAGCAGTACTTCAAATACTTGGCCAATACTACCTAGCCCAAGTTTTTCCTTGATCATCAGACTAGAAAATGTAATTCCAGTTGTTGTTATGGAAGTACTGATCAATTAATTCGTCAAGTACTGCTCAGGTGCTTTTGTACTCAAGTATCCGATACGTGGTACTTTCGACGAAAAAAAAAATAAACACATTAGGTGGCACAACAGCTCATAAAGACCCAGGGCCTAGGGCAGGAAAGGAGGGGACCTAAAGTTTATTTCCGAATCCGAACGGCTAAGTTCAACAGCATTTTTCTATGACAGGAGGATCTGTAACTTCCTCCCAAGCCGAAGGAGCCCTGAAAAACATTTTTATTAGGTGGCAGAGGCTGGAAATCGAACCCAGATCTCTGGAGTGATAGTCAAACGCACTAACTATTACGCCACAGACTGCTGCGGTAATTGCGACGAAGTACTTCAAAAATACTGGTACTTGGTATTTTCAAGAACCGTTATTTCAGAGTACGGAAGTACAAGTACAAGTCCTGGTACTGGTACTGAGATACTTGCGTAGTTAAAATTTTACAGCTCTATTGAAATATTTAATTGAAAAGTTTAATTGAATACAAATTAAAGAAACAAAAATAATACATTATTCCTTCTTACGACAAAAATTGTGTTCAAAGGCACTATCTATGCAAGGTACATTGCTGTTTGTGTCTGACGATTTATTATAAAAACAAACAAATTGCTAGAACTCCACACAGTTCATGCTACGAATATACAACAAAAATATTGTGTATTCATTGCCTTCGACTTCTTCTTGCTTGAAAGGGTGAAATACCTTGGTTGCAATTCAATCATCATCGTGCTGATTCCAAATGATATGGTGATACTGCCCGGGGTTACAAAACGCATCGTACATATAGGACCAGAAGAAGAGGAGGAAGTATTAGAATAGTCAAGTTCTAGAGATACAGAAAACGAACATCAGTAACAGTTATTCGCCTGCAGTCTAATTGAGGGTGGTAAATAGCAATGGTATTAGGGATGGGTGTTTCAAGCAACGAACGGACAGACAACTGAACTTTGAAGTTATACTCGACGTTTGAAGAAGAAAACACTCTGGAATGCGGTTATATTGAGAAATCTGCTAAAATTGGATTTTATACAACCGAGCTTGGCTATTTCTATGTAATATAAGAAGGATGCACAGAAATACTATACACACACACACACACACATACATACAACGAAAGTTCGTAGCGAATACTTATATGTTTACTAAAATACAATACTAAGTGATTGACGGATGAATGAAACGGATACATACATATGAAGCAGGGTATAACAGAAGTGAATATGATCCCAGAATTTTAAGCTGCTGAAGGATTTATAAACCAGTCATTTGTAATTGTGCAAAACCGAATTTACCAATACGCTATATACGAAGGGCTTTATAGTGGCTTGAACCTGGAGGTTATTTGACGAAACTATCAAAGCCGAAGAACTTGTTTGGAGAACTGTTGAAATATCGTTAAGCTTCATTTGGGGTTGAGGGTTTCAAAGATAGAAACTATGTTCCTATCCATGTATGTACGTACTTTTAAATACTTTGGTGATATAAAGTCGAATAATTTGAAGAAACAAAGGGATAAGAGATAGTTCTGGACGTCGTGTTCGGAAAAGGTATCGGATTTAAAAAAAAAAATATATCTAGCGCAAAATTTTGAGTAAGCTGATGTTAAAGTATTAGTATGATACTACTTAAAATTTTTGTGTTAAGCTCTTTACTAAAATGCTCTGTTGTTTACATTTTTTAACTACTATCATACTATTTAAAAAAAAAACTCTTACTGAACACGAAAGTCACATTTCGAGTTAATATGATGGTAAAAAGATAAAATAGGCATATAGCAATTTAAACTTTAGTAAAATGTTAGAGATAAAACGATGCTTAGTCGTAATACTGATTCAAAAAAATTGAAATGTATCCGATTTTTAATGCCACCCAAATAACAATTTTAGTCTTACATTCATCCAAAATAATTTCTTATTACTCCTTAACCTACTTCTATTAATTTTGTATGAAACTCCAAAGAAGTAAAAAGGCGACCTTTTTTAACTCCTATTTCACCTTTATGGAGTAAAATCGTTTTACTCCAAAGAATACTTTTATAAGATTTTTAAGAAGTGCTATAGAAAGAATGTATTTCAAAAAGAACAAAAAAAAAAAACTTTTGTATTTATTTTTTTTAATTTTATATTTGTACTGAATATTGTGTATATTTTTCCGTATGATCACCTGAAAGGGCCTTTGGAGATAATTATTATTATTATTAGTATTGTACATATTTGTATTTAAATTAAAAAATACTTGCACGTCCTTGGAATCGAACCAGAGTCCCCTTGCACCAATTGTCTAGCACGCTAACCGCTCGGCCAATCTGGATTATACAGTGCATTTCATTAAATCGGGTTCTCTTTCATACAAAATTGTAACCTATAAGCCTCATATAGTCTATAAAGACGGCCAGATTCACAAATTAGCAACAGGCAAGAAGTTTAAAATAAAACGCAAATTGACCTTTACAAGAAATTTATTTATTAACTAACGTGACAAACTCTGGTAAACGAATGGCTATAAGCCGAGTTGATATGCGGCAAAAGTTACTAATGTAAAAACTAATATGACATAAGTACTCATCTTAACATATAAATGAAATTTAAAATATATACATAGGTAAAATAGATCATGCGATATTTTTAGCAGTTATTGTAATATATTTAATGTGTATAGTACATGGTTTTGCTTTACTGTTTTCTCGATAGGTATTTGTATATTAAATCATGTATGTATAACTCTTATGAATATAGATATATACCTACCAGTGGCGTGGCGTGGATTATTTCAAATGGTAAGTCGAAGAAAAATTAGTCACCGCCAAGCGTAAATTAGGAATGTCTACTTTTGAAATATATTGTTTATTGCACATCTGCTTTCGACGTTTAATAAGCAAAGTAATTCAAACCAATTTTGTATACTTCAATTCATTAAAGTTTAAATTTACCATGAGCTCAACGCATAATAAAAGTACCTTTAAAAGAAACCGTTTTTGACAGATGCAAATGAAATACCTTTAAGAAAATTTAAAGTTGCGTTATAAAGAAAAAATAAGGAACTTCAGAAATTGTTTGTTTTTAGTAAATAAATAAATTAATAAAAGAACTCCACATATAATACTATAATATAGTCTATTTTCAATGAAAGAGTAGAGCATCCTATTCATAAAACTTTTTTTTTTTTAATAAAATTCAGTTTACTGAAATCACTTGCTTCCAAAAAAAATCAGTTTAGCAACAATCTACACTTATTAATGCCATTTTCAGCTCGCAATATTTTGAAATTAGGTTAAGCTATAATTGCAAATAACTCAACTCAATAAACAACCTTTTTACACCTTGCATTGTTCTTATTTGATTTTATGTTTAATTTAAAACAATAACACATAAATTCACTTCAAAATACGCATCGCAATCTGCTTGTTATTATGTCTATGCGTTTAGATTCATGTTGCTCGTTATTTATGATTAAATGTTGAAAGTTTGAATTTTAAAAAGTAACTCGATAGGAATCGTGTTATATGGACGCCACGCCACTGATACCTACATATACATTTATATAAAAATAGAGAGATCGTGAATCCAGTGTTGTAATACAGAATGCCTACAAGTCATGCATCAAAGATGCTGCACAATAATGTAAATAGGTATGCATACTTATATCATCGCTATAGAAAACAGAATACGCCTATAGTTTTTCTATAGCAATGATCTAAAATCGTTTTAGTTTGTTGTTTACCGTTCCTCTTTCTGTCATCTTTTTTTTCAAATTGTTGGTGGTCCTTGTTTATACTTTTAAAGTAGTTTTGCCAGGCTTTTTAATTTTTTGCCACGATTTCATTATTATTTATTTATAAAATAGGTTTTCAGATAAATATTTATGATTTAAAATGTCTGCGTAGAAGCTCTTAGTTTATTCTAGAATTTGCACAGTCTTATACAAAATCTATAGGAACTATACTACACTATAACACCCAACAGAAGAAATTATAGCGTGAGAAAAGTGTCTTTGCCACTCCGATAATCATTTTATAAATATGTCGTGTATAGGTCCCATATTCATTCTTAAATTAAAGCTTTACAACATTTTCTGATACAATTCATATCGGAACAAAGCGACAGCTACTATAATAAACGGGTTCTTGAACTTTTTTATAGGATAATTTTGGGAGCAAAAAACTCTATGGTCATTTTATAGTATGATTATAGAAAAATTGACTCATTGTGCCTGTAAGGCTGATATAATGTACTCCACAGAATACTTAAGCGATGAATTATACTAACATTAACTCCAAAAATGATTTAACTCCGCTCTGGAAGGGCTATAAAAGTGCTATAGCAGCGAATAATACTTAAGTTGCTGAAATCGGAAGCTATTTTGTTAGTTGGGTAGCTTTTTTGTTAGAGTTTAGGGAAATGATAAGCCTGGTAAAATTTCAGCCGTTTAGATTAATATTTAGAGGCCGTTCATTGCTAATTTCATACAAATTGTATGGGAAGCAAACAAAAAAAACTTCCTATAAAATTTGTATGGAAAACAGAAATTAGCGATGAGCAACCTTTAAATATTAATAAAAACGGCTGAAATTTTAACAGGCTTATTATTTCACTAAACTCTAACTTAAAAGCTTGCGAGGCATTAAAATCGGAGAAAATTTAATTTTTTTTTTGAATCAGTCTAATGTACATCCCTACTTTTTGGCAGTGAAAAATTAGTTTTCCAATAAAAGAGAATTAATTTTAATGGAAAATCATCAATTAACTTTTTTTTTTAAATACATATACTATGAATCAAAAGTTTTACACAAATGTCTCTTTGGCCTACTTCCTTCTACTAATTCCGACCAAAACAAAAATAACTTTTTTGCCCTAAATAATGTCATTCAAAACTTCGAGTAGGTACCATCAATCAGTGTCAACGAAAAATTAGTAGAGGTATAGGTATAATCCTCGCAAATTCAAAACAATTTGTATCAATCAAATGCGAAAAGTCTGACAAATATTCCTATGTCGAATTATTTAGGGTTCTTACCCCCCTGCGAAATAACTATTAATTTAACTTATACGAGTTATCCTTCAATGTTCATCAGGTAGGTACAGGACGAAAGGTAACATTCTTTTTTAATGCCATTTTATCTATATAGGTAGCTATGGATATAGAAAACATTATAAATTTGAAATAAAATTAAAAAAAAAAAAAAAAGATTTAAAACAGAGAATGTTACCCTCATCTCCCTGTGTGTCTCCCCATCTTATTTTCTGACATACGAGCGTGTGTATGTCAGAAAACGTCAACCCCTATATAATTCAAGCCGTATCCAACTCATTAATTTCACTTCTCTTGTGCACACATCAAATGCGGCAAAACATTCTGCGGAGTAATTTATTAACTATTTAGTATTCCGCATGCCATAATAACCATATAGTTACAGTATACATGCTATAAAATACATATAGGATAGGTTCAACATCGGCACCACTTTGCTGCCACCGAACCGCCGCCACTCCGAATCGCCGCCGACAAAAAGTCGCACTTTCAATATGTAATTTGTAAGGAGGATTCAACTTTAATGGTGACATCACTCTCGGTTTTGTGTTATTTATGTTTAATTTCTGAAATATTACTCTGCACCTTTCAAAATAATTACAAAACTCATAAATATTAACGGCTTCGAATCAAATATTCAAATATTCGAGTGCGGGCAAGCGGGAGCTGGAGTGGGTGGCATTGCAAGGGTTTTGTCGGTCAACCAACCCGAAACGAAAATTTCTTTATCAATTTTGGATAACGCTAACGCCAACGCGCTCCTCCCCCAAAACTAACGAGATTAATATTATGCCCCGCTCTCCAGACGCCCAAGCAATAGAAAGCAGCGCCATCGCCATGTTTCCATTTTCCAGGGTTAATACTAATTTCTCAGCTGTCAAAAACATTATACAAATTCAATTCCAACGGAATGCTCTGTTCCAGTTGTTGTTTTCGATTAGGGGTTGGTGGCGATATCTCACAGATCAATCACACTCCAGAGGCTTGTAGCAGGGCTTGGTCGTTGCTTTTTTGGACGTGTCCCAAATTATGTTTATAATTTGGTGGCTAGAACACAACTTAGTACGTAAACCGTTCGATAGTTGCTTTTACCATCATCTATCAGCATTGACCAGAGTCATATATAATTTGTCACGCAATACGATTCCATTTGTTTAAATTGAGTCCAATCAATGTAAATCAAGCTGAATCAATCTCCATTGTTTAATTGTAGTGGCTTTAGTTTGTTTTTTGAACGGGTGCGGGCGGGGGCGGGGGCGGTCGTCCCCACAATTAGTGGTAGAAGTATTTGGATTTTCGATGATCGATTCGACTATTTTTTTACGTAGGTAGGTAGGTGTATACTTATTTCGAATCATTCATCATTGACAAGGAGTTCCTGAAAAGTGTAATTTTAGGCAAAGTTGTTTTTTTTTTGCCGTTTGGTTTGTTTGAGGGTTAAATGATGCGTCAACAACAATTAGGAACTTGTCGATTGTGTGCAATCGGCAAATGTTTTATTTTAAAGGCTTTTTAACACTGCGGGTAAATAATACCCTTTAGAATTTAACAAAGCGAATCCAAAACACGCAACTCGTTTTATATTGCATTTAATTAAACGGGTAGGTAGATAGCTGTTTTTTTTTTGTCTTTTTAAGCATTTAATCGTAATTAATAGGTGTCGGGCAGTTTAATGCAAATATGTAGTAATGTTTGTTTTTTTTTAAATGGAAAAATAAGTTAAATAATAAACAAGCTGCAACTATGTGCATTTAAATGGAAAGTTTTAAAGTAAAAAAAGACTTTTTTTTGAAATGAGGAAAATCATGAAATCTATGTAAGGGGCTGGTTAGGGACCGCGTCAGGAATTTTTTTTTTGAATAGTTCAATGTTTTATCACACTTTTTGAAATACAAAAATGCGACACAAATCGATGATAAATCACTTGAAATATTCAATTCATTAATTTAATTCTTTGGAAGAAATGTTCTACTTACAAAAAGCCATTTACTGATGGAAACTCGTTTTCCGCACGGAATTTCCATCATCAATGAATAAATAGGTGCTTTTTTCGACAAAGTATTTCAAGTACTGTCATTGATTTGTATCCTTTTTATATTTCAAATCCTATAATAAAACATTAAAATGCCAAAAAGAAAATTTGTTTCTGATGCGATTTCCTGGTCGCTATAATGGCCTTTAAGATGAACTTTACTTAAAAGTGAGATCACCGGGACAAAACGCCAATTTTTGGGAACTAAAGGCCCGTAAACAATATTTTGAATCAATAATTCAACAATTCCAATTTTTTATCATTTCGTTATAACCGTTACTGTTGTTTTTAAATATTTTTTTTTTTTTTTGATTTAAGTCAATTTTTTTTTATTTTAGAAAATTGCCCCTCCAAGCTAAAAAGGGGGAAATGGGCCTCCCTCCAATACGATTTTTTCCTGTTTCTATTTAACCTACAAGCTCTAGCTTCACACCTTAGGTGAATCACCCTGTATAATGGGGTCAGTAGTATTTTTGCACTACTTTTAGGCAGCAGCCTATTTATTCAATTTTGCTCTGCAAAATGTTTTCCAGCGATGCCGCAAGTGAAGTAATGCTAGGTTATGTGTTGGTTGTCATCCACCATAACCAATGTTTTTTTTCCTAAGTAATTCATCTTAGTGCCATATTGCTCAAGGTTTTGGACGATCTGTCGTTTTTTTTTTTTTTTAATGGTCGAGCAGCAAACGAATTGTTTAAAATTGAAATTTTTTTACTCAAAAAATTTGTATTTTCAGGCTAATCGAAATTGAAATAAATCGATATAAAAAAAAATATAGGTACATACAAAAACCGACCAAACGCGAATTTCTCAAAACAAAGGCATTTTTTTCAAAAAACTTCATTTTTTGCCATACTTTTTCCAAAAAGTCTTGAATGTATTTAAGCCTTGAAAGTTACAGATTTCTTAATTTGTTTGTTTGCATTCCAAATTTCAACTTTCTAGGAAAGGACTTCGGGAAGTACCATTAAGGTTTTGATGAGTAAGTGGTCAGTGACAAAATCGACGTTTTTGGGGTATTAATTAATTAATTAATATAATTTATGTTGAATTCCTTTTGACAAAAAATTAGAATTTTTTTTTTTTAAACAGAATCGATTTTTTTCTTTCAATACAAGGAATTTGTTCAGAAAAATCGATTTTTTCTTTTAAACAAATCGAAATTTTTGTTGAAAGAAATTCGACATTAGTGTGTTTTATAGATCTGCGTACTACATCTTATCCTAAAAACTTGAGCTCTTTAGCATTATCCAGTCCGAAGTTAAGAGTCAAATACAATCACTGATTGATGCTTGTGTAGTTAAAACGATTGCATCAACTTAGCAGGTGCCTTTTTCAGTTGACGTTAACTTAGCAGGTCAACTTTCTCAAAACTATAAATAAACGCCCCGGTAGTGGATATATATTGAGAACTACCAAATTGATAATTAGGAATGCAAAAATAAAATTAATCGCTGTTTTGGTTTGCGAGAAAATGGGTGTCCTTATATGATGACGTCGTCACTATTTATTCAAAAACGAAAAAACTGATTCAATTTTGTTTGCTTAACTAATTAGCAATTAAGTAGTTCTCAATATATATCCACTCCCGGACCGTTTATTTATAGTTTTGAGACAGTTGACCTGCTAATTTGACGTCAACGTAGCAGGACACCCATTTTTTTCACAAACTAACAGAGCAATTAATTTTTTTTTGCGTAACTAAATAGCAATTAAGTAGCAACTAATTAATATATACTTTTTAATATGCAACGGAAAAAGTGACCTGCAAGTTATGATACACATGTTGAAATGGTTTTATGAAATGTGCATAGGTATGTTTGTGTAATGAATTTATCCATTCATTTAGAAGCCAAATTTGGCGAGTTAAAGTTATCTGCTGGCTAACGCATTTTAAGACCATTACATTTTTATTAATACGATTTGTAAGTTGACAGATGTATAAGTCCTATCTTTCTATTGTTTTTAATTTATTAATATGGGGAATTGTATTTATGTAGTTTAATGTACCTCTTTGTCGACAATTTTTAACTGTTCTTCGACTTCGAGTAACAACAATATTGCAAAAAAATATAATGCAATGTTAAAGTAACTCTCACTAGCAATGCCTGCTAACATAATAGAAATTAGAATTAGATAATAGAAATTAGAAATAAAAAAAAAAAATGTATGTCCGGCACATATGGATCTATTATTAACATTTTCGATCAAATTATAACCAATCAAATTCACAGACAATCCAATTGAAAATTTAACTCCAATACTTCATCTGTCAAGCTTTAATTTACATAAAGGTATGTGCCTACGTACACCCGGACCTATAAATCATTGTCAGTGGCAGATTACAATTACTAGAAAAATTGAACGTCACAGTAGTGGCGCAAAAATAACATTTCACACTGACTACAACTTATTCACACTCAATTAAGAGCAAACAAGATGGACGATGAACAAAAAATTCACATAATTCAAATAAATTTATAAATTTTCTGAAGGCGACAGATGAGGCAGTATAGTGGCAAATGGAGAGATATTGTATTATAACACACAACATAGTCTGAAAGTTGAAAATATATCCTACATACGACATAGGTATATGTATTATCGTATACCTACATATAGAACCGTAATTTAATGTTTAATAACAACAACATCACACCCAAATAGAATAAACTTAACTGAACGGGCCTGGAGTCAGACGGCCAGGCTCTGCTCTGATGGCAGATTTCATCTCTTGAAATTGTGTAAAATTCACACTCAATCAACTCCAATAGAATTCGAGTGTAATTCACTTTAATTTTATTCTTCTCTTTCATTTCATTCCCTTGCAACTAGCCCCTTGCCCCTTTTCCCCCCATCAGATAGTTTATTGTGTGTTTATTATTTGTTTGGGCCATTGTTGAACACAATCAGAGTTCCCCTTGACCACGACAATGAATGAATGACCATCAGAATGGACCCAAGCACTTTACAATTATTCTTCATCTGCCAAATGCAACGCCTCGCCTGGAATCCAATCTGCGTTGAATGAACTCCATTGGAGGACAATCGCTCTCATCTGAATCTATCTGTTCTCTTCCTCTATCTCGTTTCGTTACTGTACCGAGTCCCGACCCGACACTGGACATTAATAATAAATCGTTGAAATCAAAAGCAAATCTATAATCAAAATAATCTGAATATTATGGAAATTATTATCATCACATCAACTACTATACACGACTACAGTGCTGTGCAAGAAAAAATGCCGTAATTTCTTTTATCTTTATTCAGAGGGAAAATTCAGGTAAAAAAAAAAATAAAGACAAAATTAATTTGGTGGACAACAGCTCATGAAGAACCAGAGCCTATACTGACTTAAAATTGATGGCAGCATTGAATAATAAAAACAAAAATACTACTTACTTAATGACGTGAAATTATGAAAAAAATTAGTTTGAACATTTTTTTTTTTTAATTTCTCTCAAATAATTTGAAATAAAAACATAATAAAAGAACGGACTTCCAGCTGCAAAAAAAGTAGGTATAGCATGAAATTGTAAGAGTTGCCGTTAAATGATTTTTTTCTATTTCAAGTTGATTTTTTAGAAAATTGCCCTTCCTGCCTAAACGGGAGGAAATAGACCCCCTCCCATATGATTTTTTTCTTGTCTCGACTCAACTTACACGTTCTAGCTTTTTGTTACACCTTAGTTGAATCACCCTGAATAAAATTTTCCAAAAAAAAAACAAAAATGTTTTCTGGACATTTTCAAAAAAGTTTAAGACTTACGAGTATGTTTTGAAAGACAATATGTAGTACATATTTCGAAAAAGAATATCCCACCAAAAACATTTCATGTAAATGAGGTCGCCAAGACTCACATGCTGTGAAACAGTTATAAGATCTCATGAAGAGCCAAGTCCATAACTCTACCAGGCCTAACTCTACAAGCCCTAACTCTACCAACCCTACATCGTGGTCAAAAAGTATGGCTTGGTTGTTTCGCAGCCGGAACACAGACATTTCCATAGATTTGTGGTAAAATTGAGTATGTTATGCAAAAGTTTTATGAAACGGTCCTGAAAATTTGAGCTCTCTAGTTTTATTCGGACCGAAGTTATGAGGGCTTGAAAATACGGCGAAACGTTTCGAGAAAATATAGGTAGTGTAGTGCCCGCCAAAAAAATCTGTGAGTTCAAATAATATATGCAATATGCGTATCTATCAAAATTTTCAAAAAATTATTTTAAAAAATTACATATTTCAAACACGGGTTACTGATTTTTTTTTTTTTAAATTGAATTTTTAACTCCATATTAATTGATTATGTATTTGTTTTATGTTTAAGTTTATACAAAATTAAAAAAAAAAAAAAAAAAAAACAACAAACGAATTTTTCAATTTCTTCTCAAAACTGAAAGATTTGTTAAAGACATAAGATGATGCACATGGAGTTGTCCAAATAATTTCAGAAGTTGTTAAATCAATTTATTTCGAATTCTGTTCATTTTTAATAATTTTTCAGTTTAAACTGTAAATTCTATGCACGCGTATGTGCAAAACGATGCTATAATGTGATGTTGTTTGTGTGTGCTCACGTTAATACTACTTTCAACTAAAATATGTTTGGGCATTGCAAGATATTTTTCAAAATTTGAAAAATTAAATAGAAAAAAAAAAAAAAAAAATGCACAGCACTGTTCGTTATGGAGCGAGTAGTATTACTATTTGTTTGTGCTGATGGTGATGAAGATGGTTGAGGTTGTGGTGTTTTTCATTGTTAATTTGCTTTAATGTATCTTTTTTTTTATCTTTTGGTGGGAAATTTTCAGATTTTCCAGAAGGTTTACCTTTTGTCCTATATATGCGCGTTATTATATGGTTAGTGTGGGCGTTTGTGTGTTGGCGCACTCAAAAACTCACTGGCACTGACCCCATGCTAGTTTAGTTAGTTTGTCTCATTGTTTGACTATATGACTGACGATGTTATCTGAGCCGAGTGTAAATAAATAATCATAATTAAACAGTGAAGCGGCGGTGGCGATCGATGGCGGCAGAATTGTCGTTCTTATACTTAATGTGCTTTGCATAGGGTGTTTTATAAACAGCATTTTCTTTATACATTTAATGAGCACACAAATAAACTTGACATGTTGTATTAACTTTGTAAATTATGTGACATAATGAATGTTTATGGTGTGATATTTCCTAAAAAATCTTAAATTAACATAATTTGAATTGAAATTATTCCTAAAATCACATTAAATGGGAATTGAACCTGTATCATAAAACTGATTTATTTATTTCCAGCCTTAAGACAAGATGGGAGTGTTGTTGATTTGAAAGATTAATCTGTTTATTATCAAAGTAAGTAAAATAGGATTCATAAATAACAAAGAAATTTATTTATTTGAGACATATATTGATGGAATCACAGTCTCTGCCACAAAACAAAGAAAAATGTTTTTTTCTTTTTTTTTTGTACGGCCACTGCGTCTGGTGAGGAAAATTATCCAATGGATATGGTGATGAAAAAGTACCTCAAGTCCAAGAGCTGTCTAATTTATTTAAATTATTTTAGATATTGACATAATTGGATTCGGAAAAATAGAGTCTATAGTTCACATTGGAAAAAAACTATATAGGGATTGATTAATCAACACACCCATATAGAATATTTTTCATTTCCACAGCAAACAACAACAGCCTTAAAAACTGCCTAAGGGAAATAAGATCACCGTAGAATAATTGGATTCCTTTCCGTTTGTTTATATTTTTTAATATTTGATCGAACAAGAAATTATATCGGAAAAAAGGAAGATTTCCTGAATGTTCCTGTATCGACCACTTTAATCGCAGTGCAAATTATAACGAAGCATTGAACTTCCATTTACTACTTCCATGCTCATCGATTTCTAAAACATAATCGAATATTTATTTGGCTAAGCTTTGCATAGAAAAAGCATCCCGTATGTTAATAATTGCCAACTATACCCATTTGCAAAGCGTTTCAGCTGAAGTATTTATCATATCCCAATTGAAATTTAAATGAAAGAATGCCTTTGACAAAATCCTGAAGGTCCGTCAAGTTCCAACAACTTGGTTAAAATAAATAGCAAGATATTTCATGGAACATAAGATTAGTGGTTGATAGCAAAACCAACTTAATTAAATGGATTCTGGTTTCTTAGAATTGCGAGGACAAAAATTTCAAATAGTCGATAGAATAAGTCAGTCTTTAACTAAAATGGAAGGCGGTGAAAAATTATATCTGTCTGTAATCAGTCTGATTATTTTTTTAAAAATACTTTAAAGTTATAAATGATCAAAGAAATGTTATTTTGTTTTTTTTTTTTTTGATTTATAGTCACCCTGTTAACTTTGAAATGATTGCCTTTGGTAAATCGAAATCAAAAAAGAAGCAATTTAGACTCCTTTCTCATGCCAACTTTAACATCAAGACCATGCAGACGCTGCTATGTGAGCTTATTCTTTGACACAAAACAAAGATATGAATCAAATGATAGAAAAATCAGACAGAATTCTGGTTAATATTCATGGTAAATACTATATAAACAATAGCCTCGAAATGAACCTATCACAAAAGTTTTCCAATATTATCTTAATATACAAAAAAAAAGCAATATCGTAGCGACACAATTTTATGTTTATTTGCTCAGCAACGAAACCAATTAGGAAATATTTCAGCATTGACAATTATTAAAAATACTGTTACTGAATGCTGAAAAGGGGTTCCGAATATTTAATGCTCAGGAAAAATTAAATAGTTAGTTTTATGTAAGATTTGGATATTGACGCTTACAAAAATCTGGTGGAAAGGGGTAAATACTAGAAGAGTTGATTTTTTTTTTGAATAGTGATTACGATTTTGAAAAAAAGAACAAAAAAGAAGGATGTGTTCGAAATGATGCAATACACCCTCTTCTTTGCCGCCGCCGGCCGCCTCGACAGTTTATCAAATTGCATTTAAAGCAATCCCGAAGCACCGTTATCAATGACTCTAGAAATAAGCATAAAACCAAAACGAGTACCCGCCAACATTCTCTTCACCCCTGGTCATACTACTGAAGCCATCACTCACGTAGTGCTTGAAAATAAGAATAATACTTTTTCTGTGAAATTATAATTCACACTCAGTTTCAACCAAACCATATATAAGACACCGCGAACAACTGAGTAAAAATCTAGGTCTACGCTAGTAGGAATAGTACCAATTAAGAGTACTTGGTGAGTCTCCCTTTTGAAAGACTAGGCTCCAGAGTTGACAGTGGAAGCTCAGGTTTAAAGTTATTAGTTACGGCCATATTATTCACTCGCGTATAATACAGATTTAAACTTATATCCAGATGTAATTTGATTTAAATCCAAATCGATATTATATACTCGTTAAATCTGCATTTAAATCCAGATTCAATGAATCCAATTGAATTTAAACTGCTCTCCGGAGGACAGTGAAGAACTTACATCCAGATTTAAAACTAAATTTATATTCGTAGCAAGTCAGATTGTAATTTAGTGACGTCTGCCATCTCAGACTGTAATTTAGTGGAGTCTCCTATCTCAGACTGTAATATACTGGACTCTGCTATCTCATTCATATATTTGAATTATATAAACTTAGTTCTAAGAGTACATGAATTGGCGATTATATAAATATATGTAATTATAAGATAATGCACAAATTATAAAGAAAGTATCAAGAACCAATTATAAAGAAAGTAGTAAGAATATTTAACTTATAAAGACATTGTACAGAACCAATTATAAAGACCCAGTGATTGGCGAATAAAGCTATACCTCAAACACATTAAAGTTTGTTGCTTCTTTTATAAAACCCTGGATCCAACGAGCATACCCCAGCCTATGATAAAAAAAACATCTAACATGTTATGCCTACGTGAATGAATTCCAGAAGTTCTTTCATAAAGTTCTATAAATTTAGACTTCAAACAAGAATACTGAAATAGTTTTTTGAAAATTTTATGATAATTTGAATGATTTTAAACATTTTTATTAACAGATACAGAAACACCCTGTACATTTATCAAATGCCGCCTAGAGAAAAAAAGCAGTAGCAGGCACCACAACATATAATCCAGCCAGCGATTGAAATAGAGAACTCGTACCCTGCAGCTGCATGTATGAAACTTTCGAAAACTAATCAATTGGTAAATATTTATCCAAAGTGCATTTACGCATTGAAGCTTGTGGGGATTGTTGGGAATCGATTAGGGTATCTTGATTTTGTTTACAATTCCCTGTGAGTGTGTGTATATGTTTGATAATAATTATTTATTTTAACATCTATATGTCGGTATACCTATAGAGTTGCGTGTATAGAAAAAGTTAATGTTTCGATGAAGTAGTTAAGATACTGTTAGACTTCTAACAAAAATGACACTCAAAAGATAAATACCTATGATATCGAATTGGGTCAATTATACATAAGTGTGTGTAGACAGGTGAAGTTGAAGAATTTTCTTTTGAAAAAAAAACAGAACAACTATATTTGAATTTCAAATAAGTTAGGAGTTTTTTTTTTTTTTTTTGAAAATGTATTTTCATGTTTTTAATTGAAATTTAATCTGCTATTTCCGTTGAGCAGTAAATTAGCATGAGTCACATAAGATACCTACATATTCCAACTAATGATGTTTATAAATGTTTTTGACAGAGTGCACCTTATAGTGATGGGACCAGAATTAGAAGATCTATTCAAGTTTCAAATGCCCTCAATTGCTTTGTTAATATTAGATAAATGAAGGAAAATTTGAATTTTGTATTTTAATCGATGAATAAACAAATAATCACTTTGGGCTTTTGGAATGAGAGTTCTTCATCAGGCTTATCACTACATCAAAATTGAATACTCTCTAATGGCTAATTTAACTGTTTTATAGATATAATTTGTTTGGTTAATGCTAAAAGCAATTTATCTCTATTTGAGATGGATTCTATTAAAATATTTGTATAATTTGTATACCTATATAATGACCATTAGCATGGGAACTAATATTGAACTAGAAGAGCGAGAAGTGTAAATTATTGACAATCTATGGAAATGGACTATTAAATTCTATGATATTTTGATATCTTCATTAGGAAGAATTATATCAATTCTTTTTGTTTACAAAAATAAAGATAAAAACCTAAGTAGTAACAGATCTTTAATGTTGGCTTTCCATGTGTTATAATTCGGCCTACAAACCCAGATACGGAATGTTTTATATTTTGTAATTGGTTACACACTCAAGGGGTTATGACTAATATTTGAAAGGCGAAGCAAAGTTATAGAAAAAGTGGACATGGTTTCAAGGAGAATTTCATAACTGAAATTCAGTTTTATGTTATTATCGTACAGTGAAAGCTCCTTTTGCGGACAACTCCCTTAAGCGGACAATCCCTTTAGACGGACAAATTATCACGACCGTGGATCTTGGATGTAAATTCCATTCATTTAATGATCCCTTAAGCGGACACTCCCTTACCCGGACGCGGACAAGAATCTTAGCCGAGATTTTTTTAAATTAAATTCCCTTAGGTGGACAAAAACTTTTTTTGTAGTATGTAAATTTCAACCATTATTTTTAGTAATACTTTTACAGCCCAATTCTAAATGAAAATTCCCGGGGAAATGTTTCCCCGGGAATAAATTATTTTTCTTAAATTTTAAATAAAATTTTAAATTTAAAAACGGTCACCCTGGTTTACAGCGACATAGATGCGATTTCACCAAATTACTGTCTGTGATCAAATTCATAACGGATTTTATTTCTGCAGCTGTACTCTGTTTTTGTATCTTTTTTCTTGTATCTTCATGTTCATTTTTAGTTTGAAAGAATTTCATGGCTTGTAGGTGCAAAAATGTTTCATGATGCCACTGTATATTATACATTTCCTTGCATAACTATTTTTTATTTTTTCCCTTGGACGGACAACTCCCTTAGACGGACAAAAGTGTTACGACCGTCGCTATCCGGCTAAGGGAGCTTTCACTGTAATCAGTTTTGGTTTTTTTTTTTTTTTTAAGTTTGAAGATACGAATAAAGCTATTTTGGGCTTCTACACTAAGGATGTTTGGTGTTGTCTTGAGTATTGACTTGCAAGCGATGTGTATCATTTGAATTCTTTGACAAATTAAAAACTTATACAGAAAAAAAATGGTAGGTACGGTATCTGATGCAGAATTAAAAATATATGTTCGTACCGTACCTAACAGTTCTTCGAAAAAATCATATCCAAACCGCCGAAAAAAAAAAACCACAAAGCTATAGCGCCCAAATTGTTTAGAACAACGATTTGTTCACATACAGCTGCGGCCAAATAAATGAATAATTGAAAGTCAAAAACGGTTACACTGCGAAAAAATAACCTCTTATCAAAGGTTATAAGCAAATATTTTTCGCTGCTAAGTAAATAAAAAAAAAAAAACAACCGTTATTAATTAAATCTGCAAATATGTTCGGTCAAAAAATTAGTAGTGCATCCGTATAATTTGACCAAATATTATGTTTCCCTCTAATTTTTTGAACTGAATATTTTCCAGAAGGATAGTTATTGTTTATCCATGAGATCTTCATAGATTTATTTGACAAATTCGTTAAATTTTCGTCAGAATTAAGACGAGGCAAGAACTGCGTACATTAACAGCGTAGCCTCATAAGAAAACTGATTTCGAACTGCAAATCATGTTCGGAGGTTCGAAACCTAACCGTATGCTCACCTGCACAGCCTGAAGAAATGCCATAACCTACATTACAAAGGCTGAAACTCGTGGGCAGAAGCCGATAATGTCACCAATGTTAATAAAACGAGTTCCATGCATTCCAAAATCAATCCTTTTACGTCAGCATCTGAAACCAAAGAGCATGGCAACGGTTCGTAGGCTTTTACGATACTATGGTCAAGCAGCTCACAGTCTGCGAAAGGTAACTTTTCTAAAAAAAACAAATATTTAAACAGGAGAGAGAATTTTGCGAAAAAACACCAAAACAATAAAACATGAGGGATCCAGTTTAATATATCAGGCATGTTTTTTCTTCTATGGTGTTGCTCCTTTATACCGAATTGAAGGCATCATGGATCAGATAAAAATCTACTGGAATGGGTCTTTTAACAAGACAATGACCCAAAGCATAGCAGTAAACTTGCGAAGCAGTGGTTTCAAGAAAAGTCAGTTAATGTGATAGAGTGGCCCCAGACCTTAACCCTATTGAAATTTTTGGTGCGACATGAAGAAGTATGTTGCTCGTTGCAAGTCAACTAATAATGAAGCCGTTTGGGAAGCTATGCAACAATCTTGGAGGTCAAAACACGTACGAAAGTGTAAACATCTGATCTAAACGATGCAATGTCGTTGTGCTGCTATTATTTCTGGCAAAGGACATGCAACTAAATATTACTTATGGAAGAAATCGTCTATTGCCTTTTGTGATATTTAATGGTAGATTTTAAATGCACTAATATTTTTTTGACCGCTGTTTTTCCATAACACTTGGATATATTTGAAATGACCAACTTAAATATTAAATTTTAAAATGATTTTTTTTCTTAAACTAAAAGCTTATATTTATTTGAAAATGAGATGATTAAAAAATTAATTTATTTTGGTTTTTGTTGTATCATAAGGTTCACTTCTATTATTTTATTTGACCGCAGCTGAAGGTTTTTGTGCATTATGAAATTTTATAACATTTTTCGCCAGTGCAGTGCCTTGTTTTTATATTAAAAAAGCTATTCCATAAGTTTGCTACTTTCCTGTTTAAATTAATGTGCCGGAAGTAAAAATGTTTAGTTTCTATGTGCTGCGATAAAAGTCAAGTATTAATTTTTGGGAAAACGATATCTTCTCTAAACTGAAAAATGTAAACGTATCAAGTACCTACCAATACAAAATATGAATAGTTTAACTCAAACACACACTGAAACCCCTGGAGCTAAAAATAATTGAATTCATTCTATAGTTATCCTAAAACTTATCATCAAGTTTAAACAAATAAAATTAAAATTCTAATGAAGTGGGCGCGAACAAACTCAATAGAAAATGAGAAATTGTCTAAAAAATTAGTCACACGCCACACTGTTGCTCTGGTCTAAAAGAATTTGATCAAGTTTCGAAAAAAAAAAGTCATGCAGGTTATCAGAAAAGAAACTCAGCAGGAGGCTATTCAATTAAAGTCTTTAAGAAACATTGAAACTCGATATGCTACATAAGATTTTTAAAATGCAAATGACATTTTAAAAAAAATTGAAAATTTGTCAATATCTATATGTATTTCCTGTAGATTTTATTACTGGACATCGATTTAGTTTTAGATTGAGTGGGTGTGACTGAGCTTTCGAATTCTTTTGATTTTTTAACTTAACCCAATAATGCATGTGATATGCATATAATGATGCATTTTTAAAATCAAACATAAAAACAAAACAGATTTTTAATTTATTAATAAAGTCTGAGAATAAATTATTTTCCTATTTTTTTGTTTTCTTTTTTTTTTAATTCAAGAAGCCTATATGGCTAGTGTCTAATAAACCTACTATACGATTTAATTAATTCATTTATAAATTTTAGAAACAGAAAATAATTTAATTTATTAATGTATTTAGGAAAAAAAAAACATACCCGGCTCCTTGATGAACCTTAATTAACACATAATTCATCGACTTACCTAAAAAGAAAAGACAAGAGAAATTTTTAATTAGTTGAATATATTAAAATAGATAAATTTAATGATTAAATGTTTAACATAGGTAACAAAAATTATACATGGCTTTGATTAAGATTAAAGAATAATGCTTTCAAAAGGGATCATTCATGTCATGCTGCATAAAAGTAGGGAGGATTTTTCAAAGAAGACTGTTTATGTTTTCTCTGAAATTAATTTGAAATAATCAAGAAAACTGAAGGTTTTTTTTGTATTGCATTTACACAATCATTTATGTTTAATTACTCACCTAATTACCTGCTCTACAAATTTAATTTATAAGTAATTGTGAACATTAATTGAAATATTAACAATTTGCTCACACAAATTAATATATAAATTATTGTTGAAAATATTAAATGATTCAAAAAAAAATATGTATTTTATTAAGAGGAGAAAATCAATCAAAATAAATTTTTGATCGAAGTTCGTTTTAAGAAAGGAATAAGGTGCACCGCTGCAATAGCAAACAAACAAATTTTTATCAAAATCGTCAGAGTCGTCTCTGACATGACACCCTGGTAAATATAAAGTGACAAGAAACTAATGATTGAAAATATTTAGAAATAGGGAGGGAAAGTAGAGTAAAGTAGGTAAAATACATCGTATGCAGTGCAGCCCATGGCGGGCGTAGTAGTTAGGTGAACGTCTGTCGCGCCAGAGGTTTGCGGGTCGAACTCTAGCCTCTTCCACCAAAAAGTGTCATAATATACCTTAAACAAATAAATTTAGAAAAAGGAAAAAGTAGTAAAAAATCAAAAAAAAAAAGTACGTATACGCCCGAGTGCACCCCATACAAAATAATAAACAAAATACTATTTAAGTTCAGTATTTGACAAAAATATATACATATGTACATACATTACATAATAATAAGCTAGGCAAAATTTTCAATTTCGCGTTTATTGAATTTCCTAAAAATCTTAAAATCCTTTCAGTCGTTTAGGCCGTAAATTATGGCATAGAAAGAAATATAGACAAATAGACGAAACAGGAATATTTTTTTTCCTCGTTGAATATCGTTAATTTCGTAAGAAATTAAATCATTAGCATGAAATTTGAAAAAGAGTAATGTACGAATGATATGCTATAGTTTTTTTGACAGCTTATATTCAATTTTTTTTTTTTTTTTTTATAAAATTGGATAATAGTTTATAAGAAAATTCAAAGTCAATTTTTTTAATTGTGAACTTTTCTTTATTTTTTTAAACGAAGATTTTAACAGCTCGTTTTCATTTTTTGACTTAAAATTTAACTATAAAAAGAACATTGAATGTAATAAAAAAAAATGGTTGCACTTAATTACGCAAAATTTTGAAAAAAATCAACTTAAGAAAAATCTCACAATTTTTTTTTTAATATTTGACTTTCAAATTTAATTTCTAAAAAAATATTTACCTTAACAACTTTATTAAAAAAAAAAAAAAACAAAGAATAAAAATGGAATATTTTGCAAAACGCTATAAAACATCAGTGTATGAACTTCCGTTGGTTTTTAATAATTTCAATGGAAGATTTTTTGATGCGTTTCGCCCAGGCACGACAGTTGGGCTCATCAGTTAGATGCTGTCGTACCTTTCTAAGACGCAATTTTTGGTCGATATCAACCGACTCTTAATAAAATCTACAGCGCATACCTACGCACTGTAAATTATATTCGCAAAAAATCTTCCATTTGAATTTAATTCAATACAGTCCACTAAAACAATAACAAAAATAATTTTCTTTTGTTTTTGTTAATTCTCTTCGTCGGTTTTTAATAATTTTTTTTTCCATTTTAAACCAATTTTTCAAAAATTGCCATCCCAGCCTCAGGAAGGGGGGAATTTTTCCAAGTTTTTTTTTTTTAGAATAATCCCAGGAATCATCTTTCAAATTTTGTTCTCGTGTTGCGAGAGTTTTCTTTTGCGACATTTTTTTTTTCAGTTGATAGTCGAGCATGAAAAATAAACTGCCTGAAGTTCGTTTTAGCGATTTTACAGTAAGGAATTTTTTAAAAAAAAATAACATAACGGATAAACAGGAAACTGGCAAACGACTCTCTTCGGTTTTGAAATGAATTTGTTTAACAAATCAGTACATAGAATCTTCTTACGCATTATATATTATTTCTCGTTCGAGTGAAGCTATGTAGTACATATCTATTTTTTTCATATCTCAAGCTTTCTATAATACCCTAAACAATAAAAAGCACAAAATAATGTTTTCCACTTACCTATGGGAAAACCCATACCTATCTACTTAAACTGTCAAATTTTTACTGCAAAACAAAAGTAACAAAAATTAATCCCCCAAGCTAAAAATATCGACAGTAAATTTTTTTTTGAGTAATTTTCATGAGAAGAAGAAACTTTTCGGTAACGCCAGTTGTTTATGTTTTTGTCTTTGTCACATCGTCATCAATGTCGTTTGTCCCTCCAGGACACATCAATAATTCATCAACTATAATTCCACGCTATTTTCCTACAACGAGTAATTGTGACACGAAGGCCATTAATGGAGATGGGGAGATGTATGCATGTATATATATTTATCTATATTATGTAGGTAAATAAATGAGTATCTATATGTATGTATATGGAGATGGAGGAAAAAAGTTTTCTCTAGTTCACCCAACAAAACTCAAATCCCACTTGTCAGTCAGTTGGAACTTGCAATGGGAAATGTCAAAAACTAATCCCTCTCGATCCTAGAAGGAAGAAGATCAATCACAAGTGTGCTCCAGACATAATCATCATCATCATCATCTATATGTAGGTATACCCTCTCCTCCCCAACGTTTTTGTTTTTCCCTCAAACTTTATTTTATATTAAATTCACAATATACGAAGACTTATTCATCTATCTGTGCGAGAAGAGAAACTCATTCAAGGATTTGAGGTCAACAACTTTATCCTCTTGGCGGAGTTGTGGTGAAGGAAAATTCCACCCCAAAATATGTAGGGTGTTGAAGTTGAAGAGTAGGTATTTTCGCTGTATATAAGTATGTAAGTACAGATACAGTTATATACACCTCGTGCAGCAAAACAAAGGATAACATCTCTTCGTTTTTAAGCTGTTAAATCTTCATCTCTCCACATGCCTCAGTTTCATTTAAAGTTCATGGTGAGCTAGTAGTGGATAGCTGGATATAGCTTCAGGCATCCCGCAACAGACAAATTAATAATGACACTATTTTATCCCCAAACAAAAATGTGTTTCAGTTTTAGTGCTGCTGCTGCTGCAGCATTGTCGTACGTTGATGCTGCAGCATAGCACACAACAAATATTGACACTATATATGTGTCCCCAACATGGCCGCTGCCGCCGCACTTGCAGACAACACCACACCACCCCCCCCCAATAGTGTTGCCACATGCACCTGTGTTCGTCCTGATGAGCTACTAAGGTTGTTGGCAGTCCATCGATCGATGCGGACCGGTATTCCTGGTATACTATACGACTAGCTAATGGACCGATACTGGACCAGGGCCAGGTGCTCTCACTCTCTCTCTTTGTGCTATGTTCTGGGCTATGTCCAGCCGAGTGATATTTATTTCACCTGTGCAACGGTGTGATAGAATGTAGGTAGGTACCTATCTACCTACTGTTAGCAAGTGAAAATGTGAAAACGTTTTTGGGATGCGTCATTAACTCTTTTGTTGATTTTCCATTAAAATGTTCTCTCCACAACGCGTGCTTCTAAATAAGGACTACAACGAGTAGAGGTATAAGAGGCAGAACGTAGAGGGTATCCTTATACTAGGTTCTACATGACAATGACTCCGAACAAAGCGGATATTTATTTGCAGGTTTGTATGCTTTGTTATGTTATTATGCCGTACTTGTAGTTATATCTGTACATTTTCACATACAAATGGCATGGACTCTCTATATACCTATGAATCTACCTATATATTCCTATAACATACGTCCTCATGTACCTGTACTGTACTGTACCCAAGGATTCAAGCTAAAACATGTGATATATTCATGTTGATTCACATTTTTCTGTTCTATTTTATATTCCGCATAATGAAAACGTGCAAATGTATAGGTTATACCCACTCTCTGTTATGACCCAGCCATCCATTTTATTTCAGCCTTATAACCATATTTATAACGGTACAAGGTGCGTGGGTGCGTTTTTCTGTTTCGAATGCTAGATTTTAATTCAAGATTTTGTTGGTCCCATTGTCTTAGATAAACGTGAAGCTTGAATTTTTAATTTTTACACCTACCTAGAAAAGAATTAGTTTCTGTACCTATACCTTTTTTGTATACCTAAGGGTTTTAAAGTTTAATTGTTTAAGGCATCAAGTCTGAAATTTACGGTTATTAAGTTAGGAATATATTTAATGTTGAGGGCAATTAAATAAAAAGTATTTCGCTGTTGGGAAAAAAAAGTTCAAATGTTTTTTTTATAGAATTCTCATTTAAGAATTATTTCACTCGGAATTCTAACATTTTTACCTGCTTTAGGTATACATATACCTACATATAAAGGTAAAATTCGAACTTGATATTCTTATTAAAGTTGACTTTATACGATGGTATTAAGAAGAAGAAGATGCTGGGTTTGACCCACAGTGATAACTTTTTTTCCAATGGTTGCCTTTGAAACTCGATACCCAATGTTATTTTTTATAAGAAAATTACCAATTAAATATCTTTGAGTTGATACCATTCGTTGATCTCGAGATATTCGAGCCGAAAAACATTTTTAAAAAATTTTTAGCAGTTTTTTTCGCAGTTTTTTTGGCCTAGAAAAAAAAAACCGTTAATTAAATTTTTTTACAAACTCTACCGGTTATCAACTATAACTTTGTGTATTAAATAAAACTAACCCAAAGTTAATATCTTTGGTGTTCTCAAGATATTCGATATTTTTTTAACAATTTTTAATGGTTTTTTTAATTTAAAATAAACTTGGATTTTTTTTTAGAGTATTAACAATTTTTTTAGTACGTCATTATGCATAGAATGAAACCAGGCCGAAGTCGATATCATTATTTGTTCTAGATATATTCGAGAAACAAGTCATTTTATAACTTCTTTTAAAATTACTGTATTAAAAAACCTCTAATGTAATTTTTCTGGAAATTCTTTCTGCACGTTATGGGCTTATTATCTGTAAAATATAATTTATATTAAGTCGATATCACTATTGGTTCTCGAGATATCGTCGGCGAAAAAAGCTTCCGAACGTACGAACATACGAACATACGAACGTACGAACGTTCATGGTAGGTACACAGACATCTCTCTTAAAACAATGCAATCCGACTCCAGAGACCTCGAAACGTCGAGAAATGTCAAAATTTTCAATTTGACAAATCGGAACTTCCAATGCGAAGTTAAAAATGTGGGTTTCGAAATGCAGCCAATCTGATCGGCAACAGCCTAATTGGACACCTATTTCTTTAAACTTGGTACTTAGCGTATTTTGGACATTCCCCAGACAAGTTTTTTTTTTTTTAATTTTTTAAGACCAAAAATAACGGTAGGTTCAAATATAACCATCTTCCGATCTTTATAAAAATCTGAGATATTATGATGAATACCCAAAGGCCAAATGACATGACATGCAGCAGAAGAATTCATAAGAATTGAGGCCAGATCAAGTTGACGACTAAAGGGTTTTTTTTCGGAATAAAATTTCGATGTTAACTCAAAAACTCAATTTCTTGGGTTGTGTGACGTTTTCATCCAGATTTGTTCGAATATTTATTTTATATCGCATAACTGCCTGAGACAAGTCCTTAAATATTAAATTTTTCGTTTACTCCTTTATGGCACAAAATGTTTTAATTTATCACAACCCTCTTCTCATCAGCTTAGGTAAATAAATGGAGAACTCGTGAATCATGAATACATAAACGAAATGTTTAAAATTTTGAAAATAAAATTGTAAATCATTTAAGAATTGAATTCCTCCTTTCCAAGATAAAAGCAAACTCTCCAACAAATCACCAAAAAAAAAAAAAACAGCAACAAAAGCAATGGTTAATGGAAACTTCTTGAACGAAAATCAAACTTAGACGAAAAGTAAACAACAACAAAATAGCAAATTTTCATCCCTTTTTCGGTAAATTTCTATCAAATCATAATGGATGGAGGTAAATATATAATTCCTAATCAGACATGACTGAGAACAACGTCATCTAAATATTTTGTACTATACTACGAAGCACGACTTCAAAGACGTTAATTTTGCCTTGAATAACATTTCTTTAAAAAAGAGAGAAAAAAAAAAAACAACAACAACGATTAATATTTAAGCCATTCAGCTTATAAAGTTTCTTACAAAGTCTTGTGATGCTAATTTTAGGGTGGCATGGTGTGTTGTTCAACCCTTCAATTACAACCAACTGTTTTTGTTTATTTTTGACTTTAAAGTTTGCCGAGCTATAACCTTAAAAATAAAAAATAAAAAATTCCGGCATACTTATAGGAAAGAAAAAAAAAAATTCTTAAGAGTAACTAATTAACCAACATCTCGCACGTGCTCTTAATTTTCCCAATAATCTGTCGTTCAGTGGCGGTATTGCTTCAAGAAAAACTGATTATAAAATTAAAATATATGTGTAAGGAGCAAAAAAAAAGGGTTAATCAAGCCATGAATGAAATAAAAGGGTAAAAGCCTTTGTTAATGCATACAGATACAAAAAATGAATGAAGGAAGAAAGAAAAAATTAAAATTAAAAAAAAAAACATTTTAAACTATCCTTTTGGTATATAAAGATTTAGGAATGCGTATGTAGGTAATTTAAAAGACCCATTATTTCGAGTATTTTAAATTATAAAAAAAAACTTCTAATCATCATCTAAATTTGAAAAAAGAAATCGCACAAAAATGATAAATTAGTTCTTTTAGGTATGCAAGGAAAAACTTCTTGAAATGATTTTTTTAACTCGATGTATTACAAAAATTTGCATAGGTAGATTCTATACAGGATGTCCCATAATCCATGGTCCGAACAGAAACACATGACTCTATATCCTCTTAGAATTTTTGTCTATACCGGATCATAGCGGTTTTCGATTAACTGTTTTTTTTTTTTTTTTTTTTTTTTTTTTTTTTTTTGGAATAAACGAAAACCACTACTTAACAGCGGCCCCGTCATTAATATTTTTTCTCATTTTTACAATTAATATTGGTTTATAATCAAACCAATTATTTTCAGCAAAATATTTTTAATCTATTCTGTTAAATAAATCTAATTTTTTACAAATTTTAAAACTGCATCTTGAAAACAAAGGCTGAGTTCCGAAATGTAAAAAATGTTTTGATGCGGAAGTAAAACCAAAATTTTTCATATGCATCAGCAACGCAAACTTGATGCGTTGTAGAAATATGATATTGCATGAGTTTGACGTTTCGGAACGTAAAAAAAAAAAGAAATTAAATCGATGCAGATAAAAAATTTTGGCTGCGCCGTTTGCGCAGTAAATGCGAATCTGATGCATTTTGGAACTTATAGCCATAACGTGTAACTCAATTCTGGTTTTTGCTTTTAAAAATTTTGCATTTTCTTCTAGTTTCGTTAAATGAACACGGTAGTTGAATTTTGAACAACGCACGATAGTGTTTAGCGATTTTCGCTCCCCTCTAACTTCGAAACTTCTAAATCGCCATATTTGCTAAAAATCGAAAATTTCGAGTTTTCCATGTAGGGGGCGTGGTATCCGCCCACTTTTCAAAAATTGCTATCAATTATATGGAGCACTTCTGACTGTTGTAGAATAATAAAATTTGGTAGAGCGGTAGGCCTTAAAATGAGTGCAAAGGAAAAAAAACTAAAATTTGAGATTTATCGTTCAGGAGGCGTGGCATCCACCAAATTTTCTCAAAATTATATGCATCCCTCTGGATTGTTTTAGAATGATGAAATTCGACAGAGCCGTAGGGTTCTCAACGTGTACACAGCAAATTGTAAATTTGAGGTTTTCCATATAGAGGGCGTGGTATCCGCCCACTTACTGAAAATTGTTATCTCCTGATTGTTGTAGAATGATAAAATTTGATAGGTTCTGATGGTTATAGAATAATGAATTTCGTTATAGAGCGGTATGATTTATAATGAATGCAAAGGAAAAAATTGAAAATTTGAGATTTTTCTTTTAGGGGGCGTGGAATCCACCCACTTTCTCAGAATTGTTTCTGATTGTTGTAGAAAGATGAAATTTAGTAGATTCTGATGATATGATTTATAATGCATGCTAAGGAAAAATTTAAAATTTTGGGTGTATCATTCAGGGGGCGTGGCATCCACCCACTTTATCAGAATATGGAACTTTTGTGATTGTTATACAACGAAAGAATTTGGTAGAGTGTTAGAGCTCAGGTGCGTGCAAAAATTGAAAATATAAAGCAGCGTCCACATTATATTGATTTGCATAAATCAACATCGTTGATCAATAAATTATAGTAAATGTGGACGTACTGTTTAACAGTATTACTCGAAAAAAAAAAAATTGCGATAGCTGTCTACTGAAAAATTATTTCCAAACAAAAAAGTCATGGCTTGCTGATTGAATTTTTTGTGTTTTCGTATAGAAACACATACATATCTTAAATTGTAATTCAACACGTACACACTGATTGTGATTTTATAGACAGGTAATGATGATGTTGAGCATGTTAATCGACAACATTACTAAACAATGTTGATTGGCATAGTGTGGACGCGGCTTAAGGTTTTGTGTTAAAAAAAAAAAAATACTTTGCAAAAAGGAGTGAAATCACACCAAAAACATAAATGTTAAAAAAGAGCCAAGTTTTTCACGTATACCAAAAACCTGTGTGTAATAAGTTAAACGTGAAAAGTTATGGGATTTAAAAGTTCGCCAAGTTCTAAGTTTATGAAAGTTAAATATCAAATATTTTAAGTAGAGATATCCAATATCCATGCCAAATTTCAGCCACTAACTAATTTTTTCGTCTATTCTTACTTGAGTATGAAGCCTAGTACGAACATATGCACAATTTTCTTTTGAGAACGCTTATATTAGCTCTAAAGCTTGAAAAGAGCTTTAAAAAAGTTCCAAACATTCATGTACACAAAATCTTGAATACACAAAATCTTGAATTTTGAAAAACTAAGAGAGTGAAAATTTACAAATATTAAAGACGGTAACTTTTTAGAAAGAAAACTCTTGTAAAACACATTTTCAAAACCATTTGAATTTGACACTCGAGTACGTAGAACGTATATATATTTTGATGTATGTACATATGTACTTATGAATCTATCTGTACAATTTTTAAATGAACTTCAATTCACCACAAAAAAGAGCAACAAATACAAAACAAATTTATATAAAAAAAAGTTTGAAAACTTCACTGTTGGCATTAAAAGGGTAACTTAAAATGCATAAGAGAAAAAAAAAAAATATATTTATGTACAGAAAATTTCCATTCCATTAAGCCTTTCGAGATGAATCTCTGTTCGAAATGTAAAAGGGAATTCTGTCTCGAGCAGGTGCGATACAGGAAAAATTCCACAATAAATCTATTTCTTCGTCAAGTGTGTTGAAAGGATTCTCGCCGGTGCTGATGGGTTTCTCTATATAGATAGGTTCATGTTGTGGGAGTGGGGGAGAAGAAGTGGTCTCGTGAATTACTCCTGGATGTTCATTCATCCCTGTTCGTACTTTTGTCTTCTGTTTCTATATATCACACCAAAAGTCGAAAATCTCAAATGAAAAGGAAGCAACGAACGGAACCAACGACGAACCAAAAAAACGAATGGAGTAGTACCTACAAAAATATATACGAGTACGAGCATAAAAAAAAGGATAATAGTGTTGTTATGCAAGACTGATCCTGGTTTAACTCCGAACTTGTGGAGAACTTTCACAGTACTTCCTCGCTACCACATACACCTGTTCCATAGGTATCTTGATTCTACATATATAAATACACATAGAACACCACTCTAATACGTTTATACTTTCATCGAAGAAGAAGAGCTGCAAATGAGTAATCCTTTTTTGGTAGGAGTTTTCCTTTGCATTTCCCGTTAAGTCTTCGCTGTGAATACAGGATGTGCACACGTCTGCGGTGTGGTCTAGGATGACTGCTGGTGTCGGATTGTGGTGGTGTTGCAGAAGGGTGGTGCACATGGGGGAGGGTATTTTCAATTTCCTTCAATTGGCGAAAGAGCGTCATATTTTACAATAAGGACCTACATACCTACCTCCTACTATTACCTCAAACCCAGGCAAATATCCTGCAGCAGTCATTTATGGCAGACATTCGAAAAGGCTTTTTCTGAGAGGTAGGGTGGCGGGGGGGGGGGGGGGGGGGGGGGTTGGTTCAAAACAGTAGCCAGGTTGGGTGAGTTCTGATGGAAGAACTTCTGTGTTAGTGCTGCGTACGAGAGTAGAAATTAAGGGAAAAACGTTGTGCTGCTTGCCATTTGGCAAATGCTTCTCATGTCCAGTATAAAAGTCCGGAGTGGTAGCTATAGAAGAGAGTTCAGAGCATGTGATATATAAAACTGAATGTTAGTGCGGAGAAATAAAACAAACTTCTACTATTAGTACCATAGAGAATCTTTTGCAAGAGAACCCTGATGGTTTTGAGGGTTCTTTTTGCTTATTCTTCGTTTTTTTTTTTACAAAACGGGATGCCAAAACTACGATGAAGTCAAGCTAAAGTAGAAACGTGGTGGTGGCTGCTGCTGTTTCTACTCTGGAACCAAAGTTCACATCTAAAATTCTATTTAGTTCTTAATGATTGTTCCTTGCTTTAAGAGGGGAGACCATATCAAACACACACACATACACACCCAAACCTATATACTCAAACATATTTAACATCCCATCCCGATAATAGAAAACCCGGGAAAGGCGGCCGCCATTTTAACAGTGCTGCCAGCAGATTGTGATGTGTATTTCCATTAGCTTTATTGATTAAAAACTTTTTTTCGAGTTTAACGGGGGGATGGCTGAAAACTCTCCAAAGATATTTCGTTCTTGCCATATTTTTCGCCGTTGCTCCTTTTTTTTCTGTTTTTTTTTTTTGGATACACCAGGAAACTGGTGTATATTATAGTATAGTGATACTCTTGTTCTATCCCAAAGAGGAGGATTTAGTTGTTTTTTTGTTCTTGTTATTTTAGGTTTGCTTTCCACTTTGGTATATTCTGTTTTTGATATTGAATATTTGGATCCTGTACTTTTGTCGAGGATATTTTGTTTTTTTCTTGTCTTTTCTTATTTTTCTATTTTTTTTTTGTTTTTTGTGGAATGGGAGTGAGTAACGATTGGCGACGGGGGATTTCTTTCGCAAACAGGCGTGCTTTAATGATATGACTTGAGGGGGTAAGAAGTATAAAAGACGAAGATAAGTTTTGCGTGGAACAGCATTTCTATATTGGATTGGTTGTAGGTATTTTATTTTTTTTTTTATTTTTTTGTGAGGGATTTAAAAAGTTTTTTGTATTTTTTTTTTCTTTGAGGATAATATGGAAACTGAATAATGGTTAAAGAAAGAAGGATATATAAGGTAATGTTATGATATTTATTTGTAGTTGGAAAAGGTATACCCATTTGAGTTTATAGTAAACATTAAAAGAATTTATGGCAATTTCTTTCAATTGCAATGAATTTTTGAGATAGATAGGAAGAGTACATATCTAATCCGTTGTTTATCTTTAGCACCAATGTTGTTAAAAATTCACAATGGATGTGTTTTATAATACCACCCCACCATGTACCTACGTATCAGGTTGTTAATTAAAAAAGGTTATATACTACTTTATATTTCAATCAAGAAGAAACAAATATTTCAAGGTCATATACAAGGAATATAAACAAAAACATGGCCGTATTTTGATAAGACAACTCAGTTAAGTCATTTAAAATCTAACACATTAGTCATAATTTAGTAAAAGGGCCATGGACATTTTGGGCCGACTTTTCAACATTATGCTTAAAAGTGATGAATTTTATGTCATATGAAAGCTTATGAAGAGTACTTTATTTCATAATATAGCGGCATAGTTAACACTTCCATCGGGATTCAAATAAAAATATCAATCGCACCAACATCTAAAAACAAAACCACCAAATTCCATTCGATACTCGAACAAACGTCACAAACCAATCCGCAGTAGGATTCTAGTTCTCCTTTTATCGGCAGTAATTCTACTGTGGGTGTTGTATTTGTAATGCGTGTAAAATTCTACTGTACTATGTATAGCTTTCCCAAAAAAACACGGCTATATTCAGCAGCTAAATTAAAACAGGGAAAGATTCCTTCATTTTGTGACAATTTTTTTTTTTAGTTAGATAAATATTTTTAAAAAAGGACGCATAAAAAGAGTTTGCCACTAACTAAGCTTTCATTAGAGTTCAAATTAGTGTATTTCAGCAAAAACTGTAAAGGTACTAGACTATATTTTGAAAAATTTAAAGATCAGTCAATTTTTCAGGAAAATAAGAAACTTTAAGCCACAAGATAAAAGGTTATGCTCCAAACTAAGAATACTTTATGGGTTCTGTAGAAAACATTGAAATATAGGTCTCTACCGAAATTGAGCTCTGTCGAAATTTTTTCGAAGTGAAAGACAAATTTTCATGGGGTAGAATAATTGAAAAGTTTGTTTTTAACACCAATGTTTTATATTTATAATATAAGTCTATCAAGTAAAACTTTGTGATGCTTTTTTACTAAGGCTGAGGTAAGCTCGTCAGTGTCCAGGGTATTCCCGAAGAAAGCAAGTAAAACTCGGGTTAAGAAAGTAGAACTCTGACCAGTTACCAGTTTTATCAATAAATTTTATTTCAATAAGAAGAGGGTTAACAATCTTACAATTATTTGTTTTAAACTTAAACTAGATAACATAGTACTTGATATACATATACGCCAAACTTTTATAAAGAGCTACAGGAGTAGACTCGGCCCACAATATACACTTAGAAGAAGTGTATCAGGGAATAAACGGTAGGAATCTGATTCCAGCCCAAGGCTAACCCAAGGGAAAATTACTTTGGCCCACTCAGAAGGAGCAAGCAGGGAGAACAACTGTAGGAATCTGATTCCAGCCCAAGGCTAACCCAAGGGAAAATTACTTTGGCCCACGATCTCACTCAGAAGGAGCAAGCAGGGAGAACAACGGTAGGAATCTGATCTCAGCCTAGAGCTAATCCGAGGGAGAAGCTATTAGTAAGCTTTTTAATTCCAAAAAGACGACCAAGAGTTGCTACAAACTAATTTTCGCCGGAACCTTATGCCTCAGTATTTCCAATTCGTAAATAAGGAACTACAACGAGTCAAATAAGCTTCGAATTGTTCGGCTTTTCATCATAGGTCCTCTTGTCATGTTTCGTGGCAAGAGGAAGTGTGAATTCTAAAACTCACAAATGAAATATTTTTATTCTGCATGATGACTTTGATGACGATTCAGTGGGTGGTGGGTGGCTGGTGTTTGTTGTTGCGGTAATGATGAGTGCTTGATTTGAATGATCGGTTGGTGCTATGTTGGTTGGATGGTAGTAGGGTGCTGGTGTTTGGTGTTTTTGCTGACGTAGGGTGTTGGTTCATTGTGAATAAATTTCGGTTGTCGGTGAGTTGCGTTATAATATTCTGGTAGGTGAGGGCGAAAGTGTAATGCTTCGTTACAACTTGTTATCTACCTCTCATTAAATGAAAAAAAAAACTACAAATAGGTGGGTATACTAGACGCTTTTAAAAGGAGCTTTTTAAAATTTCTGCTACTCGAACGAAAACTATTATATCTAGTACCTACTTATGTATTGAAAAAAAAAACCTATAAAACGATTACAAAATTTCGCTTAATGGAGCTTTTATAGGAAGCTATATGTACATATATATTTAACTTTAAGAATGTTGGATTTAAAAATTTTATCCACATCTACACTGCACTATAAAATGAAATGCATTTCTCCCTTTTTTTATCACACGACTATTTGCACATGAAGAACTCATCTTCTACTCAAATAAAAATGTGCCCAACTTGAAAACCCTTATAGAAATATCATCCTTTAGCCATAAAGGGGAAACATTAGAGTGCAAAGTATTCACAAAAATAAAATAAAATAGAAAATAAAAAACTATGTTATGTGTAGTAAAACTGAAAAATATTCTCACAGGATGGACAAAGATGATGATGGTTGTTGTGTTTTTTTTTTGTTTCCACCCAACATCCGGCCAAAACGGAAAGACATTATTCTATTCTCTATAGTGTTATGTGTCCACCCTTTTTATAAGATGCAAACATAAAAACTATATATTTACAATATAGAATACGGATACAGTATATCCTAAGGAAATCACATAAAATGATGTAGGTACCATGGAAAATGTCCTCCTTTGCTTGAGGAAATAAAATAGTTTTAACACCGAGCCATTTAGACATATAGGAGGTACACTTGTATATCTTTTTTTTTTCTGAGCTAAAATTCATTGCACAAGTATTTATTCAGAAGACTTGCATGCTGGTGAGCTCTTCAAGAGCACACATATTGGAATACAAAAGTTGAATTCCCTTGCCCCAACCATCACAAGGACTCTGCACTTCCAAAAAACGTATAGCGACACTTCATGATTATGTGAATGATGGTGCTGGTTATGGTAATAATAAAAATTAACGACACCCAAAACTAGAGTCACTGTGCTTGTGAAACATTCCAACATACATACTGATGCAGCAAGGACGAAACACTACGATCTACGACATGGGATGGATGTCAGGCCGGGCGGGACATGAATAAAACGTAGAGCATAAGCGGCAGAATGGCATTGATGGTTTGGCACGGTATAGTAGCGATATCCTGCTGAGTGTTTTGTGCTTTTGTGGATACAACCAAGTTCACATTTTTATGCGACCGTCTTCCATATTTCGGAAGCACAGCGTGAGCAACGCAACAAAAAAAAATAAATATCCGCATTTGAGATATTCTGCTTTTCTGAAAATTTAAAATAGGATCGCACAAGGACGATACAAGGATGACACAGGCACACAAGCACACTCATGTGCAGCCAAAACAAAAGTCACATTTATTATTTTTATGACTTTTTCTGATGTTGGAGATGGAGAGCAAAAGGAAGAAATATAAGAAGAAGTAGAAACAAAAATAAGAAAAATATTGCTTCGTTCACGATAGGGATTTTCATAATTTTTTTGTTATCTTTTTTAAAAAGACAAAAGACAAAAAAACCCAATTTAAACGAGCGTAAAGTTTTTGAAATCCCAGAGTTAGGTATATAGAGAGATAAAACTGGAAGCTACTCATGCTTTTGTGATTTTATTTATTAAATTTTAGTATACTTTGTTGTTTATAGCACTCCTAGACAGAGTGCAACGGAAATACAGCTTTATGATACAATCGGAAGAAGGAAATAGAATTTATGACCTTTGTTCCTTTGCGAGCGAGAAGAGGCAAGGCATCAATGAGTAAAACTGGACCAAAGGAAGAAATGTTTGCTTGCTCAAGGATTCTGGAGGAATAAAACTTATTACACTTCATTGTTTGTCTTTTATAATCACATACTGGAGCTGGATATTCGACAAAAGTGGTGGTAACCTACATAAATGTTTTTTTTTTTTTTGATTAAAGAGCTTATAAAAGGTGTAGTAGAGCCTGTAGCGTTAGTTAGTGTTTTAAACTATTATAATATCGGTTTGAGTTCGATTCCAGCCTCTTTAACGTGAAAACAAAAATTATTTTTTTAGAGCTACTGACTTTTAAGAGGTAGAGTCAAATCCTTCACTGTTGTCATGTAAAAGTGCCTCTCTTCTAAGCCATTCGGATTTGGCAGAAAATTGTAGGGCCCCTAAATTCTTGCGTAACAAAAAATAAACAAAAATAGTTGAGATTTGTAATTCAAATGGACCTGGCTCTACACGAGCTGTTGCGACGGGAAATACGTCAGAGTTTCGAAAGACAAAGTCTCGAAAGACAAAGGTTCGAAAGACAAAGGTTCGAAAAGACAAAAAATTTAAAATCTATTTTAGAATGCTGCGGACGATTTATTTTCGTTTGAATTAGTATAAAATAGAGATGAGCAAACTCAGATAAAAATATTGCGCTAATGGGTGCGTAACACAAAATCGCGAATCAAGAAATCAAGCCGAAACATTTTAATAAAATTCATTTTAAGCTGGATATTTTTTTTTAATTCTGCTAAATGCTTTAATGTATAAATAATTTGTTAACGCTTAAATAGCATTTTAAGTGTTTTTATGAATCCGAGGAAATGGGCGGGGCCAAGGAAAAAATTGGCAGGCGCCAATTGTCCAAAAATAGGTATTTTGGACAATTGGCGCCTGCCAATTTTTTCCAAAAATTTAATTTCTTTTTACAATCTTTTTTAGTCCTTAAAAGAACATTTAATACCATACATTACTTCAGCTGCCTTTTAAGCTATTATATACAATATAGTTGGCGGACCTTTTTTCCAAGTATTCGCTTTCTATCGGCAACAAGTAAACTGGACTGTTTTCAGAATAATATTATTTTTTTCGTCAGTTAGTCGACCACTAAAAATACCTTTCAAAAAAATACCACTAAAAAAAAAAAATATTTACATCCCCACCCCCACCCCGAAAAAATCCCCCCCCCCTTCCAAAAAAAAACTTCGTCTTAAAAACGGCCCCCCTCAGAAAAAACCCCACACAAAAACTCCCCCCCCCCCCCCCCCCCCAAAAACAGTCGTTCTGACATTTAGTTAGTCAAGATATTAGCTTCTGGCCTTTTTGTCCTATGACTTGCATTAAACGGAGAAAATATAAAATTGCGCTATAGCGCAAAATCGCAATGTAAGTTGTGTAAGTGTATTTTTATCTGAGTTTGCTCATCTCTATTTTACAAGTATACTAATTAAAGCGAAAAGAAAACGTCGCAGCATTCTTAGATACATTTTTTCAATAATTTGAAATTTCGAAACTTTTGGTTTTCGAAACCTTTGTCTTTCGAAACTTTGTCATTCGTAACTTTGTCTTTTCGAATCTTTGTCTTTTCAAAACTTTGTCTTTTCGAACCTTTGTCTTTCGATACTTTGTCCTTTCGAAACTTTTTTTTTTCGAACCTTTGTCTTTCAAGCCTTTGTCTTTCGAAACTTTGTCTTTCGAGATTCTGTTACTATTTCCACCAAATTAATTTATGACAGTTTTTTTTTCGAACCCATTGCAATAAACTGTCAGTGTCATTTTTATTCAGTAGTCTTTGCTATTTTATCATAATCAAGAATTAAAGCCGAATGATTATTGTTTGCGTCGAAGTTTTGGTAGTGAATAAGCACTGGCTTAAAATTATTAATTTTTCATTTTGGGGTTTAAATTTCATTCCGAAAAAAGGCCACAATGTTGGGGATACTTTTTAATTTTTTGTTCGGGGCCATTTCTCATTGGGGCCAAATTTCATCTAGCCTATTTCTTGTCATGAAAAAACGACTTATGTAGTTCGCATTCAGCAGAAAATTGTAAGTTACTTTCAATATTGTCTCTCAACACGCACACAGGAATAGTTGAGGATTGTAAGTCAATAGGCTTTGGTTCTCCACAAGCTGTCGCATCCTAAAATTCTTTCCGATTACGAAATTCGCAAAACAGCATCCACAGTGAATCGCAGTGTAGTGCTCTCTTGTCTCTTCATCGATTTTATGTGGAAAGAAAAGAGACACATTTTCTGCAAATGACTGCCGATCCACTATTGCGCGTTCCAAATTCGACATTATTATTTTTTTTCGAATTCTTGAGAAAGTACAAGTACAAGTACTCAAAAGTTTAAAATTTGTTTGATCCCTCTTGTGGTACTGGGTATTTTTAGGAATTTTTACAAATTTACTTGAGTCAATTTTTGTTCGCGAGCGCACGTGGATGAAGAAGTATTAAGACTAGTAGGTAGGTACATGAGTTTTTAGAATATGAGCATATCAATTGAATCACTCTAAGTAATCCTTTGGGTTCTTGTATTGAAACAATTTTGTTGATAATCCTCAGTAAGTAGATAGATAAACATACTGTCTCGCAATGCTTTCATCGATATTTTATTTAAAGTTCAGTGAATTAAAAAAAGTTGAAAATTCTATACACGAATCGCTTTTACTAACAGTTGAGTTCTGGACGGTACATGATAATCATATTTACGTGGCACTATCACCATCATTCATAATACAATAACAACAGCAGCTATCCGTTGCAATGTTTTCACTTTGCAAATATTTACTTGTTTATATGCCCAGTCGACACGCGCATCCGGTAATGGTGGCTAAGAGTATACCTAGTTAGTAAAGAGCGATATCCTTTCACATATAACCAGACCAAACCAAGTCCCATATAGTCCAGAGCCCGTCGTCGTCTGTCAGTCAGTTCCATCAATACCAGTGAATAACCTGGGTTATATTATATTGATTTTTACGAATGAGGCTTATCGATAGTTGATTGGATTGTTTCCATTATCTCGTCTCGATTGAGTGTGATGATGAGTTGGTCATTCGGATTGAAGTGGATTGAAAGACACATTAAGACAATTTAATTGCGTTTTTGGAGCACCATATAAATCCATATGAGAGTTTTTGGAAGTAAGAGAGAGACAGATAGAGAGAGAGAGGGTGGCTGATGGGAGGCGTTTTGCAATTTCAGGATATAAATCGATTTTCCTGAATTTATGTATTTTTGTTGATGGAAAACACTTAATGTCGCTTTAGTGAAGAACCATTCGGTTTAATTGGTTGTTTGTAGTATGATATAAGGATATGAGAGGTGTGCGTATATAATATACCCAATATATAGAGTCTGAGGATAGTGTTTACCAATTTCAAGCACTCTTAAGTCTAGGTACATGGGGTGATTTGAACTATTGTATCAAGGTATTTATGGATTGTGTTGTGATTATTTAAACTAAAACAGTCTAGTTAAGTATAGAAGGTTATTTGTCTGACAAAAGGTTAACAATTAGTTGGTTTAACTAATTAGGTACCAAAGCGCTATAATATGTCTATAACCTTCATATATGTATGTACGTAGAAATGACTCAAATATAAAAAAAAATATACTGATTCGCACTATTTTAGGTTTTTCTAAATCGTTTTGGGAAACTTAACATTATTTGATGTTTGCATTCCACAGTCAACAGATTTATTCAAAAGATAACAAATTTAATGGCGCAAATGGGGCCTATTGACATACAACCAATCGTTTGTGCGTGTCTGCAGGAATGGAGGGACCTACAATTTATTTCCGAATCCAAAAAAGCTAATGTGAGTGGCGCTTTTCTATTAAAGGAGATATTCTTGGAGGATTTTTCACTTCCTCGCAAGAGGCAGTAGCTCTGAAAAACATTTTTGTTATTAGGTGGCAGAGGCTAGTAATCGAACCCAGACCAAGAGGCAATAAACCTTAAACTAATATTGTTTTTACGTAACAGAGGGTGAAAATTGAACGTGACATTCCAAGGCACTAACCATTACGTAACGGGAAACTACAACAGTAAGCGGATATAATGAGTGAAATAAAATCAATAGATTTAGGAGTTCCATAAGGTTCAGTTTTGGGACCAGTACTGTTTTTGGTATTTAATAGTTTCCAACTATTATCGATAAGGTAACTAACGCAAAAATTTCCAAAAAGTGGACAGAAATTAGTACTTTTTTTTTATTTTGAGGACGTTTAGGAATATTTAGGAACCACAAAACTTGTTCCTTTAATTTGTTTGTACGATTTTAATCATTCCGTATACGGAAAAGCGGTTCCATGGATCAATTTGAAATTTTACAGATATATTGGTAGTCTATAGGTCTTTAAAATGTTTAGCCAAATTAAGTCCTGCAATCAATATTTGTTAAATTTTCCGTGCCAGAGATATTGGTGACCAAAGTCAGAAGTCTCTTTTTTCATTTAAAGCCACATATTCTTCTGAAAAAAATTGTAGAACGACGAAAAAACGATATTAATGCCCGTAATATTCACGCCGTTTAAAATCGGTTTAAATTCAGAAGTCGGTTTAAAATTTTTAAACCGACTAATCGGTAATATTCACTCACTTAAACCGACGTTAACCAAAATTCTAAACCGAATGATCGGTTTAACTACGATAAACCGACTCCAACTTAAACGAGGCATTTTCGTGTCGTTTAGGTACGGTTTAAATGGTTTTAGCTAATATTCAACATTTTATTGGTTTATTCAGCCAGTGCAAAATATTCAATTTTGTTATCGGCGATGATAGCTATTCAAACACATCATATTTGTGCACGTTATTCACACATGCAGATAGAGTTGACCAATTAACCAGAAAGGGCTTACCGAGAGCTGGTAAACGATTTGCTCAAAGTGTTTTATATCGCTCCTTGAGCATGATATTTGTATACCGCAGTGCAAACTACATGCCATAGACCTTTTAGCGATATCGCGGCCCTAAGACCACCGTAATGCACTTTCAAAATTAAAAAAAATGAGTGAAGTTAAAGTGTATTATACCGCTCCAAATTTTTTGATTATAATGTTTATATGTGTCCAAATTAAATGCCATCGGTCTGGCAGCGATACCGTGGCCCTAACACCTATATAATGCACTTTCAAAATGCAACCAAAAAAATCAGAATAGTTCGTGGTTACTGATGTCCACACTCAATTTCATCCACTTGACAGTAATACCTCATACCTAGCACCACTATAATGCATTTTCAAAATTCATTAATGCAAAAAAAAAGGTGTTTTGAATCGATCCAAATGTTGTTTACATAGTATTTTTATGTGTCCAAACTAAATTCCATCAACCCGACAACAATACCTAGGCATAGCACCATTATAATGCACTTTAAAAATGCTAATACTATTTTTTTGTTAGGAAAGTGCATAATGGTAGTGTAATGTTCACCGTATCGCTGCCAGAACAATGAAATTCAGTTTGGACACATATAAAATTTGGAGCGGTTAAAAAAACTTTTGTTGCAATTTATATGTGCATTATGGAGGTGTTTGGGCTGCGGTATTGCTGTTAGGTTGATGAAATTTAGTTGCCATCTTGCTTAATATAATATGATAGATATTGGAACCGAATTCACGACCGACGCGGAACTGCAACCAGATCAAGAAGAATTCAACTCGCAACAAATCGTTCATGGAATGTTCGGAAGACACAATGCGGTGGACGTTTTTGTTGAAATTTTTTCGCAACGTAAAACACGATAAAGAGGAATGAAAGACATTTCTAATGCGTCTTTGTGTTTGACACGAATTAATTAATTTATTTTATTTAAATATAAAATGACAATTCAAAAAATAAATGTCAAGAAAAGCCTTTTTTAGTTTTTTCATACTTGCGATGCTATGCGACGGTCGGTTTAAATCACAAATTTAAACCGACGTAAACCGAATAGAATTTTTGCTTAAACGGAGTGAATATTACCGATTTAAACGAGATTTTGTCGTTTAAATTCTATCGGTTTAGTTCGGTTAAATGTAGTCGGTTTAAGGGCTTTTAAACCAAGTTTTAAACGGCGTGAATATTACGGCGGTAAAGATAAGTAAACAAGTTATCGAATCAATAAATTTAATTGGCTCAACAAAATTTTCAAAGAAGATGACATTCTTCAAAAAAATAAAAATAATTAAAATTTTGGCTCGTACTGTTTCTTATGATTGCGCAATAACAGTAGGTACCTTAAAAAACTTAAACGCTAAACAAAGGTGAAGTTTTCTTGTTCCCCTAAATTTTTTGAGTAGTTGTATATATTTATTTTATTACAAGAAATAAAAATTTATATTCATCTTTATCCACCTGCTTAAATTATTTTTTAAAGAATTTCGATTTTTTTCTACTTGTAGTATTGCTTAATAGTCACAAGAGTTAATGGAAGTCTTTTAAAATTATAGTAGAGACTAAAATATTTGTACCTATTAAATCCTAAACTCTAAGCTGCTCAAACTAGAAAACAAATTATGTGTTACTCACTCGTCGATTTCATTTAATAATACAAATACTTTTGCAAAACAAATTCTCTTAATAGCCGGAACTTTTCGAAGCCGAAAAAAGAAAAATCTTTTAATGACTTCTAGCATAAGTTTTGGCACGCAAATAAATCAACGTCCCATGCCATTTGCAATACATATTTATTTTATTTTTTTTTCATAACCATTAAAGTTAAGTAAAAGTAAAATCACTTGGATTCCAAAAAAAAAGAAAATAATATAAGATTAAAAAAACAAAAACAAAAGAACTATGTATACACACAGCCAGTAATTCAAATTCACATTAGTTGTGACCTATCCCAGGTCATTAATCATTTTCTGAATAAGATTAAAAAAAGAGAGAAAAGAAGAAAACTTTAAGAAAAACTTCTTATATACACCAGAAACTTCCTGCCAGGCTTTGCTTTTTTTTCATTTGCAAAACGGAAAAGCAGAAAAAGTTAAAATATACAAAGAAAAACTCCATCAACGACTCTTGGAAAAACAATAAATCAGTCTGGTCAACCTTCCAAGCCCACATCATAGAAGAAGTTGCCCCTCTTTGTCTCTGTAGCCGAAAACAGTACCTATGTAAACCAAAAAAGACCTCCTAGAGAAACAATACTCTCAACAACTACCAAGACGGGGCGGCTATGACGACGACCACCTAACGAAGCAACGTTCGTTTCAGCAAAAACAAATATTTCTCATTAAGACGAGAGTATGCTTCAAAGAACAAAAAAAAATTGACTTCATTTAAACTATAATATTCAAGAGATGTAAACTTGGAAGCAAAAACGAATCAAAACCAAAATAAAGATACATACTCTATATAGCAGCAAATCAGCCCCGGCGTTATCTTAAAGATTCTTGCGAAAACTTTGAACCATAAAACTGTACAAATACTCGTACATCATCAAAGGAATTAAATAAGACTGAAAAGCATGTGAACACTGGCCGGCCGCCACGGTCGATCGACCAATTCACTCCCTGGATGCATCAAAACTTCATTCACTCCACAATGTAAGAAAATTAGATACAATATCCTATATCTGACTATCTGGTACTCCTAGGTATACAACAGTTTTTCGCTATTAAATATTTATTTATGTATGTATTTTATTCTTAAACACTGATATATGTCATTATGCAGCGCTTTTTCCTACACCTTCAGATCTTCGATACATCTTCTTGTCCGGGATATGCATATGAAGAGGAATTGCTTTAACCACACCACTACTGGGCTTCCATTTCAAAGTTGTTGTCGTCGTCTTCGACCTCTCTTCCTCGCGTAGTAGTCGTTTTTATAGCCAGGTTTTTCTTGCCCCACGAATGCAATCAGGAATTATTTCCGCTCAAGTGATTTAAATAAACTTAAACGAGTAAGCTGACTGAATGTGTTCAGATCGTGCATGTGAAAAGTACACTGACAAAAATTATTTCGATAAAAAAAGAATTTAATTTTTCATTCACCTTCGAACTTGATTTATGAAAATCGATGTTTTATTTTAAAGTCTTCTACAATTTTCGGAAGACACATGTTAGTAGGTGCATTACATACAGTCTAAAATAAAGTTTTGGCATCACAAAAATTTGTAACAAGTTTGACATTGTAGATTCTTATACCTACCCCAAAAGTCTATAAAAAACATAAATTTGGAGTAATTCCCCCAACGTCTCCCGCATGTCACCCATCTATTTTCATCGTGCGAAAACATTGCACGAAAAAACTGAAATTGTTACAACTAACTGGCGCTAAAGAATAGAATGACGGAACTGGAAGAGCTGTCAAAAAGTTTCGTACGCTATTTTTTTTACATGTCCACAATGGAGCTGTACAGCTTTGAAAGTATTTTGAAGAAAAACAAAAGAATATTCTTGTGTAGAAGCTCACTATTCACATTTTTTGTTTCCAATAATTTTCCTTTTAATAAATAATTTTTTTCGCGATACAAATAACCACAATATTTTTTTCCGACCCAAAAAGTTGTTTTTTTTCTTCATACAATTTGAAACGTCAAAAGTGTCGTAAGTGGAAAGTTAAAAATTGGTGAACTCTTCCGTCTGCATCTGCAGCGTATGCGTCTACATTCCGTTGTGTTCGCAACATGTTGCCTGATATTAGGATTTCATTCAATGAAACTATTCACCCTTTTGAACTCTCCTAAAAACTATAGCCCTGGTCAAAATTTAGAGTATATAGTTTTTGTAAAGCACCTGATAATTTAAACTCGTTTACCAAGCAGTTTAAATGATAATCTTCTTAAGCATACGAGGATTGAAATGTTCCAGTCTTGAATAAAGATTTCGATGGAATTTTTTTTCAGTGTAGTATAGGAAGGTAATGCATATAAAATTTTTCCTTCTGCAGGTAGATAGCTCTACCTCCCCTTCGGTTTTGGAAAAAAAAAAAAAAAAGTTTCCTTCGTTTGAAATTTATAGTCTTTGCCATTTGCAAAATAGATATAAAACGAAGGATATGGAGGTCTTGGTCTTAACGGGGCGGCAACGAGTTTCATCAGTTTGGTTGCATCTTGGGCACAAACACAAGAACCCAGAACCGGCAATCCAATTCGAACCAGAGGCGTTCTGCACTCATAGGAAATCGTTTGCCACCACAAAAGTTCCTGTGATGTGGCATGGCATGGCGGCAGCAGAACCAGCAGTGGCGCGGCGGTGCGGTGATGTTGGCGGCAGCTGTAGCGTTCCACTGCGGGGCTGTTTTCCCAATGCACGACAACACTCATTTCAAATTGGATGACGACAAAACGACGAGGACGTAAAAGGAGAAAACTACGACCGAAGACGCAACGTTGTTGGTCGATGCTCGATGGTGTTAGCTGTTAGCTTGGTCTGGTTCTATATCTTTGCTTTTTTTTTTTTTGGCTCTGACTTTTCTTAACTGATGTTTCTTATGTTGCTGCTGGCCTTGGTTAATATTGTAAAGAGTGAAGTAACTCGCTCGCTCCGCACACGTAAAACTATTTCCAGCTCCACTTGGAAATGTAAATATGCACAAACAAGAGTGTTGTAATGTACTGCCTCTACTTCTGCCTCTGCTGCTGCATGAGACTATGTAAACCTGGTATAAAACCACGAGGACGATGTCGTTTATCTTAGAAGAAGTCTTTTTTACTCTCACACTTTAGGTGGGCATGGATATAGAAAAAGAAGTTTGCAATGCCAGGCAGTAACGACTGACAACGCTTTACCGCCGACGGAGACGAACGGACCAAAAAAGGCACACGACTTAAGAATAAAATGTAATTGTAGGGGAGATTCCATTGGAACTGAACTGGTCATATTGCCGCTTGCAGTAAGTTGTTATTATCATCCATCTCTATGCGAGAGAGAAAGAAGTGCGAAGTGAAGTGAGTTCCAGTTCCGGATGTGTCTTTTTCTTGAAAAGGATAAGATAGTATTGTAGTTGATGATGACGGCAAGAATATTTAAGGACTGCACGAAGTGTGTACAAGAGTACAAGGACAGGTGGCTGTTTATCATCAAACGGGCGCAAATGGAATACAAGAGAAGATTGCTCCAAGTTGCAATTATTCTTTCTCAACTCAGTTTCACTGTCTTTGGAAGAAGGAGCTTATACATCCGGATTGTGGAACAAGAGGAAACACATTTTTAACAAAAAAAAAAAAAAAATGGCTGCTGAACAAAGATTAAAGATAGTTAATGGCAGCTAGAGTTGACATTCTTGAGGGCAAGGCGAGCATAGATTTTGGTCTCAGAAAAGGTTTTTATTCATAACATTCAGAGCTTAAAAGTTTGAGTAATATATTTTATACTATTTAAATGTTAAATTGGTAGTGAAGAGCAGAGGGTGTTATTTAGTAATTATTTTTCTTTACACTCTTTTCGAGTCTTTTTTGGCCAAAGAAATTTAGAGAAATATTGTGCTGTCACTATCGAATTCTATTAGGGTCCATCGCCAATTAGGCAACTTTTTGTTGCTCGGAGTTGCCGGCAACAGAAAGCAACAAAAGTTGCTTGCCATCGCCCACTTGGCAATTTCCGAGCAACTTTGTGGGACTAGACTTTGACTTTTGTCGCCATATTTTTTTGTGATGGCTGCTTTCCGGTTGTCTGGCTATGTATAATCGTAAGCTGGCAATGCGAAATAAATTAATATTTATAATTATAAAATATTATATTATTTATTATTATAATTTGTAGGTACTTACATTGTTGAAAAAAAGGAATTTCCAGAAATTGGCCAAAATGACAGAGGGTAAAAAGGAAATGCACGCAATTTTGACATCATATTTTTGACAAATAAGGATGCCGGCAACAAAAAGGTTGCCATGTGAGCGAGGGTAAGCAACAAAAAGTTGCCGGGAAAAAAGTTCCGCGAGCAACTCCGAGCTCTCCCATATAAGATAATGTAATTGGATTGGGAGCAACAAAAATTTTGCTGGGACTATCTTAAAATCTCTTGCAGGCGTTAGGTCAGTTTTCTTTTTTATTTTATATGTGACGTTTCGGGCGTGATTACACCCTTTAGATTGAAAGAAAAAGGTCACAAAAATAAGAAATAAAATTAAATAGGGAATGCAGGTTCAACCGACTTATCTTTGGACATATCAATTCGAGAACCTGGTATTGGTATTGATATTGGTATTGGTATTGGATTTGGTATTGGTATTGGTATTGGTATTGGTATTGATATTGGTATTGGTATTGGTATTGGATTTGGTATTGGTATTGGTATTGGTATTGGTATTGGTATTGGTATTGGTATTGGTATTGGTATTGGTATTGGTATTGGTATTGGTATTGGTATTGGTATTGGTATTGGTATTGGTATTGGTATTGGTATTGGTATTGGTATTGGTATTGGTATTGGTATTGGTATTGGTATTGGTATTGGTATTGGTATTGGTATTGGTATTGGTATTGGTATTGGTATTGGTATTGGTATTGGTATTGGCATTGGTATTGGTGTCAGTATTGGTACTGGTCTTACCGCGGTTTGGTGGAAGAATAGACTTTGAATCTAAAACATGCAATTTTTCTTTTAATTTTTGTCTACTGAGACCACATAGGCTGTCAAGACTCAGTAAATTTCAGTTAAAGAAATACAGTAGTTATCATATCTGACTGCAATTGGTGATATAGTCAGAATTAAATATCGTTACCTACTTCCCATCACTTAAGTTTTATGGTTGACTCGTCCATTGGAAAAATGTACGGTTTGGTGAGGTCTTTGGGATAGTAGAGTCATCGAATCATATTTCTTTTGTTTTACAAAAATGAGCCTAATCAGCGTGCTTGCTGCAGTCAACGGTGTTCACTATTGAACCATGATTATTGATTTTTTTATTCCTTGATTGCCTGGCATGAATGTGGAAGAAATATTTTTTCAACAAAATGGCGCTATGTTCAAGTGAAATAATGAAACGATGAACGCATAGTTCCGCGTATGGGACCTGTATATTGGAATTTCTGGGATTTAATAACTTCATATGTGGTATATTCACAAACAATAACACGCTATCTTAAAAGTCAGTAATTGATCCAAAAATGTCAGCTATTTTCAGAAATTGGTTAGCCATAGAAAATTTTCGATCAATTGTTAAAGTTTTTCAAGGCTATTAGAGATTTTCAGAGCCTCGGTTAGTATTCTTTAGATCCAGCTTACATTTTGTGGTGGGAAGTTGTGCTTAAACATTAATTGCACTCGAAATAATTGTTATTTCATTAAAACTTAATGTGTTTTCCAAAATCAAAGTAAATATTGGCTTAAATAAAACACCCATATTTCCAACGTTCATATTCTTAATGGACAACATAGTTTTATTGCCTTAAAACTAGACAAGTCTATTTTCTACTTTCGTCACTGTTCAACTCTGATAGAGGTTTGTTTTTATTCTTCTAGATCAAGCGCACTACGGTCTGGCAATTCGCTAGAATGGAAACGTCTACAGGAACTTCCATTCGCTTTTATACAAAAAAAAAAATTAAGAAAAATCCATACTAATGTGGTGTTGGTGGTGGTGGGTGGGGTGTGGAATTGAAAACTCATTCAAGCCATATGGTGTTATATTTTTTTATGATTTAATGTGAAATAAAAGTAAAAATATCTGAAGTACCTTCATTCATTTTCGGTCAGGGACTGCGACGACTGCCTTTGGCATGGCTGCACCAGCTTACCCTCTCAAAATAAATTTTCAAGTGTCTTAACGTCAGTTTAAGGATTTTATTTTTCATTTTTTTTTTTTTTTATTTCTAAGTTGATTTTTTCCTATTTTTTTTTATTATTTTCGTCTTTCCAGACGTTGTGGGTTAAAATTAAAGAAAAACAAGAAAAAGGATCAGGTAATTGGTAGCACATGCTAGATCAAACACTCTGGGGGTTTAATATAATTTTTGAAGTCAGCAGTTTTTTTTTTTTTTTTGTGTTCGTTTGTCATAAGTAAAGCAACCATCATTCAAACTATTGAAGGTTATCCAAAATTGTTGTCGAAAGCACTCAAAAGGATATTATTTTTCTTCTTCTTAAATAAAAAAAAAAAAGAAATCTTTTCAAGTACGTAAATTATGTGTAATGTGTTTGAGAGTGCAGAAGGACGAGTGAACAAGCTGTTACAATTTTTTTTTTCATCTTTTACTTTTGTAAATCCTCCTCTAAATCATAAGGGGTGAGATATTTCTCTCGGATTCTATCACGTTTTATGGTTCTGTTTCTATTTTTTTTTTATTCTTTTTTCTTAATAGGTATTATGAATTGTGTATGGTTGGTTTCATTTGATATTAGCTAAGATTTAGAAAGAATTAGGATATTATTTATGTTGGGGATTTTTTTTTTTTTGGAGAGATGAAAATACTTTTAAGAAGAAAAATGTGTATTTTGAGGAGAAGTCATTCATTTTGATATTTTAAGAGATTATTTAAGTTGAAATTGTTGAGGCGAAGAATTTTTCTTTTCTATTTTCGAACTGAACCGGAATTAATATACATAATTATTTTTATCAATAATTATGAATGTTTTATGGAATATTTTTGATAGCAGGAAATAGATGACATGTGATGTGTTATAAGTGGTTTAACATTTTTGAAAACATATTAGATTTAAAAATAGATGATTTGAAAAAAAAAGGAAAAAAATATAAAATCGATTAAAAGGGAAGCATGTCCACTTTCGTCGTTGGAGATACGTAAGTAGTTATAATTTATTAGATTTACAAAGATGAGATTTTAGCGAAATGTTTTGAGAGAACTTTTAGTTCAGAAGGATTCAGGTGCATTTATCACATTAACGACGCCGTCTATGTGAAATTAAAGTCCAGTAAGAGAAAGGAAAAAATTAGTTATAGAGGCTGAAATTTGGCGAGTATTGGTAATAAACTGAGAAATCCGATGAACGCTTGGTCAGTTACAAAAGATCAATGGTCATGAAAATGTTTTTTTTTTTTTTTAAGAACGAATGGTTTAAAAAAAAAAATAATTCTGAATCTTGTAGAAATAATTCATCGAAATAATTTTTCAACGAAACTGAAACATAGATTAAGTGAAAAATTACCCCAAATTTGATGGAAAAAGACTCAACAGTCGAAATGCAAAATAGCAATTTAATCTTAAAATGATTATAAATATAAGGAAAAAAAAAAACTTTATTTTAGGTAAGTTAACTTATATCGTAAAAGATTTCTATAACAAAAATAATATTGTAGGTTTCCTTGCCATCGGGACTTGCTATAAGTTTACGCCATGATGGCATGTCTGCTTGAACGGCATAAATAAACCGTGTTTGCTCGTAAGTTTTTAAATTGATAAAACAAGTACTTAAAATTTTTTTAATCTCAGAATGAAGTTTGCCATCTTAATTCATGAAAAAATGTAAATTTATGCAGACAAAATTTTAAAAATCGTTGGAGCGGTTTTCTTAAAAAATAATTCTTCATATATAAAATTTCTTGAAATTTTTTAGAAAAAAAACAAAATGGTATGTCATTTTTAAGAATATAATAATATGCAGCTTTAAACCATAATTTCAAAAAAAAAATCATCAACCCGTTTTCAAAAAAATGATTTTTCAAAAAAAAATTTGAACTTTTATTTAAAAATCGAAAAAATATTTTTTTTGAAAATATTTGTATGCAGTATTATTCAAACTTGATAGGACCTCACAAGTAAAATTATTGATTAAAATCGGTTAAGCGCTTAACGCGAAAGTCGAAAAATAAAAATAAAAAAAACGGTTCTATGGCAGGTACCGTTAATAACGGTTTTTGCTAAATTCTTTTTCACCAAAATATAGACCATATACCACTACTAGTAGGTACACACAAAAAAATTTAAAAAATCGTTACAGCCGTTTTTGAGAAAAATAATTTTTTTTTTAAATGGTCCTATGTGAAATATGTACCGTCATTTTTTTAGCTAAAAAAATCTCGATCTCCCCTCTAGGGAATCACCCAAAAATCTTATGCTCCGAGTTTGAAGAAAATCGCTTCAGTGGTTTAGGCTGTAGGTCGAGGTACAGACAGACGGAATTGCGGGACCCACGTTTTTCGTGTTCTCTATCATCTTAATTACAAGTTTGCTTGTTATCTCGAGATCGATTTTTTGCACGCATCCATAACTTGCCCTATAGTACCTATATCGTAAGTAAAAATATGCTCTAGCATATTTTTGGATGCCCTAGTGATCACATAACCTATGTATATTCTAATACTGCATGATGTAAGAAGACTTCCGCAAATATCGTTAAATACCATTTTCAGATACTGACGAAGCGCACGAAAAATAGGTTTTTTCTGGTCTCGATTTCTTAAATGTCGATATTATTTTGATTTTCAAGGAGTTGTACAAAAAAGAATTTGTATTAATCAGTATGTTAGTATCAAAGTATCACAAATTGTATCGATTTAAGTGTATTGAGGCCACTGAAAATTGCGGTTTCGTTCAATGTTTCTTGGGTAAAAAACATCGTAATATTTCCAAATTTCGACATTTGATAGTCGTGCAATCGTATCGATCATATGATTCGTAAAAAAACTTTTTTGTCACATAAAAAGGGTTTTTAACAGAATATGAGACATTACGCTAGAGCGGTAATTTTAGAAAAAAAATCGTCTGAGGGATTCTTTTCCCCCTATATAAGAGGGGATGCAATTTTCTAAAAAAAAAAAAATTTACTTAAAATATAAAAAAAATTATAAATAATTAAAGAACAACGGCAACACTAACAATATAACTGATTTTTTTTTAAAGCCATAATTAAATTCTTTTATTAAATTAAATTGTTTTAAAAAATAGTTTTTTTAAAAATTAATTAATTTTGAAACTAAAAAATTATTATGAATTTATTTTTCAAACTGATCGCGAACGATCCATTGCTATTTTTAGGTGGTAAAAGGTGGGATTCGATACCGGATACCTAGACCTTCGGCTTAACCATTACACCACAAGTTGCCATATGATGAGAAAAAAAATTACGGTTTTTTTTTTTTTTTTGTAATGTGAAAAGTCCCCGACTTCCCGAAAGTAAAGTATTCCGGTCTTTCGGGTTTCATAATCATTTCATAGTTGTCCTTGTAAGAACGAAATTGCTTAACCTATATTTAATTTGGAAATAACATGACGAGTAGTATAAGCCATAGAGTACCTATATTATCTAGCAAGCCTGAAACACCTGCTAATTTAATTTTAATTGAGTAAAAGAAAGCTCTCTCTCTTCCAATTAAAATGCACGGACAACCAGACCATGCAAAATTTAATAAGCAATTCCTCTCAGTACAGAATGTAGGGTGGAAGAGTCAGTTCTCGAGATAATATACATATATAGGCGGTCATATTATTAAACGTTGTCTAACTTTAGACAGCCGTCCAAGTTATAAATAAACCTTTTTAATATTTGATAAAGTGATCTAACTTTTTATCTAACTTTTGACAACGAAATCGATTAACATATGCAATATTTTTTTTTTTACTAAATAAAACATATTTCCGACCGTTTCCGTTTCAAAATACTTAGACACTATTAAAACAGTCAAAATCTAATAAATACGACTGAGGTACTCCATGGAATTCGCTATGATCCTACATTTTCCCAGTTTGAAATTTTCCAAGCAAAAAAAAAAGTGAAATAATAAATTGATCTGTTTTTTATGAAATTTTATAAATCAAATTATTTTACAACCTTAAATGTTATCCATTCTGGCAAAAGTTACAAACTCACTTCTAAAAGCAAGGTAATTTAGAACATTTATTTAATTTGAAAATTCTCCGACACTGTCCTCACCCTAAACCCTTTGAGATTCTCAAACTACTCAAGAGTTTAACCTAAAAGGTGCTATCTCAAGATTACTAGCAAACATAACAAAAAATAGAATAAAACAAAAAAACTAAATAATAATAATAATAATCTGGAAAGTGTTCTTGGGTTGAAGCGAAGGTATAGTCATCGTCGTCATCATCCAGATCGTCCGTCGTCGTTGTTGTCGTCGTCCGATGATTTATGTACCTGCACACACAAAGTGCGCTCCAGCACATTGCCGTAGGTATTTCATCTTGGAGTAGAGCAGCAGGAACTAAAGTAGTATCTTATCCCATTCTATCTATCTCTAAAAAAGGCTCAAGTGTACAACGAGACTACGGTGTGATGATGATGACGGAGATGACGACGGACTAGGACAAGGAGTCTTTTGTGATGTCCTAAATGAACAAAGGAAAACACGGATACCTCTAGAGTGAGGGTGATGGCGAAGAGTAGAAGGGCTCTGTAACCAGCTCATTGCAGATGTGCATTTATGATGCGAGCCAGGAAGCATTGCAGAAAGGAAGGCCGCTGTTCAGGAGGAGAGTAGGTATATAGAGCTTTGGTCTTTACAGGATGATTTTTTTTGTTTTTCTTTGGTTTTTGCGGAAAGTTTTCCACTGTTTATATGCGGCACGTTGGGATTATTTGTTTTGGTTTCTGCAGCGTGATGACGAAGACAGCGGCGCGGCAGTGGCGATAGAATCCAAGCTCAACGATTAATGAGTGGTGCTTAGGAAGCTGGCATATAGATATGGTTTGTTTTGAAAGTAATAAGACCTCCGCCGCGCACAGGGATTTGAATGCTGAAATTTATATAAATCAACGTTTCGAGGTGATAATTAATCAAAAGGAATTTGAGGTGTTGTTCTTAATGGATTTTGCGGAGGTACATATAGGTATAGGAATGGGAAGATTACGAGTGAAAATGGAAGGACTTTTTTTGTGTCGAAAAGTAAATCCTATGGGAAATGATGATGGTTTTGGTGGTATACCCATACTTTTTTTTATTTGTTAAGGCTTACAAAGTTAAATTGATATAATTGAAGTAATTAGTCTTTGAAGTGAAACTTTTCCATTAAAAACAGAGGCTGTATGTTTAAGGAAGGCGCATTTTGAAGTTTGTTTTTGTCTCGTTTGACTTAAACCAAATAATGGTTATTTATTTATTCCCTTTTTTATACTTTACAGTGACGTTTGTTCCATTTTTATTAATCATGATGGTGATGATGGTGCGCGACTTTTCCATTCTTAAATCACATTTATTTGAATTAAAAAAAGGTATACAATGGGTGGAGAATAAGGAGCAAATTTAACATTAAATAAAACCTCTCCAATGGATCGCACGAAATGGAAATATTAATAAGGTAGGGTATGTATGTATTCTTAACGAACAAATTGTGGACAAGGTCAAAGAAGATAATAAAAAAAATTGTTGTTTTTATCCATACTTCGAAAAATTCAAATGCAATGCATACAATTTGCAGAAACATACCTACTATTAAAAGAAGGACGAACAAATTGCGGTGATAACTCAAATTGAACACTTAGTTCGTCAAAAACATCTTTCAATAGAATGCACCCAAATGTTAACTTAAGATTGATTTTTCAAATTTGTTGCGAGAGCCATTTTATAAAACGAGCAAACGAACGAGAAAATGAAAAAAAGAGAATTTCGTATCAAAAACTTTTTTTTTACGTAAAACAAACATCACGCAAACCAAACAAAAGCTTGACAAATATTATGGGGACCTTTTACCATCGATAAGGACCATTCACCACTAATGTACTCAATTTCGAGGTGGTATCGTATGAGCAAAAGTGATACCGAACGTTTTGGTCAGAAAATTGAGTCCTGTAAACCAGAAATGATGTATAAAATCCATAGTTTGATATTGGACGAGTGAAGGTGCGCGAACTCGAAGAAGATACAGGCTTCTCACATGGATCAGTGATTTCAATTTTCCATGAATATTTGGATATGATATAGCTTTTTGCAAAATGGGTGCCGCGTTGAATCACAGTTGACAACAAACGAATCGCTTGACAATTTTAAAGGGTGTTTGGTAATGTTCAATCAAAATCTGATCGATTTTTCGAGCCATTTCATAACCGTGGATTCATGACAATACACCAGAGACCAAAGAACAGTCGATACAGTGGACTTCTGTTAGTGAATCGAGGCCGAAAAAACCTAAGGTAGGCCTGTCGAGAAAAAAGTGATTAAAACCGTTTTTTGGGATGCACGCGATGGCAATCATAAAGATTACATTGAAAATAATAAAATGATCGCCGAGGTATATAACACAGAGTTCTCGGATCGATTCTATGCCGATTTGATTCAACGATCGCATTTGGCGAAAAAAAATGTTGTTTCTATTTGGCGCACAAGTCCTCCCTCATCCAACATATTCTCTGGATTTAGTCCCCTGCGATTATTTTTTATTTCCAAACATGAAAAAAAGGCTCGGCGGTAAAAGATTTCGGTCGAATGAAAAGGTCATCTATTAAATAGACGCCTATTTTTAGGGGCCCGGGAGATCGTATTATTTGGAGGACATACAAAAATTTGAGAAGCATTGGACGAAGTGTATCGATCTAAAAGGAGACTATAGGTTGGGAAATAAAATAGGTTTTTTGCCGAAAAGAGCGTTTCTTATATCAATTATAATCAGGGACTACTACATTATTAGTATTTCCCCGACATTTTGTTTGGTTTTTTTCAGCAGAAGATCGGTACGCTTAGTCAACCGAAGTCAGAGGGTAAAAGTTGGTGTAAACTTCTCTGATTCAATCAATCTGCTTGCTGGTGTTCCGCAAGGCTCAATTTTGGGCCCTATACTTTTTTACATGTTCATTAATGACATTCCCCATATGCCGCGGTTCGATTGTACCTTTCTAGACCATTTAACTTTCTGGAGGACCTTATCTGCAGAATTATTGATGATCTTTCAGAAATTTACAATTGGTCCTTGTGCAATGGCTTAACGCTTAATCCGATCAAATCACAGATCATTGCTATCTCGTAAAAGAAATTCGATTGAACAAACCTTCCGCCTGTCTTCTTGTCATGTTTTCAACTTGAATTTGTTGAGTCTGTCAGTAATTTAGGCTTCAAAATAAATCGGACCCTCTCAGCTAGTGACCATATGTTTAGTTTACTTTAACAGGCCTAGCTGTTTGGTTAACTGTTAACTTATTACTAAGGCTCGGATTTCGATGGAAATGCATGTTTTTTCTTCAAAACATTTAGAAAACTAAGACCAAATTATCTTTAAGAAACATGAAATTGCATTCTACCAATGGTGCATATTTAACATATTTTATGCAAAATGCATTTATTCAAAATAAATGCATATTTTAAGTGCATATTTTTCAATTTTATTTTTTCAAACTGTATTTTATTTTCTAAAAGAGTCAAGACCGTGTAGGCGTGTAACAGTCGACAAAGTTATCACGTCCAATGAAAACAAATACCCATCTCACTCAGTTTGAATTGTTGACGTTTTGGAAACATTCACTTTGACGAGCAGCTTTTCTTCTAAAATTCACATTAATTTTTACAATTTTTTTTTTTAATAAAAACTTAATGAATTTTTTTTTTTATTATTTTTGTTTGTGAAAAATAAGGCAAAATAATGGTCCTAAGTGCATATTTTCAATTCTGAGAGCATATTTTAAGCGCATATTTCGATTTTTAAGTTCATGAAAATCCTAGATTTAAGTCATTACCTACTAATTGTTAAGATTACTCTTCTTCGGGTTATTTGGTCAAATTAATTTATTAAAGAAAAATTTTCATTAGTTTTCCCGACTTTTCGACTGAGTTTTCACTTTTTCAGTCTTCATCAAGGGCAAATAAGGTTTGTTATAAATTTGGTGGATATTCATGGAAATAAGTTTTTTTTTTATTTGTTTTCACTTTAAAAAAAAAAAAAAACAACACAAACATATATATGCCAGTAAGACCTAGGGTCTTATAAATTAGGCAATGTTAGAAGGAATAGAAGGATAGGATAGATTTTTGTTGGCACAGTGGATTGAGAAATAAGGTTTTGATTATCTCATTAAATCCCAGGGGTGGCGTTCAGTTGAGGGAATATAGAAAAGAACGCTGCCTAGACTGGGGCTCGAACCCACACATCCAGGTTAGCAGTCAAGCACTACTTCCACTGCGCCGGGGCCACCCCCCATATTTGTGCTGCACACAAATATGGACTTAAATTTTCTAAATTTTAATTTTTTATAATTTGTTATTTTTGAAAGAGAAAAAAGTCTATTTGGGGCTTAAAAACAGTTAACTTTATTTTAAAATTTTAATAAATTTGATTGCATCCTAAAATTTAAGATTTTTATAATGGAATATGCATCACCTGAATTCTTGAACATTTGCCTATATTTTTAAACATATTCAAACGCAAAACCTTAAATATCTCGAAACATGAAAAAATAAACTTATACCACTTTCAAAAACAACGGCTCATACATATGTTAAAGTTTTAATTGCATTTACAACATAGCATTTAATTATTATTAAAAATAATAACAACATCTCAAGAAACCCAAAATTCCAGCTCATTCAGTAGAAAATCCTATGGTTTTAAGTAACAAATGAGTAATATGCAGAAATTTTCAAAAAAAAAAAAAAAAAAAATTAAAAATCATTCTTTGGAGCCCGAATATTAAATTTTAAGTCTTCATCCGGACTCCTTAATTCAACTTCATCAACAACTCATCAAAGAAAATATTTACTCATGAACTTCATCATAAATATAACTGGAAAACATTTATGGAACAAATTCAAATCGATTTTCTTTAACCAACAAACTTTTTACTAGTTTTCTTATTTTTTTGTGTTAAATTTTCATCCCAGAAAGTTGTACATATATTTTTATCATATCTCCCAACGATATTTCCCTTATAACAAAAACTGCCAACGTTGCAAATCGATTTTTGACGATAAAACTCAATTGACCTAGTTACCAAGGATGTGTGATGAACAATGCATTTATATATCTCAGCAAAAATAATCCACACCCAGATCTATACGCATAAAGTACCGAAGATAGAGGTATATCGTATACCTATGTATATCTATAAATTTTCCATCAGCAAAAAATGTGTCTTGTGTCTGTGGAGAGAAGCTATCAATAAACTATCAATCTCTTCCTCACTTCAACTTTATATTGATTTCTTCATCTGAAAGGATTCTGCTTTTTTTTTTTTTTGTATATCTTTTGAAATTTTTTTTTTTACTGAACGAGTTCAATATCCTCGATTAAAATATATTTAAATAGAAAAAAGATGATGTTTCTTGCAGAAGTAATGACGAAAGGAGCAATTTAGCGTTCATTTATGAGAAAAAAAAAATAATAATAAAATCATTCTAAGGATCTGAGATTTGCCTAATGAGATTTTTTTTGTGGGATAAATTTCACCACAAAAACCACCTTACATCGCTTTTTCTTCGAGAAAATAAACTATACAATCGATTTGCATGGATTTAAAGTTTTTTTTTTATCAATATTGAAATGAATACTGTAGAAGGATTCTCGTTTTTTTTTTGTTCGCCCGTTCAGCACAAAAAAGGATTTTATTTTCTCTGCATCCTTTACATATATTATAGGCAAGCAAAATGGAAAACGAATGCAAAATCTAAATAAGAAAGCTTCTGTGTGTTTATGATATGCTTTTTTCTAGGAATATACTAACAAAAACAACAAAGTTGATTCATACATTCTGAGTGGCTTGATTGGGTCTTATGATATATATACATACATATTAGATAAGGTATCATAGTTTAGGTCAGATAAAAGAGGAATTTGTTTTTTGTGCTTTGAAATTTTCACACTTCTACAGACAGTGTCGTGATGAGCTCGCAAGCCTAGATGAGAACCTCAGGGTCTCTCTTATCTGGGTTCCGGGTCATTGTGGCATTGAGGGCAATGAGCGGGCAGACGAACTGGCCAGGCAAGGATCAGCCCTTCATAACTCTCTTGCAGGAAGAATCGATATTCCTCTTGGGGTTATGAAGGGCAATATATTCATCTTTCTTAATGAATCCAACCGCAGGTGGAGAAGTTTAGCTAACTGCGTCATATCTAGAAAGACTTGGTGCACCTATAACAAAACCCGAACAACTGACCTGATATGCAGACCCAGGCGAGATATAGCCAGGGTCGTTGCGACCTTTTCTGGATTCTGGCCGACCGGAAAACATGCGGCGAAGCTGGGCATCCCTCACAATACTCACTGTCGTAGCTATGGGGACAAGCAGGAAATGGAAACTGTCTTTCATTTCCTCTGTAAATGTCTCGCTCTGGCCAGAATGAGAGCACAATCATTTGGAAAGGCCCTTTTCGACGATATGAATGAACTCTCCGCTCTGAAGATCAAAGATGTGATCTCTTTCCTCAACGGGACGAAATGGCCCTAAGGTAAACTTGGTAGCTACCGCACCATGTCTCCCGTTAGACTCTTTAGGCCACTAGCAGGTGGTAAACTTATTCTGAAACCAACAATCTGCCTATCCTGGCATTTCGACTCGCAAATCCCTCTTCCAAATAAATAGCTCACACTAGTTATGGTATCAAATAGGTGCTCTTCAGCGCTAATTTAAAAAAAATCGAAAGCTCGTGATGTACCAGGGCCTAGTAGCTTACAATTCTCCTGTTGTGAAAAAGGTGCTTAATTTATGACTTATATAGCAGAGTACAGTAAATAAATAAATAAGTTTTTGTAAGATAGCAAAACTTACTAATTTTCAAGCCTGGAATAAGTACAGGCTTCCTAAGTCTTTCAAAAGTCGGAACTAGGTTAGTAATCTTGATTGGTACTATTCTTAATATGGCAGAAGGCAGAGGTGGATTTTCGTCTGCTCGTCCGCACGGTGTCTTATAATTATTTTGATTCAAAGCGAGTGCGAACTATAATATCACAGAAAAAACTAATTTGTATTAAAATTTCGGGTTTAGTTATGGTTAGAGATGTACGGGGTATTAACGGGTATTTATTTTGGCTTTATACTAAACGCTTAGCCCTTTTTTAGATTCACCGTCAATCTAGGTAGCGGTGATTCGACGTTTAATAAACAGCGGCCGCGGAGCTAAAGAAGAGGTTAAATGGATAATTATAATGATAATCGATTTTTTATCATTATAACTCGAATTTTATTCATTGTAACTCTTAAGGGCCCGACCCATAGAATCCTTCGCATATGTTGCGGCAACACAACAGATCCGTTTACATTGACTTATGAAATGGATACGTTGCGTTGTTTTGACAGCTTAACTGGCTGAACAGAATAGAATGACGGAACTGAAGACGCAGACGGAACTGGAAGAGCTGTCAAAAAGTGTCGTACGTTATTTTTTTTACATGTCCACAATGGAGCTGTACAGCTTTGAAAGTATTTTGAAGAAAAACAAAAGAATATTATTGTGTACAAGCTCAGAATTCACATTTTTTGTTTCCAATAATTTTCCTTTTAATAAGTAATTTTTTTCGCGATACAAATAACCACAATATTTTTTTCCGACCCAAAAAGTTGTTTTTTTTTCTTCATACAAATTGAAACGTCAAAAGTGCCGTACGTCAAAAGTTAAAAGTTGGTGAACTCTTCCGTCTTCGTCTGCAGCTCCGTATGCGTCTACGTTCCGTTGTGTTCGCAACATTGAATTTGCGTGTATTCAATATTTTGACAGCTATCCCGGCTCCGTCTCCGGTTCCGTCTGCGTCACCATTCTGTTCAGCCAGTAATTCAAATTACTAGTGGCGTTCGATTTTTCGAACCTAGTGCGCACTGAGGAATGTCAGCGCATTTCATAGAACTGTTAAAAGCTTTATTTTATATTTTGTATACATATGATGGATTTAATAAGACTGAAAAATTGTCGGAATTAACGTCACAAACTAGCAAAATAATGGACAAAATCAAGAAAATAATGAGCAAGCTCATTTTCGCTTGTATTTTGTAATAGTTAACAAATTGCAGAGTTATCGCCCTTTCTTCTTTGTGTTTTTCCTTATTGTTGCAGATTTACACGATAAAAGATAAATGGCTAAAATTTTGCAGACAATAACATTTTGTCAGTTTTGTCGTGTATATCCATTTGTTGTATAAATACAGTAGCTAGGGTCCAATTCCTCAAGCATGAACAAATTTTTCGTCTACCCTTTCTATTCACGCTCAATATATGCTCGAATAAATTAACCTTCTTCTCATAAGATCGTGTGTATTTAAAAGGCCTTCCACACTATCCCACTGAGTATTAACACATGTCAAAAAAGTGGGAAGTAAATCGTGTATAATAGTGTGGAAACAAAATATGAAATCACATCCCACACGACTTGACAGCCCATCTCACACAATTTGACATGTGTTAATACATGAACATTTTTAGGATTGGTTCTAAAACCATCACACATTCTATCCCACTTGGGGGTTTGAGGTTATGGTGAATTGATTTTTTGGATTCAGGTGTGGAAGCAAAATATGAAAATCGTTTTCTTCACACAAATTTGGCAGTCGTAAGTAATTCTATCACACTTTTTTTTTGACATGTATTAATACTCGATGGGATAGTGTGGAACGGCTATAATCGAGTTGTGTGAGTTGTATACGTCGACGCAACGCATGCGACGGATTCTATTGGTCGGGCCCTTTATATCCAGTTTTTTAGTGCAAGATAATCCTAGTTTCAGAGTTAAAGCCAAGTTAACTCCTGACCATAAATATATTTTTCAGTCAATTTTGATCAGTGAATTTAGTGATTTAACTATGAATTTACAAAATAGATATTTCTGAACGATTTGTGTAAAATCCATAGTATCCAATAGTTTTGCCCTCTCTGTGTCGATAGTAAAAGCCATTTCCATAGAGTTACTGGCTGAAAAGAATGGTGACGCAGACGGAACCGGAGCCGGAGCTGAAATAGCTGTCAAAATATTGAATACACGCAAATTCAATGTTCCGAACACAACGGAACGTAGACGCATCCGGAGCTGCAGACGCAGACGGAAGAGTTCACCAACTTTTAACTTTTCACGTACGGAACTTTTGACGTTTCAAATTGTATGAAGAAAAAAAAACAACTTTTTGGGTCGGAAAAAAATATTGTGGTTATTTGTATCGCGAAAAAAATTATTTATTAAAAGGAAAATTATTGGAAGCAAAAAATGTGAATTCTGAGCTTGTACACAATAATATTCTTTTATTTTTCTTCAAAATACTTTCAAAGCTGTACATCGTGGACATGTAAAAAAAAATAACGTACGATACTTTTTGACAGCTCTTCTAGTTCCGTCTGCGGCTTCCGTTCCGTCATTCTATTCTGTTCAGCCAGTTATGCGCTTTAATTTCGATAGATTTTTCCTAGCTGAAAGTTAAATACAATTTTACTTACTTTTATGTTAACTAACTTTGGTTTAACTCACAGTTAAATCTAGCATTAAAAAACTATCTTTTAATAGTTATATTTTCCTCCTCTCCTGTTGTTATTATGGTATGCCACTGCTGGTAGTGAAATATTTAAAAGGGGATATTGGGCAAAAGTTTTGTAGCAGGTTGTAGATATAATGTTCGAAAATTTTAAAATTTTGTATGTACTTTTCAAACTGAAGGCCAAACGAAAAACTTCATCTCTTTTCTTAACTAGATGTGTCTTAGAAGAATTTGTTGCTTCTTTATGTGAGCACAAAGACTACAGGCTTTTGAAAGGAGCAGGAGCAGATGATGAACAATAAAAGTCATCTTGTTACTCTCAAATAGTCTACAAAAAGATAACCTCAATCAAGTGACATGGAGTGTTGATATGTAAATACATACATGCTAGAAGTAGCCTTTGTATGAAGACGAAGAAATTTTCGTGTGTAGGGGATAATCTCATAGACTTTTCAAAACATTCCAGCAAAATTCCGAAACTGAATAGAAATTTCAAACCAAAGGAAAGGTACAAATGAAAAAATACAGAGATTACTAGTATATTTTCTTTCGTAATTTTTTTTCTTTTTTGGTTGGGTATTTTTTTAAGGAAAACCGATCCGTCGTTGGACCATTATATTAAGACGAGGTATCTTTGTATTTCACGAAGAAAAAAAAAAAAAAACCTAAGCAATAAAAAGGGTTAAAGAAAGCAAAAGCCTTTTTTAACTTTCCTTATATGCCAAAAAGGACATACCTATACACACACGTATTATATAAGCGAATGAAAAAAGGATTGCAAATCTAAGTTAGCTTTTTTTATCCGTATAATCCTTTTTTTTTTTTGTTGGGATTTTCTCTGAGTTTTTTTTTTATTATTTTTCTGCAAAGGAAGTAATTTTCTGGAAGGACACAGACAAAAAAAAACGGAAAGACAAATTAAAGTTTTCTTCGAACGTTGACTACGGGTATGGTAGAGAGTAGCGTTTTCATTGGTTTTGAATTTTATTATTTTTTTTTTTTTTTTTTATGTTTTGCTTTAACAATCCGGCAAAACTTTATTTTTCAATTGGAAAACTTTTCTACTGTTTCTAAACGAGCTTATATAGGTACATATAGATTTAACAAGGACACAAACGAAAAACACACATTGATATTGGATAGAAATACAGGAGGTGGGGAACTTTCATACAACTTAGGTACAACAAAAAAAATAAAATAATAAAAACGAAAGGGTCAATGTTCGCAGGATATTGTGAAGTTTTTGTTTTTTTTTTTGGGGTCCTATGGTTTGGGGAAAATGTTGAAACAAATTGAGATATTATATCAAACGATAATATAAGTTAGATTGAATGATAGAAACAGACCAAGAGAGAGGGAGAGAAAGATAACGCATCGATGAAAGGACCAATCGTTCTAGGATAAGTGACATAACATATAAAAATTAATGCGGCTTTTAGTTTTTAGAAGCAATCAGTTCAAATGAATTAGGATTATGTTCGATGGTAGGAAAGTTGTGTCATTAGTATTGTGTGATTATTTTCTCTATTGTATGAACATGAGTTCCAAAATAATTGCGATAGATACAATTTTTAATGGTTTCTTTTTGTGTTTGCTTTGTAGAAAGTTCATTTAATTGCATTCTGGAATCCATTGTTGTGATATATAATAAGGAAAACATCAAATGAGTTGGTTGAGTTTTTTGGATGGTATCCTTCTCCGTCAGATTTGTTTTTATATATTTAAAATAATGGTTGTGTTTATACCTTCTTTTATTTTAGAACTTTTAATCTTAAGAACACAGAATAAGAGTTGATAAAGCGCATTCATAGAAAATCATCATTGGAAATAAATTGATTGAAAAATTTTAAACCATTCCACACTACATCAGTTTTCTGATGCTTTTTTATTCTCAGCTGAGGTAGCGTCAGCGGATCCAAGGGTCGTACCGTAGAAAGCAAAATTAAACTCGGTGTCTTTGAAAGTCCGGAACTCCTGTTACAAAAATTAGTTCTTTATTATATCTTTCTTACAACTAATTCTAACCAATCATTAAAATAATTTTAATATCATACTTAAAAATACATAACAGAGTATTTCATGTACGGTAGAAAGTGGGATTGACTCTCTTACGTGAGCGAAGTCAAGTCTGGGTACAGAAATCGGGATTGACTCCCTTGGCTTACCTAAGTCAAGTCTGGGTACAGAATTTGGGATTGAATCCCTTGGCTGACCTAAGTAAAGTCTGGGTACAGAAATCGGGATTGACTCCCTTGGCTGACCTAAGTCAAGTCTGGGTACAGAATTTGGGATTGAATCCCTTGGCTGACCGAAGTCAAGTCTGGGTACAGAAATTGCGATTGACCCCCTTGGCTGATCGAATTCAAGTCTGGGTACAGAAATTGGGACTGACTCCCTTGGCTGACCTAAGTCAAGTCTGGGTACAGAAATTGGGATTGACTCCCTTGGCTGACCTAAGTCAAGTCTGGGTACAGAATTTGGGATTGAATCCCTTGGCTGACCTAAGTCAAGTCTGGGTACAGAAATTGCGATTGACCCCCTTGGCTGATCGAATTCAAGTCTGGGTACAGAAATTGGGACTGACTCCCTTAACTGACCGAAGTCAAGTCTGGGTACAGAAATTGGGATTGACTCCCTTAACTGACCGAAGTCAAGTCTGGGTAGAGAATTTGGAATTGACTCCCTTGGCTGACCTAAGTCAATTCTGGGTACAGAAATTGGGATTGACTCCCTTGGCTGACCTAAGTCAAGTCTGATTACAGAATTTGGGATTAAGTCGCTCGCCTTAAATACAATTCAAGGCAAAACAGGGGAGAGGAGCGGATATTTTACGGCAAAAAGCCAAAAAGTAGTTTAGAAACTTCTTACTGGTGTACTACACACCCAGCAGCTTGCTCCAGGGTCCTTCCTTACTATGTGTCACGATAATTGACCTAGAAGCACCAGAGGAGAATATCCTCGAATATTCTGATTTAATGGGTAATTCTTTCGGTCCCTTATGAACTCTGCGGTGACAACTGAGTGTGAGCTGTATTAATGCAAAACAATTTATTTCATTATCTAATTGTGTGCAGCCTCGATCATTGCTTCTGTTGTTGTGATGTTGTGTAGTTTTCGAATGTTGTTGTTGTAGAACCTCGTCACAATCGTCGTGGGCTCCTTTAAGTATGTGATGCAATTCTGGTGATGCGTTTCTTGTATTTCGGTATTCTTTTGGTATTTGTCGGATAGTTGTAGCGAAAATAGTGTAACTTCGTTAAAGTTTATGCAGAGCCGTGGCGTCTAGGTCGTCAACAATGGCAAGCATGAGAGGGTGAAGTAGTCAAATTCAGATTGTCATTTTGACAAATCCAAATACATTTTCCTAAAAAAAATTACAAAAGCAGCAAACCACATAGTATTTTTTTTTATGTTTGTATGGAAGAAACAAAGATACACAAAATACGGGTGGGATTGAAAAAATATAGGTATGAAAAATATTCGCAAAATTACGTTCACAAATATTCGCGCTTTAATATTTTACATACGTATTTCAGCACGTGCTGCATGAGGGAGTGTAATATAAAAAAAACAAAAAAAAACCCTCGATACTTGTTATAATCTCTCATTGTGGTTGAACGACATGCTTAAACTTTTTTTTTTTGTTAATTTTATTTGTAACATTTTTCACCAGATAAAACCATGTTGATACAACGAATTAAATACCTTTCTTTCAGTATGAATATAAGAGTATGTACACATCCAAGGGATATACATGGTGACCATCTTTCTTTTTAACATTGAAAATGTTTATAAGAAAATTATGGTGTTATCAAATTGATTAAATGAACAAATCAATTCAAGAAATGGAAAATTATTTCCAGCCTATAATAGTCAAGTAAGAATCAACGAAAAAATGCCAAAGAAAGGAAAAAATTAGTTAGAGGCTGTAATTTGGCATAGACGTTGGTAATGGGACTCTTTAAAAACTGAGAGAGTTCCTCACCGATCTGATGACCGCTAGGTCAGTTATAAGGGGTCCAAAAGACTAAAAATGAGTTTTTTGCAAATATCTCAAAAACGGTTTTTGCAAAAAAAAAAAAAATTTGCTCCTCAATCTTGTAGCAATTTCCAATAGATATGGTCTTTTCGGTTTTTTCGTAGTATTAACCGTTAAAAAGTATGGGAGTTTTTCATTTCATTCACCAATCTTGTAGCCCATGTAATTTTCAACAAAAATGGATTTTCACTTTTTTTCGTAACATTAACTGTTAAAAAGTTACAGCAAATCAAAAAGTCAAAATATTTCTAAAATGGGGGCAAAAATTCATGAAAGTGGAAGTTTTTAGCAAATAACTCAAAAAGGGAGTTGTCATTGAAAAATTGTATTCCTCTATCTTGTAATTTCCAACAAAAATTCATTTTCACTTTTTTCGTAGAATTAACCGTTAAAAAATTACAGCAAATCGAAAAGTCCAAAAATCTTTAAAAAAAGGGACAAAAAGTCATGAAAATGGGAGTTTTTGGCAAATATCTCAAAAACGGTAAATGCTAGAGAAAAATGTTGAGTGGAATTAGATACATATTACTGTTGGTTTACAAATCACCTAATAACTTTTCAGTGGGTGCATCTAAGCAATTATTTTTACTTTACGCAAGTTCAATAAAAGGCAATTATTTAAATATATAATACTAGTCTAAGAGCAAGAAAAAGAACGACCCACCCTCAATGAGGTACCAGATAAGAAGTATACAGTTTTGGAGGTAGTGTCTAAACAAACATTTTGCGCAAGGGTTGCCTTGCGTAAATTGGCATAAGGTTGCCACGCTTTAAAAGTAATTTTTCAGGTTTTCACAATTATCTGGAACAGCTCAAATCGTATGTCTTAAGGACATAAACAAGATGATACCATATAAAAGGACATTTTATTTACAAAAAAATTAAAATACGTGGTTTTTAAAAAATCGAAATTTTAATATAGGTACTAAATTAGGGTAAACAAAGATTAAAATCTAGAATCTGTTTTTTAAACGAAAAATGTTAGAGAGTTGTTTTCGTAATCGATAGATTCTTTTAATATGGTCCGTCATTTTTCCTAAGCCTTAAACCTTAACCTTGACCATCGGATCAAGTATACAAAACTTTATACTTCGTATCTCGTACATCGATGAGAGTAGGCCGTTTGGTGGCGGGATCTTAGACTATACGTTACTGTACATACTACGCAAGCTTCAAAATTGTTAATTTTAATTAGTTAAAAAATCACCCAAAAATTAAGAAAAATCGAAGAAAAGAGGGTTAAGTTGTTTGTCGTCAAAAAAGAAGCTTCAGTAGAGAATAGTTTGTTTTGTGGAAAATGTTTACAAACAACTGAAATGATTAAATTATGAATTTAATTGCTTTGATTCAAATTGTTGGATTTTCAATTAGATATATGAGTTTTTCATTAAAACTGAAATATCAAGAAATTGTATATATTAAAATTTTTGCGAAATGCAAAAAGTGTCTCGCGTGCACCCACAATATCTGCGTAAAATAATTCTATAAAACTTCTTTGTAAAATCTGAAATTCTGACAAAAAGTTTCTGTTCATACCTCCAAGAATTAGGAGAATATTTCATAATGATTTTAAAATTATTTCACAATAAAATTATTCCCCTATAATTGGGAGATTATTTTATTTTCCGTTTAATATTTCATTGGCAGTGATATTCACTAAAGAGGCCCGAGGTACACTTTGTTTTTTTTTTGCATTTTTATAGACTTTTAAATAACCCACCTACAATTTTTTACACTACGACTAGTTAAGTGTGAATATCAATGTGACAGACGATTTTCTAATACAATTGCAGTGGTTAAGGAAAATTAAGACATATTTTGAAGCAACAAAAGCTGTTAAAGCATGAAATAATTACTGTTAAGAACTAAAACTAAAAACTATTCAAAATGTACATAATAAAAATAAAAATAAATACATACATACTTACATATATACATACATTATGTATGTGTAAATAAATGAGACTTAATGAATAAATAAGATATGATCCATAAAGAGTTGGAATATATTCGAATGTGGTACACTCGGGCGTATACGCACTATTTTTTGTATATTTTATTAAATTTTTAACATATTTTACAACAATTTTTACTTTTGCACGTCAAGTTAGTTAAAATCATTGAAATATCTACATATTTCGATAAATTATTTTTCTTTATTCAAAAAATGTAGGCACGGTACGGAGCTCGCGGACAAACGAATATTCAAATGATCAATAGAATTTTTTTGTTAGGGCAGTAAATTGTAGTAGCCGTGGCGTGATGGTTAGTGCGATGGACTGTCAAGCTGGAGGTCTAAGGTTCGATCCCCAGCCTCGCCACCTATATATTTAAAAGAAAAAACGGCTACTGCCTATTGCGAGGAATTGACAAATCATCCAAGAGTATCTCCTGTCACAGAAAAGTGCCGCTCGTTAGCCGTTCGATTCGGATTCGGCAATAAACTGTTGGTCCCCTCTATTCCTGCAGACAGGAATGGTTGAGAGTTGTAAGTCACTAGGCCCTAGTTCTTCATAAGCTGTTGTGCCATCAAATTTATTTTAATTTTATAGTAAATTGCCCATCTCCACAGCCACTGGTCCAAAGGCTGTGATCATGATATTAATTCTACTGTCAATCAGCGGCTTGGGGCTGCAACCTCAAGTTACTACAAGTAGGATCATCTGAACAGTGAAGGTGAAACTGCTGTTTTATTATTTTCTTTGATTAATCTTTTTTATGTTAAAGATGTGCGACACGAAATTCTGGAGAGGGGAGGCGGCAACAGATTTAAATAACACAGGGCGGTAAAAAACCTAAATACGCCGCTGGCCAGTACCAATATGAAAATTAAGGGCGTTGGAATGCGATAAATAGCAGATGGTCATCCAAAAGTATAAATTCTATCAATTTTTCGTGAAATATTGAGAAGAAATTAAATTCCATTTAAAGGAGTTAAAATCAAATTCTAAGAATTTTTCATCAAACATTGCGAAAACGCAACATGCATTTTTGGGTAAACGAAAATATACCAACCCGCAATGAACAGAATATGGAATTTCATGTTTTAACTGGAACTGGTAACCCGCCAGTAGGTGTAATGACTTACCTACATTTGTGGAACTGGATTTAAGGTATAGTTTCTGAATTTCTGTGAATACTTCTGAATTTCCATTTAATTGTAAATATTGAATTTCCTACTGTTACGTATTATAGCATAAGGCTTTCATAAATTTTCAAAATATGGTCACTCTAAACTCTATACGCCCCACTCTCATTAATTAGGAAATTACAATAATAAACACGCGAAATGGCAGCGGGCACAATATGATGCAAAATTTCGAAATGTACGGCGGTCCATCATTTGAGTTTGAATACAAAAAATCAGTTTTTACTCTTTTAAATAGGGACGGCGCCATCTTTCGGAAGCATCAATTTTGCAAAAAAAAAAAAAAGAGTATGAAAATAAGGATAACGGCGTTGGAGCAAATTTAAAATTTTTTTTTCTTCTTTTTTTTTATTGAATAACAAATTAACGACTTTTATATCTTCGGCACAACCATCATGAAATCATCCCTTATCGTTCGATATATTTACCGTTGAATGCATAAACGGGATAAGGGTAAACATTTATACAGATAGACAGACAATAAAACACACACAGATCGTCAGCAGGGGATATGAGAGCTGTAAACTTATTCCTGTGTGTCTGATGCCCATTCAAGGGATTACAGCCTTACGTCAATTAACATAAGCTTCTTATGTCATTTAAAATTTTGCTTACATTTGTATAACATTCGTACCTTATACTAAACTCTGTTGTATGTGAAACGACAAAATGGATCTCACAGAGAGAAGCATAGAAGAACTCTAGCTGGTTAAATTGGAAATTTAGTTAGGTTATATAAGGACGACAATGACAATTTCCCGTTCTTATTCCAGAAAGCACTATGTGATGACGACATAAAAGATACTTAACTTATTGCCGTAGTGTGGTGTGGTATACTAATATTTTTTTCTGTTTAATTTTCCTTTTCAAGGAGGATTTAAATTTTTGGGAAAAGGTTTACGATTCGATTTTTCAAAAAAAAAATCAACCGAAAAGAAATTGGCTTTTAATGCCCAGATTATGGCTTGGAAGAAGGATTTCGAACTTCACAACTGAGGTTATATCAATTTGCATATTTGTATTGCGGTTAAACCCACTTTGCAAAGAATTCTCTCATAGAAACTTTATAATTATTATTTTTATTATTATAAATTTTGTGGTTATAGAAGTGGCTGATGCGATTGGGGGCGTAATGTCGTGTGGGTCGTTCGTCGTCGGTGGAAAGTAGAAATTAAAAAAAAAAAAAAATTTTGTAAGAAACAAAAGAAGGGACGAAGAGATTTTGCCCAAAAAGGCATTAAGTACGATTGTAGCGTTGAGATTGTTCGAAAACTTTTAGGTTCTGCTTGGATAAGGATAAATAATGGCAGTCTTAATAGCTTGGGGTTTCCGGTATGTAATGTAGGTATAGGGGTGATTTTATGTAGCTATATAGGCAGGAATGTACTTACGATTGTAGAGTTTTGCAAAGATATAATTTTCATCGTGAACTTACCTGAAAAAAATAAGGAAAAGAATAGAAATAAGTATGATTTTTATTTAAATACGCGATTAAGATTTTAATGTAATCAAATTTCTTATAGGTACCTAATTGCTTAAATGATAGAAATTGAAATTTAAAAAAATACCAACATAATATAAAAAGTGAGGTTAGTGCTTTATTTATTGTGCATACATTTCAAGTCTTTATGCATGATGTTTTGCATAAGGTGTGACAAAGTCTAGGGCGTATAGGTTAGATCTTGCAAAGATATGGATATACTTTTTTTTTTTTTTAAATACAATTTTGAACAAAATTGCATGAGCATTTAAGGCAAAAAATACTACAATGTTCCAAAGGTAGTAAACATTTTTGGTAATTTGTAAAAAATATACGAAATACTACTTCGTCTTCGGTTCCTACGCTCGTTTTCAATGGAACTCCTTTTGTCAGCTCTCAAAAGAAAGCCGATTTGCTTGCAGCACAGTTTGCTGTTAATTCGAGGCTGCCAGAAAGTGTCAAGACTCCTCCTGTAATTGAGCGCGTAAACCAGTCTACGGGACCAATCTTCCTTCGCACTCGTGCAGTTGCAAGAGTATTAAAAGACCTCGATGTACACAAATCCGCTGGCCCGGATAGTATCCCTTCTATTGTTCTGAAGAGTTGTTCTTCATCGCTGTCAAAACCACTGCGTAAGCTTTTCCATCTGTCCTACTCTACTGGTCTCTTTACGAGTGGATGGTAAACAGCATTTGTCCAGCCTGTCCAATTGCTCTTACGTCCCTTCTTTCCAACGTCATGGAAACGCTGATAAATTTAGCCCAAGAAATATCTTGAAGAACGAAAGCTTCTTAATGACCGGCAGTACGGCTTTCGTAGCAATTGGTCCACTGGTGATCTGATGGTATATCTCACTGAACAGTGGCACAAATCTTTACATCGTTTTGGAGAAAGTAAGATTATTGCGCTTGATATTTCAAAAACATTTAATAGAGTTTGGCATCAAGCTCTTTTATCGAAAATGCATGCAGTTTAGATTAGAAATTACCTTTCGGACCATTCAATACAAGTTGTATTGGACGGCTTCAAGTCTGAAACCCACAAAATAAATGCTGGTGTGCCCCAGGGCTCCGTTTTATCTCCGACTCTCTTCCTTATATTTATAAACGACCTTTTGTCTGAAACTTCTAATCCATTAAACTGGTTCGCTGACGACAGCACCCTCAGCGTTTCATTTTCGTTTCAAGATTCACGTCCTTGTCCTTCGGAAGTCGAACTTCAACGCTCATTAAATTCTGACCTTGATAGCATTGTCCAATGGGGAATCAAAAACCGCGTGGAATTTAATGCTTCAAGAACTCATAATGCTGTCTCCTGTCGTTAAAGCGGAACCCACCCCCCATGCTGCTATCCATGAGCGGAACTTGCATCGAGGAGACCGAACAGCTTTCAGTTCTCGGTATGTGCATCACAGACCACCTTGTGTGGAATGACCACATATTCGATGTCGCCAAAAACGTTGCTAAGTGTTTAGGTTTTCTAGTACAACTCGCACATTTGAGCAGGTGCCCCAATAACTCCACTTGAATTTGCTGGACAGAATTCAAAAAAGAGCTTTAAAAATGATAGGTGGCGAAATTATAATAGAAACATTTGCTTCTCTCGACCACCGGCGCCGCAATGTCTCATGTCTTTCCTTATTTTATCGATATTTTTCAAACAGTGTTCTAGTGAAATAGCCAGTTGCATTCCTCCCCTAAAACAATTCAACCGTAATACTCGAACTTCAAGGAATGCCCATCAGTTTACCCTTGAGCCCAACTTCGGACTTGCTGTTAAGTTCAGAGATTCTTTCTCCAGCCGCACTACAAGAATGTGGAATGCTTTACCCGGCTCAAAATGTCCCCCTCATTGTGATAACCAGACGTTTTAAACCAATGTACATCGGTATCTCCTTTAAAATCCTCTCCAATTTTCCTAAACGCTCGCACTGTGTTTTACCATTTAATGGGTAGTCATAACCCCTTGAGGGCACGCAAAATATAAAAAAAAAAAAAGTTGAACACATTTTTATTTAATTTGAGTTTGAAAATTAATTTTTTAAAAACTATTCTCTCAAATGATTTGAATTAAAATTTCTGAAAAATTGATTTAAAATGGAAAAATTAAGAAATAAAATTTCAAAGTCAACATTTTTGAAAAAAAAAATTGTGAATTTTTTTCAAGCTGATTTTTTTTTTCAAAATTTTTCGTAATTAAGTCCAAATGTTTTTTTTTTAATATTCAAGGAAAGTTACTCATGCGAGAGTTATGAAATTAAGCAAACCATTTTGTACTTTTAATGAAATTTGAGAGACATTTTGTGTCGATCGTTGCCAGTTCGCTGGTATTATCAAAGAAGGGGCTACCTAGGTAGGTGTTCCTTCTATTGGAGAGTGCCGGACATGTACATATAAGATGTTGGATTGATTCCTCTTCTTCCTCGTCCATGCAGCTTCTACAGAAGTCATTAGTGCAGACCCCCAGCCTCTTAGCATGTCTACCTATGAGGCAATATCCTGTTATGACTCCAATTGTGGAGCTTATACTTTGTCTGCTCAGGGAAATCAAGCCTTTTGACCGCTTCAGTTCTATGCATGGCCATATTTGTTTAGTTGCTAGACAGGTGGTACCCTGTGACCATCTAGCATTTGTTGATTCTAGAACATATTGTTTGAAGAGGTGTTTGCATGTAGCAAGTGGTGTTCCTATGTTGTGTCTTTGTCTAACAGTGGGCAGAAGTGTTCCGTTTTTGGCGAGCTCATCAGCTTTGCAATTTCCCGGAATGTCCCTGTGACCCGGCACCCAGATGAGGTGAATGTTAAACTGTTCTGTCATCTCATTCAGAGATGATCGACAGTCATGGACTTTGATAAAGTTTGTGGAGACAGACGCGAGAGATTTGAGAGCGGCTTGGCTGTCTGAGAAGATACGTATATCCTTACAAGATATAACGATTTATTTGAGCCAGGATAATGCCTCTTTTATCGCCATTACTTATGCTTGATACATACATACTTGCATAAAATGTATGTAAATGTACTCGTACCTACATATACCAACATAATATCAAATTAAATTAAAATTTTAAACTTTCTTTTAGCTACCTAACCAAAATGTCGAGCCTTGAGTCAACACAAAATTTTCATTAAATTCATATCTACCAAACATAATAAAAAATAAAAAAAAAAACTTCAAAAAACATTGGAGCCTATACTATACCTACTTTTCCCAGCTCGGTCATGATCATAAAAATATTATTAAAAATAAAAAAGCTTCCATTTCTTTAATAATAAAACGGAAAGGGGAACAAATATTTCATAACCAATGCCTCATTTTACCTTTCCTCACCCAAGGAATCATAAATAACTAAGACCTTTTTTTCTTAACCTAACAAAGTACGCCATAAAAAAGGATAAATTGCTTTTGCCACAAAATCATAACCCTCCTATTTACAATGAACCAAGCTGGCAAAAACAAAAACAGTCTGTTCGTGGATACATAATATCTGCGTTAACGTAGGACCAAAGAGAAGAAAAAAAAAAAGATAAATAAATATTTAGTGCCCCCTCCTATGTTCATCCTACCCTATCTTCAATTTTTTTTTTTTTTTCGACGCAAAAATTCCGCATGATTACACCTGATATAAGAAAATTTTTTGTCATGGTAAAATCACTTGCGGCAAACTTAACACCAAGGTCACACAATTTTTATTTTTGTGTCCCTGGTTTTTTTTTTTTATTTTTCAATAAATACAGTGTTGTGCAAAAAATAACACAAAACTTTATCAAATCTTTTCATATAAATTTCCAATGAAAAAAGTCGATTATTAAAAATGTGCTTAACTTGCTCTCATATAGTATTGCTCATATATCAGTCAAAAGTTAAACTCAAAAAAAGTGGTACTACATATATCACAAATTTTTTTAAGAGGCTAGAATTTCCATATTATTGATTTGCAAATGGAAAGCAGAAAGCATGTATGTACATATATGCATTAGGGTGATTCATTTCCGCAAATTTTTTTTTCTCGGTGCTCAAGCTTAATTTTAATCTACATATAGAAACAAAAATTCTCACCAAGATTGAGCTCTTAATTCCAATTTTAAGTACTTACAATTTTAATATGAAGTTTTCCCATATAAAATGCTCGTAAAAAACATTGTTTTGTTTTTCAAAAATTCTAATGCTCAGACATTTTTTATCATATTGGGAATCGGTTTGATGGACCTTACGGAGAATTTCATGCTCTTTAAAATTGCCTTAGTGTTTTTTATACGCATTGACCACAAAAAGCCAATTTATAGCACTTCATTTCACAATTTTGAAAAAAAAAAATTGGTCTTTTTATAAAAAATTTGAGTTTGCATGCGAATTTTTTAAAAACTATTGACATAAATAATTTAATTTTTTTTTAATTAATTGTTTTTTCATTTTAAATCATTTTTTCTAAAATTGCCAAACCTCCTAAACGGGGCGAGGTAGACCACCCTTTCATAGTATCAATTTTCGGCGCCAAAGTTATCGTACTCGTGCCACAAATTTTTTTGAAACCAAGTGGTTTATTGAAAAGTACCATGCAAAGACGTTAGTGGAAAAATCGTTTTTTGGATTTTTTTTTATAAAAATTTGATGGCACAAAAGCTCATAAAGAACTTTGGCCTATAGTGACTTACAACTCTCAACCATTCCTGTGTGAGTCTGCAGGAATGGAGGGGACCTACAGTTTAGTACCGAATCCAAACGGCCGAGTATAGTGGCGCTTTTCTATGACAGGAGATATTTTTGGAGGATTTGTCACTTCCTCGCAAGAGGCAGTACCCCTGAAAAACACTTTTGTGTTTAGGTGGCAGACTGGGAATCGAACCAAGAACTCTAGCGTGACAATCCAACGCACTTACTACGGAATTTTTCATACATATTCGATTTATCTAACAATTTTTCGAAAATATTAACTGTTCTTATCCAAAACATTTTCTTTTTTATTCCATTCTCTATTACGAAATTTTAAGATTTTAGTCATAAATTAAGCTGGGTTGAAAATCTTTGGTTTGATCGATATGTCTGTGAGCTTCTCTTTTGAACATTTCTCAATATTAATTTGTTTTTATAAAAATAGGTATCAATCCGAATTCGTTCTACAGCACTGTATGACAATTTCATTTTTGCATTCCTTTGAGTACAATTTTTTAACTGCTCTCCATGGACAAGAACATGAACAACCGTAGATATACAAAAATGTCTTAAAGAAAAAAGAAATCATAAAACGGCCAAAGCACGTAGGTATAAAGGAAAACGTTTCAACAAAAGAGGAAAAAAAAAAAAGTAATAAGAAAAATAAATAATTGAATAGGATGCCAGAGCATAATAATAAGCATCCGCCAAGGACATCGCTTGCTCGCAAAAAAAAAAAAAAGAAGAGAGACGAAAGAAAGACAGAACATAATTTGTATCTTCATCAATCACATCTCCTTGGGGCTTCTTTGCATTGCGTGCAGTTTTCCATTGCACAGAATCGAACCCTGCATAAAGAACGAATTCGTTTCATTCTGGTTCCGGTTCTTATTTTATTATTATTATTATAATTTTTTTTACTCATTAATTTTCGCTTCATCTATCCTGAATATTTAATCGGGCGTAAATAATATTCCCTCGTTTTGTGTGAACTCATCGTCGTCGTCGTCCTCAGCACTAAAGTCCTCCGGCATTGAATTCCTAAACTGAAAAATAAAACCAACCAACTTCGCTATAGAGAAAGACGTATAGAGAAACAAGAAGAAGAAAAGAAGAATTCTAAAACGCCTTTTGATATAAAAATGAATTAAACCCACAATTTAACCCGCGCACAAAAAAAAAATTAAAAAAAAAAATATGAAGCACAAAAGAAAACCGAATCCTTTTAAATGGTCATCCTTGGGCAGACTTCATTATCATCATTGAATATTTCATTGAATTAAAACGAAAGGTACAATCATCCGATGTTGACCTTTTATTCTCCCTTATGCACTGACAACTTAAAAAAAAAAAAAAAAAAAAAAAAAAAAAAAAAAAAAATTGCTAAAAACACCAAAAAGGAAAAATGAAGAAAAATATCCATTAGGGCCAAAATCCCTAATTACTTATTCGGTCCTAAAGTAAAACACAAAAATGTATCTATGGAACTATAATTAAAGTTTATATCACCGAAAATGATGTAAAAAAAAAAGTAGAAATGTCATTAGGTCGTTTTAATGGTAACATAGAAGTTCTATTATACGAGAATGTGTAGAAGGACACATTTTTTAAGACATCTGGACGTAGACGATTTCATAGATTCTAATATATGTATGTGTATTCAGAATGTGTTAAGGGTTGTTGTTAGGGTTGCCAATTTGCTTATTTACAAGAAAACGAATCTAGATTTAAGTTTTTTCGTATAAATAGTGTTTATAATAGGAAAATCTATAAAAAAAAAGGTGATTAGTCGCCCCTTTACCATGCTACTTTTTCATCACAAAGAGGTTTGTTTTCTCCGCAAAAAAAAAAAAAAATGTTAGGTCTTAACTACATTCACGGTTTTTTTCAAAAAAAAGTGGCGAAAGTCTAGGATGTAGTTAAGCCTTAAGAAATCTTAAAAATATCGCGTAGAATTAACGTCGACAAATATTCTTAAAATGGTAATGCTGGTTGTGGTTTATTAGGGTGTTTATGTTTTCACAAATGGCGAACCTAATGACGCAAGCAATGCAAATGTAGATTAATATGAAGATAGTCCCTCGTGTGACGACATAAGGGAGACTTTAATAAAGAAAGGCAAAACGACGACTCACTAATTTATCAACAAAACAAAATAAAATAAAATAAAATACTTAAAAAAAAAAAAAAATTGAAACCAGACCCAGATGACCATTTCCCGCCATTCCTAAACCTCTAAGACCAACATAAAAACTTATTAACATTAAACTGGCATTTAGATAGCAATTTAAAAAAAAAAAAATGCGATCACTCTGTGCGGTCGTATCTATGTGCCATATATCTTTTTACTCTACGTTTGGGGGTTTTAAAATACAAATTTCCCTTTTGCTATTGTATATTTTTGTGTGTTTGTGTTCGTGTGTATATTAGGATGTCATTACCATAAAGTAATTATGATAATGGTGGAATATATCAAGCACTTTTGGTTTTATTTACATGTCGTTGTCGTTTTGGCAACAATAATGAATAGAAACAAAATGTATCGGCGCAGAAGGATGTTCGCAATGTTAAGCGGAAGGATTTATGGTAACCGGAAATGGCGCAGAAAAACATTAATTGTACTTAATCTGGTTTTATTAGGAGTTATGGCTGTGAATTTGTGTAAATGTTCGCACACAGAGAGAAAAAACAAATAATCATTCTATTTGGAGCTTGTTTTTTTTTGTGTTGAAAGCTGGGTGGTGGGCGAGGTTGCAATGTCAATTTTATGTAAAAAAAAAAATATTTAAGCTTGGTAACTAAGATGTGGAATAAGTACGGCAGTTTTTTTTTTATTTTATATTTTCTTTTTTTTTTCAGGAAAAAATAAGCGAGGAGATTTCCCGAACTCGTGTTTACTAGGGAAGCAACTACAGCTTTTCACTAGGCAGGTACAGATCATTCTCTTCAACGTTTAACACAGTGAACCAAAATAAATAATTTGGTTTTAGCTGAAAAGCCTATTTAAGCGAGTAGTCAAGATCTTTGGGAACAAGTGTGAATTTTTTTTTTGTTTAAACTGATATTTTGAATAATATTAATCAAATGAAAATTCCTTCGCAATTTATTGTCAAAAATAGATTCAAATGTAAAAGACATCTTTGAATAAAAGTTTATAAAAAAAATCATTTTAACTTTTTCAAATTAGAAAATTAGGATTCCTCCCAAAAGAAAACAACAATATTTGGAATTCAAGAATATTCCATATTAAGTTTTGAAAATGTTTAATGTCTGCAAAATGTAAAAGAAGCGGAATCCAAACATGAGAAAGTATCAGTCCAAACTGCAATTATTTTCTCAAATGGAATATAGCTTGGCATGGAATGATTAAGTTTAGGTACCTAATCTTTGTTTGAATTATTCACCTAATTTTTGACAAAAAACTAGAGCGTGTAGGTTGAGTCGAGATAAGAAAATAACTATATGGGAGGGAGGGTCTATTTCCCCCCGTTTAAGCAGGAGGGGCAGTTTTTTAAAAAATCGGCTTTAAATAGAAAAAAAATCATTAAAAAACAACGGCAACACTAACAATGTCATGCTATACTGTTTTTAAAAGCCATCAGTCCGTTCTTTTATCTTGTTTTTAATTAAAACTAGCTGACTTGGTGAACTTCATTCCAGCTATAATTGATTAAATTATTAATGTTCCTTTCGAAAGTCGAGCAAGCTTTAATTGTTATCACGACTTTTTCGGCCTAATTTTCCAATTTTTATCTTCGTAGTTGTTTATCTGGTTCAATGCAAAGTCAACAAAAAAGTCTCCAACAAAATGGGAAAATGTTTAACCAAGTTACGCCCGCACAAACACAATTTAATTTCAGAAATTTTGAAATTTCAAGGTGTTTTAACGATTTTCCTACTTTTTCGGTCGAATTTTCTAATTTTCGGTCGAATTTCTCGGTTTTCAGCTTTGTTGTGTGTTAATCTGGTTCAAAAAAATCCAACAAAAAAATCTGCAACCAAATCGGATAATATTTAGCTGAGTAATGCGCGTACGAACACTGAAAGGGATTCATTTTTTTTTAATATAGAAAATTGTTTGAGATATCAGTTTTTGAAAAATTAATTTTGAAAAAATAATGACAAAAATTGTGTTCAAAATAATTTTATTCAAAATTTCACGTTGTTAAGTAGCATTTTTGTTTTTAATATTCGATGCTTCTCTTAATTTCTAGTCCAACACTGAAGAGAAGTTGCTCACTCAAGTGGTTTTTAGTTTTTGAGAAAATTAAAAATAACGGGAGCGGCAATTTTCTAAAAAAAAATTGACTTAAACATTAAAAAAATTACCGGGTAACAGTCACAATGGCATTATGTACCTTTTTGTTAGGCCAGAGATCTCTTCTTTTATTTTATTTTTAAATTAAGTTCTTGAAGTGAACAGTTTTTCAAAAACTGAATAGAAACTTTACGAACAGCCAAAGCTCAGGCTGTCGGTTGTGGAAGAAAAACGTAGTATTTCACGATTAGATCATTACATATCTTCCAATGTACCTACATATTTTCCAATCTTGACTAGTTTCTGAAAAAATTTTACCTTTTTTCACCAATTAGGTATACTATAGGGACAGGTAGTGGCATACTTTTTTGCGAATAACACATGTATGAGGTGCAGTGGCATGGCGTGGATGATTTCAAATGGTAAGTCGAAGACAAATTACTCACCCGAAAACGTATAGGTAGGTAATCGCGTATTTCCGATCAGCTTTCCATGACATGATATAAATAATTGTTTTTAAAATTTGGTATAGACAGGGTCATAAAAAGTTTAAATTTACAATAAAATAAAAAGGTACATAAACTGATTTTTCAAAGCAAAAATCTACCTGAAGTTTATTTCACATAGCAGCGCCAGCGAGACATACAAAACTATTCAAACAAAACAAAGAAAAGCGTGATATTTATTGGAATTAAAAATAATTTTTTAAACAGAAACCTACATCTACCCACAGTACCTACACATAATTCCCTAAATAAGACGCAGAAAACCGAGTTATTTTTTTGCACAAGAAAGCGTGTATTGAGCCGAGCATGACACTTCTCTGTTCACACAGGCTTTCTTATGGGAAAAGCATAGCACGGTTATCTTCAACATATTAAGGGAATTTGCGTGCGTAGAGTAGTACATATAGAACGATGGGAACGTTGACTGGTTAGGAGCTGTGGGATCTAAGCACCCCGTATATGGGATATTCGCAAAAAAAAAAAGTATGCAATCTTAAAGGTCAGTAATTGGTCATTTTTCATTTATGGACCAATTTCTGAAACCATCTCACCTTTTGTGGGGATTAAGTAACCTTTTAGATTGTATAAGTATATTATTTTCGAATATCCAATATATGAGGTGCTTAGATCCCACAGCCCTGGTTAAATAAATAAATAAATTAAATTTGATGGCACAAACAGCTCATGGAGAACTATAGGGCCTAGTGACTTACAACTCTCAACCATTTCTGTGTGCGTGTCTGCAGGAATGGAGAGGACCTACAGTTTATTGCCTAATCCGAACGGCTAATGTGAGCGGCACTTTTCTAAGACAAGAGATACTCTTGGGGGTTTTGTCAATTCCTCGCAAGAGGTAGTAGCCGTTTTATTTTTAAAACATTTTAGGTAGCGAGGCTGGGGATCGAACCTAGACTTCCGGCAGGACAGCCCATCGCACTTACCATCACGCCACGGTGGGTAGAATGTCACGTATGTACGTGTGCATAGGTGCCAGGAATACACTAATATTTTATTATTTACTATTTATTTAGATTCATGTTGCTTGTTATTTAATAAACATGGTTGAATGTTGAAAGGTAGAATTTCAAAAGGTAACTCAATAGGGATCGTGTTATATGGACACCACGCCACTGATGAGGTGCTTAGATCCCACAGCCAGGAACTGCACGAAATATTTCAAATAACTAACTCAAATTAATTTTAGTAGCCGTGGCGTGATGGTTAGTGCGATGGACTGTCATGCCGGAGGTCTAAGGAATGGTTGATAGTTGTAAGTCACTAGGCCCTAGTTCTTCATGAGCTGTTGTGCCATCAAATTAATTTTTTTTAATTTATTTTTTTAACTCAAATTAAACTTAAAATTTATCCATTTTTTCTTAAAGTCGTTGAAAGACTTATCAGTGAAGTTACATCTCTGAAAATTACATAAATTACATATTTTATTTTAAACTATATATTCTAAAAAAAGTTACATCTGTGTTGAACATTTTATTAGGAACACAAAATATCGGTCAAAAATCCTCCATCAGCTATAAAGTCAGTTATTGTAGAAAAAAGCTTTTGGACTTGTTTTTTTTTTTTATTACGAGTTAACTCGATGTCGCACGACTAATTACGAACATTTGAAATTTATTTACCCCTGGGTAATGAACCGTATAAAAAAAAAAAAAAAAAAAAAAAAAAAAAAAAATGTGGCATCGGTGGACTTTAAAACTTCATCAGAACGTGTATGATGGGCCGCGGCCGTCAGTCTTGTCGGTCTGCTGTAGTCATCGTCATCTCACTATACGAGTATATCTATATAATAACAAAACCCAAGTATCATTAACCGGCTCATTAAATTAAAATAAACCTTTGCTAAAGCGATAAAATAACATTACGTCGGTCATTCAGACCGTGATATAAATTAAATTATATGGCCCGCAAATTCAATTTGTGAGAGCCAGAGTAGATTTTTATTTTTTTGTTCTCATTAAACCGTCCTTATTATATTTTTGTTGTTGTTTTAACTTTAATTTTAATGAACTCAACCATATGCAAAATAAAAATAGGGATAAAATAAAACAACAAATTGTGACGACATTCACCCGAATATAATGTAGGTATACATATTACCTGCGGTGAGTTTTTAATCAATTTATTAATTGCACTGCTTTTATTTTTGTTCTTTAATTAATTTTAACCTCAGATGCAAGCAACCAAATCGTTAGATAGGTACCGCTCTATAAAAAAAAAGTAAAAAGATAAAAATTATCTCATTTCAAGACAATGACCTATAAATATAGTTGGAAGACAATGCGCGCCGCCGCTCCACCGAGAGCTGCCATTCACTTCAAACTTATACCATCACGATTTTTTATAGATACAAAATATTTCATCTGCACTCGCTCATATACAATCATTGGAGGGAATCATTCGTGTTCTTAATTGCCCCATTCGGATTTGGATAGTCTGGAGGAGCATCTGAATCTCTGTCTCTGACAATCCCACCAATTCTAAATTTCGAAATAAGATTTGAGGAAAAAATCGCACGATTCTGAACTTTTTCGTGGCGCTCGTTATCGATAAATAACATCACGAACGAATATCTAAAGCGATACATTTTAAAAGAAAGATATAAAACCAAAAATTAAATAAATTTTCTTTTTGGTCTGGGGATATAAATTATTTGGTCGTCTAATTAAAATGCCATAAAGTTGAACATTTTACAATAAAATATAGATTTCCCTGTCGTATCTGGAGTAAGATGAGAATTGAATTAAATAATTTACTGGATTGTTATTATTATTATTATTATTTTTTTTTTTTTATTTTTCAATTTTATTTAATTGTTTGTATTTTAGGCGAAGTGAAATGGGAGATGGAAAACCCCAACGATTTCGATTTTTATTATTATAGTTATGTTAATGATTATGGCAGATTCCAGACACCGTCCAGGGATCGAAATATATTTTCTCATTTCGACGGCTTATATACAAACAATTTTTTACATCGTGATTTGTTGTTTGTATTTTTATGCAATTTGATTTTAATTTACCTGCGGGACATTACAATAATTTTTCATATTTGCATATTATGTATAGGTACCGCTTTACAATCAACCAATTTATGTTTAATATTTTCAGTTAAATTTAGCATACAAATTGAATTATACACAAGTTTGTAGTAATTTAAATATTTTGTTTTATTTATTTTTTTTTTTGCGAAAAAATAGACAAAATATTATATGCAAATACATATGTACATCTGATTGGTTTGTGTATGATGTGTTATTAAATTAAATTTCATTACGCATTCTTAATAGTATGCAAATTTGTAATCGAATATAAGTTTTGGTTTTAATGTGTTATTTTATGTTTTTATTCAATATTGTACAAATAAATATTTAATTTTCAAAATTTTATTTTTGTTTTTTTTTTTTTTTTTTTTTTTTTATAAAAATAAATAGAACTGTGATTAATGAATAAATAAAAACTTAGGTAATAAAAAACATTGACACGTTCCTAGAATATTTTTGTAGGAGATAGATTGAGGAACAAATTAGAAATGATCATGGCGTGGTAATTTATTTATTTTTTTCGTGGTTTTAATTAGTCTTTTTATATTTATGATGACAGGAAAACGATTTTGGGGTTGTTAATTGAGAATGCGAGGCAAGGCTTAATTTAAAAAAAAATGAAACAAAATACAAGACTATGTGTCTCGCGCAATTACAAATATTTGAAGGGTTTGTTAATTCTGTATACAGTAGGGCGTGTGTTATTTCCTAAGCTCCTATTTTTTTAAATTAAACCCCCCCCCCCCCCCCCCCCCCCCCCCCCAAACTCAAAACTGTATGTCCTTTAAAAAAATGTAATGACCAACAAAAACTTTGTGCGAGCTCTAAGACCATATACCTATGTAGGTACTTTTCGCATACAAATATGTATGTTAGCGATTTTTGCAGCTATTCGGGATTTTTTCGTTGATTATTAAATTTTGTTTCAGCATCTGATTAAAGGAAATGAGTTTGCGCAATAACAGACAACCTTATGTAAATGCTTGAAGTAGGACTAGCCAAGAGGCGAGAAATGTCTCGTCTCAGGATATACAGAGAACATATATAATCTACCTCTAAAGCAGCGTATTTTGGACAGAAATTTATCCAGATTATCAGTGGTCTAGATGGCCTCGACAGAAAAGATTAAAAATACTTTAAAAATTATCAAGTTATAGATTCTAACTTAAGTTCGATATTTCTTCCACAAAAAACACAAACAAACGCAACGAGATCTATAAACGAAAAGCGGAGCCCGGCAAACGTTGTGTCGCCTTCAAAATAAAGTTATTGGCGTATTTGTTCCAGGTTCTATTTATGCTTGCATGACGTTCGTCGTCGACCACAATTATCATTACCTTATAAATAACAAACTTTTAAAAATTATGTATCTTTAAGGCCGTCCTCTAAGAATTTTTAAAATCGGCCTTTAGTGTCTGAGATTAGCCCGAAAATGCATATGCACTCCTGCAATTTATTGGCAAACTGTAAACTGCAAACTATTTTTTTTTTTTTTAATTAGTTCGAAAATACATGCGCTATTGCACTGTTGTGTTTCGCCAAAAAAACTTAGGAGCACACTCGGACTTCCACGTAAGATTTTCTTGAATGTTGAACAAAATCGAACCGTGGTTTCTGAAATTAGTCGGAAAATGCATGCGTTGCTGCAACTTGTTGGCAAACTGCTAGGCCGACGTTGACCAAACACGCACAGAAACACTTTTGGACTTCCACGTCACACAGAACTGGCCTATGGTGCTGGCGTAGTATTAGTCTGCTACGGACGTGGGACGGATGTGACAGATATTTAGTTCACACAAAAGTAAAAGCGAATAGACATTATTTCAGTTTGAATAATTTTCAAATGCTTTCAGAAATGACAAAGATGAACAAGATACATATTTTTTTTATACAAACCATAGACACCTAATTGATATGATATAAAGATAGGAAAGCGCAACAAATTTCGAGTGGGACGAGGAGATAGATAATCATACAAATGCGGTTTTTTTAATCGCTTTTGCTATTCCATCAGTTTGCTCACATATGCAATCTGAGTTTCAGGTTGCAGGAAAACCTAACTGAGAGCTGACAGGTGTCCTATTTTTATAGAATACCTTATAAGAACAAGGAGATCTTCAGGCGATTTCATTATGGTGCGCCGTTCATTTAGGCCACTGGTGTTTCTGAAACAGCTTGATGGCAATGGCAAGTCACACCATTCTTTTTCCTAAACCTTCGCAAAAGCCTCGTCTTGTCGTGACCAACCCGAATACTCGAATTATATATAATTTGAAATGATTTTAAATGGTACCTATTTATAACAAAATTTTCAAAAGAATATTTCTTGGTTTTTTTAAAATATGTTCAAAAATTCTTGGTTTTTTTAAAACATGTTCAAAAATTTTTATTGAACACGCAACATTTTGAAAACAACTGAACAGATATTTAGTTGACACCAAAGGCATAATTTTACTTAACAAAAATTAAAATTTTACCTGAAATTCCCTTAAGAAATTTTATTTTTCGTTTTTATTATATTTCAAGTTTTTTAAGATTTGTCTGATTCGGCTGTTTTGATCTCAATAATTTCTTAATACAAGATTTTCATTGGTTTCCCCGACGACGACGTTTCGAGCTATGTGCATGGGTTAGCGTTGCTAGATTTTAGCGTTTCCCCCGATTTTAGGCATAAATTTAATTGTCTCGCCGGGGCAGATTTTCTTCCTGGTTTTGACTAGAACTTCCAGAAAAATATCCAGTGTAAAGTGTAAACTCTTTAAATAAAAACTAATTACTGCGTTGTGATCCAAATTTAACCTTAAGTAGAACCTGACAGCTGGCGCTTCAAATTGAAGAAAAAAATATTTACATTAGCTCGCTTCCCAAAACTGCCAAATTTTTCCAATTTAAGTCCTAAGTAAATATAAAATCTAAGATAAGACTAAAATTGTTAAAAACTAGCTAGCGTATTTATTAGATTTTTGCCTAGTTAGACAGTCTCTAAGTATTTCCAAATAGTCGGAAATAGCCTCTATTTAATAAAAAAATATTATATTTGTCAGGGTCGATAACGTTTTCTAAAGTTAGATAACTCTGGCAAAAATTAAAAATTTTTAAGATCTATAACTTGGATGCCAGTCTAGATTGAGACAACGTTTATAAATACGACTGTAGCAGTTTTGGATAATAAACAAACAGACTTTATAGAGACGTTTTTTCGAATTATGGACTCACTCCGGTCCGGGTTACTCATTTTGACGAATCTCTGTTTTATTGCCGATTACATTAAGCCTTAATCATTTAAAAATTCAAAAAGCCTGTTAAAAATATTTTTTAGATCGAACAATAGTGAAGTAAGATTTGTTCGGAATAAGAATTTTCGAATTAAGCTCGATGTGATTTGGATTGAAAACCCGTTAAATTTTATTAATTTTTGACACCAATGCATTAAACATGTACGTGGAAACTTCAAAATTTAATATACAATAAAATTCTGAATCGAAGTTTCAATCCTATTCGCATAGGAGTTAACAAAAAAATTTATATATGAAACATTCAGGGTTTGATTTAATGTTTATTTTGTCCCGGGGAAAAAATTTAAAACCCCGCCATTTTTCCATATTTTTGTCATTTGTCCCGCTGAGCCAGGGTTGTAAAAGCTTAAGCTATTTTTTAGCTTAAGCTCTTGTTTAATTCACAAGTCAGTAATGAATTTATGAATTAAAAAATATTTAATTCGCAAGCTCCTGGTGACTTGTGAATTGAAAAATATTTAATTCACAAGCTCTTTTGTGATTTCTGAATTGAATATGTTTTAATTCATAAGCTATTGGTGATTTGTGTTATTAGATTATAATGTTCTATTATTATTTAATTCTCATGATGTTTGCCTTTGGATTTTTGCATGTGGCAAATTGCAAGTGATGTTGTATGCGTAATGCGTCCTACTTAATGTGGTACATTGCATAATTCATGTTACATGTGTTATACGTATAGGTATGTCACAGTGCAAAGGGCATGGCAATTGTTATTCTTAGGAAAATTGTCGTTCCTTGCTACGAGAAAAATCTGGCAACCCTAGCATGGGTGCCCATTTTGCCCCGTTCGTATTTTAGTATGTATTTTTTTAAATGATTTTATCAGCATGTTATACATTTTCTGAGATGGTTCGCAATTATGACAGGAAAACCAAGTGACAAGAATGAAGCACGAATTATTTCCTTTGGCTATAAGGTTTAATGTTTAATCATTTCGCATGAGAAACGTTGAGAAAAATAAGAAGGCAGCAAATTCAGAAAACGAGGAGTGCTTGTATTATGGGTATTTACATAAAGATGGGTTTACTGCAGAGCTTTTTGCGAGTAGTATATAGATGTTCTTGTGCTGGGAGAAGCTAATGTTGAGAAATAGAACTAAACATGCTCGCGCTGCAATCTAATTTAGCTACGTGCCCATTACACCCCACATATGCCCATTATGCTACAGCACCAGGGCATACTGGGCAAATTGAAAGACTTTTTTAAAGCAAAAAATAATATACTAAATAATTTATTTGTCTTTTTTATATTTATTCTTTAATAAATTTTCTCTACCAAAAGTTGTTCAAAAATTCTGAATAAATTTTTGCAGTCTTTATTAACAATTATCCTTAAGGGGTCCGTTATGCCCCGGGTTGCCCTATATGATAAACTTATCTCCGAAAATGGACAGAAATTTGAAAGTAAATTTCCGGTCATAAAAAGAATAAATATGTTCTTTTTAACTGAAACGTTGCACTGTCGAATATTATATGCCTTTCAGCTTAAATATACGTTATAGAAATTAAAATCATAAAACATTCTTTCACAAAGCTTCTCCTTTATAATGTCATCAAATACTACCTACAGCAATTCAAAAAAGATTTTACCTTAATCTATATAAACCTTATGTTTATTTTGAATATCTCAACAGTTAATTATATGTCTTTTTTTTTATAGACTTAATCTCGTTATCACATCATCTAAGCTATAAATTAATCGCTAAATAGATTCTTGTTTGTTTTCAGTTTATACTCGTATGTGTATAGATATGCTCGCTTAACAAACGCGTCTATTGTTATCGATTTAAATTTAAATATTTGAGATAAAGTGATTTCGAGTCAAAAGATTATTTTCTTGTAGTTTAAGGGGAAAATCTAATAAAAAGAAAAACAATATGAAAATGATTGTTGTATTATCAGTTTTATTGAAAATGCATTAAAAATCCAAGAGCTTTTTTTATCGCATTATATATAGGGACCCGGAGGGAGCAGAGGAGAACAGCTTATGATACGGCGCGGCGCTGCCGCCGGGTGGTGTTATACTTTATCTTTATGTTTTGCCTATTTATGACACTTTTTTTACGAGTGTAAAACATATAACCTTTCTTTTCTTGTCTAAGGAAGAGTATCACATTGTTGTTAAGTCTACAACAGAACTTGAGCTATAGGCATTTGAGAGATTTTTAATAATTTAAAAGGGTTTTTAAACATAAAATATTAAAATGTGATTTTATAACAAAAACCCAATTTTTTTTTAGAATGCAAACAATCAAATAAATTCTATTTATTAGCTATAGAATTTCCAATGGGTAAAATTCATATATTTAAGATTCACTTATTAAGTAATTTGTAAATTAATAAAATGAATAAACGTTGAATACATTGAAATAAAAAGACAAACAATTAATCATACAAAAAAAAAAATAAAACAATATTTTAAATTTATGCTGATATAATGACAAAAAGAGATCGAACAGAAAAAAGTTATGGGTAATTCTATGTCCACTGTGAGCATTTTACTACAACGTCCAAAGAGCACAAGATAATTGTGAAATGTAGGCATTATACAGAGGATACCCGACTGAAACATTATTTTTATTGAAATTAGTTTTCTGTCTTTTTGACAATTTATTTGTATTGAGCTTTTGAATGCCCCTTTAGGATTTTAGGTTTTTAATCTTACTGCTTTTCATTTTTTCTTCAAAATTGTTTCTTGTCTTGTTTTTGGTTTCTATTTTTCGAGATGGCAACAGGGAATCTTCATTTGTATGCTCTATTTTTACTTAGCTTTTATTGTAAGGATTTGTTTTTATTTGTATTGTCCACAGATATGGTGCTCGACTTAATTGAAAAACTATTAAGATATTTCGTATTATTTAGTACTTTTGCAATACATAGTACTTTTACGATATTTAGTACCATTGCGATATTTAGAACTATTGTGATATTAGGTACTATTGAATTCATTATAAATTTATAAACCACGGTACTCACAAGAATTCTACTACCGAAACAAATAATTTACGAGATAATTTGTACCTATATGTGCCCTTAGAAGAAATACAACATTCAAAAAATCTGCCTAGAAAATATCATAACACGCTTGGATAGTACTACCATGATCAACTAGTAATTTTGTGACATCACTCCTAAATTATGATCACGTAAACAAAATAAATACATATAACGAAACGAATCACACACAAACTCGAAAAGAAAGATGGAAGTTTGTCAGGAAACCTTTTCAATTTAAAAATGAAATAAAATCTGGGAAAAACAATAAATTATAATTAAGAGGAAATATTTTGACTTGATTTTATTTAAATTTAATCAAGCACTCAAACTTCTCGAAGGACAAACTATTTAGTCAATAATGTATTTTAAAAGAAAGAAGATTTAATTGGAAAAACAAAAAAGGAACATGCCACGGTCCTGACATTTTGAGTATACTTTTTCAAGTCATGTAAAAAGGTAGCAACTTTTGTCATTTGTATACAGGGTGATCGGTATAAGATGCACCATAAACTGCTGGAGCGAGTAGGTTGGGTTAAGAAAACAAAAAAATCGTACGGGAGGGGGGTCATTTCCCACCGTTTAGACAGGAGGGGCAACTTTCTAAAAAAATTGACTTAAAGCAGAAAAAAAAAATATTTAAAAACAACGGTACAATTTAAATTGCCATGCTATACTTTTTTGGAAAGCCAGAAATCTCTTTTTATTTTAAATTAAATTATTGTATTAGTAAATAGTTGTGTTAGTAAATAGTTTTTGAAAAATTAATTGCCAACAAAAATCTATCCTATCCTTCTGATTCCTTCTAACATTGCCTAATTTATAAGACCCTAAGTCTTACTGGCAAATATGTGTTTGTGTTTTTTTTTTTTTTTTTTTTTTTTTTTTTTTTTTTAAATCGAAATTTTGAAAAAAAAAAATGAAAAAAAAAGTTTCAAACTAATTTTTTTCAAAATTTTATGTGATTAAGTACAATTTTTGTTTTCAACATTCAATGCTTTTATTAGTTTTAATTCAAAAACAGAAAACCGGATGCCAAAATGTCTTAGTTTTTGAGAAAATTGAAAATAACAGGAGGAGCAATTTTCTAAAATAATTGACTTAAAACAGAAAAAAAAAATATTAAAAAACAACGGTAACGGTCAAAGCGACGTGTTATACTTTTTTGTTAAGCCAGAAATATGTGCTTCCATTTTGTTTATAAATTAAGTTCTTTTAGTTAACAGTCTTTTAAAAATTAATTTTCAAACTTAAATTTTTGAAAAAAAAAAAAAATTAAAAAATTGTGTTCAAACTGATTTTGTACAAAATTTTACGTTATTTAGTAGTATTTTTATTTTTGATATTCAATACTCGCTTGCATGTAGTTGGCCCCCCGACTTTCAAGTTGGGCAAAACTGTTAATGGCAATCGTTTGTACATCGTTTGTACACGTTTGTACAACTTTTAGAATAATTTGTACACGCACCGTTTTTTTTTTACAGGCAATTTAAATAAACGGACGGAAGTTGGCCCCAAAAAAAATTTTTTTTAATGTTTTGAAAAATGTTGAAATGCAATTCGATAGATAATCGTTTGTACACGTTTGTACAAAAAATATTTTCGTTTGTACACGTCCCAAATTTTTTTTACAAAAAAATTTTTTTTTAAAAATGTGTCTCGAAATTTTGAAAAGTATGCAATCGTTTGTACATTTTTTATTATGATTTTTCATGGTATTAATTTTTTGAATTTAATTTTTTTTCTATTTTTAATTAATTATTCAAAATTTTGGGACATGTAGTTGGCCCCATTTCAATTTTTTTTTTACAATTCGAAAAATCTGAAAATGCAATTCGATGGATAATCGTTTGTACACGTTTGTACAAAAAATATTTTCGTTTGTACACGTCCCAATTTTTTTTTACAAAAATTTTTTTTTCAAAAAATGTGTCTCGAAATTTTGAAAAGTATGCAATCGTTTGTACATTTTTTATGATGATTTTTCATGGTATTAGTTTTTTGACTTTAATTTTTTTTCTATTTTTAATTAATTATTCAAAATTTTGGGACATGTAGTTGGCCCCATTTCGATTTTTTTTTTACAATTCGAAAAATTTGAAAAAGCAGTTCGATGGACAATCGTTTGTACACGTTTGTACAAAAAATATTTTCGTTTGTACACTTCCCAATTGGATTTTACACACAATTTTTTTTTAAAAAACTTCTGTACAAATTTCGAAAAATATGCAATCGTTTGTACATTTTTTATGATGATTTTTCATGCTGTTAATATTTTAAATTTGATTAACTTTCTATTTTTAATTAATTATTCAAAATTTTGGTGCATGTAGTTGGCCCCATTTCAATTTTTTTTTTACAATTCGAAAAATCTGAAAATGCAGTTCGATGGATAATCGTTTGTACACGTTTGTACAAAACATATTTTCGTTTGTACACTTTCCAATTGGATTTTACACACAAATTTTTTTTAAAAAACTTCTGTATAAATTTCGAAAAATATTCAATCGTTTGTACATTTTTTAGGATAATTTTGCATGATATTAATACTATAAATCTGATAAAGTTTCTATTTTTAATTAATTATTCAAAATGTTGGTGCATGTAGTTACTCTAAATTCAATAAAATGCTTGGGTAGGTAGGTATGTAGGTACGTAAACTAATATCTATGTGTACCTATAAACTTTTTGTTTTCAAACTTTTCTTTGAAATAGGTATCTACCTTCCTACCAAATAATTATATAACTCTAGTTTTTGGTACCTACTTAAGATACCTACAAAAATGACGAATAAATATATCCATTTCACTGGAGCTTACATACCTAGCTCTTCTTTTGGTACCTACTCACGTATATTTTGTAGGTACATAGGTACCTACATAAACTATTAAGTTAAGTGAAACAACGGAAAATGGCATTAAATCCATAACTATACTAATTTGAATTTTGCCGTCGGCAAAACGCTTTGTATGTGTTTATATTTCATTTATGTACCTACATACCTTCCTACCTCCCTACCTACTGAAAAGTAGGTAGTTAACATTCCCTCGCATTAGTTTCTGCAGCAAAAAAAAAAAGAAAACTTAACAAAAATAAAATAATGCAGTTTACATTTTCAGTAATATTTGTCCTTAATTAAAAAAGCCCAACATTTTTGAGTAACAAATCTATTTATTTTCTTAAAAATTTTACAGAAAAAGTAAAATGTAAATTTTAATTTTTTTAGTAGGTAGGTACCCAAATCGTGAACTTACACTATCAAAAACTACTTACAGGGGTCCCAAATTCATAATCGTGTAGGTATTTTTCTGTTGCATTGAGATGGTATGTACCTAACCTATAGTAAAAGTGCAAGATTGTTGCAATACTGACTTAAATATACCTACAGTGACTTCTTTAACTATAAGATAGCTATACATACCTACCTACATTATAAACATAAAACATTAGTTAATACCTACCTCTTAACATATACCTATGCTCAATTAATTTTTAAAAATTTTGGAAAAATACCTATACATATTTGGGGGACCTAACTCTTTTTTTCGGGCAATTACAAGTGTTGAACTTGGCTTCTTTCAAAGGTGTTGTACCTCAAACATACTTATGAGCATGTACCTATATACCTACATATATAGGTATCAACAACTATATTAATTTACCTATTTCTTAATTTAATTAGAACATGTGTTATTAAATTTATTCCGTTAACGAAGCTCCTCCTCTTTTAATAAAAAAAACGTTTTGGGACGTGAATACTACCAATACTACGAAGAACCTCAATTGATCAAAACAATTCAAAATTTTCCTTGACCAATAAATTTCATTTCAGCTACACATATATCAAAAGTAGAAATGTATGCGTAAATTTTATTTATATTAAGTCAACGTGTCGTCATCGCATCGGTCGTCGGAAGTCATATTTTTTTCATTCATCAATCACTTTAGCCCCGCCCCATAAGAGAATTTGTTTATATATTTTCGATGTGTTTCAATTTATTTACTCTTTAGTAGGTCACTAAACGCTGATGACCGACGATGGCTGACCCTGACCTTATAATTTGCGGTCATAAACATGGTTTCCCGCAACATGTTGCAAACAAACGGTTGGAATTTATTTATTTATTTATTTTTTTTAAATATTATAAATGAAAGTGTTGATTGATTCACTCACTGACTTATTCATAATTTTTATCATCATTGTACAGGTCAGTGGGTAAATGATATATATATATATAGAAAATTTTTTCATAAACATATACATATGTAGAGCTTCAATAAGAAGAGATTTTTTGATAATCGCAAAATTAATACGGTAAATTGGGGTAAATATAGGGTAAAGTCGAAGTTCTAATTTCTTAACGAGATTTTTTAGAATTTTCATACCAAATACATTCAATAGAGTTTTATTATATTAGAATGGCAAAGTTAATTAAAAAATTCTAAAAAAAATTTTTTACCCTACAAACTTGGTTAAAATTCAAAAATACCAAAATCGACTTCTTATAAAAAAATTCTTATAAATCAGGAGTATTTTTTAGAATTTTTTCAATTTCATTTTCAATTAGGAAATTAAAAAAAAAATTACACATGTTTAAGGAATTTTTTGTGGGCGTGGTTATTGTGGGCGTTAGGAATTTTTGAAAACACAAAGATTTTTTCAATTTTTTTACACTTTTTATTTTTTTATCTTTTTAAAGGGGAAACCTAAAAGTTTATAGGTGTTTAAAAACCGATCAAAAAATCAATAAAAATGCACTAAAATTGCCTGTTTCGTTCATTGTCAACCACCATGCACCAGTGGGAGATAACTGTTATTTTATCAAATCGTAAAAATCAATTGATATTGTTCGATAAAAAAATTCATAACTTCTCTACTATACGTCCGATCGATTAGGTTAAGGTCTTAAAACAATCACAAAATGTCAAGCTTTAATTTTGTGTAAAAATAATTTCAGGGAGGGGAAGCATTCTATACGAAAGGGGGTGAAAGCCGTCATAAAATCGATTTTCATGGTCAGATAATTGTAAAAAACCGAAAAATTACCTTTAAAGCGTGGCAACCCTCTGACTTAACCACCTTACGCTAGACAACCCTTGCGCAAAATGTTTGGTTAGACACTACCTACAAAACTGTGTACTTATTATCTGGTACCTTGATGAGGGTACGTCGTTCTATGGCGTGATCTTCCTCTATCGACTTTTCAAATATTATAGGATGAAAGCTTACAATTAAATCAGGATTTCGGGGGAAGGAAAGAGATATCGAAGAGATTTAAATGGAATTTAAAAAAATAACACTAGTGCTTTCAAAAACCGTTACAAATTATGTTGAAACAAATTACCTCACGGTTTAACGTAACCTGGGAAACAGCAAAAAACCGATGTTTTTTATTTTCAAATGGAAATATCTCAAAATCGTGACGTGATAGAATATTTCTCAGCACACCTAAAACCTATTGAAAAGTGCAGTTTGATTGTTGTAACAAAAAAATAATTTTATTTTGTCGACCAGTGTTATTTGATCAAGGGTATTAAGAGGTAGGTATTAACCAATGTTTATAATGTAGTTAGGTAGGTATGTAGCTATCCTATAGGTAAAGTAGTCACATTATATTTAAGACATTATTGCAACAATTTTACTATGGGTACGTACCCCATTGCAACAGGAAAATACAAGATTATAAAATTAGGGCCCGTGTAACTATTTTTTGATAGTGTTAGTTGTATTTTCTGCAATGTTACAACGGAATAGCAAAAGTGCGTTCAATATTTGGGTATACCTACCTACAAAAAAAATTTAAATTTGCAATTATACTAGGCTTGTTGCAGCGCATCGTGAAACCGATAATGTTTTTTCTTTGATTTTTCTGTAAAACTTTTAAGAAAATAAATAAGTTTGTTATTCAAAAATGTTGGGCTTTTTTAATTAAGGAAAAAAGTTATCGAAAATGTAAACTCCATTATTTTATTTTTGTTGAGTTCTTTTTTTTTGCTGATGCAGAAACTAATGCGAGGGAATATTAACTACCTACTTTTAAGTAAGTATGTAGGTACATAGGCAGAAATATAAACACATAAAAATTAGTATAGTTATGGATTTAATGCCAGTTTCCGTTGTTTCACTAAACTTAATAGGTAGTTTATGTACAAAATATAGGTAGGTAGGTACCAAAAGAAGAGCTAGTTATGTAAGCTCCAGTAAAATGGATATATTTATTCGTCATTTTTGTAGGTATCTTAAGTAGGTACCAAAAACTAGAGTTATATAATTATTTGGTAGGAAGGTAGATACCTATTTCAAAGAAAAGTTTGAAAACAAAAAGTTTATAGGTACACATAGATATTAGTTTACGTACCTACATACCTACCTACCCAAGCATTTTATTGAATTTAGAGTAACTACATGCACCAACATTTTGAATAATTAATTAAAAATAGAAACTTTATCAGATTTATAGTATTAATATCATGCAAAATTATCCTAAAAAATGTACAAACGATTGAATATTTTTCGAAATTTATACAGAAGTTTTTTAAAAAAAATTTGTGTGTAAAATCCAATTGGAAAGTGTACAAACGAAAATATGTTTTGTACAAACGTGTACAAACGATTATCCATCGAACTGCATTTTCAGATTTTTCGAATTGTAAAAAAAAAATTGAAATGGGGCCAACTACATGCACCAAAATGTTGAATAATTAATTAAAAATAGAAAGTTAATCAAATTTAAAATATTAACAGCATGAAAAATCATCATAAAAAATGTACAAACGATTGCATATTTTTCGAAATTTGTACAGAAGTTTTTTAAAAAAAAATTGTGTGTAAAATCCAATTGGGAAGTGTACAAACGAAAATATTTTTTGTACAAACGTGTACAAACGATTGTCCATCGAACTGCTTTTTCAAATTTTTCGAATTGTAAAAAAAAAATCGAAATGGGGCCAACTACATGTCCCAAAATTTTGAATAATTAATTAAAAATAGAAAAAAAATTAAAGTCAAAAAACTAATACCATGAAAAATCATCATAAAAAATGTACAAACGATTGCATACTTTTCAAAATTCCGAGACACATTTTTTGAAAAAAAAATTTTTGTAAAAAAAAATTGGGACGTGTACAAACGAAAATATTTTTTGTACAAACGTGTACAAACGATTATCCATCGAATTGAATTTTCAGATTTTTCGAATTGTAAAAAAAAAATTGAAATGGGGCCAACTACATGTCCCAAAATTTTGAATAATTAATTAAAAATAGAAAAAAAAATAAATTCAAAAAATTAATACCATGAAAAATCATCACAAAAAATGTACAAACGATTGCATACTTTTCAAAATTTCGGGACACATTTTTTAAAAAAAAATTTTTTGTAAAAAAAATTTGGGACGTGTACAAACGAAAATATTTTTTGTACAAACGTGTACAAACGATTATCTATCGAATTGCATTTCAAAATTTTTCAAAACATTAAAAAAAATTTTTTTTGGGGCCAACTTCCGTCCGTTTATTTAAATTGCCTGTAAAAAAAAAACGGTGCGTGTACAAATTATTCTAAAAGTTGTACAAACGTGTACAAACGATGTACAAACGATTGCCATTAACAGTTTTGCCCAACTTGAAAGTCGGGGGGCCAACTACATGCAAGCTCAATACTCCCATCAATTTTTAGTCAAACACTGAAAACTGGATGTCAAAATGTAGTCTAGTTTTTGAGAAAATTGAAAATAACAAAAGTAAAGTTTTCCTTAAATTCGACTTCCATCCGTTATTTTGTTGTTCAAAAGATCCTATTTCTACAAAATATGTAGTAAGTAGATTTCTGAGCCTTCCAATTGACAAAGGAGTTGCTGTTGAACCAGTGTTTTCCAATGTTCTAGCCCAACGTCTAATTGCATTAACGCCAGGGACGTTTCCCCCAACAGGGATATTGAAGTGTTGTCGGAAGGCTCGCTGCGTGCCGATAACAGAACGGCCATTTGCAAAAAAAAGCCTAACAGCAAACCCACGATGCTCTCCCGCCCAAACCATGGTTGCTACTAAAAACTAGACTCTCTCACTGCCACAACGAGACCCCCTCCCCTTTTCCCACCACAACCACAGGCCTAGCGCCAGCCGGTCAAAACCGGTTCATACCTTTTGCCCCACCCTGTACTACAACAATTTGACTTACTCTAACAAATTTTCTGACTCCGCAAAAATTCTGGAAAAGGTGGATTTTAGTATAAAGCTTATTTTCCATCTGAAGCATAAATGTATGTACATATCCTGAAAAGTACCCTAAATTTAAATCACTGCTTTCGGTTAAAAAGGAAAAGTTCTTTGTCGATTTCTTAGAAGATGTTTTTAAATGTCGATAAAAAAAACTGAAGCTTTTAAATTTCTACACAAACAAAAATTGTAAGAGGAATGAAAATTTGAGAAAAACGTGCAAAAACCTGGTAAAAGCCGAAGAGGTTGATCTTTTCAATACGTGAATGAAGCTTTGTTCCGTTAAGGATTTACGTATGGCATTCAAATACACAAAAAAAAACTAATTTGTCTCCGACCAAAGCTGTTACACTTACACCCTAACACCCCCAAAGCCTGATTTCTAATGTCCTTAATATAACAGTTTCTAAAAGCGAATTGAAACTTTCGTGAATCTTTCGTGAAATAACCTATGATGGCAACCGTACTAACTGTCATTAGACTTCCGCTTCGATATTCATTCCTATGCCAAGGATGTTTCCATTAACATGATTATCATTGACACTTCAACGATGCTCGCTGAGAAAAATAACAATTATAATAAAGATGAACGATGTTCATGAGAATCTTCAATAAAGATTATTAAAAAAACAAAAAAGTGCACATTAAAAAAGTATTAAATAAAAATTAAGCAGGTACCTACATAAAAGTATGTATAAAGCATCTTGGTGTTGAATATACCGAGGTATCATTAAAAATAATACTACAACTTTAATCACTATTGTGAACTTACCATCTTGCCTAGCTGCCATGCATTTCGCTGATGTGAATATATACAAAATTAAATACAAAGCTGTCACTGCTGTCATCGTTTTCTTATCCTTTCGCATTGAAATGTGGAACTTCCTCAAGACTTGGGGCAACGCGTTCGCAATCACTGCTGTGGCTGCTAATGCGGATGAAAATGTTGATGTTGATGATGTTGTTTCGGATTTAGATTCCGATGACGAAGACGATGCTGTCGGGCAGCAATTCAATCTTCGTGACATTGATCCCACCATCGTAGTTGATGTTGTCGCTGTCGACGACGACGACGTTAGGGTTGTCCCTAGAATTCTCGTTGTTGTTGTTGCAGTCATATCACTATAATCATCGCAATCACGATGATGATCAGAAGCGCCATTGGCGTATTTAGCATCAGCGTCGGCGACGGCAGCGGTAGCGTTTTCCATCAGAGTCCACCACGACCGAGCTGGTGGTGGTGTTTTTCTCCGCACTGTCGCCGTCGCGGTCGTCGCCGATTGGCTTTCATTAATTTTTATAACTAAATTCTTTTTATTAGATATTCTATTATCTACAGGAAATTTTTTAGTACATGTTCGTCTATTGTCCTTCGTTTCGTCCTCATCATGGTTCAATCGTGCTGATGTCAGCGGTAACTTCAAGTCATCCACATCGTCGGGCGATGATGTCACTAACGAATCTGTTTCGGTATTCTGATGGTGCTCCTCTTCCTTTTGTAACTCATCATCTAGCAGTGTTATCGATGTAATCGATTTTGAATTTTTAAAATTTCTATCGATTTTTTTGTCATTAGAATTCAGGAGTAGAGGAAGGAGGTAATGTTTTTTCTGGTGCTGTTGTTGTTGTTGCTGCTGCTGATGTTGCTGGTGTTGATGGTGGGTATAGTTTAATAGCAAAGGAATACGTGTTGGCCCTTGGCTATTGCCTTCTCCTCTGCTGCCATTTAATGTGAAAGGAGAATCCTTCTCGTCATCATCATCGAGTTGATGCGAAGGAATCGGCGTTGGCGGCAGCGGCGGCGGGAGCAATGATAATTGTCGAGTATCGTGCACTAGTTGTTGATAGCAGTTAAACGAGCTATTGTGAGCGTTGTAATCGTCATCGTTGCCATCGTTTTTTGCTGCAAATGCACAATGATGCAACTCCATTCCTATGTTGTATGGCAGTCGATCCCAAATTGATGGAGCATTTGTTGTTCGTCTATTGTTTGTCTGTAATGGAAAGGAAAAATAAATGTTTTCGTTTTTAAGACTATTTTTTTTTTTCACTGAAATTGGTAAAATATATAGCTACATATAAAAGTTTTAGAATGTTTAATATTGCAACAATAATTATAATCAAAGAGAGATCGAGTTAATGAGCAATATGCAATGGAAGTTAGTTATAGACAAAAGTTCGTGGTTTTTGATAGGTAGACATATATGTATCAAGTATTTTGCTGGGAAAAATCGGTTCATCTAATTTTTATTTTGATAATAAAAAAATAGAAAAAAGATTGTACAAATCGTTAGTAAACACAAATTAACTGTACATAAGAGGATTTTCAAAGTATATTGGCTTACTTTTGGAATATTTTAACAGTTTTAATTTAATTAAATCTTTCAATGAATAAAAATTAGTTTATTTACATATATTAACTAAAAACTTTAAACATCAAAACACCAGCATTGGATATTTTATTTTTTGTTTGCACCTATGTTTGTAGTCTTGGCTGACTATCCGAGATAACTTTTTTGTTTTTTGTAGGTATTCTAATTTTTTTCTTTTCAAAAACCTTCTTACGACGGATTTACTCCACTTTTTCTTTTACCATTTTTCGATTAAAGTGTAAACCGTTGGTCAATCCTAGTACCTACTCCTTTTTCACCCCAAAAACCGTCAATAAGCTGTGTGAAGCGATATTTTATTTAGGGGTGCAATTGTTTTGTTTTTTTTTTTGTTCACTTCGCATTTCGTTGCTTTGCTTTTCTTATATAATTATTTTTATACCTACCAAGGTTGTTTTTTTTAATAATAAAATAAATAAAAAATAAATTTGATGGCACAACAGCTCATGAAGAACTAGGGCCTAGTGACTTACAACTCTCAACCATTCCTGTGTGCGTGTCTGCAGGAATGGAGGGGACCTACAGTTTATTGCCGAATCCGAACGGCTAACGAGCGGCACTTTTCTGTGACAGGAGATACTCTTGGAGGATTTGTCAATTCCTCGCAAGAGGCAGTAGTCGTTTTTCTTTTAAATAAATAGGTGGCGAGGCTGGGGATCGAACCTTAGACCTCCGGCATGACAGTCCATCGCACTAACTATCACGCCACGGATACTACTTTTTTTAATAATACAAATTCTATATTCTAATAAATAAATCAGCCAAGCAGAAGACTTAGAACTATTTAATTGGACTTGTTGAATTATTGATTCAAAATAGCTTTTAACGGCCGATCTTACTTGTACTCATCAGTTGACTAGTGAGGGCCTTGCCAATACGAAATTTCTATTAAACTCAGTTCATCTTACATACATTTCATGATGAATACCTAGTGTGAGCTATATCCAACCATATTAGAATTCCTAATTATTAAAGCTGGAAGTTTTTTCCGCTGACTTACAAAATCTACTTTACTAGCTAATTGGTAAAAATACGATCTGTGGAGCAACAAAGTAACGCATGGACGTCGAAGTCTTAATTTCAATTTTCTCAAAAACTAGAATACATTTAGGCATCCAGTTTTTAGTGTTTGACTAGAAATTATAAGAAGAATCGAATATTAAAAACAAAAATACTATTTAACAACGTAAAATTTTGAACAAAATCACTTTGAACAGAATTTTTTAATATTTTTCTTTCAAAAATTTAAGTTTGAAAATTAATTTTTGAAAAACTGTGCACTAAAACAACTTATAATGATGTCAAAAAAAAATAAAAGCAAAAATTTGTGGATTTACAAAAAAGTTTATCATGCCGTTATAATAACCGTTACCGTTGTTTTTGAATATATTTTTTTCTGTATTAAGTCAATTCTTTTAAAAAAATGCCCCTCCCGTTATTTTTAATTTCAAAAACTAAGACATTTTAGCATGCGGTGGTCTGTTTTTGACTAAAAGCTAAAAGGAGCATTAAATTTTTAAAACAAAATTAGTACTTAATTACGAAAAATTTTGAAAAAAATCAGTTTGAAATTTTTTTTTCAAAGTTTTGAGTTTGAAAATTAATACATTTCAAAAAATATTCCATAAAACAGATTTATTTGAAAATAAGATAAAAGAAGAGATATCTGGCTTTACAAAAACGTATATCATGGCATTGTAAATGTAACGGTTGTTTTTTAATATTTTTTTTTTGTTTTAAGTCATTTTTTTAGAAAATTGCCCCTCCCGGGCAAACGGGGGGAAACAGACCCCCTTCCCACCAATACAATTTTTTCTTATCTGGACCCAACCTTCACGCTCTAGCTTTTTTTCACATCTTAGGTGAATCACCTTGTATTTTTTTTTAAGTTTAATTTTTGTGAAATTAAATTTCAAAGTCAAAACTTTTGAAAAAAATCGTGGATTTTTTTGTGTAAGTTTTTTTTTTTTTTTTTTAAATGTTGCGTAACTGAGCGCCACTGTTTTTTTTTGTGTTTAATATTCAATGCTCTTATTAATTCTTAGACAAATACTGAAAACCAGATTTTAAAATTTTGCTTAGTTTTTGAGTAGGTACCTACATTATTACCTAATTAAAAAAAAATTTATTCGTCTTATTTTGGTAATGTTTGAATTTAAATAAAAACTTTAATTAAAGCTTAACTATAAAAATGTATTGCAAAAAATTTATCATTCAAAATTCAAAATTTTACAGTTAGACTAGTTTAATCATGGTCATTGTAAATGCAGTGTCTATAAGTAAGTAGTCAATAAAGATTTAAAATATTGTCATAAAAATTATTTATTCATTCATTGACTATTTTCCTATTTAACCTATTTAATCAGTTTTTTTTGTTCACAAATATGTACCTAATTGTATAAATAAGACAATATAATTGGACGCAATTTATACACACTTATGATCATATAGCATTGTAGAGTGATGAATGGTGCTTATTGGAATGACAGTATAATAAATTATTGACCACTTGACTTGAACATTGCTGCCATTATTTCATCAAATAGCTCTCATTCTGTCATGTTAACAAACATCCCTTCTAATTTCTGTAAGCAATGTTTCTCTCTTCTATCAAAACAGATCTTCAGTACTACTTTTCCTCTTCTAACTATATAAAATATACTCGTAAGTTTCCCATCATCGAATGTGGAAAAAAAAAGAACAGACAAACAGACTACACTTCTTATCTAACCACGACTATAATGCTCAGCTAAATATATATATGTATATGAAAATGACTGACACAACAAATGATTGTTATTATTTTGTTTGTTTTCATTAATAGAAAAAAAAAAAAAAAAAAAACAAGCACATCAAGCGAGTTCGGCAAAACTTCAGAAAACCTTCTTTTAATTGGCACATATCTAGATACAGATACCTACACATAAAAAGTTATTGCCAGAGCCGCAAGAGATTATCCTCTTCCTTGTTATTGGCTTTGTTATGTCAACATTACTTCATCACCATCATGATTCTAAGATGCTTTACTTCACGTCATTTGACAAAGAATCTAATACCCATCTACCTCAAAGAAGATAGGTAGGTACTTAAATATCTTTTTGTCTCAAACGATTCTCTGTATCTCTGATATACCTACTGCCTCATAGACTTCGTTTAGATTTAATTGCGATAAAGCCCCAGCATCGATATAGATCTCTTTCCTCATTCTGATGGTGCTGAAGTGAGTGGTAATTGTTAATTTAGTTATCCTTTCTCGTCCTCGGTTGCTGTTGGCATCATCATCGTCGTCACAGAGACCCATCACCATACAGAAATCTTGAAGTGGCCATTTCATTAAACACCTCAATTAGGCTCGTAGTAGAATAAAAATCAAAATCTTTTATTCAAAAGCTGAATCAGTTCTGATGGTATTGTGTGTTTTTCTTTTTTTTTTTGGCTGTAACTGCAGGGAGCTTATCTAATCTCTTGACTAAGATGATTGAATTGAAGCGACTTAAATGATCCACGTGTTTATGTAGATTTTCTGTGATGGATGTTTTATTTGATTGCTCATCGAAGGTTAATCTCAGGCAGTGATATCTATGACAGTATTGCCATTTTATAATTCTTAATGTTATTTAGCAAAAATATAGAAAATTTTGGAGAAATGAAATTTAAATATAAACCTATAGGTTAAAGTTTAACGTCCACTCTCACTATTATAGTGGTATAGGTAACTCATATACGTAGGTACATGAATTACTAAAAAAAAAATTCCAATACATGATATAAGAATATTTCAAAATGTATGAACTCGATTCTCATACAATTTTATGTTTTATACTTTAACAGTCGTATTTATAAACGTTGTATAACTTTAGAATACTTAGACACTTATTAAGTAATCAATATGGCATCAATACGACTGTTAATGTTTTTTCATCCCTTCAAAAATTAACTCACCACCTGAGGGAAGTGTGACTGTGATTGCAAACTTGAAGCCAAGAACAGCAGAAGATGTGTCATATTGATATACTGATTGGGTCTATTGCACATCTGTTCTCAGACATATTGTAAGGCTACGAAGGCTTGCGATTTTTTGTCAATGCGATTAAAATTCGCGATCACAAAAAAGGTACAGGCACGCACTTAGGCTAGGAGCGCACTTGCGATTTCGATCGAGCGACTAGAAAGAAATAGAACATAAGCGTTTCAATATGAATGAACGCGAATGCGACCGAAAAATTAAAATGAAATAACCACAATAACATGCTTATGACCCATTCGATTTTAGTTTTTGCGGTAAAAAAAATCGAGTCTCAGATAGAAATAAACATGGAAGGTATGCACTTGTGATTTCAGTCGCGCGATTTTTTAGTCGAATGAAATGAGACACTGTATACATAAAATCTCGAAATTCGAAATTCATATAAAAAATTTCTTAAGAAGCGAATTTGAGTGATTTTAAAACTCCTGGATTTTAAAAGTGGCGAGATTTGAAAATTGAGTAATTTTAAAATTGAGTGATTTTAAAATTGAATGATTTTAAAAATGAGTGATTTTAATTTTAAAATTGAGTGATTTTAAAGTTGAGTGATTTTAAAATTGAATGATTTTAAAATTGAGTGATTTTAAAATTGAGTGATTTTAAAATTGAGTGATTTTAAAATTGAGTGATTTTAAATTGTCAGATTTTAATAGTGCGCAATGTCTTGCGAGATTTCGTTATATAAAATTTTAATTTTCAGTCAATCGTACCGCTCTCCCAGTTAGTCGAGTCAAAAAAACCACCAACATCGAAATATATAGAAATATGTTAAATGTTGATTTTGCGAAACAAAAACATTGGTAGCGAAATAAATAATTGCAAAACAAAAATTGCGAAAGAACTACGTTGGTAGGTACATAATTGCAAACTGAGTAAATCGCAAGACATGAACTTACGAATGAGTGCAAAATGAAAAACCAGTCATAACAATCACAATCTGTATGAACGATTCATTAATAATTTGCGAGTGCCTTTAATGCGATTTGATTTTTTGCCTAAGTTCATTTCACATTCTCTGAAAAAATCAGTCAAAACTCACAAGCGGCTCACAAATCACGATGAAAATCAAATGCATTAAGACGAAGAAAGAGTAAATCCGTGGAAAAGACGCCATAATAAAATTGCAACGAAGACCTCAACAACGCAAAACACCATAAATATTTGGAAATTTATTGGAATGATATTTTAATAAACTTTATTTTCGTTCAATTTTCTTCTTACTTGTAATAGTTTAGTTAAGTCCTTAAACTGTTACTTTAGAAATCTGAAATTTAAAAAACAATCGAATCCACCTATACTACCACGCCTACTGTTTGAGTGTAATATCAATTTTGTTACTCTTGTTGTAAATATTGAAAAAACTGGAATCAAACAGCATTTCGTGCTTAACAAAGTTGACTAATAGGCCAGTCGCCAGAGGCAAAAAAGATTTTCCATAATGCAAAAATAATATGATCAAATTTTATGATTGAAATTGGTAGGTGGGTTGTTTCTGAGTATACTAAAAAAAAATGGCGGGACTGTAGGTGTTGTGCGTCAGCCGCCATTTTAAAAACCGCGTTTTAGCCAATATCTCGAGAACAGCTTATAGTACACAAAATTTGTTAAAATCTTTTCTATAGCAAATTTAATTATCTTTCTTTTTTCATAGAACATTTTTTTATACGAGTTATACTTTCAGAGTTAGGGCACCTCAAAGTATGTAATTTTTAGTTTTTCTCTAATACCTCTTTAAGATATTAAAGAAAAACTAAAAAATGCATACTTTAAGGCGCTATATCTCTGAAAGTATAACTTCTATAAAAAAAATGTTGTATGAAAAAACGAAAGATAATTAAATTTCCTATCGAAAAGATCCTTACAAATTTTGTGCACTATAAGCCGTTCTCGAGATATTGACTAAAACGCGTTTTTCAAAAAGGCGGCTGACGCACAACACTTACAGTTCCGCCATTTTATGTTTATACTCAGAAACAACCCACCTACCAATTCCAATCATAAAATTTGATCATAATTTGTTTGCAAAAAAAAAAAACCTCTGCCGACTGGCCTATAACAATACAAAGTTTTACAGATAAATTGTAGAACTGTACCACATTTTGGATGAATCAACAGTTTTATACTAATTACAAAACAATTTTTGTATATCCAAAGGCATACCTACTTCGCAGAGGCGATCTCAAATAAAATAAGACCAAATATAAATAAATAAATACATAAATCTGCAAAAACTAATAATTTAATACTCTGGCAACGCTGTTTACGATGCTTGCACTGATAAACAGTTTTCCTTTGTATTCCTTGGCAATAAAAACCATTAAGAGCAGAGTATTTCATTTTATTATCTCTCAGTTTTTGTTCAAATTCTTTTGTATGATATGTGATCAATTTCACCCACTAACGGTTTTGTGGTATTTTCCTATGCCTAAGCAAAGGAAAGATACCGAAATCATACCCCCATCAAAATTATGAATTTTCACAACATAAAACGTGAAAAAATAAAAGAAAAAAAAAAACAGAAAACACAGAGAATGATACACATTTACAATGCCAGATTACAGCTATAAATATTAAATAGAGCCATTGCGTGGTTGTTCTTTCAAATAAACCAACATTATTTTTGATACTTTCTCCAGAAAAAAAAAAGAAGAAAAACCAAAAATGATGAATATTCTTCTTTCTTTTCAGTTTTCAAAAGGTATTTCTTTTGTGGCTTGTGTATTATATTTATGAATCTAAATATCGAAAAGTTAATTCAATTTGGTTTGGGCTTTTAACTCAAAAAACTGAAAAAAAAAATGGAGCATTTATAAAATGAAATACCTACACAAAGCAAAAAAAAACACCACATAAGTGTTTATGGAGAACGCAAAAGAGGCTTAAATCTTAATGTGCCTATATTTCCATCTGGATGCATTAAGACTTCAAATGGTAAATGGTTTATTTTTCGAAAGCGAGGTGTTTTAAACCTTTGTTTATTATTATTTTTTTTTTCATGCAAATGGATTTGATAAATAGGCAGACTACTGTCAATTTGAAAATGATTTATGAGAATTTTATTTGAATATCAAAACTTTATTTATAGAAGAGATATTGTTTGGTTTTTTCTTATGTATATTGTATATGGGTTTAAAAATACAAGTCAAAGAAATTGACTTTTGCGGAGTACCTTAAATATGTAGGTCTTTGATTTATTGATGAGATGGGCTTGTAACGATCTTTGTTCTTCAAATAAGAATAAAATACCAATAAGTGTGGTCCATCCAGACTTGCTTAATCTTGCAATTTTAAAGAAATAAAAATAAACGTAAATTTAAAATAGGTACTTTAAAAATTGTTTTTATTTCTTATTGATATTTAAAACTATTATACTATAATCACAATATTATTTATTGAAATTTATAGTGAAACGTTTCGGATTATGAATCCATAATTGGGCTTATTTTAACGGACTGCAGTGTTTAAAGCCACTTCCACTTTTACCTACCTATACACACATGTGTGTACATATTTTTTTTCTCTTTTTGTAGCTATTTTGTTATTTACCGTTAAATACTAAGAGTCAATTAAAATAACCTCGAATTTTGTACATTGAGAGTAAAAACGAGTTTTTGGGGTTTAAAGCCCGAATAGCAAAAAAATTTTTTAAAAAATTGAAACAGATTAGTTGGTTAAAATTTTCGCTTTCCTACGATAACTACTTTCATATTGAAAATCGGACAGTTATTATTGACTTTAGAGTCGCATTAAATGGGCAGTTTTTAGCGTTTTGTACACGCGATTCTCTTTTGAAGCTCGTCCATGGACAATAAACAATTAATACATTTTTTTTTTTTCAAATGTTCTCTCTCTCGCTCGATCTTAATACGTTTTTCTCTTTTATTAAATTAACTTATTTGTGGTTAAATAATTTAATAAATTGTACCACAAAATTCGTATTATTTTTGGCACTAAATCATATAAAGCATTTCGGGGTGAACCGAAAGAACCCAAGTTTATAATATCCACCCAGCGAGACATCCTATGATAACAAAGATGTCCCTGAAGTTAGCAGAACAAAGTCAGCAGAACAAAGGTTTTCTGATTGCATAATTAGATGCTAATTAAGTGCTAATTAAATGCCAAAGAAAAGAATTTTATGCTCTCACGGTTTTCAAAAAAACTTATGCTCTGCTTACTTCACAAGAAGTTAGCAGAACAGTTGCCCAAAAGTATATAAAATTTAAAATAAGGAATATAAAATTGGTCTCCGAAATCAATGCTAATTAAATGCTCTAAAAAAAAAATTAAAAAAAATTTAAAAAAATTGTTTAATTTGCCAAAAGCTGCTTTTTCATTTAATTGCTTGTTGAATAAGAACTAATTCTGCATTATCTCAACAAAATTTTAAAATCCTGATTTCACAAAACCAAAATTTAAAAAAAATCAATTTTCGTGTTCTTATAAATTCATCGACCATTTTTAGCCACTTTCTTGAACTTTTTTTGCCAAAATTTCTTTCTAGAATTAAGTGCTAATTGAATACGAATTAAATGCTGCATTGTCTTCACTAAATTTTGAACTCCTGATACGGAAATTTGATTTTTAAAATTTTCGTTTTATAAAATCAGGATTTCAAAATTTTGTTAAGTTAATGCAGCATTTTATTCGTATTCAATTACTTTTGAAAAGTGAGCACAGCTTTTGCGCTTTGATTAGTTGCTCTTATGAAAAACCGTGCACTTAACCAAGACCATGTTGAGACCATACAAAAATTACCAATCCTGAATAGGTTTTTTTTTTTAAATATTTTCCAAGGGAAAACACAAAATAAAACAAACGATGGAAATAAATTTGAATTAATCTGAAAATGGAAAGGAAAACAATCCATAAAGTACCTTACCACAATTTGGGGTGACAAATAATAAAATAAGAAATAGAAAATAAGTCCAATCAAGCAAAACGCCCCCAAATTAAATTAAAACAATTCTGCCAAAATGTGTCCAATAAATCACCATAAACCATAAATTTTTTTTTTTTTTTTTTACTTCGACTTCTCGGTAGCTAATTCCCGAATTTTTCTAATTTTAAGACCCTTATCTTGTTTAGAGCCGTGTCATTAAATGAAAACAATACAACGACCCCTCATGTACGTTAGGTACATATCTTTTGCAACAAAAACAAATGAAAATGACATTACGTCGACAAAGACGATTGCACCCTCATGATGATGATGATGTGTTTTGAGTCAATTTTGTATATATTTTGCTTGTGTTCGAGGGCATTTCCGCGGAAATTTTATGACTTCCTTTTTAAATAAACATCCTTCAATATAGAAAATCTCCTCCTCCCCTTACCACTAGTTTATTATACACTACGAATCAATTGATTAGACACACTTAAACATTTGTCTTTAATTTTAATTTATTACGGTACTTCATTAAGCATGTTCAGTATTTAAACTAAAATTTATATAAAAACATGTCAAATCAAATAGACAGCCTGGGTTAAAAGTACTAAGCACCTTTGATTTTTTTCAATACAGAAACATTCGAGACAAATCATAAAAAAAAACTCAAAATTCGATTTTTTGGCAAAGTCTTCCTAATTCATTTAAAATTCGTGTCTAACCAAGACATTCACACTGTAAATGGTTATATGTCACAAATTGTATGCAAAAGAAAAAACCAGCAACAACAACAAAATAATAAAAACAAAGAAAAGTCATATAATATGAATCTTGGCGATGTCATTTTTTTTTGTTGCTGCTTCGACTGTTGTTGTTGCTCTAGCTATATACTTTTATCTTGGGCTCGATGGATGGATCCATTTATAATTTGACAATAAAAATGTCAATCCGGTCTTTTTGTTGTGTCAACAGTAAATTGACAAATTTATGAGCACTTTGATGCCTTTTCTTGGGTGAATAATTTGAATTTACGATTGATGTGAGTTCATGCGGGTTCCATATATGAATGAAAATGAATGTATGTAATGGAATCTCGCAGGGAGTGTGGCCCTTTGTGTAGCCCCGTATACGTAAATGCCATACCATACCGCACACGGGGCTTCCATTAGGCGCTGAAGAGTCCATGATAAGGAGCATTATATTTGTGTTTATATTTAAATACGACAAAACCAAATTGAACAAAGCCATTAAGATTAAACTTAAGTAAATGAGAAGATTAAGGTTGGGGAGAGGTGTTCGGTGGCAGAATAATATTGTGTGTGGAAAGAGACCCCAACAGGGGGCAGGGGAGAAGAAAATTTGTTTAGGAATTTTTTTTTCTTTATTAATTTTTATTACTTCAGCTAATTTGCGTATATAAAACTCAACCTTCTCCACTCGAGAATCTCAGGACTCCGACTCTCATCGTACTTTTATATAAAATCTACAATGATGGTTGTTGCGAAAATTAAATTATTTATCGTTTGGGTTTTGTATTTACGCTGCTGCCTAACTGGATAGCTGGCTGGCTGGCTGGCTGGTGGTGTTTTGTTCGTATTTTAAATGCGAACAAATTGCTCAAGCAAATTAAGTGGATTAAAGCAGCAATTGCGGATCAAGTTTTTTATTTGTACAAAATAACATTTTAGCATCAGCATCACAGCAGGGGTGTAAGGAGGTAAGGAGATTATTTGAAAGATCTGATTCAGTGACTTGCTGCCGCAAAGCATTATGCCAGATGAGCATTCATGAGAAAAAAAAAAAATAATAATATATAAAAACACAAACAATTTGTGTTTCTATAGATTAATCTTGTGATTTTATGCGAAAATTGGCGGATTAAGATTAACGTAGATTTAAACTTTCGGAATTTATTTTATTTTATTTCCCCAGATGTCAAAATAGATGGTTGAGAATATAATTGCTTGTGTTTTAATAAATGTGCGATTGTATAATCTCATAAAGGTACTGAAGGTCATAATAATTCCATTTGGAAAATTTTAGCGCAGATTTCTTTGGAATATTAAGGGGTCAGGAGACACCTGTCTTTTTGAGTCTTTGCCTTTATCAAGTTTGAGAGAAAATTGGAATTTGCTTGAAAACTCTTTTATGAAAGCTTTACACAACTGATTTTGTATTTATAAATAAAAAAATAAATAAATTTGATGGCACAATATCTCATGAAGAACTAGAGCCTAGTGACTTACAACTCAGAACCAATCCTGTAAATCGAGGGGACCTACAGTTTATTGCCGAATCCGAACGGCTAAGGTAAGCAGCACTTTTTTATGACAAGAGATATTCTTGAAGGATTTGTCACTTCCTCGCAAGAGGTAGTAGCTCCGAAAAAAAATTAAGGTGGAAGCGGCTGGTATTGAACCCCAGACTCGAAAGAGATTGCAATCTTTTAAAAACCTTTAAAAATGATATGTGCTCAATACCTGCAACCGGTACAAGTATCAAAATATCGCTGGTTCTCAGATTTTTTTTTTAAACGAAGTAGCAGTAGGCAAGTACCTACCTACAAATAACATCTGATTTTGAGCTTATTTATTTATAGCAGATACAAATTATGGTTTCGACATTCGTTATTACAATTAATACTTTTTCACATTTTTTTTTCTTTTTTGAATGCGAGAGCGAAACGATATTTTTTTTTATCCAGGGATGTGAGGCCAGATCAATTTTAACAAAAATTTTAATTTTAACTACAATTTCCTTTTTTTGTACATCGATGAAAGTGTAAATATTAAAGAAGTAAAGGTATGATTTTAAAAGAGTTTAGATATTTATGCAATTGCCGATTAGTTTAAATATAAGTGTGTATAAAATTCATGTGCCGCACATCCGTGGATAAATTTTGCCAGTTAACTCGGATATAACTTTAATCTCCCACTGAAAAAAACTGGATATTGGGTCTCTTTCATGCAGAGGCCTTAGTGCTTCATGAGTTTTCATGCCGTAAAATTTATTTATTTTTAAAGTTATTATAGTTTCGAGGGTTTCATTGATTTTGAAAATTATGAAGTAGGAACCTAATATTATTAAATATTCTTTTAAAAATCTTTCATTATACAAGTATCTCTCTCTTTTAGAACAGAATTGGTTTTCTGTTTCTTCATAGTATTCTTTCTATTTTAAACTATATACCTAATTCCAGGAAACAAATGTTTGGCTTTTCTTCTATGTACACTTGCTCAATATGTAATGGTATAAGCATAACATTCTCGATTGCCTAAAAAAAAAGTCCTGTCATAACACCAGACAAATGCATTTTGATTCTTATATTAATAAACCACATAGCTCCTAATGTGGAGATATAAATCATGACTTTTATATAAAATCGAGATGCATCTAATACTAAAGCATCCAACATAAGTAAGTAATAGATATCTGGAACACAAAACACAATGTCATGTACAAAAATATATAAATGTATATACAAATCTACCCACAAATATCATGGTAATGCGGTTGCATCGAGACAACATCATCTTAAAACCACAAGGTGATCATCATCACCAAAGAACCATTCGGTGAGCATCTAACCAACCATCAAAACCGAAAATTCTGAAAAACCTCAATTCTACTATATAATATTTACCTACTTATGTCATTCGCATCAAGAACGACAATTTGTATTTAGATGTACATCAGCGTTATAGTCTGGCAATTACGAGTTTATTTGACAAAGATTTGTTGGTATAAGGGCAGTTATGTTATTTTCAAACTTTTTTTTCTTTTTTGATAACTTAAGGTCATAAGTTCTTTAAAAAAAAAAACTTTTATAGGGATTTGAATTTTAAACCTAGTGAGCATAAATATTTTAAGCATATTTCTTTTCTTGTAGATTTTTGAACTGAAGCCTGGAGAAAGTTTACAAGCGATATTATTTCAAAGGCATACATGAATGCAAATTCGATAGATTACTTTATCTGGATGAAAATATTATCATGCAATTACCTATATTTTGATGCCAGATAGAAATATAAAACACAATAAATTCATTCATTTAATTCAATTTCACAGAAAAAAACATTTCTGAAATTCTTCAGATAGTAAAATACAAACCTTGAGTCCTCAAATGAGCAAATTCGTCAAAAAAAAAAAAAAAAACATAAACTAAAAAATATTGTAAGGTGCGTTTTATTGGCAATTTTAAAGCTAGCGTAGTAAAATTTCCCTTGGTGAACAATAACAAAACCAAAAGTGCCAATAAATAAGCCAGTAAATTAGTGAATATAAAATTGGAAAAGAGTGTTGACTTAAACCTTAAATGTCGGTAACGTAGATTTTTTTTCACTCATAAAAGGGTTTGAACACAGCCACAGAATAAAAAGTGCACATAATAGTTAATATAGCGTTTTATTGAACATGTATTGCTGGGCTAGCTATGAATTACCAATAAAACGCACCTATAAATGAGATAATATGATTGTTTTTATCTTAATGTGCTCGAAAAATATATCTACATAAATGTCTAAGTCATTTGAAAATTTTAGCTTTTCTCAACAGAAGAATGTCTTATCCAATTATTAAAAGTAAAAATCGATTAATGCCTGTTTGAACTTAATTTCAAAAACTCAACACTACCTCCCAGACTATATGCAGAAACACAAAGATGCATAATTCCCCCAAACTAACTCATGCTCTCTAGGAAATAGCAGCAACCATAACTTGATTATCCTGGAACTGCGATTTACAGCAGCGATTTGCATTCTCACATTGGATCAGTTAAACCAAAACTACAGTGACAAACATTATGACTTATAGACTCTGACGCACACGCTTTGGAGGGCAGGTGTATAGTAGCTGTAGAGTTGTGTATTGTCATGCTGAAGTATCTGAGCGATAATTGAACGGAAATATGGTGAACTAGTGCAATTCCGTCCGTCCTATTCTTTCGGTCTCTTGCACTTCTATGACTCCAAGTGGCGATGGCAACGATGCCGTGTCGACGAAGTCTGTGGGAAAAATTCACCTTTATCGCACTTTCCGTGTAGGTATATACATACACCTACCAACAAACTGCATAGAGAGGGGGTACCTATAACTTCAACCGTCACCCCAACTCAACACACAGTGAAGCCGTGAAAAGATGGAATGCAAATGCATTCACATTGTATTGAAGTATAGAATAGGGAAAAAAAAGAAGTTATTCCACAACAAGATTGATGACATTGACAATAAAATATGTAGATGTAGGGAGGAGGAGAATATGCAGTTGGTTGATATATTATTAGACTCATAGACGATGTGTGGGTTTACTGTTATTAGTCATCATAATCATCATCATACATGGGAATTAGTGTAGTGACGATTGTGACAGAAATTCATAACAAAGGAAATAAGAAAAGTTACACGATTGACAAGATTTCCTTGCTAATTGGGTAAATGAACTCGATTTGAATTTCAAGACGGAAATTTTGCTATTCCATAATAATGCAATGTTTGTTACACAATTCAGTTCTTTGAAATTGATATTTATGTGTAATAGAAGATATAATATACAATTAATTGGAATAATAATAACGGTGTTGCATTGCCATTTGGAAATTATAATGATTTACACAGTGTTGGTTCACACGTATACCTACTTTGGTGTTTGGTTGCATTTTGTTTTATTGAAATTTCTTTGGGAACTCATTTTTGTTGGATATTTTACTATCAATTTTGCACGATCCATGGTTTATGAAGATGAAGAATTTTATAAATTGATCCACACAATCTGCCAATCTATATAGATTATACACTCTAAGGCTAGGCACGCACTTGCGATTTAAAATCGTTGCGATTAAAAAATCGCGATCGCAACAATTTTTTGCTGGATTTGTAGTCGCGTGATTTTTAATCGCTATCGAATGCAACATACATCTTTTAATGACTGTGCACGCACTTGCGATTTAAAGTCGTTGCGACTGAAAAGTCGCTCTAAAAATTGAACCTGTTTCATTTTTTTTAAGCATTAAAAGCCATGTGTTTCATTTCTTGCGACTGAAAAATCGCGCGACTGACAATCGCAAGTGCGTGCATGTTTATTTCTTTCCGCGACTACGATTTTTAAATCGCAGAAATTTCAATCGCAAGTGCATGCGATCACAAACATGTAATTGCATTTGTTTCATTTTATTTTGCGACAATCGCGTCGCTCGAAAAATGGAACAAATTTCAGTCGCAGTTTCTCGGTCGCAAGTGCGGTCACTTAGGCCAGGCGCGCACATGCAACTAAACAGTTTGGTTTTGATTTTGAGCACAATAGGCTTATATGGGAGTGCGCGCAGGTTTATGTGCGCGGACTCCCATATAATCTTATAGTACCTACTCAAAATCGAAACCAAACTGTTTAGTTGCATGTGCGCGCCTGGCCTTACATTGAAACTTATTTGATCTATTTCTGGCGACTAAATAGTCGCGCGATCGAAATCGCAAGTGCGTGCTTAGCCTAAGGCGTTTTATCAACTCGCTTTTAAAATTATCTTGTTTAAATTAAAAATGTTTGGGTTTCCTCCTATAGATTCATCACTTTGACTTCAAAAACAAATCTAGCCAAGTTAAATATTTATTTGCAAATCTGGAGTTCCTCAGGGAAGTCATCCAGGACCCCTTCTTTTTATTTTTCCTATGCAGGATTTACCTCTCTATACGTTATACATATATAGTAAAATTCAGATTTTTGCGAATGCTATGAAAGCTTTAAATCAATCATTTACTTCTGCAAGATGATATAATCAGTTTTGTTATTTGATGTAGACAAAACGGGTTGAAAGTAAATTCTATTAAAATGTCTTAATTCTTAAAAAAAAAATTAATTTATGCAGAAATAAAATGCACGACTGGATCACACCAACTTGCTTTTGTAGTAAAAGCCTCTTCGAATTTGAAAGATTAAGTGAATCATATTCACTTTTGTCCAACTTGCAGCAAAAATCAAGTTGAAAATTGTTTTTTTTTTTTTTTCACTACTCAAATTCTGAACTAAAGAGTTGAAATTTAAAAGATGGCAAACTTTAGATTTTCAAAATAATCCCTGGGATAATTGTGACAGATATTTCAGATTTAATTGTAGATTTGAGTTTATTTTGTTTAATTAATTTAAATATAAGTTTCAGGATTATATTTTTTGGCAATTACAAATAAAATAGAATAAATAACGAAGACTTTCAATATCGCAACAACACTGGACTTAAAAATTTCGGAAAATAAAAGAAAATTTGAAAAATCACATGTTTTATTTTTCTGTTCTTTCAGGCATCCAAAACTCTTCGTATTCTTCATCTTCGCTTCCCGAAGCAATGATGACTAACTTTCCCATACATTTTTCCCTCGAAACCGATGAAAAATCACAAGTTTGCCAGCCCAACTTTTCCTTTTTTTTTAGGAGTTGAAAAAATCGAAAGTTGAAACACGTTTTTTGAATAGATAAATACTTAAAATGTTTGAATCTAAAAATAAAAGAATTTCAAATTTTGATCAAAATCGGTTGAGGCGTTTACGAGAAAGAAGAAAATCAAAAAAAAAAAACGGTGCTATGGCAGGTGCCGTACAAGTAAAAATTATAAGATTATCTCACATTCAACATCTTTATTTACATTTTAAAATCGAGAGTCCTTGAAACACCCTACACATAGAACGGGACTACCTACTTTAAAATACATCGATAAGTCTTATTATTTTATTAGCGAAGGACATTTTAAGAAACACACGTGAAAAGGATATTATTACCAAAGATTGAAAGCTTATATATTCTTAACGGACAGATTTTAAAATTTTTATACTATATAGCATTTTAAACTAGGTAGGCATAACAGATTTTATTTCTCTTTCGGCGAAACTTACTTAAAATCATAAATATTCTCATTTTGAGAAAAGATTTACCACCATAAATTACACCCATCTTCATGGCACCATTAAAACAGAAAAAAAAAATCAAAACAAGAATGTAAATTTTCGCACTCTCAAAAAATTGAGATAACCCGCTTAAGTGCATCATAAAACTACAACAAGCGTGATACTAATGAAATTAATTCATGCCAAGGAGCTCACACTCAGTGCGGTTGGTAGTGTGAACAAAAAAAAGTAAAAAATAAGTTTACCAAAAAGTAACCCCGTTGTGAAACAAATTTGCAACCATATTTCCCTTCCCTTTGAAAACCTTCCACTTCCAGTTATAGGTACCATCTCTCGCACTTATAAAACGTTCAAGAAAGTTTTTGTTGGTTTTAATCGAATTTTCGAAACAAAAAATAACTTTTTACAGCCAATAAACGCCAATCAGCGGGATATAATCACTCTGGCTTATGGAGCAACTTGGGTGTCCAAAACAAAACAAAAAAAAACCTTCCATTTAATATTTAACAGCCTACATTAAATTCACTAAAAGTTATTACATAATAACTTTTTATTGAATTACTTTGTTATAAACAAAAGAAGACGATAGCGCAGGAATGAGATATTTGAGTGATGAAAGTCAGAGGGGGGGCTGGCTGTCCATTTAGCCAGCCCACTAATCCATACAGGCTCCCTCTTTACCTATAGTGAAAGATTTTATTACAACTTTTAGCACGATACTGAGTACTCAATCAACTTTACATTAAGCTGATTACAATTTAGTATATATATGGCTGAAAAGAATGACTAATTCTTTCGCAACGAATAAATAAAAATTAACTTAATTTAATGCCCCCAAGTATTAAGTGTAGGTAGGTATATTAAGTGTTCAAACACGTACAATAATAGCTGAACAGCTTTATAAGCGCCTCTAGTTTAGCTTGAGTTGAATTGAGCGTTAACATCCAAGGAGAGTGTAGAGGCAACTGTCCATCTATACTTACAAACAAACAAAATAATAATGTTCCTAAACTGAGGTGGATAAATTCCAATCGAACAGGAAACAATTTAATTATACGAGTTCTAGTGCCAAATGACAGCAGGTGAAACTGCGGGCTATACCTACTCCGCAAAAAAAAGCAAAAACAAGCAAAACAGTAAAAAAGACTTATTATCTTTTTGGAAAGGTTTACGTGATACACTATTTTAGCTTAAAAATAAAAGTACATACCTTCATACTTTATGTAGGTAATTAAGTTTAGATTTTTTTCACAAATAATCTCTGATATATTTCGACATCATGAAATATGAAAACTTTACTTTTATATAAGGACAAAAAAAATGTTTAGTTTGTCCGCGGTTATCTCAGAATGTATTCAACCGATATATTTGAACCAAATTTTATAGTTTTCCTTATTCTTTTAAAAATGCGAAAGGATATTTTTTGTTTTTGTTATATGTATATATGTTTGTTGAATTATAGATTATTAACTTTAAAAAAATGTTCGTACACTTTTTTGTCGAGTTTGACCAACGTATTCAATTATGCTTTTAAACCTGCTTGATATTTTAGAAAAAATGAGATTTTTTGTATAAAGCCAATAGTTTTATGCAAATTTTAAACCGTAATTCATTTCTTAACTGTACCTACAAGTTGAAAAATATTTTGGTCAGAGTTAATGGAATTAATACATTTACGGCCAATTTCTTCACAAAGTTCTAAAATGTATTTAAAACTCGATCCAGTAACTCTCGGTTTATCTTTGGAACTTAGTTTTAAAAACATTTAGAACTTGATCATTTCTTCACTTCTAATCATTTCCTTAGAACTCGGTCTAAGATCACTTTTGAGTTTTAAGTACTTTAGATCTCGGTTTAAAGAAACCAAGTTCTAGAGTATATTTTAATACTTTTGTAGCACCCAGTATCATTTTCTGACACAAATTTCTGACAATCTATCAACAAATATTTAAATATTTGTCAGTTTCATTTTGCTGGATACTTTTTTTGTGAAGATATTTCTTTTATTTTGTTTATTAATTAAAAACACATTCTCATTTTTGTTGTACCAGTTTTGTTTGTATTGTTGATGATGTTTTTATTTCGTTTTTAAATCTATGTTGTTTGATTTTGCGCGTATTGATTTTTGAATACTTGGTGTTGCAAGTAGCAAATGTTTTTATTAGTCCGATAGCTCGCAACAGACTTTTGACGTGAAATGAACCCAAAAAGATAAGTGTGCATGTGCATCAAAGTGCATCAAAAATAATAAAAAAAAGAAGATGGTAACGGCTCCAATGTCCCGAATCATTGATTGGATGTGGTTCTGACAAATTGTTTAGAAAAATGGCACTTACTTAAGATGAGCTTTGAGCATGCAATACTACATGTCTTTTGGTTTTCTTTCATGAAACAAAAATCTGGTGCGAGTTCAAAAATCAAAACTAACAAAATGCAGAATATAAAAAAATTTTATACCACGAGAATTAAAAACAACACCAGCATATGCAACTAAATTGGATACAACAAAATTGACCATTTACTTAAAATTAATAAAAAGGATAACTTTAAAACAATATATCTACACATAAATGCAATATAAGGCCATTCCAAAAACGCCACAAAGATCGTGTTTTGTGGCTTCTGTCTGGGGTTAAGCTTACTCAAAATGTCTCTCAGATTCAAATTTGCACTCTTCAGTGTCAAAATGCGAACAATTGTCATTAATTACTTTATTTTGAGGAAAACAGTGCTTATGCACTTTTTGTCTTAACCAACAACGGCAAAATTAGTGCATTTCTGTTTCCTTCCTCACCAGGAAAATATAGTGGTTAAAATCTTGTAATATGTACATAGGTACACAAATTTGTGTTTTGTGCAGCAAGCTATCTGGTTATATGGATTTTTCAGCGCACGCGAAAAGGCTTGCACCTAAAACTAAATTTATCCCAAATTGATTTGAATTACCTTCTTTTTTAAAGTCGAATCAAAATTTATAACCAAATAAGTTTTTTTGAAGAAATAAAAATCTTGTTAAACCGAGTTCTAAGTCTCTAGACCCCCGAATTCGAGGGTCCAAGTTTATCGAAGTTCTATCTTAAACTGAGATCCAAATCGAAGTTCTAACGCGTTCGAACTCGGTGAAGAAATGAGTTAGAACTCAATTCTAATTTTCTAGTTCTAATTTTTTGATAAACCGAGTTTTAGGGGTTAGAACTTTGTCAAGAAATCGGCCGTTACAGTGCCTATTATTTACCAATACACATGTTTTACAATACTTTTTTTCAGATGCCGTTCTTTAGTTCAAATGCGTGTCTTTGGAGAAAAATTGCAACAAAATTACGAAAGCATAATTTTAAAAGAGAAATGTTCGAAGTAGCAACACATTCAACAAGTAAATTATTGGATCTTCTTAATAATAAAACAAAAAGCTAAAGCTTAAACTTTTATTTTTAAGTAAAAGCTAGGTTTTGTGTGAACAAAAATTAGCTTAAGCTAGTTAGTAAGAGACGTCATTCACTAATAGCTATTTTAAAATATCTAACACGTTAGATTTCTTACTCTTTAGATTGTTTTTCCAACTTAACCTTTAATTCGTGTGATTAGAATATTATAGTAAATGCTAAACAAAATTTCAAGATTCTTTTACCCCTATCTGGAAAGCTTAAAGTAGTTCATGACTCACGGTCACGGGCATCAATTATTTATTAAAAATTGAACCAAAAATGTTAACACAAACATCTGAATTTACCTTTTAAGGAATGAAGTACAAGTGGTCCAAATTTAAAACAACGAGTAAAATGTTGATCAAAATCGGTTACGCCGTGAAAGTTGCAATAAGAGTTTTTTTTTATAATTTTTTTTTCTCGCCAAAATGCAGATCATACCTGCAGTAGTACACAAAAAACTTTTATTTAAAAAACGGGTTTATTTACCGTTATTTTTGGAGGCGAAAAAAAAGTTGATTTTAAAACTTAAGATTTTGTAAGTGATTCCCTAGAGATCACTTACAATATCTTAAGTTTCAAATTTGAAGAAAATATCTTTAGTGGTTTAGGCTGTAGGTCGAGGTACAGACAGACATACCTACAGACGGAATTGCGGGATCCACTTTTTTCGTGTTCACTAGTGTAGTTGAAGATTTTTTGAATTATATTTCAGTTCTTCCAAAGACAATAAAAAACTTCTATAGAGACTGAGAGTTGAAATAAAGCAGCCAGAGGTTAATGTTAAACTAAATGTAAACAGCCAGGTTTTCAGAATTTTAGCAGGTATCCCATCGGGCGTTCTGACAATTTGAAAGGTCGATCGTCGGAGGGTGATATACGGTAAATCCGCCAAAGTTTATTTCTTAAAGAACGTAACTCACTCTTGTAACTTCGAAGAAAAAGTGCAATTCTTCAAGATCTGGGACTGATTAAATATAAGACAGCTAAGGGCATTCGAAAAGAAATGGGATACCTATAAAGAAATGTTAATATCATCGGTATCAGCGATATAGTTGAAATCGAGACATCTTATCAGGTTGTTTCTTGAGTTGTATAGGAAGTAAGCTGCATGAAAATTTGTGATAAAAGCCGTTTGAAAAAAATACCCTTGGTAGATCGCCCTTGTTTGGCACCTAAAGAACATGGATTACATGCGACTGTCTTGTAAGTTTGTCGGAATAATAGGCCAGTCGCCAGAGGAAAAAAAGATACTGATCAAATTTTATAATTGGAAATGATAGGTATGGGTCATGTCATTTCGTCAGCCGCCACTTTCAAAATCGCGTTTTAGCTAATACCTTGAAAACGGCTCACAGCACACAAAATTTACAAGCACAAATTTAGTTATCTTTCTTCTCTTTATAAAAGGTTTTATTCGTAGGAATTATATTTTCTGAGTTAAGGCGCCTTAAAGAATGCTTTGTTCTAGATTTTTGTTCATAATATCAACTATTAAGGGGATATTGGGGAAAAACTAAAAAAAATACATAATTTAGGTGACTTAACTCTCAATATATAAATCCTATAAAAAAAATTTTCTCTGAGGAAAAGAAAGATAAATAAATTTCCCATAGAAAACGTATTTACAAATTTTATGTACCATAAGCCGGTTCTCTAGACTAGATGTTGGTAGCATGGCGTTTTTCAAAATGGCGGCTAACGCACAACACCTTCATTCGCGCAATTTTATTTTTATACTCAAAAATAACACACCTACTAATTCCAATCATAAAATCTGATCAGTATGTAAATTTTTGCAAAAAAAAAACCCTACCGACTGGCCTATAAAACTGATAAAAGATTTGAAAGGACTGCTTCTAAAATGTAGGTATGCATGTTGTTTATGGTTAATTTGCTAAGGGAGGGCCTTTTTAAGCCCTTTCGAATGAGATATGAATCACGTCAGTGGCACTTGTATATACGAAGCAATGGCACTCGAAAGAATTTAAGTACTGGAAATGGATCTTTACCCAAAACGAGAAACAATGAAGCTTAAGTTAAAACACAATTTGGCAATAATGTTTGCGCAATCCTCTGTCGATCGATATTATTGCCGCGTTTTAGTTTCACTTGGTCTAGATCAAGATCATCCCTTGAAAATAAAACGATACGGATCATAGCGACAGTTGTGTTATTTGCACATCTCTTTTTTACTTAGTGGTAATTATTTTCAATTATTTCTTGTCTTTTTCCTTTACAATATACAATCGAAACTAACCTGCCATAAAAGCCCAATAAAACAGGGCTATGTCTGTAGTCACTGAGTTGTACGAGAGCGGTAAATGTTTTCGGGACGGAAATCTTTTCGTGCATTACCTCCCAAACTTTCGATAAAGACATGTAATCCATGTCAAAAGTAAAGAAGATATGTTCAGTAGGTGATACCACATAGTTGTCAACATCAGGACAAAACAATGAAATCGAGTTGGTGATTTAAAGTATTTTAGACACCGCTAATTTAAAGGGAAATATTAATAAAATTGCAAAATTCTCTGAAAAAGTAAAAAGATAACTTGACACTATTGCAGAACTTTTACATTATTTATGAATTCGACTAAGGGTATATGTAAGTAAATATTGACATGCTTTTTCAGTTATATTCAGAATTGCGATAGTAATAGATGTGCAATGGGCACTGCCTTATACAAATTTTCTTAATTTGAATATTTCGATTATTTGGTTCTGGAAACAACTTAACCACAACTTACCCTATTCTCTTTAATTGAACAAATAACAACCTATAATAAAAACGAATAAAATTCGATTGCGTGTTACTTAAGCCGAAACGAAAAAATCTATATAGTCCGGTTTGATTAAGTAAAACCAAAAAGTATAGAAAACAAAAAAAATAAAACCTTTCAATATACAAGTGGGCTTATAAAAGTATTGTAGTAGTAACATTAACCAAACCGACTGAACTGATCTCACAACTAACACGATTAATTCCTTTCAGCCACGGTTATCGTGACCCTTTAACGCCAACTGTGCCAGCGCCGACAGTTGCAAAGACCGAAGACGACGAACTTCGTCGTCGTCGTTTTTAAGTGAATGGCACCGAAAAACGCAATTGGACGCACGCAATTTATTATTGTGACTTGTGTGTAACTTAGTCTCTTTTCGTCCATTCACTTTGCTTTCGAAGAAACACAAAACTAAATAAAATATTTAAAAAAAAGATATATTTAAGCACCTTATCTTATGGTCTAAAAGGTAAAGTTGAGAATTGGCTGTCGACTTATCACAGCCTATTTTTTAATTGAAGCCGAATTCCCATACTATTTTGTTTAAAGATTAGCTCTACAAGTGTAATTTTTTTAAAACTGAATTCTATAACTTTGGATTAAGGGTTTTTTAACCCGGCATTCAAAAAACAATTATATATTGCTTATAATGCCGAATATTTTTTTTCAATTAAGTAATCCGGAGTGAACTCCATCTTAAATCCATATTTAATTTGACTGAAAAACATATTCCAGGAGCTATATTGAAATTCAAGCGATTTAGCTTAGAAAATGGGGCATTACTTCGAGGGTTAGCCAAAACCTTATAATGCCGAATATTTTTTTTCAATTAAGTAATCCGGAGTGAACTCCATCTTAAATCCATATTTAATTTGACTGAAAAACATATTCCAGGAGCTATATTGAAATTCAAGCGATTTAGCTTAGAAAATGGGGCATTACTTCGAGGGTTAGCCAAAACCTTTGGTTTAAATTATAAACCATTGAAATGTTACAAAATTTTGGCCGAACCTTGCATTTTGTTCAGGACAAAATTTTTTTTGATGGATCTGTAGGAGGGATTCAGTGTGAATGTAAAAACGATGTATCATCTTCTTTTATTATTTTATATTCTTTTTAAGAAAAATTTCTTAGAACGGTCATATTTTTTTGGTTATAACTTTTTTGTTTTCAATTTTAGGATAAAAAGTGTGTTAACATAAATTGTAGAGAATTTAATTCTCTACACAAATGTAGTAACATTTTGTTTGTGCAATGTATGGTTCTAAAGATATAGCGAAGACCTTTTTACGCCCCCTTTTCCAAATGGCGGCCAAATGGGGGGGAGTTCAACCCCGAAAACTCGTTTTTAAATTCACACTGATCCCTTCTACAGATCCATCAAATAAAATTTTGTCCTGTATGAAATGCAAGGTTACTGTAACATTTCAGTGGACTATTACAGTCTTATTGTATTTGAAATCGTCTTTTATACAATATTAATCAAAATTCAACCTTAAATCTCAAACTATTGCTTTGGGAATCATAATATAAGCAATAAGTCAAATGATTCATTAAATCTGCGCATCCATTCCAGTACCTTATTTTCGAAAGATATCCAAAAAGTTGCGGAACGAAAAAATATCTCTGCGGTTACACAAATTTATTGAAGAAATTAACAATAATTCGTGAAGTTATTGTATTTTCTTTATGGTGGCTGAGTCAGTGTTTTTTTTGTTAAGGGATAATAATTTATTATCAAGTTTTCAGAAAATTAACACTTCAATGTTCGAAGGCATATAATAAGTCAACAGATGTAAGGGCAATGTATTCATTGAATGAAAGCCTTACTACTGGATGTTATTTCTGCTTTCAGTTGATTCGGTCGGTCAGCCAGGCGGCCGGCGTTATCCAAACAATAATACAAGTTAGGACCATTTTTTGAACATGTTCTCTGTTTGGTTATTGTATTCTTTAATTTGATTTAAAAAAAAAACGACAGAAATTTTCCATTTTTTTTTTAATTTTCATTCATTTTTATTTTACAATAGTAAAATAGAACCAACCAACGTTAGTATGTTATGTTAAAATGGTTAAACATTAAATTGATAAAATAAAAAATATTAGAGAAAGGTAGTTTACGTAAGTCTTTACATTAATGTTTCACACAATTCTTTCTGAACGTAGGGAAGCGAACGAGATGTGACAGATGATTACAATTCTAAATTAAGTATCGGTAACTATTAATTTAATTCATATTGCTTAATTTTGAGATAATATTAGTACTTCATATAGGGTGAGTCGGTGCAATATGCCACACTTAACAGTGTGCTATAAAACAGAAAAGTTGAATAATTTTTGAACTTAGGGTGGACAAACAAAAATTTTTGGTGGACAATGATAAGGAGCCGGTGGACAAACGACTGCAATTGGTCCGGACCTCCAAAGTTCAAAATTGTGGGCAGTAGAGGCGTTTTTTTAATTTTGGGGTACTGGCTATAAAAGATAAAAGCTTAATAACTTTTTTCCTGAGGGTGGACAAACGATTTTTTTGCCTGGACAAACGTGGACAAACGATGGACATACGAATGCGACATGTTTCGTCAAAAAATTTTGAGGTCGGGGTTCTGGCATCACACAGCTCTTAAAATTAAAAAGAAAATAACAGTTTAGTAAAAAATTTCGGTTCAATCATTAAAATATTATTTTATTAAATAAAAAAGTAAGAAAAACATAACTTTAATACTTTTAATCCATTGCAAATAAAATAAATTAAAAAAAAACGTTAAAAAGTGGTATTTTACCCACTTGTAAGGGAAATATGCCACTTTCCGAGGGGTGGAAATGCCAGTAAATATTTAACGATTTAATTTTATCTTCCTTTACTTTAAATACTGTTTTAGCCCAGCATTCTTCTGTAGCTGTCAAAATATTGAATACACACAAATTCAATGGTTTGCGTACACAACGGAAAGTAGCCGCATACGGAGCTGCAGCCGCAGACGGAAGAGTTCACCAACTTGTAACTTTTCACGTACGACACTTTTTATGTTTCAAAAAAAAAAACAACTTTTGGGTCGGAACAAAATATTGTGGTTATTTTGTATCGCGAAAAAAGTTATTTATTAAAAGTAAAGTATTGGAAACAAAAAATATGAATTCTGAGCTTGTACACAAGAATTTTGTTTTGTTTTTCTTCAAAATAATATCAAAGCTTTAGGTACAGCTGCATTGTGCGGGCACGTAAAAAAAATAGCGTACGACACTTTTTGATAGCTCTTCCAGTTCCATCTGCAGCTCCGGTTCCAGCATTGTATTCTGTTTAGCCAGTAAGATATCAAAAGCATTTATCCAACGATTGTGAAGGCTGGGTCATTTAGAGTGAATGGACAACAGAGAGTATTGAAATCTAACCCGGATGGCCGCACAATAGAGAAAGACCCGTTAAAAAGGTCCTCAACCAACTTGGCGTTTGCAACTAAAGACAGCTAGCTAAGAACCAAACTGGCTAGAAAAAAACTTGTTGATGTTGAGGCCCTGGATCACTCCAAACTGTAATGCCACCTTAAGTAAGTAAGTAAGTAATTATTGTTTAGTAATTCCAGGGTTTAACCTTAAGCTTAACCGCCATATTATTCACTCGATACATCCAGATTTAAATTTAAATCCAGATGAATTTACATTGAATTTGTATGATTTACATCCGGATTTAAATTTTTAATCTAGGTTAAATTTTAGTGAAATAATGAGTTTGGGGAAATTTCTGACATTTTTAGATTAAAATTTAGAGGTCGCTCATCGCTAATTTCTTTTTTCCATACAAATTGTATGGAAAGTATTCTTTTGTTTGCTCATTTTTTTTATAACTTTACAACCGGTTATCGCACGGAAATGATTGAGACGTATTCTTAAAGGGAATTAAATTTTCCTTAAAAATGTCCTTAACTAATTTTTTAATTCCACTACTCCTTCCAAAGTTATTGAAGGTTAATGTGGATGGTTATTTCCATAGTTTTTTGTATTCCCTATTAAAAATATCGTCTATAATATAAGTTTCATGAGATAAAAATATTTATAAAAACACAACACCACTGCTTTTTAAATACATTTTTATGAAAAAATTCCTTCAAATTGATTGCTTCGTGAACCGAAAAAAACAATAAAAAATGACCCATTTTAATTGTTCATTTTTTGTCTTTTGTGTTTTGGATACTTTTTTTCAGCCTATTTCTTTTTTAGGGTTTTTGATAATGCGTCCTCAGCCAAGGAATGCCTTTAATATTTTCCAACCATTTTTTCACTATAAAAAAAATTAAAATGTAAGTGTAAGTATAAAATGGCACACTATGCCATTTAACCGAGTGCTTAGTAGGCCATTTTGCCCTTCGCAATATCTTGAGAACCATACATCACACAAACAAAATTTTAGCAAATTTATGAAGAGAATTTATTTCTCTACAATTTATGTTAACGCACTTTTTATCGTAAAATTGAAAACAAAAAAGTTATAACCAAAAAAAAATGAAGGTTTTGAGAAATGTATCTTAAAAAGGATATAAAATAAATAAACAAAAAAAATGATATTTTTCTTGGCAATGGTCATCTTTTTTTGATTATAACTTTTTTGTTTTCAATTTTACGATAAAAATTGCGTTAACAAATTGAAGAAAATTTAATTTTCTTCACAAATGCGCTAAAATTTTGCTTGTGCGATGCATGGCTCTCAAGATATCGCGAAGAACTTTTCACGTCTCTTTTTCCAAAATGGCGGCCGAATGGGGGGGTTTTCAACCCCGAAAACTCGGTTTTACACTCTCACTGATCCAACCTACAGATCCATCAAAAAAATTTTGTCCTGTATAAAATGCAAGGTTGATGTAACATTTCAATGGACTAGAAGTCTACTTTTGGAGATAGCTAGAGATAGTTTCACCTGTCAAATTTAAAACATTAGCTTGAAGTTGCTAACATTTCGTGTATGTCGGTACTGCCAGATAAACTGAAGAATTGTGTCCACAAAACCTTCTAATTCTGTACGATTCTACAATTTCTAGCGAGGGGGCCATTTTACCTTAGTGGACCATTTTAGGCCGCCTTCCCCTACAATGGAGTTAAAGATTTTTCGAAAATGAAGGTGATAACGAAACAGGTGGGGACGTAATACTCCGACGTGGGATTTAAGTTTATTAATTGTACACTTTGAAAATTTTCACTTCTTTCTTTTCTTTATTCTTTGTGTTTGTCTTTGACTATAAATAGAATTATTTTATGAGGTATAAGTTCATAAATAGTAAGAGGGGATAATTTTTACTTTACAGCATGATTTCAAGGGTTAAAACATAAAAGTTAAAATAAATACTTTTTTTTAATTCAATTAGTCTTCGTAGGTATAGGTACCTTCACCATTACTTAACCAAGCTAATACTTTTTGTCTGACATCTTTCGAATTCAATTTTAAAACTATACAGATTACAGATAATGGACAGCAAAACTACCTAAAGCCTCCTTTCTTTCTCGCATTAATGCAATCCGAGAGTACCTCCTATATGGCAATGTGAAACTTAACTCTTATTCCATTAAAATATTAAGCTCAGTTTCGTTTAGCAAATGCCATCACCTGTTTGGCTATAAGATTGAACCTTGTTTATGTTCGTTCAGTATAAAGAAGTGCAAAAAGGAAAATAAAAGCTACGAAACGGTGTCGTTTAGTCTCAACGACTTGACATAGAATTGATTTCCATCAGATATGCACTCCTTTGCATTCTTTTTCAATTCAAAACACAAAAGCGATGGGTTTACCTTCGAAGCGAGACTTTTCTATGTCACACAACGCAGCAAAAACAATTCGAACTAACCAACAAATGCAAAAAAAAAAAACAGAATGTCTTTCACGACCAAAGTTTATACGCACAGTGGAATGGCTTTTAACTAGAAAAGGCAAAATATGTTGAAAAATTGATAAAATGTTAAAATTTCAAATAAAACAGCATGTGGAAGACTCCAGATAAAATGTTGTGGCCGTATTTATAAACGTGGTCTAACTTAAAACAGCCGTCCAAGTTATAAAGAAATATTTTTAAATGTTGCTCAAGTGATCTAACTTTGTATCCAACTTTAGACAACGGAATCAATTGATATACATACATACATAAATATATAATGTTTTCTTTTATTTAACAAAGGGTATTTTAGGCTACTTCGAAATACTTACAGCCAATTTTTTCACAGAGTCCTAACGCCTAGTACCGGTACTAGCCCTTAAGTTAGTACTGAACTTTCAGTTTCAACTCGTTTCTTCACACAAGTACTAAGGCTTAGTCCTGTCAAATTGGAACCGAGTACTAGTTAGAACTTGGTTTAAGCTAGGACTTCGAAATCGACAGTCTAGCAGGTTAATACTCAAATCAGAGCAATTAATTTCATTTGGTTTGACTTTTTTTTGCCTGTTTTTTCTGAACAAATAGGTAATAAGTGCGTTTTTTTTTTTGTTAATATTGTTAATTTTGATTATAGTTTTTTTTTTTTAATTTTGTGTAATCGGTTCTTTTGTAGAAAATGGATTTAGTTTTTGGTGGTGACTATTTGTTCGATCCGAGAGATATTGCTCAATTTTGATAACTTCTTGACCATTGTTTTTTTAAAATAAATGTAAGATAAGAGCGTTTTTTCTTATTTTATTGGTTTTTAGATTTTCAACTTTGGATAAAAGCCAGCAACATTTTTAGAATTTGAAGTGGCTGCTTATGCATTTTACCAATTCCTTAACCGGAAAATATATGATTGGCGGACTAAACGTTGTTAAAAAATGGACCGGAATTGATGCTTGGTCAAATATTTCACCAATTTTTGAATTAGGCCCACACATTTTGAAGCCGGCGAATTTGGTTATCCTATTTGTAGGTCCGTAATCAAACGCGAACACGCAAAACCTAATTCAAAATATGTACTACGAAAAGTCACAAATTCGGCGAAATCATTTCCACAAACACAAAATAGATAGGTATTCACATATTTTGAATAAGAAGAAATTCAATACAACACACGACAATATTATGATTATTATATTCATCTTCTAATCAACCAGAAAACATAATAAATAAATCAAAGACAGGCAAATTCTGTCGAAAATTAGTTAAAAACTTCTCAAAACCTGACGTAAAAGTTAAAAAAATATCAAAATAATTTTTAAAATGCCAAAATGTTGTCAAAATTAGTATTAGACCAGTCTTAGACGTATTTAGTTCCTAGTACCGCTGTGTGAACTTACATCGGGTACTAGGGATATGAAGAAATGCTCAGGTACTAACTTTTCGTTAGGACCCAGTACCAGAGCTAGTACCTGGTCCAGCAAGAACGGGTTCTAAGCTAGCTTAGTAACTATGTGAAGAAATCGGGCTTAGACACTGTTTAAACAGTCAAAAATCTAATAAATACGACTGTTTGTGTTTTTTGATTAAGATTCAGATATGATTTTTTTTTTAATTTTCTTGATTATACAAAACTATTATTCGATTAATTTGGCAAAATTCTATGCTGGAAATTAAAGCTTGTTTTGCATTCATTAAAAGAAATAGCCGTGTTCTTGAAGTTAAGATAATTACATATTTAAAATGTATACAAAATGTCAAATTAATAGTAATAATACAAAAAAATCAATGACAAATTGATTTAAAAATAAAATTAAGAAACCATCATGTCATGTTTCTTTCTCCATTCTTGTCTTTGTCAAATACTATTTCCACTTCCAAGCAATTCTACCCCACTGTTCAACGACAACAATGGCGACGTGTAGTCTTAACGCTAATTGAACGTGAAAAATGCAAATCCGTTGTTGCAGCAGCGCATCGTCATCGTCATCGTCGTCGTCGTTATGTTAATTCCAAAAATGTTTTGTCGTAGATGCACTTCCTGGTGTTAGTGTTAGTGAAACACTAGCGCAATCTATCTGCCTTTTACCACACCACACTAGCGTCAAACGTCACTTAGGCTTTCGCAAATGTGATTGACAGGCGGAAGAGCGAAGGACTATACATACATACATTATATAATGCAGTGATTATGTGACACTACTGATGGTGTTCTACAAAACCATCAGCAGGTTGAATGTATCTTTTTAGCTCTAATCCTCCAATTGGACATAATAATGGAGTTTGAAAAATGTTTCTGTTTCTGTTGTGATTTGGAATGACGTGATTTAAGTGAAAAAATAAATTTCCAAAAAAAAAAAATACACAAAGACATTCTTTCCGCTTAAAGTTGTCTTTTGTTAAAATTATCGAATTAAATCTCTCGATTGTGGAAATTAATAGATACTTTCCCTTCAATTGTGTCAAAAAAAAAGTCTCAACTGTAAAAAAAAAAAGATACAGATGCTTGCGACAAGATTAATGTTTATTTTAAACATTAACTGTCGAATGACAATGTTATGTCAGCAGGTTTGATGTATCTATTTTTTTTGTAAAGGTAAATGTAAATAAAATATACAAAGTATCTTTTTATGCATCTAGACAAACCATATCTGTGGATGAGTGAATCACAAAAGGGGGTGAATATAATCAAGAAAACTCATTACACACTGCTGACTACTAATTAAAAGTAAATAAAGGAAATACCATTAAAAAAGCAAAAGAGGGACAGAATAGGTCGTGAAGTCATTAACATGTTATGGATAGATGAATATTAAATTTTTACGTTTTTTTTTGCTGCTTTGTTTTTTTTTTTTTTTTCAAAGATTCACTTACTGTTAAAATTGTTACAGTGGGTTGTCATTGTAAGGTTCATTTGCAAATTGCAAATTTGAGATAAACAACAAATTTGTAATAATTTCTGCTCACTCGAATTCCTTACTTGTTTTGAACCGCTTTGATTCTTATGTTTTACTTTTACCATCTTAATGTTTCTTAACATCTAGAGATTTGTCAATGAAAAAGTAGACATAAAGATACAAAAATCGAAAATTTATCTTTTTCCCGTCAGCAGTTTTTAAATTAAAATGAATTGTTGAAAATAAAATGAAATTAAAGGCATAGTTCGAATCCACTTTTTTAGTTTTAAAACGTAGCGTGAGTTACGAATTTTAAATATAATAATTTTGGTAATGCACAGAATCCGTATCTTTCCGTTTTTAATTCAGGCAATTTCTTAAACATTGCAGAATAATGTATTGAAAAAAAAAATTAAACAACAGACAAAAAACGAGTGTTTTAAAATACCAACGCGACGTAAGGAACACAATGAATGTAACGCAATGTAACATAACGTAATGTAACATAACGTAATGTAACATAACGTAATGTAACATAAGTAACGTAATGCAACAGGACGTAACCGAACGTAAATAACGAAACATAACGCAACGTAACGTAATGGAACATAGTGTAAAATTTGCCAGCATGCATGCAAAACAATTATTTATACAAAAATAATTTTTTTTATATAAAACTATGCAGTTCAATTCGAAAAAAATCATTTACCCCTTTTTGAAATATTAAATTTTCAAAAAATTATTTTTATTTTTTTGTTAGGTAATCTAAAATTGTTTTCATTTTATTTGTTAACCTGCATCAAATGAACTTGAGACTCGACTCCACTTCAGGAGCGACCTTAGTCGAAAATTCGACCCTAATACAAATCGAAGCTCTTGTAAGTTGGTACATTGTAAAAACATAAGTTCACAGAAAAATTCTGATCAAAATTGATTTTCCTTAACGGTTTTAAACAATTAAATTACTGTATTTAAGGTACCGTTAAATTTGACACAAATATTATTTTTTTGTTTAGAGCTTGCTAGATAATGTCGAAAATCACTTGGTTAAAAGGTTAATAAAAATTAACTAAGTCATTTTGAAAATATAAGATTTCAAACAAAATCTAACTTTTTTTTAAAAAACTTAAGAAATAATCTTTTGAAAGTTTCGGTCGATCTTCATAAAAAATTGATCAAAATCAATAATAGTTTTCGAAAAAAAAAAAAAACAAAATGAAACAAATGGTTCTATGAAATACCATTAATAACCTAACCATTCTTCGGAAAAAAATGTTTCACCAAAAGGTAGCATCTACCTATTTAAATTATTTGATTTTTTTTTTAGAAAAATCTGTGGAGTGATTTTTAAGCAAAATACGATTTTCCTAAAAAGCTCTCAAAAAATTTCTGTAACAAGTTACCGTTTTTTTAGACCTAAGAAAATGAGAAAAAAAAGCTGTGGCGGGAATATCCAAAAAAAACACAAGGTGCCAATTTTTTAAGAAAATCAAAGCTGTAGCCGAGGAAACAGACAGACGGAAAAAATTGCGTGACCCACTTTTTTCGTCTTCCCTATCATCGTAAATCTTGATGTGATCAAAATTACGAGATCAATTTTTTACGAATCCATAACTTGCCATTAGTACCTATGCACATAGTATATATCGCAAGTATAAAATGGTTTCGACTTGGCCTAAAGAAGAAATGTCCATTGAAAAAAAAAAATCAGATTTGCAACCAATTCCATTCTATATAGTAAGCCATATTCAAATTCATTTAAAATTCTCGGAAGCTATTTTGGTTAAGTGTGCAAATAACAATACGAATTATATCTTTTATACTTTTTTGAATAAATAATGAGATAATAACAACTATTTCTTTACAATGAATTCTAGGGTTTTGTTTTGCCAATTACTTTATTTCTACAGGAAACATTAAATAAAGCAGACGTAATGGCGACGAAGACGCTGCCGACGCCGACAGTTTTTGTACCTATAAAATGCGATCTATGCCATATTTGGTGTGGGTATTGTGTTGACATTTTATTTTATGGTTCGAAACAATATATGCAAAAAAAAAAAATTTTACAAAAAATACGTTTGGTATATAGAAGTATATGTTTTTGTGTATATTAATTGCATGAACGAACAATAATGTCAAAAAGGTCTTGAGCAATCATATATAATTACTCGTACTTCCGTACGATAACTCATGAATATATTCAAAGAAAAAACTTTTGCTTTTCCTATAATCATTTTAATATTTATCATAGATAAGATTAGATTTAGATTTGCTTAATTAACTAATTGAAGTAATGTTACAATATATTTTACCAAAATCAATTTTCCATGGTTTTGACGTCTGCCTGCACGAGTGAGGGTCCTAACATGTACCAAAAAAATAAATAAATAAATTTGATGGCACAACAGCTCGTGAAGAACTAGGGCCTAGTGACTTACGACTCTCAACCATTCCTGTGTGCGTGTCTGCAGGAATGGAGGGGACCTACAGTTTATTGCCGAATCCGAACGGCTAACGAGCGGCACTTTTCTGTGACAGGAGATACTCTCGGAGGATTTGTCAATTCTTCGCAAGAGGCAGTAGCCGTTTTTTCTTTTAAATAAATAGGTGGCGAGGCTGGGGATCGAACCTTAGACCTCCGGCATGACAGTCCATCGCACTAACCATCACGCCACGGCTACTACAACATGTACCAAGAGCTAATCAATATATTTGTAAGTTTTTCCTTTTCAGATTTAAATTAGGTGGACTAAAAATTTTTAACTGTACAGTTCTTTCCAATAGAACCTAAAAGGGAACCTAAACTAATTTGGCTTGCGAAACTGAAGACACAGCTAGAGACCGATCTGGTTGCTGCTGGAAGCAGGTAGTTGGTTGAGGCCCTAGTCCAATCTAGACTTTATTGTCATCTTAAGTTTGGAAAAGACAGGAGATAATGTGGTTTTGACCGAATGAAATATGAAATAATAAAAAAATAAAATACAACAGATAAAAAAAAAATAAATAAAAGAAAAAAATTAAAAAAAAAAATGTTTTTTAATTTTTTTTATTTTTTTTTTAATTTGACTACAAAGATTCTCTTATAGATTAAGATTAAGAGCCCACAGCAATTTTTGGGTGTGAAGTAGCAAAAATTCAATGATGCAATAAGTTAGGTCCTTACTTTCTATTCCCAAATATGCAAGTCTTGCAAGCTGTGGTTGGGGCGTTGCTGCAATAAAAACGCATAACTTTCTAAAAGCCCGGATAATAAGTATATCATAAAAAAAAAATATATTTAATTAAAGATCTGAATACCATAGATATGAATATGGGCTTTCAAGTCCTCTTAGGTGGGCCTTCTGTATGCAAAACGCGCTATAAAAATTTTCAAGTGCGTCTTGCATACAGAAGGTCCCACCTAAGAAGTCTTGGACTCTCATATTCATGTCTATGGTATTCAGCTCTTTTATTAAATATAATTTTTTAAGTGCTATATCATTTATATGCGGGCTTTCAGAAAAAAATGCATTATTTGCAAACGCCCCAATACAGCTTACAATAAGACTTGCATACTTGCAAATAAAAAGTAAAGACCTATCTTATTGCATCATTGAATTTTTTCTATACTTCACACCCAAAAATTGCTGTGGACTCTCGGTCTATAAGGAAATCTAGTTTTGTTTGCTTGTTTCAAAACGCAAAGTTGTTCTAATGTTAAATACAATAAAATAAATTTCATAAAGAGCCCATAAGATCAAAAGGGTCGACTTAGGCTATTGGATCTTAGCCCCCCATATGTGGGATATAGTCACATTCGAATCCTTTAAGTATAGGCGCACGCCATAGATTTTTTTAAAGTTTGTTTTTCAAGTTCGTACTGATTTTTAGAACCACTTTTATGGGAAATTCGAAAAAATATATTATTACCATCTGAAAGCTAAGATAAACCCCATAAATTTCAGTTATTAGGCAGATATAGATTTTTTTTTTACGAATTTTTGAAGTTAATGGCGCAAAATTTTAAACAGCCTGGATGTTAAGGTATTAACATGCTACTACATAATAATTTTCTAACTTTACAGCTCTTAAAATGTTCTTAGTTTTAAACACTTTTAAACTAGTATCATACTTAACCAATTTCCTTAATAAAATCTAAGTAGGTGGACACACCCAAAACAGTGACAAATCACACAATTTTGACATTTGTAATTGTCATAGTGACATTTGAAGTTAGTATGATACTAAAAAGATTAAATAGGCATTTAGCGATTTTAACTTTAGTAAAATGCTAAAAAGATAAAACGATTCTAATAAGTTTGAAATTTGGATAATTCTGTTTTTGACCTAGAATTATACTAAAAATTCTTTAACATCATACTAAATCGTCTAAAATTTTGCACCAATTTTTTTTGTAGATTGTACTTATGCGCAATTTTTTGGTCATACATAAGTAATCAATAACAAAAAAAAAAAAAAACAAAAATAATCCAAAAGATTTTTAAAATTCTGTTACATTTCAAGAAATGCATGGTTCGTTATGGTCATTGTACTGGGCAGTCATAGGACCATATTTGTTTCAAAAATGAATCTAATGATGATAATGGTCAAGGGTGTTCACTATAGTCGATTAGCACTAAAATAACAAATATATAAGTTTGGTGGCACAACAGCTCATTAAGATCCAGGGCCTAGTGACTTACAACTCTCAACTATTCGTGTGTGCGTGTCTGCAGGAATGGAGGGGGACTATAGTTTATTGCCGAATCCGAACGGCTTAGGTCCGAGGCACTTTTCTATGACAGGATATTCTCTTGGAGGATTTGTCACTTCCTCGCAAAAGGCAGTAGTCCTGAAAAACATTTTTGTTAGGTGGGGAGGCTGGGGAATCGAACCCAGACCTCTGGCGTGACATTCCAATGCATTAACCATTACGCCACGGGCTACTATCAATTCCTACTAACAACCTTTAAATTTTATTTTCACCGTGATGTGATGTTTTAAATTGAATCTATTTTTAATTCTTGGTCTACTTCATTTATCTTTAACATGAGTTGTAATTCTTAGAAAATCTATGCCATCATCCCCTTGTTTTTATTTTATTTTAAATGTAAGCCAAGAGTAATTCCATTACATTTTATTCACCAACAAGACTGCATAAAATGTTCAAGTACCTTTTATACCTTTCATACGTATACATTAGAGATATTAATGATCCTTTAAACTTAGTTAGGTACGTACTATGAGTCTTTGATAAAATATTATTTTTGTTATCATTTGAAATTTTTCTTTAATGATATTCCACTATTACGTATAATTATTATAAATTAATATATGTATAGACTTGGATATTTTTCTAAATTAAAAATGATGTCAACAAGTCAAGCCATCAAAAGATTAATATTGAATGAAGAGTCCTTATAATAAATTTTTAATTTGAAGGATATTTCAACATATACATATATACTCTCAACTTTTGTTAAGTAACCTTCAACTATAATGCTCTCTGTCCCCTTATATTATAGCAATTATGAACAATTTTATCTTCATCATTTTAGCAATCATGTCCTCATTTAGATTTCTCTCATCCACTTTTAGTTTTTAATTTTTTTTTTCCTTCTTCTTGTACAAGTATTATCATCTTCAGAATTTATTTGAGATAGATTTGAAATGATGCGAAGACCACTTAACCGGATGACACTCTAAGGTTCGCTTTTCATTCATTAAAAGATATCATACTCAATGTCAAATTATGTTTTTTTTTTTTTTTGAAAGAGAATTATAATGGGTTATTTTTTTTTATTTTATTTTATTAATTTGATAAATTAATAGCCTTCTCTCTTGAATGAATATTTTTATAAAAAAAATGTCAAGTATACTTTGTTGAAGTACCAGGGACGTACTTTTATTAGATGGGTGGTCCGATGCGGTTCATGGTTAGGATTTTTTTTTTTTTGAGTGTAGGGTCCTACTTTTATTTCGTTATCTTTATATACAAATATCAACAGGAGAATAGATGTGTGTGTGTTTAAGGCTGATTTTTCTGTATTTTAGATGAATGACACACTTATATACCTATATTAAAAGATTCTAACCTACTCTTTGTTAAGTTTTAGTTTAAAGAAACTGAGATGTAAGATGCATCGGTCAATTCAAGTTTTTAGGAATGTTGAATTGATTTCCGAACGAATTCAAAAAACTTGAAAGTAACTTTCTTTATAGCTGTGATAATTCTGATAACCCACTCATTCACCAAATACATGCTTAAAAACTGTGATAATTCCTTTTTTTATGTTTTTTTTCTTAAACAATTTGTATGATTATTATTTTTTGTTTTGTTTTGTTTTTTCTGTAAATTATTTACTATAACAAATTATTTATTTATTTATTTATTTATTTATTTATTTATTTATTTATTTATATATTTATTTATTTATTTATTTATTTATATATTTATTTATTTTTTTGTTTATTTATTTATATATTTATTTATTTATTTATTTATCTATTTATTTATTTATTTATTTGTTTTTGTTAACTTATTTATTTATTTATTTTCATTTGTATTTATTTATTTGTTTATTAATTTATTTAACAATTTATTTAATTACGTTTTTAATTTTTTGCTTATTTTTTCTTGTGCTTATTTAATTTATTTGGATATACATTTTGTTCATCAGTCATTAACTTATTAATTTATTAACAATTACTCTGGTTATTCTTTTGTTTATACATTCTAGTCACTTTATCTTTTTTTTATTTTTTATTTTCTCTTTTTTACTAATTTAAATTGAAGGTTTTTTAAATGCATTTTCCTTCAGACAACAATATTTCCCAAATATTTATTATTTGTAGTATTAAGATAATGTTTCAGTTGTAAGATAAGTATAGTCAAATCTCTGAATTGTAAAATGTACGGTTACATTACCTTTAAAATTGTTTTGCAAATAAAAAATATCTATCTATCTAAGTCGTATCGTAAGACTCTACCAGCCCTATTTATTAACTCGTTTTAGAGACGGAGTAAGGTTATTCCGACTTTGCGACACCTCTAATCCTGAGCACAAAAATTATCCTTGAATTGCAAGTTATTTGTCAAAAACAGTATTCGTGCTTGGAGTTAAAAAATTAATTTTTTGGGTAGAAAATAAATATTGTTTGTAACAAGCACTTTTTAGTTGCAATTCGAAGGTTTTCTTTTTACAGGCAAGATTATAAGGTTTCCATTTGATGACTTAAAATATTGGTCACAAACAACTTAAACGTTTAGTGCCTTTTAACGCTTGTGGTAAACGGTTTTTTCCTTGTGGAAAAGAATTTTTTCTTTCAGTGTATTAAAGGTTCATCCATTTTTCCCTGGCAGTTTATTTTGTATTTCAAACATCAATAAGACCAAAAAAGCCGACGATAAGAAGTTCTCAGATATTGAACTTAAATAATATTTAACTGCATATATCACAAATTAAAAAATTTAAATCAAATCTCGAAAATTTAGAGGCAGATATGACTTTTTGTGATTAAATAAAATAAAAATGAAATGAAATTTTGATTTAGTACAAAATTTTTATATTTGACAACATGAAGAAGGAAAACACAAATAAAAGAATTATTTTTGTTTTAGTGGACTGTTTTGAATGAAATTCAATTTAAAGATTTTTGTCCAATGCGTTTCGTCCAGGAACGACAGTTGGGCTCATCTGTTAGATGCTGTCGTACCTTTTAAAGACAATGACTACCGATACCGACTCTTAATAAAATCTACAGCGTATATGCACTGCAAAATATATTATTCTAGGGGAACATGGCTACATTTTTGCACATAGAAAAGTGTTTTTATGCTCATGGTCTGACAAGCGATTAAGAAGAAGAAAAATACAAATAAAAGAAATATTTTTGACTTTAGAAAACACGGTAGAAAACTTCATTTTCTTTATTGTATTGTCTCTCCCTCTTCTCTACATCTCTCTCTCTCTCTACATCTCTCTCTCTCTCTACATCTCTCTCTCTCTCTCTACATCTCTCTCTCTCTCTCTCTCTCTCTCTCTCTCTCTCTCTCTCTCTCTCTCTCTCTCTCTCTCTCTCTCTCTCTCTCTCTCTCTCTCTCTCTCTCTCTCTCTCTCTCTCTCTCTCTGTCCCTATCCTTTTTTACCCCCTCCAATTCCTTTATCCAATCTTCTCCTCTCCTTTCCTCATTCAATAGTTCCCTCATTTTTTTCCCTATTGATTTTCCTTCATCTCCACCTGATCTGCATCTTTCTGTCACATGTTCCCACGTCTCTTTTTCACCCTCACACATTCTGCTTATCTTCTCTTCTTCTCGTTTCCAGCACCATCTTTCTCTCACCTAAATTCCTATTTCTAGTGTTTTGTAGGCACAAAAGCTTACAATTTTTTCAAGTTATTTGAATCTGGTGTAAAGAAGTCATCGCAAATGTTGTTGCCAAACTGTGATTGGGTTGTAAACAAAAATTACCTGAAAAGAAAGAAATATAATTATTATTAGAGACGTAAAATAGTTTTACAATTAAAATTATTTATTTAAGCAATTTGGCAGTAAATTAAAATATGTTCTGAGATCAAGTTTAAAATTCTTAGAACAAAATAAAAGGGTATGTACAATATTTTATTGGATTTAGTACGACGTTATGGTATTAACTTAAAACAAAATATACTAATACTATATATACTAATACTATTTCAGCTAAAAAATTGATTACAAGTGTCAACAACAAAAATTTACGCCATTTATTGTTAAAAAAAATAAACTTAATATATATCAAGGGTGTATAGGTATTTCTTTTTGTTGCAATTCGAAGGTTTTTTTTTTACGAGCAAGATTAATAGGCTGGCATTTGAAGTCTTAAAATATTGCTTACAAAAAGCTTACATTTTTGTGACCTTTTTTTTTGTGGCCAGCAGCTTTCTGCTTGTGGAAAATATTTTTTTTTTTTTTCAATATGTTCAGTAAAGTTTTCTTACCATCACTTCAGTCATTAAATGCACAAAGTTTTATCAAATCGTTCTGTGGCAGAAAATCATATACCTTACCTACCTAATCATGTCCTGTACGAAATTTTCAGCGAACCAGTTCACCCGTTTAAACTCTATTTCAAACGATAGTGGATGCACAGACCGACAACAGACCATAGACGAACCCCACTTTTTTTCGAACTTTTCACCGTGTTGTTAATTTTGTTTAGAACCTTTAAGCTTTGTTTTAAGACGAAAAAAGTACTTGCCCTAGAGAAAAATCAAATGTTGGGATATTTTACGTAATAAAAACTTTTTTTTTCAAAAGAAAATTTAGAAATAGAATTTTGACAGAATTTCGGCACAAAATTAAGAAAATTATAAATTGAATTTCGGCCTGAAATATTTTAACGTGAACCCACAAAGCTATAACGTCGTATTGGTCCAAAAACTTGAGAACCCTAAGTTCTTTGTGTTTTTATTTTTACTAAGCCCTTCATAAAAGAATCAGATGGGTGATGTTTCATACGCTGCATCCAGTGTATTTTTTTTTCAATTACTGCAGAATTTGTTATGCTTTTCATGCCTTCCGTTCGCATTTTAAGGATCATTAAAAAAAAATTCCATCGAACAAATGCAATTAAGACTGATTTTTCGAAATGTTCAACAATTAGATTCTACTTACAATATACAATCATGAAAAACCAACATCATTATCGACAAGACTACCAAAAATTACATGATTTCCCTCTGATCTTTCAATAGAATTTATTTCGAACGAACCTGTGATTATGCAAAAATTGTACCTACGTATGAAGATATACCCGATTCTTATATAAAACTAAAAATAATTCCAATACAAACTGCAAGATACATAATAAAAAAAATTCTAAAGAACAAGCTTCACTAAAAATGTAAGAAAAAAAAAACAATAGGTAAACAATGAACCGAATCTCAGAAAAAAAATATATCTCAAATAAAATTGTAAGGAAAAAACTTATAACTGAACAAAGCAAAGAAACATTCACTAACAGCAACAACTAACCAGACAATTGAGCACATGGCATCAGAGCGAATGGCGAATGGCGAAGGCACCATCATCAGAACTCATTTGTGGGACTTAATTCAATACTTGGAAGGTACATCTTCTCTTCCTTTGCATTATATAGGTATGTTCCTTGTCGAAACGAGGATTTTGTCCATTCCTCTATTTCTGATGTGATGGGTCTTTATGAAGCCCCTCGCTTTTGTTCTGAGATTATAACAACAAGACCGCTCGTTAAAGTTCCAACATTTATTTTAATACTCCCAACCAGACCAACATGGCGACGCTGACTGTATGGACTAGCAACAAGCGCCAACTCCTGTCTTGTATTACCATCACCACTCACTACTCACCAGCTATCGCCATCGGTCCAACCAACCAAATCAGGAGATAGAGAGAGAGAGCGAGGTGTCTCAAGAAGTTTTCCGAGGGCTCCATAGCAAGTTCAGTCATAATGACAAGAGTGTTGTCTTTGGTGCGGTTTCGGTGGTGGCGGTGCAAAAAAGAATAATGGTAACCAGTCGAGCAGGACAAGTACTTCTTGAGAATCACGATCTCCACTTAAATCGCCGGCCCCAACAAAAGACACAACGTGCAACAAGCTCACTGAGCGTAACATCTCTTCATCCCCAGATAGACAAAAAATTAAAACAAAACAACACGAAAAGCAAAAGTAAAAAACAAGAAACGTGCATTCATTTCGACAGCTTTAGAGATAAACCAAATGAGCAGGGAATCGCACTCAAGCCTTCAAAGACAATGCCAATAACAATGAAACATCTGAGGAGCACTACAAACAAAACAACAACAAAAAAATAAAATAACAAACAAAAACTAAGAAGGAAAGAGAGGAAGAAATCCAGGTGAAGTGGTTCTCTGCCGACAATCCTTTCCTCAATTTTTGAGAGGTTAATTTACATGCACAGACGTTTTGGTAGATATCCTTGTCTAAGCCGATTAAAAAAAAAAAAAAAAAAAAAAAAACACTGAAACCGAGTAAACCGACCAACAAAATCAACCACTGAACAACTCATCAAATCTTTCAATGCTTTCATTCAATCTAAGGAGTGTGAGTGACATTTTGCGAAGAAGACAAATTCAAAAAAAAAAAGAAGATAAGAAAAAAAGGTTGGCTTTTTAAGCTCCATCAAAAACGATGCTGAGAAAACCAAAAATTCCTAAAAGGACTACTACCGACCGACGCGACAGTGGGGTATTATTTTTTATAAGGAACGGTAGGCATGAGGTTTATTTTACGGGTTTAAGTTTTCGTCTACTTAGGACAAGTGAAAGTTTGTCAAATTGTAGCAATAATGGTATAAAGAATTTTCAATTGAAAAATGGCGAACATTTTTTATAAAGAAAAGGTGCCCATCCAATAATGCTGGCATTTCTGATTTTGCTTATTTAGCAATTCCAATTTTTGAAAAATAAGTATTGCCATCAGTTGCGAATTATTTGTTTTTCTTAAATTCACTTGAAAAAAAAAAAACTTTCTTCAACTTCTTTTATTGAGTTAGTGATAACTGCCAGCCCAGCAAGAAAAAAATTGATGGCAACGAATTGTCAAAACAATGCCGCAAAACGGCATCCGCAGTGATTCGCAGTGTAGCGCTCTTTTTTTATCGATTTAACGTCGAAAGAGAAGAGAACAATATACTGTGAATCACTGCGGATACACTGTGATACTTTTTCTTCGTAGCTGAGGTAATCCCGTCGGTGTCCAGGATTCTTCCCAAAGAAGCAACAAAATTGGGCGTGAAGGGTCTTTCACTCCGAAGTCCGAAATAAAAGAAGGCGTTTATTTTCTTTACTTAATTCGTTTCCTAAAGTTTATTTATTCAATCTTAAATTGACTGCTAACACTGTATTTGAAATACTGTTTACAATATTTTATTTTCTTAGGATAAATAACACGGCAGTTCGTATACTGTTCCTCAACCTGTAATCTGAGGAACAAAACGGGTGGAAACTCTCTGAAAAGAACCTTGTCTAACTCTATCCTAGATCAAGAATAAAGCGGGTAGATCTTTCGAAAGAGAAGTCTTCTCCAATGAGCTACTTAAAAAAGATAAACTCAGAGAAACCAAACGGATGCGGGGATCTTTATCGGAAACGACGGAAACCCTATGTCCTCAGTACGCAACCTTAGGAACTATGTCGTGGAACCCAAGGAGGAGAAACCTTGTCCAATTAACTTCTCGAGGAGTAGCCCAAAGGAAACAAACGATGCACAATCCCTACCCTTATCCTCAAAGTACCAAAGAACTAAGCAATCGAGACCCACGAAAGTGAACCTTGTGCAATGAGCTACTTAAAGAGAAGCTCCGAGCACCGAAAATATCGTCAGTTCTTATGGAAATCCCTTTTAAAAAAACTTTGACTTACAAAAAGAACCTAATAATAAATGTTACCTTAAACTAGCTAACTACCTAACAATTTAATACCAAAAAGTAAGTTAAGCAGAGTAAACTCTTCGAAGCAATGCTTATTTCTCTGTCACCGAAACACCTTAAAAAAAGGATTTTGTTTGCGGCCCGATCTTTACACTAGATTGGTACACATACACTTGGACGAGCAAAGAAAGACCAATTCAGTCATTTTCTTCAACTCGCCTTAGGAAATATTGGGGTATAGGTCAATGTAAACTGAAAGATGAGAAACGAAATATTATTAATTCCAATTAATTCGGGTGGGTGCACAGTGAATTGTGCAATATGCTACATGTAAAATATGGGTACCTTTTAGGGTTAATGCTGTTGTCGTAAGGTTTTGCTGGTAATAAGCTAAGGGGTGTGTATGATGATGATGACGCTTAGTTACATCACTATCGTGGATTCCATAATAGACATAAATGTGCAGTAAAACCCGCTTAAGAGAAACCCGCTTAAGAGAAAAACCCGCTTATCTGAAACACTTTTTTTATCCCCGAGTACTTTTCGACCAATTACCTTTAAAACACTCCGCTTAAGCGAAACTCGCTTAAGTGTAAAACCCTGAAACATATTTTCAGTTCAGTTTTATATTTTTCATTGACAAAAAAAAACTCTCTTAAGTGAAAAAAAATTTAATCGCACAAGACGAAAAATTCGTTGAATGCTTTCGTTTCTTCTTTATATTTTACCTTCACCATTTTCACCACGAAAATGACATTTGAATTTCGGATTATTTCACAATCGTTTACATTTACATTTTATAAACAAATTGTTTTGTCCTCTCAAACAAAAATCCAAAACAACATTTCAAATGGCTCGAGAGGTATACGTATTTTCGACATTTGTTAAAAAGAAAATTACATTTTCATAATTCAAAGATAAATAAAAGGCAAATACAATTGTTTCTAGCATTAATTATCCTGCTGAAGTGATTTTTTTTTCACTTAAGCGGGATTCGTTGAAGTGAAAACCCCGTTTAAGTGAAAGAAAGACTGTGACATTTTGCAGTTTCTCTGGAGCGGGTTTTAACTGTAAATCAATTGGGTCTAGGAATTTTGACTCTATGAATGTGCATCGCTATAACCATTAAGCCAAGCAAAACTTGTTGATTTCATTCCTTAGTCGCACAATACGATTTTTGAATACTTTTTCAAAATTAATTTTTTCCTTCATAAATACTTGTATTGAGTTAAAATTAATCCATTTTGTTGGTAAATTTACACATTGCACTTTTACATATAAAAGTTGCAAAGAAATGTAGAAACTGGCAACACTTCGACAACATTAGATTCATGGTTAAATTAACAAAGCACTGTTTTTGATAACATTTTAGTTAATTTAAGAAGATGCATTGTTATTCAAACGTGAAATTCTTGTTATTTAACTGTTGACTTAACTATTAATATTTTCAAAATAATTGTTTATCTGGTGAACTTAGCCTGTGCCTACGTAATGTAACTCTTGCATCGATAAAATTGGTCGAGAAACGATGCAAACTGAAGAAAAACAACATTTTGTCGATGCGAGTTATAAAACGTAGGCACTGGTCCTTAGTGTTAACATGTGCTGGTGTCATAAACCACTATTTTGGACTTTTCCCTCCGTAGTAGGCTTAAAGGAGTTAAAAAGCCTTTTTTTAATAGTTTTGTATTAATATGATCAAACAATTGATACGACTATTAATAGGTTGTAAACTGATCACCCTTTTCGCACCAAAGGTTTAAAACCTTTTCCCGTTAAAAATAAAATAAAAATCTAATCCTTTAAATGTACTAACATGAGGCAACACAAAATAAAATTAACAAACAAGTTCTATTACCTTAATTTTTATTAAAACAGAAGGGTTAAGATCCCATCGACGATCACCATGGAAAAAACAAAACAAATTAAAAAAAAAAAAAAATCCTGCAAAGGACGTAATGCCAATTCCAGACACAGTCGATGCGTTTTACTGAACAATTAGAAAATTACATGTTTCTGTTTAACATTGAATATCTGATGCACCCTTTTCCCGCATCATCTCATAATCATCATCAGGATTGGGTTTCCATAGCTATTACAGCTTATTTCGTATGTGAATTATCCAGCTGACAAAATGATGACGAAAGAAACAAATTCGGGACAGACACGACTGATGAGGACGACAAGACGACGACGACGACGACGACAATGAAAACTCTAGGAATGAATTTACTTGGAAAAATGAAAGGGAAATGAAATGAAATTTCATTTCAACCGCGAGGAACATATTAAATCCGGGTACTTAGTTCGACACAAAAGGATAAATGAGTCTCATATACAATGTGTGTGTATAGGTACGTTCTTTCGTTCTATATGTTGTGAGGATGGGAATCGACAAATTGTGGTCCATTGTCTTTGAAGTTGCTTTTGATGGTAGAATTAAGGATTCAATTTGCTCTCCGGCTGTTTTTAGGGTTCATATATAGACTTTCGTATACCTATGCATTCAATTGAAGTGAGACTTTGCAAAAAGTCAAAGTTTCAAGGGGGAACGAATTTTTGCTGTTGTTGTTATTTGAGATGAAGTGGTGTTCCTGCCTCTTATGCTGTACCTTCATATACATGAATGGAGCAGATGGGTGTGATTATGATGATGAGAAGAATGTCTGTTTCGCTAGAATTATATTGTTATGTACTCTTATATACGAAAGGATATACGATTGTATATAATGTGAATAAGAGAAGTAATATCAAATTTAAATAAATGTCATATGCATTTCGACAAGAGAAAGTCTAGGTACTTAATATGAGTAGAATGCATAAGATATTTCGTTGAATCCTGCGAAATTGGAAAAAAATATCTTCCTGTTTAATCCGATATTATTGAGAATTAGTGGTTTTCAAACAATGCGAGAGAATGTTTATTGATTTTTTGATCCTAAAACAAAATTAACATTCAAATGCATTGAGATATAAAACTTTTTGAAAATTCAAGGTCTCATTTCTCGGACAGGCGAAACAGCCTTTTTCTTAATTTACACGCGATGTAAACCATTTGATTCTAGCAAACTTTAATTTATAAGAAAAAAATTTATAATCGTTGTAGGGTTTTTTTTTATAATTTTTTTTATTTACAAAATGTTGCGTTTAAGAATAAAACTGATACGCAATTCGTATTATAAGATCAAAAAATAATTTTGAAGCTTTTACATGCAAAACTTTATTTATAACAGTTTAACAGGTAATAAGTCATGTAGTCAAGAATCAAAAATATGTTTTCATGAGAGTTACTGTTAACAACGGCTTAGTGTAAAATTTATTTATTTTTTAAATACCTGCCTATTTTAAAAAATTTTGTCAATTTGACATTTTGATCAAATCATGGGTAAGAGATGATTTTTACAAGCTGGTTTTGCTCAAAATTTTCTTATACAAAAAATACAGAGTGGTCGGTTTTTTCGTCGACTTTTGTACAAAGCAGTCGATTTTTTTTTGTCAATCGAGATTTCAATATTTCGACATTTTGAAAGTCGGTCAAAAAAGATTCGGCATTTCAACTTTTAAGGAAATCGACATTTTGACTAAAAGTGTAAATAATTGTTTTTGTCGATTATTCCTACGTAACACATATTATGTTAGACTATTTATTCTCCATATAGTATCCCCTAACGTATTAACTCCTAATAAAAGAACTCCTAATGAATCAATCCCTTACAATAAATGCAATAACCCCTAACTTGTAAAATGAAATAAGTCCTACATAAATAGGAAACAACTTCAAACCCAAAAATGAAAGAAGCCCTACTAAAATTTATGAGTTAATTCATAATGAAACAGTTCAATAAAAGATGAAAAAAGTCCTAAGCAGCCAAAGATATAAAGGACATGCCGGTAAACATTGTGATTGTGACTCGTGATTTAAAAATTACCTACCTACTCAATATTTTTCCTCCGCGACAGGAGGGGCAGTGCGCGGCCCTAACAAAACAAACTGCAACAACTCCTAATTAGGAAATATTTCATTTGTTTAATTTTAGAAGTTATTTCATTACGTTATAATTCCTAACAAAAAAATGTAAGAAATCCCAACTAAAAATAAATAAATGAAGAACTAGGGCCTAGTGACTTACAACTCTCAACCATTCCTGTGTGCGTGTCTGCAGGAATGGAGGGGACCTACAGTTTATTGCCGAATCCGAACGGCTAACGAGCGGCACTTTTCTCTGACAGGAGATACTCTTGGAGGATTTGTCAATTCCTCGCAAGAGGCAGTAGCCGTTTTTTTTATTTTAAATAAATAGGTGGCGAGGCTGGGGATCGAATCTTAGACGTCCGGCATGATAGTCCATCGCACTAACCATCACTCCACGGCTACTAGAAATCCCAACATTTATGAAAATAAAAAAACTAACAATTAGGAGTGTCATAACTTGGCTACTGCATAGCGCCAAAAAAGTTAATCAAAATCAATTGAACTGTTTTCGAGAAAAGTGGAAAAAAATATTCTTTCAAAATTGTACCAATGTGGATATACGTAGGGGAACGCGGGGCATAATGGGCCCCCTATGTTTTTCTATATCTAATAAAGGGTCAGCTCTGAAACGATATATAACTAGCTTCAATGCATCGCTGGGGGCAAAATGGGCGTGGCATAATAAACATGGGTGCCCATTTTGCCCTGTTCATGTTTTTATTATCTATTTCTATATGATTTAATCAGCATGTTATACATTTTCTCAGATGTTTCGCAATTTATGACAGGAAGACCAAGTGACAAGAATAAAGCAAGAATAATGTGCTTTGGCTATAGGGTTTAAGTTTTAATCACGGCACATAGCAAAATTTGAGAAAAACAGGGAGGAAGAAACTTCAGAAGACGAGAAGTTATTATATTATTTCCCCTTTCACACAGGGCAACTGAGTTGCCGGCAACAATTAGTTCATAATCGAGAAGGGCAGGAAGAAAGAGGGGGAAATGAAATCTCCCCGGTCAACAAATTCAGGAGATTTTTTTGACGTTTCTCTTCACACTACGTTTGTGGGCGTTCGACCAAGGTAGTTTAAAAGGAAAATAAAGAAAATCTCCGGGTTTTTGTTGCTTGCGTGTGAAAGGTACAAGAGATTGTTAAGGAGATTTAAAGAAAACGTCAAAAAATCACCAGCAACTAGTATCTTCGTGTGAAAGGGAACTATGTGTATTTACACTTTCAATCCACAGATAGATGGGTTCCCTGCAGCGATTGTTGAAAGTGGTATAATTTTTCTTGTGCTGGAAGAAACTAATGTTGAGGAATGAAACCAAACATATTCGCTTTGCAATCCAATTTAGCTTCGTGTCCGTTATACCCCACACACATATGCCCATTATGCCTCAGAACCGGGGCATAATGGGCAAATTGAATGACTTTTTCAACGCAAAAGAAATATACGAAATAATTTATTTTTTAAAAATTGTCTTTCTTATACTTATTCCTTAATAAAAAATTCAAAAATTCTTAATACATTTTTGCAGTCTGCATATTTTTTATTAACAATAATACTTAAGGGGCCTGTTATGCCCCGGGTTCCCCTACATATATTGCAAATTTAGAGCCATACTGCCTTATTCATAAACAAAAAATAGTTATTTCAGCTCTTGTGTTCAGGGAAACTACACCATGGAATAAGAATCTTCCGGACTCAAATTGAGCAGTAAGCAATTGCCTATATTTTGAGTCCAGCAAATTCTTAATCCATGGTGTAGTTTCCCTGAACAAAAGAGCTGAAATAACCAATTTTTTTTTTTTTATGAATAAGGCAGATAGAGTACAGACAGAATCAAGAAATCCACTGTTTCGGACTTCGCTATTACCCTAAGATAATTTAAAATACCTAAAGTTATACTTATGATAGCTTTTACCATAATCTAAGAGGCTAATTAAACTATAGATTTTTCTGTAGGTATTTCTTAAAACTGCAAATTTAGACAACTAAAAATAAACGGGTGTGCTTAAAATTATTCACTTGTTGTACAGACATAATTTTCTTCAAGAAAAAAAAAACTGTACTTTCAAATTGCAAGAAAATTTCGATATTTATTCTACGAAAATAAAAAAAAAAACACTTAACGGTGTCCAAACGAGACGAGGCTTAGTTATAAATAGAAGACCACGACCGATACCTTTTTATAGATGATATTGAACATTTTCGATTTTAACGAGACCGTGAGTGGGACGAGAGACTTATAAACTTTCTTCTCGTAGCCAGACCTTATGACTTCACATCTAAAATTAACAAGAGATTATAAAAAACAAAAACAAAGCAAAACTCAAAACAAGATTATAAAATAAAAAACTTCAAGTAAAAATTTTGTTTGTGAAGTTTCAATATCAACAAAAATAGAGTAATCCATTATAAACTTTGAACTTTGTTGATGTTTAATATTTTATTTATTATTATTAATTGTTCACAAATAAAACAGAAAAATTACTCAAAGCTTTTATTACTTCCTTAAGTGTTTTGACTTCTGAGTAATGCAATTAGGTTAAAAACTGTCAAAAAAAAAGTTTACTCATGGAAACTTCGTTGAATCATTCGCCAAATAAATGATAAAAATTTCATATAAAATTAGTTTACTTCATATTTTTACTTTTTCTATAATCTATACCATATGACTCTATTAATTTGAGAGTGCATATGTGCATTATACATATCTACACCAGTATAATAAGCTTTGAAAATGAATTATATTTGCTCCAAAAACTTCGTCTGCGAAATATGATGCACGACCTGATTTTGCAAAGTTTCGTTGAGATGACAAACAAAAAACGAATACCTACATATTTGTATATGCATGCAAATGTGTTTCTAGTGTAAAGGTAAGTGAATATGACTTAAAACATGAATCAATGTCAAATTCAAAGCGAATCACTTAAAAAATATTTTCCAATTTATCGCAGAAAAAGTTATTTTCGCGTTAAGTGCATCTACATGTTGAAAAAAGTTTTCACTTTAAAATAAAATAAAAAATAATATTCTATGAATTTTGTTTCACAATATCGAGCATACACTCTAAATGACTTTTCGGTGCAAAAAGTTTTCCATTTGTTTCAAAAACTTTTTCGTTTGTTATTGAAGGAAACAAAGTTTTAAAAATAATGTCATTACTTGCATTTTTAATACACTTCCCATCGCCTGATTGAGGTCAATTGAGAAAGACATAACTATTGACCATTATTGTTATTTTTTTTTTTTTTTTTTTTTCCAAATTGAAGATTAAACTCAAAATGGAAACACAATAAAATCCGATCAAGGCACCAGGTCTTAGTTTTTTAAATGCAACGTGAATTGCAAGGCACTAGTAAGAAGGAGTAAAATTATAGGAAAGAATTTTCGTTGGCACAGTGCGCTGAGAAATAAGGTATTGTTCTTTATGTCATATAGTCCCACGATTTGCGTCCAGTGAAACTGGGGTTGTACAGAAAAGAAGGTGAGGCTCGAACTCACACTGACTTTAAATTTGCAAGCGCAAATGATAGGTACACCAAGCACTAGCTGAGTTCTATAACAAGAGACCAAAATCGATCGACGTGGAGTGTACAGGTCCTTCCCGTAGTAGATTATGTAAAGGAAGAACTGGACAAAAGCCATCAAAAACATCTTGTACACCATTCCTACAGGATTTAAGATATTTAAGTTTGATTCTAAAAAAAAAAAAAAAAAAAGTTGGAAATTGGCCTATAAATCAAGCAAAAATTTGCTGATGTTGAACAATAATAATTCTTTCCTTATTCTTTTATAAAAAAAAGCTCTGATTTCGAAACCCTTTTCTATCACTCACCCTCTTAAGAAAACAACAATTAATTGTAATATGATGTTTTAATTTACAACAACGACACAGATGGCTTTTATCAGTTCTAAAACTAATCTTGTTACACAGTGTGACGGCTTGAAAATGCCTACTCTTTTGTTGCTTTGAAAATACAGTGTTGTTGGTGGTTCATTAGAGCCCAAACATTGGATTAACCTAATTCAGAAGAAATCCTTCCATATGGGCTGTGTGTAATGTGAAAGGTACTGAAAACAAGTATACATATGTATATGAGAGCATAGTTTATCCAGACTATAGGCAAGGGTTTTGAATCAACATTTTGTACGTTTTGTTTGTCACCACAGGTGGCTTAGGGGTGTATTTTTTGTTTAACCTCCTTTTCTCGCAGCAATTTTATATGTACAAATCAGTGTATAGAGCGAATAGAAAGGGTTGCAAAAACAAAAAAAAAAAACGACGACTGTTTTTTAAGTGCTTACTCGCGTGTTGTATTATGTTCACATGAGGGATAAGAATTAAGGTAGTAGGGATTGGATATGTGCAGTGCATTATACATAGTTAAGGACTGATTTAATTTGCAAACTTGAAAGACTCAATGCATAAATTGATTTAAGAGTAGGTGGGTAAGATTTTATCGATTTTGTGATTAAAGCGAAGAAATTGATGCATTATTTGCATTTATAGGTTTTATAGGTATGGAAGGTACTCGTAAGTATTCTGTAGGCAAAGAAGAATAATTATTTCATGGAATTTAACTTCCTATTAAATACTGAAGAGCAAATTGTATGTACTGGAAAAGGAAATGATGGCTGTATGGAACGAGAAAGAGGGGATTTCAATTCAAATTCTAAAATATTATTTCGTTTCATCCAGTTTCTTCCGAAAATGTTTCTTTATTGAAACAGTCTGTATATGTTCAAGATTACAACTTTTATCTTCCAGAACTTTTTAGTTGTCAGAACTTCGAAAAAAAAAAAAAGGAATAAATTCAGAACTTCATTCCGGGTTTAAAACAATATTAGACCCATCACTAATATTGCTTGAGTTCCAAACTTATATTTTCTCTCCATGATCTAAACAACAAAAACACTCTTATCTTTCTTTCATGCCTACATCAGCATCATGCTTGTTTCTCATTGAATTTCCCTCAATTTAGTTGGTGAAGTTCCCAAAAGACATTGACTAATTTCCGTCAACACAAAACACCCTCTCCTGTTTATATAGTGGCATGCAACAACCTTGTCAGATGTCATTGCACCAAAATTGCATCAATATTCATGGCTTATGCATTTTGAGGAAAGTGAATAGATGTGATGAGGATGTTGTTGAGAGAATAGAGCAGACATCTCTCAATCCCAGGCAGACGGTAACAGCATGTGTATTTTTTATTGTATGAAAAGTTGATGCATATCAGCTGGTGTGTTGGTGCTGCTGCATCATGAACAACATACAATATCCCGCATCCAAGCACAATTTTCTCTCTTTCACTATCATAATGTGAAGTCGTGTGAATTGGATATATCTGTACCTTCGTACAATTTCATCATGGATATAGAGCCAAGCCGACAAGGCAATAAAACATCAACTGATGAAGTCTTCATTTCGATTACCCTCACTTTTGACTTTTACTACGACTGTTCCTGTCGTTATTGCCAACGATGATTCTTTAATAGCGCGAGTATACAGGAGGTCTTTAAGGATTTCGAAATTTAATATTTCTATTCGGATTTTATAGACCATGCCTATATTACTTTATTTAAAGTAAACTTTTACTTTCGACAAAATTTAATTCCGATCGAAATCAGGAATCATGAAGAAATCATGAAGAAAGAGGATTGTTACAGGAGCGCATATAGCATTTATAGAATAAGATCATGCTGATGAAGTCCCTGCTTATTTTAATATGACGGGCGCATTGACATAACTCCACAGAACATAAGAACACAATGGACTTATATCCCACTCTGGTAGGGGTAAAATCTGATCTGATCTGATTACGGACTTATGTCCCAAACAAGTGAAAAGTAGGCTTCTTCATATCTGCCGTTTCCAAATTTTTTTCTGTTAAACCATATTTTGAAAACCTTTTTTAGAAAAGAATCAACGACTTTCAGAAAACCCCTGAAAAACCCTGTACAAACAAAATAAGATTTAATTGAAAGGGTTTTTTGTGTGATAATAAACGCGCAGTGTAGGCTGCAAAGCTTTTGCACCATCATATTAATATTAAAGGCTTGAACAAAACAACAATAACTTGAGTGAGCTATACATACCACCAAGTTATATAGCCTGGAGTTATAGCTATTTCGCGGTCGCCAGGCCAATCATCAGGCTCCTTTAGTGATGCTTAGTCTATCACGCGAACGTCGCGTCGTCGCACAGTGGGCCCTACATATGGAAAGTCATACCCAAAACTAAGAAATTAATGTGTCATGTATGAAAGTGAAACAAAACCCTAGTAAGGTATATTTTTATTTATATTTCGTCTGCCAACATCTAAATATCTTCACTATCGAACATTTTTTATCAGTTGTATCTAAAATTCCGCATAAGGCTCATGGGTGTGTCAGATGAAATGAACATTCCATTAACTATGTCGGTGAGGTTATCGTTTTTCTTTGAAACAAAACTCTCTATATTTCTTAAAATCTGTAGTGCGAGGTTCTTTGGTCTCTTCACTCAGCGAAAATTACTGTGTTTTTCGTAAAATATTGGACCCAAAATAGAACCGTAGTTATTTTTGTGTACATTTTTGAATCTTGATTCTTATTTTATGATAAATTAAACAAATAAGAAGAAAAACACCAAAAATAAAAGAATTATAGTTTTCGTATTCGTGGACTATATTGTATGACCCTTAGTTGAAATGCGTTTTGCCCAGGCACGAGTTGGACTCATAAGTATCTTTTAAAGACGCAATGTTTTGAATTTAACTAAAGATTCCTAGAATAGTATAACTTACACAACTTTTGTCCTGTAGATTTTATGATTGTCAATATAATCATCGACCAAAATATTGCGTCCTAGAAGGGTACGGCAGCATCTAACTGATGAGCGCAACTATTGTGCCTGGGCGAAGCCCATTTCAACCAAAAGTCATAAAAACATTTTAAAGATTGAAATGAACATTTATTTCAAGTTTCATTAACAGGTCATTGAATCCAAAAAAATTTTAGGATTGTTTTTATACTGTCACGCTTAAAAAAAGTCATCATTTGATAAAAGTAACTATTACTTTGTTCCAAGACGTCGTATCGTTTTGATTTTAGTCTCATTGGATTCAGCGTTAAAATCTACCCCAAAATCATGTGCCATATGCTAAGATTGTACCAAAAAAATATTTCAGATTCAAAAACTTCCTCTCCCATCCCTTACCGCCGTCTTTGAAAGCGACCATAAAAAAAGCCAACACGGGGATTTCGGGGAACTTTGGGTATGCTTGAGAAGATCAAATTCTGCGTCGACACCAATCATTTTATATTTTAGGAATTGCTTTTTTGACCCTAGAATACGTATACTCCGAAAAATCATGTTAAACAATATCGGAAAATAAAATTATTAAAAAAATTCGCGCAACCCACTTTTGCTTTCGACTTCAGTTTGTTATAAAAGAACAACTAGTGCATAAATGTGCATAAGCAGTTTTAAAAGTTCGTCGCGCAATTTTGAAATAAAGTGAAATTAATTTTTTTGACTTACTGTTCTCTTCAAAATGAAATATTTCCCGTTAGAGATATAAATTTGATTACGAAAAATGTTTAATAAATTCATCTTACCTTGATCCATATAAAATATAACCTGATTTTAGTATTTGTTGCACAACACAACAAATAAAAAGCCTCAAATGAATGATAAAAACACTGTAAAACACTTCCCGGCATCGAAATCCACTACTTCGGAGAAGGTATTTTGGCTGTTGTAAGTTCCTTCAAAGTAATTTAAATAGGACCAAAAGATGTCGGAATATGTAATCAACAAAAGTAATAACAAAAACATCGAACGGTACTGTTTTCCATTTTTGAGTTTTGGGCACGACTCTGGTATAGCGGGTCCCAGTGTGCGTCGGTATCGCAGTGCGTAGTGCAGTTGGCCTGGACACGCTTGGTCTATGGTTCGAGCCTCAGTGACGACAAAAATTTTTTCAAATAAAATCGAACATGCATAGACTAAGCATCACGAACGGAGTCTGATTATCGGCCTGGCGATCGTGAAATAGCTATAACTCCAGCCTATAAAACTTGGTGGCTGCTCACCCAAGTTGTTGTTGTTTCGTTGAAACCTTCAAAATAAGATTTCATTTTTTGGTACGTTTTCAAAATATGTATTTTGCTTTTTTAAAATTAATTTTTTTTAATTTAGCTTGAAAAGCTAAAAACTTACCTATTTTGTTGCGATATAAGTTCCGAATGAATTGAACCCAAGCCGGTCATAAATCCATATAAATTTTTTTTTTTAATTGGGACATAAATTAAGGAATTGTGCATTTCGTAATAAAAACACTAAACTTTAGTTTATTTTGGGTACCTTATATGAGCATGATTTTAAGATATTGGGACACTTAATATGTCCGTCGCTTTTTGTTGGAGGGGCAAATTTATATAGAAAAAAGAAAAAAAAATATTAAAAAAAAAAAAAAAAAAAAAACGGAAAAAAATTTGTATAACTTTTTCAAAATTTGATTTATATTTTCAATACACTTTTCTGTATTGTAAATTATAAACCCAATTAGTGTCTAAAATAAATAAATAAATTTGGATGGCTCATGAAAGACCCGGGCCTAGTGACTAACAACTCTCAATCATATCTGTGTGCGTGTTTGCAAGAATGGAGGGGACCTACAGGTTACTGCCGAGCCCGAGTTGGAACAGGCCGATGGGAATTAAACCCAGACCTCTGGCTGTCATACAACGCACTAACCATTACGCCACGGGGTAATACAGAATTATGTTTTAATTTCAAAAAATTTCTTCCAACAATATAATTTGGCAACACTGCTTGAGTGTGTACAATAAAAGCCCTACAAAATTGTAATAGGTACAAAAAAAAAACAAAATAAATAAATAACGAAACTGGAAATGAATCATGACAATTTCCAATTATAGATACACTGGCGCATATCAGCAGCGAAGAATAAACTTGCATGACTCCCTGGGATACAGTCACTACCAAATTCGTTTGGACAACATAATAATTTCTGTACGGATGACAAAAACAAACGTTTCTAAATTTTGTTTCCTTTTTTTTATACCTATTTATTTATGAAAATAAACATTTTTGATGTGTCCCATTTAATAAATAAAAGACGAAGAAATTACACATATCGATGAAACATAAAGCTCAATTCTTACACTTTTGTCAAATCTGTTCTGTTTTTTAAGGACTGTCCTGGACTGGAACTAGCATTTTAGTTTTAACGATTTTTTTTTATGTGCAATTAACTCTAAAACACTCGCACTGCAACTTAAGTTCTTGGGAAATTTTATAAACAGGTATGTTTTGTTGCCTTGGTTAAAAAATTGATCTGTCCGAATATTTGTTGTTGTGACTGTATTTCAAATTCGATCCTGGTCTACCTGAATTGCGTATCTTTTTTATCAATTATATAGCTTGTCCGCGGTTTGTGGAAATGACCAATGGAAAATAATAATCACCACCTGTTGGGTTTTTTTTTTTTCTTTTTTACATTTTATGTTCTTTGAAGGTATTATACAAGTTGAATGGCTGGGAATAACTATTTGCTACTTAACCAGGGCTAACAACTTACATAGACTGTGTTGGACTGAACATTCTAATTAGATGCAAGCGAAGTTGGTACTAGTTTATGAAGATGTATTAGGTACCTGCCTATACCTTACCCATAACTACTTTATAGGTTGTAAATCAGGCATAACCTGTAACTGGAAATGGAAACGCATTTACTATAACTCAGAAATATAACAAAGTAGGTATACCGCAGGGAAATTAAAAAGTGACCATAGAAAACTTTACTAATTACTTGTAAAAGTGCATGATGTGCATACACACACACCCATAAACTATAAACATTTTATACTTTTGAATAAGTTATGAATATGTATTTGTATAATGGAAGAGAGAGCGTACATTTCATACACTTCAAATGTGTACAGTACAGGGCATTGAGAAGTAAAATTTATGGTTTCTCACGTCCAACAACCGTATATTAAGGTATAGTATACGGCAGGCGCACTCGTATGTGGCATGCGGCAAAAACATCAGCAAAAGTCGAAAACAATGGTAAATTATTTGCGTCATGCAATGAAGACATTGTTTTTATTATTCCTCCATTCAGATGGGATTCGAACTTTATAATGGAAAAGAATGTTAAGGATATATGTACCTATATACTTTTATAGGAAGAAAACAATGAGTTCATAGCATAACATAAATGTTAACCATGTTATACCCGTCATGAATGACTTCTAGGTATAGAATAGCTAGGTGAAGTGTAGGACCTTTCGTTGCAATATATGTACATTTTTGTGGCATGTGGTTTATAGGCTGTGAGGATTGCATTTCTGAATGTATGTATATGTATTTCGAAAATTATAGTTTTAACAAATACAACTTTTTTTGTTTATTGTTTCATTTAAACATTGAAATGACTCTTGACGGATTTTAATGATTTATTTTTATGTCTTCTGTTTTTATAATATAATGTACACAAATAACTACCTATGTTGTATTTTTTATATATTTTATTCATGAAACACGTCAGTTGTTGTTGTTTTTAATTATTTTTATGGACTGTAGTTCTATTGGAAGTATATGAATTATAACTTCGGGATAGGTATTTAAATGCTCAGGCATGCATATTTATAGGAAAAAAATGATAAATTTAAGTATTAACATCAAGCCAATTCAATCTACCCGTCGTGCTACACTTGCGAACAAAAAAATGGAATCGCTATCTTGCTTTATGTAAAGGCAATATGATAACTAGTCCAGTCAATAAAGGTTTTCACCTGGAAAAAAATCGAACAGTTTTGAAACTTGGCACTCTTACTAAGAGAGGCCTAAAGATGAAGTGTACAAAAGTCCTCATGAATCCGAGGCGAGCTCTAGCGGCAGGAAGGTGTAACATGTCGTCTTTTTCGGTTTTTCGTGTTTATCTCAAAAATTGTTTGTTCTTTCAAAAAATAACATGAGACAAAAGAATAGCTTAGAAAATTCTTTACAAAATACATTATGACCAAATTTTTCATACCTGTCATATTTATCAAGTTATTTGGCACCTGTTGTTTTAGTGAAGAGTTTTTGAAAAGTAAATTTTCAAACTCATAATTAAAAAAAAATTTTCAAAATGATTTTTTTTCAAAAATTTACGTAATTAAGTTGAACTTTTGTGTTTAATTAATGCTCCTATAAATTTTTAGTCAAATACTAAAAGCCAGATGTCAAAATGTCTTCTAGTTTTTGAGAAAATTGAAAATAATAAAAGTAAGTTTTCCTTAAATTCGACTTCAATCCCTTTTTTTGATGCCTCAGAGATCATATTTTTACTGTAACAACTTTATTCATAAATAACCTAAAAGAAGAAATTTTGGGCTCTACAAAAAGGTATAGCATGACATTGTAAGAGTTACCGTTGTTTTTTTTTATTATTTTTTTTTCTGTTTTGAGTCAATTTTTTAAAAAATTGTCCCTCTTGGGTTCACGGGGGGGGGGGGGGGGGAATAGACTCCCTCCCATCCGTATCTCGAGCCAACCTGTATCTGCTCTAGTGTCTTGTCACACCTTATGCGAATCGCCCTGTATATAAAAAATACAGGATTATACACTGATTAAAAATACCAGACGTTTTCGAACGCCCACCCCTACCCCCTGGCAGAAAAAAAACCTGTAAGACGGTTGAATTTGGTATAATAACGCGCTAACCTAAACATACATGTTAGTATATGAATTTGGGTTATATCTCCACTCCCAAAATTTGCTGCCGGCTTTAGATTATATAAAATGTAGCTGTTTTTAGGAAATTTAAAAAATACCAATTTTAGACGCCAAATAACTTTAAAACTATGACAGATATGAAAAATTTGGTCATAATCAATTTTAAAGAGAATTTTGTAAGCTATTTTTTGTCTCAAGTTATTTTTTGAAAGAACAAACAATTTTTGAGATAAACACGAAAAACCGAAAAAGACGACTTGTTACACCATCCTGCCGCTAGAGCTCGCCTCATATTCATGTAGACTTTCATACACTTCATCATCAGGCCTCTCTTAAAACGTGAGCCAAGTTTCAAACTGTTGGATTTATTTCCAGGTGAAGGCATAATTTTTCCTTCGTTGACTAGACTATACAATGGAACCATAAGCTTTAAATCAAGGTTAAAAACCTAACAATTACTTCCGGATTTTAGAAGTAAACTTCACGTCATAGTTTAATAATTTAAGGAAAAACAAAGTGAAATTGAAAAAGGGCGAAAATTAAACATTTCAAACAAAATTAACCGTTATCTATTATTCTTCTAAACGATTTTAAATTGATCTTATGAGTTTCTTTACTGTCTCTTGCAGTACTTTTTCTGTCCCATTCATCTACCAGCACCACTTTTATTGTATTAATTTTTTTTATTAGCTGGATTTCTGTCTCTATAACAAATGCTCGTCTCACAAAAATCTCGATAGGGTTTAAGTATGAGCTTAGCGCTAGCCAGTCCCTTGTGGCAACAGCAACTAACCTACAAGGAATCCGACTGTTCCCTATACGCAATGTGCCATCGAGGATCGAGCGTTATCGTGCATTATTAAGAAATCTTTGACAAAAAAAACTCAGAATAAAGAACGACGTGATCCTGCAGTATATCGGAGATGAACCGATCCACAGTTAAACCTCTCTGGACCAACAGAAGTCACAAAAACCAGCTGTATCATACAAGAGCATCCCCAGTAAGCATAACAGCATTGTCTAAATTGCTCGCTAGGTGGGCTGTGTATTCTGTTCCTAAGATCACTTCAATGCAGACAGATTCAGCACTTATCCGAGAACATAACTCCCTTCCATTGCTTTAAGTCCCCGCAATCTTAGTGCGCGAGAGCAAATCGTAATTGAGCTTACCAACTTCGGTCCCTTTGCAGGTTGAATCTCTTTCTTTCTCATAACTGTCTGAGTTGTTGTTGTTTTAATATAGTTTGTTATTTTTGTTTTTATGGCAGATAGCGCGAAAACTATTTAATGGATTTTTATGATTTTACTTCCAATTTAAAGTTTAAAATTCAAGCTTTAAAACGTGACCATAAGCATTTAAGCACAAATATTTTAACCGTAGCGATTGTTGTTTTTAAAAGGCGAAACGGAGTGATTCTATTTTTTTACTCGCGAGTGTACTTATATTTGCCTATCGAAAAATGCGGCTTCACTTTTTAAATTGACGGTAGGTACCTACTTAGCGAATTTTGTTTGAAACAATTGTGGAGAAATTTTTTTTAGCATCTTCTTTTTTATACGATCTTCCTAAAATGCTAAAAAGAAATTTAAAAAAAAACTGTTGGGGGAATAATAAAAAAAAACTCTATGGAGTTTGCATTACTGACTACTGAGCTATTTATAACTCCCAATAAAACACCTTATTCGTTTAGATTGAAGGAGCTTCTTTGTACGTATTTATTTTTTGAAAGTACCCCAGTGGATTAATATTATGAAAAATAAATATATACACTGCGCGTCATTTGAATAGAAACAAGCAATTTCCTTAAGAATAAAGGGCCTGGCGTTTTGGTAAGTTGACGAAACAATTTCCTTTTTTAATTTTCCGAAAGCCTTGTATAGAATAATAATGTATGTATTATCAAGAATAATTCAGAAAATCTTATAATGCCTAATCAGTTTTTTTGCTTCTGAAAGGAAACACTAAACTGTTTGACGTCATTTGAAAAACGATATAATAAAAAAAAAAAATTTAAAACGCATTTTATAAGGCTTTGTTCTTTTTTTTTTGATACATCCGCACTTGTTTTAAATTACTTCATAAAAATTGAAACGTATTAGAGTGATTTTCAGTATATAAGTGAAATGTCACTCCATGCTTCTTTTCTGGCAGTAATCAGTGATTCTTTGCTGTCATATTGCTTTTCAGCATCGTAGACTCGATGAGACATTCACATCCACCTCCACACGTCTCTTAATCTTAATCTTCAGACCTTAACATTACTATTATGTTAAGGTCTGAAGATTAAGATGGCCATTTAAGCAAAGTGATTTTTTGATCAAATATCTAATGAAATTTAGGGAAAGCTGCTTTTAATATCTTTTTGTAGGAGTTCCCCGTCATTTTCTCTTTTGGGAATTCTAGATTGATAGTTCGATACCAGGAAACCGCACCCCAAACCATTAAACCGCACTTTCCCGGCTATGGTGGCGCTCCAAATAATAATAATATTCATCTGGAACATGAATATCAAATATTTCTTTTTGTCTAACAAAACAACTTTGGTCAACTCTTCCTTACACGACATATTCGTTCTGCTAAAATCTATGCGATTTTGTTTGCGAACTGCATTCCATGGTGTTTTTTTTTGCAATTTTAGGCCTTTCAAATTTGGTGCAGCATTAAATACATGTCTTAGTTTGCTAACACTCGCTTTAATAGCAATTTTGCATTTGATTGTATCTGCTGAGTTATCTGAATTGGAAGCCAATCTAAGAATAATTCTTCGGTCTGCCGCTGATTGTGGCTTGCCTTCATATTTTTACCATACCTCTCCTTATTTTTTTTTTTCAGAAACTTTCATACAACTTGTGCACTCTGTGAAATCTTGCATAAATTTCAATTTTTTTCTGCAGTGGTTAACGCATGCCTTCGGCCCATTTTTGTCCAATTGTTTCAAAAATATGTATGTCTAAGCTGAACTTTAATTACAATAATAATTTTTTTTCATAGCGTGGCATCTAAAAAAAAACCTTGGCGACTGCTGTTTCTATTCAAGTGAAGCAAAAAAAAAAATAGTGTTTTCTTTGAATAGAAGCAAAAAGCCTCTGAAAATTTCATTATATTATTTTCTGCATTATTTTTGGTAAAACATTATTTTCTTAATTGTTAAGGTTTTCGGTATCAAGTTACCATCCCATCCAGATCAACCTGGGAGGATGAAACATTCTTAAATGATGAATCGATTCATTTTTACATTGATGGATCCAAAACCGATGACGGGGTTGGTGGAGGCGTGTACTCAGATATAGACTAAATTTACGTCTCGCATTCCGTCTTCCAGATCATTGTAGCTTGTTCCAGGCGGAACTCTTAGCGATCAAAGAAATTTTGTCTTATTTTAAAGAAAACTTTATATCAAAAACTGATATACGCATCTTCTCTGACAGCCAAGTTGCACTGAAATCCCTGGACTCGGTCTCTGTCAATTCTAAAACAGTCCTAAACTGTCGATCATCTTTTATGGAGATGACGCAGCAGTTCAATATTCATCTCTGTTGGGTGCCGGGCCACAGGGACATTCCAGGGAACTGTAAGGCCGATAAACTCGCTAAAAGTAGGACAACAATAACTCTCCTTACAGAAAGGAAAGATAATGGTATACCCATCGCTGCATGCAAACTTATGATGAATCAAGAAGCTATAAGGTGCACAAACCTTACGTGGAGCAACATCACCACTTGTGTGGCGACTAAACAAATCTGGCCAAAGCTGAATCTGAAGCGCACCAAGTGTCTGATTTCTTTAAGCCGATCGCACATAAGCTCCATTATAGGCGTTTTAACTGGACACTGTCTTATACGCAGACACGCCACGTGACTTGGCACCTTTGCCAATGACTACTGCAGAAGCTTAATGGATGATGAGGAGGAGGAGGAAACAGTTCCTCACCTTCTCTGTTCATGCCCTGCTCTATCCCAAAGACGTAGAATCCATTTGGGAGACTTCTACTATAACGATCCAAGTGATCTGGCTGATACTGACATTAGTAACCTTGCACGCTTCATAAGGAGCTCCAAATGGTTTAACGAGTTGGGGAAGTTTCTCCTAGATCGATGTGGTATCACAAAGGGCCCCTGGTTGGCCTATGTGGGTCGGTTACGACAGCCACTTCTACCTAACCTAACCTAAGGTTTTCGGAAAATATTTAGTTTCGTCAACTTACCAAAGAGCCTTGCGCTTTGCTTCTATTCAAGCGAGGTGCAGTGTAATTCCAAATAAATTCTGAATGGGGTTTTTAAAAAATCAATTATGGAGTTTTCGTTGTTTCTCTTGAAATAAAGTATTTTTTTTTTTAATTATTGTGTACGGAGTGAAAATATTCCGAGATGTATTAAATAACATTTTATGTAGGTAACATAAATAAAAAAAAAAAAGTATACCTGTTATTAAATTCATATACGTAGTACCTACCACACATACCTTTATAATTTATAAAACAAATATTCACAACAGCAGAAACTTTTCCAGTAGGTATTATTTTCAACACACATTGGTACATTCATTTGCTTACCTGAAAAAAAAAAAATGTTTTTTAATAAAAATACACATTATAGATATTCTGAAAAATATTATTGAAAAAAAAAATATTCAAATATCTTTTCTGTCTTGTGGTTGGTTTTTGAACAAAAGTATTTATGTAAAACTTGAGAATGCATCTCCCAAAGGCCAAAATAACATCCGAATCCAAATAATATCCATTTTTGAATAAACATACCTAATCAACTTCCTCTCATATAATATAGTCGACAGCCACATCATAAAAGACAAGAGAAAAAGTTTTGTTTCTGACATTCAAATCAATTTAAATCAGATAAGACAAAGAAAGAGGAAAATCTAGGACATAATCAAAAGCAGAGATCATCAGCATATAAGTATACCAATCTTAACTCTAAATCCACATACAGGACTCTCGAGAGTAGGTATTAGGAATAAAATATAAATGAAACTGCAGAAACCATTAAGAGAAGGAAGGAAGCAAGCATAATAGATTTATATATAAATATATTTTTGCATATGTATTTGTATGTATATGTAGCTAAGGAAGGCATTATATTTATTCTTCCTGTTTTCAATTCTATATGAATCTTTTTCAATGTTTTATGTATTTTGATGTGTGCATTTTCAATGCATAGATCATCATACACATACATATACCTATATTTACATTGGTTTGAACTTTGTGATCTAGATTTCTCATTTCCTTAAAAAAGGTCCCCAACCAACGAATGATTTTAGAGAAGCTCTATATTGTTATTGTGGATTTCTTCCCTTTTGCGGTTGACCTCATTTGTGTAATGTCAACAACTGTTGTCAACTACGATGAGTACGACAAGGCAAGGACGAACTATAATAGCAAGCAATGACGATGACAGAAGACGAGAATCCCACAAAAATATAAAAAAAAAAAAAATAAAAAAACAACACGACTTTAACATTCAGAGAGAGAGAAATATGGAAAGCTTCAGTCATATGAAAAGTAATCTGAAACATTTTACCCACTGCCTTTGATAGTTGACCCGAATAATGTATATTCTTATTCCCTGTTCCGTGCCAGTGTGCCATCAAATTAATTCCTGAAGCCTCTGCTTGCAAAAGTTTCTTTTAACGTGGCCCACTCTCATCATACCACTTCGGCCTCCCACAGCACAGTTAGCTCCATCTTCATGGCAGTTTATCATAGCAAGATGGATTTTTCGCAATTTATTACCAACATCTTTAATCTAGGAACAATAATTCATATACAACCTTTATAAATTAACCACCGCGCACCGGAAGAACAGATACAAATTTATATATACATAAATAGAACTCCAGGGTGTGTAGGCTTTGAGAAGGAAAATGAAGAGGAAGGCTTGTGGGAAGAAGCCTTCTGCTGTGCCATGATGTTTTCTATAATTAGTAGGGAAGCTAATGAATGGAGATTGATTTTTTCTTCGTTCTTAGCAGTTCTTTGAATTAATTAGGTGTACAGGCCAAGCCCTATTTGAATCCTTAAAAAAAAAAACCAACATTCACCAAAAAAAAAAAAAAAAAAAAAAAAACAGAAAAGAATCCAAGGCTGATCCGTGAAATTTGATTAAATTAATTGGCATCTACGAGAATTAAGCAGATACCTATACCAACACACCAGAACTGAATAACAAACTAGAAGACCTTTATAAATGTGTTGAATATCTGTTTTATTAAGACGAAGCTACGCTAATTCGACTCACTTCATAATGAACCTGTTAAGAGACTCAAAAAGCCAAAAGGAAAACGATAAAACACAGATTAGCTGTGCCCTATAAAGTCCAGGTATTTTGGATTCTTTTGATGTAGAATTTGGATTAAGGTGTGGGGACGCGGACGACCCAATGAATACCGTGTACAATCAATTACAAAAATTTAACGAAAAAGGGAAAGGAAAGATTTTTAAAAATTTTATTTTAAATTTGGTCAAGTGTAGACAGAAGGCAGAACGGATATTAGAAATTATTCAGGGATGCCATTTAAAAAGGTGCTAATTGTAAGCATGATCGATAAATTAGGGAATTTGTGATTTGTGTCTGAGGGGGGAATTATTGAAAAATTCGACTTGGAATATCTAGTAGGAATGCAATCTTGGAAGGTGGTTTCTGTTTAGTGTTGTTTTTTTTTTTAATAACCGTAAGATGGTTGTTGTTGTGACTTTGCCTTTAATCCGATTTTGGGTAACAATAATATACAAGTTTGAGAGTTAAGTCGACTAAAATGGAGCTCAATTTTACTTAGGGTCGCATTTTAAAGCTCTTCAGATAGGTACCTTACCTGAATGACTTCACAAAAGAAAAATCTTTTATTTTAGGGAATTTTGAAAATTTGAAACGCTTATCAAAACAATTAAATTTTTAGTGGAGTTTTTAAATGATAAAAAAAAAAAAAATTTTATTGAGAAACAGTTGATCAGATTATAAAGCAGGTTTCTTAAATTTATTTCCCAACGACCGACGTTTCAAACTCAAATGAAAAGGGGCTTGTTTACCACAATTGACGTTCACATTCGCCTAACTCATCCGACTTTTTTTTTTTTTACATATCTGTGCTTTTTCTCTTTCACACTTCGTCAGTGGGAATAAGATAAAGATAGAGAAAAGTAAAAAATTGGTCAAAATTTCAGTCCAAAGTGAAAACCGTCGAGTAGGTTTGAGTAATTCGGCTAGAGCCTCTTCTTTTCCGCAATTTTTTTTTATTAAATTTCGTTAAAAGGAATTTTAATTTCAGCAAACGTCAAGCATCGTTTAGTAATCAACGCAACGTTATGTCCTTTCCCAAAGAACAATTCACTGGTAATGTGCAAAATAGAATATCAAAACAAGGTTGTTTTGTGACCATATAATTCACACCCAGTTTGAAATGATATTATCATTAGAAATTATTTGAAAATCAGAAAATCCATCAGCAAACACTAGTACGCTAGCTGAACAACATTTTAATTTTTCAAAATTTTTGGCTTCTATGGACAAATTTGATAAATCCGTTAACCGTTCCTGGCCTATAGAAGTTCTTGGAAAAGCTTCTTTTACTGCCTGAACAGAATGGAGATGGAGACGGAACCGGAGCCGCAACTGGAATAGCTGTCAAAATATTGAATACACATAAATTAAATTTTGCGAACACAACGGAACGGAGCTGCAGCCGCAGACGGAAGAGTTCAGCAACTTTTAACTTTTCACATACGGCACTTTTGACGTTTCAAATTGTATGAAAAAAAAAAAACAACTTCTTGGGTCGGAAAAAAATATTGTGGTTATTTATATCGCGAAAAAAAATTATTTATTAAAAGAAAAAGTATTGGAAACAAAAAATGTGAATTCTGAGCTTGTATACAAGAATATTGTTTTGTTTTTCTTCAAAATACATTCAAAGCTGTACAGCTGCATTATGGGCACGTAAAAAAAAATGACGTACGACACTTTTTGATAGTTCCGTCTGCGTCTCCGGTTCCAGCATTCTATTCTGTTCAGGCAGTTATCTGTTGCTGTTGTAACCGGAAGCTTTAGAAAAAGAAAATATGCAGTGATAACACAATACCTTTCGAACAGACAATGATCAAGACAAGATAAGCGCTCTTCGTCAGGAAGAACATTTAAGCCTCTCATGTAGTAATGAATAGTCTAAGATCCTTCAAAGCCACTGGCATAGAATTCAAAAATGATGCAATATACAATAATTCAGTACCATATGAACTGATAATAATTATAGGTACGACATTTTTACTTGCAGCAACATTTCGTTGTGAACAGATGATTTGATTAGAATTCGAGTACCACTCTCTCATAATCACCGAAGCCCACACGTTATGTTTAGGAATGCTTTTTGGCTGCACTTAAGAATAGATTTGAAAAACATTTGGAAAATATGCCTGTGTTCCCGAGACGACTATAAGTTTCACAATTCCCGAAGAAGTAACTGAACTAGTCTTTAGTGGAAGGATCCAAGAAATCATCTGAGCCAGATTTGATTTCTCCAACTATTTCCTGCGATTCTGCTGAAGAACTACGTCAAAACTTGCTATTGGGGGGCTCAAGATTTTTTGCAACACCAACAACATTATCCCTGATATGCAGTTCAAATTCGGTAGAAACCATTGTAGGCTTAATTCGCTCCTAAGGTTGAAAAAAGACATTCCAAGAACCTTCATCAACCACCAGGTCGCCGCTGGAGGTTACTTCGATATATAGAAAGCATTTGGCAGTTTCTTGATCCCAGGGTGTCAACTTTTAGGAGATAATCAAAGCACACGCAAGTACCGTTCTAGAAAAAAACTTCGCTTCTCTACAAGCAACTTATCAGGGATATCATCTATCACATACTGCTTTCTCGCCTGGACCCATGTTCAGTAACTCTCACATCGAAAAAATCAGTCGAGAAACGCTGAAAAATGGAACAAAACTCATGTACTTTGTTTCAGTTTCCATCGTTTCTTGACCAACTTTATGCATGCGAGAAGTTACAGAACATAGGCCCTGGTTCCACTATTTCCAAAACCAGCTCAACAAAGCTTGGAGCGTTCCAGTGGAAATTTCTGCGGATCTGCTAAAATCGCCATTTTGACCGCCATCGACAATAGCACTACAGCAGCCGTAGTAAGCGCTACGAACAGGTAATATTTCCTCATCGCATATACAACAGTCTTGATTCTTGGATGACAGTTCGGTTTGACGTAAGAATGTGATTGAAACAGAAATTTCAAATCAAGACCACGAAATGGATGCCATGAATTGAAAATTCGTCCAATTTTAGCCTCAAACAATAATTTTATTTACTTAAGTCTTATGACAATTCGCGGTTGTCAGCGACCATCAATTATGTCATTATGTGAATCAAATGTCAAAATGCGCAAACATTGGAAATTTGTTTCGCTGGTTGTGTCGCCAAAGCACTTTACCTTGCAATTAATCATTAATCAATTTTTTTTTCACTACGATTTTTCAAAATGAAAAAAAAAATTATGGAATGGAATGAAGCACACTCTCCTCTAGTCCAGAACGGATTGTGGATCATAGATATTGCGGTCATTTTTCATTACTGCTTGTTTATACCTAGGTAGACTTCAAGTTCTGATTCCGATACAAGAAACCATTTTAACTAAAAGACTGATCCCATCTAAAAACGAGTTGTTTGGACAAATTGCTGGAAAATTTATAACCACCAGTTTTTCGCCCAGCATTAAAGTTGGCGGCAACCAATTTCCAGATGGATTTTGTTGGAGTGTTTCTGTTAAGTTCATTTCAAACATTCTTGGAAAAATATACACACATCAATCGAACAAGAAGGATGCGATCTACTATTTTTTTTTTTGAGGAATTGTGTCAGCAAAGAAAATTATGTACATATTAATTTTTTTTTTCTTTTACTACTTAATTAAATTTGCTTTTTATACGCCATAAATCTATATAAGTAGGCACCACCTCTTCTAAATTCTAGGTCACTTTATAGCCTTGAGCTGTTATATAAAGAGCAATAACGTGCAACTGTGCGTACCTATTTAATTTCTTTTTTCCCATCGATAGGTCATTTAAGAAAATAAATTCTCGCCTCTTTAGACTTGGGCCTTTATATGTTATGAGTGTGTGTGTGTCAAATTGTAAGTCCAGAAGCCAGCAGGCGTCATAGTTACCCATCCATTACGATGATGGAAATTTCCCCCAAAAGAGTAATAAAATTTTATACAACAGTATTTTGTTTATTTTATTTATTCACCCCTTTCCCGGTAAGCATGGACTCAATCTCTGTATCTTTGTATCTTTTTAGCTTTGGTTTTTAAGGGTACGAACAAAAAAAAAAATATCCCAAGGGCGCATAATAAATCGACAAAAACGTACGAAAAAAAAAAAAACAATAAAGGGTCCGTGCCACCAAAATGAGTTCATATATCACCAGTATACTTTAGAGAGATTCCTATGACAACAACAAAACTGGTGCTGCCAGGCCAAGACTTTGCCAAAGAAAAAATAAAGAGGGTTTTTAAGGACCCAATATTGTATACATAACCAAGGGCAGGCAAATAATGGCATTCAATTCTATCCTACACGACCAGGAGCACAACATAACACAAATATTACAGAAATAGACGTAACCATAGATACATTATTTGTGTGCTTTGCTATCTTGGTCAACAATCAACCTGAATAATTGCGTGCCTTTTTGAGCTGAAAGGACGAACGCGCCGAACAATTATTCTTTTTGTCCAAATACTTCGCTGACAAAAGCTGACATATTTGTCCATGGTGTTTTCTTGCTCGTTGTCCTTTTCTTGTCTTGAGTGTATGCTAAATTAAACATGAAATATATTCACATACGAAAAAGTAAAGGACTTGAAAACAAAAATCAAGTCATTTTTTCTCCTCTGTTTGCCTTTGAAGGCAAGACGAAAAAGTGCTATACAAAAAAATTTACTGAACAAGTGCCGGGAGACATTATTGTACTGCAACCTGAATGAAAAGAAAGTATGTCCTTGCCTGAAGTATAAATATATGTAAAAAGCAACAAAAAACGAATGAATATCTTTTATCCAAAAAAAAAAAAAGGGGACCGAAAGATTGATGCGATCAGGAGTTGAATAGATGGACAAACACGCAATTTTTGTTTGGCAGAGCCTTGTTCTTTTTTTTTCTCCCTTTCTTTATGACCCCAAGACAGAAGAAATAATGGTGAGGGTCAAGCGCATTCAGGTACTTTTTCCATTCTTTAATTTTTTTAAGGAATTCATATGATGTTTGGTCGCATTTAAACTAATTTGAAATTACTGACAAATAGGGAATGACGTGGTAAATGAGCTCGAGTGGAAGTTTTTAAATGGGAAAAGTATCTATTAAGGAAGTTAAAAAAGGAAAGAGTACCTACCTAGTCACAATTTTAAAGCACAGAAATATAACCATGGATGTCCATTGTAGGTAAGTAAGTATATGGATGTACATACATACGCAGCAATTAAATTTAGTTTGAGAAACAATTTTAACCTTTGTGAAATTGTTTTACCAGAACAAAGTGTTTCCCGAATGACCTTTGAAGGGCAGATTGTTATTATTTCCTTATATGTAGATGGCCGATGAGGTTCACTGTCACCCCGCGAGAGGGGAGTAACGGTTGGAATCTAGCTCCAGCCTCTGGTGACAAGAAAATCAAAAATCGGTTCTATGGCAGGTACCCTTAATAACAGTTTATGGTAAATTTTGTTACACCAAAATATAGACCATACCACCACAAGTAACCCAAAAATTAAAAAAAAAATATTTAGAACCGTTTTTGAGATAAATAACATTTTTTTTTTCAAAACGATTTTATGCAAGTACCGTTATTTTTTGATCTAAACGAATATCCCGATTTCCCCACTAGGGAACTATTGGTTATAGAAGGAAGTGACTAAAGATATGCCAATTTATAACCTTTTAAAATTTTTGAACAAGTTATTTCGCCTTTTGATGAATTTGTATTTAAATTGGCTGGGTTTTTGAGTCAGAATCCTGAAAATGAAAATTCCGAAAACCCAAAATCCCCAAAGCCCAAAATCAAGAAAACACAAAATCTATGAAACCCAAAACTGCGAAACCATAAGATCCCAAAATCTCAAAATCCAGAAAATCTAAAATCCAGAAAACCCACAATCCCGAAAGCCCAATGTCCCGAACTTTTGTTCCTGTAATAGAAATTCCGAAAAATTATATAAAATGAAAAATTTGCTCAATTTTTCTCGGGATTTCGATTTCGAGAATTATTTTTAAATTTCAACTATGGGATTTTTGCTTTTCGGGGTTATGGGTTTTCGAAATTTTGGATTTCGGGTTTTTTCGATTTTAAATTTTCTAGATTATGTGCATATTTGGGTTTTCGGGATTTGTGAATTTTGGGTTTTTGGTTTTCGGGATTATGGGTTTTCGACATTTTGGACTAGGGGTTTTCTCGATTTTGAATTTTCTATAAATACGGGTTTCTGTATATTTGTACCACAATTAAGGAACGCGGCCGACATTTGAACGATATGCTTATTTATTCCATTTATAATGTCAAGATACATAATTTTCACAACACTGATCGAGTACAGGGGAACACAATGGCGCACGCACAATTACGAGAAGTTGCTAGTAAAAGCAGGAACGCAGCCCACAGATCGTAGATCGTAGCGTAACGTGTGTAATGTTGATCTGTCTCACTCTAATTTACTGCAGTGTCTTATTCAAGTGCCTCTATTTATCTTACACCTCGGTATAACCGATTTTTGTGCACAAAAAAGCATTATTTACGTAAAAGTGATATGAAGTGAACTGAGGTCCTTTTGCAAATAAAAAAAGCAATCGTATTACGAGTAAATAAGTAGCAAGTGTTGTACCATTTTGAAATCTTGATGAAACGGGCCATTTTTTTAAATAACTTGCCGAGGGTAGTGTGGTACATTTTTTTTAAAATATGAAGTGTCAAAGTTAGCTCACAAAATTTTTTTGAACAACGACTCAGTCAAACTATTTTTTTTCTTACGAAACTGACAATATTAATTCTTGGACTTGTGATTGCGATCAATAGCATGGTTATTAAGGATTACGCAAAAAAAGAAAACACAGCTAAATTTTAAAATTTGTAACCACTGTATCTAAAAATGTGAGCTAGGGTATCGATTTTCATAATTTTTCTTAATATTGCTATAACTACTAAACCAAGCGAGATGGATTATTTTTTCATATTTTTCAAAGAACGGGCACAACCTGCCCTATCACCCGGTACCCGCTTGACGTTGAGTTTCGGGACACCCTGTATAAGCAGAGAGATTGTATTTCAAAAAAAAAAAAAATAAGAACAAACTATATGATCTCAATTGGACCATGTTTTGTTTAATTTTTAACGAGTGCCTACATACATATATACGTAGCACCCTCCCTTATATGAGTATGTATGTAGTTCCATAGTATATCGGACGTAAAATTAATTTTACTCGGTTTTTCTTTTCTCCTTCATATCACATAACCATAACCCTTTTCAGTTTTGTAAAAAGCAGGGGCTTTGAAAGGATTTTCGAGTCCTTAAAATTCTATGAATATTAAGTGCATTATTATTAATTAGTGTCTATGGAGTGAATTTATTATCAAAAAGACCTCGATGTATGTTGTATATACCTATATGTATATAAAAGATGTGTGTATAAGCCCTGTTCACATGGAGAAGACAATAAGAACGAAAATATGTTGGTGTAGGTATATCTACAACATATTATTTCGGCTTAATCCCAAAGGGTACCTAAGCTACCGCTATACTTCAACCTATTATATCCCAGTTTTCGAACTTGTTTGTTACAGGATATATTTGCGTAGATACTACATATATGTATATATTTTTGTATTTTTTTTTATTAAATGGGTTACTTTAACTTTGGTAAAGAACTAACTCTCCATATACAATTCGACATGTTAAGGGATTTTTATGACTTTGGTATAATTTTCTGAGAGAGAATGTTGAAATCCTTTCTTTGTTCTGCTCTAAGTTTTATAGGTTTCAGATACTAAACATTATTATATAAATGTGTACATGTACAAGTATTTTTCTCTTTTATTTTTGAAACTTTTACAACCTTCCAGATGAATGGAAATAATATTGATGGTTTTACATGGCGTTATCAAAAGGTGTTTTTGTGTAGGTAATAAAAGGACGGGACCCGAATGATGTATAGGTAGTTTTTTGTTTTACTTTTATTATTTTAAGGAAAAGACATTTGATGGTCATACGTAATACATCTAAAGGTGGATGAATTTTATGAATTGAAAATCGAGCTCTAGAGGCGAAATTGGTTGGTAGGTACTACCTACTTAACCTGTTATTGAGTCTATAATCTTCTGAATGTAAAAGTCTTGTTTGTTTGATGGTTTAGGGATTTTTATATTTTAATATTATTTAAAGAATGCATACGTTATATGAAAACAAAATAATATTAAATCCAACAGTACCTGCCTACAATACATTAAACTTGATACGATGACATTAAAAATAAGAATTACCTACTTATTCCGTTTTGGTAGTAAAGGATATGTTTACCTACAGATACTCAAAAAAGGGAACCTGACTAATCCCTGCAAACAAAATCTCCGCACGACAAGTCCTCGCAAGCAAAATCATCGCAAGCAAAATAATCGCAAAACCAAATCTCCGCGGCGACAAATCATCGCAAACCCAAATCTTCGCAGCGACACATCTTCGCAAACAAAATCATCGCGAAGACACATCTCCGCTGCGACACATCCTCGCAAACACAAACTGGCTTCCTTAAAGCTATAACCTGTATCAGTTTCATTGAAATCGGTCAAAAAACAACGAAGTTGACATTTTTATGAAACGCCCTTTCGTGAAGAACGACAAAACATTTTTTGTATGCGACCCCGTATTTAAATAAACCCATTCCCCATGCCACCCAATCTCTCTAGATTCCTAATGGACAAATCACAAATAACAGCGCCCTATTTTTATATTTCTTACTCCACTCGCGTTCAACTTAACTCTTACCACCCCATTGCTATACCACATCATTTTACCTAATTGTTGCCAGTTTAGAAGCTCAGCGAACAAATACCACGGTCAACTGGCTTCCTTAAAGCAATCACCGCGATGATTGTGTTTGCGAGGATGTGTCGCAGCGGAGTTGTGTCTTTCCGATGATTTTGTTTGCGGGGATGTATCGCTGCGAAGATTTGGGTTTGCGATGATTTTTTTTGCGGGGATTTGTCGCTGCGGAGATTTGGTTTTGCGATGATTTTGCTTGCGAGAATGTGTAGTGCGGAGATTTTGTTTGCAAGGATTAGTTACGGTTTCCATTTAGGGCCAGTTTTTTAGTGCGAGATTAAAGTTAAACGCGAGTTAGTTCACTTAATTTGGTAAGTTATTTCTAGTTTTAAAATAAAAAAATGTCAAAATTTTGAAATCTCGACTTTAAATAAAGTAAACTGCTTGAACAAAAGTCACAAAAATATCGATTTATAGATATTTTTTGCACAAGAAAATTGATGTTTACAAGCGCGATTTTGATTGGATCATAGTTTAAAGAATGATTCTTACAAGCGCTTGTGTAGTAGCCATGGCATAATGGTCAGAGCGTAGGACTGTCATGTCGGAGGTATGGGTTCGATACCCAGCATCGCAGACCTAAAAAAAAACCTACTGCTTCATACGAGGAAGTGACAAATCCTCCGAAAGTAACTATTGTCATGAACAAGTGCTTCTCACCTTAGCCGTTCGTTAGGTCCCCTCCATAGCTCTGGAATCTTAGCATTCCATATATGGGATATTCGCAAAAAAAAGTATGCAGCCTAAAAGGTCAGTAATTAGTCATAAAAGGTCAGGTAGTTTAAGAAATAGGTCAGGCTTAGAAAATTTTTAATCCAGGGTTAAAGTTTTTCAAGGTAATACTCGAATTTTGGCACCTCATTTAAGGGATATTCGCAAAAAAAAAATACCATTTGAAGGGCCACTGGATAATGATAAGTTAGCAGAGCAAGGTCAGCAGAACAAAGTTTTAATGATGCCATCATTAGGTGCTTAATAGGTGCTAATTAAGTACCCAACAACAAAATTAAGTGCTCCACTACTTTTGGAAAAAATTAATGTTCTGCTAACTTGATTTCAAGTTTGCAGAGCAATTTTCGAAAACTATGGTTAAAACGCATGGAAAGAAAATTGGTTTGCTTTCATATTTAGGTGCTACTTTAGTACTCTACGAATCAAAAAAAAATTGTTTTTTAATTAAAAAAAAAAATAATTTATTTTTTTCTACTTTTTTCGTCATAAATATACTTGAATAATTAAGATTTCATCTAGTTAGAATTAAGTACCTCATTTTCGGAAAGATTTTCCAAGATCTGAGGCAAAACAAAAATTATTCAAATTCCCATAATTTAATTATTTAATTTTTTTCCAAAAGTACTGGAGCACTTGATTTTTTGTTGGGTATTTAATAAGCACCTAATGATGGCATCATTAAAACATTGTTCTGCTGACCTTGCTCTGCTAACTTGAGGGACATCATTTAAGGGATATTCGCAAAAAAAAAATATAACATTTGAAGGGCCACTGGATAATAATAAAAGGTTAGGTAATTTCAGTAATTGGTCCATGCTTTTTTTTAAATTAATTATTAAAGGTTTTTTTAAAGTCACAGTATAAGTTTTTAAGCACTTCATTTATGGAATTTAGGAAAAGCCAGTTTGCAATTTAAAAGGTCAGATAGTTTCAGTAATTAGTCAGGCATATATTTTTTTAAATAATTTTTTAAGTTTTTGTAAGATCATAGCGATTATTAGCACCTCATTTATGTGATTTTCGAAAAAAGTATATAGATGTTACTCAATCCCCATAACAGGTCAGATGGTTTCAGAAATCTATTATTTTCCTGTCGATATTTTTTATTAAATCAACATATCGTACCTAACCGCTTCAATGTAGTATGTATGCATGTGCCTTGATCTTCAGCCTAATCCACTGAAGTGATTTTCTTCAGGAGTTAAGATTTTCTATAGGCAAAATTGATTTTTATTTATTTTCTATAAAATATGATCCAAACTTTCCCCCGTAAACTTAGAATATAGAATATTTTCAAAAAAAAAAAAGCCTAAATGAATAACTAACAATATTGAACGCCTACATATTCTTGCAGTTAAATGTCTAAGATATCAGCACCTTATTTACTAAAAAATCTGTTCGCACAACCACTACACGATTTGGACCATTGAATCTTATGACCTGGCCTCAATTTTTATAACCAATATCCACTAAATACTCAATACCTTGGTATACCTATACTCTTAATATTATAAACGTCCCTAAAATTTCTCATCTCATTAAGGTTTACGGTTTTCAATAAATTTTACAATATTTTTGCCATAAAATTCGTTGGCCGTTGACTGTTAATGAATATTTATCCAACCATGACTTCATGGCCTCCTACCAAAAAAAAAAAAAAAAAAACAGAAAAAACAGCGCAGGACTTAAGTTCAACTCGGGGAACAAAAAAAAAACCATCACCCAAACAATCAATGAGAATTTGCCATCCACTGCGATATCGTTCCTTTCAGTTACGATAGAAAGCAAGCAGAAGCCATGAACAGACATAAAATAGAAGAAAAAAAAAATCAATAATAGTAATTGCAATTAAATTATTCCACAATTTTCTCCTTAACCCCTGATGGTGTTCAGAGTTCCAGAGGTCCTGGCTCTATTTTTTTTTTTTTTTTCGATTCGATACAAACTGAAAGGACTGTTTAAACGGATTTCCTCAATCGATTCCGATAAAATATTTTGTAAAGTAAAAGTGAAATGACGCGCCGCGCTTTGGCATACACTCCACCGATAATTCACTTTATACGAAGTCTGTAGTACCCGATTTTAAGTGAAGAGTATATACATGTGTATAAGCTACCCCCGAATGAAAGTGTGCATGAGTGTGTACTTTGTTTCACCCCGAACTATTTTATAATTTTACAATATTCCACAGCACGAAGTGGCGAGTCGGCTTCAGTCAGTCAGATCGACCACTTTAGGAACCGTATCATACAATCTTTATATAGGTACGTTGTTGTTGCAAGTGTTGATTATATTGCAGTAGAATTATGAGAGCAAAAGGAACAAATGAATGAATGCCAGCTTAATTGAAGTTCAGTCGCTTTGAACAGAATGGCCAGCTGAGAAGAAATGGTTGCCACCATTGCTGTCAAGTTTGAAATATGTAACTAAAATTTTATTCAAAGAGAAATAACGAAAAAAGTTTAATCTGTCGGAAGAAGAAAGCTTAATGTGTGTGAGATGGACCTTGTGATAAGCGATGAGAAGTTATAGGCCGCGAGCTTTAAAGAGGGAGGTTAAGGATACCCTTTTGTAGTTTTCCATGAATATTTTAAAAACGAAGAGTTTAAGCAGAAAAGGCCGCACTACAAAATGAAAGTTAAATAAATTTCCTAATTATATTTAAGCTAAGAGCGGTACTTTAAGGTAGATTTTGGGGGTAAAAATGTCAATTTTTTTTTGAGAATCTTAAATTTTGAAACCCCTATAGAACTAGTTTCTCAGTAAAACTAGCTTTGAAGAAAGTCAATAATATAGCCGTAAGAAATAACAGCAAAAATAAGCATTATAGAGGTAGGGGTAACCCCCACCATATACTAAATGTCCCCAGCTCAGGGCCACGTGCTGGTGCTAAGGTTTTTGTTTGTATTTAGCAAGTTAGCATTACCACTTCAAAATTTAGAAAAACCAATAATGGGATTAATTGTCGGGAATTGTCGTAAATTTGTCGTGAAAGAAAAAAAATTGTCGCGTCTGTTTTTTTTAAATTAACCCCTAACTTGAAAGTTACTTGACAGTCAAGTTAGCATTACCACCCCCAAAATTAGTTTGAAAAAAAAATGTTGAGTACATCATTAAATGTCGTGAATTTGTCGTGAAAGAAAAAAATATCGGACTTGTTTTTTAAAAATTACCATCTGGTAATGGTAACTTGACAGTCAAGTTAGCATTACCACCCCCCAAAATTAATTCCACAAAACAATTTGAGTACATCTTTATATGTCGTGAATTTGTCGTGAAATTTTATTTTTTTTAAAACGTGAAAAGGGGATTTTTCCACCAAGTTAGCATTACCACAACTTTAAATGACTATAACTTTTTTCCTAGAAGATTTTTTGCAAAGAACAATTGTCGCTCGATGTCCTCATATAAGTTATGCCATCAAAAAATTTGTCGCGCCCTCTTTTCTAAAAAAAAATCCATTAAATGTGACAAAATACCCAAAAATTGAATTTTTCCATCAATATTGAAAAACTTGACAGTCAAGTTAGCATTACCAGGGGGTAATTTTAAAATTACAGGCGCGACAATTTTTTTTCTTTCACGACAATCCCATTATTGGTTTTTTTAAACTTTGAAGTGTTAATGCTAACTTGACGGACATAGTACATCATGTGACGGACATTTACTAAGGTAGATTTTGGGGGTAGAAATATCAACAAGTATGAAAAACCATGCTAATGCATTACAAATTTAGTACTTATTGATCAATTTACCAAGAAATGACAGAACAAATAATCATTTTAAAGGCTACAATATACTACAGGGCCACGAGCTGGTGCCTAAGGTTTCTGTTTGTATTTTTTTATTGAATATTTTAAAGTTAAGCGTATTAGCGGATAGGTCTGGGAATAGAACTGGAAGTGAATTTAAATTTCTACTACGGGAGATGCAAATAGTAGAAAGAATTATTTCTTAAAATTTCCGTGAGTTTTAAAAATTTTGTCACACCAACTCATGTTTTACAATTTTAATAGTTAGGTTTTTTAGCGACATTTTCATAGACAAACTCGAACCCGTTACATGCTACTCTTAAAAAATTGAAGGAAAAAACCACGTTGGCAATCTTGGAGTCTTCAATGTACGGACAAGGAAGAATATAAAATTTACTGCACAACAATCGCCAGCAGTCAATCATATTACGTCGTCATTTTTATCGTAATCTTTTCCTGATTCCCAAAATCTACTAAATTCAAGACTTGAAATTTATTACAATTTCGATTGCTTCGATAACAAAAATACAATTTATACTTTCAACTGAAGGGTGTATAATGGGAATTTCAAATTTTGAAATGGCCATTATAAGGGGTAACATTTTAAGGGTGATAGCAGGGATGATGGTGGTGGCGGGAGGGGAGATGTAAAGAATTGCACAAATAATCAAAATTTAAAATCAAACTGTAAGAACTTGCATATTTTGCGATCTTCTTATCGAAAGTCACTTGAATAAATAAATAACGAACGCATTTGGCGAATCATTTATCATTTTGTTGTTATGAGATATACTTTTGCCCAAGGGGGATAATGTTTCAATGTGAATTATTCGGCCTGAGGGTTAGTATTAAAATAATTTTTTTTAAACAATATAAATCTTTAATTAATTGGGCGAAATACTCAATGCTCAAAACAATAAATCATTAGTTTTTTTTTTTTTTTAATTTAAAAATCTTTAAACCAAAGTGATTAACGTCAAGCTTCAAAGTTTAATGGTTAACACTAATTGGTTCGATACGTAAAGTGCGCGCACGAATGATTTATAAATTTTGTTTGGATGATTTGGGAGAAGATAAGGCACTAAATGGTTGTTCAATAAATTGAAAGATTTTTTTTTTCTTGTGAACAAGATATATGCATAAGTAAACAAATTAAATTTTTAATTAAAAAAAAAAAACTCAGAGGCCAACGAGTTTATCGAATAATGAATATTTTTTTTTTTTCAAAATTATTCACAGATGTTAGTTTAATATTGCGCAGAACAGGTTTGCGGCTCTTTTTATGAATGAGTTGCCACGATGTTATGTTAATGATTAAAATTATGTAGGTATCTCATTCATACAGGGTGATTCATAAAAAAGATGCGACGCAAGGTTAGGACGTGTAATTAATGTTCTCGTGTAGAACCAGGGCCTTTTGACTTAGGTACAAGTTACAAATCTCAACAATTCCTGTGTGGGTGTTATTGGCAGAAATGGAAGGGGACCTATAGTTTTCTGCCGAATTCGAATGGCTAAGGTAACGGCTTGAAACAACGTTGGCTAGAAATATATAGTCACCCTGATTCGATGTGTTTATTTTTAAAAAATGTACAACATAGCCCGGGAAAATTAGACTTTCACTTCGAAAAAAATTCCCATATAAAGCTGAATTTTGGTGCAGGGCTTTACGTGTATACCTGTTATGTGTTGAATAGTGCCCTTAATTTGGACCAAGTTTAACGACTTTGAAGGATGAAAGTGTAAAATTTTGTTTTTTTTTGTAAATTGCTCGAAAAGTATCAGTTTTTCGGAAGAAATGCCAAATCAAAAAATTGTAAAATTTTAAATGGTAACTATTTTTAAAATGTAAAATGTGCACAAACGCATCCAGTAACCATTACTACAGAAATAGGTATGCGAAAAATTATTATATTTAAGCAAACGATTGTTATTGTAAACGTTTGTCCACTTTTTTCTCAAAATCTTTTGCTCTTGCGAAAAAGAATTTTATAGGCTAAAGTTTATTGACAACAGTTCTAGTACATATTTTATTTTTACCGTCCGATATACTGAATGTGAGAGATTCGTAAAAAAAAAAACATTAAATTTATTTTTTCGAATAACTTTGGTAAAAAAAAAAGTTGTTGGGTTGTGCAATTTTGGGTTGAAGCTTTCCAAATATACGTCTTTATCGATTCTTGAAAAAAAAAAAAAAACTGATAGTGCCTTTACGCTCAATGACGCTTTTACTACACCAGTATTTCTCCAAATTTTCGACATTGCTGTGTCCCTTGAAAAATTTTCGTAGCCCTGAATACCCGCTGTTATAGAAATATATTTATTCTTTGTTTTTGTAATTCAAAAACCAAATTCAAAATTATAGACCGAGAGCTTACAGCAATTTTTGGGTATAGAAGACGAAATTTTATTTTTTGTAGTGTGAACGCTTTGAATACCTACTCGAAAGTTTCAAGCTTTAATCTCAGATTTTGCACCTTTTCCATGGGGCCGCTAATTGCAAACGCGTTCAAAGGATGCCAAAAGTCGATTTAACAACTAAATTTGATAATACAAAGCAATGAAAAATGCCGCTAGTTTGGCTGCCGTACAATCAGCAACAAAAACCAGGATTTCTAAAAAAGGTCTTCCATAAGGCCCACAAAATAAATTAAAATCTTTACTGAACAACAGCTCATGAAGAACTAGGGCCTAGTGACTTACAACTCTGAACCATTTCTGTGTGCGTGTCTGCCGGAATGGAGGGGACCTCTGAATCTGAACGGCTAAGGTAAGCGGCACTTTTCTATGATAAGAGATACTCTTGGAGGATTTGTCACTTACTCACAAGAGGACGTAGCCCTGAAAAATACTTTGTTTTCAGGTTGAAGGGGCTGGGAATTGAAACCTGACCTCTGGCATGACAGTCCTACGCACTAACCAATACGCCACGGGCTACTACAGAGTCGCTCCACCAATTTATTGTTTATTTATGTTATTTAGTCGAGGTCTATCATAAATTGAATTTCAAAGTAAATTACCCAAACTCAAAAATTGTAGAAAGAAACCCTTTTTGATATTTTTCTTAGAAAATTTCCAAATCTGCAAAATTTAACTTGGATGTTTTATTTTTTTTCGTAAATTTAACTTTTAATGAGGTTGGTATTTTCCTTCAAGTTATTTCAGTGATTTCCAGTTACTGTCAAATTTAAATGTCTATGAATTTGTCGGCACAACTTACACCTTTTAATTATACTGGGAAAGTTAATTGTACATATTCTGAAGACAAGTTGATTAATTATAGGTCTAGACACAAAATTACCTCTACCATTAGCATTTTAAATATTTCATAGATATGTAGGTACATAGTGACCTACCTACATTAAAATTATTGGTTCTTTTATTTATTATTCAAAGAAATTGTAACCCCAATGACAAAATATTCCACTTTCAAGGCCTATTCATTTGTTTATAGAAATGTAATTTGCCGATTGGTCAACACTTATTAGTTATATTGACTTTAGTCAACAATTTGTTATTCTTCCAAATTTTCTAGTGTAAGAGAATGGTAATGCGAGTTCATGGGCATTTTACCACTGTACATTGTCCAGATAGCTATGTATGTATGTATATTGACACAAACCCATTTTTAGATGAAAAAAAAAAAAATTATTTTTCTGTCGCTATTGACACAAAACAAGTCAATTTGTTCGAAAGCCTCTTAACACACCCAAAGCTTATGTCAATGCGTCATGTTAGATAGACAAAAAAAAAAAAAAAAAAAAACAACAAACAATTCATTCTACTCTGTTCTCCCACACATATTATCGATCACCTAACCTTTATAGCGAATGAATAACTTATATATTTTATTAATTTACATAAAAAGTATGCGACAGTTGGAATGAACGGGTTAGCTGCGATATATGTAAACTTGCTACAACCTTGTCCGCTTTTCAGACATAAGCATTCAACTTTAAGAAAACACAAACGAAAATAACAAAACAAAAACTCACTCATAACTCGGACCAACAGCTGCCGCCCGCCGAAATGCCGAAGCCCGAAGGGAACAAAGTTTGAGTTATTATTAACTTATATACCCGTTATCAGTCAAATGAACGGCTTGGCCGTGGCCAATGATTGATAGGCTGACGTTTATTGAGAATGCACGCGTTCTCGTGTAGAGCGAACGTGTGTTCCATTCGAACAGAAAAAGAGGATCCCATATAAAGTAACAGCAAGTATCTTGTTTCTGTAGACTGCTTGGTGGCACTTGGCAGTGGCAGTCGCACACTGATGTTGTAATCAAATCATGACCAGCAATAGGATATTTATATTTATACGAACGAAATACTATACGGTCGACGCGGCCGGCGTCTTTTAATATGATTTTAACACACGCACACTCATGATGATAATAATGACGATGATGAAGGGGCAAAGGAATGGGTTTATCTTTAAGTGCACTCACTGTGATGAGCACAACCTATAGCTATTCCATTTGAACGATGAATTTAGAATTTCAATCAATTAGAATTGTTTAAATTAATTTGCTGGATATTATAAGGGGAAATCGAGTGAATTTGCATTTAAATCAATGCACACAAATACAACGACGACCGACGCACGACGACGCAGATAGGAAATCAATTCAATTTGAAATTTGCTGGATATGGATATGAGTTTCAGTTGAGAGGTCTGAAATGAAGGGACTTGAATTACCTACATCACCTCGATTTAGATAAACTTTAGATAGTAAGTTAAAATTAAATTGCTATTAATATTGGCTTAATGATTTTGATTTGAATATTCAAATCATTTCTATTTATGCCCATTATTATCATCAACAATAGATACGCATTGAGACTAAACGTTTTAAACGTTTGTCCCCTATAATCTCAGAAGCAACTTAATTGATTAAAATGAAATGAAATAAAGAAAACTCTTGGCTTTGAATGGAGTGTTTTTATGGATATTTTTTTTTTGTTGGAAATTTGTTTGTTTATCAAAAACAAAAAAAACAAATGAGCCATATTTAATTAAATATGATAAAATTTGAGTGCTGTGAAAGTTTTTAAAGACCTTAATTCCTCTACGCGCGTAAATATCAATCAATATTTAGGTACCTATTTAATTTCTTGTCCGTGAAAAGTCCAACACAAATTAAAATACTCAAAATAAAAACTAGGTAAGTCTTACGTAAGAAAGCTTTGAAAAATAAAAAAAAATATAAGATGAACCAAAATTCAAAGTCCAAAGACTTTCGTTGGAAAAGATTGAAGTCCAATTCTTATGAGTTTTGGCATATATTAGTCTTTTTTCGCATACCTACAGTCTGCCAACATCTGTTTTCTTAATGTTTGCTCATGCAAAGCGATAGCTTTTATTCTCTTTTCAACCGAAATATCCATATTTTCTTCAAGAAACGAAACCTTGATAAACAATGTATGTATGTAGGTATACTTACTTAGGAACATGATTTAAATTTTGTTATAACTCTAGAAAAAATGCCATTTACTTAGAAAAAGTCAACAGATATAATAAAAATAATTCATTAAGCAGTTTAAAAAAATAAATTCAAAATTAAAGCATTAAAAATTTGCGTGCATACCGATTAAATCTATTTATTTCTAACCAGCAAGCCCGTGCTCACCTTGCTTCGTATTCGTTAAAAACTTTTTAATTTTTCATTTTAATCACGTTGGTCGAAGATTAAAAAAAAAAAACAAGAATTATCCTATGTACATCATCATGTTATAAGCTCTCGCTCTATCAATTTTCATTACAATCACTTAAATATTTTTCTGAGACAGACAAACAAACTTTCACATTTATAATATTAATAGGTGGACTGCAATTTTGTAAAACATGAGTTTAGAAAATTAGTAAATGTAGTAACAAGAAAGGCTTACTACATCGAAATCAGCTAGGTCCTTTCCCGTTAGTGACATTTTACCTTAAATGCGGTTATAAAATATCTGTTAAAGGGTGTTTGTGATAGGATAGCACAATTGCTCAACAAGTTTTTACCTGCAAGGGCCCTTGCAAGTACTTGACAAGTTTTCCTCGTCCTACTGAAAATTTTCCAGGGTCTTGACTAAACATGGCAAAAAATTGCTGTTATCTAGATTCCAGGAGGTTAGCTACAATACTGTTTGGATTTTAAAGAAAACAAAAAAAAACATTTTTCAAAAAAAAAAATACAACTACAATTTTAAGAAAAAATTATTTAATTTTTTTTTTTTTAAATTTTTTCTTTTAAAACAATGTTTTTTTTTTTCAATTCTAATCAGTTTTGTAATTTGTAATTGACGCAAAACTGTGAAAAAATGGACAAAATTGTCCTTTTTTCTTTTCCATTTTGATGCAAAAAAATATTTGCTGTAAAGTTTTAAAAAGGTCTTGTAGGCAATCAATTCAAGCTTCCAAAACTGCATTTAAATTTTTGGTATCATCATTAGTTGCTGAGATATTGGTAACCAAATTCAAAAGTGTCTTTTCCATTCAAAGCCAGATCTTCTTCGGAAGGAAAATTGTAGAACAACGAAAAATGACATTAAAGCTAAATACGAAAGTTATCGAACAGGCTCAAAATTTTCGAATGAAAATGACACTCTTCAAAAAAAAAAATGTTTGGCTCGTGCTGTTTTTTATGATTGCGCAATAACAATACGATTAGAAAATCATTCGCTTACACAGAGTTACAGCTCTTCAAAAAACACGAAAAAAAAATCAGTTCCCTTAATTTTTTTGACTATTGTATGTAAATAAAGTAAATATTTAGGACAATCGCAAACACTCGTAAATGCTCGCATATCAAACATCAAACAAAAGCAGAAATTTACAAATTTATTTGCGATCTTGGTCTTGCAAATCATTTATGCAAATGCTAGCATTTTAGTACTGCTCCAAAACGGTTTTCAAGCGATTTGCGAGAAAATCCCAACTTTCAAATATTAATAAAAATAAATTATTTATGTAAATTGTACTGTGATCGTCCAAAAACTTGCATACAAATTCGATTCACAGCCGCGTTTCACCCTATATTAATAATGTCAAAATTAAAACAATACCCATCAATTAAAAAAGTATGAAAAAATGCAAACTTTATTTCATGCCAGTATGTAGTAGGGTGGATAAATTTATCTGATTATTTGCTTAAATATATTTTCACTTGCCCTTTTTGCAAAATCACAAGAGTTTAAAATTATATGTTCCTACCTACCTTATTACAAATAAAAAAAAATGTACCTACGCCTTGATACAAATCCTACCATATGGATATAAAACTGGAAACTCCGAATGTAAAATAAAAAATAAAATCTGACAGAAAAAAGATCATAAAGTGATGATAATTTTCTAATAAGAACTAATGAATTAGAAGTCTAATGACAGACGAGTTGTGTTATAGAACCTCATAATCTTAACACCATGAAAGAAGACTGGTTTGACAGAAGTCACAAATCAATAAGCGTGCAAATGAACCAGATGTGAACAGGCGAACTAATTATAAATAGAAATTCGGAAAAAAAAGATACCTACTTCAATTTTCTTGCATTTGACTTGAAGAGAACGACTTATTGGAAATCAAGAAAAAAAATGGTTGTAGGTATATTGCATGAGAAACCAAAGAAAGGACTGTCTATACTTACAGATTCTTGTATAACTTTAACGATATATTGTAGGTACCCAACAATGCAGTCTCAAGAAGGAGATTATTATCTTGAAGTTAGATACAATTTTTTTTTTTTTTTTTTCGAAAATGTTTATATGTATTTTTTTTTTTTGGTTGTTCTTTCGTCTTTGATCATTTTGTTGGTAACGGTTAGTCGAACACCCGTCATTAAGAGCTGAGGGCAATATATAGAAGCAACATGGAAGGAGATGCATTTGACTTCAGACTCTGTGCTCTAGTAACCTAAGGTTACCTCTCTAAGGAGCGGTTCGCTACACACAATAACATAAATAAGGTACACCCTACCTTCCTACTCAAATATACATAATGGAGGCAACAAAAAATACAATCTGGATCTGGATATTCAACAGATATTTAGTTCTTCTTTGTTTTATTTTATTTATTATTCTTGTGGTATTAAGTTGTCGTTTGGTTTTTTTTTTTTTTTTTCTTTACCTACTCCTTCTGATTTCTTAACATTATTTATTCCAATAGCCCGGGAGGTAAATACGTTTGTCGATATAGACGATAGTTCTCAATCTAAAGTTTAATAACTCGTAGGTTCATATTGTTTGAACTTTTGGAGGTTTGCGTCTATGAGAAGTGAACAAAACTCGGAGTTTTTATTCGTTTTCAATCTAGTACGTTTCAATTCATTCGATTTATTTCACCCGAAGCGAAAGATTTTATGTTGTATACCTATATCATAAATAGGTTTAAGTTCTGATGTAATGTTTGGATTTATTCCGTGGATCTCAGTTCGAATCATTAGACAAAAATTGTTGTCAAACTAATCATAAAAATCCGAACTAGGCTGTAGGAAATTTTACTTTGATACTAACAATAGCTCGGTGAAAAGCGAAATTCTGTAATAATTGGCTCAATACCCGACGATGTTATTTGAAGTGCTAAATATTTTTTATTAAGAATTCTCTATAAACAGTGTTCTAGTGAAATAGCCAGCTGCATTCCTACCCGTAAACTATTCAACCGTAATACTCGCGCTTCTAGGAATGCTCATCAGTTTACCCTTGAGCCCAACTTCGGACGTACTGTTAAGTACAGAGATTCTTTATCGGTATCTCCTTTTAAATCCCCTCCAACCTACCTAATCGCTCGTGCTGTGTACATAATTTTAAGGGTAGTCACAACCCCTTTAGTGCACACTAAATATAAAAAAAAGAAAAAAAATGATTATAGGTACCAACACCGCTTTTTGTCAGTTCTGTGGAATCGATGTGTCGTAAAAAAAACCAAACCCCAACTTGTAGTTTTCTCGGGTGAAAAACAAATTTATAAGGGAACAGAAAGCAAAAAAATGTTCTCAATATGCCCCTCCCAAATGAATTTGTTTTTACCCGAGAAAAGGACGAGTATACGAATTTGACAGAACTGAAGACGCGTTTCCGTGTTTAATTTGCTTTAGCAAATTTACATACTAAAAAAAAAGTTTTTGTCCGCCCAAGGGAATTTAATTTAAAAAATTACGGCTAATATTCTTGTCCGCGTCCGGGTAAAGGAGTGCCCGCTTAAGGGATCATAAAATGTATGGAATTTACACCCAAGATCCACGGTCGTGAGAATTTGTCCACCTAAAGGGAGTTTTCCGCAATAAGAGCTTTCACTGTAATATATGTACTTTTGTACTTTACCATAGCCAAGCTACAAATAACAGCGGTATTTGTGACAATCTTTGAAGCAGAGTCGTGAGACTTGGATGTATTTCATTCTGATAAAATGCTCAGCTACCAGCTTTTTTGTACCTGTGAACTGTCTCCTTTCGAATTTTTACTAAGGACCGATTCATTTCGCAAATAATTGATTACTAAATGTTGGATTCTACCATTATTTTTCACAATATAAAAATGGTCGATGAATTTAGCAGAACACGGAAATTGAGTTTTTTAAATTTGGTTTTTTTGAAATCAGGATTTCAAAATTTTGTTAAGATAATAAGAAGTTGATAATTCGTATTCAACGAGCAATTAAATGAAAAAGTAGATTTTGGCAAATTCAAGAATTTTTCTTTTTTTTGTTTTTGATTTTTTTTTTTTTTTGTAGAGCATTTATGTTTTTAAGCTTAAGTTTTTAATAAAATAAATTTTCATTCTTCAATTCAATTTCTAATAGAAAACTTCTGTTTTTATTTCTACGTTTATTTCTAAATAAACTTCCATATTTCAATAGGTTATGGGCTCAGACCACCTGATTTTTTCTTGAATTTTTTCAACGACTATAAAATATGGCGCCGCAGTACCAATTCCATTAGTTGAAAGATTGATAGGGCGAGAAAACTACGACAATTGAAGTTTTCTCAGTGAAAACATATCTGGAACATGAATGGCTTTGGGATTGCGTTCTAAGAACTGAAAAGGACGTAAAGAAAATTTGCAGAGCGAAATCGATAATTTTCGATTGCTTATGGATCCGATTAATTTATGCACATCAGATGAAGTGCGAAAACCGCTAAGAAAGTCTGGAATGCTTTGCAATCAGTATTTATGGATTCTGGTCTCAGTCGAATCAAGGTTGGATTATTACGAACATTAACTAACTACAACATTGGACAAATGGAGTTCTGTTGATGACTACGTTAATAATATAATCACCACACCTCACAAGCTACGAAGGAATTGGAATGGATATTTCTGAGCTTCGGGTAGGTACTCTTTCATTGGCTGGTTTACCAGAAAAGTTTACCCCCACGATAGTGGGACTAGAAAGCTCTGGTGTAGCAATAAATAAAGATTCCAAAAAAACGAAATTAATTCAAGAAACTGAATTCGATAAATGTTCTAATTAAATTCATCTTTATTTGGTGGTACAAAAAAAATACTTTAAACCAAATCGTAGTGCCAAATCGGTGCGTTGTTTTTCTTCCAACAAATTTGGTCATTACTCGAAAGAGTGTCCTAAAAGGAAAAGCCATTCAAACACCGTTTTGTACACATCATTTCCTGCAAAGGGTTGGCAATGAGTGGTACATCGACTCTGGCGCGTCAACACACATGACTTTAAATGAAAAAGACCTAAAAAACGTAAAACCCCGGCCCCGCCGAGAAAGCAAGTTGTAATTTCAAATAACACTCATCTTGAAGTCGCAACAATGGGAGATTTGTCAATGAACCTAATAGTTATTGGCAAGAAGATTCAAAATGTGTTAGACAAAGACGTATTACCTATGAGTTCCAGAACTGTGTACTAACTTATTGTCTGTGAGTCAGATGATTTATAAAATGGAAATAGAGTAAGCAACCTTTTCAACGACAGTGGTGATGTTATCTTAAAAGCAAACCGAGAAGGCAATTTGTACCGTCTGAGTGTTCAACCTGATAAAATTAGTTTCATGTCATCTATTGAAAACAGTTTTGACTTATGGCATCGTCGCTTGGGACATATAAACGAAGAAAATCTTAAAAATTTACGAGACAAAATGGCTGACGGAGTAGAATTTTCTGGTGGAATGGAGCAAAAGTGCATTGTGTGTATCAAGGTCAAACAGATATGCACCAAAGGCATAGATATTTGGGATATTACCAGAGTGAACTATTCTCTTTTCAAGTACTCCAAATCCTTAAATTCCTCAAGAAAACTAATTTGGAGGATGGCAATGAGCTGTAGAATGAGCAATCTATCTCATTCAGCTTTAGGTTGGGGGCACAATAGATCTTAATGGCGCAGTAGTATATCCGCTAAGATAATATTGTTTTTCACAAGCCTGAAACGCATTATTTATGATGACTTTGAAAAAAAATTACCGATACGAAGAAAACAAAAACTACCTCTAGATTTATAATTTTCTAAAATAGGTGATTTTTACAGAGCAAATGATTTCATGAGCATACTTAATCTCAAAACACATTAAGTCCACCAAACCTCATTAATCATCTTATCAACTAAAAATGACAGAGTCTATTGTTGGTAGGAGAATGCCAAAAACGCAAACCAAACTGTGAAATAAAAAATAAATCTTTCACCTATCCTATACCTATCAAATTAACATTTAAAAAAATTTGTTTAATATGTTAATTTGAACAGTGGGAGTTGCTAAGCCGAACAAAGAACAAATTGACCAATCAAATGTATTTTTACAACAATAACAACAAGAAATTAATCATGTTTCCTATATACTCATAATCTTTTACAAATGATTGCGACACATTTTGTACGCAACGTTGACGTTTCTTTACAATGTGTCAAATTGGATTTATTTTTGTGTGCCTAAGCTCTTAGAGTTGTGCTCTTTCAGGTGGAAATGTCTTCGTTAATGTACTGGGAAAGTTATTCAGTGACTAATGATTGGAATGTAATGATGGTCTTTGCTCAATGAGTCAAAATATTTAGGCTTTCAAATTACATAATACAGGGTAGCCAAGAATTCAAAAGCAAGTGGATTTTATTTAATATGCGGTTAAAAGCCTTCTGAAGATGCTTATTAGTTTATTTATAGACATTCATAGATTAACACAGATAATGAGGAAATGTAAAAAGTTCAGAAGTAGGTTACAACAGATCGACCAATTGTGTCCACAATCGGTAGAATTGTGCGCAAAATTTCAGCAAACCGGGTCTGTAGGAAATTTGAAAACACCTGTGCATGCTCGGCCAGTTCGTTCTGCGGAAAAAATTGCTATTGTCCGTGATAGTGTGAAAATGATGTCGGCCAGGCAGTTACCGTGAATGGTGTTCGCTATCGCGAGATGATAACGTACTTTTTGTGGCCAGAAATTGAGCATATGGACCTAAACGATATATGCTTTCAACAGGATGATGAGATAATTCGGCACATTAACGATGAGCTTTTGGCCGATATTTTGTTTCACACATAATTGTCATAGATCCTTCTATCATAATAAAAAATATAGATAATTCTCTGAAAACTTTTTGTTTTATTTACAATTAACATCGCGTTTTCGTTGGACCACCCTTTACAAATACAATAGTTAAAGTTGAGGAAAAGTAGAACATATAAGCGTTTTAAATTTAATATTCATGTAAAAAATCTAAGTTTCGTATCAGTAAACGTCTCTACATTTGTAGTAGCCGTGGCGTGATGGTTTGTGCGATGGACTGTCATGCCGGAGGTCTAAGGTTCGATCCCTAGCCTCCTCACCTATTTATTTAAAGAAAAAACGGCTACTGCCTCTTGCGAGGAATTGACAAATCCTCCAAGAGTATCTCCTGTCACAGAAAAGTGCCGCTCGTTAGCCAATCGGATTCGGCAATAAACTGTAGGTCCCCTCCATTCCTGCAGACACGCACACAGGAATGGTTGAGAGTTGTAAGTCACTAGGCCCTAGTTCTTCATGAGCTGTTGTGCCATCAAATTTATTTATTTATTTTTTTAAACGTCTCTACATTACCTAAACTTTATATTTAACAAACGCATAAAATGACATAACGGAAAATGTTTTTAAATATTCAGAAACAGACATCTTAAGTAATTAGTTTTATTTAACATCCAACACACGAATCAGTGAAATAAACTTTATTGGGAACTGTTAGAAATTTTGTTACATTTTGACAACTTATCTGTTTGCAAAATACGTCAATCTCAGATAAAATTCTTGAATTATTTGAATTTGAGATACTTTCTGCGGGTTTTATCTATTTGCCTTAAATATAGCCAAGCTTAAGTTACTTCCATTACCTTAATACACATCAATCACTTTCAATGCATAAAATATTCTGATTGTCATTTAAGATTTTGACATTAATGATGTCTGCATACATACATATATCTCAAGTTGAATTCGCAAATGTCAATTCGCATTTTGCTTTGAGATTTATCTCTGTTTTTGTAGAGCGGTGATGAATGGAAACATTTTATTGTTGCAGGAATTGTTTAGAGAATTAATATGAATTGTTTTAAATTCCAGTTAGATAATGAAAGAACTACATAAGTGCAAATTGGGACAAGACCTATAATCCGAAAATAATAGAACTAGAATAGGTAAAAGGAAAATATAAGATCAAGAAAGGCCACGTAGGACCACAGGTCCATTGAAAAGGGCTATGCGAAACTTGCTACCGTGAATGGCTCCTTTAAGTGCTGGTGCGTTTCTTAAAAATAAACTACATAAATGACAAATGATTGGAATGAGAGACGATGAGTCATTTGGGCATCTTGTTTTTCGTATTTGACTTAGAATTGATAATTGCATTGAATTTTAAAAACAAAATAAGTAGGTACCTACTCAATAACGTAAAATTTTATTTTAAAAAATAGTTTTTTAGAAAAATCTGTGATTTTTTTTTCAAAATTTTGAGTTTGGAAATAAATTTTTCAAAACCATCAATTAAAAAAATTTTATTTAAAAATAAAATTGAAGAATAATTTCTGACAGCAAGAAAAGGTAAAGATTTTATTTCAGATATTGTCGTTGGATATTTCTATTTAAAGTCAATCTTTCGGAAAATTGCCCCTCCCGCTTGAACGGGGCATGTAGACTACCCCTCCCTTACAATTTTTTTTTTATGACTCAACCTACACGCTGTAGTATTTTTATGCATCTTGTGCCAAACACAATTTTTTTTTATTATTATACTGCAGATTATGCTATTTGTTGTTATAAATTTACTAAATATTGCGCAATTTTGAATAGCGGTGTTTTAAAAACTGTTGGGTCTACAGATATGGTTCTAGTCTAGGCTCAAATTAAAGAAAACCTAAATACTTTTAAATCGTAGAACAAAGTTATAGTCGTGAAACTAGTTCTTTTTTCATCACGCCAATATTATAAACGACTCAGCAAAAAATCAGGGGACTCATTCCGTAAAAAGATTATCACACGACGATAACGTTTCGACGATAGTCCTGCTTCACATTACCCAAAAAATGACTATCGTCTGGACGATCACGTTTTGACAATCCAATATTTGCTTCACGTAAGTCGATTATCATCAAAACGCTACCGTCAAAACGATGGCTTTTGAACGATACCTAAATATGTAGGTATCATTTCGCATTTGTTTTCATGATTGTATGTAAGTTTGTACGCGACTGTAGTTAAATGAGTGAAATAATTTACTTATTTTGCAAAATGACAACAAAAATACAAATTATATGAAAAATTAAAAAAAAAAAAACTTTTTGCCAGTAGGGATCGAACGTCGAACCTTTCTGAAGCACCTATTCTATTGCGCCACCATCTAATGTAAATTTCTGCAGATTTCTTGGGTTTACAAACAAACTGTGCACGCAAATTGTTATTATGACATTGCAATGATGGTTTGACAATCTCTGAAAAAACCGATAAACGAGGAGATAGAGTTTGAATTACGTGAAGCAAATTATTGATGATCACGTCGGCGATAATCATTTTGATGATTATCGTTTTGAAAATTACGGAATGACCCCCCAGAACTACCGGATCTAACGCAAGTACGTCCTTCTATGAGACGAAAAGGTGACTGGACTAAAAGTAACAAAAGAAAAATATAAAATAATTTCAAAAAGAAATTCACATTTTAGAGTCTGAAAATTTCGAAAGTTCACATCAAAGATCACATAAGCGGTTCTCATTTAAGATAAATTCACATTATCGAGAGGCTACTGTAACATAAAAAGTTCATATTTGAAATGCTTTGAGTGGCAAAAAAAAAGGAAGAATTACTAAATCTACTGCCGCGTTTAGCAGATAGGTAGGTATAGAGTTATTATAATTCAATGTTTGGGATTAAAAAATAATGTTTCTCATTTTCTTCAAATTTTGTTGATAATTCATGTTCCAATCTCATCAAAGACAATCCTGAGTAGGCTATTTGTTTCTAATATGTTAAATACAGGATGTCCCATAATTTGTGCTTTATATTTTGGGGGTGATTCCTACCAGAGAATAAAACGAGTCGAGTACTGTTCACGAACATCGAATACTCACTCGAAAAAAGCGAGTTTAAACAAACAGAGTCAACCCAAAAGAGATGTTCACGAGTTTTCCTGTTCACGAGTATAATGACTCGTGATTCACGATAAATACTGAACGAGTATGAACGAGCATACCTTTCAACCGAGTTGAATGGGTCCGAATAAAAACGAGTCAAGCGCTCGTGAACAAAATGTTCACGATCAATGTGCTCGGATCGGATTTACTCGACTCGTAAGATGTGTATCCGAGGTTGGTGGTTGATATTGATATTGGGTATTGCGCTAGCTAAACTCTTCGGTGTGTGTATTGGTGGTTGCATATCGCCGGCTACAAAAAATTGAATTTTTCTTTTGAAGGAATGGAATATTAAATACAACTTTCATTTTTGTTTATATTTTAACAAATCAAAAGCGCTATTTTCACACATAAAAACAAAATAGCCATCCTTTTATGCATGTACCTTATCTACCCACTTTCAGATATTGATCATTTGGATGTTTACATCTCCTTTTTTTAAATGCAATAGCAAAAAAATACAGAAACCAGTTTAAATTCTTGCCATAAACCACCAACCATAAAAACGATAAATACAAAAAAAAACTTAAAATCTACCTACCCTACAACAACGACCGACCATATAACCCGCAATCGCATAAGCAAAATGTTCACGATATTCACTTTGTTCACGATCACCCATTTTCGTTCGAGTATACTCGTTTTGTTTCGAGTACTCGAAAATAGTTGTGTATCCGAAGTTGGTGGTAGATGAGTATTGATTGAGGAGATGAGCAGTCCCAGTCAATGGTGGTTCGATTTTGTGAGGCAGAAGGATATGTTAACGGATTATTTTTCGATTATTTTTTTTTATTGTATTTGAATGAATAAATTAGGAATAGGTAGGTTAGGTACATAGTATGTTGGTTTATTTTAGGTACAATAAAATAACAAAATAAAATTGAGCAAAAAAAAAAAAAAAATATAATAAAAATAAATAAACAAAAGTTAATTTTATATAAAAAAATAAATAAAAAACATACGAATAATGTACGAGTAAGTAATATTTTTAAATAGTAAATTATTTGTATATGTCTGCATTTCTTGGCTTAAAAAAAAAGCGGCGGAACTCAAAGTTATAGGAAAAGGAAAATTAAACTTTAAATCTTTTGTTAGTTCCATGTAATAGGTACAGTTTTATTTTCTGCACAAAATTGCAATGATAAATCGAAAATTTAATTTGTGGAGCTAATTATGGCTCCAGGTCCAGTTGGTAGCAAATCTTTCACGTTGACATGTGTTCCGTATTAAATACCAATTTTAATACAGTGCTTTACAAAAGCCTTGCATCCCACATCCTTCAGTTACCTAGAAAGGTCGTATGTCTTCAATGCATAGCCTTAAGGAAGCATTTTTATCACTCCTTGACACAATTATTTCGTTACAAGATCTTGGCTGCATATCTCTAAAGCACTTGTGTCTTAAAAGATTTGTTGTTGACTTAGAAAAATGTTTTAAATTTTTCTAACATGTTTTATATGCCACAAAATTGGGTATTGTTTCGCCGTTTTCATATTTAACTTAACCAAATGTTTCCCAGACCTTACTTCGCAGTTTCTTTTATCAGAAATAGAATAAACATTGTCTATAAGTTTAAAAAAAAATTCATTTTCATCCATTTTTCAAAGTTCGCTGTAATTTTTCAAGCCAATCAACTAAAAAACACAACTTTTCACAAGTAAATTTTGGACAGAAATGAAATTATGCATTCATAAATTTGTTGGTTGTTGTTCTTTCATTCAAACCTTCAATATTCATAAATTTTATTTTCAACGTTCTAGGTAAACCTTTTTTTGCAAACGCATTAAAAATTCACACAGACGAAAACAGTTATGTAAATTATGTATTTACTTAATTTACATAAACGCACTTGTCGCGGATATTGAAGATCATAAACCTACATGCGTTGTCTTTATATCTACCTACATATTACCCCTTCACAAATCTTTTGAATACAACCGCTAAATTCTAGTTTATTTTCTCCTAAAAAATCACTAAATAGATACAAACAGATATACATAACCTACTCGCATAATACATATAATACAAACCTTACCTACTTATATTTACTTATCTAAGCAATACCCCTACAAATTGTTCTTCAATTTGAAGTTTTTTAAACTTCAGTTTTTTAAGGGCACTGTTTTCCCACAAAAACACAAAAGAACAATCCTTTTTAAAACAATTTAACAACAACCGCACTGTCCCAAAATTGACTATGTCGTGGATGTCAAATATATTGATGATCGGCATTGTTACATATTCTACCTATTAACCAATCAAACTTACAAAAAATAAATAAGCAAATAACCCATTAATACCTACATACCTACAAAAAAAAAAAAAAAACAGAAACCAGTTTTACTTCTTGGGATTAAACCAGCAGCAAACATAAAAAACGATAAATACAAAAAAAAACCTAAAATCTACCTACCCTAGCAAGCAAAATGTTCACGATATTCACTTTGTTCACGATCACCCATTTGGTTCGAGTATATTCGCTTTGTTTTGAGTACTCGAAAATATTTCCAATTGTTTACGAGCATTTTGCTCGTGGGTATAGAAGTGCGAGAAGTTCACGAGTTCGAACAATTTGTTTGACTTTACTTGTGAGTATTTTAACTCGTGGATAACATGACTCGCGAGCATAGAAGCAGAACGATCGAGTATGAACGAACATAAGGAAAAAGTGGAATTGTTCGAACATATTTGAACATACTCATTTTAATCTCTGATTCCTACTTCTGGGGAGAGAGGGGCAATTTATGAAAAATTGACCTAAAATGCAAAAAAAAAATTATTTAAAATTACAGAAAGCTTTTTTGAAAGTCAATATTTTAATCTTTTATTTTCTTTTTTCATCAAGTTCTTTAAATGAGTTTTTTAAAATTTAATTTCAAAGTCAAAATTTTTGAAAAAAAATTATGATTTTTTTTTCCAAGTTGATTTTATTCAAAATTTTGCATGTTTAAGTGCCACTGTTTTTTTTTTATTTTTTAATTACCCGGCTGGAAAAATGGCAAGTTTTTGGCTAGTTTAGACAAGGCCCTGGGTAGTTTTCGGTAAGGAAAATCTAGACGAGGAAAACATGACAGACCCCCTTTAATGCCTCGCTGAGAATATTTATTAAGTTAAGTGCTGATGAGGCTCTAGCTAGTAACTAACTAGTGAAAACATTTTATGAAAATTAATAAAATAAGGATCGTTTTAAACTCTAATAACAATATTCATTTTTTCGTAAATTAACCTTATTGTCCTTCGTCGTTTTCCAAGCTTTCGCTCCACAAGCTCTCATTATAATTCTTTAGTTATTTTATTATTATAAAAAGGACTATATCTCTATCAAGTCTAAGAATTTCATGTTTTTGGAATGTATAGACAAATATACTTGGCTAATTAACACCATAGTTCAACAAATTGAAGCCCGAAGATGGATTAACATATCAGAAACGCGTCGCTTTTATAATTTATATAATTAATAATTAATGTTGTGATAATTTCAAAGTTTACTTTATAATAATAAAATTAAATTATATTTTAATAATCTAATTTTTATTTTTATTTCATTATACACACACAACATGGAGACAACACCCCAAAGATATGTATAGAGTCGGTTCAGTAGTTCAAGACTATACCCCCTACATACAAACCAACAAAGTTTAACTTTATAATATAGGCTATGTCCATCGTCATGTTACCAATTCTCATACCAATCATTTTATTTATTTTCTGGGATTAATTGGAACTGGTCAGGGCTTAGACAAGATTTAACTGTCGAGGCAAAAAGGTTCATAACTAGTGAGAGCCTAGCGAATGCCTATTGTAACCCTTGCTAGACCCTTGTTAGTAACTATGAAAAACTTTTCAGGGCCTTATTGAAAACTAGATTCTTTTTCCAGGCGGGTACCTTTTTTAATTTTTAGTCTTAGGATGATCTCAGATAAATCATCACCGAAAATATAAAGCACAAATAAAGGGACACCCTTTTAAACACTGTACAAGAACACATTTCAATTTATTTTTTTTTAAACAAGATATCGGTCGGTAAAAATTATAATAATTTAATAATTAGTAAAAAAAACTAAAAAATGCTTTTTTTTTAAGTAATTTTATTTGGCTTAGGCTTGGCGCTCACGTCAATTTGCTAATTTTTAATTTTCTTTTTTTTTATGTAGGTAGGTGCTCTCTATTTTATGACTCTATCTGTTATCCAGCTTTGAAAGTAAATAAGGGCTTTTTTATTGAGATTTAAAAAACTTAATTATGTACCCATACATGATTTCAAGCACCAGCACTTTTAAGCGACAAATTACTAATAATAATAATATTATTTTTATTAAGTAATATGTATGTACATAATATAATTTTTAAAATTATAAAACACTGTTTTAAAAAATTCTGAAAATACATAACATAGTAAAAAAAAAAAGTTTAAAAACCTTTTGTTATAGAATTTTGAAATGCAGAATTTTGTAAGCAGAATTTCGACAATAGAATTTTGACCCAGACAACCGTCGTAACGTAGATACCTTTAATATTCAGTGTTTATAAAAATACTCCGTTTCATTATTTTAAATGAAAAGGTAAATTTTAACAGATTGTGCATGCATATTTTTTAGACACCCGCTGTATAAAAATATTATGTCCTACAGTAAATTTATGGACCAAACAAAAAAAAACTTGGCCCAGCTCATTAGCCCGTGCCTCTAAAGCCATAGTCTTCCCATACAAATTTTTACGGAATTTATAAACTTTTTAAGTATTTTTTTCCTCCCGAACAAATGCAATTTTCTTGTTGATTTTTTTTTATATGATCATCTCATTAAAAAACATCATTCAAAGTTTATAGAAGAAAAAATTATATAGAAAATATTTTAAAAATAATTTTTTTTTATGTAAGAGGCAAAGGTTAATGACCTACACTTTTGATTTAGGGGGTTTCTGATCAAAAAATTGGTATAATGTGTATAATATAATAGTAGCTAGTTAATACAGAAATCTTAGAAATCTACTATCGAAGATAGTAAGTAGGTAGGTAGTTTGTGCATTACTTACTCAACAAAAAAATTCGTACGCCCTTGGTAGGTAGTAAAGGAACAAAAAATCAAAAATACCGATGTAAATAGGTTATTTTTAGAGTACCTGATATGTAACATCACAAAATAAAGTAAAGCGTAAAATATGGAAAGGTACCTAGGTAGGTACTACCTATTTGATGTTGAAAAGAATTAGATAAGGTACCTACCTACTATCAAATTGAATTATGTATTATGCAGAAATATAGGTAGGTACCTGTACCTATGTACATATACCTATGATGCCACTCTGCACTTTTCTTTAAAATATCATAGCAAGCCCCTAGTCCTTCAGAGGCCCCAATAAATAAATACCTCCCAAAGTAGTAATTACTGAACATTTCAATTTCAGGCTGCGTGAAATCTTTGAACTTTATGCATTTTTACTTAGAATTTGTAAGGTCCATATGATTTAATTTATACTCGCTATGAAGTAAAAAACAGATGATTTCTAAATTGAAATAGGTATCAATAAATTTCGGAATTCAAATTGGAATCTTTAATCAAACAAAAATTTCTTCTAAAAAAAAAATACACACAAAAACATAGAAAACTACTTACCTCAGATTCTACTCCCATTGTATCCAACTTAGCCGCCATTATCCCATTTTTCCCGTGTAATTCCTTAATTTATTTCTCGAATATAACAAATATCCTCAAATCGTTAAATCTCTCTTAATTTTCTCTATCAGCTGACACACAACAGGATAATTAGGAACGTTAAATCGATTTCACACAAAATAAAATTACAAACTTAGCTATTATTTTATTCAACTTTGTAAGTACAACAATTTTGACAGCACTGATTGTTGTTTTGTGGAGATAAAAAAAAAATACTCAAAAAAATAACTCAAAGACGCGGATTTCCAATGCACACAAAAACATCTTTATGTCAAAAATTCACCGTAAATGGTATAATTTTTTTTGTTTTACTTCGATCTTTTCAACAGAATTCGCAGATAAATTAAATTATTATTAACAAAAAATGAACAAATAAACACAAAATAAAATGCAAAGCCGAAAAAACGTACTCAAGAAAACTCCACCCGAATTTTCGCACACCGAGAGAGCAGGTTGAAGGACGAACAGAAGAAAATTCTACTCGATAATCGCGCACTGAAATGAATTTGTATGATTTTTCTTCTCAATTTTTTTTTCAACTTTTATTTCATGATTTCCTTATCGAAATAGATTTTAATTAAATCCCAAAAAAAAAAGACGAACAAGGTAAAGGTCAATCGCGGATAAGTTCGATCCTGGCGGGGGTTCGTCTCGTCTATTTGTTTTTTCGTTCTCTGATTGTAATTTCTACTCCATCGCGTTGCGTGTAAATAAATGAAGGAAGAAAAAAAAACAAAAAAAAATCGAAAAATTGACTTTTCCACACAAAAATTTATCTCACTCGTTGACAATTGGAGCTACGTTTTCTTTGGATTTTCCACTTTGATTCAAAGTTACACACAAAAAACTCTTATTGGAATGAAAATAACAAGCGAGCACCACTAGCTATTTGTTTAAACAAATTATAAAGAAAAATGTTTATCTTTTTAACTTTGTTAGTGTTTGCAGGTTAGGTATTTTTCACTATTTTTTGTTTTTTTTTTATATTTTTGCGAAAACGATCTACGGAGCGCTCTACCGTTAACAATGTCCACACGCGGCGAATGCAGGAGAACGTCTGGTCTGGAGCGAGCAAACTGTCGCTGCCGTGGGAAACACCTTGTGCGTGGTGGAATGAATGAGGCAGATGCGCAATTATTTGTAAAGTTGAAGCGAGAGAAAATGATGTGGACAGTTTGGCTGTTTGATATCGATTTTCCAGTTGTTGTATATCTCTAACGATTCGAACGACATCTACTGATTTAAAGTTTCGTGATGTTTAGGGTGTATGCGCAAGCGTTGAGTTTTGTTGATAAGAAATTGTTGAAACAACATGTATACGTATGATGAATATTTTGAGTTTAAATTGAGTAGTAAAGTATTGGATTTAGTGGTTTTCTTTGTATGGTAGAATTATAAAGGGAGAGAAAGTGCAGAGTTTAATTCAAGAAGGTACATTTTTATTTCCCAAGTCAATGGTTTGATAATGGCTTCTAGGGACTATTGATAAACTTTTCTTAAGAATAGAATAAATGTTATTGTTGGCTATCGCAATGATCTTGATCATGTTCTTGACTAGGTATGTAAGCAAGGTAGGTATAGGTATGTTATAAATTAATGATTTCTTTTTATTTTTAAATTTTATAAGATTGGATATTTTCGAATAGTGAAAGAAAGCAAACTCCAATTTTGGATTTAAAAAAAAAATATTTAAATAAGTAGGCACCTTATATTATCGACTAAGGCCATGTGTGAATTGGATTAAAATCGCTTTAAATTTATTCCGAAGAATAATTTTTACACGTCTACGCTTCTACCTAATGAGGTGAATCTGTATATGCAAACGCCAAAATTTAATCTCGGATAAGATTTAATCGAATTTTTAACCCAATTCGCAATGGCCATGGCATAAAGGTATACGTAGCTAGGTTATTTAACATATTTTGGTATTGTTAAAACACAAACAATTTCCACTTTTATTTTTTTAATTAGGTAAAAATAAAAAGGAATTCAAAACTACACCAACAGGGTGTCTTACAGTCACCCGCAGACGAAAACCATATGTTCTCCTGAGGTAATTTTAAGTCGAAGAACTTAAGATTTATTTTCTTGGGTTCGCCTCCTTTTCGACTTATTACGGTTTTTATTATTTTTGGTCTCATTTTTGCGGCTGTGGGATCTTAGCACCCCACAAAAAAAAGTTTGCAATCTAAAAGGGCAGTATCAATTCTATATTTCCCCCTGAGGAGTGGAGGGGCTATTTTTGAAAAATGTACTTAAAATGAAAAGAAAAATTAAAAATTAACGAAAGTACCTATGTACATAATAGAGTCCCCTATTGCACGTGTACACGTGTACCCGTGTTACACGTGTAATTAAATTATCCGTGTATGAACACGTGTATTTATATTTACACGAGTATTTATTGTTACACGTGTATTTAAAAATACACGTGTAATTAATTGAAAATCGCTTTAATGGTTTTTTATCCAAAGATAATTTTTTTTTATGAAAACGTAAAAATTTGATGTCGGATAGAATTTAATCGACATTTTAATTCAATTCTCGCATGGCCGTAGTTCTAGTAAATCATCAAAAAACGTCTTATGCTAAATTAACTTGTATATTAATAAGTCCGTCGCTTATATTTTTTGCGCAAATACTTTTTTGATGAAATACCGGACACCCCGATTGGTTTTAAAAAAGAATTTTGATTACACGTGTATTTTTATTTACACGTGTATTTAGAACCTACACGCCTACACGTGTACACATGACACGAATATACGTGTACACATGACACGAATACACGTGTAGATAAATACACGCTTAAAATCGAAAGCTCTAGTACATAATGATTCCCGGCTGGAAAAATGGCAAGTTTTTGACTAGTTTAGACAAGGCCCTGGGTAGTTTTCGGTAAGGAAAATCTACACGAGGAAAACATGACAAACCCCCTTTAGTGCCTCGCTGAGAATATTTATTAAGTTAAGTGCTGATGAGGCTCTAGCTAGTAACTAACTAGTGAAAACATTTTATGAAAATTAATAAAATAAGGGTCGTTTTAAACTCTAATAACAATATTCATTTTTTCGTAAATTAACCTTATTGTCCTTCGTCGTTTTCCAAGCTTTCGCTCCACAAGCTCTCATTATAATTCTTTAGTTATTTTATTATAATAAAAAGGACTCTATCAAGTCTATAAGAATTTCATGTTTTTGGAATGTATAGACAAATATACTTGGCTAATTAACACCATAGTTCAACAAATTGAAGCCCGAAGATGGATTAACATATCAGAAACGCGTCGCTTTTATAATTTATATAATTAATAATTAATGTTGTGATAATTTCAAAGTTTACTTTATAATAATAAAATTAAATTATATTTTAATAATCTAATTTTTATTTTTATTTCATTATATACACACAACATGGAGACAACACCCCAAAGATATGTATAGAGTCGGTTCAGTAGTTCAAGACTATACTCCCTACATACAAACCAACAAAGTTTATAACTTTATAATATAGGCTATGTCCATCGTCATGTTACCAATTCTCATACCAATCATTTAATTTATTTTCTGGGATTAATTGGAACTGGTCAGGGCTTAGACAGGATTTAACTGTCGAGGCAAAAAGGTTCATAACTAGTGAGAGCCTAGCGAATGCCTATTGTAACCCTTGCTAGACCCTTCTTAGTAACTATGAAAAACTTTTCAGGGCCTCATTGAAAACTAGATTCTTTTTCCAGGCGGGTTTCTTATAGCTTTTTTCAAAGTAAAATTTACATTCTTTTATTTTCTTTTTAGTTAAGTATTTCAAAAATATTTAATTTTCAAATTCAAAATTTTTAATTTTTTTTTCAAGTTAATTTTTTTTTTCTCAAAATTTTGCGTTTTTAAATGCACCTTTTTTTTAACTTGCTTTTCACGACGCAAAAAACTAACATTTATAATTCGTGTTTTTTTTTGGGGAGAAGTAGGTACGTTTGTTTTTTTTTTTTTTTTTAATTCTATAAAACAAAGAAGATTTTGTTGGAAGTATTTAACTAAAAATTTATAAAAGCATTCAGTACTAAAAAAACAGTAGCACTTACTTTTTTGTTCAAAAATGATGACTTTGAAATTAAATTTCTCAAAAACTATTGATTTTAAGAACTTTGTTTAAATAGCAAATACAGTCAAACTTCGATAATTCGAATTGCTATATTATCCACGAAAATAGTTAAAATTTTAAAGAATTCGAGTTAAACAAATTATTCATCAAAATTTAAAGACATGTTGAAATGAAATATTATATTATTATATTATATTAAATCAATTTTCCTGAAATTACAAATATTTTCTTCTCAAATGGAATTCCCTTAAAAAATCAAGTTCGACTTATTGAATGCACGTGCATTATTTTGTTCGAGATGTAAAGAAATTCGAGATATTATATGAGTTCGAGTTGTCGAAAAGTTATATGGAATTTGAATTCAAAACGCTGCCACGTAATTTGGTTGGAGTTATAAAAAAATTGAGTTATCAAAGTTCGAGTTATAAAGGTTTAACTGTAAAAAAAGACTTGTATGCACTTTCGTTAATTTTAGTATTTTGTTTGCATTTTAAACTCTCACCCCCCCCCCCCCCCCCCCCTCTCCGCAACCACCAACCCTGTGCGAGGAGGGACGATTTCTGCAAATTCGAGAAATTGTCCCTCAACTTCTCATGGGGGTGGAGGTCAGTGGATAGAATTTTGTCCCTATTAAATTTTTTATTTAGAATTATAAGAGAAATCATACCCAAAATATCATGCCCGACACCCTGTTTAAGATAAATTAAACCATTACACACCGACTACATAGGAGATAATACATCTCAGAATGTTCATCTTGACATGAGATATCTTGTGGATGCAACTTTCAGTTTTGAAGCTACCCAGTTTTGATTGTTTTTTTTACTATTTACATTTTTTACATAGGCAGTTAAAAAACTAATGTAAAAAACGTAAAATATGTAAAGCTATGTAAAAAACGTACAGTAAAAAAGTCGAACCACGCTGGTAGGTACATTACAATTATCGCATTAAGGTATCTATTAATAGATTAATGAAAATAATTTTGAATTTAATAAATAAAAGTAAAGTTATTGCTTTTATTGATTGTTATTTTTTCAGTGTAATAAATTATTAAATATTAATATCATTTTTCCCATCCAATATTCTAACCATATACATATTTTCTGGCTGAACACTCTTGACAAAAATAAAAAGAAAAAACATTTTCCTCTTAAACACCCACATTATTCCCTTATTCAATATGGTTTTGTAATTTTAATCAAATATTTATAAATAAGGCCAGGCCAGAGCATCACTTAAATAAGACGTCATCTGGCAATTCTTATCAACCATAAACATGTCCCCCTGCTAATTTTACCCATCCAGGACCAAACAAAAATGAACTAATTCTGCCTACCTTTATACCTAACCTTCCTGGCTATAGAAAAAGGTGTTCACTGTATACCTACATCACCCGCACCCCATTGTTAGGTACAGGCAGGTCCTTCTTTACTTTATATTATGCCACTAACCGAAATACCACACATGTGGGTGTACAAATGCGTCCATGTGTGTAGGCAGGAAGCACTTACCTTGTCATGTCATTTTAAGGATATTTTATCACTCACTTACCGCAATTTACTACTTGCCACATAGTTGTTTTCTCAAATGTAACGAACCGTTTCCACGCACAACTTCGATGCGTACCTCCATATATAAACGTAATTGTTATTAAACTTCTTTTTTTTTCCTTCTGCGTCCGGCTGTTGGATGGAAGACGAAGAATATTGTTCCATTTCATGCTCTAGAAAAAGAACTCAAGTCAAGGAACATTTTCCTCTGTTCACCAATCGATGTTAAAACGTTTGGTATTTCTAAAATGGCTGTCTGTTGCCTAGAAGACGAATGTGTACCTACCTACTTACTTATTTTGAAAACTTTCTTTGAACATTTTTAAAGCTATAGTCCTGTCCTGGTCCTGTCCTTCCTTCGGAAAGTTGGAAACGCCAAATAATCGATTAGGGAGGTCGAAAAATTAAAGTATCCGTAAGGGACGAATTACAATGCTCATTTTAAGCCTCAATTCGAAGAGATTTATTTACATATTCATCAGAAGTTTACGTGGATGCGGATCTGACGACCCTGGGTTGCAAAATTACCTTCCATTCAGATTCGGTATTGAATCGGAACGGTAAGTAGCGAGCGCCTGATGATGTGATGGTAGGTATAATAATTTATGCTGCATTTATTTTTCGAGAAAGAAGTGTGAGAATAATGGTTATAGGGAATTACACACACCACGCACCTTTGCTTACATTAAAAGATTAATGCATACAGTAATTTTTGTGTACGTACTTTTGTAGATATGTATACCTACCTACCTACACGTTAAGCTTAATGGCGCAATCATTTATCATCCTGCTGGTCGATAAACAATTATTGATTTCGTCATGGTTTTGGGCATGAAGATGCATTAAGGGCTATGTCCACAACCTGATCTAATACCTGATGAGAAGGGACATAGCGCGGCCAGACCACATTGTGGGTTTGTGATTATGTCAAAATGCAAAGGACCGGTTATGTATGTAGTAAAAATAAAAAAATTAAATACCTATGAAATATTTGCCCAACTACGCTATGCTGGATTAACTAGACTGACTGTCCGTCAAAAAACTGGTAAAAATTAACACAAAATAATTCTTCCTTCCATTTTTTTTTAAAACTTACATGTTCCACCAATTTAGACAGTATTATAAGTCCAGCATTAGATGATGTTGTGGCTTGTGCTGAATTTCCTCAATTTATCGGAAACGAATAAATTGATTTTATTGAAATTTTCAAAGTTTTTTCTTTTGAGTAGGGAATAAATTAAAAAAAGCTGGGTTTAACCCACTCTGATAATTTCCCATTTGTTTCCTTTGAAAATTGACACTCGATGGTATTATTTATAAGATACTACCAATAAAAAATCTTCGAAAAACTTATCAGTTGTGCAATCAAGGGAAGGCTATTTGCTCTAATTATATATGCGACACGAAAAATTTCAACAATTATTAGCAGTTTTTTTTGCAGTATCAATTACTAATTATGGTATTGTGTGTAGACTAAAACTATCCGGGAGTTGATATCATTGGTTGTTCTCGAGATATTCGAGCCAAAAAAAAATTTTTAACAATCTATAGCAGTTTTTTTTGGCCTAGAAAAAGGCCATTAGTTGAATTTTCTTATAAATTCTACCGATTATCAACTATAACTTTCTGTATTAAAAATAATTCACCTGAAGTTAATATCTTTGTGTGTTCTCAAGGAATTCGATATTTTTAAATAATTTTTAATGGTTTTTTTAATTAAAAAAAAAAACTGGGTTGATTTTTTTCTAAGGTTTGTATTACCAATTTTTACTACGTTATTATGCATATAGAATGAAACTGGGCCTAATAGAGTTATTCGAGAAACAATCCGCCAATTGAATTTTTCTGAAAATCCTTTCTGCACGTTAAGGCCTTATTATCTGTAAAATAAAATTTATTTGAAGTCGATATCTCTATGCGCTCACGATCGTCGGCAAAAAAAACGTCCGAACGAACGAACGTACGTACACAGACATTTCTCTAAAAACAATGTAATCCGACTCCAGAGACCTCGAAACATCGAGAAATGTCAAAATTTTCAATTTCACAAATCGGAACGATTACAATAACTTCCAATGGGAAGTTAAAAATACTTTAAGGCTGATTTCCAATGGCGCGTTCGCGTTAGAGACGCTTACGTATACGTTTACAAGCTTTTCGAACGCGTCGACATGACAGACAACTTGAAGAGAACCTGAAAATCAAAATGAACCTACATAACTATAATTTCGAATTCCTTTCAACAAACTATTCCATTATTTAAAAAAAAATCGATTTTTTTCTTTCAATAAAAGGAATTTGTCCAGAAAAACCGATTTTTTCTTCTAAATAAATCGATTTTTTTGTTGAAAGGAATTCGACCATTAGTTTAACTGTCAAAACGCACGCTGAAGTTGATTTTTTTCAACTTTAACGTTGAGGTAGCTTATGTTACGTTGGTTTGTGTACATGCTAATAGGTGCCAAATCGTAACATAATACCCAACGCGTCATTGTAAACAATTTGCTTAAATTGCTATGTGTGAGCTTTCACGTTGAAAGAAAAATCTGTCAAAGCGACGCCCAACGCGGCATTGGAAATCAGCCTTTAAGTTTAAAATTCGCCAATTGCCACGCCCACTTTTATTAATATTTGTAATTTTCGGTTACAGCTATAACAATTTTGAGGAAATTTTTAGGTTTGGAGATTAAGCTTGGTAAAAAAAACACCTCATGCCCCATCCTTTTTGTATTATTTCTTGGTTTCGTGGTCACGTGCGCCCTTACGATTTGGATGATATTTTTAGTGTTGGGTCCAATGAGTTAAAAAAAAAAATCATTGTTTATATGGAGCTAAGAAAAAAAAAATTAAAATGTGGTTTTAGAAACGTTAACCCAGTGTCAAGCCGACTATTATTATTATTTCTTGGTTCTTGATAATGGCTCTCGGTCCAACCATTTCAACAACCAATTTTCCTCTTTCTTTGTTTTCCGGAAACGGATCAAACGAATTTGATAAATTTTCAGTTCATATGAGCGATAACAAAGTTTAAAAAGTTATTTGAATGGGATAGGAAGGGCCAAGCAACGCTAAGTCTAAACCAGCTTATGATTTGGATAAAATTTTGAATTTCAGATAATATTTTACATTCCAACATATCATGGGCCACATTGAAATGTTGGTTAAGTTAATTCGTTTTAAAAGAAAAAGAACAACATACCTAAATAATAGAAAATCTATTACGTACTTTTGCTGTTGTTTTTGTGGGCTATATAATGAATAAAATTAATATGGAAGCTTTTAAGCATCTTTTAGTCCAAATGCGTTTCGCTTATGGCATGACAATTTTACTATGTTAACTGAAATTGACGTAACTGACATTTGTCGATTTTTTCAGTTCAGGCCAAGTTTGAAATCCTTGAGATGGTTTTGATTGATCGCTTTTTGAGTAGTTCACCAATCAAAACATATCCTTTTTTTTATTAAAAATAGTTTTGTAATTATTAAAAAATTGGCAAGAAAAAACTCCTATAATCATACAAAAAATGTCAATATGTTATTTTCAGTTAAAACGGCAGAATTGAGGTCAACAGTTAGATGCTGTTCATACCCTTCTAAGACGAAAAATTTCAGTTACCGACAAATTTTTCGTTAGGTAATTCGTTTTGCAAAAAAACTTGAATTTAATCTTGTAAGTAGGTAGTTTAAAAAATTTACAAACCTAACTCTGTATCTAAATTGACCGAAAAAACATGTTTTACGATTTGATTTGGGCTTTACTCCATAACTTGGATAATCTCGTATTAAAAACGGGGCTTTAATAAGGTATAAATAAATCGACCCGCTAAGCCTCTCATTTCTGGAATTCAAAAGAAACCAGAAACAACAAAATAATTAAAACTTACATAAATATTAAAAGTGTTACCTCAACTGCATATCTACCTCAGAACCATAAGCATTCCATTAATCCCGTGTCAAATGTCAGTAATATTCCCTAAAAAGCATTAATAGCCTCTTTCATAGGGAATTCAAATATAAGGTATGTTTTTGACTTTATTGCTCAAAATAATTTTTAATTGTTTTAAATTAATGCTTCTGATAACGTTAACGTAAATAACAAAATCATCGACCTTTCATTATGTTTTACTAAATTTAATGATTAATTCAGTAAAGCCATATTCATCCTGAAGTGGAATATTTTTTTTATTAATAATTTATTTCAAACATCTGTTTTGAAAAGCTATTTAACCATAACGTCCTTCAATGTCCAGGGTATGCGGTCCATTGAACCTAAAACTCAGAATTTTATAGACATTGACTATTCAAAAACCTAAATGTTTTACATAAATAAATATCCTTTCAACTAAATAAAATTGCAGTAAAGTGATTAAGAGATCATGAACTCATTCATGCATATCACATGACTGAGTTGAGTCTACCCACGATAGTAAATTAAAGTTATTACTGAAATGGAAGCGGTTACGATACTAAAACTTTTGCGTTAAACTTACACATGGGCACACTATACCCTTTGATAAATGAACCCTTTTGGTAAAGCACAGGGTGATTATTGAAATGCAATGTCCATGATGTTTTAGATATAAGTAGGTATGCTTTAACAGCTGCAACTCAAAAAATATTTTCAACTTATAGGTACATATTACTACTGCGAGTCACTTAGTTGAGGTCACTCTTTTGAATTCCCAAATCCAAAATCCACAAATTTGGGGCTAGGGTACCCAACCCCTTTAAGCAATCTTATTTCATATAGGTACATGTTGGAGCTTTTTTTATGGAGAAATGCACACAGAAATGATTGAGAGTTGTAAGTCACTAGGACCTCATTCTTAGACTGTGTTAACTGTGAATAAATTTATTTACAGAGTCAACTTACTCTAGTTTAACTCGACACTCAAAAACTGGGCCGTAGTATAATCTTTCAAACAATAAATTAAATCGGACTGTGCTTTATAGGATTAATCTAAACATGCAAACGCTACTGCAGCGCCTTGTTTCCTAGACCATTTTTGAGCAGTCTTCACAGAAACACTGTCGGATTTCGGTATGCAAACAAGCTTCCGTCTCGGATCTAACACCCTGTTTCGTTTGTACAGCATCATATCTGTAGTTTTGTATTGCATTTGCAATATATCTATACTACCATACAAGTCAAAACCCAAACCTCAGTATGACATACCGCAGCACACCAGCAGAAGCAGCGGCAGCAGACAAATACAAAAGACAATTTAACTGTCCTCCAGTGCGTGCAGATTGTGTGACAGACGGACAATCTCACATAATTCAAGCCCGCGCGTGTTCCCCCAAAAGAATTCAGAGCCATAATTCTTCACGTACCCCCCCTCCCAGCAGTTAGATATCACCAACAAATTGTTATTTTTTGCATGGGTTTTTTTTTGTAATTAAAAAAAAAATAATGACATGGATGCGGCAATGTGGTATGTAATTAAAATAATAAAAATAAGGAAATATTTAATGGCTCACTATGGTTGTACGAACTTGTTTAGATGTAAAAACAGAATTAGAATTAATTTTTCTGATATTTTTTGAAGCTTTCATTGACAGCAGCAGCCTGTAGATGGGCCAGAAGTTAAAATTCTTCACTTAACTTCTACTAGACTAACACTAGTACCTACACCTATCTAACCTAATATTTTTTGATACTCAACTATTAACTCTATATTTGTACTGGAGCGAGCTTAAAGCTCTTTTTAAATCTACATTGAGTTTAAATAAGCTAAGGAATAGAATCGAGTCGAAATTTGTGCTAAGAAACGTTAGTTGAAGAGTTGGTTTGACACCTTAAATTTTGAAAAGGTAAAATTAGTACGTTGGACGGTCACACCAGAAGAGGTCTAGGTTCAATTCCCAGCCTACTGCCACCTAAAACACAAAAGTGTCTTTTAGGGCTACTGCCTATTTCGAGGAAGTGACAAATCCATCAAGAGTATCTCCTATTACAGAAAAGTATCTACCGCTCACCTTAGCTGTTCGGTTGGATTCGGCAGTAAACTGTAGGCCCCCTCCATTCCTGCAGACACACCCACAGGAATCGTTGAGATTTGTAAGTCACTAGGCTAGGCCCTAGTTTTCCATGAGCTGTTGTGCCATCAAATTTATTTATTTATTCAAATTTTTCTTTAATATCTACGCCATTCCTTTTGTATTTCATTTGAACTCGTTTTCAACATAATTACATTTCTATCTATCGTCCAACTGATTACCGACAAAAAAAACTTCAAATCTGGCTTGAACTAAAGCTACAGCTTCTTAACCATTGTTTTCAGCATTCAGCTTCCAGTGTCAGTTAAACTTTCAAAGCTCTTAAATTCGAGAATATATATATTTGTGCAGGTACCTTTGCAAACGGATATAACATACATTATTAATAACATACTACATATTGATATGTTCCAATAGAGTATAATATATATTGTTAAATTGCAATTAATTTTATCATCAAATTAATCAAAACACGCAAATTGCACAAAGGGGCTTACAGGATTCCAATACTTCCTCCATTATGTTGAAAAACAAAAATACCAAAAAATCTTCAATAAACTGAGAATTCCGGAACAGCACTGTAGTAAACCAACCGCATATGATCTACCAGTCACGATAGGCATCAATCAGACTTTTGTCAACCAAGGGTTTTTGTATATAAGGACAGTGTCATAACCGGGAACAGTTTCATCAACTGTTTGGATGGACACTGGACAGTGGACAGTGGCGATGGGCGTCGTCGTCGATGGCGGTTTGTATTTTTCTTTTTTCATTTTTGTTGTTTTTAATCGCGTGATGTTAAAATTATGTCCATGGATGTGATGAGTTCCGCAATTACGCAGAAATAATATCACAACAACTGAGTTTAGTATAATAACAATGGCAAGTTGCACGATGAGGAATACAAAATACAAACTGGTCGATGTTGTATACGGACATCAGACCAACTCAGCAGGAGAACTGCGGAAGCAGACCATTAAAAAACAAAGGCCTGAAGGTGAAGAAAATTAATTAATGTTCAACAGACATTTTTATAGAAACAAACAAACAGTGTAGGCATTGTGAATAAAGGAATTATTATGGAGATGGCAAAAGCCATAGCTTAAAAATTAATTAAATTGTGAAACAATATAGACTTCAAATGAATCAATAAATAAATATTTTACATTACGTTATGTACCTATATTTAGATATGTACCATGGTTTTAGGAGTAATAAAAGAGTCCTGGGCAGGGCTGCCAATGAACTTCATATGTAGTAGATCTACTTCATTTATTTTTTTTGTATGCCCCTGCTACGTAGCAACTTATTTCTACTTCGTTTGACTCATTTTGAGTCACATACAAAAAGTTAGAATTGTTAGAACTTTTGGATTCAAAAGAAATGCAAATTGAAAAATATCCGACAATCCTTCCACTTGTTAATAGATTTTGATAAAAACATAACTGGTCTTATTAATTAGATTTTTGGCTGTTTAAACTATGTCTAAGTATTTTGAAACAGTCGGAAATATGCTTTTGTAATAAAAAAAAATTGCATTTCTCTAGGTTTAGACAATAGATTACGTTGTCTAAACCTAAAGCAAGATAAAAAGATAGATTACTTTAGTGAAAATTAGAAAGGTTTTTTAAAAACTTGGACGGCTGTCTAAAGTTAGACAATGTTTATTAATAAGACCAAACAAATATATAATCTCTAAACTCGTAGAACGCTTATGTTTGCTAAAAATATAAAAACGAAGGACGATGAAGATGTTGTTGAAAAATCATTTTGGAAGAAGATTATGTTTAAAGTGTTGCCTGACTATACGCTTACGCTTGCTAGTCTACCGGCAGCCGAAGCACAATTTTCAGATTTTAACAACATAAAAACAAAAAAATATAATACTCTTGAATATTGATATAAGTTACGCTTCTTCTCTTTTACTTTTCAGAGAGTTCGTGGCTGGGGTGGAAGATTTTGAACCTACTAAGCAATATGATAATTTTGTAAATTTAAATACCTATTCTTCGGAGGGTTAAGTCTTAAAAAACTGATTAAATTTTAGTCACAATTTCTAAAGTATTTAAGTATTAATATTTTAATTCTTTTTAATAATGTATACACCTGGGGCCTATTTCACCCAACACTTTCCACCTTGCAACTTTGCAAAAAAATGATTTCCTGCAAAGTAAAAGTGCGAAGTGTTTCACAAAATTTGCAAAGTGAAAAGACTTTTCACTTTTCAATTTTTCAGACTATTTTTGAAAAGTGTTTAAAGTGTTTCACTAATTTAAAAAAGAACTTTGCATTTAAATTCGTATTTTGCAAAGTAAAACTTGATTCAAACTGATACATTTGGATCAATTATGCATTCAAAAAAAATCATTGACATTGACGCCTGTTAAATCTCTGTTTTGCAGACTTTGTCCTTAGTGGTGTTATTAACACTGCATTAGGCTAGGAGATGGTCGATATCCTCATTGGAACTTAGAAATCGTCATGCATCGGATAAATTTTAGACGCTTCTATCTGTTTCATAACCTGGATTTTTTTATTTCACCAGATGCACGGCAGATTATATTTTCAAACATACGACTTAAGCAAACTGCATTGTACGCTACCTGGCAGCTTACGTTTACAGCATATAAAGACCGATCTGGGGCACAAACCATCATTGTATTTAAAGCATGCTTTCCATGCCTGCTAAAAAAATTTATTTTTCATTATGGATGAATTGTACCGTCCGTTGTATTTAGGAGAACGAGAAATTCATCAACGATTACGTTCGACACTTCATGAACTGCTCTGCAGACAAATGCTTTTCTTATTCCGTGCAGAGATGCAACACCGTGATACTGGGCTTCATTACCGGCCCAATTTTATGGGCACAAAAGTAGTTGGAAATGGCTTAAACCCATATTCCTTTGTCTGTCTAATTGTAGTTTATTTCCATTAAAAAAAGAAAAAACACTCTCTTTGGCGAACAATTATTTCCAATATCAAAGATAATTCTTAACTTAATTACTCTTTGATCACTATTATTTACTTCTTTGTTCTCAAAATGGTTATTTTTTTTTATTATTATTTTCCGACAATTTTTCATAAAAAACGATTATTTGCAAATGAAAATTTTTCTTTGCATATTACTGAAAAACTTTTCAAAATTCTAAATATAATTTGCAAAATTTATTTGTTTGGTGAAACGAAAAGAACAATAGGTGCGTTTTATTGGTAATTTAAAACTAGCGCAGCAATACAAGTTAAATAAAACGCTATATCCACTTTTATGTCCAGTCTATTTATTTGGATATCCCTTTGTGACTGAAAAACAAACTACCTTACCGATATTCAGGGTTAAGTCCAATTTTAAATTCACTAATTTACTGGCTTATTTATCGGCTCTTTTAGTTTTGTTATTGTTTACCAAGGGACATTTTACTGGGCTCGCTATAAAATTGGCAATAAAACGCACCTAATATTTTTTTTTTTCAAATTAACAAAACTTTTCACTTTACAGAAAAGAACTTTTCACTTTGCAAATTTGCGTTTGGTGAAACGAAATTTGCAAAGTAAAAGTGAAAAGTTGCAAAGTGAAAAGTGAAAAGTGTTTGGTGAAATAGGACCCAGATTTTCATTTCGAATTGAATTAACGAAATTGATTTTCGTACGGATTTAAAAAGAGAGTTCAGAATTCCGAACGAATTTGGCTTGTTAAAACCTCTTGCCAGATCTGGTTATTTGACCATTAAACTTAAAAAAGTTATAAACTGTGAGTTGTAAATATGTCTTCCTCTAGTTTAAAAGGAAAAAAAAAATATGTATGTATGTATGTATATGTTTTTAAAATATCTAAAGTTTTTAGCTTTACAAATTCAAATTCGCTAAACAAAATCGTATCGAATTGAAAAGTTCAAAATGATTGAGTAAAGAACACCTATGTTTTTAAAACGAAAGTATTTTTTTATTGAAGCGGAAATCAGAACAGGGGTGAATGTTATGTTTTTGTTCTGTATATATTCTGCTACACTTTTTTTTTCAAATCTACTTCGTTGTTTTGGTCGATTTGCTACACTTTCTGGGCTCAGCATTGGCAGCCCTGGTCCTGGGGCATGTAACGCAACGTGACAAGTACTTTTGCTTTTTGAATCTCCAAAATTAAAGTAGTTATATGGATAGGAATATCATACACCCATATTAGTCCAGTCAACGAAGACCATAAAATAAATGAAATAAATCGTGTATTCTGGGTTATTTTTTTAAGTGGTAGGGTTGATCCTCAGGTCCAACATACCAAAAGTCCCCAGCACAGGGCCGCGAGCTTAAGCCAGGAGAGGGGTTAAAGGTCTGCTTTTTTAGTTTTTCGCGAATATTTCGCAAACCAAGGGCTTAAGTAAAAAAGTCTGCACTAAGGAATTAAAGTAAATTAAATTTCCTACAAAAAATGTTATATTTATATTTTGGTTGGAAGCAACACTAAGGAAGATGCGGGGTGGAGAAATGTCAAGAAATTAAAAAATCGGTTATTAGCCTACAAAATTTAATGTTTATTGATCAATTTTACCCAAAAAAGGCCATGGTCTTGGTGGGAAAATAGTTATTCGGTGGGCGGTGACACGTCGATAGCGCTAAGGAACATACTAAATTTCATTGAAATTCAGTATGGTTTGAACCATGTAAGATGAACTGAACTTGATAGAAATTGCGTATTGACAAGGCCCTCACTAGTCAAGTGGTGAGTCCAAGTGAGATCGCGCGCCGCCGGGACGAAACGCCAATTTTTATGGACTATAAAAGCCCTTAAGAGCTGTTTTAAATCAAAAATCCTGTTAATCGCTGGTTCTTCCAGCTAAGAAGGTAGTCATGAGACTAGAAAAGCCAACGTCTGGAATGCTGGGTCATGTACCCAAAGCCAAAAGTTCTTAAATCCAATCCCAAGGGATTCCCAGAGGGCAAGACCGTGACTCAGGCGGTCCACGTATAAGTGGAAGAGGACCTCAACCATAGCTAGCTATGGACCAAATCTGGTCGGAGAAAGGACTGCATCGCATCCTTAAGTAAGTTAGTATCTTTTTAAAAAATAAAAGAAACAGTCCAATGTCCATATAACATTAAAAAAATAAATAATGTAGGTAGATACAAAATAATTCTTTTGTATATAAAAAATAATAACGATTACCCCTAAAAATTTAATAAAATAAAAAGTGTATATTTTTAAATGAATAACGCATTAATTGCAGAAAATTCATGAATCGACCTCCGGCTGTTTTCTAATGAATTCAAAACGATATGATAATATCGTTGATTTTATGTAATTTTTCATTAAGCGTCTACGGTTTTGAAATAATTCTTCCTTTTGACACTGGTATTTTTGAGGAACAAAAATCATTCTTACTCCACGACCCATCATCTTAAAAAAAAAAAAAAAAAGTTACCCTTGGCTCCTTCTGCAATCTCAAATGTAATAACCTGCTCTGTCTGCTTTCAAAATTCAAAACAAAAATGATTTAATTAAATTCCCGAAGAATTCTATGAAGTTTACGGTGGGATTTGTGTTGCCTTTCCCCATTGAGCCTATACACCTACTCATTCAACGTGGGAGATGTCCTGTATCTGTTTCCTTCTTGACAATGCTGGTGTTGTTTATGCTAAATGCCAGTTTGTAAATTATGTTTAAAATATTTCAAATGGTTATTGTGTCTGTCATTTTGTCATAGAATAGAATTGGTGAAGATCATCAAAATGAGAGGCGGCGAGGTTTAAAAATGGCAAATACTTAAGTACAGGAAACAAAAGCTAACGAAAGAAACAAAGTTCAAATTCCAGTAGGTATTACATAAATAGTATGTTTGGAATTTTAACCTGAAAATTATCAAGTCTTGAAAATCGCTAAGGAGTCTTTTCTTCTATATTTTACATAGGGTGACGAAGTTCATTTGAAAGTATGAAAATGCGTTAGTTTCAATCATTTTGAAATGTGTTTGTTGTTAACAATGGCTCATATTATTTGTTTAACGGTGGATTTACATGTATCTTCATGAGAATTCTGTAAAATATAAAATGTATGTTTGTTGTAGTAGCCGTGGCGTGATGGTTAGTGCGATGGACTGTCATGCCGGAGGTCTAAGGTTCGATCCCCAGCCTCGCCACCTATTTATTTAAAGGAAAAAACGGCTACTGCCTCTTGCAAGGTATTGACAAATCCTCCAAGAGTATCTTCTGTCACAGAAAAGTGCCGCTCGTTAGCCGTTCAAATTCGGCAATAAACTGTAGGTCCCCTCCATTCCTGCAGACACGCACACAGGAATGGTTGAGAGTTGTAAGTCACTAGGCCCTAGTTCTTTATGAGCTGTTGTGCCATCAAATTTATTTATATTTATAGAGAGAAAGAAGAAAATACAGATATTTTCATAAATCCAGAATATAGGAACGCAGATGAAGATTATAACGAAGACGAACATGTTCATCTTCATAATACATTACTCTTTCACACATTTGATTTTTTGGCATGAATCTGTCCCTCTCTATACTCTTGCAAATCCATCATAACTTTTAAACAAATCTATATTTTCGGAGCTGAGAGGAGTTATTTTGACAAAACTTCTGCTTTAAATATTATAAAAATTATCTTTGAGAACATAAACTTAGGTATTTCAAAAATTTAAATTTGGTGGCGCGACAGCTCGTGTAGAACCAGGGCCTAAGTGACCTTACAACTCAACCATCCATTCCATTCCTGTGTGCGATTTATTGGCATGGATGGAGGGGACCAACAGTTTTCTACCGAAATCTGAATCGGAATTTGGAATTACTATAATAATATAAAGAAAAAAATAAATAGAAATGTTGCAAGTATAATTTACATTTCATCCTCTCTAACGACATGTCGCAGCAGTCAAAAAGGTTTACTGTGAGTTGTGGTGACCATAATCGGAACAATTTTGTTTGTCTTTAAAACACATTCCGAAAGAATATTGTGTGGTCAAACAACTTAGAACAATAATTACTCTATAACCAACCAGTAGCGGATCTAGGATTTGGCTGTGCGGGGGGAGGGGGGGGGGGGGGGGGGGCTGAAGTTTGAAACAAAGAGTTAAATTGACTAAAAACTTTTGTCCTCAAATTAATACCTCTTCTTAAATATTAAATAATGCCTTAGGTTAGGTTAGGTTAGTGGGCTGACAGTTGATCTTTCTACCGTCACATTTAGATCAATGTAGATCCATTGTGATACCCTATTAGAAGAAACCTATGCTAAAAACAAGACATGACATATCCCATTAGAGGTATAGATTTCGGCAAGCAATTGCTTGAAGTTATCGGGGGGTTACAGGAAATTATTTCTTGTAAGTGTCGTCAGCACATAGACACCGGGTTGAGAGGAAGTTTCATCACCGCTGTCCTTTTAGGGCGTGATCCTCTCATTTACCCCCACTGGGTGGATCATTACCCCCCCCCCCCCCCAACCAGGCCCGGAGGAGCGTACGACTTCCCACAAGGTCTGGTGGGTGGGTTTGATAGGTCAGTGGTTATATGGTGTGTGTGTGTCTGCTTTGTTACGTCAGGCTAAAATGAATCGAAAAGGCCGTCCCCTACCTCAAGAGTATTCTTGAGGAGGGGCGGCCCCCGCAATTTGAATGACGCTCGCATTCACCGCAGGAGTGGCAAGGACTGGTGTAAGGCTCGTTACCCAAACATCTTTTTATTGCCACTCCTACAGGAAATACGTGCGTCTTACAGTCGTAATATGTTTGTTCTATTATTGTAAGTCAGTTGGTTGATGGGATTTAAGAGCTTTCGATCCATTTAGTAGCGTTAATGAATTTTAAAAGATTCTTGCTAGGAATATCACAGAGTTCCTCTAAATCGTCGAAGAAGTATTTCCTGAGGAGTCTGCTTCTCAGATGACATAACGCAGGGCAGTGACACAGGTAATGAGGAGTGTCTTCAGGAACTTCCTCGTCACACGTCATCCGAGCTAAGTTCCATCTTTTCTTTGGTAGCCCAATAGGTTGAGATCTGTGGTAATGCTCACAAGAAGAGAAAGTGACTTTTTGTTCAATTTTATGATGTCTTTATTTCTTTGTTTCATAACTTTTTACTTATGAAACAAGTATTGAGTTAGCTCCGATTCCTGTTTGTTGAAGATAGAACTTTATATTACGTTTCCCGCGACCACAAAACCGAGATTTAAATAGATTTACCTAAATCTTCTTCAAATCCCGAAGATTTGCCATACAAATTTATTTCCTAAATCTCCAAGATTTGAAATAAATCTTGTTAAATCTTCATAGGTCTAATAGTTGAAAAACTCGATCTGGCCTATATTTTCTCACACTGAATGCATTCATTGGAAAGGGGACATACATCAAACTTTCTGCCTCACTCCAACTCCATCAGAAAAAGTGAAACAACATCTGCAAACTGTCAAAATACATCTACTTTTTAATCTTTTTGTGCGGTGGAAACACCAAATTGATTTATATAATCTAAACTGAGATAAAACTTCGGTGGAAACATAGGGTTACCCTTGATTACATGTTTGAGATGCCTTAATCATTATGTATATCGTCGGTTCGGAAGAAAAACGATAGAAGTCAGCAAATATCGAGACCAAGAAACAGTTCATTAAGTTCCAAATATTATAGAAGAATATAGTATTGTTACAATTGATATCTACTCAAAAATTTATTTCGTTTTTCTTCCGAGCCTACGATATGTACCTACATATTTTGAAAAACCACTAACATAGGGTAATTATGGGAGAGATGCCACGTCGGGATAGATGCCGCATGCCTAAAAAGTCAGATTTATAGTCAACTGTTCCAAACCGTTTGTTTCGCTTTTTGTTTATTAGGTCTTCAAATACAATCGACAGAAAAAAAAAATTGGTTACTTATGGAAGTTAACGGGAGTTATTGCAATTTGTCTTGTTTTATGTTCTCTTTCATTAAGTGATGGAAATTTTTCAGCTTAGCTCAATTAATCGTCGAAGGTCGGCAAGAACACCACCAAACCCTTTGATGTCGAAAAAGGTTTCAGGTAAGGCGACGTGTTATCATGCAACCTGTTTAACATCGTTCTTGAAGCAATTGTACGCAACTCGCAAGTCAACAACAAAGGTACAATTTTTCAAAAGTCTGTTCAACTACTTGCTTATGCAGATAATATTGACATCATTGGGAGAACGAAGCGAGCTGTTACCGGCGCGTTTGCAAGTATCGAATCGGAGACGGCGAAAATGGGTTTGGCTGTTAGTGAGCAAAAGACGAAGTATATGCTATCAAAGAAAGTACTCTCAACATCGTCGACTCGGGCAAAACGTCACGATGGGTAGATATACAACTTCGAAGTCATCAAGGACTTTGTCTATCTGGGTTCCATACTATAACATCGCAAAATGACATCAGCGCATAGATCAAACGAAGAATTACTCTTGCCAATCGCTGTTTCTTCGTGCTAAGAAGGCATTTATTTATTTATTTATTTATTTATTTATTTAGGTATCTACGATATAAAATCCACAGATTCGAAATAATAAATAATAAATAATAATAAATAATAAGTAATAAAGCCCTCTCTCAAAGAACGAAGGAGACCTTATATAAGACCCTAATAATCTCGTTCCTGCAATATATGGGGCAGAAACATGGACCCTGATCGATTCGTCCATATTCTAAAGTTAAAGTGTTAATTCAAAATCAAAATAGAAAATAGTTAACACATATAAAATGGATGAAGAATCTGCAATATAATTATGTAAATATTAAAAACAAAAAAATATTTAAAAATATTAATAATTAAAAAAAAAAAAATTAATATCAATTAATTATTATACACACCTACAAAATATTCAATTTGGCTCCCTAATAAAAAAAATAATAGAAATATGTAAATCATTTCCACTTGTGCTTGTACTTGAAAAAATGTGTCAGCTCATTTCAATCAACTATTCGGATCTATTTGTTTTATAAAATGACACTGATGTCCTTCAGCAGATGTCATAATTGGCTTCCTTTTTAATCATTTTAATTGAGTGGATGGTTGAGTATATGGGACTTTTTTATCCTAAAACGAACAGGTACACTGTGCATATACGTATACGTCTCCTTTTAATTTAAATGGAATATTATGTATACTTTTATTGAACATACATACATACATACTCACATGCAATGACGAATTTTCGTCAATGACGTAAATAAATTTATTTAGAAACTCTCCCCCTTAGTCGAAACGACCTCGGACTCGGCTCCGACAGACGTATACACTATATACTACTAGAATAGACAAATCATAATAATCATTCATCAAATACAAAAAAAAAAAAAATTGATGGAATGCTCGGAGTGTTTTCATACAATTTATTTTGGGAAACATTATACACAATGGCACTAGATATACTCGGTGACGAAATTATACGTAGGCAGTACAAACAATCGTGAGACAGGACATATATTTTTATATAGATTTCTTTTTTTTTTTAATTCAGGATTCATTAATAAATGTTATATGTATGATATTTGATTGTCATGCGAGATTATTTATAATTCCTTTGTTTGCTTTCATTTATTTGAATTTTTAATCAAAAACACTGGCGGGATACCCTGACACATCAATTCCAGGAGGAATACCAAATGTTATACTTATAGTTTGTATTCGTGATTTATGTTTTTTGAAAAGTAGAATTCAAAAGGTTTCGAATCGAGGCGGGGTTCAATTGTATGATTTTAAATTGAAGAAGAGAATAAACAAAAATTAAAGAAAATTATTTTTGTACACATAGTCTAGTCAACGAAGACTCAAAATCATAAAATAAATGAAATAAATCGTGTAGTCTGGATTATTTTTTTAAGTGGTAGGGGTGACCCCCAGGTACAACATACTTAAAGTCCCCAGCCCAGGCCCGCGAGCTTTATACAGGAGGGGGGTAAAGGTCCCCTTTTTTACTATTTCGTAAATATTTTGAAAACCAAGAGAATTAGCGGAAAAGTTTACACTACAATATGAAAGTAAATTGAATTTTCTTCAAATAAGGTTTTAGTCATATTTTTGCTAGAAGCAATACTAAGAGAGATATGGGGGTGCAAATATCAGAAAATCTGAAAAACCATGTTAATGCGTTAAAAATTTAACGTTTTTTGATGAATTAACCCTGAAATTATAGAAAAGGTAAATACGTATCGATTCATGATAATTCCATTGACTTGATAAGAAAGAAGGTATGGGGTTAAAGAAGGTGGCGAAAGTTAAAATATCCTTATTTAATTTATTTGATACAGTGTTTTTTGTGATATGAAAAAACACTGTATCTTCAAAGGTAAGAAGTATGCAATGTATTTCCAAATAATTCACCAATATTTTGTGAAATAGTTTAAAGATATATATTAAAAAGAACTTTCTAAGGAGGGGGGTCTAGTTGCCCCCACTTATACGGGAGGGACGATTTCCTGAAAAAATTGGATCAAAGTGCATAAATAATCATTTAAAAACAACGGAAACATCTACAATGCTCTACTATAGCTTTTTGAAAATGCAAAAACTTATTTTATTACTCCACTGCTAAAGCAAGTAATTTTAGTTAAAAGTTTTTGAAAAAAATTGACTTTAAATCAAAAAAAAAAAAAAAAAAAAAAAAGTTAACTTATGATAATATTTTTTCAAAATTTTTTGTTACAAAGTACTAGATTTTCGTTTAGTGTTTGATACTGTTTTTAATCCTTAGGTGAACACTGAAAACTAGATGGCTATAAGTCTTTTAGTTTAAGAGAAAATTAAAAATTATGAAAGCTACTATTTTTTTTTGAAAATTATTTCTGTAGAGTAATTAGTACATTGAAACGGTCAATGTTGTAACGAATAAAAAATAAGTTAAAAAAATCATGTAGTCTGGATTACTTTTTTAAGTGATAGGGGTAACCCCCAGGTACAACATACTAAAAGTCCCCAGCCCAGGCCCGCGAGCTTTAGCCAGGAGAGGGGGGTAAAAATCCCTTTTTGTACTATTTCGTAAATATTTCGAAAACCAAGCGTTTAAGAAAAGTGTACAACACAACATGAAAGTAAATTAAATTTGCTACAGAAAGGTTTGTTCATATTTTCGCTAGAAGTGATACTAATAGAGATTTGTGTTGTGTTGTACAGTTTTCAAAAGGTTATTGCGCAGTTTGTCAAAACTGAAACTGTCAGAAAAAATACTTGTTCGAGTGCGTCTAAAAACTTCAAACAGCATTATTAAAAACAACCATAAATATCGCTGTTTGATAAGTGAAAGGACATTGTATTCACCATTTTCTATTAGTTTTGACAGATTCGCAGAACATAATAATAAACTTTGGTTATAAGAGTTGTGGGGAGAATAAAAGTTTTAGTCCAAGAGCCAGTTGCAGGCAGACTTACGGTATTTCATCACGATTCATATTAAGTGTAGTCATTGTCTTTAACCTTTTTTTTTTTTTTTCTTTTTTTTAAATTCATTTTTATTTTTCATTCAACTTATAACTATCTTTAAGCTAGAACAAAATTCATAAAAAACTAGCCTACTTATAAATAACTTACAACTAACTTACTGCGGCCCTATGCGGGCACTCTAAGTAAAACTATATCATAACTTAATTCTAATGCCTTTCGGCCTAAAAGGTAATTCTATTCTTAAATTCGTTATTGGTTTTATTTTTTACCAATAAAGAATGTACAAAAAAAACTTGGTACCTTTATCATTTTTTTAATTTTTTAAAAAACTTAAAAACTACCTAAAACTATATTAAAGCTAATTAAAAATACTATAATAAAACTATGCCTTAAAATAACTTAAGCTACTTAACAGCCAGCAGCGTCTTTTTTTTTTTTTTTTTTTTTTTATTATTATTATTGTCTTACATAATTTCAGGTGATAGTACCTGGGAATGGGGGGTCCCATCAAAGGTCCAAAAAAATCGAACTCTAAAACGCGATAGCAGCACGTCTGCCTCTTTGATATTTTATTCTATATAATTTCCGTTAATCAAAAATACTAATGGCAGACATCTGCTGCAGGACCTACACGAGTAACGGAATTTTGAAAAAAGACCACAAAAATCTTCAAAAAAATTGACCACATCTTCAGTTTAACTTCAATAGTAAAAGCGCTACAGGCTAGAAAGAAAAAAGTCTACGCACTTTTTGTTGATTTTAAGGCGGCTTCTGATCTCATTAACAGAAATGCTCTTTTTTACAAGCTTTCACAAATAGGGCTTTCTACTAAGTTCATTCGGATTATTAGAGAAATGTATTGTGGAACCAATGCTGCTGTTTGGGATGGATCAAATTTCTCAGAGAGGTTTGAAACAGATAATGGTGTGAAACAGGGATGTCCGCTCAGTGCATTGTTATTTGCTGTTTTCATTAATGATGTTGTATCCGAACTGCCTGGTGGAGTCAGAATTGCAAATTCTATTATAAATGTTCTACTGATGCTGATGATTTGGTGGTTCTTGCTGAATCCCCAGAAAATCTGCAGCTTATGATTAATCGGCTAACCTTCCTTCTGTGAAAAGTGGGGACTCATCATAAACACAGATAAAACTAAGATAATGATTTTTTCAACAAATAATAGGGGCTACTCAGCACAGAACTATCACTGGTTTCTCCAACAAAGTCGTGTTGATGTCGTGAAGGAGTATAAATATTTGGGAGTTAAGCTGAATTCTACGTTGGATTTCAAGACCCATATTGAAGAAAAAGTCAAAAACTGTCAGAACTTAATAAACTCAACGTGGAAAAACATTTTGTCTAACGAACACATTTGCCTCTCCACAAAATACAAAATCTTTGATTCAGTAGTCAAATCAACTTTGTGTTATGGCGCACAAGTATGGGGTACTGAAGAATTTGATGAAATGGAAAAACTGCTGAGAAATTTTATTAAAAAACTGTTCAACCTGCCAATTAAAACTCCAAATTATGCTATTTATTTAGAAACAGGTCTGCCTAAGCTTTATACTAGCACGCTCAAAACACAAGCCGATTATATTTTGAAAGTACTGGACTTACCGGAAACCCGACTCGCAAACAGATTACTCCTATACGAAATAAGAAACAATGATTGGTGGATGATGAAGTGGCGAAATTTCGGCGATGTTTACGGCGAAGATTTTGACGCAATCCCTGGTGATAGAAATTTATTGAAAGATCGTTTTTATTGTACAATCCAAAAATTTGAAGATACCCAAAGAACACTCTTAATAGCAGAAGCTCAGCAGTCAGAGAGTAGGGTTTTATACTCGCAACTTAACTTTAATCTGATGGCTGAAAACTATTTTTGTGACTCACTTAGTTACAAGGAAATTTCATTAATTTTTAAAACTCGATGTGAGGTCCTTAAGACTCAATGGAACACCCTATAATGGAAATTTTGATCAGTTTTGCTCCCTCTGCAACCTAAAATCAAAAGAAGACTGCTTTAATTTTATTGGAGTGTGCCCCATTTATGCAACACAAAGACGAAAATATTTGGGACAAAAAACTTTAACGATGCGAGAAACTGTAGGTCATCTAAATGGCCAGAACTGGAAAAATCTTTATTTATTTGTAAAAAGTGCTTATAAATATCGTATGTTATTAATAGCCGAATTTAGATAGCAGATTATAAATTCATATTTTGTAAATTTGTTAAACCGAAATTTAAATTTAAATTGCAAAATAATTTTCTTTTGTATTGCCAACCGAGCTGACGGCACCGCCATAGCTTTGCTTCATTAAAATCATATGTATGTATATAGTTTCTTTCTAAAATTGTCAATAAATGAATTTACTTACTTTACTTACTTACTTACTTACTTACTCTTCAAAAAAATTACATTATTTTTTGCGGGTGAAAAAAAAACATTTTTTCTTACTGAATTCTTAAACTCTTTATTTGGATAGTCTAAATAATCAAAAAAAAAAATTATTGGCAAGCACCTGGTGTAGGACCTACCTTTTTTAACAGAATGTTGGAGAAAAAAAAAGTCCTTCAAAATTTTCAAACAAAATTCAGTGTTTCTTTCAAATGAAAAAAAAAGTTACGTACTTTAAAGCAATATATCTAGTTTTAACATTGTTAAGCTCTATAGTATGCTATATTACAAAAATTAATGGCCGACACCTGGCGCAGTAGGTACTTTTTTTTTTTTAGTCTCCAAACAGATTTCCATAGAGATTTTTCGAGTCCTTTTTTTAAATTCCGTTAAAAATCTAGGTAATGCAGCAGGTGTCTCCCAATATTTTGTTTTAATAAAAAAAACTATATTTACTAATATATCAAAGAGGCAGACATGCTGCTTTCAGAAAAACTGCAATTTTGTTTTGGGAAATTAGCAGAAATCGTATGGAGATTTTTCGAGTCCCTTTTTTAAAATTCCGTTAAAAAATAAGTACTGCACCAGGTGTCTACCAATAATTTTTTATTGTAATAGACTATCCAAACTAAGATTTTAAAAATTCAGACTTAATGCTTTACGAAAAAGTATTTTTTTTTTTCACCTCCAAAAAATAACGTAATTTTGTTGAAGATTTGTGTGGTCTTTTTTTCAAAATTCCGTTACTCGTGTAGGTACTGCAGCAGATGTCTGCCATTAGTATTTTTGATTAACGGAAAATATATAGTATAACATATCAAAGAGGCAGACGTGCTGCTGTCACGTTTCAGAGTTCGATTTTTTGGACCTTTGGGACCCCCCATTCCCAGAGGTACTATCACCTGAAATTATGAATGCCTATTTGATGCTTAAGAGGTCTACAATGACTACACTTAATATGAATCATGCTGAAGTACAGTATGTTAAAAACTTAAAAAAAAATAAGTAAATCATCAATTCATCACCATCGTGCCTAAGCCCTCGTCCCACACCGACAATAGAGTGGAATTCAGATATTGTATCTTATTAACTATAGCTACTGTGCTAAAAAAAACATAATGGCGCAAAATTTTAGACGATTTAGTATGATGTTAAAGCATTTTTAGTATTATGCCAAGTTAAAAACAGGCTTTTCCAAATTTTAAACGAGTTAGCATCGTATTATCTTTTTGACATTTTACTAAAGTTAAAATCGCCAAATGGCTATATTTTATCTTTTTAGTACATTCTGAATCCAAGTTTCACTTTGGCAGCTACAATTGAAAAACTGTCAGTTTTAGGCGTGTTCAGCAAAAAAAATAGGTTTAGTATGATACTAGTTAGAAAATGTTTAAAACTAAGAATATTTGAGTAAAGACTTTTAAAGTTAGAAAATTGTTAAGTAGTATCATGCTAATACCTTAACATCAGGCTGTTTAAAATTTTTTGCGCCAATGTTTTTGATAATCACTACCACAGACAAATTTCGACACAGAATTCTATACTGTATAGTTTATAAGCCAAATATGTATATCTTGTACACATTATGTACTTGTACATCTTCAATACTTAACCACAATCTTTGCAATATATAAGAGAAAGTACGAGTAGATACCTTAGTACGTACGATCAAAAGTCGCCAGTTTAATTAATCAAAAATCCATTAAAAACTCATCGCGCTCATTTCTTTATCTTCCTTTAACAAATTATCCCGAATGGGGTGTTAAAAGTCTTGATTCCAATTCGAATATAGGCACACCCCACTTATGCACAACTATTCAAATATTTTTTTTTTTTTTAACCATATGCTGTGAATATAAGGAATTAATTGAAGAAAAATCTTCAAGAAATGTATATATAATAAAAAATTTAAAATAATCATCCCATCTCATCTGTCGTCATTGGAAAGAATTCAAATAAATCTTATTCTGATTCGGGACCCGGATTTCCCAACAGAGCAGCAACGCGGCGTGCATCATTATGGTGGTTTCCTCATGCGAAGTATAATTAAGTTATCATAACGACATCATTTTTAAATTAATGTAAACGCGAGATACATAATAAGATGGGTGTTATTCCAAATTGTGTTGATTGAGAAGGCGTTGTAAGCTAAGTATCGACGTTTTTTGGTGACTACTGATGGGTTTGAGGGGAGACAGGAGATGGTAGATGTCGCGTTGCTAAATTGTATATATTGTATGTATTTGTTAATGGTCCAACTTATGGCAGGTCAAAGTACAGAGCGAAGGAATTCTTGCTTTTATTTTAAGAAAAATATAGTTTAGTTTTACTGCAGTATGTACATTTTTACAACGAAAGTGCATACAGTGGTGGTCCAGTATAACGAATGATATAATGTCCAGAGTCAATTCGTTATATCGAAAATTTGTTATATCGAATACGTTTTTTTCATACAAATCTTTAGATAAATAGGAAGTACAACTGTATTTTTCATTATTTTGTTTCATATTTCACTTAAAAGAACAAAAAAAACATATTTAACTTCATTTACATATACGCATACATTGTATGAGGAAAAGATTTATTAATTTTGTTCAAATTATGTACATATTTATTATGTACATTATTAGGAAAAAAACACGTCAATATGCATTTGTTTTTTGGGCGCTTAATGTTATGATTGAATGCCTCTGCCCGTAAACTTCTTAGAACTAAGACTTAAGAGTTTTCAATGCTATTTTGTTCTGCATATTGGATGCAATTGTCAAAATTTCCGACAGCTTCGTAATGACTCACTATATGAACTTCAGTTTTTGAGCTACCATTTTCATTAAATTTTCTTTAAACCTGTAGCATTTGAGTACGCGAGAAAAGTAAGACGTTCCTTAGAAATTTGTATACCAGGAGCACTCGTTTCGCCAGCGTGAACGTATGTAGTGTCTGATAGCATTTTTCAATACAACCCAGTTTCATCTGGATTGAAAATTGCATTATAGCTGAGTTTATTTTCTTTTATTATTTCAGCTAATTTCTTTTTAAACGGTTTGACAAGGTCTGCTCTCGGTGAAAGCTTTTCACCAGACTCTTTAAGAAATCGAATTCCATAGCGCTTTTTAAATTTTGTTAGCCACAACAAAAAATTCGACGAAAAATCCGTTACGTTATTTTAACGTTTGTGCATAGCGAACGAAAATTTGAAACTTAGTAATGGAAAATTGTGTATGTATCTTTCAAAATTATCATAAGCATACATATAAGTAGATAGTAACACATTTACAGTCAAGAGTTTCTTTCAAATTTGTTGCTTGTAATTTTTAATTTTTTTTTTATTTTCTGAAATTCGTTATTTGTTCGTTATATAGAATACCTAATGGACTTGAAAAAAGTGTTCGTAATATCGATCATTCGCTATATCGGCATTCGTTATACTGGACCACCACTGTATTTTGAAATATAATAATAGGAAGAAGTGTTTTTCATATGCAAGACAGAGGCATAGTACCTCATCAACTACTTTACTACTGTCACTAGTTACTAAAGCTAAGTACAGACGATTGTCAGATTTTAAAATATTGTCAGAACTGTCAATGGTCTGATATTAGCTGACAATAAGCGGGCACAATTCCTTTTTAAAATTCCACGCTCTTGAAACACTCCTGAATACTCTGCTAGAATTGGCTGTAAGCTAGCGACTAGGTATTCACATGAACTGGGTTCTGATTTGGTCCAGGTTAAAACGCCTTCAGATTCAACGCACGAGTAACCAATATTGTAGGCTAAGCTCGGATTCACCAGTCAACCACTCAAAGCAAGAAAAATTAATGCAAAACAAAAAAAAAAACGAAGTGGCGGCCCAGCGCTCTGCTGGCCAACCGAGACCGCCAGGAAGTCAATTTCTATAGATTCTTAACCCAAAAAATGTAATTCTAATTATTCATTAAATTTGTTTCTAGTAACATAGTAAATTAATGAATCTATATTTAAATGCATGTAAATTCTTACAATTATATGTTCAATATTAAGATTAAAGTGTTTGGCCAAAGGCCGTCTACCAGATTGACATTTTATTTACATGTTTTAAATACTTATTTTTCATTTTTTTTATTTTTCCTTAAAAATCGCCTGCGATGATTCTCGATCTTTAATTAAAACTTCCCCTCCAAAGTCAACATTCAATATAGACAGGACATTGTTTATCTCCATCGTTGTTTGGCCAAAATATCGCACTTTTAACAAATAAGTTTTTGATTTTAACTAAATTAAAATCAGTAAATAAATAGTACCTATCACTTTTCAAATGTTAAAGATCTAATAAAATACCCCTGAAGAAGTCGTGTATAACGACGAAACGTTGGGAAAAAAATGAAGTTTTTTATTTGCATTAAAAATCAAATCGACCAAAAAAGCCTGCATAAAAATATACAAAAAAGGTTGCTAAAACATTAGTATCCAAATCAATACCTTTCATCTAATAAAAGTTCTTCGTTCTTCGAAGTTATGCTTTAACAATAAAATCACGTGGAAGATGGAAAATATATTCATATACAACATAATAAAATAACTGTGTCTTCCTTTGCCTCACGTTTTTTGACTTCCGCAATGAGAACCGTGTTAACAATATAATTAATAAAATAATTAATGAAAATATATAAACGCGGAAATCCTTCCGTTTGCTAAAAAATGCTCTTCTCTATACGTATACTTCGGCGATGCATGGATATTATATCGGTGAAACCACTGCTGTACTTTACCATAACCAATCATTGTCATAGCTATCTACTTATACTACATTTCCGTGTCACATTCACACATTTAAATGCATCACCATATCAACCGTATTATTAAAGTATTTATCCCACTCGGATGCGCTATTTCCATAAATCTGTGTGTGTTGGTAATAATTCTCTTTTATAAAATGTAAAATATTTATAACAAATTCATTATATTGATTCGATTTTACTCGGTTGAACTTTTCCGAGTACAAAATATTGGATTACTCCCTTTTAAAACCATCTCTTTAGCATATCTGTGGCATATTGATTTAAGTTGTTGAGAAAAGTGACGCTGGATTCGCTGAATTATATACATATTTCCGATAAAAAATGCAGAAATTCAGAAACACGTTTGTTGTTTCTTTCCTTTCTTATATTTTTTTTTTAACTTTAGCCTTCAGATATTTTATAAAATAAATAATATTTTAAGCCAACTAACATGCAAAGAGAGAAATTTTACTAAATTTAACGTCTATTTCTAGAAAAATTTCCATTCACCAGCACATTCGGTAGTATGCCCATGCGGGCATCGATCTTCGGAGATGGTGGGCCGCAAGGTGCCAGAGCATCCTGCGGCATCCGCACAGACTTCGGTTGGTGTACTGTAGGACAGAGAACCTAAACAGAATGAACACAGATACCTACCTACACTCGATAAAACCATTGCCAATTAAAGATGTGCTAAAGAGCGATTTCAAATGAGCAGCGATCGCAGTTTACAAAAAGAGCAGCTTTAATTAGCAGCTATTTAATCACTCTTAAGAGAGCAGTTAATGATAAAAAATGTTTTTGAAAATTAATTTTTTTTTTCAATCCAAATTTGGATTCTTAATTTTCTTAATTAAGCTCTGTGGTAGAGTTTTCGGGAAAAATCGGGAGCAGAAAATTAAAACTGCAAATTATTGCAGTTAAAAAATCAGGTTTTTTTTATTTTTTTCTGCTCTGGTAAAATACGAATAAAAGCCTTTTCGGTGACATTTGAAACGAAATATTTATTAGACGACAAAATATAGTTTGTTGCATATGTGTCAAGCTATACTGTCGAATTCCATTGAAGGATGGCTACGATTTCGATGGATTAAAAAACCTCTGAAAAATAAGAATTTTTTCTATAAAAATTCGAAATTTTTCAAAATGGACGATTTGAGGGCTTTAGATGCCATTCTAATAGCTATCAATGCAGCAGATGAGATGGATTTGGAAAAGATGCATCCTGTAATATAATTATTTACGAAGTCCAGTAAGAGATGCGATAGCCCAAAATTTATTCACCACACCAGATGTAAACAGCACATAAAAAAAAATATTAATTCGAAAAAAAAAAATCATAAACTCCGATTCTTGCACTTTTTGGTCTTTCCTTTCGGAAATCGAAAAATGGCCATCGCCAGTTTCCTATTTTTGATCTCTCTTTCTGTGTTCAGCCACCCAAGTAAAAAGGTCCAACTGGCTGCCCTCGTGGCTACCAAACATTTCATTATCCAAATATATCTTACACTACGTAAGTAAATTCAAAATTGTATGCTATTTTTCAAAATAGTCCATTCATTGGAAATATTTTTCAAAATTATTTTTTCTCAAATCAGCGGGAAAAGGCAAATTATTGGGACATAAAGATTTTTCTTTAAGCGCACAGTAAGACTAATGCACTCTGGAAATTCTCTTGTCGTGGTCCACATGTAAGTTTACCAACCAACCTTACAATCGCAATTTACTCCAATTTTTGTTTTATCAAGACTCAGTTCAGAAGTTCTTTAACGACAGAACGCTCGCGACCACGACGACATCAAAACCTATTCCAGTGCACCATAACTTGATTCGCAAGGAGCACCAGGGCTCCACATCGAGGGTAAAAATATCCTAGAATACCAACGTTGCCATCATATCCCAAAACTTGTGTAGCTCAGAAGTATTTGTGAATATAAGTGTATTGAACAAAAAAAAAAAAAAAAAAGCATCTTCAAGCCCCTCCGTGAATTCCCAATATTCAAATCCATAAGCCTATGTCCATAGTGAATTAATAACCTAAAACTTAAAAGCAAAACATCTAGAAAATAAGACATAAATTAGTAGAGGAAAAAAGAAAAAAAAAATTAAATATCGAATTAAAAATAAGAAAATTGTTAAGTTGATTTCATTTAAGAAGGAACAAAAAATTAAATTATATCGAAAAAAAAAAAATTAAAGTTGAAAAAATTAAAGTTGAAATAACAAAGTGTATAAAGTAAAAAGAAAAAAAATTTACTAAAATTAGTCATAAAGAAAAGAAAAATTAAAAAAAAAAAAAAACATAAAAAAAATATAATACTCTAACTACCAATCTCTAACCAGTAAACAAATACTTACCATACCTCAGTTAAATAGAGCATTATCAAATCGCCTAAATTAAATTCAAAGTGATAAGAAAAAACGTGATCTACATCGACCTGTGCGCACAACGTTGGATGGATCATCGACAAAACGAGTGTGTAAATTTACCTTTTTTTATTATTTGTTTTATGGTTAATTGGTTAATGAGAAACGAAAAGAACATACAAAAGAGGAAAATATTAATATACCTATAACTAAAACTTTTTTCTTTATTACTCAAACATTTATATCTAAAGTACAATTAAGACTACCAAAACTAAAGTCTGATTTAAAAAAATATTTAACTTTAAATAAAAACCTAAATGAAAACAATATTTATGTAAATGCTCATATCAATAATTATACGGCATATCTCTGAATACGTGTTGTTGTAGGATACGCATTCGTCATATCATACCCAATACAGATCTAAACTCTTGTTTCTCAAATGCTTTGCAGGCTGAGCTCGCTCTCAGCTAATTTATTTTGTCAAGAGCCGCACATGACACTTGTCATTGAGTTTTAACTTATTAAATTCTGTAAACGGATCGAATTCGCCGCCAGATCTATTTAGCGTTTAGCCTGTAAGACACAGGAAGGCGAGTCACTTCATTAGAAGATGTACATATAAAAATAATAATTTTATGACGATTGCAAATATGAGAATTCTTCACAAATTATTTTTATAAAAATGTTAGTCAAAACTTAAATTTTGTCTACTTATTTTATTGGATTATGGTACTAAATTAAAAATAAAGAAATCATGAATCATTTAAAAAAGGAAAATTTATTTTTTGTTTATTATTTCGACAAAATGAATCATTAGAACAAAACAATTAAAGGGGAAGGGTAAGAGGTAATGATGGTATAGGTGAGGGGATGATATGAGAGATGTGTGGCTAAGGACTACACTAAAATTTACTGTTGGCAGGTGTACTGTGGAGGCAGCATACCTTGCTGCAGGATAAGGGTTGCCAAATAACAACAAAACATCGGTTGCTTAGTTTTTTTTTTTGTATTGTGCGAATGAGACGAAGTGTTTTTTTCTTTCTCAATTTATATATTGGCACGATTTTTTTATTTTTGAGGGTTTTATCAGCAAGATCCCCCCCATCCGGCGAGCATAGCCGTGCGTCGTCAAGCGTGCCACCTGCTGATCTATAAAAGGGATTTTCAAGCTCCGTCCCAACCTTCACAATCCCTTGACCGAGTTGGGCATCGATTGCCAAATGAAATCGAGCTAAAAATTGCCAAAGATTACGTAAACGAGATTCGTGCAAAGAATGAAAAATCGAACGATTTGAAAAGGCTAGGAGATACAAAAACTGATACTCAAAGAGCTGTATAAGAAGCGTCAAGGAATGAAAAACGTGTAAACCTTTTTGCAGCAATCGAAAGTTTCCCGTCTGGAACGGCAATATGCGAATAATAGTTTTCGGCCTTAACACGAATCATGCGGCTTCACTGTTTTAGTATATCGACTGAGGGACTAAATATTTATCTTTTCTGGCATTCTAGAACAAGCGACTGGATTTATTAGACCTGGACCTTTAAAGATTCGGTGCACTAAAAAAGCGCAAATTGCAATTTAGAAAAAAAATAAATGAATGTTATTGTTAAAAAAAATAAACATAAAACCTGTCTTTTAATTTGTGTCCTTTTTTTCTAGTATAGGTTTGATATATGCGAAAAACTAGTGAAGCAAAATGCAAACGCCCCCAATGCAAACGCTTGGAGGGGCAAGGCAAATGCCAGGGAGAGCTAAGCCCCCGCCTAGCCCCTACGTTGCTACGGCACTGTATATAGCTGCTCGCACTATACTTCGCAATTATCAAAATAAATTTTGATCAACTCGTAGTTTTTTGAATCGCATATTATTAGGATTCAATTTGTTAATGAATTTTGATGGAAATTGATATTCATATAGAAAAGCAAAACTATTTAAAAGCTAAATAATAAAATACAATGCGACTGCGACGTATCTACTGAAAGACGATATAATCATTTCGATTAAAGATTGAATGCCGCTGCTTTTTGAATACATTTGTGATCCCGCTGAACTCGAAAATCACTATGAAAATTTTATGTGAGTGTCAACTTAGTGAAGCAACATTCGCTAATCGAAAAACTATAAGGTGGATAATTAAGTATATCAACTTACCGAGGCAGGACCTCAAAAAGTATTAAAACGTCTTATATCGAATGATTTTTTGCTTAAAATTTTGTCATTCATCAGTTTTGAATAAGTTGTGGCAATATAAATTTTGCAATCATGCAGTTTTTTCTATGTTTTTTTTTTGTTTGCAAAATTGTCAAATTGGTAAATATATCAAGTAAGCGGACCACCTCCTGGAAAAGGAATAAAAACTTCTTATATTGAATGGTTGAATTTGCCGTTCGTCATTCTATAATTAGTTGTTGTCGTTCAATATTTTATATGTTTTATTTATTTTTTTTTTATTAAATTTATACAATTCTTCAAAAGCGGGTGATATTGAAATATGTATTCCGTTAGTTTTCTTGCAGTTTTCTATATTCTTTCAGAAATAAAAAAAAACATAGAAAACATCGCACAGGAAAATTTGATTTTTTTTTTATGATGAAATGAAAATTATTAAGCAATAAACCATTGAATATAAGAAGTTTTTACCCTTTTTCCAGAAGATCCTTCCTCTTTTATTAACCGGAGATATCTATAATATAATACTTTATATTATCTTTGGTAAAACTTTAAGTAGTGTAGCGTTTCCCATTTGATAAGATTATTTGAATCAATTGACATAATAAAAAAAAACGTCCATATTTTTCTTTAGGTTCTTTTCATTTCATTGAAATTCTAAAATTACCTTGTGCATTCACTCCACTAGGTAAGCAGGCTAATGTATTCTGCTTTAAACTTCAAGACAACAAAAAAAACCACTCACCGTACACCCCCATCGGAGGAGACACATTTCCGGGAAATAAAGGGCGAGCGAAAAGACAAACTAGGTACCTATGTATAGAAAAAATAGAAAAATCTTGATAAATCCTTACTCGTAGTGATATAGAAACAATCGCCCCTCGAGGTATATAAAATGTCTTATCGTGGGCTTCAATGTCAATTTATCCAATCCATCATGTAAGCCGCAGGATAAATATAAACTGTCAGTGTCACATTGTTCATAAATTGAATTTTCCTGCCCCCGAAACACATTTGCCGGAAGTTGCCAACATCCACTTGTAGAATAGACCATCGACTTATAGGGGGGGTATAGTAATTTTTTGCTTATTTGGCTTGGAATTTAATGTCACTGCTTACGTACACTTTAAAGTGTACACGGAAAGATTTCTATATACTACCAAAACTCTAGAAATAACCTAAGATATCCTTGTTTGCTGTCATAAAAATTGATTGCTTCACTGACGCCCTGACATTGGACAAATAATAATTAAGGATAATTAATTTCTCTATACAATGGACACATATTCGTATATATAGCAACATTGGATAAAGGATCAATGTAGTCTTTAGACAGCAATTGGAGGAATGGCTAGCTAACATAACATTGAAGGCAAGTCATGAATTCAATGTCCTGTTATCTAGGCGCACGGTAGTGCGCCCGCCAAGACGAGCGGTTAGCACTACTATATATTTTCTCGAAACGTTTCGTCGTATTTTCAAGCCCTCATAGCTTCGGTATAGATAGAGCTAGAGAGCTCAAATTTTCAGGATTAGATGTAGTCCACGGCCTTATAAAACACACCAAATTTCATATTTCTAGCTTTTATAGTTTGGATGTTATTAATAGCCAAAAACGTCGATTTTGTCACTGACCACTCACTCATCAAAACCTAAAGGGTACTTCCCGAAGTGCTAGAAAGCTGAAATTTGGAATGTAGACTAGGATTTGCATACAAACAACAAAAAAAATTAAGAAATCTGTAACTTTCACCCTCCAACACCCCAAAAGTGGAGGTTCATAATAAAACCTCAAAAACAACAACAATTTTCACAATCACACACAACAATGCAATGCAAACCCCGCCTATAATTGATGTGAGGGTTGTTTTTTTTTTATTTTATATTCAGGAACACAAAAAACAATGCACATATGGCTTTGCTTGAAATAAGGGTTATTTATATATTGTATGATTTTCACCACGTTCGGTGAACTTTCGTCTCGTTTAGTATGACGTATCCTTGGAATTTTATGTATGTATATGTACTTATATTCAGGGGTGTGCGATAGGAAATAATAATGAACTTTCATTTTTCGCTTCGGTCAAAATAAATAAAGAGATTTTACATTGACGGATCATTTTTTTAAGGTTTAAGTACCTACCTTATTACCTTAATTTTTGCGAAGATAAAAATATACGCGTTACTTTTACTTATATAATTTCTAAATAAATGCGTTCATGTTTCTGGTCTTTGCTATGAGACTTAGCTCAGTATAAAGGTTAGGTACGTAGGTAGTTACTTTATTTCGAGGTATTAGGCCTATTGCTACAATATTAATTGGGAAGTAGTTTTATTGGAATCAGAATCCCACCGTGAAGTATTTAAGGGAGGTTCAGGTGTTTTTTTTATGGATAATAATTGATCCTACAAAAAGAAATGAAATCCCACCAAAAACATTTCATGTAAAAAAAGGTCGCCAAGACTCACATGCACATAACGCTTTCGCTGTGAAAAAGTTATGAGATCTCATGAAGAGCCCATAACTCTACAAGGCCTAACTTTACAAGACCTAACTCTACCAACCCTACATCGTGGTCAAAAAGTATGGCTTGGCCGTTTCATAAAACTTTAGCATGACAGACTTAATTTTACCGAAAATCTATGGAAGTGTCTGTGTTTTGGCTGCGAAACGGCCAAGCCATACTTTTTGACCACGATGTAGGGTTGGTAGAGTTAGGTCTTGTAAAGTTAGGCCTTGTAGAGTTATGGGCTTGGCTCTTCATGAGATCTCATAACTTTTTCACAGCGAAAGCGTTATGTGCATGTGAGTCTTGGCGACCTTTTTTTACATGAAATGTTTTTGGTGGGATGTGTGTTTACATTACAAACGCAAGTTCATTGTAAAAACGATTCCTTTTTTGCCAGAGTGTCTCTTGTGTGTGTGTCTTGTCCTGCTCATCGGATTTTGGTGTTGTTGTGGTTATGTGTGTTATTGTTCTCCGACGACGACAAAAACGACGATGGCCTTTGTTTTTGATATTCGTTTGGGGGAGTTATTTTTTCTGTATTAAGCTATTGGCTTCCTTATCCTTGTCCTTGCACTGGAGGTCTTTTATTCTTTTCTATTTTGTCTATGTTTGCCAATATTTTATTTTTATTTGATATCCTTGGGGGTTGAGTTATTGACATTTTTCGTCGTTATTATTGCTAACAGCAATGTTGCTGTTTTTTGCATTAAATGTGAGGGAGATGTTTGTAGGTATGTATATAGAACAATATATGTATGTAGCTTGTATAGGATGGGTGGAAAAATTACCGTAGTTGTCATGGTGCAATAACCAACCGGCTTTGGAGCCAACAACGCCAAGTTGTCACACAATATATAGTTGTGGTAACGTTAGGAACTACGTCCTGCTTTATACCCACCACGTCCCTCTCATCTTATCATTCTTTCTCCCTCTATATGAATACGAGTTCGTAATGCTAAAATATTGATGTTAGCTTCAGGGGATGTTAATGAAAAAGCAGGACACAATCTGTGACAGCTTTGCCATTCGGTTTTTCTTTTTGTTCGAATAGTTTAGTCGATATAGGTTTATATTTGGAAATTAATCTAATAAACGTAAAAAAGGTAAACAAATCTAATTTTTTGACCAAACACGTATTTAAATTTGAAGAATTAAAATGCATTCTTTAACTATTTTCTACAAAAAAAAAAACGTAAAACTTATGGGTAGATGCTAAAAATGAAAGCAGCTTGAAGTTTTTTTTAGTAAAAACTTACATTAGTTATTTATGTGTTATACGAGTACTAAGTATACAGAATCTTTTGCATAAGATCCACAAACGAGAAACGTACGATGGTCAGCAATTATTGATACTTGTAGGGTTAAGAGAAATCTATGGCCGAACATATCTAAAGGAAAAAACAGAACCTCTTCTCGGGCTAAGCAGACCTCAACTTCCCTCTTGATGTTGGTTGGAATCCTAACATTCTGACTTTTGGGCCGGTTGTCATGATGAAGAGGTGAAGGAGGGCCCCTATCACTTTCATTGTGAGTGCCCCAGCCCTTGGAGAACACATTTTTCTTTCTGTCTTTCTGTCTTGGCCGACTTACATTTGTTTAGATGTGTTAGTTAGTTTTAAGTAGAGACAATGGGGCGGCACAAATTGGTATACATTTTTGACTTAAAATTTTTCCCCAATCGGTCAAGCCATTAACTATTAAATTCTATCGAAGGATGGCTGCAATGACGATGGGTTAAAAAAAAAAAACCCCTACAAAATACGAAAATGTTTGCCTTTTATTTTTTGCTCCGGAAAAATGCAATTTGAGAGCAATTTGGTTGAAATTAGGAACAAAATATTCTCTTTACGTCAAAATATTATTTGTCTCCTATCTGTCAAGCTATAAAATGTCAAATTTCATCAAGGTTGACTATGATGAGGATGGACTAAAAAACCTTTTAATCTATCTTTTTATTTTCAGGGAAATCGGTTGATATTTGGAACGAAATATTCTCTATATGTCAAAATATGATTTTTCCCTTATCTGTCAAGCCACAAACTTGCAAATTACATTGAAGGATGGCTACGATGGCGATGGATTAAAAAACCCTCACAAAATACGAAAATTGTTCTTTTTTTTATTTTCTACTCCGGGAAAATTGGTAATCAACGTTACCATTTATTTAAATAACTCTTATCGCTTTTAAAGCGGTATCAAACTAAGTTTCATGTAAATTTTTCTCGGTAAAAAATAAAACCGAAAGGCATTACCATATTAAATTATTAAGGCTCTCCCAAACCTAGCCGAATATTCGAACGAAAACAATAGATAACAATAACGTGTTGTTTTGTTTGACAACCACGTGTTGTTATAATTGTTGTTTTCGTTCGTCGCGCTGAATATTCGCGTTGGTTTGGGAGAGCCTTTATAGTTTAACTCAGAGCACCCGCATGGGGCCAGTAAATAAGTTGTAAGTTATTGATTAGGTAGGCTAGGGTTTATGAATTTTTGTCTAGTTTTAAGGCTTTAAGTTAGTCATAAGTTTAATAAAAAATTAAAATGAATTAAAAAAAAATTTACATTTTTGACAAATTGGGCGATATCTCGTGTTTGCCACTGAGAAATATTCTGAAATTCGTTCCTAATTCAAAATGGTTCAGGGAGACACAACATACCTAACCCCTAAGCTCCACTCACTCCTCTCTTTACCCTTCTTATACCAACCTTGACTATATCCGGGGGAGCACAAGGGATCCACTGAGTACCAAGTGAGATGATGCGGCTTGCGGGATTATAGCCTCCAAACCTAAGATACGAACAAAAGTTAGGAGGTCTAGGTTGGGTTGGGATGGGCATTTTTCTAAAAAAAATTAACTTAAAATGCAAAAAAAAAAAATTTTTAAGAACTCTGGTCGCTGACACCTAAAATTTCATGCCGTACATTTTTTAAAGCCATATGGGCCCTATTACATTATCACTAGGGCTAGGATTTTCATGCACTAAAAAACGGAAAATATGCGCTAAAAGTATGCTCTTAAAAATGATAAATATGCACTTAAAATATGCATTTAAAACCATAATATTTTACCCTATACTCCTGTCTTTATTTTAAAAGCAAAACTTTGGAATGTTAAGCCGCGGTCAGATCAAAAAAAAATTTCGTTGTGCGTTGTATTCAGCGTAAATATTTGTAATAAAATATGTCAGTGTGGACGTCCGAGCGCACACAAATTTTGCGTCACATTAAATGCACGCTTTCCAATTCCGGTGGATTTTCGGTGAACAGGTATTTTGATAGATATTCAGGGCTCTCCCAAACCAACGCGAATATTCGGCGCAACGAACGAAAACAGTAATAACAACGTATTTTTTTGTTGTTATTGTTGTTTTCGTTCGTCGCGCCGAATATACGTGTTGATTTGGGAAAGCCTTTATTTGGAAATAAATTTGAATTTTTCGCAAAAATATTTAGGGCCAATACAAGATTTAAAGCATACGTACGGCCGGCGCGGCGCACAACGAAAGTTTTTATTGATCTGGACTGGACGCGGCTTTATACATGAAAAAAAAATATCTACATCAACTGACTTTTTCAAAGAGCAAGTTACATCGTTAGTAAAGTGTTGCAAATAATGTTCACCATTGAAGCTCAATGCGAATGCTCAAAATATATTTTTCATTGTTGAAAATCCTTCATTTTGTCTTATATGTATTCACAAACTTTTTTTTAGAACTAAATCAAGAGATCTTTCAACACGAGTACGTAATTTTTAAAGCAGCATCTTTCATTCAGTTCTTTGACTCTTAAATAAGAAATTTAATGATGTGTGTCTATTTCTTATATTTTCTTGAAAATATGAAATAAAAATATGCATAAATATGTAGAAATATGCAAAAACATAATAAGCAAAATATGCATTTTTAGTAAAATATGCACAAATATGCACTAACGATTGAATGCCATATTAAAGGAAAATTCATGATTCGTAAAGATAATTTATTATCACGCTTCTAAAGGTTACCAAAAAATATATGCATTGGCATGTAAATCCTAGCCCTAATTATTACGAAACGATTATTTTGAAACTAATTTTAGGTTATTAAGTATTATTTTTGTTTTCAATATTCAATATCTCTATTCATTTTTAGTCAAATACTGATAATAAAATGCTTATCTTTTACCTTTTGAGAAAATTGAAAATAACAGTAACTACTCTACTACTTACTTAGTGGAAATGAGATCTTTTGAGCAATTCAATAACAGATTGAAGTCGAATTTAAGGAAAAAGGCTTGTTTTTCAATGCAATTAACATTCGGCGGTTTTATATTGCGCTTTTTATCATAAAGAAGATGTTTCAATGTTTTTTCTGTTTCAAAATAAGAAGGAATACAATTTTGTGCATTTTGAATTTTTGTGATAATTCTAAGTATTCTAATTATATGCTATAACTTTTTAAATGTGCCAGGCAATTAGAAAAGTCCTCCAAATTTCAGACGGTGCGCAAAACTTGTTTAAAAAATAAAATTGAAAAATAAGCTTACCACCTACTTCGCCCCCACTCCCACCCAACTAATATTTCAATAATACCACTAAATAAATCTATTTTGAGTTGATAATAGCCGCGTTTTATTATCTACAGATCAGGATCATTCCTTGAAAATAAAACGATATGGATCACAATGACAGCAGTGTTATATGGACATCTCTTTTTTACTTACGTTTTAATTATTTTCAGTTGTTTCCTGTCTCTTTTCTTTACACTGCAATTAACACTACCTTACCATAAAAGCCATCTACACGCCAGAGTAAGAATTAATGTTTGGATCTTTGAAATAGATCCAGATAGAGATCAGGATCCCGCATTGTTTTTGTATTACGTGTTAAAAAATGATCCTGATCCAGATCCGTAGAAAATAAAACACGGCTAATGCCAAAGAGTTAGGTTGCCCATGCCCAGCTTCTTCCGAATGGTTAAGAGTTGTAAGTCCCTGGTTCTTAAAGAGCTGTAAATTTATTTATTTTTTATATTATAAATAATTACTTCTTAACAAGTATGGGGAGTGATGGGAGTGTTTGTGATGATTAAATGAAGTTATGAATAAATTTTACAAGTTAAATTTAGCTTTTTAATTTATTCATGATTTAAAATCTCGTCCAGTGTACTCGTTTTATATAATTTCTTGCCAAGAATAATAATGGCAAATTTTCCTAGTTATCAAGCCTCGCCGGTGTCCAGGGAAATAAGGAAACAGAACCCTTAGAAAATATAAAAGCAATAAGTTCCTTGAATCCATTTATGGAAATAGGAAAAAAAAAATTTTCAAAAAACAAGGTCAAAACATGGTAAGAAACTACAAAACCTAAAACATTTAGCAGAAAAACCTAGAAATAATAACCAGCATCCTTACCGGACATAGCAAGGTAAGAAAAGGATACAAAAAACAACCCGTTTTCTATATTCTTTTAATATTTTAATTTATTGAAATAATAAAATTATACAAGAAACAAGAACTTTTCTTTTAACACCGTTAGATGTCAAAATTACCAACCCGTTTATATTGGCATCGCTGCATTCGACAGCGGCAAAGTGGGGTTTTCGTTTTTGACTTTGAAGTTGCACTGGAAAGAGATGAATCCAAATCCGTCATCGTCGATGGTTGATGAGATTTCAAAAGCAACCCCCCAGGACACATCAAATAATACCAAAGGATATGGCAAAAATAAATAAATATGAAATACGAATCCCCCCCCCCCCCCAAAAATGAACGTGATCAAGGCCGGTGCTGGAGCGTGGGTGTATTTGAGCACTTTGATTTGAAGCAATAGCAGCATTTTGGCGAGTGATTAATTCATGTGTCCCTTCTGGCTAAGAATATGCGTCATTGGAGTATTTTTGTATTGTGGTCACATACTATACCTCTACCATCCAACATTGTTATAGTTCTTTCAAAATATTCTGTTCTGCTTCAGTTGTTTTGATGCTGTTGGTTTGCGAGCTTTGTTAGTAGAATTTTGGTTTCGAAATTTTTTTTAAAACGAGAATTTAGTTGGTTGGTGAGACACACTAGCTGATTCTTTGCGAAAAAAAAATTAAGTCGTTTTGTGACACAAGTAAGAGTAACATTAAAATTGGATTGAATTTTTGAGAAGAAAATGTTTTTTTTTTTTAGAAGGATATTGGATGGAAAAGGTATCTATGTATTTTTTTCCGTAAAAGCTTAACAGCTTTTATTATGCAGAGACATGATTTCTTTTTTATTAAATATTCAAAAAAACACAAGCATTATGGAGTATGGAGTTGCTTACCTTAAGAGAAGCATATTGTTAATGCCTTGACATCGCAATTGCATATGGCTGGTGTGGGAATAGGAACTGAGATTACTTATTCGAGACAAAATCGACTGAAGTCCTTGCTGATGAAAGACGAATAATATAAATAAAACATCGGAAGGCCCTTAGAAACAAACTATACCTAAATGCAGATTTGGGAATACAAAATTGGGAAATATTATTGAGGACTCAATGCTGAACCGAACCAAGTCAGAAAAAAGAAATTCGAAAGGTTTAGTAATTAAAGTGCAATGAATTACTAAAATAAATATTTTGAGCCTATCAGGCTGTCGAACCCTTCTAAGACGCATAATTTCAGTCGATGGTTAATATGTCGGGTGAGCCCATACTACATATTGAAATAATTTTCCATTCCGAGAAATAATTTTCCATTTCATGGGTAAAAATGTTCAATTTTAAGAGATATTTACGAAGGAATATTTTCGGTAGTTATGTTAACCAAGGAAGGATAATATTTTAGTCAACCAAATGGATGTCGATAAATAGTACAAATTCTGCAAAATTGCACGGAATATATAAGTATACTTAATTGGGAGTTTTAATAAATAAGTTCCTTAGATAAAACTTAAAAAGAAAGAACAAAATATTGTTGTTAAATTATATAAATAAAAATCCAACTCTAACAAACCAACTAACTATTCAACAATTTTGAAGCTGCAGCTGCAGCATGTTAGCACTATCAAAGTTGAAAGATACGAAAATAGTATACAGCGTAACAATGTGAAGCTGCAGCTGCAGCAAAAGTTGACTCAACTTTAACTTTTCTACTCGCTACAAGCTGAACTTGAGATGGCATATATCATGGGATCGTTCAAATCTCTCTCTTTTTTACTCAAGCTAGTCGTTGGGAAGTATAGTAGCCGTGACATGATGGTAAGTGCGATAAACGGTCATGCCGGAGATATAGGCTCGATCACCAGCCTCGCCACTGCCTCCTGCGAGGAATTGACAAAACCTCCAAGAGTGTCTCTTTTCATAGAAAAGTTCCGTTCACATTAGCCGTTCGGATTCGGCAATAACTTGTGTTCAAGGCGGGTAATACTACATATTGTGGACTTAGCTACACCGTATTTTTTTTTTGATAAGTGTGTCACGTTTACTCCTTTTTAAAACCTTTCCAAAATTTCAGCTTTTTCGTTTAAATTTAAAACCTTCTCTTTTTTGAACTCATTTTTAAACATAAAGTAAGACGTTGATCAACGTTAATTATGCAAGAGAAAAACTGTAACTGAATGAGGGATGATAGCAATAGGTTATATAGGTACACGCTCGTGTGGTACCAAATACATACATACTAGGTACGCATTGTCAATATGTAGTATGGGCTCACCCGAAGACTTTATGCTAATGTCACACGAGCGTCTTTTTCTGCGCGTCCATTTCGAAGTACCTCCTTAGAACCAAGAAAACTTATAGGAATGGACACACGAGCGTCCACGTATTGGTATAGGAATGGACACACGAGCGTCCACGTATTGGTTGTATCCGCGCGTCCAAATTTTTGTGTAGGGGTACCCCTTTTTACCCTAGAAACGTAATGGAGAAGCAATTGAATTCGATTGTTGGAATTCTAAATTGAAAAGTTGATGTAAAATTTCAGAAATTTTGAAAAATTAATTATTTAAAGTTATTCCCCGAACCCTTCCCTAAAATAATAATGGTAAACCAAACAAGCGAGGCAATGGAGGCACTTTAATCAATTTAAAGGTAAAGGTTTTTTGAATTTTCACCCGCTAATTCTATATTAATTTGATTTATCAACCAAAGAAAATGTATTAACTTAGTAAAATATTCCGTCCGCGCATAAAAAAGAAGTTCGCGTGATATCAAGAGTTTTTTTTACTGGACGCGCTTCCAAATGGAAGTTCGTCCATTTGGACGCTCGTGTGACATTGGCCTTAAAAATTAATTCAGTGCATTTTTTTGTAGAAAAGTTGTTCACGTTTTAGAAACAGCTGCTGAACAAATGTAACAATATTTTTCAAATCCAAATTGCTTTTCGTAAGCAAGTAGCAAATTTTTTTGAATTAGTATAACACTGCATTTGACGGATCCTGGAACATCAACCCTCAATCAATGGATTATGAAACACATAAATTTGCTGAAGCGACAGTTCGTGATTCTAGAAGACCTCTAGGACCTGGACCTAAACCCTAAAGGTTTTCAAACTCACAGCCATTTCTGCGTGCGTGTCTGCACAATTTAATATAGTATACCGCTGTAGAAGTTTTTATGGTAGATTCGTTCAACTAAACGTCCGTAGCGGGTATTTTTTGAGACCGATTTTTTCCAAAATTTAAAAAAAGACGTCCACAAGAATTGTTTGTGGACTTGTTGATCATGCAGGTGGATTAAAGGTTCATAATTGAATTAAGTGAGCTTGAGCTTACAATTATTACAATATTAATTTCAGCTATTAGCACAGACACATCCACACATCAGCGTGTACCTAACAAAATATTTTATCAATAACCAAACACACTCAATTTCCTTTGGGAACTTAAGTTTTACATAATGATTTCTGTTCACCTATAGAAAAAAAAAAAAACAATAACTAAGGTATCTTTGGCCAGAACGACAGGACAGGATATATCCAGACACAAAACAAGTATATTTGTCATGCTCCCGCACTGTTAACCAAATATACAGAAATCCTTTTGGGATAACTATACTGTCACAGAATACACGGGCATCGGCCCTTGTAAGTGGCAGTTGGATGGAAGCAATACTTTTGCTACTGGCCAGACTCACTAATAAGCTAACATCATGCAATAATGGGGAAATATTTCGTGTTTGGATGGCATTGGGAATTCCATCGACAACATCACCGAAGGACATTTCAGTATAGTTCTTGGTCCTGCATTGACGATGGTGATAATGACTGGATACGAAGTCGACGACGACAACGACAACGACGAGGACATCCTTGTTCATGATGACATGGAGCTCTGATGGAGTTTCAACGACTCGGAAGAGTTGGTTTAGTTGGAGGTTGGAGCAAATAACATAGTTGTTGTTATTAGTTCGTTACCATTCGGGATGTTCATACGTGGCAGTGACCATCATCTCTCCTAGCTGCAACACATGCGAATAGCATCTCCCAAAGGCAATCACATGCATCTTCTTATACTCACGAATCCATATTACAGCCCCAATGACTGTGAGCTTTGCATTATTTATGTGTTGAGTCCTTAGCACTCGCTTCTGACTCAAATCCCCAGTTCGGTCGTTCTGTTAATTTTAACAGGAAATAGGTTGTGCCTTGTTGCAATAACTTGTTAGCAAGATACGTACAAACATAATACTAGAGTAGTGTGTCCTGGTTTTGTTTTTGTGTGGTTTATTGTTTGAAGTTAGTTCATTTTCGAAACATAACTAAGTATACTTTGGGTCTAATGGTTGATAAGATGCATGTCATGCGATGATGATGGATAAATGGGTGCACTTCATGCAAACCATAACAGGAAAGTCACATTTTGAAATTCGCATACAACTTGAAATCTGCCTAATTAATGATTTGGTTTTGTAACCAAAACTAGAAACTTTTTAGAAAATGCTTGCAAAAAGACATTATGTACTTAGGTAGGTACTAATAGACCGAGAGCTGGTGAACGTTTTGCTCAAAGAGTTTTATACCGCTCCAAACTTTGTTCACTAGTACTTGGTAACTATCCAAACTAAATTCCATCAACATGGCAGCAATACCGCGGCTATAACACCTCTATTAAAATGCAACAAAAAATTGAAGTTTTTTTTAACCGCTTCAAATTTTGTCCATATATAATTAAAATCTGTCCAAACATAATTCCATCGGTCTGGCAGCGTTACCGCGAGCCTAACACTAACCATAATTGCATTTTAAAAATGCAACGAAAAATAAAAGTTTTCCAAATCGATCCAATTTCGGTTCACAAAAAACTTGTATCTGTCCAAACTGAAACTCATTGGTCTGGCAGCGATGCTCACAAACTTTGAAGCGGTATAAAACACTTTAACTTCGCTCATTTTCTTACAGTTTGAAAATGCATTATGGTGATGTTAGAGTTGAAGTATCGCTGGCAGACCGATGAATTTCAGTTTGGACGGATAAAATCTATATGTGAACACAATTTGGAGCAGTTTGAAAAACTTCAATTTTTTTTTTTTCATTTTGAAACTGCATTATGGTGGTGTTATAGGGTTTCGGTACCGCTGGCAGACCGACGAAATTTAGTTTGGACTGATAAAAATTGAATGTGAACATTTGGAGCGATTAAAAAAAAAAAAAAAATTTGTGTTGCATTTTGAAAGTGCATTATGAAGGTGTTGGAGCGGTAAAAACGATTTTTGTTGTTTTTTGTTGCATTTTTAAAGTGCATTATGCAAGTGTTAGGGCCACAATATCGCTGACAGACCGATTGAAGTTAGTTTGGACACATCTAAGCATTATATGCTTACAAAATTTGAAGCGGTATAAAACACTCCTCCTTTTTTTTGCATTTTCAAAGTGCATTATGGTGTTCTTAGGGCCCCGATATCCCTGAAAGGTTGATGGCATGTAGTTTGCACTGGTACAAATGACATGCTCACAAAGTTTGGAGCGGTATAAAACTCTTTGAGCAAAACGTTCACCAGCTCTCGGTCTATAAGTTAGACGAGTAGTGCTTTAAATCTATTTTATTTTTTAAATTAATTCAATAACTAAATTTGGAGTCTAATTTTAATTTCTTTCACAGGACACAGTTATAAAAAAGATCACTTAAGTTTTTCGACTTAAAATGTTCCTTAGGAACTTATGGTTTTTGCCTGCGTGCTTGATTTTTGACATTTTGTATGCAATTCAAGAATTTGGACGTAGTTCTTTTTTTAAAAAGTTATAAATGAAAACATTTAATCATTTTTTTATTTATATATTTATCTAGCTATCATAATCCATCTATTTTATTCTTTTATATAAATAAAAATGAGTCCGTTTTTGTGTCCGTTCGCACATAACTCGGCTAAACATCATGAGATTTACATGGACATTTTTTCGTATACTATTAAATTTCGTACTTGCAGTGACTAAGCAAGCACGAAATTTAACTAAGATCGCATGTAAGCCAGTTTTGATAAAATTAAAAAAAGAAAAAATGTTTCAGTTTTTTCGCAGTTATCTGTTCTAGATGACTAAAATTACAAATAAAATTTTTTTCTCTCTGGAAAAAGACATAGAAATACTCTGTGTTAAATTTGAATCAAATCTGCCTAACTCAAATTTATTGTAATGGACAAACGGAATCATAGACTCACAGACGCCCAGACAAACTTACTGTATGACGAAAACGACTTTTCGGACTTCTTCATCATCTTAATGTAAATTTTGAATATAACGTAGAAATTTTATTTAACACATCGAGTAAATAAAACATATTCTTATTGTTCGGGTGCTTAAGAAGTTGATCCTTCTAGGCGCTGGTCTAGCGAATTGCTCCGACGTAGTCGATATGAAAAAACTTAGTTTTAATTTTCGTATACAATTTCTTTATTGCTTATTAAATAGAACTTACTTCGATGAAGGTTTATACAAGAAGAGGAAGTTAGGTAGAAACCTGATAAGCAGAAAGGTAAAATTATTTTAGAGTGTGGTGAATTTAAATTACTTTTGGGGCGACATCTTTTAGCAATTTTACAATATTATAATAGAACATTGGTTTTGATAATCTATTGCATAATTCTGACGTAAAAACTTATTTAACAAATAAAATGCCCCAATAAAAAGGATTTAATTCATTCAATTAAAATAGTGGTGCACTTGGGCGTATACGTACTTTTTTTTAATTTATTGAATCTGTAAAAAAATTTGCTACAATTTTTTTTTTTTTGCCACTTAAAGTTGGCTAAGGTCGATTAAATAAGCTAAAAGCTGGTGTTGTATGCATGTTCGCGGCCAAACACTAGAATCTTTAAAATGCTAAGCCATCACTTGAACCACAAAAGGAAGTTTGTCGTGCATTTTTTTTTCAAGTTGAAGGTTTCCTCTTTAATGTTTATTAATTTATTTAATTTGTATGTTTGTTATTTTTCTTAAAAGTTCTCATTCAATAGGAAGCTTTTGGAGGAAAAGATTTTGTTTTTTTTTTGAAAAGGTCTCAGATGAACACACTAAATTGAACAAAACAAATTTTTATTATTTATAATTCATATAGTTTTTATTCTGTTTTCACCAAATAAGTGGGACAATGTATGACCCCAAACTGTTTTTGCAAGTTTAAAATTGACACTTTTATATCTTAACTGTAGACTTTGAGCAGAATTCAAATTGTGAAGCTTTAATTTTAACATTTTTAACGCATTCATTTTGTTTAATTAATTCTGGATGACCAAAAAGAACAAAAAAACTATTTTTTTTTGATGGTATAACTGACATACAAAAAACTTCAGAAAATTTAAAATGTTTGGATGTGTTTTCATTTCAATACTTTTTTTTATAATTTTTTTTGCGTCTTTTTTTATGACAACAATACGTAAATTTGTATCGACGAAGTCATCAACTATCTTCACTTCAGGTGCTTTTGAGTAAGATTCTGTAGAAGATTTCCAAAGTGATGTTGTGGCAGGAGAGAAAATTGAAAAACGTACCAAACATCTTCTACAGTGGGGTTAAGACTCATCAAAATTTCACCAAAAACATTCAAAAAATTATAGGAAATAAATACATCCAGCCAAAAAGATCAGAAGGCTTTGTTGGCATGGCCGGCGGCGTGACATTTTATGAAGAATAAAAAAAATTAATGACTTTCAACTCTCAATAAATCCTGTTTTCGTGCTTTTAGTCGGCAGAAAAAGAGGGGACCTATAATTTTAATGGATTTATCATTGGTGCCAGGAAATTACGCCGAGCGAAATAATATGAATTTTATTATTTATTTATTTCGCTTAACTAAAGTGAAACAGACCCGGATTTTGGCATTCAGCCTTATTTTATTTTGGCAGACCTTATACTTACTTACTTAATTATGATGGTGCTACAAAGCGTTGTGCTCCTGTGCCTTACTTAATATACCTCTCCAGCCGGCTCGATCTCTAGCCTGTCGTCTCCAATTTCGCACTCGGAAGTCTCCTTCAACCTGGTCGCTCCATCAAATATGAGGTCTTTCTTGGTGTCTTCTTCCCTCTGGTATGGCGTCGAAGACTTTACGCGCTCCGCTCTACATGACCCAGCCATCTTAACCGCTAGATACGGATTTCTTGTACTGGGCTTATGTCGCTGTACAGCACGTATAACTCATTGTTGTATCTTCTTTGCCAGACATTTTTTTTCTTGGTCAACGCAAACAGGGCCACTTTCTTTCGATTACAGCAAGGGAGGTTTCATCCGCCTGGGTAAGTGTCCATGCTTCTGCACCATATAGTAGGACCGGAATGATGAGTGTTTTGTATAGCTCCTCCATATAGTTCTTCTTGATAGGGCTTTATTCCTTAATTGCTTATACTTAGCCCAAAGAAATATCGATTAGCATGAGTTATTTTATTCTACGTTTGATTTCCGTGCTGATGTTGTTTTCGGCGTTTACAGCAGTGCCCAGGTAAACAAATTCACTGACTACCTCGAAGTTATACCTACCAATTATTGTCCACGTCCTGACCAAGTCGGTGGTGGGATTGGAATTTTGTTGATGAAAGCATATACTTCGTTTTGCCCTCATTTATAGTCAGTTTGGCAACCCTACCAGTTTCAAATCATAAAACTTGACCCGCTTTTTTTGAAGAAAAAAAATTTCCAATTGATCTAATATAATCTTAACAAAGTCCGGTCTTGATATTTGTACTTTGAGTTTTGATATTATTCCACAAATCCGCGTTTTTTGTCACACTGTACAGTACATCCCTTGCTGAAAACATTGAAAATACGTGACAAAAATAATTCATAAATCAACAAATACCACCATCAAAGCACCCACGATCTATTCCATATCTCCCATACTCAATTCTCCCTCTTTGCCTGCATTTTAAAGTTGAAGAATTAAATTAGGTTTTGCAATAGAGTGTGATTAAACAAGACTAAAATTTTTATTCCGCCAATGATGCAGCTGCACCGACCGAGTAGCAAGGACCCTCACAAAAAAAAAAAAAAAAAAAAAAGAGTCACGCTACTGAACTGACTGTGAATATAGCGAAACAATGTTAGCGATGTATACGATACTTTGAAATAAGCTGATAAAAGCGGGGATCAGTTTGACAAACAGAAAAAAAAAAAAAAATAAATAGAATTTTGTCCTCGGAAAGGAAAAAAGTCAAATATTTTGTGTCAACTTTTCATATGAGCCATGAAAAAATCAACATTCCTGCCCACACACCTTTAACCCAAACGTGTCTCGTGTCCTAGCCTAGCTATAGAGCATCACAAAACGACAACAAACAAAATAATGAATTTTTCATAGTGCGTGTCATAGAATGACATTGCAATGTTTTCGAATTCAGAATGCCGCTTATGCTGTATCGTTTGTTATTGACTGTGTCCTTTGTCTGCATTCCACCATTTTGAATCGGGATCATCTCGATTCGTGAAGAACCCCACCGCACCCCACAATAACATTGCTGCGCTATACCCACCCACATTTGAATTCACAGGATTGCAAGTGCAATGCCGATAGTTTTACAATGGATCCGAGCTATTTGGCAGGGACAAGGCGAATGACATTGACAACAAAAGGATGACAGGGTGATGCTGTGTTGTGGTGTGGTGATGCTGCTCTGCTGGTGAGTGGTGTCATCGTTTGCAGTGGTGAAAAGACAATTGAGTGAGATATGGGTTGGAGGGGGTGGAATTATTCCCGCGAAATCGATACTATCAAATATTTACACCTTTTACAGTTCAGCACTTTTTGTTTTGTTTTCTCTTTTGTTGCCGGTTTGGAGTTCTCGTGTTGTTTGAGTTATATGCAAAGTTGATAAAGGATATGTAGAACGGCCGTTGGACAGAACTCTGAGTGGGCGGATAGAGTGAAATTTCAAATGTACCACCCGTCATCGCCCATCACCATTGGAAAACAACCACACTGATGGCCTGGTATAGTAGTATATTTCGTATGCAACTCACACTTCCGTTCAAAATATTTGCGAATAAATTCTTGATCATCAAAAGCGGGCTCTCAATTAATCTCGAATGTGCTCTGTATGTGAGTTATGTTTGCTGTCGTTTGGTTTTGTTTTGGTGTGTTAATCGATATTATGCATATATGTAGTACACATTCGTATTTATTTATTTATTTTGTCAGAGCAAGAAATTGACACTCTTATTACAAAGTCCTTGAGTATTTTGCTACTGGCTGTTACTGTTATTGTCGCATGTTTCATCGAGTGTAATGAATTTTTCACAAAAGTTTTTTGTAAAGAAATTCAAATGTGATGGTGGCTGGGGGTGGTGATGGTCTGAGTTTTCGTTGTTATTTGACATTTGAAGGATGTTCTGACTTTCTGAGGATGTCGTTGTTGTCGTCGTCGTTGTTTTTGTTTGGTTACTTGGTTTGTTTTATTGTTTCGTGGCGTTTCAAGGTTTTTGTTCAATAAATTCTTTGAGTTCTTCTGGGTGTGGGAAGTTTCAATGGGAAATTTATTGATTTAAATTCGTTTGGGAAGGTTGGTTTTTTTAACAACAATTTTATATTGACTTTTGTGTAAAGAGAAGTATCAAGGAAACACGTAAAATTATTTTTAATATCAAGATTTTCTATACCCTTATATAAATGGTTTATTTAATAAAGTATTTTTAAGTATTTCACGTTTTACGAAACGTGTTGCTTTTATTGAAAATATGTAAAAACATAATGTTTTTTTGTGCATTGTCTCTTTTTTAACTAGATTAATGAGTAAGGTAGATGAATGAAACATAATCAGTCATGCCTCATGCTTCAAAGATCCTTAATTTTTGTTTTTTGGTTTCTATAAATCGCCCTAACAAACTTTGTTTGCATGCTTAAATATTTAAATTTTTTTGTATCTGCTGGGGATTTTTTTTTTGGTGTAGAAAAATAAAAACCTTAATTCTTCCGATGAAATTATTTCGAAAACCGTTATTTTTATGAAGAAAACTGTCATAATCTTTTTAGTTGAAAATTTTCTAAGCTACAAATTAATCTTTAACATTTTTTCTGTACATAAGTGACCGTTAGGGAAATATATTACTGAAAAACCACTTCTTGGGTGGGCCTTTAACCCCCTGTATTGTTAGCGGCACTCATATCAATGGGGATTTTATGCAGTTTCTTAAGAACACTATCAGGAGGATGTATAGCTTTCCGGCGATTTTCCGGGAACTGTTTTTATGGACTTGAATTTGGTTGTTTTTATGGACTATATGGGCAGTTTTTCATTTCAATTTTGCTTGTATCCCAATGGGGTAAAGCAAGAGCCTGCGACTAGAATACTTTCAATGAACAATCATTACAGCCACGAATCAAACGTTTTTTTTTTTTTTCTTAATTTACAAGCAACCGGTAAAAAACAAGAACATCAACCAGCAATTGGACAAGATGTAAGGTTGTAGGTGTAACTTTGAAGCTAATTTGTTTCTGATATCATCTCACCTTTTTCTCTTATTTTTTTTTTTTTGTTTTTTTTTTTGTTTTTGTAAGTATTCTAAGCTATGGGCCTGGGTGAATGCTATTTCTGCTTGATCATCATCATCGTCATTGAAAAAGATAGAAATAAGAAAAGGAACCAAATTCAATTTGTTGATTCGCATTTACTTGCCAGCTTTGGTCATAATTCCTGACTCATTCTCCCTTTAGTCCGCATTATTTCAAAAGAGGATAATATATTTTTCCCCCACAATATAGTTCCTTGCCTCATCGTCATCGTTCTTTGTCTCACTTACCCCACAATCGGCGTGGCACGCGTTTTGTCCTCTATACCAATAACCGATGAGCATTGACATTAATGACAAAACATTGTCAATGGAAATTCCATATTCTCTCTGGAATCCAATGATGTAATTCTGATTGATAATTGCCTAATGGTTGGATGTGCGGTTGGAAAGGAAGATCCGAAATTGGTCCTTTAGTCCGTTGGTATTTTATTTATGCCTTTCCCTTAGTCTTTGTGTTCTTGAAGTTTTGACAATGTGATTTCTAGCCCTCCCTCAACCATTGAACGACGAATAGTATAAGTTGAATAATTGTACAATTTCACCCCGCCCATTGTAATAAAACCTCAAAATAAATTATTGGGAATTATTTTTTTACGGATGTCATTTAGTAAGTTACGAAGGGTAGACGGAAAGGATGACCTTTCCTGAACTCTCCTATTTGTTGTGGTTTAAATAAAAGTAAAACCAAATTTTTGGAGTGTCTTTCTTTTAAAGGTCACCAATTGAATGAACCAAAGTTCCATGAAAAGGCAATAAAGAATTAATCGTATAAGCAAAATTATGTAATAAAAGATATGTCTTTTATAATGCATTAATAATGCAGAAGATATTGTGTTGAGTGTTTTGTATAAGACACTCGCAAGTTGCAATTTTACATATAGGTAGGTAGTCCATAATATTGTAGCTAAGTTACACATTTTTATTTATTCTATTTACACGTGCGTCTCGTCGCCTTCAACGACAGCGTTAACTTTACCTTTATGTATTTAATTTTTAAGTTCATCTAGCCACTGAATGTTTACATACAACACATACATAGTTTGTAGTATAAAAAGCCAGATACATGAACACGTAATTATGATAAGAAATGTAGGACGATTTTGTTTCCACTTTTAGGCCAATGCCACTCGATCGTCCAAATGGACGAACTTCCATTTGGAAGCGCGTCCAGTATAAAACTCTCTTGATGTCACACGAACTTCTTTTTGGACGCGCGGACGGAATATTTCACTAAGTTAGTTCCTTTTCTTTGGTTGATAAATCAAATTAATATAGAATTAGTGGATGAAAATTCAAAAAATGGCCCCTACCGCCTTCCCTGTTGTAATGAGTCCTATAAAATGTATAACATTTTTGTATAGGGGAGTTGGGGTATAGTAACAATGTGGAATATTGTTTTTCAAAATTCTGAAAATTTTCATCAACTTTTTTTGTTTATAAACTGATTAAATAACCTCCATTGCCTCTCTTGTTAGGTTTATGCCTATAAAATTACTGGCAGAATTTTTAGGCAGGGGTACAGGGAATAATTTTGCATAATTAGTTTCTCAAATTTCTAAAATTTTACATCAACTTTTCAATTTAGAATTCCAGGAATCGAATTCAATTGCTCTCCCATTACGTTTTTAGGGTGGAAGGGGGTACCCCTTCTTAAAAATTTATAAACATAATTATAACCTGACATTTGTTTTAAGATCTTAGCCTTGAAAATCAGATCACTACAACGAAAGATATAATTTTTTTAAAAAAAGGCTTAACTTTGAAATTTTTCACAATTTTGCACCTAACGGGCCTTTCTCCACTGATAGACTACCGAGAGCATTGAACCAAACACACTTTTTCTATGCAATTTTTCCGATTTATCGACTAAATTAAAATTAAGATTGTGAATTTGAGGCTTGTGGTGCAAGTAAAATATCAAAATAATCGTTGTTTTCCTGACATTCGGAATAAGATAAAACCAAATTAAACCATGCATGCATTAAAAAGATATGAGCTCATAGAACAAGGCTTATAATATTGCCGTTATCTCAGCTCAACGGTACTTTAGGAACTCAATTTTTTTAATCTAATTTTGGATACATTATTTCTTTTATCTGTAAAAATTTCAACAATATCTAGTGGGTCAACTAAAAAGATAAAAATAAACAACACAAAAAAAAGCCGCATCTAAAAATTATCTTGGACGCTCGTGTGACCATACTAATTTGCGACAGTACCCCTCCCCCTCATGCCGTTTTACAATCTACGCGGCATGAGAATCAAACAGTCGACAAAGTTGCGCGTCCATTCGGAAGTACGTCCTTAGAACCAAGAAAACTTATAGGAATGGACACACGAGCGTCCACTTATTGGTTTCGTCCGCGCGTCCAACTTTGTCGATTGTTTGAATCTCATGCCGCGCAGATTGTAAAACGGCATGAGGGGTACTAACGTAAATTAGTATGGTCACACGAAATTAATTATGGCTTTATGAGTATTGTGCGTATTATTCTCGAGTACGAAGGAGAGGTTAGAAGACACTGCTGAATGTGTGATGTACTAAATTGATGTTAGTTTCGAAATGTTTGGTTTTCAACCTGTGTATTTAATATTTATTTTGTGCGCCGTCAGTCTTGGCTTGGACCGGAGACTGTAACTTTATCTCAATTATAGTCTAGTCCAGCTATATTAGAGTTTCATAAAAAACTGCCAAATTTCGGAAAAACTACCGAAAAGCTGGATTTTGGTATAATAATTCAATCGGTAGAGTTAAGGTTTTTAGTTTTCTATACAAATGGAAAATGCACAAAAATATACAACGTGATTCGAATACGTTTACGGTCGATGTGACCAAAAAATAAAGCGTATAGGTTGAGTCGACACAAGAAAAAAATCCCTTTTTGTCCCACAAATATTTTCTTTTTTCCCCTCTTTATTTCCCACACAAAAAAAAGTTAAAAGGTTGACTTAAAATGGAAAAAAAATTATTAAACCAACGAAAACACATTACATATACACTCCCAGGCACAATTATCCGCCCACCTATGTTAAGCGCACCATGTTTGTTTACATTAAGTAACGGTTATTCTGATAAATACTGCTTGTTAGATAGGTATTCTAACTAAAAATTAAACTTTTCTATTTATTTATTTGTGCATACAATGCATTTTTGTTACCTAGTCGTAATTTTGCGTTCTTATCGATTTTATTGATGTGATCATAACTCCTGTTTTCTTTGATTCTGAACATTTTAAAGTAGTAGCCGTGGCGTGATGGTTAGTGCGATGGACTGTCATGCCGGAGGTCTAAGGTTCGATCCCCAGCCTCGCCACGCGAGGAATTGACAAATCCTCCAAGAGTATCTCCTGTCACAGAAAAGTGCCGCTCGTTAGCCGTTCAGATTCGGTAATAAACTGTAGGTCCCCTCCATTCCTGCAGATACGCACACAGGAATGGTTGAGAGTTGTAAGTCACTAGGCCCTAGTTCTTCATGAGCTGTTGTGCCATCAAATTTATTTTATTTATTTTATGAAAATTTTAAAATGTTTAATTAGGGCTTGTGAATTTCTGGGATTTGATAAAATAAAGAAAAAGACCGTATTCGGGATGCGATCAGAAGGTTTCGGGAGACTGGTTCTTACACTAGGAGGCCAGGTCAAGGTAGACATCTTCGTTCGCGACGGTCGCTTAATCGTCAACAATATGCTAAGAGATCATTAAAGTACAGCTACTGAAGCTCGTTTTCTTCTTTTTGAAGTGAGAAATGACAGTGTACGTGAACGTACGATTAGAAGAAGGCTGGCAGAAAGAAATCTTAGATCATTCGGCCCAGCCGGCCGGCGGCGTCCCCGAACTACTCCCTCAGCTCCGTGTAGCTAGACTTCGTTTTGCCCGAGAATATGCCAATTGGTCGATTACTCAGTGGAAAAACGTGCTTTTCTCAGACGAGAGCAGAATAGCTTTAAGAGACCCACATGGCCGTCAGCGTCTATATAGACGACCGAATGAGAGGTATGCTATCAGGGAGAGTCAATAATGGTATGGGGAGGCATCAGCTACAAGGCCCGTACGGAACTTGTGGTCTTCGATAGAGGCCGCTCAGAGTTACGTGGAAGAAGTTCATCAAAATCACGTCGTAGTGTTTGTGCCAGTTTTTGGGGAAAACTTTATCTTAATGCAAGACAACGCTCGTTGCCATGTATCGCCAGATCCGTCACTCAATATCTTAACGAGGTCGGTATACAGACCTTACCGTGGACAGCTGGCATTTCGGATCTCAATCCTATAGAGCACATATTGGACAGTCTTAAATAACGAGTTCACTATAAAATACCGCTTTATAGTGATAAAGATCATGAAATCCATGTTTGCAAAATCTTTAAAAGGTTGCTTTTATTACTTAAGCATTGCACACAATACATCTTATATTATTACAAAGACATAAAAAATAATAATACAAAATTGGGTAGGCGGATAATTGTGCCTGTAAGTGTATAATGTTGTGTTATATTTTTTTTTGAAGGCTAATATTTTTTTATTTCTGTTTATTTATTGTTTTTTTTTTTAATCAAGTTTTTTAAGTGAAGAGTTCTTGCCACTGTTTCTTTTTATAATCAATGCTCTTTTACTTAGTCAAAATGTCAGATGTCAAAATCTTTTTTTTTAATTTTTTGAGAAATTGGCATTTTTCTGTATAGTCTTGTGATAATAGGTACTTGAAAAGTAGAACATAAAATCCATATAGATACCACAATCATATTCATAACTCTATTAGCTCGAAGATTTTATCAAGAGAAGTTTACTGATAGAATTTTTCCTATTTTGTTTCTTGTCTTGGGCTTAATTTGCTTAAAGTTTATCATAATTTATATAAAATACATCTATATTGGACAAATTACCCTTTTGCCAAATTTCATGTTTTCAACTTTATCCTTGTCCCCTAAATGTAATGTAATCAGCTACAATATATTGCACGCCTCCGAATAACTAACATAGGTCCATATTAAATGTACTTTGCCTATCCTTTGGTATGGCAGTACCATCAATTACGGTCATCCAGCTTGAGAGCATCTTCAATCTCCACCTCGGTCGGTAGTTACAATTTGTAAAAAATTCCATTGCAAATTTTCATTCCAAGGAATAAAGGCAAAGATTATTTTACTTCACGCTCCGTTCCGGTTTGTCTATGAATAGAAATGCTCCCGCGGTGAAATTTCCCCCCATACCAATTGGTTCACTTCAAAAGCTATACCTAAATATACTTTTGGTATAAGGGAAGGGAACGCTGTTCTATGCGTTTCTTAGAGGGAGAGGAACTATATTCAAGCTCTTCTGTCTATCGCCAGGATGTGAATTTATATTCCAAAGCTGATGCCAGGAGAGAAAATTAAAAGCAACATTTAATTAGTGTAATGTTGGAGTGTCCTGTCGACAACGATGATGTCGTCGTTGTTTTCGTCGTTGTCGCCATACTCATCAAACATGCGGAATTTCCTCGAGACCGAGAAATGCTTTTTAGTTGATGAACAAAATTTTGAATTCCAAGGACAGAAGGACATTTGTGGATGAGGAGGGCTGAATAAGCGCGGGGCGGAAGGCCCAGGCGTGGCGACGATAGCGACGACGACGATTGCAAACGTTTCCCGATCCACACAGCTCTCTCTTTATGTGTATATATAGGCTGGCAAAACTCGCCGGATTGTATTTTCAGCACTGTCAGAGTTTTGTTGTCAGAGTGCGCATAAATCACTTCCGCTACGTCGCATCGTCGATGGACAAATTTGTCAATGAGCTATTGCGGGACTGGTATTTAGTCGAAATGTGTTCTGCTTGGTGCTTATCTTATTCATTGGATTTTGCTATTTTGTTGTTATTTAATTGGATTGTTGTTGGAGATGTATTATTTAGATGCGATGAGATCGGGTATATTGCTATGCTGATGATGCCAATGCGGTGGGATTTATTTGCTGGCGATAAACTAACTTTGTGGTGGAGGAACGCTTGAAGTGGGTAATTTAAATTGAAGCTTGTCTAAAAATTTAAGAAGTTAAAGTGGAGTTTAATTTAATTTAAAAAATAATGTTTTATTGAGGTATTTTACTAGTTTTAACCTTTTACCTCATGAGATAAGTTTGAGTCAAAAAACAGTGATACGGAAATCATGCAAGATCATGCACCCATTTTAAATAAGGCAACCTAATACTTTTTTTTCTATCTCGTCAAGCCCTATCGTTTGAGTGTAGTTTGAACTTTTTACTAGATGAGATAAGTTTGATTCAAAAAAATGCACCGAAATGGCTCATTTTCGACGTCGCGCACCCAAATGCTGCTAGGCAACCCATGTGTGTTTTGATTAAGTGGTATTAGAAACTTTTACCCGATGAGATAAGTGATCCGACGGTCGGCTCTTAGACTAAACGCATTGACCACAAAAAGCCAATTCAGCACTTCATTTCACAATTTTGAAGAAAATTGGTCTAAAGTTTTTTTCCGATTTTTTTTTTTCAAGTATTGACATAGATAATTTAATTTAAATTTAGGATTAAAGAACAGATTTCTGGATTTTAAAATCGATATAGTACTTTATTGTAAGTGTTGCCGCTGTTTTTAAAGATTTTTTTTTTTTTTTTGAAGTAATTTTTTTTCTAAAATTGCTCCTACCTCTTAAACAGAGAGAGATGGATCCCACCCTCATAATAAAAAATGCTTGTTTTTGACCCTTCTACAAAAAACCGTTATCAATTTTTGGCGCCACATTTAACGTACCTACTTGTGGTGCCCTTTTAAGAAATACAGAGTTTTTCTATTTATCGTTAAAAAAAACAGAACTGAAATATATTTATAAAAAACTAGCTGACCCGATAAACTTCGTTCCACCTATATTTGATTAAATTATTAATGTTCCTTTCGAAAGGCGAGCAAGCTCCAATTATCATCACGAATTTCCGACTTTTCCGGCCTATTTTTCCAATTTTTATCTCCACTGTATGTTTATCTGGTTCAATACAAATCCAACAAAAAAGTTTTCATTCAATTCGGATGATATTTAGCCGTGTTATGTGCGTATGAACAAAAAACTAATTCGGAAATTGTGAAATTTCAAGATGTTTTCACGATTTTCTAACTTTGTTGGTCGAATTTTCTAAATTTCTTTCGAATTTTTCAATTTTCTGCTCTGTTGTTTGTTTATCTGGTTGAAAACAAATTCAACAAGAAAATTTCCATTGAAAATCGAATGATATTCAGGCGAGTAATACGCGTACGAACACAACTTCATTCCAGAAATTTTGAGATTTTAAGGTGTTTTCACGATTTTCTAATTTCCGGCTCCGTTGGGTGTTAATCTGTTACCATAAAAATTCAAAAAAAAAACCCCCACCAAATCGGATGATGTTTATCCGAGTTATGCGCGTTCGAACACAAAAAGGGATTCATTTTTATATAATAGATTATTTTATGTTCATATTAAATATGAAATAACGAAAAAGTTAATAAAGACAGAATTCTGGGCATCGTTGCTTGGAAAATCTACGTACATATGAAATAAAATAGATACAAACTGATCGTATACTTAATTTATTGCTAAAGGTATTTATTTCTATAATGTATTTGGTACTTTACAAAGAATATTCTGTTATTTTACAAAAAGAAAATCTATTAGGTAAACATATTTTCTGATTATTTTCAGAAGCAATGTCCCCATCCTCTACAGATGAGCCTCTTGGCTACTGATTCGTCTGATCCAACTATAAGAGGTGAAGAATTTGCTAGCAATGGCGATCTGGAAACTTCACATTCATCCTCATTAACACTACCAATTCCTGAATAATTTAGATCAAAAACATTGTGACGATCGTATAGGGTTTCAATTATTTGTTCTCCAGCTAAAACATCTTGATCATGTTGATTTGGTTGCCAATTTCTTCTTTCAACATGAGCTTGAATTTCTAGAACACTCATGTGGTGGATGGCATCTGTTCCTTGATATCCCAAAATAGTCCAATCGTCATTAACTCCAGTTTGATGATATGATTCTGGTGGCAGCGTCGGGTATATGGATTGATGTTGTACTTGAGTGAAGTCCGTTGAATCTGGATATGAACTCGAAATGGAGTCGACATAGCCTGCGGTCCATGTTCCATTCGAGGTATGTGTTTCCCGCCGCTGAATGTCTAATGGTTGTATCCAATTGTTGGATTGTTGGCTGACAAAGTTATGTGAAAAATTCGACTGAACTTGTTGTGCACTTGACTCCAAAGATTCTTCATAATAATCGTGACACTTCCTGTGATTTGTATCCAAAACTGTCCAGTTATTTTGCTGACTATGACCCTGATAAAATAATTCACTTGTGTTTCTCCAGTCTGGAGAGATCATAGCTGAGAATTGGTTATTTAAAACTGATGTCTCATTTGAGCTGTATGTGAATGCCATATGATTTTGCTTGTACAAATTTTCCATATTTATTTATTATGCGATGTTTATATTTTGTAAAGAAGGCCTATCCTCTAGAATGATATATTGTTAAAAAAAAAAATATTTAAGACTTTACTTATTAAACCAAACTTATTATTCAGTAGACATAAGTGTTCTTCGATTGTTAGAATATGATTGACTAACTTCGTCAAAATTTTACAATCCCTTATATTTAACAAAAATATTCGAACAGGTAAAAATAATATTCAAGTCCTTAATTAGGTATTCTTGCTGAAAAGTAATTAAGCACTTCCTAGAAATAATCATACTTATAGCTACCTAAGCCACAAAAGTGAATCTAACTCAGGGATAACAGGTCAAATGAGCTTTTCTTACAAGGATAGATTTTAATTAATCTAGTTTTGGAAATTTTACAAAATAAAAAAAAAAATAAATATATAGCGAGTAGGTGAAGGCACGCACCTACCTACATATCTTTAAAATAAAATGTAAATGTATGTATGTATGTATGTAAAAAAAAATAGGAAGCTATATAAAAAACTCGTATCACGGTGTATGTGGTATGGTACTCTTCCGAAACCGACCGATTTTTATGAAATTTGTTTGTATATTTAATAGGTATGAGAATTGGTTTTAAAGTATATTTCATACCGCTATGTGATTAGGGTGACCATAGAAAACTTTTTTTTTTTGACGCAAATTTTTTTTTTTTTTTGTTAGATTTGAAATAAAAAAAAAAAACACCTATAACCCCAAATTTTCACTCTCCTACCACCACCCAACATCTTTTAATCGTGATTTTAGTATTTTTGTATGGACAAAATCCAAATAAACCGTCATAATTCGTTTTTGAAACAGAACCAAATTATTTTTATTGTTGAAGGACAGATGGCGCTTGGTCTGCCTCATACAAATTTCATCCACACAATCGCCAGGCCACTATGGTGTAGTGTTGAAAAAGTCGAGCTAAAAATAAATATGCGCGTACAAATGCACATCAATTGTGATGTTAAAGTTGCTGTCCATGAAAATACTGACTGCATAAAATTTCCTACCGATTTCTGCACAATCGTTTATTCGCAAAGTGTGCTCATTGACCGAATATTCTCCGATGTACAACGCACACAATATATAAATTATGCGTGGCTGGCAGAAAGAGCAATTTTGGCAGCAAAAAATGTTGACGTCGACGATTTAAACTTAAATATACATCAGTCATTGCCAGGCGACTTGCTATCATACAAATCGATCGATACAGTTTGCGATGCCAACGAAGCTGTGTTTGAACTCACTGGATTTACCACACCTTCTGCGACTGAAAGTTCGATCTCCGGTTATTTTACTTCGGAGTAGGTACAATGGTACACGAATGGTAAATAAAAAATTGACAAAAACGTAATCGAAGCCAGCATTTCGAATGGCAAATTCCAAAAATGTTTTGTTGCCACGCATTCTAATGATTCCAACAGACGTGTCAATTGAATTCAAACGCGTTCAATTTTTTTAAGATTTTCATTCGCAATGACAACAACTGCGACACACAACCACAGCACAATTTTTGTTTCAAAATTAAAATTTCACTTTCGATTTATATTTACGTTCCATTTCTTTGAGAAATCCGCCTGGGTGTCCAAACGACGAGATACGTCATGAAATGCTTGATTGCACCGATATAGTGCTGCGACATTTTTCTTCTCAATAGAACACAAGAATCACGAACGTTTTTTACAATTGTTTATCGAATGGCAATGCGCACCGTCATTGCTGGCAGCATAAACGTTAAACATACTTTCCTTTAAGTCGTTTAAATTGTTTCATCAGTTCTATTTTACCGATAAACGATCTTTCCATTTTATCGATCAGATTCGATCAATTTTATCGATCGTTAATCATTCAAACACATTTATTCGTTATTTTTTATTTAACGCAACCAAAATATCCACTAGAAATAATTTATATGACAGAACAACATTTGCCGGGTCAGCTAGTTAAATATAATTATTTTATTATATTTAGCTTAGGTTTTTTTTTTTTAATATTCCTTATTTTTAAAAAGATTAAAGTTAAATATTTTTGTTTGTTTAATTTGTGTTTTGAGTCAAATAACAGATAATTAATTTCAAAAATGTTTGTGCACTGTTTTGTTGACATTGCCCTACTGAGCGAGGCGGGGCGCTTAGTTTCAAGAAAACCTCCAACGATCTGAGTGGAATAGATCCCTCTTTCACTTTTAGTGATTCTTCTTTTCTTATTTCGTACATATCAGCTCTGTATGTATTGTCAATATGGCGCTAAAAAATAAATAAAATAAAATAAATTTGATGGCACAACAGCTCATGAAGAAGTAGGGCCTAGTGACTTACAACTCTCAACTATTTCTGTGTGCCGTGTGCATGTCTGCAGGAATGGAGGGGACCTACAGTTTCTTTGTTCTGTTAAATTATATCAACATCGCTATGACTGACGGCATAAAGCCCATGCCAAAATTCTTGTTAAAAATTATGATTTGTATATTTCATTCTTTAGGTTGTTAGACGAACATACTATCTTCGAATACACAACTTGCCAAAAGTCTCTACTGTATCGAAAGTAAACAATATTGAAGTTTTCTTCCTTTGCCCTACCCCACATATTTTAATGATTTTTTGTTAAGCAAAAAAAAATCAAAGATTGTTATATCTTTAAGAAACCTTTCATTCGATCGATGTATATTATTAAAACTTCATAATAAAGTCTCTTCTCACCCTTATTCAACCAAAATAATATTGCTTAATAAGCCGTGATTTCATGCTGCGGTTAAAAAGGTTATCGAACAAAGCATGTACTGTACACATACAACCCAATCAAAGTAAACCGCATGCCACAAGCTACAAACACTTTGCCGTTTAGCTACTCGAATATACTAAAATAATATTCGCACTGAAGGATATCGAATAACCTGATCAAAGGCAAGGTCGTCCTAAGAAGCCTTAGCTTTTTAGCAATCTTGAGTCCTTAAATGAACCATGAACAATACCCTAAATGAAATAGAAACGACGCGTTGCGGCGATGGCAGCTTTGAAACCCACCTGAAAATATACTTTGGATAATAACAAAACAAATCAACACCCTTTGCGCTTAACGGAGAATATAAGGATAATGAAGATGGCTAATGTTAGGGTAATCAATGTTATTAGGTTAATGTGCTGGCACAAGTTAAGTTTTTGGTTAACAAAAAGTTCCTTTACCTTCCTACGACAGTGAGAGAAGAAGCCAAGAAACCAATCAGACTGCCTGTAAGACTTTATGTTTCTAGTTGATATGAAAGGTTATAGGTTTTCATTTTGGTGAGACACGTTGAGAAAGGGCTCACGTGTTTTCTAAGTTAATCGGCAATTATCATTTGTTAGAGTTTTAATTACTACAAATCGGTTCTTACTGTGGGATGGTTAGTGACCTTGGTATACACTCATTTTAGATGTCATAATTTTTTGTAAGCAGTGTTTTCACGGTGGCAACCGTCAGTGTCTAAAGGGCGAAAGTAGGGTTGCCATCTTTCCAGGTTGATACTCTGAAGTTTTATATGTATAAATCGAGAACCAGATATTGAACGATGACGCGAACAAATACGCGAACAAACACGGGAGTACATATTTAATACTCCCCTTCCTCTACCCAAGAGTGCTCGGGGTATAAAACCGCATAAGTGGATTAAGGTCTTAAGTTGGGCCGAATATAATAATAAAAATATAAATGTATAATAAAAATATAAATGTATATCAAAAATCTTAACATTATTGTCGACGCAGAATTTTAAACTCTACACTAGAGCGTATCCGAGGTCCACAGAAATCCTCATATTGGTTCTTTTGGGAGAGGGTATGAGGGGTGAAAGATTATAAAACTGAAATATTTCTATCAGTTAAATATAAGTATGTAGTAGCCGTGGCGTGATGGTTAGTGCGATAGACTGTCATGCCGGAGGTCTAAGGTTCGATCCCCAGCCTCGCCATTCCTCTTGCGAGGAATTGACAAATCCTCCAAGAGTATCTCCTGTCACAGAAAAGTGCCGCTCGTTAGCCGTTCGGATTCGGCAATAAACTGTAGGTCCCCTCCATTCCTGCAGACACGCACACAGGAATGGTTGAGAGTTGTAAGTCACTATGCCCTAGTTCTTCATGAGCTGTTGTGCCATCAATTTTATTTTTTTTTTTTTAAATATAAGTATATGGCACATGACTATACAGGAAATTTTTAATGTCTGATCTTATGAAACCAAAATGAATACGATTAGACCACTTTTTATAAAATCATGACTGAATTTTCCGTCCAAAAAGTAAAACATTACGAAAATAAAACGGTTTCAAGAAGAATGATACAATTCGAAACACAAAATTGTAATTGTAATTGTAATTGTAATTGTAATTGTAATTGTAATTGTAATTGTAATTGTAATTGTAATTGTAATTGTAATTGTAATTGTAATTGTAATTGTAATTGTAATTGTAATTGTAATTGTAATTGTAATTGTAATTGTAATTGTAATTGTAATTGTAATTGTAATTGTAATTGTAATTGTAATTGTAATTGTAATTGTAATTGTAATTGTAATTGTAATTGTAATTGTAATTGTAATTGTAATTGTAATTGTAATTGTAATTGTAATTGTAATTGTAATTGTAATTGTAATTGTAATTGTAATTGTAATTGTAATTGTAATTGTAATTGTAATTGTAATTGTAATTGTAATTGTAATTGTAATTGTAATTGTAATTGTAATTGTAATTGTAATTGTAATTGTAATTGTAATTGTAATTGTAATTGTAATTGTAATTGTAATTGTAATTGTAATTGTAATTGTAATTGTAATTGTAATTGTAATTGTAATTGTAATTGTAATTGTAATTGTAATTGTAATTGTAATTGTAATTGTAATTGTAATTGTAATTGTAATTGTAATTGTAATTGTAATTGTAATTGTAATTGTAATTGTAATTGTAATTGTAATTGTAATTGTAATTGTAATTGTAATTGTAATTGTAATTGTAATTGTAATTGTAATTGTAATTGTAATTGTAATTGTAATTGTAATTGTAATTGTAATTGTAATTGTAATTGTAATTGTAATTGTAATTGTAATTGTAATTGTAATTGTAATTGTAATTGTAATTAGAACCTAATAAAAACGACAGTGGAATAATTTAGATTCTGGTGAAAATATACATATAACGAACTTACGACCCTTAGAAAAATTCAATATGAGAATTCCTATATTCGCATACAGAACTTCGGGAAATTTTGGCGATTTTGGATCTAATTAAATTTATTTTCTAGACCTCTGTACCTGTGTAGTGTTATAAGTACTAATAAAATGAATTTATTTGAGCAATCAAACTTAGTTCTTCAAATATCTTACGAACAATACAATTCAGAAGGCTTTTCGGATATCTATAGATACAAATATAACTGCTATACCTACAAATAATGAACAATTGAAGCTATAACCCTATGTTAACAAAAGCCAGACAAGTATTATCTATATTCTAGTTACAAGACTTATCATCAAAATTTTGTTTTCTCATGGTTACATTGATGTGAAAGTGCAACCTTAATTTAAAATCTAATTAAAACTTTCTATACCCCACATATCCGTTCCATCATGACAAATTTGATTTGTTGCATCTTACTTCAAAACCCATCATACCACCACTTGGCCAATGATGCCCTGTAATTTCAATTTACATCCCATCAGCCTATATATTCTAAATCTAGAACTGCCTCTTAACCACCCTCAAAACCTTTGAAAGTCTCCTCCATCTTCATAATATCATCATATAGAGAGCCTAAAACACCAACACCTTATACACTATTAAGTGAGCAATTTTAATGAACCGAACAATCCTCAGAAGTGCAATAGGTACAGATAAAGTTACACATACGGATACGACACATCACATCGTTCCAAGCCAAGTATAGAAGCATACAGCATACTCCTTTCAAAAATAAGAGAAACATTTCGTTACATGTGCCAAAATGATGGATTCCACCTTAAGGAGTTGAGGCAATCCCCCCAACATAATATATAGCAGCCCAGCTATAAGTACACACATTGCATCATAAATAACTTGAGTCTTCATGCTGCTCCCACCACCAAAATCTCTTAGCACCATCCTCTTCGTTTTGAAGACTCTCCCGGGTACCTACTGGAACGTGTGCCCCATCCAAAGGAAATATTGAAACGTTCGTTTGTCTTCCAAATGTGGGAGCACAAGTCTGAATACTGGGGCGCTAAAGGAAGTCAAAGTCAGTGTGCCTGTCTGCCACCGCGGAAGATTACACCAAGTCAGTGCAAAAATTAATATTAATCAAAGGAGCTAGCGCGACGGGACCACCCGAAAATAGTTCTTCGACGCTGCTGCGACTTCGGGTTCGGGTGATGTTTGTTAGGATGGATCGGCTTTCGCCTTCGTTTTCATCTTCGCCTTGTATCCGAAAATGAAATAATGTTTCATAAATTTTCGCATCACGTGTTACTGAGGGATAGAAAACCAGAGAACGGTACATTCATGCTTTCGTCGAATTGCTGTTTATTTTGAAATGTTACGGCAAAGCCTGTGAGGCGCAAATGAAGTGACATATTCTATATACATACACATACATATAGATGGCGTGGTGGTGGCAAATTAATTTTTTTTTGTTCCATGATGAAGAACATAACATGTATCATGACAGGGCGAGCACTCTTGCTCCAGTTCACGCTTCTTGGTTGCGTTGGATTTGATTTTGAAAACCATGATTAGAGTATTACGCGTTGCATGGTTGGATTTATTTTAATACGAGCCTTTTGCCGAGACTATATTTCGTTTGACAAGGAATTGACGACATTTAATTTAAATATTAAAAATACATATATAAGAGTTTTTCAAATTGTTTTTTACTATTTATTTTTATTATTTTTACTATTCTCATACGGACCCAAAAAATCCTTTAGGTCTATATGACAACTAGGATACCGTTATTTTATGCAGAGAAATACAAATTAGGTGTAAGTATACCATCCAGTACAGAATTTAACAGACATTTTACTCTCTCTAAACATTACGAAGAGATGGTACACTTGGGCGTATACGTAATTTTTTAAATGATAGCCAATTTTACATAAAATTGTTTTTTTTTTTTTTTTAATTCTTTTAAACTACTGTAAATTTTGTATTTGTATTGCAAATTAATATCTAATCTGCGGCTAGTTGAAGGCATTACAAATGTTAATGTGTCATGCTATACCTTATCCAAATAAAAAAGGCAGTGTAGGCAAGATAGGACGTTTGCCTCTCATTCTGCCTATAGTGAATTGCATAAATCTGTCCTTTATTAAAGCTCTCACAGGGTTGTCGTATTGTTTATTTTGAATGGACCCAAATATGAAAGAATGGTATGCAGGGTTACCGCCTTTTTTTGGATAGAAATTTTCATTTAATTGTTTTATTGATATAAATTAAAACACATTTATCTTTTTCCCCACCACCATGAGGTAAGATAACACACGACTTAAAAATACAAATTGAACAAAACTCTAAAAAAAAACACACCTCTTGAAAAATACACGAGTGAAAATACAAATTGCACAAGTTAAAGGACGATGAAGAAAAGAAGTCTGGTACTGACGAAGGCCCAAAAGAAACAGTCAACACTTGAAATATTCTTAAATTTATTTTTAATATACACTTTGGTTAAATGCTTATTCTTTTATTTAACCTTTGTAAATATTACTTGAATTATAATTTATTGCACACACATTTTCAAAAAACTTTACAAACGATTCTTAAAAAACTACCCGTCTTAAAAACATAAATTGCACAAAACTTAAAAAAAAATACACTTTTTAAAAAAATAAATTACATAAAAATACTTTACTTCACATTAATTGACCGCTACGAAAATCTACGCAAATAATACTCTTTCAAAGAAAACAGCTTAAAATTTTGTAACTGCATTTCAACGTATTTTCCACACATTAAACGAAATGCAAAAGATGAAAACACTCTACGATAACCCTCATCATTAAAAACTTTTTTTAAAGCTCTAAAACCAAAAGCACCTCAACAGAAACACAAGGAAAAAAATCTGAACGAGTTGCCAAATGGACATAGGTAACCCTGAATGCACATCAATATTTTATGGGGGTTGAAGTTGAATAGCAGCAGCAGCCATAGGCCACAGCAATTCAGTGCGCACTCAGATGTGCGCTCGATAGGACGTTGTATCTGCGTCAGATGCTATCAGAAATTTACGGGCGGGCAAACACTTTTTATGAAGGAGTTCTTTCAATTTAGTATGGTGCTAAAATATGGTGCGCTACTGATTTTGAAAAAGCTCTCCCATAAGACGTGTACTGCCAATTTATGTTGGATAGACCTTAGTTTTAGATAAATGTGTTAAAAAATGTTTGATGAAGATCGGTCATATTATGCTCAAAATCGGTCGAACTGATTCAACGCCTTAAAACTTTAATAAAAAATGCGTCCCTGAGGAATAGAACTAATGGGTGTGGGTGGCACATATTTTTTTTTTTCGTTGACACCTCGACTTAGATTTTGGTTTCCCTTTGCGTACGTATTTTTTTTTTTTTTTTTTATAAAAAAATGTCATTGAAAAATTACATTTGAGAAAATTAAATCTTCATACCGTGACTATTATAAAGACGCACAAAACTTGTCATGAATAATGACACTATACGCAATTGAGAAAGGAAAAAATTTCCTTGAATAAACAAACAAACAAAAAAATATTCATGTTGCGCGAATCATGGTGTAATTTTGAAATACATTTTTGATGCGTGTAATGACATGACAGGTTTGAAGCAGAATAATAAATAGAAAAAGAGTAATATTTCTACTAAACTTGCATTGAAAAAAAGCTTAAAAAATAACTTTACTGACTGATCTGATTTTCTTTAAATTTGGGATGGAAACAAGAATTTTCTGAAAGAAGCTTAGATACCAAATAGGATTTTGAAGTTTTTTGAAGTCATAAAGCTTAATGCCATATATCAAAAATATCGATGATCAATGTAGTTAGTGAATTTTTCATGTATATCAACTTAGTCCCCCTTCACACGAAGATACTAGTTGCTGGAGATTTGTTGACGTTTTTTTTTAAATATCCTTAACAATCTATTGTACCTTTCACACGCAAGCAACAAAACCCGAAGAGATTTGCTTATTTTCCTTTTAAACTACCTTGGTTGAACGCACACAAACGTAGTTTGAAGAGGAACGTCGAAAAAATCTTCTGAATTTGTTGACCGGGGAGATTTTGTTTACCATTCTTTATTCCTGCCCTACTCGCCTATGAAGTGATTGTTGCTGGAAACTCAGTTGACTTGTGTAAAAGGGAACTCAAGCAGGTCACTTTTTCCGTTGCAGATTAAAAATTATATAGTAATTAGTTGCTACTTTATTGCTAATTACTTACTGTTAACAGTGATACAGAATCAGCAGAAAGAATGAGCAGGCAAAATCCCTTCTGCTCAGTCAGTAGTGTTAGTGTAGGTTCTGCTTGTGCAGCTCGGTGAGTGTGGCAGATGGATTGAGTTAATATCGCATTCCATACCTGACCAGCAAGGGGCGCTCATCATTTATTTCTTTATGTTTTCTTTAAATTGATTACGCAAAAAAAAAACAAATAATCGCTCTGTTGGTTTATGCAAAAATGGGTGTCCTGCTAAGTTGACGTCAACTTTCTCAAAACTATAGATAAGCGGTACGGGATATTGGGAACATCTTAATTGTAATTGCTATTTTGGTTTGCGAGAAATGGGGGTCCAACTTGCCGTCAACTTAGCAGGTCAACTTCTCAAAATCAAAGATAAATCGATCCGGTTTTGAATATATGTTGAAAACTACTTAATTACTAATTAGTTACGCAAAAAAATTTAAATCACTTTTTTCGTTTTCGAATAAACAGGGGGTCATATCATATAAGGACACCCATTTCCTCTTAAACCAAAACACAGCGATAATTTTTTTTTTTTTTCGTAACTAATTAGCAATTAAGTAGCTTTCAATATTTATCCTCTTCCGGACCGTTTATGTATAGTTTTGAGAAAGTTGACCTGCTAAGTTTGACGTCAACTATTTTACAGATGTAAGAAAATTATTTATTTTTGATTTCTTTACTCCATTTTCTAAGATTTTTTTTGGCAACTGTAATAATTGAAGTCTCATCTCCTTAAATTTAAAATAGCAAATTTTTTACTACGTTCTTGCGATTTAGCAAATTAAATGTACCTAATCAAATCATTCTGTGACAAAGTTACTCTTTTTATTAATTTTGAGGATATCGCTGAAGTGGTTAAAGAGTTGAAAGCATAGGTATATGAAATCCTTGTACTTGACCAGTTCAGCGAATGTTTCGAACTTGAAGTTTCTTCTTCTATATTGTTAATAAAGTTAGAGGGGATCAATAATCACCTGAGTTTGTTTCTATAAAAGGGATTAGTGACTTGCTTGAGACTTTGCTAAGCTAGGTTTAATAGGTAATAGCTGTGTTTTGTTGAGCTAGTTACTGTGCCGATTCTGCAATGTTCCACATTAAGCCATAGAGTTACTGAAGATCAAATGTGCTGTTAACTTGTTGTTGGTAGAATTTGCATGTGAAAATTTTGCTTAATGTGAAGAATTTCTTAATGTGCACATTAAGGAGTTGAACAAAACACACCTAATGATTTATTTGCCTTACATTTATTGAACAACGACCTTAAATAAGGGTCGTTTTGAGATGCTACTTTTTCTTTAAAATATTCTTGTCCACACTGGTGATGCCCATTAAGAAAAAAGATAATAATATTTCCTGAACATTAAAAAAACTGTATTTAAAATTAAAGAGGCAAGCATTTGAAATCACAACCAAGTAAAATTGACCATCACATTTAGACGATTATAGTGCTAATGGCTTAATGGACGTCTGAACGTCTCAGTCATTAAGCCAACACTCTAGCTGAGTATCACTGAAGCGACACCTATATCTAAATACTAGTTCCGATACCATATCAGAGTGCAAATCGAATGATAGTCGTATGCGCATAAAATCTAACGACAATCAATAAAATCATAACCGTAGTGCTATTAATTAATTTTCATGGAAGTAACATTGCTAGTTGCTCGATTGTGTATATGTATATAAACAGTATGTTAGAATGTACATTCGGGTACTTCAATTTCAGGACATTTACCTGTTCTCTGGCCCTGAAGCAATTATATGATAGATAACGAAATAGAGAAAATGTTTCAAATGAAGACCAAATAGGTAAACGTAGCTAGTATATCATTAGATGCTGAGTATCATGTCTTGAATTACGACTGAAGCGTAATTATAGCTGAAAAAATGGAAAATAATGTAATATGAAGAACGATATAGTTATTGAAACTGATACATATGTATGTATTAGTAGAGGATTAACAAATTAGTCTTATGTACTTAGGTAGGTGCAATTCAGGTTTCATTGAAAAGACCTTATGTCTTACGAGCGTAAATTTAAATTTATTATTAGTTTATTATTATTACTAGCTGACCTGTCCCGTCGTCACACAAAATATCCAAGCTTCTTAAAATAAGTTTCTTAATAAGGAAAATATCATTATGTATTTAAATACGATATAGATTAGTTAGGTAGGCAATTTTAATAACTCCAAATTTAAAGTTTAATTTTATTTTAGCCCACAACACAATATAAAAAGTAACTTTTCTAACATTGAAGAATAAAAATTGAAGTAGCAGGTAGGTAGAATTACCATCGGGATAAAGATTTAAAGATTTTTATTTGCAGAGCAATTTAAATTTAAAAGTAAATAAAAAACTGTCCGCTTGGTGATTTGAACAATTCCAGAAAATAGCAGAACAAGTAACTGGCTGAACAGAATGGTGACGTAAACGGAACCGAAACCGGAGCTGGAATAGCTGTCAAAATATTGAATACACGCAAATTCAATGTTGCGAACACAACGGAACGTAGACCCATACGGAGCTGCAGACGCAGACGGAAGAGTTCACCAACTTTTAACTTTTCACGTACGGCACTTTTGACGTTTCAATTTGTATGAAGAAAAAAAACAACTTATTGGGTCGGAAAACAATATTGTGGTTATTTGTATCGCGAAAATAATTATTTATTAAAAGGAAAATTATTGGAAACAAAAAAATGTGTACACAATAAAATTTTTTTTTTCAAAGCTGTACAGCTTCATTGTGGACATGTAAAAAAATAACGTACGACACTTTTTGACAGCTCTTCCAGTTCCGTGTGCGGCTTCAGTTTCGTCATTCTATTCTGTTCAGCCAGTACGTGGCAAAACGACAAGGAGTAAGAACAAGAACTGGGAACGGGAAATAAAAGGAGACAGGAAAGAACATTGGTCTCAAGTCGGAAGCGGAAAAAGTAGTCAGTTATCCATAATAGGATAAACTGGAAAGGGAAATGATAGAAAACGGGATTAAATAGGAATGGAAGAGGGTCCGAATGTACAGTGAAAGGTGTAGTGGCATGCTGGTGGAGCACGGCTTAGCTCACCGGAACCTCACTGAACCTCACCTCGCTACAAAATAAAACTTCATGCCAAATCAAAAAGAAACACAATCCCATTACATACACACTTACATAGCTGTCACTGTTTCACTGCAAGAAACATTTATTTTATTTATTTTTTTTTTTACTTTATTATCTTCGAAAATGTTGACATTTATTCACGGTTCGAATTCTATGGAATTCAAATACATCGTTTTTAGAGAGATGATACGATCGAACGTTCATGATCCTCATTTCGTTGACCATATCTCGAAAACGAATAAAGGTATCAACTTAAAATAAATTTTATTTTCTATTTAACAAAATCATAATGTGCAAAACAGGTTCTCAAAAAAATTGACAGTTTTCTTATTTACAGTAATTTAATTTCCCGGGAAAAAATAATGCTATCGACTTCGGCTCAATTGCATTTTTATATTATAATTACGTAAGAAAGAGTTGGGGTGGAGTCGCCTAAGGTGATTTGCGATAAACGATAGTTATCATCAACAAATTCCGTCTGCGTAAAATGATTGTCGCATGTGACAAATCACATTTTTGTGAATAATTCGATATCACTTTTATGTAAAACTTTATTATTTTCTGCATCTTCAAGTCAAATATCTTTGAATAAATTTATGTTCAATGAAATAACACATTTGTTTTTATTTTTCAAAGGTTTAAGCATTTAATAATTAATATTTTGCTATTAAATAATGTTTGAGTCCATCTATTAAATAAAATCTTTTAAAAACAATAAAGAAAATTTCAACACCTGCTAACCCTACAAATAACTAACAAAATTTTGAGATATTCAGCCATTAAATTATTCTTTGAGTAAAACCTTTCAAACATTAAAATGACTTTGAAAAACGTCAAATGACATTTTTCTTCTTAGCCCATTTTACCCTATGAGTCCAGTCAATAAAGGCTTTCACCTGGAAAAAATCAAACAGTTTTAAAATTTGGCACACTTATTAAGAGAGGCAATAATGAAGTGTTCAACAGTCCCCATGAATCTGAGGTGAAACCGAAAAAGACGACATGTTACACTTTCCTGCCGCTAGAGCTTGCTTTCATCATTAGGCCTCTCTTAATAAGTGTACCAAGTTTCAAAACTGTTGGATTTATTTCCAGGAGAAAAAAATATTTTTTCTTTCGTTGACTGGACTATACAGGGTGATTCACCTAAGGTGTGAAAAAAAGCTAGAGCATGTAGGTTAAGTTCAGACTAAAAAAAACTGTATGGGAGGCGGGTCTATTTCCTCCCGTTCAGGCTGGAGGGGCCATTTTCTAAAAAAATTACTTAAAATAGAAAAAAAAATCATTGACAAAAAACAGCAACACTTACATTATTATGCTATACTTTTTTTTAAACCAGAAGTCCGTTCTTTGATTGTGTTTTTAATTCGAATTATTTGAGAAAAAAGTTTTTGAAAAATTAATTTTTAAACTCAAAAAGTTCAAAAAAAATAATTAAAAAAATTGTGTTGAAACTATTTTCTTTTTCTTTAGTTATCAAATAATATTTTTGTCGATGCTACTACCTATCAAGTTCTAGTCAAACACTGAAGAGTAGATGCTCAAATGTCTTTTAGTTTTTGAGAAAATTGAAAATAACGAGAGAAGCGATTCACTAAAAAAATTGAGCTAAATAACAGAAAAAAAAAATTAGAAAAGAACGGTAACCGTTACAACGGCATACTATACCTTTTTGTAAAGCCAAAAATTTTTACTTTATTTTATTTTTAAATAAAGCTGTTTGTGAACAGTTTTGAAAAATTAATTTTCAAACTCAAATTTTTGAAAAGAAAAACTAAATAATTGCGTTAAAACTGATTTTGTTCAAAATTTCAATTAAGGCTTAGCAGAACAACGAACGTAGCATTACGCCACACAAGGAGTACTGTCGAGCTTATATGTTTTCAAGTATGAATATTGTGTCTATGCATTCCTCATGCCATTCATAGAGGATTGTTGCATCATTCAATTAATTTTATAAATAAATTCTTTGAATTATTACAATGTTATCATGCGAACAATTCTTCATTGACGTGCTTTTAAATAATAAAATAATTTTAAATCAATTGTAGGTAATTTCAAAACAATGGCCAAAGCTTATACCTACTCCATTAATTAGTGCCTTCATTATTATGTAGACATTACAACCACAACTTGTTACATAATTAAAGTTTGTTTTAACAACAACTATTAAATTCAGTGAAAACATTATCAATAACATGTTACTTTGCACTTACCTTCCAAAATTAGCCATGTATTTTCTGCTTTCCGAAATTCGACAACATTATAATTATGAAATTAAGGGAGAATCAGGTCAAGTGGGGCATAACTTGACGTAATTGAATTGAAAAAATTTGTAATCTTTTAAGCTTACGACGAAATCTAAGTCTAAGCCACCTAAAATAGCTCGGTCACTGAAGATATTCCAAGCACTAATTTGTTTGGTCTTGTGCATCTGTACGGGGTGCCATGAATTTTTTGCATGTCCATGTGAGTTCACTAAAATTTGAACAAGAGCACAAAAAAGTAAATAGATTTGCTTCAAATTTGGTACAGACAGAGCATTTTTATGAGGTTCCCTGTTTTTTTTTGTTTCAAATTTTCTCGGATATGGCGTTAATGATTTTGATTAAACTTCGTACATGTGATGAATAAATTAATGTTGAGAAAACTGTGTTTCATGTATTTTTTTTTTAAATTGCATAATGGAAATAGGGTTTTACATTTTTTTTTTCAAAATATTTCCTTATTTTTAAATTATTCAATTTAATGACCACAATGATTTCTGTAAATTTTTGCATTCTTACTAACTTAAGGTAGCGCCACACCCCGGGCTGGACCAGTGCCTCAACAAACAAGCTTAACAAACAAACTTGGTCCATATATACAAAAACTGTCTCCAGTTTCACACCCCAAGTTTGTTGAGGTCCTATTCCACTTGAATGAATGAATTATACTTTGGGGTTTATATTGCACTGCAACCTCAAGATCTATTGTGCCCCCATTTAGAGCCAGATGAGGCTGCTCATTTATAGCTCTTCCTCCAAATTTATTTCTTTGAGAAACTTAAGTATTTGGAGTATTTTTAAAGAGGGTATTTCACTCTCCTCTATCTGGTGGCGACCCAGATATCTATGTATTTGTTGCACAATTGATTCACAACTACCTAAAATGTGGTTCGGTGTCTCTTCCTCGGTGTTGCAGCATCTGCATGTGGCACTGTTTACTAAGCCAAGAATCCTGAGGTATTTCCTCAACTTGCAGTGGCCGGTTAGGATACCCATACCCATACCCATATTTTAAGGTTGTTTCTACTTAAGCTAATACAGGATATGAAACGTTCTTGGTTGTAGTTCCCAAGTAGTAGACAGGTAGTCTTAGGTTAGGGAGTTCCTTCCAGATTTGTAGTCTTTTGGCCTCCTCTTTGTTGTCCTCTTTGATTTTATTTTTAATCACTTTTCTCCTATTCTGCAATAGGGATCTGGACCCAGAAGGGGTGTTTTTGCACCCATTATTGCCTCTTTTCATTGCCTTGGACACCAACATGGCCTGGTACCCAATGGAGTGTTACATTGTTGTTTTTGCCCAGTTCGTTTAGTCTGCACACACAGACCCATACCAGTTTAGAACTAATGGTCTATGAGCTAAGTGCTTTAAGTGCAGCCTGGCTGTCTGACAGAATGGCAATATTTTGGTTACCGTAGTTCCTTTCGAGATTTTGTTATGCACATTTTCCTATGGCATTGACTTCCGATTGGAAAATGCTAGAAGACTGCCCCATCGGTAAGGAAAGTTTGGTTCTTGGCCCAAAGATTCCTGCGCCAGTCCCTACAGTTGTTCTCAGTGTACCACTTGATGGCATTAGCTTTAAGAGTGTTGTTGACTGATTCCCCTACCCACTCTTTTTTGCAACTTAACTTCGTTTGGAAGTTTTTTTATCGAAATTATATTTTTTAATCATGCCATCTCTGGGAATGTCAAGAAGGTTTGTTTCTGTGGACTTACAGATCGAAATTCTTTCCCTATGACCTATACATTTTCCCGTCCCAGTACCCTCCTTAGCGAATCTAATAATGGCTCCCATAGCAGCATTTTCTATGACCACATTGGGAATCGATTCGATTTATCCCCAAATTAATCAAAAAGTTTTTACAATTGCACAATATTTTCTTTAAAACGAATCATTGCACCGCCATCCATCGCCGCTGTCCGACAGCTATTCAGAACTTCAAGGGACGCAAATAGATCTCCAAACAATTTCTATAAAGATTTTTTAACTTCTATTTTGGAAAAATATACTATGCAACTCACTTTATTACTAAAAATGGAACCTTGCATTTTATAAGTTTTAAATAAATTTGTATGGTCCAATTAACATTTTTCAATATTTTTGATCATAAGCTGTTCCAAAAATGACACTAAAAAATTCAACTTCGATGTGGTGAGTTTCGTTGTGTCTTTTCTTGTGAGGATTGGGGGAGAATTCCAAAAATGTTATCGAGTCACAACAATCCTCACAAGAAATAGTCACAAAGAGCTTGTGACTTATGAGTCCTCACAAGGGGAGAATCGGGCTGTAAATCAAATTTGAACTAGAAAAAATCGTGACGAGATCCTATCGTAGTTAGCCAAACAAAGTACCTACATGCTGTTGTTCAAGAAAACTACTCTTCTACTAAAAAGCGAAAAACAATTTTTTAAAAAGTCATAACCCCCCCGAAATATTTGTCTGGCTACGGCCTTGCCCTAGTGGCCTTCCCGACAGTTATTTCAACGTGTTTGTTCTAGAGGAGTTTACTGTCTAGAGTCACGATTTTTTTGCTCCCGCCAACCGGATTGGTTTCGTGCGTGGAAGAAGTCTCTTCTTGGTAAATGGTACTATCGTTGTCTTGGTAGGGTTTATATTTAGTCCCACTGATAATCACCATTTCATTGTAATGGATAATCCCCTTTGTATTATAATACAAAGAGTTTCTCCGAACTTCCCCAACGCAGTTATAACAATATCATCAGCAAAACCGATGCAGCGTATGCCGCGAGAAGTAAGAGTTTCTAGTAATTCATCTACAACAAGACTCCAAAGCAAGGGTGATAAAACCCCTCCCTGTGAGGACAGCCCCTTGTTGTGATGACCTTCTGGACACTATGTCCTGCGTGTGCTTCCGCCGTTCTTGTGCCTAGCATTTCACTTATCCATCTGATTATGGTGCTGGGTACGCACTTCCTTACCAGAGATTTGTTTAACACTTCATGAGAATGCTGTTTTTTTGGACTCTTAAGCTATCTGTAAGGTGTTTGTGAGCTCACACAGGGCGGTTTCTGTAGATCTACCCGCTCTGTAAGCATGCTGGCATACGTTTAAAGGCATCTTTATCAACACTTCTGATCTAATGAAGTTATCAATTACCTTTTCCAAAGTCTTCAGTAAAAAGGAAGTTAGACTTATTGGCCTGAATGACTTTGGATGTATTGTATCTTTTTTCCCAATTTTGGGAATAAAAATAACCTAAGCTCTTCTCCATAGAGTAGGTATGTACCCAAGTGCAATACTACTTCGAAGTATGCTAATGAGAAAGGGCCGTAATTCCTCTTTTCCTTTTTGTAAAAGGGCTGGAAAAATGCCATCTACCCCCGGTGATTTAAAAGGTTAAAATGCGTTTATCGCCCTATCAATTCTGTTAGCTGAACAGATAGTTGACGCTATCTTTCAGCTTTCCTGGTTTGGTTTGAGAGGTGTTCTCTCTGTTGTGTTTTCTAAAGCTGGTAGGCTGCCCGGGAAATGAGTATTTAACAATAGGTTAGACTTTTGCTCCTCATTTTCCGTAAATGAGGGAAACCATCAGGGTTTCGAAGTGCTAACGCAGTGAATGCCTTCTCCTATTCCACTTACGTCCGGCACCTGATTCACGGTTTCCTTTTCCTCTGCCGTCCTTCGGAGTTGGATTCAAAGACTTTTTAAATTTGTTTTGGATTCAGTGGCTCTTAATTATTTCAAACAATATTGCATTTAAAAATTTTGGAATTATCTTTTTAAACAAAAAATTTAAATAATTACATTTTTGTATTTAAATGCAACTGCATTCATGCAAAAGAAATTTCATGGATTGGATTTCAATGAATTCAGTTTTTCTTTTTAATATTACGTCGCACTGTTGGCTATTATCCCCTATAAAAACAAAATTCCGTTGGGCTAACGTGACAAGTCTCAATTCGGTGAACAAATAATGATCTTCCTTTCCACAACGAGACCGATAGTACAACATACATGAGTATGTGTATGGTTTTATTTAGCATTTTGTAATTGTACTCCTCCCTTGATATTGCATTGCATGCAACATCAAACAAGAAGTCAGTAGCGCAGCGACTTATAGTGTATAGTATACAAGTATGCCTTTGTATTCCTTTTTAACCGCAAAGTTCATTCGGTGCCGCCATGCCAGGATAACTCATGACACGCAATTAATAAAGGACAAATATAACCAAGCTGAATGCTTCGAGGCACTCGGAAATAGAAATATTATTGATTACAACATTATAGTCTCTGATCCCATTGGATTTAGTTGACAATCCTCAAGCAAGGACTTTACGCTAAAACATAGAAATATATATTGTGGGTGATATAGGAATAATAAAAAAAAACTGTGTGACTATGTTATATGATTTCGAAGAGAGAACTGAATCGAAATGCTGTAGCTGTTCCATATCCGTAGGGGTTTGTAATCAAAAATTCTGGAGCTCTGTGCGGTTACTCCATACACAAAATGCATTGGCGCACTCTAGCTTCTAGTTCTTGTTCGTGGAGTCCAGAGTACCAGAGTACAAAAACAACAGATATACACACCTAATATAAAGAGAATATTGAAAAAAAATTGTTTAAAATGCATTAGGGTGTCGTATGGATTTGCTCGAACCATAAATAACACTGGTTTTCATTTAAATTTAACCAGTTTATCATAGAGGAAGGAAGAAAAAGTTCACTTCCCAATTTTATTTGCCTGCCAGTCTTGACGTCATCCTTTATCTCACGATAAAACGCAACAGTTTTTAGGTAAAATTTTACAAGAAAGGTATTCTTTTTTTTTTTTTAAACTGATAGGTAGCGTTTACAAATTAATAAAAACTCAAAAATTAACAATCCTAGTGCAATATATTTGATTTGAATTCAGAAATTCACATAAATAGCAATTTTTTAAGTTTTTGATGGATAACTATGAATATCAAAGTCAGAAAATGAGCTGAAACTTAAAAAAACATTTGTTAGGAAATGAGAATTGTAAGTAAATCAGTTCCTTATAACGCTGAACACTAACAGCCATATTATTCAGTGACTTAAATCCGGTTTAAAATGTATATCTGGGTCATTCTTTATACCCGGAAATAAAAATAGGTTTAAACCTTGTCAAGTTTAATTCGATTTGATTTAAACAGACTTCCAGAGAGCAGTTAAAGAAATTGAAATCGGGTGTAAAACCAAAAATATAGAAAAAAAATGTAAAACGTTTGATATTACGCAGCTTTAAAATGAGTTTTCAATTAAGTTTAAACAGTTTAACATGCTTTTTACTCATTTTTATTCCCTCAAGTTTGATGCTCTTTTTTTTTAGTGAATATTATGGACATAAGTGTAAATTCTTGGGTTTAAAAAATGCAGATTAAATTGACGGGTACAAAATTCATTTAAACCCAAATTATACCTCAAGTGAATAATATGGCTGTAACAGTCGTATTTATAATTTTCTTGAGTGCTTATCCTTTATTTGATAAAAAAATATTGATTTATCAAGGCTTTGACAATAAATTCCGTTGTCTTAGGTTAGATAAAAAAGTCACTAAGTTTACTTAAAACTTAGATGGCTGCTGTCTAAAGTAAGACAACGTTTATAAATACGACTATTTATGTATAACATTATAAAATGAAATATGAAAAAACTATTTAGACTATTCATCCTAAAAATGAAACTATGTATTCCAAAATTTCCCAATAGATGGCGCTAAGATATCGAAATGATAGCATAAACTCAAACACTTTAACTACCCATCCAATTGAGCTGAAACTTGCAGAATATATTTCACACAATGAGGCCAACCATCTGTAAATTCGATCGGAAAAGTCGGAAAATAAAATACTTATTCTTTCTTTGTTAATAGGCGCATAATAGGTATAGGTAGCTGACCATCATTTGATTTGCATGGCGGTTATTGTTTTGTTAGATTCGGTAATCACACTAAGGAGACGAAAATTTGATAATTTGACCCCGCGACCCTCCTAAAAATATTCCAGTTTTCGGCTCTATAGTATGCTTTATGGACAAAAGGCCGTTAAAAGCTATTTTGAATCAATAATTTAAATTGTGCTAAGTCTTCTACTTGGCTAAGGCTGATTTATTTCAGTAGTATATAGAATTTGTATTATTAAAATACACAATACATTCAGCCCTATCGGGAATTCCGTGGGAAATATTTTCCCCTCGGAATTTTATCGTTCCCGGGAACAAGTTCTTGCTATTCCCCACTGAATTTTTTTCCTTGGGGAAAAAGTTTTACCAACATGAAAATAATAAACAAAAATTCGAACTTTATTTTCGAAGAGTTTGATAAGTGATTTTGGTGTCAACAAAAAAAAAAAAAGTTTATTTATTTTGGTCGGTGTTTTAATAAATATCTTATTAAATAATGCAAAGAATATCATCTTTATTATTAATGGAAAAAATAGAGCAGAGAGAAGGAAATGAACAGAAATTAATAAGGCGAAGTTTAAGGGATCACTCAAATCCTTTAGAGCTACCACAGCCACTTTTTCTAAAACAGCTTATGTTGTCATGGCTTTTTGTCGTTCTTTTGTTAATCGTGGAGTTTTAATTTTGTTTTCGGTATTTATTGTTTCTCATTCTTCCTGTTCAGTGTGTTTTTCTTGTTGTGCCTCTGGTTCTGGTGAATTGATAAGTATGTCCATTAGAAAGTTCTCTTCAAGTTGGGTCTTGATGAAAATGAGCAATTGAACAGAAATTAATAAGGCGAAGTTTAAGGGATCACTCAAATCCTTTAGAGCTACCACAGCCACTTTTTCTAAAACAGCTTATGTTGTCATGGCTTTTTGTCGTTCTTTTGTTAATCGTGGAGTTTTAATTTTGTTTTCGGTATTTATTGTTTCTCATTCTTCCTGTTCAGTGTGTTTTTCTTGTTGTGCCTCTGGTTCTGGTGAATTGATAAGTATGTCCATTAGAAAGTTCTCTTCAAGTTGGGTCTTGATGAAAATGAGCAATTTTCTTTTTCAGTTTTTTTTATTTTGATCAAAGTCCAAATTTCTTTTTTTGCTGCATGAAGACAACCTATATAAGCATTTGGACACCCTTCAACCAGTTCTCTCATTGCACAAATTCTTATGATAGTTTTGCCCAAGAAACTGAATTTGTACTCCTTGTTAGGGCCTCCACCATGTGCTTTTCATATTTGTCTCAAGTTGTCAGACGGTTTTTTCCTTATACATTATCTTTTTTGTATCAAACCAAACCTGTTTAAAGAAAAACATCAATACAAAATTTATCACTTAATTTTTTTCATTCGGCAACAGATTTTATCGGTGTGCCCAAGCAATTGAGATCACTTCAACATTCTTCCAAAATTTTTGAACATCTTCCTTTGGTCGGTTTGTTGTAAATCCATTTACAATATCTCTGTTTTTTTTCCATTAAGTTAATTAAAAAGTCAATTGGCTTTGGATTTGATGTATTCGATCTTAAAAAGTAAGCCTATTAATTTAATTTTAATTTTTTTTTGTAGAGAGCAACTTACATCGCTGCTTCCGTTTTCAATTTCTCTCGTAAAATGACAGGGAAATGTTCCGAGGGAAAAACCATTAAATTTCCCATAAAAAATAAGTTCACCATAGATATTTTTTCCTTCCGAAGTTTTCCCTAATTTCGAAAAATGTTCCCAATATATATTCCTCGAATATTGGAAAAATTCCGTGGGAAAAGAAGTTCCCGATAACCCTAATTAAGGCCCAACTTCACAGGCGAAGAAAGTGGCACTTAAGTGAGCAATGTGAGAGATAAAGTCCTAATAATCTCACTGCACGCACATAATAACCTGAATGAGTGGACCTCAGTGCCACTTACTCAGGCTATGAAACTGATCCTAAAAAGTCACAATATGGAAAAAGTTACACTTAAATTAGATTATTAACTTTTAAGAAAATTTCGTACACTTTTTTGTCGAAGTTGACCAACATATTCAATTAAGCTTTTAAACCTGCTTGATATTTTACAAAAGTGGGATTTTTTTGTATAAAGTCAATAGTTTTATGGAAATTGTAAGCCCTAAATCATTTCTTAATTGTACTTCTAAGCTGAGAAATAAATTTATTTACTAATTATAAATTTATCAACTTTTTGTATTTTTGCATCTATGAATTCGATTCAATCGCAATGACTGGATTGCTGCTTTGTTCCATTTCATTATCGTTCCGTGTTTTGTGCATTTTCTTTTGTATATTTGCTTCTGAATCTCTGTCTAAATGAGTGGATGAACGAACAATTGATTGGACAGACTCTGTCCACTCAATTGTTCGTTCATCCACTCATTTACATTTTTATTCCTCCTTTCATTCCACTCAATTGTTGACGTTTTGTAACGACGACGACCAATGCGATGTGTGTTTGTTTTTTCCTTCTTCCTAATGTCGTTTTCCATTGGACGTCTGGAAGCGTCCGGAATCAAACCAAACTCTTCTAAAACCATTCCATTGGCAAAAAAAACGGTCAACCGACGATTCTGAGAAGAGAATTTCGCTTCTCGATTTAAAATCAGAATCCACTCAAGAAGCACTAATCCATAAAAAGCTCTAACGTCAGAACAAACTCACTCAATGTTAAAAGTAAACGTCAGCCTCTGTTCGAAGGACGCCATGCTTGTCATTCTCCTGCAGCCAAAAATATCAAATCAAATAATGATAATACCTGTAAACCGAAGGGCATTTCACCTACACAACGATTCACCAATACAATGACAAAATTTGTAAGTTGAGTAGAAGTAGTTAGAACTGTTCCATTGGATTTCAGAATGAGTGAATCCCTGAGTGCAACCAATCAAAAACGACATAAGAGAACTAAAATGTTACATACATACCTACATATTTTAAGTATGGGTACCACACAACTGCCGTGCGCAGTGTGTTTATTTTTTGCTTCTTCTGCAGTGAACCGAAGTGTTTCAGAAATGTAAATATTTTGAGAAGAAAATCATTCAGTAGAAAGCATCAGCATGAAAAAAAAGGTTTACTGAAAGCTGCTAAAGATTATGAAAATGAAACATTACTGATTTCAACTGAGTGGAGTAAGGAATAAAATACAGTGCAAGCTCCCTTAGCCGGACATTGACGGTCGAAACACTGTTGTCCGTCTAAGGGAGTTTCCGTCCAAGGGGAAAAATAAAAAATAGTTATAAAAGGAAATGTATAGTTGGCATCATGAAACTGTTTCAGTGAGAGAAAATAAAATTCTTTATTTGGTTACGAAAAGCATATGGAAGTATGTATATAAAATTTTTCTTAATAATATAGTAGAAATTGCGGTTTGTCTCATGGAGAATTTGATATACTTTTACCTACTCATATTAATAAGTATATTTAAAGCTTGCGAAGCAACGCGAGCACGAGTCGGCTAGTGTAATATACAAACAATTATTTAACAGTAAAATCGACTTGGTACAGATTTCTAGAATAAGTTGAATTTCGTTGAAGCTTTATCTAAAAGACGTTGTCATAGAACTCGAATAACAAAACGGAATTATTTACGCTTAATTTCATTTTGAAGTGATTGTATTAAGTTACCTAGAAATTTTATTTATGAATCCAATACTTTAGCTTGACAAGGTTTAAGTCAAAAAATATTGCGACAGGAAGTTGAAGGACAAAATGCACTGTTCCCGCAACAAAAGTCCATGTAGGTATCCGAGATCCAAATATATAAATATATACCTATATACCAGCACATTCACAGTAGGTATATGTACCTATTTATAGGTATATGCTGATTGCTCTAGGATCAAATAAGGACGAGTATTCTGCGTTGGTCTTGCTCGCTGGTCGCTGCATTCCACACAGGAAACGAGGTACGCAAACAATTTTCATTCGTTAGAACTAGAAAGTAATAGAATGCAATACCGCCTGAAGGGATAAAGGGATATCTCACTGATCCTGATTCTCGTGTGCATCCGTTTGAGGCCCCGCTGCGCCGTTACGTCTCGGTCGCGCCCTGCCCTCCCTTGACGATGTCGTTTGCCTTCGCCGACCGACCGTCCGAAATTGCAACCATGTTTTGTGTATAAGTTTTGCGGACCGAACTTGAAGTCCGGTCCAGGGCTGTGTTCCTCTGTATGTTGTTAAAATTAAATTATACTCGGTTCAATTGACAGAGGACACATCGGCTCCTCCGACCCGGAACACACTCTTGATATATGGGGTAATGTGGATTTGGTCCACTTGCTTGCACCTATGCACATAGCACATATGCAGGATGTATATGATCCTGCTGTTTTTATTGTTGTTGATATGCAAGGAAGGTTCCAGAACCGACATCGTCGTTGTCGTCATCATTGTCGTTGTCGGCCTATTCGGTTGCATTTGATTTTGTTATGCTAAACCCTACCGACACAGACCTACAAGGAGAAAAAAAATCCATCAAGTTTGTGTTCTGGTACTCTGTTGCCTTATATCACTGCAACATTCTTTGCAGCCATTGTCCTGTGTAATGGGAATTATTCAATTTGAATTTTATCAAGAGACCGCCAATAGCAACGGGAATAGAGTTATCATATTTGACCAACGAACCCGGTTTATGATAATGGCGAACTCAAAGAGAAGACTACTTATACAGCAATGATGGACTGGCATTCATGGCTGTTGGGGGTTCTGGCCGATTGAGCTAGTTACATAAATAATTTTGAATGCATTTTGCTAATTTATGGGTTTTTAATTCCTAATTCAGGTCCAAGATTTTGGTCAATGATGTGTTACGAATATGTAATGGAGTAATTGTAGAATAGAGAAAATTGCTATTGTTCTAACTATAAACAGTATACAACAACAACGCAGCTTCGATTAAGTTCGATTATGAATTATGAATTTCTATTAATTTTATGGAGGTTTAATTCAAGTTATTTGCTGTGCTGGTGATTGTTTCAAAGTAAACAAAGCCCATGAGTTTGAGGGTTATAGATGTGAAGAATAATTAATTGTGGTTCTCTAAATGGGGTTTCGATTAATTTGTGTGTTCGAACACAGTAATTAAATGTTTGATTCAATTTGCAAACAAATTATAAATTTTTTTAATGGGAGATGTAATAGAGCAATGGGAAAGGGAAACAAAAAGGAAATGGAAGAGCAAAAGGGAAAGGGAATGAGAATGGAATTGAGAATGCAATAGTATTTATTTATTTATTTATTTATTTATTTATTCATTTCAACTACAGACAACAAAGCAGGGGGAGATGACTTGGTAGCGAGTATACACCAGCTTATCTCCAAAATTTGGTCGGAAGAAAGTATGCCCGATGAATGGAGCCTCGGTACAGTGTGCCCTATCCCCAAGAAAGGAGATGCTCTGACCTGTTCCAACTACAGAGGTATAAGTCTCCTCAACGTCGCATACAAAATCTTGTCATCTGTACTGTGTGATCGCTTAAAACCGTTTGTCAACGATCTGATCGGCCCCTATCAGTGTGGTTTTAGGCCCGGCAAATCAACCGTCGATCAAATGTTCACACTCCGACAGATTTTGGAAAAAACCCAGGAGTTTCAAATCGATACACACCACCTCTTTATCGATTTTAAAGTCGCATATGATAGCGTAGACAGAGACGAGCTATACAGAGCCATGGCGCATCTCGGCATCCCTGCCAAACTCGTCCGCTTGTGCAGGATGACGATGAAGAAATCTCGCTGCTCCGTCAATGTCGGCAAGAACACCACCGAACCCTTTGATGTCGAGAAAGGTTTGAGACAAGGCGACGCGTTTTCATGCAACCTCTTTAACATCGTACTTGAAGCAATTGCACGCAACTCGCAAGTCAACAACAGTGGTACAATTTTTCAAAAGTCCGTTCAACTACTTGCTTATGCAGATGATATTGACATCATTGGAAGAACGAAGCGAGTTTTTACCGGCGCGTTTGCAAGTATTGAATCGGAGGCGGCGAAAATGGGTTTGGTTGTTAATGAGGACAAGACGAAGTATATGATGCTATCATTGAGAAAGGAATCTCAGCATCGTATGGACACCGACGTACCACACCGACGAGTCTTCGAATCTACCCCTGACGGTCTGCGCAGTAGAGGAAGACCCCACCTTAGGTGGCGCACACATGTGGAGAACGACCTTAGCCAACTTGGAGTGCGTAACTGGAGGCAGCTAGCTAAGAACCGAGCTGGCTGGAGGGGCTTGTTGGTTGAGGACGTAGTCCATCCTGGGCTGTGCGGGCCATTTAAAGTAAGTAAAGTAAGTAAGTACAAACAACAATGTCAAAGTTGTTTGAAATATTTTAAAATGAATTTAACAAAAAAATTTATATTAGGAGATAAAACTATAATAAAATTTAACAAACAAAGATAAATAATTTAACTATCGTGAATATAAAATATGTTTAATACAAGCTACAGATTTATTGAAGTCAATTAAACTATAAAATTTATTAAATTCTCGACTCATAGGTTCGTTTAAAACATAATTGACTCTAGAAGTCTAGACAAAGCTAGATGTCTAGAAGAATGCTGGATTTCTAGTCGATCTTGGACGGATGTTGATGTATAGCTGGTTTAGAATGTAAGAAGAGTCGATAGAACCAGACAAAAGTTGAAATATGAACATGACATTGTTAACCTCTTTCTTTTTTCCAGTGTCGACAGGTTAAGAAGATTTAATCGACTTTCATATTGTGGTAAGCGTTGCATGGAAGTTATCGAGGAGCATAAAGCAGGAAACGTTTTTAACACTCTCAAGTTTCATTATAGTTTTGTCATAACTGGGACACCAAACACAACTACAATATTCCAACACAGGGCGAACAAGGGCACAGTAAAGCTTTTTAAAGATATAAGGATCATTAAACTCCTTTGAGAACCTCATTATTAATCCAAAACGGCCCCTTGCTTTATTGATTATTGTATCGATATGGCAATTAAATGAAAGGTTGCAGTCAAATAGAACTCCTACGTCATTAAACATATCAACTCTGTATACAAGTACATTGTCGATGAAATAGAAGGTTTCAGCTAGATATCGTTAGCTAGATTTTCGTTTTGTAAGCACCATTCGGACACCTTATTAATATCATGTTGTAAAAACAGATAACCATTACATAACTATACAACATAGCTTTGTGTATGTCATTGTAAGAATAATATAAAAAGAATAGGTCTAATATGACTACCTTGAGGAACTCCGGATAAGACACTTATAGTTTTAGAAATAGAGTTTTTATGTTTGACATATTGGGTCTTGTTTTCCAAGTAGGATGCTATCCAAGTCATTAACCAGTTTGGATATCGATAACGGTTTAGTTTGTTAAGAAGTATTCTATGGCAAACTCTATCAAACGCTTTACTCAGGTCACCCATAGAATACATTAGTTTGAAGTCCTTCGGTCATGTTTTTATTCATTTGCATGACTGGTTGTAGTTGATCTGTTACTACAAAATCCATGTTGTTCTTGTACAAGTAATCCTCTGCAGTGAAACTAAATGGAATAGGAATAGGAATAGGAATAGGAATAGGAATAGGAATAGGAATAGGAATAGGAATAGGAATAGGAATAGGAATAGGAATAGGAATAGGAATAGGAATAGGAATAGGAATAGGAATAGGAATAGGAATAGGAATAGGAATAAGAATAGGAATAGGAATAGGAATAGGAATAGGAATAGGAATAGGAATAGGAATAGGAATAGGAATAGGAATAGGAATAGGAATAGGAATAGGAATAGGAATAGGAATAGGAATAGGAAAAGGAATAGGAATAGGAGAGAAAAGAAATGGGAACGGGAATGAGAATGGGAAAAGGTTATTTCATCCTTGTTGAGTTGAAAATTTTTTTTAGATCCAAATTTACAGATCTTCCGCCATGAAGATCTGACCATTAGAATATTAGCTATGAGTTTGTATTGCACTAATAGCGATTATTCTTTGATTTTTTCCATTAATGGGTAGCAAACTTCTATAACTGTAAAACATAAACATACATATGTAGGTAACTGTTCTGTTAATGTATGAATCTCCTGCACTTACCGTTAGGTACCAATAAAATTTCCTCAACAAATTTTGCAATAATAAATAATAATCTTCCTTGAAAATTTCAAGTTTTTGAGTTCGATTCTTAAATATGTAAAAATAAAAACCAAACAAAATTCAATTTTAAATAAATGTAGTCTCAAATATTTATGTATATTTTTCACAAATCCACCAAATCCCTCATACCAAGTGCTACAATTTAATATTATTTTTTTGACAATAGTTTATATTTTGTGTATAAAAGAGTACTAAATTTTTAATTATCTATATTTCATTATATTAAAAAATCGTACAAAATATGTTTCTTTAGCTTAAGCGTTGTTTTAAGTGCTGAATTAATTTGGAGTTAAACGAACTTCTGATATCCAAATGCAATTAAAAACAAAAAATATCAGTTTTTGGAGTTAGTTACAATGACAGGAATATTATAGGAACTTTAAAGTATTATTCTTATTTCTGTGAGCGAAATTTCAATTTTAATACAAACACAACACGTTTCCTGGAGAGAATTTTGGTTCAAAAAAACGTAAATAATATTAAACAGGGTGAATTCTAAAAATATCTTCACCAAATGTTTCCGAAAATTATCTAGTTTATTTCCAAAAATATTTTCCCGATTCTGATAAATTCTTACTCTAACACCACCTTCCTCTTTTCTGTATTAAAGCTTAGCAAAAGAACTAAAAATATTTAAAGTCATAGAGTCTTTTTTGATTAAAGCTCAGTTTTGAAAAATTACAAATCAACATTCAACACAAATTCCCCCTTAAAGAAAGCTTTAACGAAAAAGATGTATAAGGTTAAAAAATGAAATGTTCTCACTGAAACAGCTGGAATCCTAAGTAAATATTAACCTGCGCCCACAAACTTCCTTTAGGACAACATTAGCATACCAATTATTTTGAATTCTCTCCTTTAAAACTTTACAAACAAAGGTTTTGGTTCCCCTGCAAAACAAATTGCAGGAGCTCTTTAAACTTTTGTGAAATTTGAATCTTACCGCACTGTTGATGAATTACTCTATTCCATTTGCCCTATCACACTTCTGTTCGTCCCCGGAGTTAGAGCTGATGGCTGAATAATCCCGCAAACTCAGACATAAATCACTAATTCTAGCATCATCAGCAACTATACCGCAACGATAATAAATGGATCCATTAGCAAATAACAAAAATAAAATTAATTAAGACTACGCAATAATTCCATCCACCATATACACTGATGCTTGCGCTCTGCCCTTATCCTTTTGTCTATATAAAAACCTAAATAAGTTCCCCTCGCTCGTTCGCTACGGTTAGAAAAGTTTCATTTTAAAGATAAAAATCATTGCGAATTGTTTTAGCAAATTTCACACAAACACAACGTTATCTGGCTTAGCTTAGCTAATGGTCATTTTAATACAAAGCAAATTCACCATCATATCGTCCTTGTTTCTCATTTCCACTCCTGCCCTGCTGTGTTTTAGGCTAGAAATGTTTCCTTAATTAAATCAATTAAAGCACTATTTAGGGGTTCATTGTAGCAACCTTTGAACTGTAATTCCCAAGGAGATTGGATATAGTATAAAATTGGAAGGAGAGGGTATGGAAGTAGAAGACATAAGACACTGTAGTTAATGGCAGCATTATGATCTAAATTGCTTTTTTTCAGGTAGGTTTATTTGGAAAAACAAATTTAGTTAGATTGAGATTAAATTTAAAGTAGGTACTTAGTTGTGGGCAGCGTTGCCCCCCTACTACAAATGTAGCGTTTTTGCTACATTTTTTTCCAAGAAAAATTCACTCCGTACAATCGTAAAATATTCCAAAAACACTACAATTTCAAAACATACAATTCTAATTTAGAAGGACAATTTTGATCTTACTTTCCATTTGGCAAAATATTTTTTTTTATTTATCAATAGCTGAATTTTTTTTTTTTGCAATCCCGAAAGGAATTGGATGAAGAAAACGATGTTCGGGCTAAACAGCTTACGTGTTAAATCCAACAACAACTAATTCGCTTCGGGTTTAGCTAGGCACAGTAGGGAGAATTCTCGGTTCTTAACTTAAGCACGTCGAAAAACTGTTTTACCGGCAATATTTACATACATACACGTTTTGGAAAGTGTGTATGGAAATTCCACGTTTTTCCGTGATGGCGGGCGTCGGTAATCCCCGATTCCGTTTTTTTTTCGACCAATTTTCACTTTTTTTTTAAGTAATCACTCGGAAAATATTATAGTTACAAAAAAATCAATCAATGAAATCATATACGACACCAAAAAATCAATTTTAAAAATAAAATATAAATAATGTTGTGTGTCCACCTTGATTTTGAAATTTTAGTAGGAAATTTGCAAAAATGTTTTTGTAAGCCAGATATTTTTGCTATGTAAATATGCATGAAATAAAATCCAAATTTAGACCTTTTATTATTTATACAAATAATATTGTCGTTCCGAAAAAATTTACAATTTAGTATGTTGTGCTTTTGCGCGTTTTAAATTTTACTACATTTAAAATTTGCCACACTACATTCTCAACCTGTTAGGGGGGCAACACTGGTTGTGGGATGTAGGCATATTGATTAATAAAAAGTTATTAGAATAAGCTTGAATTTGATACAGATTTGTCTCTTTTCATTATAGATATGGGATATTTCTTTCTACAATATGTGCTAATTTTGTCGTATTACTAACGTTACGTGTTCCACAAATCGTCGCGGTCAGTGGTGTCTTATGGAGGTAGAGCCCAATTTGTAAGGAAGAATGAAAATTTGGAGCAAATTATTTCAAAGTAATCTATATACTCAGGGTCATCTCTAACCTATTGTAGGCCCTTGGCACTTTCGTATAATGGCGCCCATATGACTATTGCAGAAAAATATTTAATAAAAACATGCAAAAGCGACAATTAAAAATCTGGATTTTTATCATTAATACTTTTAATTCTTTAGATATAGTTAAAAAATAAGCCGGAAAAACAACTCCATAAGCCTTCAGTATACTCAACTCAACTAAACCTTAGCCTACAGCTTAATAGTATGTTTCCACCAAATGTTTATCTCAGTTTAGATTATATAAATCAATTTGGTGTTTCCACCGCACAAAAAGATTAAAATTTAGATTTATTTTGACAGTATGCAGATGTTGTTTCACTCTTTCTAATGGAGTTGGAGTGAGGCAGAAAGTTTGATGTATGTCCCCATTCCAATTAATGCATTCAGTGGGAGAAAATATAGGCCAGTTCGAGATTTTTAACTATTGGACCTAAGAAGATTTAAGAAGATTTGTTTCAAATCTTCGAGATTTAGGAAATAAATTTGTATGGTAAATCTTCGGGATTTATAGAAGATTTAGGTAAATCTACTTAAATCTCGGTTTTGTGGTCGGTAGAAACGTAGTATAAGCCCCTGAAGTGATTTTCTTAAAAATTGGAGCATAAGATTTTTTGGTGATTCAAAATAACGGTACTTGCCATACAATAAAAAAAGTTATTTATCTCAAAAACGGCCCTAACGATTTTTTTTAGATTTTTCGTGTGTACTATTATGGTATGGTCTATATTTCAGTGAAAAAAAAATTACCAAAAACAGTTATTAACGGTACTTGTCACCTGTCAAAAAACCGTATTTTTTATTTTAACTTAAGCGATTTTGATAAAAAAAAATTTAATTAGGAGGTCCTATCAAGTGTAAATAATGCTGCATACAAATATTTTCAAAAAAATATTTTTTGGATTTTAAAAAAAAAAAGTTAAAATTTTTTTTTTGAAAAATCATTTTTTTGAAAACGGTTCGATGAATATTTTTGAAATTATGGTTTTAGCTGTATATTATTATATTCTTAAAAATGGCATACCAATTTTTTTTGTCTAAAAAATATCAAGAATTAAGAAAACCGCTCCAACGATTTTAAAAATTTTTTCTGCAAAAATTCACATTTTTTCAAGAATTTAGATGGCGTTCTTTTAAGTACTTATTTTACCAATTTAAAGAACATATTCCATGCTTTTTTTGTCATATTCAAATTTCCGTTCTTCAATTTATTAAATAGATAAATACATATACATATAATTATTAATTATGTGTTTTTTATTACAATCAATCTTTAAAATTCGAAGAAACTTTTACTACAAGAGCAAGTTCGTGCGACCCAGTCGTGCATTTTATTTCCCGTAAAAATGGAACAAAGTAAAGATTTGTGGGACAAGAAGGAAAATTCCGACTAGCTGAAGGAGTTTTTGTTAAAAATAACCCCAAGCATTGGGTTCTAACTTTGAGAGCAAAATTGTCTATCACTTCTTGAGAGTGAATTTTTTTGCGCACATTTTCAAATTTTTCCATTTTTTCTTGAAGGTAAGTACCTACTACCTACTTCTTAATTAGTTTTTTATTCTTTCCAATTTATTGAACGAAAATTCCTCAATTCACTTCAGTAAGTTATAATCATAATAATTTTCGTGCAATTCCTATTTTCGGAAATGTCTCTTTACATACTTTTGTTGTTTCTTTTATTTCCATAAGACGATACGTGTTCCTTAAATAGGTACTATTAATTTCTTCATTGTCACACAGATTAAATTTGTTACATACATAATTTGTTAATTCCAGACATTTTCAATTAATTTCTTCTCGTTAACGCTGTCGTAATGGATTTAAGCTAATTCTTTGCAAATTTTTCTCAACTTTTTCAAATTCTGAAAACTCAAAATAGACATAAATTAAATATAAAATAAACCGATGATAAATCTCACCGTACGAACTTAATCGTTATTTTTAAATACAATTACATATATTTCTTTGTTTTGTATTTCCAATATGTACCTCCAAATTTCAGTCTGTAAATTCTAAATTCAAAGTTTGCCATTTGTGTGTTGTACTTTGTATTCGCAAATATAAAACGAATGAATGAAATCACGAATGAATGAAATCACGACTGAATCCCACAAACGTTGATTTAATAAAAGAACAACCGAAGCCGAATTGTCAAAACAAAAGAGCGAAGAAGCGAATCAAAAAGAATGCAACGAAGGTAAAAAGAGTTATCGATTAATTTTTTGATTTTATGACTAATTAATTTGGTTTGCGACAGGGGCGTAGCTGAAAAATAAAAGTAAAAGGGTGCTAGTAATTTTTTTTTAAAGGAAATTACAAACCTCCGGAGCGAAACCGACGCAACGGAGAAAATAATTTTTAAAAAGAAAGATTCTATAAGAAGAAGGAAAACACAAATAAAACAATTATTTTTGTTTTTGCTTTAGTGGCCTGTATTTGTAACCTTTAGTCCAATGCGTTTCGCCCAGGCACGACAGTAGGGCTTATCAGTTAGATATTGTCGCACCTTTCTAAGACGCACTTTTTTGGCCGACGATCATAAAAAAAAAAAAAAAAAATTTGATGGCACAACAGCTCATGAAGAACTAGGGCCTAGTGACTTACAACTCTCAACCATTCCTGTGTGCGTGTCTGCAGGAATGGAGGGGACCTACAGTTTATTGCCGAATCCGAACGGCTAACGAGCGGCACTTTTCTGTGACAGGAGATACTCCTGGAGGATTTGTCAATTCCTCGCAAGAGGCAGTAGCCGTTTTTCTTTTAAATAAATAGATGGCGAGGCTGGGGATCGAACCTTAGACCTCTGGCATGACAGTCCATCGCACTAACCATCACGCCACGGCTACTACGGCCGACGATCATACCGGATCATAATAAAATCTACAGCGTATATGCACTGCAAGTTAAAAAAGATTTTATTTGTAATTACGAATGGGAATTATTATTAAATTGCTTGGGAAAGCCTCGCAGTTAAGTGGGGCTAAAACCCTATAGACTAGATATTTTGAACAAGAGATCGGTCCCGAACAGATTGAAAAGAATTTATTAAATGGATCACGGGTTCCGTAATATCGGAATTTCACGAAATCAAGAGTTAAACGTTATATATCAAACTGATGTCGAATTCCTTTTAAGAAAAAAATCGATTTGTTTAGAAGATAAAATCGACTTTTCTGGACAAATCCCTTGTATTAAAAGGAAAAAAACGATTCTGTTTAGAAAAAAAATCGAATATTTTTGGTAAAAGGAATTCGACATGAGTATTAAAATTTCCTCAAAATCGATTAAATTAAATAAAATTATAGATAAAAAATTGCAGGCATAAAAATATGTCGCTATGCTTAGCTTTTTTTTGTTCTCCTGGCCATTTCTCCTCTATTCTCCCTCGGAAATAAGTCTTCTGCTTGCGAAACTTCCTTACCTACACCAATTTTACCACCAAACCAGATCAAAAATCTAAATTCTTCAAAATTGAAATGATTCAATATTCTTTTTGTTTTTCCAAACTGTTTTAAGCTTTTTCAAATCAACCTCTTGGTCATTTTAAGTACGGGTAAGAAGTATGTTCTTCCGAGCTTCCATTATGCCTGGACGAATTCTTCTTTTTTCTAATGCCCCAGTGCTTTCGGCCAATCAGTGACGTGGGTTTCGGTCACGTCATTAATCAGAAACACTTAGAATATTTGCAAAATTGAACTAACGCAGTTGAAAACCCATCCGTCTTTCCTACTCGGACTTTGAATCATAACTTTTATGCACAGTCATCTTCGATTTCGCCTAACTCTGGTAAGACTTCCCATCGGTGGCAATTCGATGAGTGCATTAAAAAAAAATAAAAAAACATTTTAATTTTGTGTCTGGTCATTTTTAGGGGTAGAGTGCCCTCACTAAACTTGTTTAACTTTGACCAAAGGTCTTTTTTTAAATGCAACCTAAATGCAACTTTAATGTCGGTTTTTGAATGCATATCATGGGTCATTCTTATCATTGATTTTTAACTGAAATATTGTATCGTCCTCACGGCACCAGACATAATATCTCTCTCTGCTCTGCTTTGTTAATTGAAAAAAAAGCACAACAAATATAGAAACGTATACGTATCAGTGGCGTGGCGTCCATATAACACGATTCCTATCGAGTTACCTTTTGAAAATCTCAATCATGTTTATTAAAAAACGAGCAACATTAATCTAAATTATTAGAAAATTCCCTAAATATTTCGAAGAAAACCGTATTATTTTTTTCCATAAGAAAGCAAAAAAATAACTCGGTTTTCTGCGTCTTATTTCGGAAGTTTTAATACAAATAAATTAGCAAGAGCAAACAGAACAAGCTTGTTCTATCCAGCGAAAAATTTTAAAAGTTCCATTTGTGTTTCTTGTGGGGTATGAAGTTGTAGAAGAGAGAATTTAGTATGTCTCACTGTTGTATGAAGTTCATTGAGCTGGGTAGGGGTAGTTTTCTGTGCAAAAAAATAATTTTAATTCGAAAAAATAACACGCTTTTTTTCGTCTTATTTCAATAACTTCGTATGTGTCTCGCTGCGTTGCTGTGGAAGTCATGTAGGTTTTTCTTTAAAAAATCAGTTCATACACCTTTTTATTTTATTGTAAAATTAAACTTTTATGACTCTTTCTATACAAAATTTGTAAATCAAAACTTATATCATGGCGTGGAAAGCGATATAGACAATTTAAGGTAGACATTCATAATTTAGTTACCTATACGTTTTCGGGTGACTAATTTTTCTTCGACTTACCATTTGAAATCATCCACGCCACGCTACTGATACGTATGTATGTTATAACGAGCACGCAACCATCATTCTAATAAACATAAAATGAGTTTTAAGCAGCTTTCTGATTTATTGGCCCATTTATTTCAATTACTCCCGCCTGAAATAGGCACAACAACAAAATCACAAATAAAAGAAAAACTCATATCATGCTTTGTGTCTGGATTTTCGAAACGATATTTTGAAACATAATATTTATAGTCAAGTCCTGAATAGTTTTCTTTAATATATAAAATTGCAATAAAAAGATTCATAATATCTGTGCAACAAGAAAAGGAATAGTTTTACAGTCATCCTTCCAACAAACAATATCCTAAATTTCAATTATTTAACTTTTAACCAGCTTTTTAATGTATTTTGTATTTTTTTACTTAACTTTTAAATTTATTATCAGCACATTTTTCATCACCATACAAAATTTGAAAAGTGCTAGTTTTTTAGAATGTGCCAAAAAACTGGCACGACAGATCGTGCATAACCAGGGGCTAGTGACTTACATGACTCAACCATTTCTCTATGTGCGTGTTATTGGCAGGAATTGAGGGGACCTACAGTTTATTGCTGCACCCCAACGGCTAAGATGAGAAGCACTTATTCATGACAAGAGGTACTCTTGGTGGACTTGTCAATTCCTCACAAAAGGCAGTAGCCATAAAAAAAAACTTTAGTACTAGGCACAGTATGAAAGAAAAATCTTCCCCCAGAAAAATTTAAAAACCTCCCAGATTACCATGTTTTAACAAAAAAAAAAACCCAAGGTTTTTTTTTTTTAACTTTTAATTTTTAATTTTTATACACAGCTTTATAATATTTATAAGTAGGTATGTACATATAAATTATTCAAATGGTAATTTAAATGAAACTGTTTTTATTTAAAAATTAATTAAGTATTATTCTATTTTTGAAGTAATTGTATTTTTTTCTCTTTTAGCATTTTAAAAAATTGTATGTAGATTTAAAATTTAAAATGAATGTCCCCAGATTTCCCCTCAAACATCTCGTCCCCAAGATTTCCCCAAAACGATGAAAAAAAACCCCTACATCTGGGGGGAAACCACCAAACAGGCAACCCTGACTAGGCATTAACCATTATGCCACGGCTACTAAAAAGAGCTATAAAAGAGCGAACAAAGTCTGGTCGATAATGGGAATGAGTTACAACAACGATAGTTGGATTAATAAGATTCCTTTTTATTTTTCATACCGTTTTCTATTGCCTTTGTAGACGGGCTGACAATTTTTTTGGTCGTCTGGCTCTGCCCCTCCTTTTGTCATCTAGTCACTGTATTACTACCTGAACAGAATGGAGACGGAGACGGAACCGGAGCCGGAGCTAGAATAGCTGTCATCTGTCAAAATACTGAATACACACAAATTCAATGTTGCTAACACAACGCCCCGTAGCCGCATACGGAGCGGCAGCCGCAGTCGGAAAACTTCACCAACTTTTAAATTTTCACGTACGGCACTTTTGACGTTTCAAATTGTATGAAGAAAAAAAAAACAACTTTTTGGGTCGTAAACAAATATTGTGGTTATTTGTATCGCGAACAAAATTATTTACTAAAAGTAAAAATATTGGAAACAAAAAATGTGAATTTTGAGCTTATACACAAGAATATTGTTTTGTTTTTCTTCAAAATACTTTCAAAGCTGTACAGCTGCATTGTGGGCACGCAACAAAAATAACATACGACACTTTTTAACAGCTCTTCCAGTTCCGTCTGCGGTTCCAGTTTCAGCATTCTATTCAGCTTGTATACAAAGTGATCGGTATTCGATGCACCAATTGGAGCGAGTAGGTTGGGTTAAGGCCTTATGTGAATTGGCTAAAAATCGCGTTACATTTAATCCGAAGATTAGTTTTTGACACTAGTGAGGTGAATCTGTACATAGAAATGTCAAAATTTAATTTCGGATAAAATTTAATCGAAATTTTAAACGAATTCACACATGGCCTAAGACAAGTAAAAAATCGTGTGGGAGAGGGGGGGTCTATTTCCCCGTTTAGGCAGGAGGGGCAATTTTCTAAAAACATCATAGACGATTGCTTAACTTACTGCCTGGGAAGAAGCGTGCGTCGGTCGCAAGTACAAAGTTCTCAAAACACGATACAATTTTTGTACCGATTATCGTACAAGAGTTGAATCGCATACGATGATTGTATCATGATGTGTGTAAACGAAGGTATTCGCAGTACCGAAATCGCACGGTCAAATACTATCGTGCGAAGACGTAGGTAACATGCGACTTGCTTTGATGGGGATCGTACCGTTTGTGCGTGTGTTCGCTATTGTGAAAACCGTCAAACCGATGTTTTCTGTTTTGGCTGCGAGTAGACACATGAAAAAAATGGTTTCCATAAAGAACCTTATACTACTGGCCAGTAAAACCTAAAGCCGAGTTTAAATTAGAATTTTCTTTTTTGACAGACTGTCAGTACAGTTTCCATCTCAGATAACTAGCACGCACACAAACCTACATCACCTACAAAAAGACTCCAAAACTCAGTCAGTGGTCGTGGATGAGAAATGGCAACCGCATGAGTAATTAGAGGTAAAGACAAAATTAAGTTTGCGGAATTGGGTCTGTACTTTGTGCTTAAAGCTATTCATACCATCTATCCGGCCGTACGTATAAATTTGGGTATCTACGAAATAGAGCTACTAATGGATGCGGCATGGCCAAACCAGAATGTAAGGGTGAAACATCACCTTATACCCCACCAACATGGCGTGCAAATGTTAAATAATAATACAAACGAGGTGCTAAATTGAATTTTGGATGAAAGTAGCCTGCTTTTTCGTAGAGACGTATACGATATTTTGCACCACGACAATGACGGCGACGACTATAGACGTCGACCGTGTTCCTTGCTTTTTGTGTTAAAATTAATTTTTTTTTTTTGAAGGCTTCGTTTGCCTTTATGTGCTCTTGCTGAGCCGAAGAATTGGCGTCAGCTGTGTTACGCTAGCCCAGTGGTAATTATAAGGCTCGTGTTTTGTAAATGATACCTAGGGGTGTGATTATCTAACAGACAGACGTTCGCGACCATTTGTTTGTCGAGTTGAAATGCATGATGGTATTATTTAAGATGTGGTCTGCAATAATATATTGTGCAAAAAGGATCTGTGAGGACAAGGAGAGATTTCGAACGACGACAAGTTATGTACATTTATGGTAGTGGAGTTTTGCCCATATCAAGGTTGTCTCGTGAGATAATTCCCATTGGATTTTTGGTTTTAATTTTTTATTATTTTTTTTTAAACACAAAATTTAATTACATTTGCAGGCATAATGTCTACACTCTTGATTTGTTTATTACCAAATTAACTTTTTGTCAAAGTTAAAGCAGCGACTCTATCTATTCTAATTTCACAGGAGTAACAATTCTAAATTTCACGGGAGTAATTATTTCCTGCGTGGGAAGAAGAAGTGAGAGGATGATCGGTAAGTTGGTAGTAGTATAGGAATAGAAATAAGCATCAGGAATATGGGAAAGAAAGGGGTAGAATAGGAATGCTAAGTTCCGAAGGATGGGGCCTGGTTGCCATTCACAACTAAGCCCAGAATGGTCTGATTTCCCAAAAACCATTGATAATTATGTTCCCGTCATATACCACCTTCACTGAAGTTCCCGGACTACTATCCACAACCTTGAAAATTAAACACTTCAAAAAATCAGGTCTCCATATCTCGAAACAAGGACAAGATAGTGCAAAAATTCATCAAAAACGTTAATTATTTTACCTATAAGTTTTATAAAAAAAATAATGTTTTTAGGTAAAGTTACAAATGTAAAAAAACTCAACTTCTTTATGTAGTCATACAAAATATGAGATTTATTTAGTAAAACAGATAAATTTTATTTATTTTAAATAATGGTGCACTCGGGCGTATACACACTTTTTTATTTTATTAAATGTTTAACAAATTTAACTACAATTTTGGTTTTCGCATGTTCAGTTGGTTTGTGTCGGTCCGGTCAGTTTGGAAAAAGCTTTTCTTATAATTGTAGACGCCATACAGGAGTTCGTAGGCAAACGCTGATTTAATTTATAAAGTTCCTTTCAAGATAAGTATGACAATATGAATGAATTTCAAGGCATCAAGGTACAAAGAAGCCAGACCACGGGTAGATACCTACATTTCTAGGTACTTGAACTTATCCAAATTCCCCTAGAAAAATATATATTGCAGCATGCGCCTTAGAAGGGTACTCCAACATCTAACTGATAAGCCCAACTCAACTATCGTGGCTGGGCGAAACGCATTGGATTAAAGGTGTCAGCGAAGTACATATTAAAAGTATATCTCTGCACCCACTGGTACAAACAGGTAGCAGAATGAGTTAGACGAAAAAACTTTGATAGTCTCAGAGTCTTACTTACTTTATTTAGATGGCGCTCACAGCCCAGTATAGACTACGGCCTCAACCAACAAGCCCCTCCAGCTAGCTCGGTCCCTAGCTAGCTGCCTCGAGTTACACACTCCAAGTCAGGGGTAGATTCGAAGACTCGTCGGGCTGGTGCGTTGGTGTTCATACGCTCCACGTGTTCCAGCCATCTCAGCCGCTGTATTTTCAGCTTTTTTATCAGGTCGACGTCACTGTAAAGCCCGTAAGGCTCGCTTTGTTGAATCTTCTCCTCAATACTCCATCGATACAGACTGGACCGAAAAATCACCCGAAGAATCTTCCTTTCAAAGCACCCAAGCAGATTCTCATCCGTTTTTGTCAGGGTCCATGCTTTTGCCCTATATAGCGGGACCGGAATGATAAGGGTCTTATATAAGGTCTACTTGGTTCTTTGAGAGACTCTCGTCTCGGCAGGCTTCCGTTCTGGCCTTGAAGCCCCGGGTAGATTGCCTCATCCTTCAGTAGAACTTTCGCACATCTTAAAAAACAACACAAACATATATTTGCCAGTAAGACCTAGGGTCTTATAAATTAGGCAATGTTAGAAGGAATAGAAGGATAGGATAGATTTTTGTTGGCGCAGTGGACTGAGAAATAAGGTTTTGATTATCTCATTAAATCCCAGGGGTGGCGTTCAGTTGAGGGAATATATAAAAGAATTCTGCCTAGACTGGGGCTCGAACCCACACATCCAGGTTAGCAGCCAAGCACTACTTCCACTGCGCCAGGGCCACCCCCCTGCCCATCCGCCCTGCCGCTACAGTCCCCAATAGACTCGACCACCCGCTTCGCATGATCTTTGTTTTTCCTCCTGAGAAGTCAACGTTCCTCCCTTCGTTTTTGCCCGTAGAGCTCCCGGGCTGCTCTCTCAGCAGAACTGGTTCTTGTCTGCTCGTTCTTTGCGCCAGTCTGCATTCTTCATCGAACCAGGGGTTTCGTTGTGGTGGCCTAGTGAAACCAAGCACATCAGTAGCGGCACTTTTGGCAGTGCTTCTACTGGCCCTCTACAGACTATGCTTGTGACGGGCTTGTTGAGAGTTTAAGAGAAACTTGGTCTGCAAAAGTCCTGGCTATATCTTGCGATGTTAGCTTCACGACATTAAATCATTTTACAGCATCCGCTCGTCGTTGTGGCGTCATGGATATCCAGGTACTGATCCGAGTCCATGTTGGCACCTCGGAACGTTCGGACATCCAGGATACTGGAAGCATGTCTGGCGTCTATCGGAACATGATCAATCTGGTTGACGGTTCGTTGATCCGGAGACCTCCAGGTCCCTTTGTGTATATTGAGGTGTGGGGATCGAGTGCTGGCTATAATGACATTTCGCTTCGCCGCAAAATCAATCAGCCTGAGTCCATTACCGGAAGTGTTGTCGTGCAGGCTGTGTCCTCCGACTATCGAACCAAAGATGCCTTCCTTTCCAATTATTGCGTTGGAATCTCCAAGAATAATTTTGAAGGCGAACTTCGGGCACCTATCATACGTATTCTCGAGGTGATCGTAGAATTCATCCATGTACTCGCTTACATTTCTGAAGCCCAAGACTTCTTGCCTTAGTCTTCCCCTTACCACAAAACCACAACCAAAGAGCCGCTGACCCTGCTCCATGCAGCACTCACCGAAGCAGATGTCATCCTTCGTATCCCCTTTCCATCCCATCGCACTTCCTGGATGGCCTATCCAGGTTCTCCACTAGTTGTTCGGCTGCACGTGGCCTGTTTAAGGTTCGGACATTCCACGTGCAGATCCGAAACTCATTGTTCTTGTTTCGTTTGCTGGGGTCGTCAACATTAAAATCATCCATATCCGAGGCTTGTTGTCGTTTCGGAACCGACACTTTTTCCGTGGTAGGGAAGTTACCCCGACGCACAACCCCCTATTGAAATTACGTTTTAAAAAAAAATACCGATTTTGAATTTTTTAAATAAAATTTGCTTTTATATGGTATCTTGTTAATGTCCTTAAACCATACCATCTAAGCTATGTCAGATAATTGTAAAAACCTGAGCGTATAAGTCGTTGTATGGAGGGATCTTAGACTACCTATATGTTTTTTTTTTTTTGTTTATGTAGATATTGGTATTGAATTCAAATTTTTAAATTTTGCTACCGAAAAAATATTTCTTTTGATACTTATGCCCGTAATTTTCACGCAGTTTAAAATCGGTTTAGATTCAGAAGTCGGTTTAAAATTTTTAAACCGACTAATCGGTAATATTCACTCACTTAAACCGACGTTAACAAAAATTTTAAACCGAATGATCGGTTTAACTACGATAAACCGACTCCAACTTAAACGAGGCATTTTCGTGTCGTTTAGGTACGGTTTAAATGGTTTTAGCTAATATTCAACATTTTATTGGTTTATTCAGTCAGTGCAAAATATTCAATCGTGTTCACGGTATCACTGCCAGCCCAATGAAATTCATTTTGGACAGATACAAAATTTGGAGCGATTAAAAAAACTTTTGTTGCATTTTATATGTGCATTACGAAGGGTTTTGGGCTGCGGTATTGCTGTTAGGTTGATGGAATTTAGTTACCATCTTGCTTAATATAATATGATAGATATTGGACCCGAATTCACGACCGACGCGGAACTGCAACCAGATCATCAAGAAGAATTCAACTCGCAAAAAATCGTTCATGGAATGTTTGGAAGACGCAATGCGGTCGACGTTATTGTTGACATTTTTTTGCAACGTAAAACACGATAAAGAGGAATGAAAGACATTTCTAATGCGTATTTGTGTTTGACACGAATAAATTAATTTATTTTATTTAAATATAAAATGACAATTCGAAAAATAAATGTCAAGAAAAGCCTTTTTTAGTTTTTTCATACTTGCGATTCTATGCGACGTTCGGTTTAAATCACAAATTTAAAGCGACGTGAACCGATGGATTTTTTTGCTTAAACGGAGTGAATATTACCGATTTAAACGAGATTTTGTCGTTTAAATTCTATCGGTTTAGTTCGGTTAAATGTAGTCGGTTTAAGGGCTTTTAAACCAAGTTTTAAACGGCGTGAATATTACGGCGGTTACTATCTTTATTCTAAGAAAATAACTTATTTCGCCCACTTTAGAAAAATGTATTTAAAAAAAAAAATCGGTGGTATTTTTTGACAATCTCATTTTCTGTTGATATTATAAATCAACAAATCCCTTTGTCCCTTTAGAGGTCACAATTTCCAGAGAAAGGGATTTTTCACACGATTCTCCAGCACTGATTCCCATCCCATGTCATTCGCACAGCTTTAAAGATGCGTTAATCAAAATTACTCAATTATGCCAATAGCTTACTTCCTTGATTTTAAACTTTGGTTTTCTTGCGATAAGATTTTCAAGTCTCAGAACACTAAGATGTCAAGTTTTATTCAATTGTCAACCCTGTAAAAGTTTTTTCCTGTTCAATTTCCATGTGAATGATTCATTAGAAATATTTTACCATATCGCGTAGAATCCCCCAACCAAAAAAATACTATTGTTTGAGTCAGTTCCATATCTCTTACTTACAGAATCCCACTTTTAACTTGAATTTCAAATCCGTAAATCAAAATTGTAAATTCCACAATCCAGCATAAAACTTGTGCGCTATTCTTGAAATACTTATACCAAATTCACAGAAGTTTCTTTTCATATTAGTATCATGACACATTAGGAAGAAGATCGAGGAGGAAAATCACAGAGAGGATGCACTCTAGAGAGCTACGAGCTATAGCTACCCAAAAGCATAACTTTGAAATGGAACCAACTGCTGCTTCGACTCCAGATTTTTCTGTACCTCCACATAATACTTCCATACATTTAATCGTTATTTATTGCCCTTCGCTTTTCAGGCGACCACGTTTGTCTCCGCGACCGACGAACGATACGTTGCTCCACTTACATGACTTTCCAGAAACTTTTGGACGCTGCCGCTCATCATGAGCTATTTGCGGCCGAGGCGAATTAATTCCCACTGTGCGAGATTTCTGGAACAGTGTGGTGTTAGTTGTGTTGGCGGGAAACGCGCACATTTTTAAACTTTTAGTTTTTTTTTTGTTTTTTTTTTTGAGTCACACAAGTCAGCACCAATTACTTGGGTGCGATTTATGAGCGCCGCCATCCCCGGGTCAAGTGACGACATATTCCTTAAAGATTTATTATTTGCTCCAGACTCGGCATTGGAGTATTAAGTATTTTGTGCGCACCGGTATACAGCATTGCTGGTGCTGTTGACGCTCATCCAGGGTTACAACAGATCGGTCCCATTTTTACTTTTTTTTTTTTTTGTTTTTCGTTCATATGAACTGTAGACATGTGAAACAATGTTCTTGCCGATTTCTGAAGGAGTCAATAAATTTGGGGTGAGCTGGAGCACTCGCTAGTTGAGTTCTCTAAAGTGTCAATTTGAAAGCAGAGGGAGCGTTTCTTGTCGTCGTCGTTTTCTTTATCCAACTTGTGGAAAACTCGAAAGGTTTTCTGAGAGAAGAGTCATGAAAGCAATTTCAACATTTTAGAAAAATCAGATTTGTTTGAAGGAGAAAAACCATTTGGTTCAATTTTTCTAAGACACAAAAAAAAAAAAAAGAAAAATTGAACGATAGAAACGGTTAAAGAGGCAGTTTATTTGTCACGTGATTGCCGGGCGTAAATTATGTTGCTGGATAATGGATGAACGTCGCTGCTGATTGGATGAGTAATCGTCCGACATAAATGCATTGGAAGGTGGCTATAAATCAGGGGCTTTTGTTTGCGCCATGCATTTTTGTTGGTAAAATTTATAAGTGAAGTTTTATAAGGATTATCCTAAGCAATTTGTCATTAGAGATTTCTAAATTGGAATTACGGGGCTAGTTTTTACAATACATTGCTAGAAAGCCAAGCTCGTAGATGAAATAAATAAATAAATTTATGCGGGTGGGAAAACATATACAATACGGTTTAATATAGGAACACGTACGAAGAATTAGTAGGTATTCAGTTTTAATTTAAAACTGTGTCAATTTTAAAATAATACCAAAAAAAAAAAATAAAATAAGAGATCAAACACTTGAAACCAGGACCCATGTTCTGTAACTTTTCGCATGCATAAAATCGGTCGAGAAACGATGGAAACTGAAACAAAATACATGAGTTTTGTTCCATTTTTCAACGTTTCTGACTGATTTTTTCGATGTGAAAGTTACAGAACATGGGTCCAGATCCTATAGTCGACATCAAATCGTAATTTTTTTGCTCCAAAGATCATATTTCCACTAACTAAGTAGTAAAGGACCTATTGTATATCTTGTTATTATCTTTTCTCTATAATTAGATGACAATCAGATGATTATAGTTTTAAATAAAAATTGATAGATCATTGAATATTAAAAAAAAATACTAAAAAAAATCAAGGTTCTTAGGAAATAGTTTCAGAAAAATATAACCGTCACTGTAGTACGAGTGATGGTTACTTCTCCTCGCCTTTAACCACACCTACCTTACCTACAACCTAAATCCTGGAGAGCGCAATGGATCCAATGAAAACCGAGTGAAATGGCGCGATTTTGCCGAATCATCACCCCTTCCAACCTAACCCAACCTAACTGTACGAGTACTATGGTCCGTCCAATAAAGATTGTCAGTACCAGAGAAGATAGGATGTTTGCATCTCAGTTTGTTTTCAGCGTATTGCATAAGTCTATCGGATATAAAAGCTCTTATCGCGATGCCATAGTATGACTTATAAATACTTTTTTTGATTATAATAGCTTTAAAAAAAGCAATAATTCTACAAGAGCACACAAACTGTAGAAAAACGAGTCGTTGATGTGGGTAATCTTAGCAATGGCAATTCTTATTTTGTGGGAATACTTTTGATAAATGCAACAGCAAGTGATCGTGATTGGTTATCTATTATGCCCAGGCCCACGGCTGTGGGCGAGATAGTTCGTAAGGGGTGTACGTCGCTTGAAAAAGAAATTACAAAAACAATTCCGTGGGAATTATGTGGTAATTGTGTATATTTAAGTGGCATTTTGTTCCGTGGAATGCCTTGGGAAATCGGTAGGCCCCACTGATTTGAAAAAAAGCTTTCCTATACTGACAATATTTATTGGACGAACCATAGTAATTTGAGCAAATTTTTCATTTTATGTAATTTTCCGGGATTTTGGTTTCGGGATTTAGGGTTTTCGGGATGTTAGTTTTTCGAGATTCTGGGTTTGCGGGTTTTCGGGATTTTGGGTTTCGGGATTCTGGGTTTTCGGGATTTTGGATGTTCGTGTTTTTGGGTTTTCTTGTTTTACTATAAGATTTACCGTTTCTCAAATTGATCTACAAATTTTAAACATATGGCCCATATCGAGAGCTAGCTCTGAAAGGATTTATTCTTGCTATTTAATGGCCTTATAATCAAAAGAAGCTGAACGTTGCTAACTGTAAGCTCTAAGAGTATTTCAAGGCCAATGATATATGTCTACTGTTTGTCATGTAAAAATAAAAGGCCACTTTTCCCGCAATAAGCTTTTAAGTGAATCAACTAAATTTCCCAACAGCGACTTGAAATCGACTTCTGGTGATCGTTGCCATTAAATTAATTTAAAAATTGTCAGAGCGATTAATTTTGTGAATGAAAAAAGTGTTGGGCAAATTCTCTCTTAGCCAAAGAATAACTTTTATCAATTCTTAGTCAAATACTGAAAACCAGATTTAAAATGTACTTCTTCCCAAAAAAAATCGAAATACACTTGTCAAAACAATTAAGAGAACAAAAAGAAATCACTTTTTTTTTTAGTGTTTTTCGAAGAGCTGTATCTCTGTGAAAAGTGGTCGTATTGAGACAAAACAAAAAGCATTCTGAAGCTTAATCCTTTTTGTATTGAGAAATTTTCGCAAATGATTTTTTTAAGGTATCGTTATTGCGCAATCATAAGAAGCAGCACGACCCAAAATTTAATTTTTTTTCTTTTCTTTGAACATTGTCATTTTCTTTTAAATTTTTTTTTGAGCCAATTTAATGTTTTGTTTCAATAACTTGTTTATTCAGCTTTAAAGTTATCTTTTTTCGTCATTGTACACATTTTTTTCAAAAGAATATCTGGCTTTGAATGAAAAAACAGACTTTTGAATTTGACTACCAATATTATCGTAAGGAATAAGGACACCGAAAATTTATGGATAGTTTT